>JARDYJ010000001.1:49711931-51112931 GCA_029215755.1 Spea hammondii
AAATATACATTAATTTACAGTAGTTTTAATTGATTGTTATAGACTTCTAAAGACCTCCACCAGCCATCACTTCATCAGAAAGTGCCATCGATCTGCACCGTGTAATATTTAATTATGCATCCGTATGTTTATTGCTCTCACTCACATCACTGTCTCAATATATATTTAGTCTGCTCTAATATGTTGCCAATATATAATTTTTTTTTTAAAGGTTGTTGTTTAGAAGTAGCTTGATATAGTATATTACGCAATCAACACATTTTTTACATGGTTTGCTGCCATCGGATTTTTGGTTTTTTTTACACATTTATGCAACTGAAAAGGATCTGTTGTGTTGTACACTCTGCTGTGATTTTCATTTCCCATAAACGTGCTAATTTGACCTTCGCTTTTTTTCACTTCAGTCTTCTTCAGACAGCAGTTTTGACAGCGCTCAATGAATGTGTTAAGTCCTACTTCACGCGCCTTTCATGAATATTTCGAGCAAATGAGCTCATAAAGACTGTTAAATCCAGGCAGAGGGTGTTGATGTGTAATTAAGGATTACGTCTTTTAGCTGGCAGCATGTGTTGTATCGGAGATCCTACAAACAGATAGTTGCTCTTTTGAGAAACGGTTCTGGCATAATTTATTGGTAAAGTATAGTTGGAGACAATGTTCCATTGGGGCTTTCAGAAATGAGGAAGCCAATGTCTATACTGATATACGTATATTAATTGGCAGACTAAGCATCCAGAATAGTTCTCATCTGCTGTGAAATTCTATGTTCCTAAGGCATGATTCCATGCGTTGAAAGAGTTGTGAAGCGCGCAGGACCATATAAGATGTATTTGGCATTTTCTTACAAAAACAAACAGAATTAGTGTATGCGATATTGTGTGCTGAAAATGTCACGGTCTGTTTTAATGATCTGTTCTTGCTGAGCAATTTTCTGCCAATAAATGAATTTTGATTTCACAATTTTCCATCTATAAAAGACCTCATCTGTATCTGTTAAATTAGGATTCAATGCTCTTATATATGGGTCATGTCATGTAAACACACTTTGCTAGTATTTTTGCTCACACGCTTTATCTTTGAAGGTTTCTTAAGGATGAGCTCACCAGCTCTCAGCTAAACATGTGTAAATCTTCATTTCTAATGTTTCTTTGATTGACAGGGGTGTTGCTAAGGCATGGAATCAAGCTCACTTTGGGGAAGGTGTAGGCCCAATTCTTCTGGATGAAGTTCAGTGTACGGGGAATGAACTTTCTATAGAAGAGTGTCAGCGGAGTCCATGGGGAGAACACAACTGTGGACACAAAGAAGATGCAGGAGTGTCCTGCACACCACTGGCAGGTATCAAGTTTGTACACAACAAAAGTGACTATTCTTTGTTTTATTGTTGTTGGTAAACAATGTTTAATTCTGGAAACAGTATGTGAGAATGGAACTTTCATTTAATGCTTAAAAAAATATTCTTTGCAACTAATGTATGTTGAGAGTCACTCTTCATGTTTAGCTTCTTGTGCTTATCAGAATTCCTTAGTCCATAGTCTTTAACAAAATGATGCCCTCTAGTTCCAGTACTTTTAAAAAATTTTTTACAAGGCAGTGAACAATAAAATTATCATGCTGCTGGAATCTGTAGTAATGATGTTCTCTGTGTGTTTTCATGCAGATGGTGCTATTAGGCTTGCAGGTGGTAAAGGTAGCCATGAAGGACGCCTGGAAGTTTTCTATAAGGCACAGTGGGGAACAGTATGCGATGATGGGTGGACCAACCTGAACACACAGGTGGTGTGTCGCCAGCTTGGGTTCAAGTAAGCTTCTCTGGGTCTCTATGATATAATGAGTAGATAGAATAAAAATGTATAGGGTTTACCTTCCTTGGTGTAGCTGGCGTACCAGCCACGTTATGTTAGTATGTTTAATAGCTGCTCCTATGACAAGAAATTCGAAGCAGCAGAATAATTTTCTGTATTTATGTAATGTATGTTTTTCTGTTTCTAAATCATTATGTGGTATCTTAGTTGTTATGTCCTGTTTACCTAGTCTACATAGCTGTGGAATATGATGGTCCTAAATAAATCAATAAATAATATTGGTAATAATACAACTATAACCAGTGTTCCCTAAGGAAAAAGAAAACTGGCTGTTTTCAAATATATCTAGCTGTCTGCACCAAGGAGTACTCTGGAAACCTGCTATTTTTTTAATGGTCGATCAAGTATTTTGTTTAATCATATATTATTACTTCACTGTAATGTGTAGCGGCAAGAAAGAGTAATCAAACCCCTTGGAATTACCTGGTTTTCTGCATTAGTTGTTCATAAACATGATCTGATCTACATCTAAGTATAGACAAACACAATCTTTATTGAACACACCCATTCAACATTCACAGTGATTTAAACTGGTCTATCTTCCTTTGGCAGCAATAACTTCAAACAAGGGCTTCCGGTGGCTGCAGATCAGACCTGCACAACTTTCTGGAGGGATTTTAGACTCTACTTCCTTACAGCACTGCTTATCTCTGCCATATTCCTAGGATGTCTGGTGTGAATGTCTCTCTCTCAAGGTCATTTCACATAATCTATAATGGGTTATGGTCTGGGCTTTGACAGGGCCTCTACAAAAGGCAGCAACATTTTTGGATACCCCAGCAACATTTTTGGATACCCCAGGTTTAACATAGTCTCCTCAATAGCAATTAAACTACTTGCTGTCAGGCACAGATATAAGACTTTTGGGAACTGGAATTGTGCAGCTCATAGAAAGGAAATGTTTCAATGATATTGGCCTTGCTAATCAGGGGAACACATGAAAAATAAACTACATTTTACGTAATTATCAACCTACAATTTCCGATCACAATAGAGGACAGAGGTCGGATAATTATTTAGTCACCAAAACCAAGACAATCTAGTTTGTAAATATTTGGTATTAAATGTGACACAGTTCCTCAGTAGTTGTGAATCAAGTGACTGATGGACATAAAATGAGTATTTTCAATTCACCTTTTAATCCCAAACTCACTTTCTAAAGCTACAGAGGAGGACTAGCAAAGATGACAATTGCTCCTTGACATTGTGAGCCACTACCAGAAGCCTTGTGTGTTACTCTAGTCCAACCAAAACATGTCTTACTTAACAAGGATTTTATGCAGCTTTTACAACATGATCCTTTTTTTGTGTATCTGTTATGGGACCTCGTTTCTATGTAGACCCCTCGAGGTTTTATGTTCAATCCCAGATATGTTCTATTCTGCTGTGTTAATTGGCCACCTGGCTGCCCACCACACCCCCAATGTGCTCCTCTATTGACAGTCAAAACTGACCTGGTACAGCAAATAGTAGAATAATGTAATGGGAAAGAATAATATGTAATACTTAAATAACGGCAATATTAGGCAATTAAAAGGGTACATCCTGTTTAACATCTGTGCTATCTAGTGTTTCCAAGTGGCCTCTACGTGACCACCCTGATTACAAAATTGTAATGAGGGTAAATTGTGAATGGATAAGGAACAAGAGATGCGCCTGCCGTGCATTTTGCCAATATGAATATCGGCTTTGTCGGGGTAAAAGCGCCAAGTGGCTTCCCAGAATATTTAATAATTATATGACCACCTTGGCAACTAAAGCACCGCCCACAGTTGCGTAACTGGTGTTTTCACTTATCGCATGCCATTCATAGGTTACATCCATTTATAACTTTTTTTATGTTAAACAATATACCACCGTAGCACTAGCAGATACAAAGCTTTTATTCAGAGTTCTGTTCGTAGCATATCATGAAGGTACCTACCAATTTATCATAGAATCATGTATGAATTATCCATGTAATTAAAGTCATTAGGCTAAATATATATCTATAGATAATAAATAATTCCAGTAATTAGATATATTTATTTATGCAAACATACACATTTATATATAAATGTGATATAGCCTATTCTTTAAGAAATGAGGTATACTTAAAATCTTAAGTTAACGCTTTTGGTGATAGGGTCTTCATTTTGTAAATCAGGATTAGAAGGATCTGTGGTCAAAATTGGCCAATATCTCATTAATATATCTCTCTCCTTCTCCCAACCACTATCATATGAGCCAATATAGCATATGAGATATCTTCTTTTTTCATTATTTGGGATTTTAAAGGATCAAACTGCAGAACCCTCATATATGCCTTTTTTAAACATTAACAAAAAAAAAACAGTTGGCCTATAAATAAGAAAAATTGTGAGTCAACGCAAACTGTAAGAGATCCAACAAAAAAATCAGTATAGCCTTCTGTAAAATTGTCCTCTGACTCCAAAAAATGTCTTGTGAGGAATGTTACTATAAAAAGATTCTAAATCTAAACTAGCCAGATAGCCATTAGGTGTAATACAGAGCTGTTTAAAACGTGCAGTTGTAACCATAGTATCATGTAAAAAAGAGGGAAAACATTGAAAGAATGGTATAAATACATTTTGGGTTAAACATTGGTTTCCTGAGACTATCGTCTGCCAGAAGGATTATCCTTACCCTTATGAATTTTTGACAAACAATAGAAAGTAGCTATTGTTGGTTTTACGAGTAGCCTGAATTTAAACTCATCTTCAGTGATATATTTACAATCTCTTGTAAAGTCATTGTTAAGTGTATTATGTCACCAAATTCCTCAAATTCAGGAATCACATATTTTCATAGTCAGATAAAAATATATTTCCTCATTTATCCAAGGGTTTCATAAAAAAAACATCAGAGCTTCCTGCTTTTGATACGACAAGTTATATGAGAGTTGCACGATACATCCTCTATTGACATGAATGGTCCCTATAGATTTAAATAGGGCCCAATCAATGTATAGGGTACAGGTGGAGGAATGCACATACTATAATATACTAATACTATATTTTTATGCCATGCCTATTTATGAGGCTGTATCATTCCATTAAACATTTGCTACAGCTGTCAGTGTATATGTCTTCATATGTTCAGTGTTGAGGTAGACTAATTATTATATTTATTTGTATCATGCTCAGACAACAGAAACTGTGATGAATTAAAAAAAAACATAAAGAACAAACTTGTACCAGGAGGGCAAAGCTAAGAACTCCTTTCCATTTTTCCTTTTGGTAACCCTGTACAAAGAACAATGCGATGTAAGATTCTCGTCTGGTATCACCTGGTACCAACAGGAGCTTGAAAAACCCATTATAGGCGTTATACTGTATATGCATAGTATGAAGTAATTATTCATTGGCACAGGATATTAAGTCCATTTGTTATAATATGATTGTCAGCACTGCAGAAGAGATTACTGGCAGCCAAAATACACGTTTACTTCACATTTGTGTAGAGGAAGAGGACTGTGAAGATCAGAACCATTTCATAGACCTCAGGACTCTCGCATCTGGAAATGAAGAGGCACTTTTTTATGAAAGTAACATAGATGATATCTAATATGTATGGAAACAAGCCCCATAAACGTTTCCAGAAGCTTTCAGTCAGAACATGATGGAGTAATGGGGCTGCCGAAAGGTACCAAGAGCCTTCACGTTACGAGGTGCTGTTTTGACACGCCATTACTCATGTGTGCGCTGTGCTGGGGCTTTCTTTTCTATTATTTCCACACATCATTCATGAGTTTCACAGGCTTCAAGTTATCTACCTAACAAGCAGATATGTAAGGGATCACTGTTTGCCATCAGATTTCTTTTTTTATATAGTTACATCCAAATTCATTATCTTATTTTTTCCTCCCATACCTTAAGGTCATGTCAGTTCAGCAACATATGACATCTTGTGCCGTGATGTGTGTATAGAGACTATGAAAAAACATAAATATATATATAATTATATGTTTGTTTTTTTTTACCATTCTTGGCCTCCTCCAAAATTCACATAAACAAAAAACATAATATTGAATTTGTATATTTATAAATGAATATTTGGTTAAATCACTCATAGGCATGGAAAGAATGCATTAGAAAATCGCTTTGAAGGAAGCACTGGAGTTATCTGGCTGGATGATGTTAGCTGCACAGGAAAGGAGTCCTCCTTTGTCCAGTGCTCTAAGAAAGACTGGGGGAAGAATGACTGCAGCCATCAGGAGGACGTCCACATCACCTGCCACCCCGACACTGACAATCACAGGTCATTCACAGGTAACAGACTCATACGAGTGAGATTAATCACAGTAAGATCATTAGCTACAGTATATACAAGTAGACGTGAAGCCTTTACATGTTGCAGAGAGAGAAAAACAACCATATTTTGCAGTTTGCGTGTTCTGTATGTGAAGCTTATAATAGGGTGCATCTGTGAATCTGTTTCTTAAGATATATAAATGAGAAAAAAACACAATTACACTGTTTAATGCTTGCCTTACAATCCAAAAACCAGCTTTTGCAAGTCATCCAATCAGGGCCAGCCCTTGTTATTGGCCCGGGTCCAAAGATGAAATGCTGTCACCCCCACATACATTTTTTTTAAATGAAAGTAAATATCTCGCCCTCAAAATCATGCAGAAAATTCATATCAAGCCCCTTTTTTTGAACACCCCTTTCTCATTTTCTATCCCGTTTTTCTTTATATAATATCTGCTATTTCTCTTTATCGCATCTCTTATTTCATTTGATCTCTTTCTTTTCTTCCTACCTCTCCCCTTTCTCATTTATATTTTCCCTTTCTTTTATCTCTCCTCCTCTTTCTTTTCATCTCTCCACCTTTTTCACTTTATCGCTCCTTTTTTGTCCCTGTCTCTCCCCTTCTTATTATCCATGATCTCTCCATCCAATCCCTGCTCCTCCAGAGGTGGGAAGTCCAGTTTGCCTGTGGAGAGAGCTGGCGGGGTGATGGACTGCACACACACACAAGGTGACACCACCCTACCAACCCCTGATTGCTGACCCTTATGGACCCACTCAGACCCATGTAAGGGCTAGCTCTACATCCAATATCCACCAGTGAAGTATTTCTATTTGGTAATTTGATCTTACCCGAAAAAAAAATGTGATGTGACAGTCCATATCATCAAAAATGACCCAATTTAGCCATTTTTCTTTAAATTCACCCAAACGTGGAAGGGAATGGACATACCATTTTGAGAGCTTGTGTAACAATGAATAAGCACAATTGTACTTCTGGAGATGAGTAAACAGGCCAATGCAGAACACTAGCTGAGCCTAAACATAAATGTAAACCCAATAGTGGTATAAAGTTATTGTATTTAAAATTTAAATGTTTTACGAAACTTTCCATAAAACTAACAAAAGCACCACATTTATTTCTACTACCGCCATAAGGCCGCAAAATACATTTTGACAAAACTAGGAAAAGACAAAAATCAAGATGTATACAAGGACAGAGTGTACTGCCAGAAAAAAAACCATAACACCACAATAAACCATTAACCATGATGGGAATATTTATGTTATGACTTATTACACATGTATTGCATTGTTCCCACTGAAATCCAGCACATTCCTCATACTCTAACCCCAACATATAAATTATACAGCTTTCTGAAATAAATTGTATTTGCATATACAAGAGCTAGAACATTTTATACTAATTATAGGTAAGAGCTGTTCATACAATAAGCTAAATAACCGTGCATGTTTCTATACCTATACAAATATTTTGCGTCATATTGGACATTGTATATTTGAAATATTATAAAATCATACAAACCATGGTTGGGGATTTAACATCTGGGAAGACCACGGCTGATAATCTTTGGTGTGTCTCGAGGTTTACAACAGGGCCTGGCCTGAATGTGAATAAAGATAACATTATGCTGTTATTCAAGGTCTCCCTGCCAAATCATTGATGCAGTAATGTCAAGAGTATTGTCAGCTGCACTTGGCTTCTCATTTTGCTTTCTTAATGCATACACTATTTGAGCAGAAGGCCATATTTCCCATGAGGCAATGCAGACACGTGCCTGGGGGGCTGCCTTTTTTAATAGTGTTTCTTAAAAGCTCCATGCTTTTTGAGTCTCTGTGTGTGTATATATATATATATATATATATATATATTTACACTATTCAAAAGTTTGGGGTCACTTAGTTGTTTTCATGGAAAAGGAGGACATTTCTAGCTGTGCTAATATAATTGCAAAAGGCTTTTCTAATGATCAACATGCAGAGCCAATGTGGAGTTTTATGTTTCTATCATGTCGTGAACACTGCTGGACCCTTGAGTCTTATACCAGCTTGCCAAATGCATGGCCCACCTTTAACAATAGCAGTTGAAATACATTGATAATTTAATTACCGGATTGGTAGGCATTTTCTGCTTTTCATTCCCAATGAATATAAATTTTCCTGCGTGCAGGTCAATGATTAATTTTACAATTTCTATGGGTAAATGTGAACATTTATTCAGCATCCCTTAGTTGGAAGGCGGCGGAGATGGAAAACGATAGGCTATTAGAACAGCTGGGTTTCGAGGCAAATTGTAATGCAAGTGAAACAACCAAGAAATGATTGACAGCCACTCATCAGACCCTAGAGATTTGCAGGCTGCCAATTTTCTGCCTGACTGACTCCCTGGAACAGATTTACACCGTCCGCTAATTACGTCAAGTATAGCGCGTTCCAGAACTGCCACCAAATGGGAACCTATTGCTCTTGTTTTCTATGAACTTTGTTTCTATGTTATAGAACAAACCTCGTCAGCTCATAATCTGTTCAGTTGGAAGATTTAGTGATGGCAGTCTGTACATTACTTTGCAAATATGCATGTATAAATCCCGGTATGTTGGAATATAAATAAAATTAGCTGCAAAGAGGGGAAGAGTAGGTGTAATCCCCTTTTTATAGCAGCTGCTTATAATTTGATGGCCCCGTATCTTACAGAACCACGCAGCTGCCTCCTATAAAATAAAAAAAATATTACATTACCAAGCCTGCGACAGATAACAATTACAGATGTTTCTTGTGCACATTTACTGGTATTGTAGTCCCAGCATAAGTGGTTTTCTCTCTCCCGAGAAATAATAAGGGCAATAATTATGTGTGACTTTGATAGATAAACTTAGGTTATTGAAACAGTTTATCCAGCCAAAGAGTAATAAGGACAAAGTATTCAATCTGTCTGCAAAGACAAGGACCATCTGTCCTGCCTCCACCAATATCCCATAGAATGCAGTATCTGCAAGGCCAGGTCTTCTTAAAACGAGGTCTGCTTATATTTCCACAGTTCATTACCTCAATTTCCCTGGTACTAATGTGAATTGCAGGGCTAGGAACAGTGCCTTTAACCACAGAGGATTAACTGACACATGCTTTTACTATATACGTGAACATTAGTATTTAAGCTTACATATTTTACTAACTATTAAACTACGTTCACATGCATTGGAGAATGGTGGAAATAGCGGAATGATAGACATAAGTTGTATTGGCTTATTAACCTTTTTTTTTGTTGCTCTCGTGGTTTTGTAGGTGCTTTTTTGTTTAATATTTGGTTTTCCAGCGATCCATATCCTTTAGGTAATTTATTATGTAACCGTCTGGTCAAAGTTGCAGGGTTAGTGTTGAAATTTGATGCGGAAACCACATTTCCTGTTTAATTCATGGGACAAAATATTCAAAGACAATTAAGGGCTGAATGACATTTTGAAGTGTAAACCAATTCAAACCTCAAGCAGTTTCCTCTGTTTACATGGTTTCAACGCACACACATCTCTGCTATCTTGTGCTCTGAATGCATCTGTCCTCATATCACAATTGCTGTCATTTTAGGTCCTCCTCTGAGATTAATGGATGGGGAGACAAAGAAAGAAGGGCGTGTGGAGATTTATCTCAATGGCCAGTGGGGAACTATCTGTGATGATGGATGGACTGACAAAGATGCGTCTGTTGTGTGTCGGCAGCTTGGCTACAAGTAAGACTAATGATTTTTAGCAAAGTATATCTTTATCATTACCGAATCTCTTGAGAACTGTAAGAGAACATGAAACCGTCTTAAAAGACAAACCACCGCCCATCATTACTCAAAAACGCCTTAATCTATAAACCAACACTTTAGTCTTCTTATAGTTATTTTATGAATTTTAAAATACGATGAGATATTGCATTTACTGATGTCCATTCTCCAGATTTTTTTTCTTCAAATTTTGGGGTCTAGTATTTTTTCTGTCCATTAAGGCTTAGGACCCATATCATATATTATTCTACCTTAACTGGAAAATGAGGAAACATCCCAGTGGATGTATGAATTGTGCCAATGATGCAAGAGGCACTGTAGATGCATTTATAACGTTTGTGACTGCTTAGTTGCTAGTAACACAACATAATTATGTATCGTAAGGAGTAGTAAGCAGCCTATGCTTGTCTGTATTGTCTTTAGCCAGAGGGCCAAATAGCTAGCTGCCTGGCCCCATGCTTACTTTAGAGGCCTAAGGCAGCTGTAATTTGGTTGAAGCGGTAGGTTGAAGAGCTGACCTGGTAGCTTAACAGACCTCCACATCTAATCACGTATGGTTGGGCTGAGGTGCTCACAGAGAGCGTGCCTCAGGACCCTTTCTATTAAAGATGGCTATAATGTTTGTAGATTTAAAAATATGCGAGTTCCAAAAAGCACAATAAAGTTTTATAGTAAGACTAAACTAAAAATGCAACTGATATCTCTCTATCAACCTCCCATTGTTATGTATGAAAGACTCTGAAGAGCAGCTTGGCTCAACTGTTTCAATGTGATGTCTGCTCTGTAGAGAGAAAATGGCACTGAATGTAAACTGAATGCCTACGCCATTTATACGTTATTTACTTATTTTACAATTTTTAATCTATAACTTTTAGAAAAAACAGCAATTTTGGAAAATGTGAGAGATTACTGAAGGCACTATTTATGATACTAATATAATCCCCTTATTATTCTTCTTTGTTCTTTAACATATGTATAATGGCTTTTTAGACATATAACTATATTTCTGCACTTTTTTTGTATTTTAGTATCGTGACTTTTTGTTCTTAGACATAGTAGCAACCAAGTCAGCTGTACAAAACAAACCTAAATATTTTATCTTACTAACATTTTTGAATATCAGTTCAGTTCTTATTTTGCCACTAGTTTTTCTAACAACCTTTAAAAACCAAGCAGGTGCTGATTGTAATGCAGTCGCTACGTTTAATTTGGATCTGCTAGAATTTAGTAGTGCTTTTGTTTAGCACATTTCCTTGCTGCAATACATTTCTATTTCACAGTGGGAGAGGTTTTAAAGTATTTATATTTAACTTTGCCTTGCGGTTTAAAATTTTATCTACATTGTGAATGAAAAATGTCCTTTCGGTGCTGTACTATCAGCAGGAAGTCAAGAGTGGAGTTTCATACACTTTGGGAATATAGGGTTTCCTAAGGCAACTCTTTGTATGTCAATTCATTTTCCATATGGTTTCTTTTAATAATTATTACTAATGTATGGAAAAAAAAAAACTTACGAAATAATAGTTTTAAACTGTAGTTCAAGAACAATGTTTAGAACGTTATTTCATTCTTTCAGGCTTGAGATGGTTATTATTGGTGAGCCCTTAATGTCATTGTATGAATCTGAGCTACAAAAAAAATGTAGATCACATAAAAGTCCTGTCTTCTAAATTGAAAAGAGCTATTAAAATCTTAACTGCATCATAATATCTAATCACAATGCAGTGAAGCATCACATGAGATCACGCACTCATTATCTGTTGTATTACATAATGTCTGAAGTCTGACAACACTAAGCCAATTTGGGCAGGAAGCCTAAAGATCGGCGGTGAAAGGTTTGACATGAGTGACTCTAAATGGATCTTGTATGTCATTGCTCCTAAAAACAAAATGATGTATTCCACATCTGTTAAGGGAGATGGCAGTGTTCTTCTTTATTGCAGTGATTACTTTGATGGGTGAGATGTACCATATCAACCTGATTTAAAGCCATTGTTTAAAACACAGTGTTTTCTTATAATTAGTTTTTCCCAAAAAACTTACAACCTTTAAGTAAAGTATTATTTTTGTGTATGTGTATGTATATATATATATATAAAATAAATTTTATATTACAGTACTCATTTCTTTTTTAAAAAAAAAACCCACTAATGGACTAACATCTCAATATACATGCACAATATAGAACTGATCATAGTAACACCAAAAAATCAACTAAATGAGCAAATGATTGTTTTTGTTTTTGCCTGGGGTAGTAACATATTTTTTTCACAACTTTTGAAACAATGTACTTGTACTTTAGGCCCCCCCCAACCATATTTATTTTCCCAAAAAATCCAAAACAAAAACGTCAACTAAAATCGTCATTTAGTCATTTAGTTGCTGTAAAAAACTCAAACTCTACTCAGAAATAATTCTTTAAATAGGTAGAATTTTGCCTTAATAATATTTTTTGACGGAACACAACATTGTCAAGTGACAGCAAAGAATGCACAGGTGTTGTTGCCATAGAAAGCGAAAATGCCTCTTAAGACTTTCTCTGTTGATTTTATATGATTAAGATTTAAGAATAAATAATAAAACAATAGCTCTGTTAAGGTTAATGTGCTTAATATGCAAAAATGAATATTTAGTGTTTTGTGGCATTATTGCTTGCAAAGTGTAAGTAGGTGTATAGATGACATTAATGCCATATAGTGCTTTGGAACAGCGTGTTACATGTTCTCCTACAGATCTGCTAAAAGCAAAATAAATCATAAATACATTTCCTTCCATAGCAGTCTGTTAACCCTCTGGCACTGAAAGGGTAAATACTGGCCCATACCAGTGTGTACTGAATTCTCATATGACTGCTTGGTTTATATTGGGAAACTTTATACTGCAATCTGATGTGCTAATAACCTGAAATGACAGCTGGTGACAATGTTTTATGTCCTATTACTCCCAGGTGTCACATTAACGCACAGACATGATAAATCCAACTCTGCGCGGAGAGTAATAGGGAGGGAAAAAAAACACATCTTTTTTATTGTCTTTGGTTTTGAGCATGATTCTGTCTGACTAGTGGGAATAGTAGACTTTGGGGGAAAAAACGCTAAATTCATTTTTTGGGGTTAGTTATTTGATTCGCTGACAAAAGGAAACAAGCGGTAGTTAAAATATGTGCTTGGTATGATTCTATTCTTTTGTCCAAGGATTCACGCAGCATGTTACCTATATAGTTATCTGATCTTTTTAGAGAATGGTAGAGTCACTAGACCATCCTATAAAGTTAGTACGGCTTATAAAGTGTAATTAACCACATTAGTAAATTCACCAAGATAAATCCTACTGGGTACTTGGGTATGAACCAATTTTAGCAGCTCAAAGTCAACCCAAAATAAACTCAGCAGGGTCTCAATCCTGGAGGGACACATCCAAACTCAAACCCAGTGGATAGTCGGGTTGTAGCAGAGATTGTCTGAAATGAAATGATCTACACTGACATATTTTTTATTGCTGAACTTTTAGAGCATTAGAACGATGTAGCCCCCCAGCCATGTACAGACACAGGATTTTTTTTTTAAACAACTAATGGTGCTTATACTGTAATTTAATTCTAGGGGTCCAGCAAAAGCCAGAGCAATGGCTTATTTTGGAGAAGGAAAAGGCCCAATCCATGTAGATAATGTGAAGTGTACGGGAAACGAAAGGTCTTTGGCCGACTGCATTAAGCAAGATATTGGAAAACACAACTGTCGACATAGCGAAGATGCTGGTGTGATTTGTGACTACTTAAGCAAAAAAACAACAGCAGGTGGGATTAAAGGTAAGGGCACATTCATACAATTTTTGTTTGAATAACTGGGATATGAGAAACTATAATAACCAAGTTCAGTTTTTGCAACATTAAATACATTTTAGCTGTAGTTTGTCGTATAATTTAACAGGCGCTTTTCCACTTAGACTAGATATTAATTTCTCTCTCAACAATTTTAAGCAGGAAAACCTTACTTTTAATCCTTTTAAAAAAACCAACAAAAACATGCAGAAGCTTTTCAGAAGTCTAAGAATAATCCATCAATCCTGCTAGTCTCTCACATGACAAATAAGTGTTCCTGGACCAAATATAGATAAGGAAGACCATACATCCTGCAGTACTAAGAATGAGATTTAAAATGCTGCATGTACTTACAAAAATGTGGAATTTAGGATGGTGGATAGAAAAGTTACAATGCGTTTTCCAGAAACATATTTTAGTAGGAATCCTGAAATACTAGCTAGTAGCTACATGTCGTTTTAAGTCTATATGATTGTCATGCCTAGTGCCGGCCCCGCCATAAAGATGACCTAAGAGGCTCCCTAGGTCACTAATCTGGTTCTTCCTGTACTGAAAAGCAAATGGAAGGGGTGGGTGATTGAGATGTTTGATAATGGTGCCTGTCTGGTCTTGGTCATCCTATTCCTTGGGTACATTAAGCATTATTCATAGTGCAAAACATATTTGCTATTGTAAATGCACTGAAGAAAACATTGTTACTTTGCAAATATAGAATCGCTGTTCTCCCAGACCAAGTAATACAGCTAGCTTTCTGTGTGGATCTTTTCTGTTTTGATTGCAGACACTTCATCGTTTGTTTGTGGCTCAAGGTTACTGCATCGTCGACCTAAACGTATTATTGGTGGACAAAATTCTCTAAGGTTTGTAAATTTATACTAAATTACATGATTACAATTGAATTACACTATTATGATGGGTGACATTGTCAAATTATGTTGAAGTATCAATTAGGCTCAGCACATATCAGTGTAAATATGTGTGTGTGTGTGCGTGTACAGTACCATTCAAAAATTTGGGGTCACTTAGAAATGCTAACTTTCTCCATTAAAATAACATCAAATGGATCAGAAATACAGTGAAGACTTTGTTAATGTTGTAAATGACTATTGTAGATGGAAACGGCTGATTTTTTATGGAATATCTTCATAGGCGTACAGGGGCCTTTTATCAGCAACCATCACTCATGTTTTCCAATGGCATGTTGTGTTCGCTACTCCAAGTTTAAATTTAAAAGGCCAATGTATCATTAGAAAACCCTTTTGCACAGCTAGAAAAATCCTTGATTTCACTTATAGTAGGAACACAGTCTCCTGATCTAGTCTACCAGTCTGTATAGTTAAAACCTCTAGCTTTGTATGTCCAAGTTGGTTCTCTATTCAGTGTGTTGTCTGTGGTAGGCAAATAAAAATACAGCTTTTACCTCCAGTAGAAGGTAAATTATGCAACATACAGTGCACAAATACAAGCCCACAGGCATTTTTTAAATGTAAATCAAATGATGCAGACATGTTTTATCTGTACTAGGATTAAAGCATGCATATACATACATACATTACACTTTGAAATCAATCATGGGGCAGCGGCGTGACAAAACCCATGCTAAAGTTGGTACAAGCAAAAAGCAACATGCTGATTTGTAGAGTCAAAAGACCTATTTTTTGAAAATCTGCTTACCTTTTTTTCGGTGAATAATATTACCATTCTATTACTGTCATATATATTGTTCTCAAAGTGAAAAGGTCAGAAATGGTAGCAACGATGTAATATGAAACACAGATGTGCCATGTTTTTGTGAAGCCAGAAAATACATAGTAAGTCATTAGTGATTCCAGAAACCACTACTTATACATAACTCCTACAGTACTCCTTTCATAACATGCCTCGTAGCATTTTATATAGATAAAGGTTTTGTTCTTCATAAATCATTTCCAACATAGTTCCAGCTGACCTCTGTGACAACTTATATATATATCGGTCTAAAGAAAGCGATGCCATCATTAACACACCGGTGACTTAGCAGTGATAACCTCAACTGGAAATGTTTACAACAGGTGTTATTACTATAATGGGCTCACAGGAACAGACCTGGAAACGTACTTTCCGCGTAATGACATTTTCAACTCCTGATCCTTATTTGTTTTCACACAGAGGCGGCTGGCCTTGGCAGGTAGCTCTGCGGCTGAAATCATCTCATGGTGATGGAAGGCTATTATGTGGAGCTACGCTTATCAGTAGCTGCTGGGTGCTCACCGCTGCACACTGCTTTAAGAGGTACATTGACATGTTCACGCTGTGTTTCCAATAATACAGATATGGCTTAATATGACACTATACTCTCTTCCCTGAAAAGAACAAATATCATTATAGTCAATGAAAACTAATGCATAGATGTGTTGTTTCATGCAATTATTATAATTATTATTAATATAATTTATTAATTTAATATTTATTTATTTTGGCACCAACAATTTACACAGCACTTCTTACAAACTAGAATTGACAGGCAAAGACAAACTGTTACATTAGGTAAGGAGGACCCTGCTTGCACACTTACAATCTAGGGTGTAATATGTTATATTACAATAATAATATATTTTATGTTTTATATTTTATGGTTTGTTATGCCAGGTTTTGTAGAGGTCTAGAATAGCCCGACGAAGAAACCTAAGTAGGTTTGAAAGCTTGCAATATATTGCAACTCATTTTGCCACTAAAAATATAGCCTTTACCAAATTAATTAATTTTCTTTCTACTTTCTTTATCTTTGGCACCCATAGAGAGATAAATACCAAAACACATTTACACAAACTGGAGTAGTATGCATTTTGGGTTCTTACAGGTGATCCTCAACTCCCTTAACAGTGATTATTAGAAACTCTAAATATTCTATGTAACCTTTGTCATGTCCTTTAAAGTCCCTATAAAAACATCTGAGATAAATGCATATATTGGAGATAATATTTATCAATGGTTTATAACAGCAGTTATTTACATGTGTAAAATGTATGTTTAAAAAATGTGTAAATAAATGTCCTATGTTATACTGAAAGAATTGTGAATATTGATACCTGCACAGTCTTGATTTCAATAGGAAATGCAAGAAATTCTTTTAACATTATTTTTAGCAGGAACTTGGCTGACATTTGACAATAAATGTGAACCAGATGTGTGGAATATTAGTGGAAAATAAAACTCTTGGGCCAATGGAGCCCTTCATTGCAACACATTTTTCCTTAGCGCCTGGAATGAGCCATACTAAAAATTAGTAGTTAGTTCTCCCGCCCTCCTTGCTACTGTTCAGCATCCAAAGAGTTAAATGAATACAGCCTACCACGATTGCCCTCCAAAGAAAAAAGGGATGTTTGTTTAGTGGGGCTTTTGAAAAATGTCCAAATCCTTATTTTTCTTATGGATTCAGTGCCTCCCAGAAAAAAAAAGTGGAAGAATGACTAGGGTTAAGACAATGAGTTGGGTTAATCTTTTTGTCAAACTAAGAATACCAGCTTTTAACAATCGAATTGCTTCTGTATCCCACTTTATTGTGTAAAATTGTCTATAGGTGAAATAGTCTTCTGATAGCCTTCTTAGAATTCTTAGCAAAACTGTTTTAATCAATTGTACTTATATAATGTCCCCCAACCTTATATCACATCCCAGGCATTTTAATAGCGTCATGACTTTAAAAATATCCTACATATTACTACTTTGTTGTGGTATAATTGACATAAATACAAAACTGGCAGAACTGCGGGTAGATAATTTGTTGATCATTTATCACCACACTTCTTTAAAGCTTGATATAGGCCCGAACTGGCCATCTGGCATACTGGGCAAATGCTGGCCAAAAGAACCACACACTCATCCGATCTGCTGCTCCAGCTATGTGAGCATGAAAACATAACGTGCAGGCGAGATTATCCAGCTGTCGGCCGCACTTACGTCATCGGACGGCTGCTGGCCTTAAAGTGCCAGGGTCGTCTTGTTATCTCCTGTCCAGCCTTGAGTGTAAATGTAACCCTCTTTTAAAGCAGATCGAGATTTATTACGCTTTCAGAAACATTAGTTTGTCCAAACCTTAAAAAAATAAAAACCTATTGTTCTGTTTATTATCTTATTATTATATTAATTATAGAATTGACAGGCAAAAAAAAATATTTTTGCAACATTAAACTTGTCTGAAACGGTGTATAAAACGAGAGGTTCTAATAGGAGCCCGCAGGGAGCTGTAAGCAAACCTGGATCTCTATATGATATATAGTACAGTGATTGACACTGTTAATTGGTTACATGCTAATATATGTTAGTCAACCATTCTACTGACAAGTACCACAAGTGGTGGCATTTTTTCTGCCCGTGGAGGCAAAATCACAATAAAATGAATTTCTGTAATGTTCTGTGAGGTTTTTAGCTCTGTTGGCCAAGGTACCGTAAAGATTGAAATTACAGGTGAAAGGGAGGTCCTGCCGTGCTGCTAGGCTACTAAGGACTAAGTGCTGCTCAGAAAATCGTCGGCTTCCACCATAGCTGTCGCTACATAGCTGCAAAGGCGCTGTTTCACTTAGACAAAGCATTATTTGGAATCTCTAGAATATTAACAAATAAACCTTATGAGAGTTGTCCATTTTTCCCCTTTTGCTGGTGGTCTCATCAAATAAAGGTTTCTGTGTTGTTCTTAAGTTTTTAGTTTCTATGGAAACAAGATATTTTCTAGTTCACTCCAAAAGTTATGAATGAAGCAAAATTGGCTTTGTTTAGTTATTTCAGGGAAAGCCGTGGGCATTTAGCAGCACTAGGAGTGATGTTTCTGCTGCCTTCCTTAGTTGACTGTAGAACATCATCTTTAAGGAAAAGTATGGGTAAAGATGATATTAAATGCATTATTAGTAGGACACAGAGAAATATAAGGGATTAGTTTGATTGGCTATGAGTTGAAGTGTGTGGGGTTAACATTCAATCACAGTCACTTATCGCCTACACAACTTTTAAAAAATGACATCTGGCAACTACCTGTTTTTGCTCCTTAATGATATATCATTAAAGTAGTATTCTTTTACTTTAAGAGTTAATTATCTATTTTATCAGGAGGCATTTAACTAGGTTTAATAGTTTATTTTTCCTTTTGGAGCTAGAATCAAGGATAGAGCCAAAAGAAATCTGGCTTCTGCATAGACAATTCATTCCAAAACTCCTCTTTTCCTCCAATTTTATTTTGTTTCCGTGAACCAAAAGCATACAAACCAGTAATGTAAACATAACAAAATGTAATATATACAAATGTAAAGTTATAGAGCCAGAAACATTGTCAGCATTTTTTTGGAAGATTTCTGTTCAATTTCTTAGGAAATGTGTTTATAAATTGAGAATACACTGCCAAAAGTCACATGCCCTTTGGTACACAAGAATGTAGTATTTTATGTCAATTACAGTCTAAATGTTTTATTTCAGCCATCTCCTATTATTCCTGGTGCCTCTCTCCCTTATGTTAATATTAACAAATGCTTTATGTTATGCACGAACAACAAATATTAGTAATTTTACATTTCAATATCATTATAGAAAAGCTAGTAGCTAGTAGTTTCATTGCTGGCGTCATTAATTTACATTGGCTACTTTACATTTTATTTTACAATACCACTAGCAAGATATACCAGTTTTTCAAGATGCATCTATTAAGAAACTTGTTCTGATCCACGTCAGAAGGAACGAGGATATAGAGTGTTTTCATTTTCTTCCATCATAGGGCAAAATGAATTAAAGTCCTAATAATTCTATGACTTCGATTTACCTTGTCATTAATATCTATTAGGTTACAACGGACGTAAACATTTGTTTCAGTACAGCATTAGATTTGATACACATTATGTCTATTTTACTCAAACATGCAGTTAAAGAAACCTTGTCAATTGCAACAATTGTGCTATGTGTCTTGATCAGTATTACTGGATGATAAAATATCTCATAACTATTATCATTATTATTACATTTTAATAATACCAGCATATAACTATACAAGCATTTTCTGCAGTGCTTTTACAATGAATGCAGAATACAAAATAAAATGTGTGAAGAATAGGAAACTGGTGACTTTTAATATAAAATACACCAAATGATGTCATGCCCTCACCAGCCTGGCCCCCAGGCAGTTGACTTGGTTGCCTGTATGGTAGGACCAGCCCCGTGGTTTAAGTGATGAGTAGTTTCAGTTGGCTGCAATTCTTTTCCTTTTTTCCACAAAAAAATATCTCCCATCTGTTCACCAACTGGTACTGTCTCCCAAATATAGCACTCAGTGCTGTGAAGGTCAGACATTGTAAAGTATTACTGCATGGATATAACACCTTAATTATTACCTATCATTGGGTTTGTGTATTTGATTTTAGCCTTTGCCACGACTTCACGCTGGCTAGCAGCCAGTTACTTTAAATTAATATTTTCAAGGCTGTGCATAACTACCTGATGACAGAAGTAATTTTTCATGAGACGCAGCGCACCGTGAAAAATTATTATATGTATGTTTTTTTGTGCTCTTTCCAATCTACGACTGGGATATATTGATTGATTTTTTTACCTTCCTTCAACATTAGATAACCATGCCAGCTAATCCAGAACATGCAGAGAAGAAAGAGTTGTCTGTATTAATTACATTTCTGGATGACTTAATATCCATTCTGATAGCAATTACCAGCTGCTTGGGTGCCCAGTGTTAAATTGCAATCCCAATCCACATATAAACCAAAGCGCTGCCAATTTGGTCACAGATAATAGGCTGCAACATTTCCTAGCAGATAATATCTCTTCTCCTACACTCTTCCTTTCTGGAACACAATTCCTCAAAATTATTACATCACTTTTCTAGTCAATTGCTTTTTCATATTTGCCAAGAAAAAAAAATAGAACTTTCCCAGGATTTTCTTTTTCCAATTAGAAACCAAAATGGAAAAATATAAGATTTCTATTAAACCCTAAATAACCTACTTACAAAAATGATCTGTTTTTAGTATCATTATTAATTAAATATTTAGGATTTGGCATATAAGAATTTATATATATATATATATTTTGGTATTATTATATGTACAGTGTAGGGTACTCTCTTACCTACAGGGATTGTCATATAGATTTTATCTCTATCCATGAGAGAATTCATGTGAATGCTGGATCCATAATATAAAACTGACAGGAGTGATGGTGCTGTGTGACCCAAATAATCACTACTATCCTCCTGGCTTATTCACTGTGCCTTTTACAAGTAAGGAACACTCTCATATCGCATTAGAGGCACCAATGAGATTAGTGCTCTGTAGAATGGTGAAGAAACATAACTTTTATAGGGCTGCAGTAATGTCACACTGAGAATAAGGCTTTACAGGTACCCAAGGACTACTTAAAATATACTTTGGACATGATTTATAAAGTTACTGCTAGCACATGATATGCATGATAACTGGGTTACTTTTTAGGAGAAAGAACCCACAAATATTTATATATGAGAGGCATCACTTTATAGTATATTTGCATACCTTTTTGCTAAAAAATGTTTTGGTGTGCCTGTTAATTAAGTTTTGCTATGTATTGCAAATAGCGAACTCAACCTGTTTTTCTTAAAGGACCCAGTTCCTGCATGGTGTATATTAAATCTAGGGGCATTTCGAGCGAGTGACCTCATTATGCAATCCGCAGCTCAGCCCATTTTGCAGAAGTCACTAAGAATTGGCCCTTCCGATGCTGCAATTAGATCCATAAATCAATGATTATGAGAATTATTCTTATACTCTAAGAGGTGCTATTATACTATATTATTATCTTTTATTTATATAGCGCCAACAATTTACACAGCGCTTCTTACAATACATATATTCAGGGTATATGACAAGACGAGAATTGACAGACTAATACAAACCGATACATTAAGTAAAAAGGGCCCTGCTCGCAAGCTTACAATCTAGAGCATTATAGAAGAGCTCTCTATTGTACATATGTTGAACATGGAAATATTCTTTGTTCTTGTCAATTAATTACCGTACATCTGGAGTATCCAAACCTGTGGATTTTTTCACTTCCAAGCAAGCAATAATTTAACATATTGTTGTAACATCTAGATTAAAGGAATAATATTAAATAAAAAATATAACAGCACACCTCGAAAACACAGGAGTAACATTTTATGAATGCATTTATTTTTTAGACATGCCTTATACATGCCAACCCAGAAGTAATGCTGCCCACTCTGACAGATTGGCAGGTAGTCAACTGGCAATGACATCTGCTCCAGACACAGGAAGTATCTGGCATTCCGTGCATGGAATCGCTTACCTAAATGATGTCTGGATGAGTCAGTTCCAAAGACAGGCTGTCAGTACTAGCTGGGATTTTTTTTTTACCCCTTGGCCTTTACGTGTAAGGATATTTTTGTGGTTTGTGCAGGCTTCTTTGGAGGGAAAGGCTTCTTAATACCATTTGGTCATATCATCAATTAAAAAATGTAGACATGTTTAAAACACAGATTGTGATGACAGTAAATAAAATAATGAGGACAGATCACAAATGGTTGGCGTATTAAAAGTAAGGATAGATATTCGTCATGCAGTCAAATAAGTATTATTATAAGCCCTTGCATTTAATATAGTTGTTTCCTGCCTCTCTTGGTCCTGGAAGTGGTTCGATGCCAGCCAAACTGAACACTAAATTATCACCAACACATTATAGATTCCAGTATTGTATCAGAAATGCTACTGTTTTGTCGTCTTCTACGTGCCTGCCAATAAATAGCACGATCTGTGTCTGCTTCTCTTAACCCCAAAACAGCTTAATTTATATATATACTCATATATACACACATATATCTAAAACTGGGGTATGCATTTAAGTGTTGACTACATCATCTGAAATGAGTGGAAATCAGAGGACAAATTATTGTTTGGGTCCAAACCTCTGCTTGTCCTCAGGCTAAATGGCGTGATACAAATGTAGGCTGGCATAAGCCCATTTGTGCCAAGAATGACTAGTACCATATTGGTTATTTTGCTCCAGAATCAGACAAATAGGCTTTTGATTCACAGAAATGTTGAAAGTTGAGCCTACATGTAGAAGCTTATGTACTTTATTAAATATTTCCGAATGTGATCACTGAAGATAAAGTGTTATAACTCATGACCTATTGTCTCTTTAGGTATGGTAACAATACCCGTAGCTATGTGGTACGTGTCGGGGACTATCATACGCTTGTTGTGGAGGAGTACGAAGAGGATTTGGGAATTCAAGAGATTATAATCCATAAAGACTACAGACCTGATGGTAGTGACTATGATATTGCACTTATAAAACTACATGGATTGTTGGATCAGTGTGTACAGTTTAGTACCCACGTTCTACCAGCTTGTCTACCTCTTAGACGAGAAAGGCCGCAAAAAACTGCACGCAACTGTTACATTACAGGATGGGGTGACACAGGTAATATATTCTTGTGACAATGATTTCTCACATAACCAATGATGTGTTTTATTTTCATTAAATATTTGTACAAGTATTAGTGTTGTAAATAAACTACAAAAGGGTTTTGTTTGAACATCACAGACCTACCGCTTGGGAAGAAAAGTTCCATTTGTGACATTTTGTACCATTAGTCTGTATAGAATATTCATCGTGCAGATTAGTTAATATCACCCCAAGATTAGGAAATACAAGACAAGAGTTCCGAGAAGAAAAATCCCATTGTCTTGTTTATTTGCTTTAATGTAATCTGTAGAAATATACTAATGCCATGTATAGGAAATCCATGGTTCCGCACCTTCCTAAAAACATGATGCTTAGGTGTTCCTAAGTGATTTCCCTGCCTCAAATAAGACCTGCTGGTTGTGTCCATAGAACTAATACCCTATAACCTAATACAGGTTAATTGATATAATACAGATTGGGAGTTATTTGGCACTGCTACTGGTCAGCAGAAAGCTAAGTGCGTATATAGGAAAGGTTTATAAGGAGGAGTGTATGTCACTTATATTGTAATTTATATAATTTAGTAAGTTATAGTATAACTAATGTTAATAATGAAAGTTGACTTCATGTTTGTAGGACGGGCGTATTCAAGGACTTTACAGCAAGCTGCTGTGAGATTACTCCCAAAAAGGACCTGTGAGGAGAGATATAAAAGCAGGTTTACCGGAAGAATGCTTTGTGCCGGAAGTCTGGAAGAACAGAAACACGTGGACAGTTGTCAAGGAGATAGCGGTGGCCCTCTTGTGTGTGAACGTTCAGGGGGTACTTGGAGTGTCTTTGGGGTAACCTCCTGGGGATATGGCTGTGGTGTGAAGGACTCGCCGGGAGTTTACACAAAAGTGTCTTCATTTTTACCGTGGATTAAAAGTGTGACCAATTTATAATCCAAACAGGAACCGAAAAGTTTTCAGAGTAGACTGGACCAAATTGTCATTTACCTTTCAGCGTCACCACTGTGCCCCTACGGTGCTGGACTCTCATTAAGTGTTATTACCTCAGGGCAACTAGGGAGTGCTACAGTGTTTCTGGTTTATTGATTGTCCTGGAACGTGTTTGCTTTTTTTCGTATAAATGAAAAATCCAATATGTGTAAATCTAAACTACTCTGACTTGAAGCAAGGTTATTGCTACGGATACAAGTGTCAGGTACTTTAATTGTGCGTCACAACATACAATACAGGCCACTGGTTTAAGAGAGTGCTATACAATAAAGACATCTTGGATAAATACTTTTAGTCTTAAAGCATGGAATAATACCACACCAAAGGCTCAATCAAATCAAAGCTTTGTGCATTTGGTACAGCAACACCTGTTCTGCAGATACTAATTCAAGCAACTCTCCCCTGGTGGGGCACTTTAAATTAAATTATGCGGAGATATCTGAGGCAACTCGAAAGTTGTTCAAGATGATTTTTATATAATGGGGCACAGTGGGTGGCAGTAGCGCGTTTTGTAAGGGAATACAGATTTGGATTAATCTATTGCCTTGTCACCAGAGTACATTAAGTGTGGATATATACATTATCCCACAACAAAAGGAATTGTTGATCAAGGGGCTAAACGTGAACCTTAAAGTACAACATTGCATTATGAAGACATATATTGTTTCATTTAAGGTCAAATCCATAGCCAGGGTGGACTCTACAGGCAGACTACACTGTTTAATACAACACATCATTAATGACTGATTAAACAATTGTTTGCTTCCTCAAGCATAACCCTCGGAACATTTCTTTTACAGGTATTGCATTTACAGATATTGTATTTATGTAAGAAAAGCTCTGTTTCAAAATATGTGGATTAACTGGAATGTATAAAATATAGCCAGCACTTCAACTGAAGAATTAACATGTATATATATATATCAGACTATAAGTCACTCGGTGTGGACCTTGAGAATTAGTGGCATAATTATCATTATTTTTTCCTTTATGGTACTTCATTATCTCTCTTTTTGCCTGCTCTGTACCAGCTATCTGCTACTACCTCCTGAGCTTCTACCTGCTTCATGAATCCTTTTCTGACTCCATACATCTAACCATCAACCTTATGACTCTTCACTGTGCCCTTCAGGTTATGAAATCCAGGGGTTTCTAAATTCTTTTACTTATTTGCTCCAGTGGCAACTGCTGGAAGATTATTCCAGGATCCTAACACTTATAGTAAGACAGCACTTTCTCAAACAATATCTTCATTATTTACCAGACAACTATAAATCTTGTCATCTTGCTCTGTTCTCTAGAAAAAAAAAAAGATACCGGTTTTCCCTATGAAACTTTATGTTTAATATTTTATGTGTCTCTCCCCCCTCTTTATATCACTGTGTGTCTACACAGTTGGAATAAACTCATCTGTTTTGAATTGGTAACAATTCAGAAATGGACTTTACTGAATCGTGTAGCTGGCATTCCAGTGTTTTTGTCAACTTGCTTGGTGTACATTAATTTGCAATGGAAAAGATAATAATGGTGCTAATAATGCAATTGTCTGTATTTTTTCCCAGTTATCAGGATCCACAGCCCTATTTTCTAAACTCGTGTGTAACTAGGGTTGTAAAGGAGAAATTCATAAATGAAAACCGTCTGCTCATCCTACATTAATCATGTATGAAATAAAGTATATCCTACCAACAGCTGTTCACTATTATTTAACCAAATCACAATATTGCATTTAATTGGTGGAATCCTCCATGGAGAAGCATGTCGGAGTAATTGTTGACCGTAGACTGTGCAGCTGAATGCAGTCTCTGGTGGCATTTGTAAACACAAACAAGATTTTATCTCATAAGAGAAGTGGATAAGTAAGCGCATAGACTCAAAACATCATATTCACTTAGAATTAAAGCTTGTGAAAGCTCACCTTGAACAGCCAATTCAATTTTAAGCACATCCCGTATCATAGAAATTTAATTTGTCTAGAGACAAGCAATGTAATTAATTAGGAAAGATTTGAATTATGAAGACAGCCTTTCCAAACAATATGTGTTTACTTTGGACAAGAGGCACCTATAAGGGATTATGATGGCCATATACAAAATATCCAAGGTCAATACAAGGACTTTTTGGATATTCAAATTTTGTCTGTTGTAATTTACATTTTGGTTTGGCCCAAATATTTAATTACACATGCGTTTTAATTATATATATACCGCATTGTTATATAGCCTAGTATTGCTTGTTTTTCTTAATGAATAAAAGTTTTACTACTAACTGGCCTAGCTGATTCATTTCGACAGGTGTATTTTATTTAGCTCATAGTCACAAAAAAATTGGAATGTTGAAATACATCTATGGAGCTCAATCAAATTACATATTAATATGTGTTGTGTATATAAATTCCCAGTCTAAAGAGAAACACGAGAGAGTTACCCTAATAACTATAAATATAAAACTGAGAAATAGAGTGAAGTGTATACAATAAAACAACTTTTAACAAATTAAGAAAAATAAATTTGGCAATTAAAAAAATATATTTTATCTAGAAGTGAAGGTTATAGATTCACCTTGAAGACTTCTGTCTGTAGGCTAGTGGATAGTTTTATTTCTTTCTCCTATCAACAGTTTCATTCAGGGCTAGAATTTATTTATTGGTAAATTTAGGGATTTTACTTTATTATAATTTTAATTTTTATTGTATCCATTCTTTTGGGGAAATACTTTACTCTCTTTTTCAGTATTCTAAATCTAATATTGAAATAGATGAGAATTCCTTTGCTGAAAAACAGAATGTTCTATCAGAAGGTTAGCTTGTAAATTGAATGCATTGAATGTGTACTGGGCATATTGAGTTCATGAAACACGATCTGCTCCAATGGACCTGATTCCAATTGTCTTTTTGGATTTTTCATTTGTCTTCATTACACCCTGCACTACAACATTCACCTGCCTGCTGGAAAGATTAATAAAATGCTTACCTACTGTAGAGGATTATACCTCAATTTTGTGAGCAGGTTATTGCTGTATTTTAGGGGAGGATGGGCCAGATTTTCAAATGCAGCGATTGTTCTGGTTGCAAATTTGTTTCCTCCATAATATTTCCGACTCTATTGGTCGCTCGTACGGACCTTTAACTCCTGGAGCAGGATTGGTCTCCCCAGGTGGAGTTTCACCGCTCATACGGACCTTTAACTCCTGGAGCGGAGAGACCAATGGTCTCCACAGGCCTGGTTTTGGCGTCAGGAGTTAAAGGTCTGTACGAGCGACTCTATTGGTCGCCAGCAGGGAGCTCGTCTGCACTTCATTGGTTGATGGCAGAGGAGCTCCCTGCCGGCGACCAATAGAGTCGTTTGTACGGACCTTTAACTCCTGGAGCAGGGTCTCCCCCGATTGAGTTTTGGCACCATGATTTTAAAAGTCTTCATTGGTTGTTGGCAGATGAGCTCCCTGCCAGCGACCAATAGAGTCGCTCGTACGGACCTTTAACTTCTGGAGCGGAGAGACCAATGGTCTCCACAGACCTAGTTTTGGCGTCAGGAGTTAAAGGTCGGTACGAGCGACTCTATTGGTCACTCCAGGATTGACCAATATCCGTACGAGTGACTCTATTGGTGCACTTCATTGGTTGATGGCAGAGGAGGCCCCTGCTGGCGACCAATAGAGTTGCTGGTACAGACCTTTAAAATCCTGGCTGCTGTGTATCCCGTTAACCCCATATTAACCCCTTCTAAAAAAAAAAAACGTGAAAAAGCAAAGAAAAAAAAACAACACGAAGAATGTACACGAATATTTGCCCGAACCAAACACAGGAACCGGCGAATGTTCGTGGAATACGAAGATATTATTCCCTACAAAGACGAGGAGTTGGCCGGCGCCCAAGTAAAATTATAAAGCATAATGTCTATAACAGCGGAACTTGGTCAGGTACTCATGCTACCCTTTTCCAGCTCTGGAATCTTTGCAAAGACAAAAAGGGTCTTCCTTCATCTGGAGCTCTTGGAAGTCATGATGCTATCCATATTGATCCCCTAGAACTGCCCTTGATAACGTCTACTAGGGTGGCCTACTACATAGATGTAGCATGGAGCTTGCCAGATAAATGCTAGTTTGGTTTATTAAAAGTAACTTGCCCCCATAAGCCTCACCAACAATGAATGCAGATTACAATACTTCAATATCCATTTTTTACCTTTAAAGTAAAAAGACAGTTACTTGTGGAAAACACCATAGTGCTTTCTGCCCCCCAAAAAACCTAAACTGTTCTCCAGAAGTCAATAGTGTAAAGCTACCTTCAAACATTAGTTTTTTTGTTTTTTTCTGTTTTTGTTTTACAGAGGGCCGCAACTTAGAAAACTGAAAATCACAAAGATGCTTCTGTCAGGTAGTGCTTCTTAAGTGGGTTCTGAAAAATATTGCCCTATAAATTAAGACCTTTAAAAGGCCACATAATGACAATGACTTATTAAATTAGATAGTTGACCTTTAGTTCCTGTTTTGGCAGACATGATGGGACCATATTTTAATCATTTTGACATTTTATAAAAAAAATATTTTACCTCAACTCCTTTTGCTTCCCCCAGAAGTTATATGGTTAATAAAAAATTTAACTGAAAGGTGATGGATAACTACTGGTATTTATAAAGAGCGGAAATATCTGCACACATTTATTTATTTAATAACAGAAAATATACCCAACCTTAGCTATGATTTTGGATAATCACAGTACCTTGATAAACATCTTCATTCTCATTAGTCAATGCATGTCTAATATATGCGTAAATATGTTGCTTATTATTTTGTGAACAAATGTAGCACCTTTTTGTTAAGGTTTATAAAAGTTAGCAGTCAGAAGTAGACTTGTGCATTCGTATTCACACACAAAGATGAAGACGCACAACATGTTCATGTTCGTCTTTGTTAGAATCTTCTAACTAATCTCCCTGGTCCCTCCTCCTTCTAGTCTACCTTGTCTACGCTACATCGCAGGGGTTTACGGGAGCGGGAATCCGTAGTATTGCGCAAGGAGTTAAAGGTCCGTGCGAGGGACTCTATCGGTCGCCAGCAGGGGCCTCCTCTGGCAGCAACCAATTGCCTGGAACCTCTGAAGGCCAAATTCCGCCACCAGGAGTTAAAGGTCTGCTATTGGTCGCTCGTATGGCCCTTAACTCATGGAGATGTGGAGTTTCGCCATGAGGAGTTAAAGGTCCGTACAAGCGACTCTATTGGTTGCCGGCAGGGAGCTCCTTCATCGGTTGATGCCAGAGGAGAACACGAAGAGTTGTTTGGCGCCCAAGTCTAGTCAGAAGTCCGCTAAGCAACCAATTGAGTCAAGGTATTAAGGTTATAAATCTGATTTAATGGACTTGAAACAACACTAAAGAGTGGAAAATGCTTCTACGTAGAAAGTGTTTCTATGCTATGTGCTTGTGTTGCAGTTGATGATGCCACACATTGTCAGCACATTCAGTTGTTGGCCAGTTGTGCAACACAGTGCCTCATCTAGAGGATTCCCAGCTATAATTATGACATTTCACCTTCTTCAAAAAAGATTAATTTATACTATCGGTAGTACTTTATGCTTCACTTTTCCAAATACATTTCATGAATACCTAACCAGGAAACCTGAAAGTTTTCTGGGTTATTCTGGGTTATCCTGACACAAATTTGTTGCTCTTATTTGTGTGTCTATAGCAGTCTCATTTAGCAACTTAGGTGCCTGATAAAATATGTAACCATGACAATTTTTACTACTTGAAACCATAACTTCCTATAACAAAGGGTTGATTTTTTTTTTTTTTAGTAGTAGTATTTAGCAAACCTAATAGATTTTTAAGTGACAGACTGAAACGCCTACTAAATTGACTTTCAGCACTGTCTCTCTCAACTGTTATTTGTGGTGTAAAGTGTTTGGTTTTTTTATTCAGATCAATTTAAATCTCATTAGCTCGCTTCAGACATGCTGCCAAAGCAACATTTGTGTTGGTTCTAAGTAATGCGAAATCTATTTAAGTTTAAAACTTGTCATTCAGCACTTTACATTTTTCTTTAAATTGGTTTCTTTGCCATGAACTCAAAACTAATGAACCCACTAAGGTGTATTAAATGATATAAAATTGAGTATGCAAGAAAAGCTTCCGAACTCATATTTAGGCTTTTTTTTTTTCTTCAACTAAATATATCGGCCTGGAAACTATATATATATTTTTTTACCTAAACTGATAATCTTGAAGGTTTTTAGTGTTCCAAACTATAGGCCCCACTGTAGTTTGCAATGCAATAGCCTGGCTACCTTCCTCACCCTGATACAAAATGCATGACGGGAATCTACATTCATAAATGAATGCTCTTAATATACCTAATGGTGATAAACGGGTATAGAAATTGATCAAAGATCTATATTGAGGCATTCAGTAACACCAAAAACTATTGCAGGGGACCCTTCTGATCACTCCCTGGAGCGGATATTCAATACAGAAGTGGACAGCTGCTTTAAAAGAGCTTAGAAGGCAATCAACAATTGCCTTCAATCATGGACGCAGGATACCCAGATGTCAACATTTCCAAAACATGCTTACTTCTCAAATGTGGCCTTTTAGCCCCCAAACCTATGTATGGGTGGGATCCCTGTACTCAGGAGATGTTAATAAATACTAGACTTGGGTGGCAGCCAGGTCTTCGTGTTCCACGAATATTCGCCCGTTCCCATATTAGTTTCATGCAAATATTCGTGTATGTTCTTCGCGTTCGTTTTTTGCAGGGGTTAACATGGGGTTAATTCAGTCTGAGAAATGGCAGGGCAAGGTAGAGCACAGAGGAACTTGGTCTGGGTAGACCAATGGTCTCCCTGCTCAGGAGTTAAAGGACGGTACGAATGACAGTTGTTCGCCAGCAATCATTGGTTGATGCCAGAGGAGCTCCCTGCCAATAGAGTCGCACATACAGAACTTTAACGTCTGATGGAAAACTTGGCCTGGGGGGTTTCAGTTATTAAAAAGGTTTGTACAAGCGACTCTAGTGGTCACCAACAGGGGCCTCCACTGGCATCAAACAATGAAGGGCTGCCCTTCATTAGTTGATGCCAAAGGAGCACAGTGCCGGCAACCAATAAGAGTCGCTAATATGGACCATTAACTCCCGACGATGAAACATGGTCTGGGGAGGTTTCAAGAGTTTAAGGTCCGTACGAGCAACTATTGGTAGCTGGCAGGGCCTCCTCTGGTGTTTACCCGCCACCATATTAGTTTATTTCGTATTTGGTTTGAACAACGAAAGCGCACCATTCTCGTTTGTTTTCATGGTTTCCTGAATACACATTTGTAGTTTGGCAGTAACCTATGCCAGGAGCTAAAAATTCATACATGAAGTGTGTGTACCACAAAAAGATCCGCAAAGACAGCTGGTGAAAGAATTAGAGAAGTTAACATTTGAAGTATCCCGAGGCGTCTAGTTTTCAAAATGAAATTGCAATGCACTATTTGTACTTCTTGCACTATAACTTGCAAAAAAACAAAACATGTTCAGTGTTGCTAAAGGACCAAGTATTTAGCTGTTTTTCATTGAGGAAAAGATTTTTCAAATAAGTCAGTAAATGTCCTTCCAATTTTTTTTGTATAGTAGAATAGATATGATCAAAATAACATTATCTAAAAAGGAAGCCTTTCTTGTCATGTAAAAAAAAGTGGGTAGCTGTAATTTTTGTATTTCCTGTAAACAGAACACACCACAAAAGCGATAACAGCCATTGTGAAAAAGGGTACAGAAAAAAATGTTCTTAAGGGATTAAACTACTTGTTTTTTTTAGGCAGGGATACACATCATTCCCAACCTGTTGGCAGCTTTTGACATGCTCTCGACATCACTATGCAAACATACTAAGTTATTACCCTGTGTCTTGCTGTGGCTGTATAAAATACATCTTAGCTTCAAATGTACAATATGCCTGAAGAGACCGTCAGAAGAGGATGCAATCTAATGGAAGTTGGTTGCCAAGTGTGTGTGTGTATAAAATATACACACACAGGTATATTTAATGAATTGCTCTTTTGTCTTTTCTGAAAAGATCTGAATACAAGTCACTGGCCGGTTTTGACAATTGTTAGTCTTACACTTTTCCCTTCGCTACATTTTGTTTTATCCTACATGCATACATTTAACTTTAGGTGTATGGAATTGAAGTACAGTCACAACACTTTTGTTACAAAACATTTATTTACACAGCACCGTAACAGGAATCAATGGAAATAATTGATACAAAATTGTCAAACATTTACACATTAAGACATTACTAGTAGAGAAAATTAGTTTTCTGTAGAAGGAAGCGTAGATTGAGAAGATTCCCTAGAACTGAACCCTGAGGAACACCAGGGAGCGATAGGGGAAAGGAACATGTTCCAGAGAAAACAAAAAGGGGGGTGGTTAACAGAGTCAAAAGCTGAAGAGGTTCAAGAGGATAAAAAGTGATAAGTGACCTGTCTCAGTAGCATTGTGGACATAAAACTAGGATCACACAGAGAAAAGAAAGTAGTTTGACAAATGTTCCAGTAGTTTAGAAGCCAGAGGAGAAGGGAAACAGGATGGTCGTTTTATGGAGGGTATGTGGAAGTTAAGGAAGGCTTCTTTAAAGTGGGAGATTAAAGCATGTTTGAAGAAGAAGGGATGGGAATACAACAGTGGAAAGAGGTTAAAAATGTGGGAATAAGAGCAAGAAAAGAAGTTCTGAGGGAATAGTTTCATGTTGTGCAGGTGGTGAGGTGAAACACTTTTTTTTATGTTTCAGGACTGCTTTCCAATAGTTACATAAATGCAGCTTTTATATCAATAGATGCAGATATCACAGCCAGGTAGTCAGTGAAGCAATCCCTGTAAAATAAGTTTAGAAAAAAAAGATTTAAAAATGTGAACTGTACAAACTTGTCATTAAAGTTATGTGCAGTCTTTCCCTTTCTTCATTAAACTCCCTATTCGTTTCCTCACCCCTCAATCCAGCATCCCTCCCTACTCCTCACATAGTACATCTATTCCCAGGCATCTACTACCTCACTGTAAAGTAGAATTTCCAGCATCTATATTGCTACAGACAACTGAAAAACTATTAAATCTTATGACAGCAATAGCATTCCACAATCTCACCCTTTAAAAACTGGTGAACAGCTGAGCACAAGGAACGTGCTCTCTATGCAAGGCTACAAGTAGCTTCGATCTTAGCCAATGTAAAGGTTCCATGGTGACATACACACTTTGCAATAAGGTATTGCTAAATATGACTGCTTATCTATGATTGGCGATGTAAAAGGAAGGCAGATAAGATGAATAAGTGCTAATACAATTGTCAATTGCTTCCCTGTGATCTGCAAACCATGAATGGTAGCAGGCATAGTAGGGACCAAAACATTTTTATTCCATGGCTAGGAAGGGAATGCTACCACGTAAGGCAGGTCCCATGGACTCATGGAATGATCAGCATAACCATATAGATGGCTGGTGAATATTTAAACACGTTTCTAAAGACCGGCCTGGCAATATGAGCAAGACCAGTACATGCAAGACATAAAAAGCAATGGAACTACATAGCTGCAACATCTCCTAAGCCTGCTGCCTACTAAAACCACTCTGGAAATATAAAAGCGCACAAAAAAGGTTTTGCAGGAGGAAAAAAAAGTCATACTCATGAGACCGTTTGGCACCTTATGCTATTAACCAAAAGTTACATTTACATATCAAAAGCCATGTGCTTTGCTCACATAATGTAATTACCTTAAATTCTTTGATATACCTAGTGGAGATGTAGTAAAATTATTTTAACTTCTGCCAGATTGCCTGAGGATACTAAAAATCTGTACATAAACACATTGTATCTTCCGCAATGTCTTCCAGGAGAACTTCACTAGATGCTTTGTCCATTTTCTTTTAAAGTCAGTGGGCCATCAGCTTACTATTAACTTTAGTCCCCAATTCCTATAAAAACAGATCAAATGATAAACATTAAAGAGGCAAGTTACCTTATAAGATTCAAGCTTACAACCTCAGACAACTGTCACTTGCATTTTAATAACTGTAACCAATTTTGTTGAGACAGCTACATTAAAATGAAGTATATACTTTTACATGACTAGGAAGGGGAAATGCCACTCCAGACAAGCCCCATGGAATCATGGTGGTTATCCTTCATTAATACAAACCAGATGCCGATTAAACAAAAAACGAAACATTTGAAACTGTATTTACCTGTTTTGTGCTGGAGTAGCCTGCATGGTAACCAGTTCAGCCAGGATGCCCTAATTATAGGGATAAGACGCATACATTTAAAATACAGTAATACCAGCTACTTAGAAAGATAGCCAAGAACACGAGCTAATGCCTGCTCGGTTTTCATCATTAGTGCATAATTGAATCTATGTTGTATTGAATCCAGTGAACTTTAGTTAATGAAGTTATAAAATGATGCATCTGTTCTGACACCTGCTGCCTCCACTGGAAGAAGGGAGCATATCATTAAAACTGCCATTCTATTCAATGGGAGCTGAACTCTTATGGAAACCAACTGGAGCTGCATCAACTGCAAACTTTCAATTTGTCTCCACATGTAGCTGCCTTGAGCTTGTTGAATGATTTGCACGCTTATATTGCGCACTGGTCTGTACATACATACAGGTTCATATTAATACTTATTGGATTCAGCAGAGGCACTCAGATGAAGATCTAGAACAATAGCCTATCTACATCAACTTGCATGCAGTAAAGGGCTTTGTCCAACATGGCCCCCAACCTGCATTACAAGTAAAAATACAGTTTAGGGAATAAGACAGGCCATTTAATACTCTCCAGATTCAAAAGCTTTAATGTTGCTTGCTTTCCCACAGCCCACAAAGCTCAAATGGCAGCAGGTATAAAGAAAAGCAAGACATTTCTATACCATGGCTAGGAAGGGAGCCTGCAACATGGAAACAGGCCCCATGGTCTCATGGAAAACTGCATAGTAACATTCATGGAGGGCAGAATATGCACTTGATGGGCCACCTACACATATATGCATGTGTAAAAAACATGGAATAGACAAATACATTTGTGATATAACACAAGACTTAATGCTACATCCTAGAAATTAAAAAGAAGAAATAGTTCTGCTATATTTATGACAGGCCATATACCAGATATTTATGTGACATTTAAAGCCATAGGTTTACCTGTGACGATTAATGGAATACACGGGATTTTTAGCGGCAATTACAAAGATCTCTCGTCAGCCAGGGGACGTTAATATTGAAAGTACAGGCAGGGCCATTCCCTGGGGGTCTTTACTCAGCACGGCTTGCCATAGTTCCTTTATAAAGCGTTAAATGTTGCTTACAGAAGAGGCTGAGAAAGGCCTTTAAGAAGACATGTAGAAGATAATGAGATAAAGCATTTGCTTGGTTTGTTCCTATGAAGAAAAAGCCATACCCCTAATAGCGCGCGTAAATCACCTCACACACACAAAAAAAAAGCCAAGCCATTTTAACGGCACCTGAGTTATACAGTGCACTCTATGACCTTTAAGGCGGGGTGGAGGTTAAGAGCGGCTACTACAATTCCACCCAAGTTGAAGTGAAACAAGGGGAATAACCAGAATATTCCTCTCAGCGTTATTTCTTCCCATAGAAGTACTTACAACTCGTACTAATCGCCTGCTGCTTCCTGAACATACCGACCGAACGCTCGCACATGGCAGGCGCTGGCGGACGATCATAGTGATGACGCGACCTCACTTCCTGCTCTAAAAGAACACTGTCCCTATCAGGACGCTTAAAGACAGTGTGACTAGAATGACCAATCGCCAGCGAGCACTGGGCGTCCAATCAAATCAGGATCGTTTGTCTCAATCAAAATTTCGCTAACGCTGCGTATAGGATGTTTTGTAACCCTTTGGGTGACGAATTTACGTGCAAAAGTAAGGGACGGTCCTCGGAGAAAGTGTTTGTGCCGCTACATGTGTTTGCTTTTACATAAAGGAAAACAAATGAACACTTCATATAAAATCAGGTTTATATCGGTTAACGTAGATCGCGCTTGGAAAAGCGAAGTAGTAGAATTAGAAGTTTTTTTTAAAAAAATCTTTATTTGTGTTTCCCAAGTATTTTAACGTAGGCTTCTCTATCCGTGAGGAATAAGATTCAGAAAATAGTTGCAATAGCAGAAAACCACCTCTTGGTGGCAGTATACAACCTTCCACCACTGACTGTCTACATTACTATTTCTATGAAAATTGGGTTTGAGACAATGTTTTCACCCCAAATTTTTGCAGAAAAGACATTCGCTTACTGAGAAAAATGTGTAAGAAATTATAATATCTGACACTGATACAACTCCCACATCCATCTAGGGCACTAACCACACGCACTCCCCCAATGCTCCACCCTCTGTGAGCAACCCATGTTTAATTCAGCATAATTTATGGTGCATTTTATATCACCAGATTTGCCAACTGACTTGCAATTGCACCCGCAGGACTAACACTCAACCTAGAAGAAAACTGTACACTGACACTCCAAAAACACACCTGAAAACTGTACACTCACGCAGTTTAACATTGTATACTGAACCCCTACCCTCAGGGCCGGCCCGACAATGGAGCCGAGTGGGGAAACTGCTCCAGGCGGCACTTTTGAAGCCCTTTTTTTTTCTTTTTTTTTTTTTTTTTTCTTTTTAAAGCGAAAGAGAGAGAGAAAGGGGCGCCGAGTGGTTTTCGCTTACCAAGCTGTCAGTATCCGCTCGGCGCCCCTCTCTCTCTCCTCTGCGGCAAATCTCCCTGTTCGGTCTCGGTGCCGGCTTGTAATGCTGAGCATTACAAGCCGGCACCGAGACCGAACAGGGACACTCGCCGCAGGACTGCTGAGAGGTACTGATGTCCGGATCATGAACGAATAGTTCATTTGATCCGATTCTTTTTAGTGATCCGGATGAATCGGTTCAGTAGACTGAACGATTCATTTGTAGCAGTGCCAGTTCAGTCTGTGAATCATGCAGCTGTAACCTGATCCTAGAGTGAGTCATCTGCAGAGCACTCAGACACAGACTCTGGGGTCAGGTTACAGCTCATTAATTCACACAGGAACGATGACTCATAGAGTCAGAGATTCGAATGATCCGAAGATTCCAATGATCCAAAGATTCGAATGATCCGATGATTCGAATGATTCAAACTATTCAATGATTTAAATGATTCAAATTATTTAAATGATTCGAATCTTACAGGGATCCGGATCTTACAGGGATCTGGATCTTACAGGGATCCGAATCTTACAGAGATTCAAATCATTCAGAGAATATTACTGATACCATACTTTTATAAATAAATACATAAATAATGTTCACTGCCCCCAGGATTTAGATTCCCCTGAGTTTGCCCCCCTTTACCTATAAGTGCACCTACAGTTAACTTTATTAAATTAATCCTCAATCATCAGCATAAAATTAACCCTTATACCCCATCAACCATAACTGCCCCTTAATTAACCCTAAAGCCCCCATCAACCATAACTGCCCCTAAATTAACCCTAAACACCCCATCAACCATAACTGCCCCTGAAATTAACCATAAAGACCCCATCAACCATAACGGCCCCTGAAATTAACCCTAAAGACACCATTAACCATAACGGCCCCTGAAATTAACCCTAAATACTCCATTAACCATAACTGCCCCTAAATTAATTGCATGTACTCCAGATAAATTGGTATGGTTGATGGGGTCTTTAGTGTTAATTTAGGGGCAGTTATGGTTGATACGGTGTTTAGGGTTAATTTAGGGGCAGTTATGGTTGATGGGGTGTTTAGGGTTAATTTTAGGGGCAGTTATACTTAATGGGGTGTTAAGGGTTCATTTTAGGGGCAGTCATGGCTGATGGGGTGTTAAGGGTTAATTTTAGGGGCAATCATGGTTGATGGGGTGTTAAGGGTTAATTTAATGGTGAGGGTTAATTTAATTAATTTAATAAAGTTAACTTAAGGTACAGTTGCAGGTAAAGGAGAATGTAAATCCTGGGGGCAGTGATTATTAATGTATTATTTATAAAAGTATGGTGATATTATCTGAATGATTCGACTCCCAATGATGGCAGAGAGTCGTTTAACGATCCGGATCTTACAGTGATCCGGATCTTACAGTGATCCGGATCTTACAGTGATCCGGATCTTACAGTGATCCGGATCACTGTAAGATTCGGATCCCTGTAAGATCCGAATCTTTGAACGACTCTCTGCCTTCATTGACATCACTCGAGTAGGCAGGCGAGTTACTGGAAAACAGTAACTCCTGTGAGTCACACTGAGTAATCCAAAGATTTGGATCATGAATCGGATCATTTCAGTGAACGAGTCGAAATGATCCGAATTTCCCATCACTACTGAAAGGTAAGTACAAGGGGGGGGGCAGGGACGGGGGGAGAGAAAGGGTAGATAAAGGGGGGGGGCATTTTAAAATTCGCCCCAGGCGGCATTTTGCCTTGGGCCGGCCCTGCCCACCCTCACTAACTAGCATCCTAGCACTGTGCACTGACACTCTCCTCACTAACACACTATATGCTGACACATACAGTCTAACTCTGTACACTGACACATACTGTACACTGTTTCATCGGTACACTGTCATCCACACACATGTTTTATTCTAACCCTATATATTGATACACACATTTTACCCCTGTATACTGACACCCACAGTCACACACACACTCATTTTAACCAAGGATAGGCACAGACATATACAGGGTCCAGGTGGTCTCTCGTGCAGGGGAGCTGAGACGCAGTTGGCTATCTCATGCATATTAGGAAAACGAAAGGGAACATTATTGATTTTACTCCACCCCCTAATTAGATGGAAATGAGTGTCCTGAAGCATGGAGGGATATTTAAACCGTCAGTTTGTGAACTATCATTGCCTGTGAGAGTGCCTCAGTAGTTTACTAGCGGTTTAATTATATTTGAACCTCTGGTATTGACTTCTGCTCGTTTCTCGACTTCCACAGTTTGCTGCCTACCCTGAATTGAATCTTTTCCTGTATATTGTATATTTCATATTCGTTTCTGACTTTGGCCTGCCTCCTGACCACCAGTTGGTTCTGGTTCTACTGCTGTGTGCCAGTGTACCTTCTCTGCCCTTGATACCGATGGAGTATCATTCTACTCCATTGGTAGTGATGTCTCCTGTTGGCCTCTAGGAGACAACTTTCTTCATTTTACTGCATTGAGGATCCTCTTCCAGATCTGCCCAAGAGCTACACATTGCTCTTACACATGCCTGCCCATACACACACACACACACACATACACACACACATGTACTCTGCTCATGTATACACATATATGCATTGACCTTACAGAAATTGCACAGGTAGGTTGCTTGGGGGCATAATTGGCACAAACAGGCTTTTTGGGGGCAACAATTTCACAAGCAGGCTCACTTAACTGTTTGGGGACAAAATGTCACTGTGGGACACACTGCTTGTGAAGTTGGGAGCCTGTTCCCCAGGAACTTATTTGGGCCTTTTAACACTTTTGGTTCTCGGAATTCCAATAATAATATGGTATTCTGTTATTATTATAGGAACAATTTAACCCCTTCGCGACCTTTGCCGGTTCAGGACCTTCATGACATGAAGGTCACTAAATGACCTTTGACGGTCCTGAACCGTCAAAAAGTTAAATAATCAACGATCACTTTCTTCGCTTAAACGGCGTTACTGTAATGCCTCGATGTCGAGGCATTCAGTAACGCCGAGATCGGCATCGGGGGCCATGTCTGGCCCCTCCTCGAGGCGTCAACAGCCGCCATACATTGTATGGCGGCGGACGCCCGTTTTAAAAGCGTTTAGGAGGCGATCAACGATCGCCTCCTAAACTTAAATGGTGTCGCTGGAATGCCTCGATCAGGAGGCATCCAGCGACACCAAACACTTACCTCTGGGTGGGCTGTGACCGCTCCAGAGAGTGGTCACAGCCGCAGCTGCCGGTGTTCTTCGCCATCAACAAGATGGCGGCCGCCCTGTAAAAGAAACAACCAAGTTTTTAAAGTTCGCTAGATGGTCTAGAGAACTCTGGCTCCACTTGCAGGTTGAATACAGGTACTGCATTCAACCATGCAAGTCAATGGAGCCCAGCTTTCTAATCACAATGTGATTAGTAAAATATAAAAAAAAATAAAAAAAATATGGAAAAATAAAATATGGAAAAAATTAAAAGTGCTAACATTTAAAAATAATTATGCAGTGATGTCACTAGATGAACCATCCAGCAAAATGTGTAAAAAAAATATATAAAAAAAAAAGTATTAAAAAAATAAAATAAAAAAAATAAAGTTTATTATTTTGAGCAAGTGCTAAAATTTCTCAAAAATCTCAACAAAGAGTTTAAATAAAAGCACTTCAAATACCCAAGGGGTGTCTAATATATAAAAAAAATGGCTGATGGGGTAAATTGGAGTGGCTGAGCTCAAAGATAGGGCATAGGTACAGACTTTCCAAAATGGACAAAAAAAGCGCACTTCCCAAATGTGGCATTTTAAATCTCAAACAACACGACAAACCCATGCATGTCAGGTATCACTGCACTCAGGAGATGTTCCTGAACACATATTGGGGTGTTGTTTGACAGTGACATATACCAGAACCTGTATATCTATAACTAAAGTACAATTTGTGTGAAAAAAAATAAAAAAAAATTACTATTACAAAGTTTGACAAAGTGTAGTTGTATAATTGGTGCATGGAAAGGGTTAAAATAACAGCATTTGGAATACCCTGGGGTGTCTAGTTTTCAAAAATATATGGTTTGAATGGGTTAAATTGAGTTAACCGGCTTCAAAGATGTTCCAAAGAGGAGATGGAGGCAGAATGACCAGATTTGTTAAAAAAGATTTGGAAATCATAAAACGCTGCTTGTACTTATTGCCCTATAACTTACAAAAAACAGCAAAAAAACATAAAAACATTGGGTATTTCTAAACTCAGGACAAGTAGTAGAATCTATTTAGCTAGTTTTTTTACTTGCTTTTTTAGGTGAGTAAAAGATTTTTCAAATAAAAGTCATAAAATGTGTTTTTTTTTATAGTAAATAAGATGATATGATCAAAATAATGATATCTGAAGAAAGCCCATCTTGTCCTGAAAAAAACAATATATAACTTATGTGGGTACACTAAATGGGTGAGGAGAAAATTACAGCTGAACACAAGCACCACAAAAGTATTAAAACAGCCTCGGTCCCACAGGGTACAAAACGAAAAATGAGCCCGGTCCTTAAGGGGTTAATATAATTTTAAAAATAATGATTTACAGCCATTTGTTGGCAAATAGTGTGAATCAGATAGGTATGTTTAGCGGGTGTGGCTTGCGGGCACGAACGTTTGACCACGCGATGAAATATATAGGGCTGGTGTCTAGACTTGGGCACCAGGGGGCTCTTCGTGTTCGTCTTCGTGCTCGTCTTCGGCAAAAAAAAAAACTTCGTATTCCGCGAATATTTGCCTGGTCCTGTCTTCTCTTCGGGCGAATATTCGCGGACATTCTTCGTGCTCGGGTTTTCTTCGTTTTCCCCGGTTAAGGGGTTAAAACGGGGTTAAAGCCGCTCTGGCGCCAGGAGTTTAAATGTCCGTATGAGCAACTCTATTGGTCGTCAGCAGGGGGCTCGTCTGCCATTGGTTGATGGCAGACGAGCCCCCTGCTGGCGACCAATAGGGTCGCTCGTACAGACTGTTATACTCCTGGTGCCGTAATTGTCCGGCAGATCCCGCTGGTCTCCCTGTTCTATAATTTATTAACTGATAGAACAGGGAGACCAGTGGGATCTGCCGGGTAAGTTACAGCATTGGGGTTTTAAAAGTCTGCACGAGCGACTCTGTTGGTCGCTCGTGCAGACTTTTAAAACCCCAATGCTACAACTTACCCGGCACATCCCACTGGTCTCCCTCCCTGTTCAATTAATTAAATGTCCGTACGAGCGAACAATAAAGTCGCTCGTACGGACATTTAACTCTGTACAGGGAGGGAGACCAGTGGCATCGGCAGGGTAAGTTGCAGCATTGGGGTTTTAAAACCCCAATGCTGCAACTTGCCCTGCCGATGCCACTGGTCTTTAACTAATTGAACAGGGAGGGAGACCGATGCCACTGGTCTCCCTCCCTGTTCAATTAGTTAGTCCGTGCCGGGTTAAATGTCCGTACGAGCGACCAATAAAGTCGCTCGTACGGACATTTAACTCTGTACAGGGAGGGAGACCAGTGGCATCGGCAGGGTAAGTTGCAGCATTGGGGTTTTAAAACCCCAATGCTGCAACTTGCCCTGCCGATGCCACTGGTCTTTAACTAATTGAACAGGGAGGGAGACCGATGCCACTGGTCTCCCTCCCTGTTCAATTAGTTAGTCCGTGCCGGGTTAAATGTCCGTACGAGCGACCAATAAAGTCGCTCGTATGGACATTTAACTCTGTACAGGGAGGGAGACCAGTGGCATCGGCAGGGTAAGTTGCAGCATTGGGGTTTTAAAACCCCAATGCTGCAACTTGCCCTGCCGATGCCACTGGTCTTTAACTAATTGAACAGGGAGGGAGACCGATGCCACTGGTCTCCCTCCCTGTTCAATTAGTTAGTCTGTGCCGGGTTAAATGTCAGTACGAGCGACCAATAAAGTCGCTCGTACGGACATTTAACTAATTGAACAGGGAGGGAGACCAGTGGCATCGGCACTGCCGATGCCACTGGTCTCCATCCCTGTTCAATTAGTTAGGGGTTAACTTTTTTTTAAAGGGTTAAGGGGCCGTGCAAGTGAGCCTATTGGTCGCTTGCACGGCCCTTTAACCTATGGATTTCTGCTCCCGTTAACCCCTTCGATGCTGTGTTAACGCAGCATCGAAGGGGTTAACGGGAGCGGAAATCCATAGGTTCGCTGTCAGGGGCTACAAAGACCGTGCGAGTGAGCCTATTGGTCACCTGCAGGGTCTTTCTCTGGCATCAACCAATTGGTTGATGCCAGAGGAGGTCCCTGTAGGCGACCAATAGGCTCATTCGCACTGCCCTGTAACCCGTGACGGCGAACCTGCGGATTTCCACTTCCGGGAACTGCCGCGATGCCGCGAAGCCAAGACAAGGTAAGATGAAGGGGGGGAATGGTAGACGAAGACGAAGACAATCACGAAGATCTTCGTGGTGTGTGTCTTCGTCTTCGCCTACGTTTTACCGCCGCCGTCTTCTCTTCGGCGTGTCTTCGGAACGAACACGAAAACACACTCTTCGTGTTCGTTTCCATGTTCGCCCGAAGACGAATGCACAAGTCTACTGGTGTCCAAATATTTCAAGGACTGCTTGTAATTCCGAGTCTGGCCCTGGTGTTAGCTATAGTTGAGTGTTGCCTTTCCTAGTCGCATTTCAAACACTAAGGGGCTAGCCTGAGATGACATTAGAAGTGCCATATATGAAGCTAGTGTATAGTTGCAAATGCATTTTTGTGATAACACATGGCTTGTGTAAGGACTTTTGACGCCATTTGCGCCTTATTATTTATATGGATTTATATGTTGTGTGATAATATTTACATGGATATGTTACATCCTGTGATACAATCAGTAGCCATTTTCTGTTTGCCAAGAGGGCTCCAGGTCATAAGAACTAGCTTCCCAAATCCAAAGAGGTCTCAACTGTGTCAAGGGGTAGGCAGGATTTTGGCTCATATGCACTGCTTTTCTACTTATAATTCACTGGTCAGACACAGACAAAAATAACTAATGCTAGTAAAGTTTACCTGATATGCCTTTATTAGTGTTTTTTTTCCCTCCTCCATGCATTTCCCATTTATCATTAAACTCACATTCACTTTATTGTTTTCACCTAGCATGCAGAACTACTTTCCCTCTGTGTCTGCCTGGGAATATATAGACCAGATTTGCCACATGTACAACAAATTGCACAACCTAATTAACTTATTTCAGATGTCAGCACCTCAGGGAATCAGAGAGAACATTCTGAATGCTAATCACAGACAATGACAGGATGACAACATAGTGAACTTCACATACCGACACCTACGAGTAGAATAACATTATTACCAGAGCTCATTTGGGAGAAGGATGAACAGAGACCTTATACCCAGTATATTGTTATAAGGAACAACACAATATCTTGTCATTGTGACCTGCCATTTTTGTAATTTTACACACTTTAATGAATCAAGCTATTTTTAGCTGTTTCTCTGCATATTGTTGTGTCACTTAGGGCTGTAGAACACCGTGACACAATCAAAAAAAATTCAGAGCTTTTAGAAAAGTGTAATATCAGGGGGGGAAATGGCATACAGGTGTTTTGTCCTATAAGGGCTGTTCTTTCTAAAATGGAACAGACATAAGAACAGCATAACATATTTTGACATATCTGTGTTCATGTAGGTGAAAGAGTTCGGGAGGTTGCTAGAAAGTGGGTCATATTTAAATTTCAGCTACAACTGGTGGCCTACATACGTTGATGGATATGTTTGAAGATAGATGATAATTCTTCTGGCATTAGTTGGCGTATAGGCAATTATGAGGCTTTGCATGCCTGATGGAGCGGTCAGGTTTTTTATTTGTCTTATACAGTATTGGCTCGGATATAGGCCGCACCCTAAAAGTTTGGTGCTTTTTTAAAGAAAAAAAGTTTTTTTCTTTAAAAAAGCACCAAAAAAACATGCTGCCACCCTGCTTCCCCCCCGAGATATGCTGCCACTCTCCCCCCCGAGATATGCTGCCACTGTCCTCCCCCCCGAGATATGCTGCCACTGTCCCCCCCGAGATATGCTGCCACTGTCCTCCTCCCCCCGAGATATGCTGCCACTGTCCTCTCCCCCCCCGAGATATGCTGCCACTGTCCCCCCCCCCCGAGATATGCTGCCACTCTGTCCCCCCCGACTTACCAGAGCAGACTCCCGGGTGTCTTCCGGGGCCGGCGGGGGACATCTACGCAATACGCTTATACAACTGCACCGGAAGTTGAAACGCAGAGGGGGGCAGAGGTAAAACGCATCGTGCGGACGGTCACCGGCTGCGGCGATGCGGGTAAACAACCTCCGCAGCTGGTGACCGTCCGCACGAGGCGCTTAGACAACCTCCCGTGCCGGCACCCCCCCCGTGGAAAGTGCTGGCAGGGGAGGCTGTCTGAGCGTATCGGAGAGTAGGATGCAGGTCCCCTGCACCGCTGCGGCGGGATCTGTATCCTAACACCGCTGCCTGCCTGGCGCCTGGGACTGCATGTGGCGGGCGTCGGGCGCTAGACCCCGAATATAGGCCACACCCCCACTTTAAAGACTTAAAGTGGGGGGAAAAAGTGCGGCCTATATTCGAGCCAATACGGTATAACTTAGAAGTGTTGGATATTAATTTGTGACTTGTTCTTCCTCACTGAAATGCCAATTTACATAAAGTTGCTAGGTATGGTATTAATGCAAAATGTTTAATAACTAATACTTTTCATGCTGTCTATGTTTCAGTGTAGAACATAAAATTAAATGAATTAAAAGGAGCTTGATTAACTTCCTTTGGTATATTTGAATCTGCAAAAAGGCTAAATGTTTATGAATATTATTAAACTATTATAATTATATCTCAAGCCATCTTAGAGCTGCGATTTGGAGTTCTGTAACACAGAGCAGTAATCCTAACAGAGAAAGGCATGTATCATATAGCACAAAGCAGAGAGAGGTAGTCTTAAACACAAAAGACACAGAGACATGCTGACAGTTTACTGATAAAAGCGTCAGGCAGGTATGGCAGCTATGTCTTTTTTTCATCCAAAAGCACAGATGGTATATTTTAACATGCTTAAAATTGTAAACGTTTGTTGGAACTTAACCTTTAAATTCGCTAGCATGCCATTGGTCCAGTGGTGCTCTACTATAGTCAGAAAACTGTAAGATGATGCCCTGCCAGCACACTACTATTGTTCATTATATGCATTCTTCCTGTAAGCCCTAGCCAAAAGTACTAAACATATGCAATTTCACGCTCGTTAGTTTTCACCCTATCGCAGGTGAGGCATTTCAGAAAAAGAACTGAAGCCCTGGAAATCATCTGGCTGTTCCCTTTCCTTTATGGTTCCGAATAATGAAACGTTAAATTCAAATGAGTGCCTGCTTTGTCCTAGTTTGAAATTCAAAGGCATGGTATTCACTTCCATAAGCACCATATTGCATTTCATTTGGTACTTTTCTAAGTACACTTTCTTACAATAATGAAAATGGCAGGTTTCCTACAGGCTGTTACATATTCAAATTATGAGCCATGCCTTTAGGATCTGTGGAAGTGGAACAGTGCATGCGAAAACTGGAATTAAGGCTCTTGTTATATGGTAATCAATAACTCTTGCTGATTCCATCGGTGTATTATCACAATGCAAAATGCTGTTGGACCATACAATTAAGTAGTTAGTGCAGAAATTGAATCCTGTGTTATTTAGTATAGGAGATGTAGGCGTCATGAGATAAAAAAATGTTTCCTATGCAGTCATGCTTAATATTTTTCTCATTGAGTCTAAAATCCTAAAATACAGTGTGGTTTAAGTAGGTTAACACTGACAAAAACCTGGTTTTATTTTAGTAATAAGTAATAACAAATTATGGGATTTTAAACATATGGTACTGTGCTGTTTTCCAGTAGACACAATTGCCAGATTTATGTTTTTTTAAAACGATATTGCCCATTGCAAAGTATTACTTGTCCTAATCCTTATACCTGTATGCAACATATCTATTATGTGTTTTTCTACATTTGACATGGATACCACAAGGATACAAACAATCTCATATATCAGAGGCTTGTGTGTAGCCTTATGAAAGGGACAATTTGCTGTCCCTGAAAGCCTCACCACAGCGGATTGCATATAAAAGAACTTGAATATGCGTTTGTTAAACGTAAATAAAAGATTTACCTTAAGTAAGCTCTGCAGCTGCCCGTCTTCTTTGTGGTCTGGAGATTGGCGCTGCTGATTGGCATGTGGCATAATGGAGGCCCTGTCCAGCAGGACATCACGTAACATGACCCTACTGTGAACCTACTCAGTAAAACAAGGCGAGGAGGTAAGTAAGTGAAAGAGAAGGTGTAGGAGGGAGTGTGTGAAAGGCAAGATAAAAAGGGAATGTGAGCATGAGTGTAAGTGTGTGTTAGCAGGAATGAGTTTGCACAAAAATGTGAATGTTTGTGCATAGGTGTGTGTGAGGATGAATGTGTGAGAGGAAGTGCATGCTAGCATGAGTGTGTAAGTGTGTGTTAGCTTGGGTGTGTGTTAGCATGAATATGTATGCATGTATGTATGAACATAAGTGTGTGTGAGAGGGAGTGTGTGTTCCCATGTGTGTGTGCTAGCATGAGTGTGTGCCTTAGCATGAATATGCCTTAGTGTGTGCTAGAGGGAGTGTGTGTATGAGCATAGTATGTAGGTATGTTATTGATAAAGTGAGTAAATGCATGTATGTGTGTGTTAGCTTGTATATGTGTGTTAGCACAAGTGCGTTTGTGTAAGTTTTAGAGTGTGTGTAAATATGTGTGCCAGGGCATATGTTAGTTATCAAATGCATCAAGGGGCTGATAGGAGCATAAATCTGTCACTGGACTGTCTCATCCTGAGCCAATAAAGGTAGGTGTGTGTCTGTGTAAATAAGTATGTTACTGTATTTGCGTATGTTAGTATGTGTGTATAATTATGTTAATGTGTATGTGTAAGTATGCTAGTGTGTGTTTTATTATGTTAGTGTGTGTACACACTGTATGTATGTATGTGTGAGTATGTTGAGTATGTGTGTGTGAGCATCATGGGTGTGTTGGTCCAGGGGACAGGGGGGCAATTGCAATTGCAAAGAAGGGCTCTGGGAAAGGATGTCAGGTGGGAAGAATGATATGAGTAATGTGTGATAGATGTGAGGTGTGATAGGTTGTAATTTGTAATAGGTATAAGGAGTAATGTGTTATAGGTGTAAGGAAGTGAGGAGTAATGTGGGAGTGATGTGTTATGTGTGATAGGCGAGTGATTGTTATGGGAATGATTTGTGATAGTTGTTAGGGAATGAGGTGTGATATGTGATAGGTGTGAGGGAGTTATGTGTAATATGTAAAAGGTGTGATGGAGGTGAGATGTGATGATTGAGTGATGCTGTTTTAGTGAGCGCCTGTCTGTGTGCGTATTTTAGTTACCGGGTGGTGGACGACTCATCCTTATCTGCACCCCCCATGTGCTGGAAGGTGTCAGCCCTCCCATGGTTAGTATGTTACTGTGTGTGTAAATACATATGTCGCCTCAGAGGGGATATGATAACATTATATAAATATATTCGGGGCCAATACAAACCATTGTGTGCAAATCTGTTCATAAACAGGACTATGCATAGGACACGTGGTCATGCGTTTAGACTGGAAGAAAGGAGATTTAGTCTAAAGCAGAGGAAAGGGTTTTTTACAGTAAGGACAATAAGGATGTGGAATTCTCTGCCTGCAGAGGTAGTTTTATCGGAGTCTGTACAGACGTTTAAACTGCAACTGGATGGATACCTGGAAAAACATAATATTCAGGGATATAACCTTTAATTATGGGGAAACAGCTTATTGATCCAAGGAGAAATCTGACTGCCATTTTGGGAAGGATTTTTTTCCCCTGGTTAGTGCAGAATTGGAAAGAGCGAAACCGGGGTTTTTTTTTGCCTTCTTTTGGATTAACAGCAACAAATTAACAGATATAGGAAAGGCTGAACTTGATGAACGCATGTCTTTTTTCAGCCTATGTAACTATGTAACTATGTTTGTATGCATGTGTGTGTGTGTAAAAGATTTACTGTGTGTGTATGTTAGTGTGTTGGTGTGTCTATAAATATGTTACTGTGTGTTTAGGAGAAGCTTGGGCGCCCCAACTTTTTGTCTTGCAGGGGGCACAGGCATTTTTTTTTATGCCACTGCAGGTCACCTGAACATGAAATAGGCAATGGGGCAACTGCATAATCCCCAATGCATTTACAAGGAGAAACCACATTCAAATTTAAAGTGTCCCTTTCATTAAAACAGGACGCACGTACCAATTTCCCACCTTGCCTGCCAGTAGGATTTTAATGCAAATTGTGTCTCAGCTGTCATAGCTGGTTATTAAAGGTTTTTTATATAGTTTATGCAGTTAAGTTTTTCTTTGAAAGACATTTTCTATGGCATATAGCAATTTTAACCAGGAGCACTTATAAAAACACATATTTGTTGTCAGGAATTAATTTCCAAAGCCCCCCCCGGAGCTTAGGGGGCACTAGGCATGTGCCTTAATGTGTTATGTGGCACCAAGCAAGCTCCTATGTTTTTCAAAAATCATAGTCGATAGTTGGATTAAATATAAAATTCATACAATGACACAATATATCACAGTGATCTGGATAATAACCTTAACTCAAGGTAATATTACACATTTAAATATGTAGAAATCTCTAAAAAAAGTTAAAAAAAATACAAAAACTTTAAATGTGTGACATTCACACTACTGCGTAACTTTGGCACAAAGAAAACACCTTTAAAATCATATTTGCATAGCACAGCATTCTATAGACGGTTTGAATAGACTACAAAAATGACATGTCTTTATGTGGTGTTATCTTACCGAACCATTCCGTTCATAGCTCCATAAATGAAATGCCTCGTTTTAATGAGCATGCATTCAAATTCTCTAGCTTTTCAGCTTGGAATTCAGCAACGCATTATATTCTCAAATGACTCATTTTGAAAGTTTATTTTTAGTATAATTCAACTACAACCAATCATTATATATCTTTTTTTTCACTAAATCAATTTTCTTGTCCATTCATTGTGCTGGGTCTGCAGTCAATAAGCCTTTTGTTTTGTGACATATTTACAAATGAAACACTTATGACTCCTAAGACCTAAAGTTTATATTTTTTTCTGATTTATTTTTGTATCTAATTAAGAACACTATATAAAAGTTGATTTCCAAGTGAATAACAACTCAGATGTGTGCTGTATCTATGCATATGGAAACACTTACCTAATATTTTAAGTGTGGATGTTTTTAATTCTCTTAACCTTAGGCAAATTATTTCCCTGGGGTATATTACAAAAAAAAAAAATCCCAGCAGATTAAAGCATGCACCAGTGTTGCTCCATTTAGGTAGACAGGCCATGGGCTTTATTCACTAAAGCGGGTATTTGCCTGAAAGCTGCAGTTCTGCTTACTTAATTTACTATGGAGTATGAAGGGACACATCTTCTTGTGAAGGGTTTAGCTGACCCTGTATAGTACTAAATACAATCTATGAGAATTCTTGAACTCAGTAATTCTTAACTATGCATTCTGGTAGGGCTGAAGCTTCATAATTCACAAAACCACAGGAGTCTCAGATGATGTAGGTAACATATTTATTAACATAAAAAATTGAATTGTCAGTTTGAATGACCAAGCCACTTGACTTTTGGAGGTTTTATATGACCAGATTTATTTTCTTGTAACATGTTTATTCAGCAACCAAACACTATGCAATACAGAATTCAACACACTTCAAAGTAAAGGGCCAGATTCAGACAATGCCATAATCCACATGCCAGCACATGGAAAACAAATCCTCAACAGCGGCTGTCGAAATGCGTGGGGGCAAACAGAATAAAGATATTGCCTCATTCAGGAACAAACTCCAGGATCTTGTACTGTATTTGTATCAACAGTACATTGAACATAGGCTTATTTGGAATTCTGCCTTGAAGAAGTCAATAATATCCAAGGATGAGGAACTGACTGGCCGTTTGTCACCTGACATTCCCAAGAGATATTCACAGGGTTTGTTCTTAGTGCTATCTGACTTTTTGCAGTTCTTGTCTTAGCCAAGAAGGAAGAGGTTGGCCAAGCCTGTGTAAAAGTTTTGATAATTCCACATTATGATCTCTGTAGTAGGTTGACAGAAATGCTCTGCACTGGGGAAAAATGGAGCATAGATGTCAGTCACTTAACAGGGGTTTTCATTTTATACGATTAATTTCGATAAAACATTGACATAGCTCTGTAGCATGTTAGGTAAACCAACATTACTCGATCCTTATTGAAAAATACAAAACAGAAACATTTGAAAGGTTTTTCAGTTGCCGTGACAACAACTTTCCTACTTTTGTATCACAGGACAATACAGAATTCACTAAAGAAATGACTATTTTACATGATTAAATAATCAAATCTGATAAGGTTTTAGGTGTTCTAAAGAGTGATGTTAAATTCAGCACAGTTGGTAGATTAGCGCTTTATTATTTATGCAAGATAATCCTTTCAACAATGTAACGACGGTCGGCCAACATAAATCCTCAAACTGCTTATTTTTAACATTGGAGCTATGCAACAATGTTTTTATATTTCTGCAAGCGTTTCTTAAAACCTCACTTCATCAGTTCCATAATAAATGAAGGCCTAGGGTAGTGTATGCTTATTTTCATAAGAGGGAATTACTTAGTATGTGGCATTATAATTAAACAAATGTCTAGACTTCCAAGCCCATGGGTGAAATTACATGGGGAAGACACATCACGTTTAAGGCATTTTGTCATCCGCTGGCTCTTTCCATTTTCTAATTATAAGAAAACATAGGACGTGGTTAAGCCTGCATTTAGAAATGTGTCTCCATAATGGCCAGTAATTAGAGATTAAGCTACATTTAAACATTTGGTTTTCATTTGGTTTGAAAAATATTTGCAAAAAAGGGACAAAGTTTGTAGTTAATGTTCTGTTCCCTTAACAATTCGTGAAGTCCCTCGTGGGGAGGCTTGCAAATGTGGCCATTCTATTTCTTCACGGCTTTTTTTTCCAATCTCACCAGCATCGTTTTCTTTATCTGTTCCACTAAGTCATCTAGCTTGTTATCCTTCTTATTTTTACTTACTGCACTACTACTTAGACGTTAACTACATTGTTTCTTTGCACTCATCATCTCTTGGCTTTTCTTCAGCCCTTACAACCTCCATTCCCATTTTTTATTCCCCACTTTCCTCAAGCCGTATTTACCTTAGGTGTTGTCTAAGCCTGACCGAGGACATCTCCCCCAGCTGCTCCCTCCATGGCTACTGTCTTCATTGAACAGTGCTGGGATATGATGTCATATCCCGTCACTCTATGACTTAAAGGGTTGCCTTTTAAAGCAATCTATGGACGCTGTGCTTGGTTGGGATAGAAACAATAGTGCAAATGTACCGTTTGGGGACATCAGAGATCTCTCTGGTAACCTCCCCAATGAGAAGCGGCACAATAAGAGGGCTGATCGGCCAAGAGGGTGAATGCTGCCTTTGGCCATTAACAATCTTCTCTCTCCTGCAGCTGTTCACACATGTAATAAAGCTGCAACCATGTATCCATTTTAAACTACCACAACCACTACCACCTCTCCCACTCTTATATTGATTGCTCATATTGTTAAAGACCAGCAGATAATGAATGATAGATGCGGTAAGTATAACAACCTGTATCATTCTGAAATAGACAGTTTTTTTATTTAATGCAGACTTGACACAAATTGGTCTAAAGTTTTTACGGTATTTTTTTTTTTTAGAAAAGCCTCACCTCTGAATCCATGGGTGGGTATTTTCTACCTTTGCTCTTTCCCAGACATTTTGTTTTTCCTTCTTCCAGTAGCTGGCACCAGAATCCTTTATGTGAATCAAATCTAAAAATATATATTCAATAATATAGACATCATTAAACCTTTTTTAAAATATAGAGTGTGCATTTATTTAAACTGGTCATGACACCTTTGGGACTTATTTCTCATTTGTTAAGTTTGTAAACTTACTATACTTGTCTTTATTTTTCAACATAATAAATGTTATAGTTGTCATACTAAGGATAGCTCAGCCCAGCTCCGTTAGCCATTGCAGTACGGAAATGGGCTTTAAAGTTTCTGGATACATATGGGATTCTATCTTACGAGGGAGAGTCAGCCTGTGGCTCTTTTAGCCAGGCCATGTGATAAATAGCTATGAAAATCAACTTTATATGGAAGCCCCATTAAGTATATTATTCAGGGAAGGGTAAAGCTGGCTACTGTAATGGGGCTTTGCTATGGGATAATTGGATAATTACAGAGGCGTATCTACTGAAAATAGTGCCTATGGCAAGCATAGCATAGCAGATATGGATCTACAGAATAACACAAAAACCCAGCTTTGCAGTTAGGCTAGGTTTCCACTTGGTTTTTTTTAGCTAAAAACACCCATAAAAACGCCAATAGCGCCACCTGTTAGCTGTTCTTCAATAGGAAATCGCAAAATGCCATATCCACTTGGCGTTTTTTTGCTTGGCGTTTTTTCTGTCCTCTTTGGCGTTTGGCGTTTTTCTGCTTTTTTGGGCTCTGTGGCAGTTTTTCAAAATCGCAGCATGTTGACACTCGTTTTTTGCAAGGAAATCTTGGCGTTTTTCTCAAGTCTATGGGAGAGAAAAAACGCCATGAAAAAGCCATGTGGGTTTATTGCCTTGGCGTTTTTTATGGCGTTTTTTCCACAGTTACAATGCAGAGGATGGACCCGGTATCTGTGTGTCCTACGAGAAATAGGCTGGAAACAAACAGTTTCACACAAAACAAAGTTCATATTGAATTCTACACCATTTGGAACAAACATGCCATTACAAACAAACATACGCGACGCATCAACTGGATCCTGCGTGCCAAAAGCAACAGCAAACAATTTGCACCATCATTTGGGGCCAATCTTCCTAGAGGAGCAGACATTCGGAATAAAGCATGCCTTACAAACCACAGAAAAGTGACAAAAGGGTCCGCCGGGGCGTTTAAGTAGAACTCTACCAAGTAAATGACATCAGGGGACAGATACTTGCCATTTATCCTAATCCCTTTTAGCTGGGTGAAACTTCTAACTTGTAAAGGCTGGAAAAACTGCCTAAGGTCAAAAAAAGCAATTTCCACAGAAAGGCTAAAACGCCAGAAAAAACTCCAGAAAAAAACGCCAAAACGCAGGAAAATGCAGTGGCAGTTTTCTTGGCGTTTTTCATCAAGAAAAAAAACGCAGGACAAAAACCCAAGTGGAAACCTAGCCTTATAGATCAATTGGAATTCACATAAAAACACGGCATTAAAAGGTATATTTAAAACTCCCTAAATTACAGGCATAGATCACAGGTTGCACACCCCAAAGTCAGCCTTGGCGTCCTCACTGTCCACATAGGACCTGGCCAGCACCAAGATTACACACAAGATTTGCCATCTTTGTCCCAAATAGCCCAGCACAAGTCAACTTTGTCCCCAAGCAGTCCGGCCTGTGCTCTCTTTGTCCCATATACACTCTGCTTGTGCCATCTTGGTCCCCAAGGCTCAAACCTCCTGCTAGTGCTATCTTTGCCCTTCCACAATTATACATCTATGATACACACACTTTTACAGCCACTCACTAATTCACACTTTCATTCAGACAACTCATCCACACATTAACTCATGCTCTCCCTCATTCAGACAACTCATCCACACATTAACTCATGCTCTCCCTCATTCAGACAACTCATCCACATATTAACTCATGCTCTCCCTCATTCAGACAATTCATCCACACATTAACTCATGTTCTCCCTCATTCAGACAACTCATGCTCTCCCTCATTCAGACAATTCATCCACACATTAACTCATGCTCTCCCTTATTCAGACAATTCATCCACACATTTAACTCATGCTCTCCCTCATTCAGACAATTCATCCACATATTAACTCATGCTCTCCCTCATTGAGACAATTCATCCACATATTAACTCATGCGCTCCCTCATTCAGACAACTCATCCCCATATTAACTAATGCTCCCCCTCATTCAGACAATTCATCCACACATTAACTCATGCTCTCCCTCATTCAGACAATTCATCCACACATTAACTCATGTTCTCCCTCATTCAGACAACTCATGCTCTCCCTCATTCAGACAATTCATCCACACATTAACTCATGCTCTCCCTTATTCAGACAATTCATCCACACATTTAACTCATGCTCTCCCTCATTCAGACAATTCATCCACATATTAACTCATGCGCTCCCTCATTCAGACAACTCATCCCCATATTAACTAATGCTCCCCCTCATTCAGACAACTCATCCACACATTAACTCGTGCTCTCCCTCATTCAGACAACTCATGCTCTCCCTCATTCAGACAACTCATCCACATATTATTAACTCATGCTCTCCCTAATACAGACAACTCATCCACATATTATTAACTCATGCTCTCCCTCATTCAGACAACTCATGCTCCCCCTCATTCAGACAATACATTCACATATTAACTCATACTCTCCCTCATTCACTCAATGCATCCACACATTAGTTCGCACTCTTTACTTATATCTACCCCCTCTCCTTCCCTTATCACTTTCTAACCCCTCTCCCTCCCTTATCACTTTATAACCCCTCTCCCTCCCTTATCACTTTATAACCCCTCTCCCTCCCTTATCACTTTATAACCCCTCTCCCCCTTTCTAGTTCTCTCACCTTGAGGTCCACTGACGGGAGCACGAGGCTTCTGTCTTCCTGCACTGCTGCGGTGCTCACTGCTTCACTGCTGAGCGCCGTAATCTGACGTCATATTTCGGCGCTCAACAGTGAAGCAGCAGACACCAGCGAACGCTTTTAAACGTCTTTTTTTTCTTATGCGGGGGAGAACGAGGGGTGCCGAGCGGTTGCTAGGCGCCCCTCTCTCTCCTCCGCATAAAAAAAGCGTTTAAAAGCCGCTCGCTGGTGCCTGCTGCTTCACTGCTGAGCTCCGAAATATGACGTCAGATTACGGCGCTCAGCATGAAATGCCGGCACCAGGACGGAGGTAGAGGCCTTGTGGAGGAGACTGAGGGGCGCCGAGCAGTCGCTATAGGCCCCTCTCTCTCCTCCGCATCAAAAAAAAAAAAAAAAAAAAAAAGACGGCATTTGAAAGCCGCTCACTGGCGTCCCCTTTCAAATGGTGTCTATGGCACGAGCCATAGGTGCCATACCCTAGATACGCTTCTGGATAATTAACATATGTTTTGTAGATTAGTTATTTGATAACTGAGCTCCTCTTCAACAACTCATCAATCAACACATTTGTACACTTGGTACAAAAGTGTTTTGGGACAAGATTAATTATTATTATTATTTATTGTTTTATATAACACCATCAAATTCCGTAGGGCTGTACAATGGCTGTACAATGGGTAGACAGGAATAACAAGTAGTATGTAACATAACAAATTGATTAGCAGGGACAACAGGTGAGGAGGGCCCTGCTCAAACGAGCTTACAGTCTAGAGGATTTAAGTGTTGATACGGGTTGTAAGTGGGCGAGAGAGAAGTTTTGATGTTTATGTCAGTGGTAGGCTTCCCTGAAGAGAAAGGTTTTTAGGGAGCGTTTGAAGAAGGGTAGAGTTGGTGAGAGTCAGACAGCACTGGGAAGAGAGTTCACTGCACGAGAGAAGTCCAGTAGGTGGCATGGGAGGAGGTGATAAGTGAAGATGCAAGGAGCAGGTCATTGTTGGATCTTAGAGGGCGGTTATGTGTTAATCTGCATATAACACATACATAAATAATAATAGTAAACTAAGTTGAAACATGAAAGAATCTCACGTTAATGCTTCTGAGTAGTTGTAATGTAGAGACACCCCCAGAAACTTTTGAACTTCATCCATCACAATGGCTGGGTCTATTCGTAGCTGCTGTCCATCAACAATAAGAACCTACAAAGTCAATTTTAAAGAAACTCAAATGAAAAGAATTTGAGAGTACAAAATATTCCAAGAGATATATTACAGATATCTATCTATTTATGAATATATATACCGGTATATATATATATATATATATATATATATATATATAATTAATCAATATATAGTATTTGATTTTGATCCTATACCACAGTATGAGATATATCTAATAGGATAAACACTGAAATATATTGGCTTTTCATTTAGCATTTATATTTATGATATTTCATATATTTATTGGTCCATAGTACAATTTGTCAGATTATAATTTAAATAGTCGGTGTAACAATGCCTTTAACAAACGATATCAATATTTTGATAATATGTCTTGTACTTATGCTTCAGAATATGTTGGATTATCATAATAATAGTAATTAAATAGTAATAGAAATGTACAGAGAGTACATTCAGAGCAGTCATTATAAACCATAGTACCCATTTTCATATAAATAAAAACCCATAGTACTTATTGCAAAACTGCCCAAAAAATGCATATCTAGGCTTGGAACATATTATGTAGCTGTCAGTTTTGCATTTTCTTAACACATATTCACATGTAAGCACTTTTTTAGTAATATTTATTCATTTGGAGTTGCCAGCAGCATACTGCCACTAGCATAAAAAGCATCACCCTCGATGCTGTCTTGTTGGGTTGTACCATCTGTCTCAAGAAAGGAGTAAAGATAATGTATTACCTCCTAGCATGGTTTCTGACATTCTGTTCACAAATAGATATTTCTAGGCTTTTGCACCTTGTTATTTTAAAACATTTTCTTGTGATATTAGATACCACAGATCCATCCTTTAAGGTATTATGCAAATCTGCAGCTAGATTTTCGAATTAGATTGTATAGCTCGAAATAACAACGTATAGAAAAAAATTTAAACTAGGAGAAGAAATTATTTCGTTTCTGCTTTTTGCTCTTTCTGGTAATACCTAGCAATCATGAGACATTTTGAGTTGACTGTGCAAATGATAAGCAGTGTAAATACAAGGTCGCCAAGATTCAGAGAATATTTAACGAAAAAATCTGCTAAAAATAAGGAATATATTTATTACCAATATTTATTACCTGTCAGGGCCCCTTAGAGTGATACTTACCATACAAATATAACCCCCTCTATTAGATAATAAAGACCTACCACCTTTATTAGAGATGTATTTACCTTCCGCACTGCCCTAGACATGGCATTGGGCAGAGTCCACAGCTGCCCCCTCCATGTTCGGCATCTTCCTTGCATTAAAAGGCATACCATGACATCATATGCTTGTAAGGTGGCTTTAGTGAATTTGCAAGTTGGACTTTTGTCAAATTCATGCAAGTATGCTTATTTTTTTTTCTAATTGAAAGCACACACATTATAGTAAATAAAAAAGACCCAACCAATCTTTCTGACTGCTGAATAAGTGTCATAGGGTAAGGTGGGTTTAGCTCTGTGTGTTGCCAGGAGTCTAATGGAATAACTCCTTTTTAGAGGAAAACACTACATAATAATTCACTTACCTACACGTCATGCCACTCACCTTTTGTTCCTCAAAGACCAGGGAAGTACTCAATATTATTCAACATAATTTATAGGGTGTTAATGTGGATTGTGTCTTTTTTCAGTGGACAGAAAATATATACATTTCATTTTCTTTATTGATGAACTATTTGCCACACTCATGCAATCCTGAAAACAGGCTTAAGTAATAGCATTCTACTTCATATTTCACTGTATAGTCACCTATAAATACTGTAGTGGGAAAGCTGATGACCTTTTAATAGACTTTTTGATCCTGTCAGCGGAAATTTGAATATGCTACCTGTAAAGATGGAAAATGCTGCAGCCAACGCTCTATATGTGTAGCATACCACCCAGGTACCAGGCATTTCTTCTGGAGCGCCCGTAATTCCGTTGGAGATTGTTGTCCAGCTGTTATCACTTCATAGAAGCTGAATTTGAGAGCAACACTGTCCTGGTGAGCTCTTTGGTGCTGTATAAAATAGAGAGCCATTGAACATTTTAGCAATTAAAACATCTAGTATGTAGCAAGCACAATTTGGGGATATTATAGAAGGATCAGTAATGTACAGGGCAGATGTCCTCCCCACTGCTGAACACCGAGATATGATGCCATCCCGGTGCTCTGCGTCTTAAAACGCGTGCAGTGCCTTTCACTAAATACTATGGAAGCTGTTATGTTTCGGCACTTTCCATTATGGTTTAAATGGGATGGTTGGAGAATTCTTTTTTGTAATTAGCCCATTGAGCAATCTGCCCTCCCCCCATATTGTGGCAAAGGCACTGCTGCAAACTGCTGGACATGTCACCATGTATAAAAAAATTATTTGGCTTGATTAATATACTTTAAGATGATTCCGATTAAATTCTTGAAAACGAGTATTAAGGTAATTACAGTGATAAGTACTAAAATAAATCCGAATAAAGAAAGATTTACGTGCTTTGCGCACCAGGCTCTTAATCAAAGGCTTATGGTTAAGCGCTTGGCACGCAAAACACGTAAAGCTTTATGTAGCTGAGATACACCTTCCACAATGTTGCAGTGCTGTTAAAGTTTCTTTAATCAACAATTAATTAATTAATTATATTATGGAATAAAGGAAAGCACGAGTACCAGACTCGTTTCTTCTTTATTTGGATTTACTAATTTGTGTTAACCAAGTACAATAAAGAGCAGACACCGGCTTCCTACTGACAGAATTATTTTTACTCTTGCTTTCCAGTAATGCAGCAGGCCAGGACTTTATCCAAGTATTAAACTTGAGTATATTATCCTAGTTTTAGTGTAATGGAATGTTTAGTATACGAGAATGACTGCACAGACAAGCAAAATAGCTACAAAATAGTAACAGGAACTTTTTTCTAAGAGACACCAATACAAGATAGCTCAAAATTCCCGCAGTACAAGCACAGGTTGGCTTGTCTTCTCCTGGTCTTCTTGGGCTCAGAGCATGTAATGCCTATCTGCATGGGTTCTTCAGTAGCCGGTGGTGGTGCCGTTTGAACGGTTGAGTGAATCGCAAGGGAAGGTCGAGGTGGCCGTCTGATGTATGAAGCCTCCGGTCCATTTAGTTACTAAATGAATTCTTCCAGTGATCCAGGCACTTCCACGAGAGCCAGTACTTCTTTTGGGGTTTTGGATAAATCCAAGTGAAACTGATGATGCAGAGCTGGTAAATTTCATCTGGTCTTCACAGGATTATGGCCTTGTTTTAGGGTACTGATACAGGAGTCCGCAGTGAAAGTCTTGTGTGGATTATTATATAGAACATCCATCAACTGGTGGAAGGAGGTACATGGGTAAAGTGCAGGATGTATTGGAGATAATGAGCTCAGGCCATTATACCTCTGGATCTTGTACTTGGCAAAGTCTGTACAATACGTCAGGGGCTTAAGAACAAAGATCAACTAAGAGGAAGTGACAAATGAAACGTAATGGCTCAGGTCACTGCGGAAACAATCAAGCAATTTTACCTGGAGTTTTGGAGAAGCCAAAGCGCCCTCTGCATGAGAGTCTGCAACTTGTATCAGTGGGGGTTCCAGCCTCATAATGGCTGGAAGGGGAGGCCCTTGGATGGCTTGTACTTATGCTTTGAGAGCCGCTTGATGGTCTTGCATATTCTGGACAGGATGTTCCAACTTAGCCAATTGTTGAGTAACAGTGGGGTAAGACGGGGGTAAGAATGCGTCCACAAATCTCTGCAGGCTCCGTATGGCTTCATTGTTTTGTGGGGACTGGACCGGGAGCTTTAAGGCAGGGGGGTAGGTGTACTCGGAAGATAAATTTATTCCTGAATTATAATTTGTGTAATAAAAAACACAAAATAAATTACTCCCACAAAGTTTGACAAAGAGTAGAATAAGTGCATGGGAAGGATTCAAATACCAGCATTTGAAATACCTTTGGGTCTCTGGTTTTCAAAAATATATGGTTTAATGAGGTAAATTGCATTCAAAGATATCCCAAATAGCACATGGGGCAGAACGACCAGATTTGGAAAAAATCGTTTCGAAATAGCAAAACACTCTTTGTACTTTTTTTGCCCTATAACATGCAAAAAAATAAGAAAAAACATAAAAACATTGGGTATTTCTGAACTCAGGACAAATAGTAGAATCTATTTAGCAGTTTTTTTCATTAGCTTTTGTAGAAAAGTAAAATATTTTTCAAATAAATGTGAGAAAAAAGAACTTTTTTACCATGTGCATATTTTTTTAATAGGAAATTAGATGATATGATCAAAAAAATGGTTCTGAAAACAAAATAAAAAACTTGTGTGTACACACTATATGGGAGAGAAGAAAATGACAGCTAAACACGAGCACCGCAAAAGTTTTAAAACAGCCTTGGTCACAAAGGGTACAAAACCCCCCAAAACAATGCCCAGTCCTTAAGGTGTTAACAATGCCTTGAATGTAAATTATTAATGATGTGGTAGAGACAAATTTAACTTGTTCATTTAAAAAAAACAATGATGAGCCAGGGAAGTCTTAAGTATAATAATAATAAGCAAATTTAGCCTTTGGGAGAACTTGCAATGTATTATTTAAATATTTTCTGAAGCTGAGAGTCTTTGATCATTGTCCAGTCTGAAGAGCATCATTAAGTGTAAGGTTAATATAAGTATGACAGTTAAAAATTAAACGGCTCGCAGGATTCCAGGCGCTCGTGACTATAAAACAACAAAAAATAGAAGAGCATTTTGATTTAATGTGATGCTCATGCTCTGAATCCCAATGTCTTGTTTACCAGAAAGGATGCCTGGTATTACATCTCGAGATTTATGGACATTAATGTGAAAAATGCAGGTCAAGCTCTCAAGTTGGGTTTAATGAGAAGGTGTAAATCTGTCTGAGAATTGCTAGAGACATATAAAACCTCATTATGCACCTTTGTGTTTTGAAGAATCTAATATACATTTTCAATTTTGCACTAAGCCATGCATTGTAGGACAGTCGGTTGATTTAAAGGCATTTACTCAACAATCTAAAGTAATTTGTTTATAAAATAACACATTAGGCCCTTGAGTGACGGTAATGTCTACATCCATCGCAAATTCTAGCAAGTAAATTAATTGTTATTAATATATTTGAATATTTCCTTTTTGTGCTCTAGGTGTGTGATATTAAATGTAACTGGTTGCAAAATGACAATGAGTTATTTAATTTTTACTCCATAAGAAACTGTTGATCATGCTGCACAGGGTTTAAGGTGAAGGTCCAATCGGAGTACAGGCGTTAAGCACAGCGTGACACGCAATTGCTGCTACGAGCTGCTGTTTTGCTCTTTCATTCTGTATGTGGATACTGTGTGTGAATAGGCAGCCTCCTGGACCCATATGCACTCTGTTGTACACAGCATGAATAAGCATGTTGGAGTGGGTGAGGAACAAGTATAACTGATTCAGATTGGAAACCACAATTGACCCAGGCAAAAAATTTGTTACAAAATGAAGTCAAATGTAAATGGCATCATATCTAGGAAGTTACCTGTTGGTAAGTTACATTGGCCACGTGGAAAGAAAATAAAAGCTCTTATATTGGTTCTAGTGATGTACAGCTGTCTAAGTGACCACAGAAGAGGTAGCGTTACATTAATGTTAGCAACACCTGCGTATTTGGCCAATTGACTACGTAACAGACACATATTCTATCTATATCAAAACAGTTCATTGATTTGTCTAGTAGGCTTTTATAATATAATCTATTTAGCATCAAACTAAAATAGTAAAAGTAAGATGCTAGATAACATAAAATGCAATCAAGGTGATAGTCTATGATTCATTTTCGTGGTTAGATATTTTTACTATATATAATAAAACAGGTGTGATCAGTGTTCTTATTCCCCTTATTCAGAGTGTTACATCTTGTTCTTTTGCCCAAAATTACTTTTGCAATCACAAATTTCCCTTACATGCTGTCTGTATCACTTGAGTTGATTATATATTTCCCTACTGTTCTGTGCTATGTGTTACGGACATTCTATGCACTTTATAAATTTATGCTACAATACAATAATTTCTTTCAAGCGTACTTAAAAAATGAATTGCACTGGCACTAAATGATGTTCCCATCTCGATGAAATTACTTTTTTAACGTGAGTACAATGTATTTGCATCCATACTTACTCTGAATCTCTGGATACAAGTAGATGAGAGGGGAAGGTACAGTGGGGCACATTTGTCCTTATTGCCACAATCAGGTTGAATGATGGATTCATATATTTATCTCCGTAGTAGCTATTTTTTAACACCATTTCAGTATGAGTTAACCTGGATGTACTAATATATATTGGAAGAGGTGTAGTAAGTGTACTCCGAAGTGTTGGGTATCTCAGATGTCCTTTAGACCACCGTATTACTGGCCAGCTATGCTAAATTTGGCCAATGGTCAAAGTTGCATGGGCCTCAATTGGATGTCATACTACTAGTCACCAACTAGAACTGCTGCCCAGCATTCAAATTAAAAAAAATGTTGCTTACATATCTTTTAGCATTGTTACATTTATTATATTAAAATCTCTAGCTTGATTAGTTAGCACTATTATGTAAATATTAGTTTTAATAATAACTATCTACATCCATAGTTCCCCTGCCTTTCAGTGTGTGGCTGCCTCCACATAAGCATAGATGACAATTGTTACGGATTTTTTTTTGGCTTTTAATTTTGGGCTCCACTATCAATGGGCAGCCTTTCATTAAACATGACTTTTACCAAATAGCAATTGTTCATATTGTAGCCAAACAGATCACAAAGTTTTAACCCTTTAAATAAGCCTTGAAACATCCAATAACATATATAAAATGTAAAGCAGTTGTCTAGCTGTTTTAGGTAGGACTTAACATAGTCATGGTTTTGTTGAGGATGCTGTGTGTTAAAGTGTATATAGGCAGAACACTATGTTCACAGCAATATGTCTTACAAACTGTTATTCTGTTTAATTTTTATTATCAATATCTCACCTGGTACCAAGAATACGCCCGATCAGAGGGGTCGATGAGAATAGTGATGACTTTTGCCTTAGGTAGCAGGGCTGCTGCTCTCTTCGGCGCTTCCTCTGAATGAAAATAGTTGGCACTCTTTTCAAATAAAAAATCAGTAGTTACGTTGTTAGGGATGGGGAAAAAATCCATGTACCTGAAAAAGTAATAAAATCCTCATTAAGAAATAAAAGTATATTCACAAAACATTATTTTAACAATCATCTTTTTTTTTATAAACTTCAATAATTAACATTTATAAGGATTGTTTCCTTCTGCATTTGATGCTGAAACCACAATTTTATGTGCAGAGGCACCACATTTTACACTAGTTTTTTTTTACACCTACAGGCTTGCGTTATAGAAAATAAACCTTGAATATCAGATCTCCCGTGTGCTGTAATTTAACTTCAGATTCAAAAGGCTGACTTGAGAGAACCAAGTTATTAGATGTCAACTAAGAATAGCTGAGGTAATGATTAAAGCCCTGCTTGTAATTCAGCTCAAACCAGCATTGCCTTGCTTTCTTTTTTTTACAACCTAGGGTTAGGAGAAGTTAGGTTTTCTAGCCAAGCGGTAATCAACAGGCAACAGAAGTAAAATAAATTGTCATTAACGGAATAAAGTTCAGACTAGTGCAAGTTGCAGAAATGACCTATAAAAGAGAGTCATGATAAATAAGATTGATCTAAGAGTGAAGCAGCAGCATTTGGAAGTCTGGATACACTGGTCATCTGCGGTGTGTTTTATAAATAATGTCTGAACATTCGTTTACTGAAATACACAGTAAGTTCCACTGGGAGATACCTTTATATTTGCCTAGTTATGATCTTCCAGCCACAAGAGGGGAAATGAGATAATATGTTTCTGCTGAAAACCGAGAACCGGAATTTTCATTTTATTGGTGTTATAATGTAGCATATTGGTTTGCTCAAGAGAGCTTCTGGTTTTTGATTTGTTTAGTTATAATTCCCCTGACCTCTTGTTTCTTAAATATTTTTTGTGCTCTTGGTTGGATAACTTTTTTCTATTCACATTTTGCTTGCAAACTAACACATTCTATACTTACATCTACAGTGTTTGATGATGTTCTGATATTGTTTGTAGATTAGAGATAGCAAAACAGTAGAATAGTACGTTCATACTTACCAATCTATCCCTCTCTGGTAGTTATTTCCATTGAAAAATTGCAACTCCTCAAATGTTTTGGGATTTGGTGAATTGCTGATTATGGAGGGATGCATAACTAGGAATAAATATAATGCAGTCGTGCCTGCAGTCGAAAGATTGTAAGTTACAAAAGTATAAATTAATTTTTAGAAACATTTCAGCATTATAGCAAGAACTAAACATTCTTTTTGTGCCAATATGAAGTCATGTTTGTGACTTGTCATGGTATTATAAATAAATAAATATATATTATATATATATATATATATATATAGTCTAATTTAAATGCTAAAAAATTTAACAGATATTCAATGTTAACAAATATAACACAAATGGCATCACTGAGAGGTCTACTGCATGCAATGCAGTGTGTATATGTGTGTACATAGGTACAGGGGCATGATTAATTCCACTGCTTCCATCTGTAGCTATCCCCCTTTTCCCCAAAAACTGAACCCCGCTAGACTGGCTTACATGCTATATACCTATAAAAAGGTGGAACTAAGCAGTTCTTCAGAGTGTTCCACTCTGAAAGGGACGGCTGACAAAAAATATACCACCAACATTGCTCAACTGTAACTTGGTAAATTAAACCCTTAAAATGTTACATACATTCTAACATTGTTTATTTTACCCTTGAATCATTTAACATATTCATTTCTCACCGGTTTTCTGAGGTCCAACAACAAGAAATTTTGGTAGACGGTCACATGTTTTTTCTTTAGACCAAATATCTCTGTGACGCTTATCATCACATGGGTTCTGCAAAAATATTTTGAAATAAACATTTGCTAGATCTGTAATTTTAAACGTGGAATATTACATTTAATATTTAATAATTTCAATAGATCCTTGCATTCAAGAATATGACAAATTCTATTGAAGGCCTTGAAGAACGGCCAGGTGGATTCATTAATTTATTTATATATATATAGCTATATACATTATTAGGAATAGGATAATGTACATCACAACGTTAGATTACAAATTAGTAATTAGTAAAACATAAATATGCAAAAAAAGACTTGATTTGTTTAATTTAAAAGCAACAGAAATTTTAATTAAAAATTAAATGTCATACACAATGAAAGAACATTAGCACAAAAGCATTTAGAGACTTAATTAAAAGCACGCTGTTGGATCTATACAATGGAAGTCAAATCTATACAATGGGCTCAACTTCTTTCAGGGCCTACTATCCATAATTTACCAATTAACACTTAGTAGAAAATTATGGCAAAACAACTGCAGACACTTAAAGACAGACATGAGGACCAAAACAGAGCTTATAGTGAGTTTTATAACTGTTATTAGTTCTCTATTTAATAATTTAATCTAAAAAAAGCTTAGCAAAAATCAATGACAGTGAGGGCCCTTAAACAAATGTCTCCGTTAATATTAATAAGGTTACTGATGACCTGGTTTAGCCAGTTTTCTGGACAACTCTAAGAAGTTACTTCTATTACTATTCTGTTCTGATACACAAGAACCATATTTGCTATGAAGGGGAGTCTCCATCAAATCTTGCTAAATTAATTTAAGGAGTCTCTATATACTGATAGGATCCATTAGGGTTAACTTTAAATATGTTTGTATGTAGATATATGTCTTCTTGGGTCCCTTTTGCTGAGAAAAGCATAGCCAGTTTGGACATTTTTTAATAGCTTTGATATCTATTACCTTCATAAATTCTAGCAGTAACGTAATCTCCATTTACATAGTTTGCTAATTTTTAGAAATTTCTGTTCTTTTAATAACATTCTCAGAGGTTCTTTGTCAGGTTTTCTACTTGTATTCAAACATTTTCCCCTATATCAGTGTCATTAACTTTTGCTACAACGTCTTGAAATAGTTAACTGGCAACTGTAACTTGCATGTAGATTTTTTTGGTTCACATTATCGGACCCTCATAAAATAATGTTGCGTACCCGGTATGTTCAAAATATATTCTTAAATATCACCCCTTTAAATGTGATGTCCTCGAAGAGAACAAGCACTTTGGTTTTATGGAGCTGTGGACTAGAATATTATAATAACTCTATAGAGAAATAAAAGAGAAACTATTAAAGGTACTATGTATAGCATCGTGTTATATGACCGTGCTTTGTAAATGTATAAAATAATAAAAAATTAGCTTTCTGAACTTTTTTTTACGTGGCACAAATATAAAAATGCTATCTGACTTTATCTCACTTTTAACTTTGGCATAAAATCCCAGTTTTCACATTACATCAAGTTTTCAGCTTTATTCATTTTATTGTCATGTTTGTACTGAGTAACGTGTTGGCTTAGCTGTAATGTTTTTGTGCTTTTTAGCTTTCAGCCATCAGTCCCCATTGGTATCTACAGAACAGAAATACTCTTTGCTTTCTGTACAGTACTTATAGGCTTCTTTCATCCCATTCTTGAGTTATATTTACAGCGATATAGCACAGACCCAGTTTTATTATTTATTCAAAAAGCTATAGATGTCTTTGACAGGAAAATAAACTAGTTTTGCAATTAATTACAATATAATAAACGTGGTTCTCTCTAAACATATGTCATTAATCACTAGCGCAAACCATTGTTTCATTTGTTGTTTCTATGCCACCTTTCTGACAGGCGGTCTGGAGAGCTGGATCCCCTGTGAGATGTTGCATTAGTATTTTGACTACTTATAAATAAGCTAGAGAGCTGGGCCCGCGCATGAACTCAGTAAGAAAACAGAACAAACAGATTTATTGGCATTTTCAAAGGGCGTCATTTGTCTGGCAATCTCTTTACATTCTGAACTAGCACAGCTAAGGCTGAAAATGATTTTTTTTTAAAGAAGCGTGGGCCTGGTTCTTTACCGCAAACCATCAGTTTTACAAATGAAGTTTTCTGTGTGTGGCACAGAAGGGCACACAATACGTTACACAGCATGTTAGATGGGAAATCGATGTTGGCTTGTGTTTAAGTATGCACATATAAAATGTCTAGGTGCATTTTAGTTCTGTTACATTTGGTTTGAACGGTACTCTTGTAACTTGTTCCCATGTCAAATATTTTCATATTGCCCAAAAAGTATTTGATTACGGAATCATCTGATGTGCTTGGTGACACTATTCCAAAAAAATGCTATATACAAAGTCTGTTTGTTTCGTTAAGTATTTTGCTGATATATAATATGCCGTGTCATGTGATGTTACAGAGAGTGTTTATATGGAAGGGGAAGGATTGTATAGACAATATGCATTTTTTAAACACATATACCTGTATAGATTCTTGGGTGCTTAACATAATTACGTTAAAAAAAAAAGTAAAAAAAAACAAACAAAAGTTTTTATTGAGTGTTCTATTTTTTCAATATCGCATCAGTCTTAATTAATTTTAATTACATTAAAATTTACACTATGCAAAATTAACAGTAACATGAACAAAGATTAAGGCATCCTGAAAAGGGTCAGTCATGTCCACAACATATTCTTTTAAAGATCAGTAAAACAGAGTAGAGTTAAACTAGAGATAAACTACTAGAGAAAATGAGTTGGCAAAACTTCTACCAGAAGATGCACAATGGTTTAAGATAGTACATACCTTCTAAAATTATTTCAGTTGACCTATGTTCATTATATAAGATGTAGAGTCACATATTATGATTTCATATACACTATAAAATCTTCTGTAGTTACTTATTATTTGAGAACACATCTCCTCTTTATTGGTGGATAAAGTGCTAAGTAAATTCATTTATTTAGTGCTCAATAAATAAAAACTCATGTATACATAAACTTTCAGACCACAGAGGACTTGAATTGATGCTGAGAATTGTAGAAGGGACCCTGTGCAGTCTTGAAAGCTACTGTGAAAACATCTTACTCTCTGAAATATGGTCCAATAAAACAGCTGCGGATCCAGAGCATGATCTCTGGAAGGGCACTTACACTAACATCAACACTCAGATACTCGCACTAACACACACAACTAGGCACTCACACTAACACAACCATACAATCACGCACCCAAATACTCACACTACTGCAGACTTATACGCAAAAACACTAACACCCAGACACTCATACTAACATACCAAGACATCCAGGCTAACACAACCTCAGACTAACACTAACATTCTCAGACACACACAGCGCAAGATGCCTTGCTACTACCACGGGGTCACGCAGTTCGACGTCACTTGACCGTGCTAAACCACGTCTTCTCTTAGAAATTAGGGAGAGAAGGGATAAGTCCAGAACTTGAGACGTACCTCTTTATCCCTACACCACTAGCATACCTCTGGTTTTCCCGGAGGCGGTCTGTTGTCTCTCCCAGATCTGCCCATGCACTAAAAGTTATTACAACATCTCTAGACTATCTTCCCTGGAATCAATATGGTAATATCTGAGATTTGATAGTCCAGTTATGGGTATTTTATCTTATTTACTGTCGTATTGCATGCTTACAATTGTGTGTTATATAAGTAGGCAAGGAACCATTTTTAAAACTTGGTTCTTCACCTGAGCAAATTAAAATAACTGAAGTAACATTTGCATCATGTTTTTGTTTAAAAATAATTCCATCATAGAGTTATTGCCAACTCTTCAAAGAATAAATCTCATTACCTAAAGCAATAGCAAGCTCTGTAGCTAATTAGCTTTCCTTTAAAGTTTAAACCTTTGAATTTTGAAACAACAGAAATGTACCATTGATTTGGTTTCTTTTCTCTCAAAAAGGAATTTGTGCATTTGAATGTAGGTGATTTTGGAGGATAGCATTTTAACATAGAAATATGTCAAATTATGCATGTAAGGTAGAAAACCAAGTATGTATTAAGTATGTATGTATTTATACATTGAATGGCTACTTATTGGCTATGGAGAAGGATCTGAGTGTATTTTTTACTTTCCAGCAGTATGAAATTCCAAGTAGTTCATGTCAAAGAAATCAGGTTATTACACGGTATACTGCATTATGAAGGGAATGAGAGTATAATATGAAAGCGTTTTCACTATTTATTCATGGTAACACCAGACCTATAATATGCAGTACCTTTTTGGGCACCAGTTCCTAGAAAAGTAATGTAACTGGAAAAGGTTCAGAGATGAGCATGAGAAATTAGCTGAATTACAAACATATTCAGGTATAATACCAAGCCCTGTCTAGGGAATGTTTTCACTTTACAGACAATGAGTGTTAAAGGAAAATAGGTATTTTTAAGCAAAGTAATAAGAAGGGGGAGGGCATCGTTTCCCTCCAAGAGAAAGCCTCTCTGTAACTGTACACACAATACTCATATTAAAGAGGAAAGCCTTGCATTTACAGTTAAATGTGAAGGTTCCCTTTTAGAGTGAAGAAATAGCTGCTGAAGACACATTAGTAAAAAAAAAAAAAGGGCAGCTAACCAATAAATGAATGTATACTTCAGGCTGTTTAGGGGCAGAGGTGGCACCTGCAGGCTGTGTAGGGGTGCAGAGGTGGCACAGGCAGTCTGTGTAGAAACAGAGGTGGCAGAGACAGGCTGTACAGGGGTATAGGTGGCACAGGCAGGTTATTTAGGGGAGCAGAGGTGACACATGCAAGCTATTTGGGGCAGAGGTGGCATAGACAGGCTATTTGGGGGGCAAAGGTGGCGCAGGTCAGTTGCTTAGTGGGCAGATGTGGCACACCGAGGCTGTTTAAGGGGCAGAAGTGGCACAGGCAGGTTCTTTAGGGGCAGAGGTGGCACAGGCAGGCTTTTTGGGGCAGATGTGGTACAGGTAGACTGTTCAGGGGACAGAGGTGGCACATGCAGACTCTTTAGGGGCAGAGTGGCACATGCAGGCTGTTTAAGAGGCAGAAATGGCACAGACAGACTGTTTGGGGGCATAGACAAGCTGTTTGGGGCAAAGGTGGCACAAACTTCTTTGGGGGAACAGATGGCACAGACAAGCTGTTGGGGGAAAATGTGACACAGACTAGCTATTTGGGGGCAAAGGGGGCACAAACAAGCTGTTTGGGGGCAATGGTGGCACATATTGCTTGTGAAGTTGGCGTGCCAAGGGGCAGTTTTCACACTGGGGCCCTGTGGTTTCTAGTTACACCTCTGGTGTTCACATATAGCCAGAATAACAAATAGAGCAATGCAAGTTGTTGCCCTCAAAAGCCAGGAGGTGCACATCTGGAAATATGTAACATAGTAACATAGTTCATAAGGTTGAAAAAAGACCAAAGTCCATCAAGTTCAACCTATATACATATTGTGTCCCTACTGTGTAGTTTCTAACTATATTATATTTCATTAGAATAATTTTGGAGTTTAACCCCTTCTATTTGTGCATATACTATATCTTGTGTACTGTCACCAACATGGATTGTATGGGCAATCTACATCTGTTTAGCACTACATATATATATACATATAGGAAAATAAATCCTATCCTTTTCTATGTCTTTCATATCATAGTTTGCTTTGCACAAGATATTCCTGAATAGCTTACCATCTCCTAAATATATGCAGTACTGTGCAAATGATTTAGGCAGGTGTGAAGAAAATACTGTAAAATAGGAATGCTTTCAAAAACAGACGTTAGTTTATTTATTTCATTTAACCAAATGCAAAGTACACAGAAGAAAAATCACCCTTTGACTTTAAACCAGCATCAATTCTTCTAGCTACACTTGCACACAGTTTTTTAAGGAACTCAGCAGGAAGGTTGTTCTAAACATCTTGCAGAACTAACCACAGTTCTTCTATGGATTTAGGCAGCCTCTGTTGCTTCTCTCTCTTCAGGTAATCCTAGACAGACTTGATGATGTTGAAATAGGGGCTCTGTGAGTGGCCATACCATCACTTCCATTACCTCTTGTTCTTCTTTACACTAAAGATAGTTCTTAATGACTTTGGCTGTATGTTTGGGGTCAAATCATTGTGACTTAACTTGCAAATGCAAAGCATATAATCAGCTTGTTCGGCCCATGAGAAATTATGAAACTTAAAGAGTAGCGATGGAAACTCTGTAAAGAATACATTTTCAGTAGCTTTCAGTATGGGTTGCACAATTTAAACTGTAAAGCTTGCCTAGTGTGGTTCATATCCTCAGGCTTTTTAGAAAGAGTTTAAGAAAATGAAAAAAAAAATGCTATTCTATCTGCTGCATTTTGGCTCACTTCCACAATTCAAGAACTGTCTGAATATAATCACGGTGAACCATATCAGTTTTCTCTTTTGCATCCTAGAGGAATTGGAATATGTAGGAAATTGTGTGATGTGCTATGTATTCACAAAGGCTGGAATGCATTCTGTATAAAGTACCTTATATTTATTTCCAGGGCAAACCACATAGTATAATTGGAGCAAAATAATGGTTTCTATGAATTGATGGTCTAACAATTCACATTATATTTGTACTTAAAACTCACCTGCCAGACAGGGGCTCTCTGATCTGGGAAGAGCTCAAAGTATTTATGTGCCAACTGCACAGGAGGGAGAGTTTGCAGCTTTAAATTTGTCCATGTCTTTACAAAGTTGGCCAGATTGACAAAGGTATACAAACCAAGACGGTCATTCCCATAGTTAGATAAATGGGTCATGAAGATGCTGATCTGAAAAACAGAGGGAAGTCTTTGACAGTTGCAGTTATCTATATTGCCACAAGGGGGCAGATTTGGTACATTGTGTTTCAATGCATTTTAATTACAGTACCTTTCTTGGTACAGCTAATTTTATTAATCAACATATCTTTTAGACTTAATATTTTACTAGTAGTTCTGACAGTATAGAACCATTTGAGATCATCACACATATTTTCATGCATGTTACTCTACCATGCTTTGAACTTTTTGCCTATCACCAATACACAATAAATGAATCACCTCTGGACAGTAGTGTTGTATTTTCTAGAACATCAAGTTCTAAGGCATATGCTATCGAAAACATAGTACTGTTATTAATTACTAGCGCAAAAGGTTTTACATGCACATGCTCTCTTTCATTCTATGAAAGCGATGGTCTATATTAAGCTAATTTCATTGAAATTGTTGGCACATTTTCACATTATAAAAAAATCTATATATATTCACAGTTTCTGGGTTTGCAGAACAACATATTTCTTCAAATCATTTTATACTATATACTTTCACATATATGGTACTGAATGTGACACAGTGTGTTAACATGCAAACTAAATTAGATCAGCAGTTCTTTTGATTATCAGTAATCTGGCAGGGATCAGGATATCTCAGCAATGGTCCAGTCAATTGAATGTAAAGGATGCCCTATTACATATTCTTCTACTTTAAAATCTTTTAAGCAGTTTTAACAGGATTAGCATTCAGAAGAATAGATGACTTGCAACTTCAAGTTCAAATTCTATAGGCAATATTCTTACAAGCAAATTTATCATTTTGTCTCAAAAAGGAAATTGCACAGAATAGTTTAATTGTGCCATGTTAAGTAATTTCACTGTATCTATGTTGCTGCTCTGAGACTCAGTATGCTGCACATTTTGCTTCTTTACAATACAATTCTTTGTGTCTGCTTCAATTGAAATACAAGCACCTGCAGTTTGAATGTAATTAATGTTCTTTGTGTTGGGAATAAAAAAACAAGGAGAAAATAGGCATTTTTTCAAAGTCTTACCTAACTTTGCTATTTGTATATAGCTGTAATGACAGTATGAGAACACTTACATTTTAAGCCAGGTAGCATGTGTAACTGTACATCTTTTTGACTTTTTGTCTCCCAAATTGATCACATAACAGACTTGTCTGCGCTTATGAAGACTCGAGAACCTCAGAGAGGTCAGCAGAAAATTGCTTTAAAAGGTGCAAGACTGGGAAGAAATATTCAGTTCTTTTTTCTAACGTAATAGACTTGTAAGTCTATTAAGATCAGATCTTTATTACTTACACTATAACCTTGTGCTTCCAATACCATTGATCTGCCATTTTTAACAAATTAAGAATCAATATATAAATTAAAAAAACAGGAGTGACTTTTAAAGTATGTTGACTGTTTTCTAACAATCATCTTCATAATTAAGTATAGTCATAAATATTTTGTTATTGGATCACATACCATTTACAAACTGAATAAATATTTAAAGCACAAGCACACCTCCAGAGGGGGTAGAAAAGGGTGCAATAGGCCTCTGGGCTACTCTGGGTCGATCGTTGGCAGAAGACACTTTTATGTGTTTTGCTTGTAATTCCACATACAACCACAAGGCTGTTTATAGTAACAAGGATTATAGACAACATTTATACTCCAACTGGATCCGTTATGTTCTCTTTAAGGGGAATTCTATGAAATGCCTCTGTGGGAATGCATGTTAGACAACACAGTGAGTGTATTATCGAACACAGCAGGACAGCTTTATGAATGGGCCACTTAGATGACCTTACCCTGGTTTGAATATTCCTAACCGTCCCCAGCAAACCATAAAATAATAATGATCATCAAAAGGTATTATTTATTTATTGAAATAGATAAGTCGTAAAACACCACTCCCAGTTCCCCTCTTTTAAATCCATGGTGCCACACATGACTTACAGTACATGGCTAGTGTGGCCTTATGGATACTCCGGACTGTCAAGTAATTTTGATCTACACAGACCAGCATTACTCATTTAAATGATTTCTTTTTTTTACCAATGTTGAGGCTAGCTTTGTGGTACTTATACCAGACTTGAGCCAAAAACAGGTGGCATATATTTAAATAAGTAGACCTTCCAGAGAGACTTAGTTCACAGACTGGAGCAGAACAGATTCTTATTTACCTGCTCTTCTCCTTGGTTGATATGCAAATAATATTGTCTGTTTTCTTCACTAATTTCTGGACAAAATCTTTTGGAAAGATTATTAGGGTGGACATCTAGGGCATGGTAAGTATAGGTGAAAGAGACGGGTGGCAGTGTGATACAAGCCAGAGCCAAGGCCCTAGTTGGATTTATTGAGCAGTGCACAGGTCAAGCCAGACTTACCAGCAACATAAAAAAGTAAAAAAAAAACCAAGGGGGCAAACATACTAAACCTAGGGAGGAATTTGAGACTGTCCATACTCCCTTACTCTCCACAAGCCAAGCTTGAGGAAAAACCATAAAATAGTTAATTGTCTCTATGGTACCAAGAAGAAAATATCACCTTTTTGTAACCCCTGTTGTTTAACAAGTATTGGCTGTTACAGGTTCTGAAATGTATAAAAAAAATATATTTACTTATTATTATTACTTATTATTATTTACATAGTTGTTTCATTAATAAATGCTTTACACATTTTATATTTAAGAGAATTATTTTATGTATTTTTTTTTTAGTCAAGTCCACTAAATAGGTGGACAGTGTTTATGTCATGTATTTAACTGCACTTATGTTTTAATGTACCTTTTTGCTGATAATAAAGTAAAATCTGATGAAAATATAAAGGTTTCAGGAACTAATATGTTTTAATGTTCTACCTAATGATATTTGCCTTTGTACTTTCCTAATGTATCATTCTTCTGGCCCCATAAATAGCATAATCAAGGCAATTAATGCAAATTTCCATAGGTTTCCAATGTTCCCATATGTCATATTGCAGAACAGCGCATGTTCCAAATTCATTGGACTAAGCTATTATTACCTAAACATGTTAAGGTAAACATCACAATATGTGTGCCGCACAATATGTTGTGTCTAAGAATTGTATAATATTTTTTGGATTACATACATAAAGATTGTCCTTTTAACAATTCCGTGTATTTTTTTAAATTAGTGTGTTTACAAGCTGCTCAATGAATTCATACCCTAAAGCATTTGTAATATGTACAAAGAGTATTTAATATTCTCTCTTGCACAAAACAGCCTTTTATTATTATTTTTAGATTTTTAATCTTAGATCTCATTTTTGCTTGCAGTCACCCAAGCACTGAATACAAATGATTAATGTAATGTCTTTGGAGAACTGATGATGAGGGTGTATGCCCAGGGGTACACTTTGTTCTCTGACTATCTGTCTGTACTGTACACATTTGAATAGCCTTCGAGGACGCATCTGTCACGAACAGGAAATTTCAGTGCCCTTTAACATTACAAAGCTGGGACCAAATTAGATTTGAAAGGATGCAAATAGAGTCTGCCATTATTTACTTTCCAGAGTTATCAGATCCAATGGATAAGACAAATTAGAGAACGAGTATTTTTTGTACAGTAATTCACTGGCTTCCACAATACATCACTGAGTGTTCATATGATGCACATGGTGGCATTAAAGCTGCAGATACATCGATTTGTTTATTGAAAGTGATAAAGTATTTTTCTTTATATCCCAGGATGATGGTTAGTATTGCAGTACGCTAATTTTTCTGTGGTACTGACTGTGAATATACCTGGACAATGCCTTAAGTCTTTCTAAATTTTGTCTCTGGATTACACCAAACTCTATGACCACCAATTTCCCAATTACCGTATTTACTCGATTATAAGACGACCCCCCCAAAATCTAAATATTAATTTAGGAAAAGGCTTATCATGAGGCAGAGTGGCATATAGGGGGTTAAAAGGCATTTCTGGAGATATATGTATAACAGCAATCACACTCCTATCAAGCCCAGGCAGCCAATACATGCTGGAACCTGGGGATGATAGGAGTGTGATTACAGCCTCCCTATGCCATGCTACCCCCTCCCCCCTTACACATGCTATCACACACACACTCATTGACAAACATTTAAATACTCATTCATTCCACATATACTTTCTCATAAACCCTCCCCCACCCCTTACCTGAACTGCAGATCTCTCACTCGCAGACTTCTGCAGAGGCCCGGCTATGCAAGCAACTTCTCTTGTCCTGCCCCCAGAGGAAGAAGGAGGGGGGCAGAGTCATGTGATGACTCTGCTGGCTTCCTGTTCTCCTGCTGCTAGTACAAGAGACGCTGCTCGGGACCAAAGCACCGGTAAGCAGCCTGGCCCCAGCAGACATTTTTTTTCAGCTATTTGAGGTCTGATTAGAAGATGACCTGAATTATAAGACAAGGGGTATTTTTCAGAGCATTTGCTTACCCTTAATGCTTTTATGTTCAGTACTTATAAACTCTAAACACATGTTTTGCTCCATTAGACAAACAAGCTAATGAATGAAACATTTACTAGAAGAAAATTTATTTCACACTATGATGATGATGATGAATACCTTAGATGCCTAGTGATTGTTAATATGGATGTAGTTTCATTTCCCTGCCATCTGAATGTCGCAGCTTGAATCGAGACTCATCAGACCAGGCAACGTTCTGCCAGTCTTCCATTGTCCAATTTTGGTGAGCCTGTGTGAATTGTAGCCTCAGTTTCCTGTTCTTAGCTGACAGGAGTGGCACCCTACTGCTGTAGCCCATCTGCTTCAAGGTTCAACATGCTGTGCGTTTAGAGATGGTATTCTCATTGTAACGAGTGGTTATTTGAGTTACTGTTGCCTTTCTGTCATCTCGAACCAGTGTGTCCATTCTCCTCTGACATCAACAAGGCATTTTTCATCCACACAACTGCCGCTCACTGGATATTTTCTCTGTAAACCCTGGAGATGGTTGTGCGTGAAAATCCCAGTAGATCAGCAGTTTCTGAAATACTCAGACCAGCCCTTCTGGCACCATTCTTCATTCTGATACTCGGTTTGAACTTAAGCAAGTTGTCTTGACCACGTCTACATGCCTAAATGCATTGAGTTGCTGCTATGTGATTGGCTATGTGTGTTCACAAGCAATTGAACAGGTGTACCTGATAAAGTTGCCAGTGAGTGTATGTGCATGTATGTATATGGAGTCACTAGTAATAGAAGTGTATTATTTGGAATTACATGGGTGAGGTGTGGACATGGATTTATTTTGTGACGCCATGTGGTGTCAGTCCACAGTCTGCACATGTGATATACATGCATGAGAAGCAGTCTTCATAATCGCGGTTGCTGGAAATTAGGACTAATTAAATCTTCCCTACGCCAGGGAACCAAAGCATCCAGTGGGTTTACGTAACATGAATTACGTGAACTGTGGTAGTACAAACACTGTGTAGAGGAGTTCCCAGATCTTGAAGAAGCAGAAAGTAGATTTACTTTGAAGCAATGCCTGTTCAATGTATTGCATATGGTAGACTCATGAAGAGGAATGTTAACCAGTTCCAATGATTTCTTTAAGTCTGTTACTGTATAGTGTTAAAGTGTGTAAGTAAGTGTATAGTGTTAGCATGAGTGCATGTGTACTAGTATTTGGTATTAGCATGTATGTGTGTGGTTATCATTGTACAATGTTATTATGAGTTTGTCTAGCAGCATATGGTGTTGTCAAGAGTGAGCCTAGGGTTAGTAGTGCCTGGGGGGGGGAAGAAGAGGAGCAGGATAAAGAATGTGTATGTAAGTGTACGGTGTGAGAGAGAGTTTGCATGTTGGCATATATGTATGTCATAATTGGGCCCTGAAGAAATACTGCGCCCAGATGCCACTAGCCCTAGGCTCACCCCGGCTTCCATAAGGTGTGCTTATGTGAGCAATATTATGAGGTGGAGTGGTGGGTGGAGCAATGGGTGGGACAATGGGCATGGGCAGGCTGATGGGAGGGGCATGGAGGCCCAGTCATTAAGCCTGTACTGGGCCCCAAGATTTCTGATGGCTGCCCTGTTTCCTTTTACAGTGCTATAATGCTCTACCCATAGGTGTGTGTTCATGTTGGTATACTTTTTTTAGTTTTGCTTTGTTAAATATCAGAATTAACTGTCTATTAATGTTCTTTTTGATTTTATCAGAACTATAGCCTCCTGCTCCAGGCACACCATGGTGTACTCACTCTACAAAAAAAAAAATATTATTATTTTATTAATATAATAATATTCATGAGGGCTGATTAAAATCTGTTAACATTAGCATAAGGTGAAAATGTACTTAATATCATTTAAAAAAAACCAATAACATATATGCTTTAGGATTCCAGAGCTTTGTGTTTCTGGTTACTGAGTTCCATAATATAGAAGAATGGTCTTCTGTAATTTCTGTGCTATGTTCCAATTACATCCCCAGTTGATTGCAATGCATCACGCTTTTTTTTTTTTTTACGGGTTGGTGGATATTATGAGCAAAGGTAATCAAGATTCATGAGACTAAAAGAGACCTTGATGAAATCCCATAAATCACCTTTTATGGCCATTTTAGATTAACAGATTTGATTTGTGGTATGTGTTAGTGTCAGTGAAAATACTGGTGTTGTATGTAATTTACTTTCCACTATATGACTGAGATGCACAGATTCTTGTTTTCTATGTATGTCTAGGGTTATTTTTAATTTCTAATGAAACAATAAGATCCAGCTAATACGTTAACACTACTGGGATTTTACATCCCTTGCCACTTTTGTTTTTATTAATATTTGGCCTTTCTATTTAAAGTATGCCCTAGTTTGCATCATTAACTTGCATCATCTGCTAAGTCACATTTGCACAATCTTTAGTAAATCATCAGAGATGTCTTTATTCTTTTTTATGTCTTATCTGGATCTCTGCTGAGGTTGTAAAGGATGCCTAAGCACTAGTCAGTTAATTCACTAAAGTTAGAGTGCATATTCATATATACATAAACAGTACTGTGCAAAAGTTTTAGAGTAAGAATGCTTTCAAAAATAGACATGTCAATAGTTTATTTTTATCAAAATGCAAAGTGAGTGAACAGAAGAAAAATCTAAATCAAATCAGAATTTGTTGTGACTGCCCGTTGCCTTCAAAACAGCATCAATTCTTCAAGGTACACTTGCACACATTTAAGTGACTCGACAGGTAGGTTGTTCCAAACATCTTGAAGAATGAACCGTTCTTCTGTTGACTTTGGCAGCCTCAATTGCTTTTCTCTCTTTTTGATGTTGAGATTGGGGCTGTGTGTGGCTTACCATCACTTCTAGAACTCCTTGTTCTTCTTTAAGCTGAAGATAGTTTTAATGACATTGGCAGTAGGTTTGGGGTCACTGTCATTCGGCAGAAAATATTTGGGTCCAATCAGATGCCTCGCTGATGGTATTGCATGATGGATATGTATCTGCCTGTACCTCTCAGCATTGAGAAGACCATTATTTTGACCAAATTCCCAACTCCATTTGCAGACATGCAGCCTCAAATTAGCAAGGAACCTCCACATTGCTTCACTGTATTGCCCTCCAGCTCTTCGGCAAATTACCTTCTGCTACAGCCAAATATTTCAAATATTTACTTATCAGTTCAGGAACTGCTGCCATTTTTCTGCATCCTAGTTCCTGCATTTTTGTTAATAGTTGAGTCACTTAGCCTTGTCCGAAGGCTATCCTGCCATGTGCCCAGCACCTTGTCTAACGGCTATCCTGCCTTGTGCTCAGCACTCTGTCCAAGTACTATCCTGTAGTGTTTCCAGCGCCTTCTCCAAGGGCTGTCCTGCCGTGTGCCCAGCGCATTATCTGAGTGCTATCCTGCCTCACGCCTTCCTCTGTGGACTCTCCAGCTCCAGCCCTGTCTGTGAGCTTCCAGTTTGTTCTACCTGCCTGGCCTGTTTTGCACTTACTAGTCCGGCCAATACTATCCTATCCAGCCCTGGTGTATTGCAGCTAATACCTACCAGTTATTTTTTATGCATATACATATACAGTCCAACATATCCCCTGCATCAAGGCTCCTCCTTAATTTCATTGCTTGAATCGTGACAACTGTACACTCCACTGTGCACGTGACAGCAACTCAACTTAAATGTAGCACAGTAAAGTAGATGCGATTTGAAAATCAACAGCAAATCTTGTTTTCATGACGTTGGGATGATGTAGATTTGGAGTGTGGATTTTACCCATGTGATCCCACAGTCCTTTGTTGTAGCTAACATTTTAGTTTTATTAAATTGAGCCTCTGTCTGTCATTAAAATGGTATGCAGTTTTTTCATTAAAAAATGTGTTACTGTCTTTCTCTGACAGCTTTCTATCCCTATATGCTTCCCCCCATACACTAGAAGGTAGCCCCTCACCCCCTGCATGCAATACCCATATCCATCAACCTATTTGTACATGATACTAGTCATAAGCCCATCACTGGCAAACACAACACTATCCAGCATCCCATCACGCAGGTCTTTCCCCTAGCACACAACACTACACAGCGGTTCCTCAACCTCTGTACACAAGCCCTGTCTGAAGTTTTTTTTCTACAAGTAGCTTAGCTACTTTGCAATTTCCAGTACCCCACCAACGAGCTTTGCACAGAACATTTCTGGAGGAAATTAAGTTACATTTATCTATTCTGATACAAATAAAATGTGCGGGAGCAGGCATCAAATCTGAGACAATTAACCAGCAGAATCAAACAAAATTAGGAAATAAAATGTTACATTCATAAAATGTAATTTAAGTTGCAATTCCCAAATTGTCATCTTTTTAATTAATTTTCATTGTACCTGACCAAATTTAGAATTCTGTAAGTAGTTGGAAATAAATGGTGTAAGATTCTCATCTTACACTAGAGCAACAAAGGAGAAGTAATGGGTTGATTAGTTTACATGGAAAAACCACGTTACTAAAAACATTTGTGCAAATAATATTACAGCCGCTTTATCTTTGTAGCTTTCTACAATTACACTTGCTAAGTATTTATTATGTAATAAATGTAAAGTTTTGTTAGGGTACTTACTGGATTGAAAACAAGAGTAAAGAAAAGCTCCCCTCCTTGAATACTTCGGTCAAGTTCAGAAGGACCACCCGGATACTCCTTGTAGAAAATAGTGTGAGTGAAAAGACCACATGTTTGCCGAGGAAGAACCTAATTGAAAGGCATGAGAAATAGCAGTTGATCTTCAAGCTGTACATTTACAAATATCTATCAATATTTTAGAGCAAAAGATCAGAGCAATACATGTGTGCAATATTTTATCTCTATCTACCAAACATTGACCAAGAACTTTTGCATGGGTAATGTCAATCTTCATGGTTCTAAAAAAATTCAGCAGTAAAGCAATTTTGAAATGTATTTAAATTATGATAGGTTCGAAAGTAATCCCTCTAATTTAATGTAATTAGATTTGTATGGTTTTAGTATTTTTATAATAGCTAAGCTACCATGTCCAGAAATAATAGCTCTAAATTCTGTATGATTAAATATATTTAAATGGCTATAAAGAGATTTGAAATGTTCTAAGAACTAGAGGGAAATGAAGGTAGGGGCCTTCCATTATTGATTCATAAAGCTCTTATCAAGTATAATGCATTCAATAGTGAAAAATGACAGAAACCTGAAATTCTGTAACTAAAACTTTAATTCCTTTCTCTGCATTGCCCCTATCCTTCCAAGAATGTAATTTTTGAAGGTTTTTGGTAACTATGAATAAACAGGTTTTGGTGCTGTCGCAATCCCTTTTATTATCATTTTGTTTCAGGGTGGAGTTCAAGTTGTCAAGTTTCATAGAAATAACCTATCACAACTGGCCAGCAATTTGGTGACATCAGCGCCTGTCTCGACTCTTCTCAACCAGTCATGTTTGTCTTGATAACACAACCCCTGTGGAGTCATGCAGCATACATAGCATACCCAGTTTGCTCACTTTTATTAAATTCAGCACAGATACAGTCCTTTGTAGGTCCTGTTTATTTTTTTCCTTCTTAAATACAACTGTACCACAAAGTAGTTTTAGCATCAAATCCAGACACTGGAAGATATCACATATCAGAGTCTTCGACATGTCCATGCATTTTTTTCTTATGCATTTTCCTGTTTGTGTTCCACTTCTCGTTATTTATAATATTATATACAAAATAATAAGAACATTAATAAAAAACACAGGTAATATATGAAGTAATTAGCTTTGTCTATCATACATTTTATACAGTATCTGTCTGTCTATCTAATTATAAAATTCCCTTCTCATCCCTACGGGTGGTATGTGTCTTCCTCAACTTCAGGTCACCTTCCAGATGCATTGGGGTTTGGGGGTTCTGCACAGTCACTGCACTCTTCTGGACAGTGTTCTGCTGTCATTCCTGGAACCTGCTGTAGCCACTCTAACAGCTTAGGAGTCACAGCGCCCAGTGCTCCTATGACCACTGGGACCACTTTGTCCTTCACTCTCAACATCTTCTCTAGTTCTTCTTTTAGGCCCTGGTGCTTCTCTGGCTTCTCATACTGCTTCTTCCTGATGCTGCTGTCACTTGTCACGGCTACATCTATCAACACCAATGTCTTCTATTCCTTACCCAGAAGGACATATATATATATATATATATATATATATATATATATATATATATATATATATATATATAGTTACAACATTTTCCCCATATCATATCTAAAATACATGAAAGACAATTCTTTTTCTTCCACATAAAATGGTACTATTTAAAATATTATTTTAGTTATACCTATATAATGACCAAATGTGCCATGGCAGCATGTCTTAAGCTCAACACAGTGGCAAGCAGTGTGTGCAAGCAGTGGGCATTCAATACTACAGCTCCTGTTTCAATTTCTGTTATCGTTTACATATACCATAGCCAATCTACCTGTGTGCCAAGTATACTGCCATGTGAAAAAAACACCACTGATATAGATACAAACAGAACAGAATGAAAATGGCAGAAAGCAAGTGTTATTTAGTTTGTGCCCTTTCGTCTTCCCTGTTTCCTTTCTTCAATAAAAAGATCATATATTTCTAGCCTGCTTCATGTTTTACTTCTAGAGAACAACTCACTTTGGATACAAAACAGACAAAGAAAAAAGCATCAGGGACAAATGGGATGTAATTTAACATCTGGAACATGAAATAACTAACATCAAAGAAAGACAGCTAGTTCAGAAGAGCTTGCATCTGTGTAGAAGTCCTCAACCTCTCCATTTGTAGTCCACAGATCATTATTTTTTATAAAGAAACAGGTTATTAAATCACATTTTGTATTTTTTCATGAATTTTCTGTATTTCATACTTTGTGCCATTCACCAAATGATTAATATAAACCAAATTATGTAATTATAGATTATAATTTAATTCACATTTAAAATGCTACATTATAGTGATTAATTTATTATTTACTTACAATTATAAAAACATTTTAAGTGTAATTTTGTGGCCTATTGATGAAAAAGAAAAGGTAGTGGGCATGTATTGGACATGTCTTACTTGCATATTCACTACTACTAACACCTATTTACACTCACTTTAGAGTGAACATGAAATATGAATAAACAAGTTAAACCTCTAAAAAAGACGTACTAAGGACCCCCTGTTAATTAAAATGGGACAGTGAGTGTCCATCTCTTCCTACAGTCTTTCCACAGCTGAGGAGGTGACCTACAGTAATAATTTCATCTGATGGAAGTATGGTACCTATTCATGTCTCATTCTCATCACAGAGTTTCTTGCAGGGTTAAGTATAAGGAAAAACCCTATGGTATGCCTATCCAATGCACCTTTGTGTGCCATGAGGGTGGAGAGTGAAAAATACTTCCACTATAGTCAATGGAGAAGGCAAAGCATCATCCATCCACTTTGTGGCAACTAGTGGCTCAACTCCGTTATTCTAAATAGATCAAAATTCCCAATTACTCCATGCAGTTTGATTTTCTAAATCAATGAAGCATTATATGACCCTGGTTAGTAGTTAGAACATAGAAAAAACAAGCAAACATAATAAAAATTGTAATAATTTTGTTATATTTGTAAGACTATACAGCATACAAGACCTCACAGACGATCGTGCTTTTCAAGTAAGGGAAATCTATTTTTAGAAATTTAGAAAGAGGCGACAAGGACACTGCATAATATATTTTCCTCGGAAATACAGAATATATTCCACGTGACTGCAGTTTTACACATTCACAATGCTCCATCAACTGTTGTCAGGTTGAGCCATACATGGGAAATTTCATTGGAATCTCAAAATAAAATGTGTGAAACTTTCTTTCATAAAATGTTGTGGTTATTTCAAGCAAAAAATGAATACGTTCAGCTCTATGAGTATATTCAATTCATGCACAAATGCAAGAGAAAAGATAAACTTCAACCTCAAGCTCATAGAGTTAACATAAAAAACATAACCTTATGACATAGTAGATCTTTATTGTTCAATAAAAACACATCAATATAAAACTAGTAAAAATAGTTAATTTTTGATAATGCTATTGTATTTTCTCCTTTTTTGTGAAATATATTGAAAAATAAAATAATTTGTCTGCAAACATGGAAATCCTTGCAGGGTAATACTTCAGAGTGAGTTTTCTTTTGCGTCCTTTATCAAGAATTCTCCCATTTCCATTATGGATGTTCATGTGTAAAGATTTGATAAAGCTGAAAATGTTTAATCCTAAACTTTGTTGTGAGAATCTTAACCTTAAGATTTCTAGCATTCAATTTTTATGGCCCTTCTTTGTTATGATATGAGAAAAACTTTCAGATTTTCAATAAAACCTGTTTTCTTTCATCATAAGAAGCATGGATGTTATTATCCTAGAAATACTTTATTTAAAAAAAAAAGTTAATGTTCCACTTTTGATATTAATGAATAAATACTAGAGCATTTTTATTTCAAAGACACACGGAGCAGTAGTATAGATAGCACACATTCCCCTGTAAGATTACATAATGAATTTATTATAAGCTCATCTCCACAACTCCGGAGTTGCAGAAAATGAAAGTATTTCCAATGAAGTTCTGGTAGCCAGGGATTTGAAAGATAGAAAGTCTTAAAACGTTTTTCTCTGAATTGGATGCCCTATATCTTGGAGCTTACGATAAATGCATGCCTTCAAAAGATGCATTTGGCTGAAATTATAAAAAGGAATATTTTTTAAGTTAACTTATTAGAATTCAAACCATTCTTCAGGAATGTCTGAAAATCCATTGCTTTAGTAATTGCAAACAATACCACTGAGCTGATAGTACTTTGATCTCTGCCCAAGAAGGGCAGCAGTGAGAATATGCAAATCCCCCTGGCTAGAGCTTAACCTAAACCTTCTCAACAAGTTTACATATCAGAATCTTACTTTGTTCCTGATATGGAGCATTTCATTGCTTTATCGCTAAACCAGAAAGGTACTTGTCCCTGCATAATATCAAATATGCATTATAGTATTTTGATGCATAATAAATGCATAACTAACAGTTGTAATTGTATTAACCCTTTCAGTATGGCTTCTTTTATGTTATTTTAAACAAATTCAGCTTAATCTGGATACAGTGAATGGAAATGATAACTGCCTTGTGCGATTAAATTTCACTACCTTTTGAATTACTGTTACAGCTTGGTATTTGGGTCTTGCTGATGCTTTTTTTCTATAAAATAAGTATTGATAATAAGACAAAATGTGAATGTTACCTTCTTAAATTGGAACTGTAATGGTCACACCTTTTAGCATTATCTATAGCTTCTGGTTTTTGTTTGCTGATCAGTATGACTAGAGATACTGTATTTGTTTAACACATAGTGTTCTGTTTTTGCCAAACATTAAAGAAAAAGCATATTTAAGCATGTACTTGTGCTAGTATTATCTGACTTCCTCCCAGCCACCCTTACAAATGCCACCAGGACCAATGAACAACAATCAGCAGCTTAAAAACAGATGAGAGATCATCTAAGATGCAAGAAGTGAAGGAACCTTTCCCAAGGCCAACATAAAAAATGGGCTTCAAGTACATAAGATATTTCTTTTGGCGCTGTAACACAAAGCCTGGAGATTATCTGCATATATGGTGGGAATATGATATTGTTAAAAATCGATGGAATATTGTATTTACTAAATTAAACCAGATGGGCAGCCCTTCAAAGTCCACAGCTTGCGTCACTACACTTAAATTGGCCTACACTAAGTAATAATTCTTCGATAATAGTGATACATTTTCTTGTAGCAGCAGAACTCCTTATTGCAAGAAATTGGAATAATAATTCCCGTTTTGATTGGCAGGAATTAAAAAATCAAATTATATTCCAATGTCAAATGGAGATAGGCTTTAGCTGGATGAATATAAGAGCAAGACGAAAGGCTGTATTTTTATCAGAATGGATGGAATGGCTAAACAATCACTAGCTGTAAGTTCCGTTATATTAATCTTTTGTATCTATTCCTGCTCTGGCCACAGGGTGTGAAGTTGATTTCAAATTCTTAATGTCGAATTTATAGAATGTTTACCCATCCTCCCCTCCCTCCTTGGTGGTTCTGCGTACATAGGTTGGATGTTCTGGAATCCATGATTTTAGATTCTTTACTTATTTCATTGTTTGTGGAAAATACTAATTATGTAATTACTAATTATGTAATATGAGATAGAAAGATGTATATAATGATACTTGTCTGTCTATAAAATCAAAAACTTTTTCAATAAAGATGAATTATAAAAAAAAGTACACAAGATATTTCTTATTTTGATCTGTAAACACTAGTATATATGTTTAATTTGTTTAAAGACAAAATCTGACATTTATAAACAACATTTTAAAAAGCAAGCTTTCACAGCTTACCATGATATTTTTGTGTATAAATCCCTGTCTGTAGCGTGCCGGTTTCAGGTGAGGATATTCTTCAGTGCTTGTGACTTTTATACCCCAAATCTTCTTCCAAGCTTCATAAAGCTGCATATGCACAGGGTAGACACCCGAGTGATGTGGTGCCACTGCATAACCCATGTCAGTGGGGATACCATGCTCCTGTAAGACATGCTTGTGACTGAGCCTTTAGTCACTTAAACAACACATTATTATGTTAAATAGGAATCACACATCAAGCACTTACACATAGGGTGACCAGGTGTCCCGGATTGCCCGGGACAGTCCCGCAATGGGACTTTAAATCCCGGTCCCGGGCAGCCTCGATCCAGGACAATGCATTGTCCCGGAATGAGAAGGCCTGAGTGAAAGAGGTCTCTCCCGATCAGCAGAGACTTCTCAACTCTCCTGATTCCCTGTGAGTTCAGAAGCCTCTCCTGATAGGAGTTAATTCTCTGAATCTGCTCATGCCTGGTAATAGAGGGGTTAACACTCTGAATCTACTCATATCTGTAATTATTGTATGTATATTATTAAATCTGAAATCAACATGGTTTCCAAGGCTTTCTAATAATTAACCCCTTAAGGACAAAGGGTGGTCCCTGAACCCATTGAAAACAATGCACTTTGTCATTAAGGGGTTAACATATAGTAGTATATGTGAATCATTGTGTATATATATATGATCTAAAATTTATTTTAGTGTGTCCCTGAATGGCAGAAATTAATTATGGTCACCCTACTTGCATGGTGCTAATAAATATATTTACTGTATAAGAAAAACATTAAGCTTCGCAATGAGTAGGTTTAGGTGGATACAAAGATTTACACTTTGTGTGCCGAAGGGCTGAGAGACATTTACCAATATATTGGTTACCCCTCTGGTACTACCATGGCGAAGGAAATATGAAGGACAGCAAAGCCGAGAAAGCAGACTATGTTAACTGGAGCACTGCAATATCTATTTTGTGCACACTTTTTTTTATAACATCAGGTTTAGTGATGGGAATAGCTGTATCTTTTTTAAAAATAATAAATATATAGTTTTCAACGATACGATTTACAGTTTTATTTCTTCTAGCTCTTTTATTTTTCTGGTACCTGATTTATAGGTTGTCGGTTTGCCTTTCTAATATTTTACTTCATTGAGCTGTTAACGTATGCTGCCCAAAAACATAACATTTATTCTACTTTTTTATCACTCGCTGAAAAGCTAAAATACTGAAACACATCTACTTCCAAGTATTCTATTTTTCTGTGCCACATGGTTGAGCAGATGTCTCCTTAACAATAAAAAAAAATCATTTTAAGTATGTTTAAAGGAAATGAGGTATGCATTTTAAAACTTAGATTTTCCTGATGTGGTTTTACTATTGCTTGAGTAGAAGCCATCAACTCAGTAATTTTAGGTTAATAATATGTAAAGTCTCATTGGGTGGAATATACCATAGAAAGAGAGAAACATAGAAAATGATGGCAGATAACAACCATTTGGCCCATCTAGCCTGCCCAACCTCTCAATACTTTTACTTAGTCCCTGATCTTATCTTATATCTAGTGTAGCCTTATGCCTACCCCATGCTTCACTGTATTAACATCTACTTCTGCTGGCTCCCTATATGTATTGAAAATGTTTCTATCAAATCTCCCTGTCACGTCTTTTTTCCAGGCTATATAGGTTAAGATCCTTTAACCTTTCCTGGTAAGTTTTATCCTGTAATCCCTGAACCATTTTAGTAGCCCTTTCTCTGAACTTTCTCCAACATTTCTACATCCTTCTGGAGATACGGTCTCCAGTACTGTACACAATACTCCAAGTGAGGTCTCACCAGTGATCTGTACAACGGCATGAGCACTTCCCTCTTTCTACTGCTAATACCTCTCGCTATACAACCAAGCATTCTGCTAGCATTACCTGCTGCTCTACTGCATAGTCTGCCTACCTTTAAGTCCTCATAAATAATTACCCCTAAATCATTTTCCTCGCACGTTGAGGTTAGAACAGTATCAAATATTCTTTTAATTGTTATGTACTAATTGTGTATGTCATTCATAAAAGCAGGTAGAAGCTACAGAATATAATGGAGCCACAAGAAGTTCATCTAGTTGTTTGCACTTTTATTTATATGAATTTTCTTTGTTTGTTTTTTTTACCAGAGCAAATTTTTTGTTGAGTATCATTTGTTCCACCAGTGAAGACTCATTATGGAAAAGGTGAGGCTGCATGTGACTCCACATATGAGGAAACCACCAGAACTCATCCACTGATCCCAACAGAAGGTCATCTCCTTTATCTTCTTTCTCTGTACCTGGTATAGCATCACAATAACCAAACATCAACATGACAAGAAGAGCATTGCATTAGGCTTATTGAAACAACATTTTGACACATTTCCTCGCCATGGCACATTAGCCCAGTCAACAGGGTTTGTAAATGTATGACATTTGGCGTGATTGCACTAGGCATCCTATATACTATAACAATTGTTTATCTTCATTATAGGTGATCTGGATCACAATGAGGACAATGAAAAGTGTCATTGTACTCGATATGGTACAACAAAAGACATAGATGAGAGGTCATTATGTATTTGTAGCAAGAAAGTTGTGATAGAAAAATGCCACATGGATTTATTTTAGTAAAAGTTTTTAGACTTCAAAACCAAAACAAAATTTAACAATGTTTTTCAATCCAAGGATTGGACACAATAACCAACGGCATTCATGGGGTGATCTACATTAAAATGTGAGCAGATGCAAGATGGCAAATCAGGATTCATAACTCTTTAAAAGCCACTGTAAATATACTGTGTTATAGGGGCAAATAGAGACCTTTAGAGAGTGTATGTTATATAACATAGGCAAAAATGTCAACAAGACCCATGTGCTTTCAAAGACATGGTTAATAGTTTGCTATTTTTGTCAGATCTATTTTTCTGATTTAGGCTGTGAACAACCAAGAGTGGTGCAAACTTCTCCTAAATGAGTTTACCCCCCACTGTAGGTACATAATACATATTAAAGTTTATACATTAATCATTGATGGGGGCACATGAGACTGCTTTAACAAAAGGAAAGCATAATTTTATCAGATTCAATAAAATAACCAAAATAAACCTCTTAAAACACAAAATATATTTAGTTTCTTACCTGTATGGTAGAATTTTCCCGAAAATCCCAGATTAAAAGTGAAATTAGTAACTTTATTTCTAAGCAACTTCTGAGTATCGAGTAGAGCCTGAAAAATAGAAAATTAACATTTCAGAAAGTTCATAATAACTTCATGTTTGTAAACCAGTTATATTATTTCAGAAATATGCCGTAATTCTAAATTCATTCATAAGCATTTATCATCCTTTCTATTTACGCTTCTAACTATCTAGCTGCCATTTTGCAAGAAGACTAATTCCCTATGAAAAAGTCACCTCATGCATCACTTTACATGTACAAAAAACACCAAAAAGGCTGAGATATCAAACAATCTTTGTAAAGTCACTATAAAATATGTGATATATTGAATGCACAGGTATAAGTACAAGATAAGGTACAAAACTGCAAAAAACACAAATGCTGAAATGTAGCCTGACAATGAAAACAATTTGGTAACTGTATGTTTCTTAGTGCGTCAATACTGGAGCAAATATTTGATAGTAGGGAAGGATGGATGTCCAGTATATATTATGAAGAAAAAATAACATGAAATAAATTACATTTAACTTACTAGCATTTAGAAACATAGCTATAGATACATTTTAGGAATGTAGTATTAAGATGGTAAATAGAACAACAACAAAAAAATACTCAACTAGAGTGATGGTTTGCCAATATAGCTTTTTATATTGGGTTTACTGTCAGCTGGAGTTAAAATGTAATCTACTTAAGTTGAGATAAAAATCTGTCAATGCTACCTGCTGATGTGCTCTCTGTTGATAGTAGGATCAGCAGGTGTATCTGCTTTGTTGGGAAATTGCAGGTTTTATTGATGTAATCTGCCCATGGAGCTGCCCTCATAAGATTAACACTTGCCACTTCATCTCCTGATTTCTGCCCACTGTGACCTGGAGTTAAACACCTACATTGTCACCCGGACCATTAGCAGATCTGGCAATGTCAGTAACAAAGGGGTCATCAGAATCATTATTGGAGTGGACGAGTGCTAAATCTACAGACTACACCATAATAAAAACCCTACATCGCAGTTTGCTGGGTTGCACATTTTAATGTAACCTCTATATACAAACCTTAGATTTATCCTAACCAATGATAAGTTTGATTTGCATTTCCTTATCATGGATATTTTTAAAGGTCTTTTCTTATAACACCACTACAGTTTCTGACACTCTGAAGTTCTGATGCATGTGGTCCACCGTTTTCCCAATTTTCCTAGATCATGAAGAACTTTTTGACCAACTTTTTAAAATTGGTTCAGATGCAAATAATTACTTATGTTAATGCACACACACCACTGTACAATGAACTGGCTTAGGAACTATGTTGAAATATTCAAAAAGTGCCAGAGGGATGTATAAACACATTGGTCATTTATGTGTTGTGTACCCATTTACAATAGTTTTCAAAATGTAAAAATATGCAACATGATAATCCTCACTGTTGCTGAATGGAAAATATTCAGTTTAGCATTCGTGAATGGATTGATAACTTAATTGATAATGAATTGATAATTAATCCATTAGGGTTCCTAGTTTCGGAGATAATGTCACTTACGCAACACCTGAAGGTTATTTAAAGGTCCTGCCTATATATAAGGATACATTAGCTTTGGGTTGAAGGTAACGCTTAATATGCAAATCAGTTGTGCTATCTTACTCAATGTACTAGTCTGTCTTTGGCAGGGCCACCATCAGAAGTTTTGGAGCCCCTTACAGAACAAATGGTCGGGCCCCGTGCCCAGATGACCTCCCCTCTCAGTTGACCCTCCCTCCACATCACCAGGAATTTCTCTTCTACTCATGTGTTTTGGTGGCAAAGATCAGGCAAATAAGCCGTTTGGGTGCAAAACAAGCCATTTGAGAGCTAAGATGGCACAGACAAGCCATTTGGGGGCACTGACAAGTCATTTGAGAGAAAAGAGAGTGCAGACAAGCCGACTGGGCGCAACGATGGAGCAGACATGCTGTTTGATGCACACAGACAAGTCATTTGGGCACAAAGATAGCACATCCACGCTCACACAAAAACATACACATCCATGCTTATACACATCCATGCGTGCACTTTCAGTATTTTGAATTTCTGTTGTTTAACAGGAGGGATCTAGACATCAATTAATACATTTCTTATTTACATACAGATTGAGTGAGCAACTCTCCAGTTTTTATTTAAGGCTTTGTGTATGCTCACAGTAAGGGTTACTGTGTTTAGAGCTAGCTCTTCTATAGATTACGTCATTTTGGCTTCTTAATGTTCATTTAGTGTGTACCAAACTGGTACAAAGGAGAACAGTGCACTGTTCTTGTAAAATCTTGTGGGTGGTTGAGGGGGAAGTGGAACAATAGAGAGGACGGCTTAGATGAGGATGAGATAGGGTCTGGATAGCCAAAGGTCTTTCCTTCTCTTAGAATGTATACAATTAAAACAATTGTTGCCTATGGTATTTGTATAATAATGGCATAATTATATTACTTAACAATACTGTCATGTTTATTGCTTTGTAATATGTTGTATATTTAGTGGGGAAAAAACCTCCTAGGAAAAACAATTTATGATCAAATGGCTCATACACGTATTATAGACTTATAGGTCACTTTTTTAATTTGCATCCCTGGGCAAAAAATATTATATATTTTTTTCCATATTTCATAAATACATAAATAGAATTGCTTTTACATAAAGAACAGCATGTGTCATTTAGAGTTTATTATTGGAGTATATTATTTCCAAAGGGAACACACAGATTACCTTGGCATATAGCTACCAAATGGTGTGATTTTATTTTAACTGAAAAATACTGCCCTGACCTTACGTCATTCCATGGGGATATACTTTGAAGTGTCTAATAAAATGTTCTGCTTGATAACTCAATTGAGGTAAACTTACTCAGTATGAGAATTTTAGACCTCAAAGATCATTATCTGAGACACAAGGCTTTTGAAGAAATTCTTTATGGTATACACAGTAATATGTAACCATAATGTATTTAATTACTTTGTCACTATATTTTTAAAGGTGCTGTTCCACTTAGACAAAACATTAGTTGCACGCTATAGCATACTAAACAAATACATTGTAGCATGTCTATTAGTTTATTCTTTTTCTCTAAAGGTTTAATCACATAAAAACAACCCAGAAAACATTTTCTGTTTCTATGGCAAAATCTGTGCTTTTGTGTCACACGAGAATTTTTCCCAGCAAAACGTATAAATGAATATTTACATTTAAAAAAAAAATGTTTCTTCTGTCATACTGTTGCAATTATTTAAACCTTCTATGAGTGTTTAATCCCTGTTTCATTAATAACTGGTGGTCTTATTGCCCGTGTGGGGGAAAACACCACAATGAAATGTATAACTTATCGAAGGAAGGTCATTAGTGTATTTATCAGAGATTTTAAAATCCAGAACAAGTTCCTTTGCTCACTAAAAGCTGAGCTGGTGCTAGAAAAAGTCAGCTATCCTCAATTAATTTGACTTGGCAGGTTACACTTAATTGCTATTTCCTACATCCACTAAACGTCAACTGTGCAGTTCATTATTGCCTTACTGAGCAACACTTTTGTGTTTTCAATTGAACTGGGCTGTATATGACCCACATTTAAGTCCAACATTGTAGGTAAATGAGCAGAGATATATATCAATCATGTAGCGCCACTCCTAACATCTGGGAGGCCTACTAGGGCAAAAGTTGGTGGGGCAGCATAACCATGTTTTTCCTGTGTTCGCAAAAAAATAGTTTACCTAGGGTGCGAGAAAACATGTATATGAAGCAAATCTCATAAAATCTCAGAATGCTTTTTATTTTTACTACATTTATATAATAATAATAATGATATATATGTATAGATACTAACATAAAGATATAAAGATAGATATAAAATCCCAAAGCTCCTATACTCAGCCACAAGATCCTCCACCACAATAAAACTTGCCCAGCTGCTGTGCAGCTAAAGAATAGAATCAAGATGACGAAGGTCACAGGTGAGGACCGAAATCTCGATTATTTACTGTAATTCGCTACAAATAAAGTTTATTTTTCCTTGCCTGTTCATTTGGGCGCTTATATACTGTTTAAAAAAAAAAATAAAAAAAAATAAATAAAATATATATATATATAAAAATTAATGTTCAGGTTATCTTTAGAATAAAACAAAAAGATAACCAGTTGTAATCAGTATAATAATGGCAAAATAATGAATGTTATTATCACTTCTTGCGAATAATCCTGACCAGCAATATGAAAAAATCGAATCCATAAAGAAGGAATTCTAGATTATGTACTTGTGCATGGACTCCAATACGTTTTACTGCATGCAAATGCATTCATGCATTTTTTATTGCAGTTTGAAAATGAGACATCTGTTTCATTTTGTTCTTCCCCAACCTGCTTCTATTGAAGCTTTTACATGGTAGGTCAGTTTGTATACCACCACGCTGCTGCAGCTGTTCGATGTTACATTAATTGTGTTGCTTAAAACAAAAAATAACTATTAAGGAATAAAAGAGCTATGATAGAGACCTGGTAAATAAATATGTATATCTTAACTGGAAATACGGACTAAAATATGACACATGATCATTTTATACTTATTGTACTTGGGATTTTTTCTAGCAATTTAGAATTAAAACAAATCAATAATTTGAAGAAATCAAATGATAACTATATATAGATTTACCGTTCAAAAATTGGAAGGGAACACCTGTATGTGCACATAGTAATGACTAATATTGTGTAAATGGGTCTATTTCCTAAGAAATTGAATACTTACTAAAATATGAGTTGTTTACGAGAGCATGCAAGTTTAATTAAATATTGTGTTCCCTCAACTGAAACTCTCACAAGATCCGTCTACCCACACCACAATTTATTGAAATTGATCCCTTATTAATCAATGGCCATGTGGTCATGCGTTGGGTAATTAAATAAACCTTGGGGGTATAGTTCCCAAATTATACAAGCATGGGCACTTGCCTCCAGGACTGGTCCTAACAGTACCAGCCAGAGAAACTATGTTTAGAAACACATGGATATTACGATTAATATGATATCAACAGTGGCGGAACTACCGGGGTCGCAGGGGTCGCAACTGCGACCGGGCCCTGGAAATTTCCCGGTGGGCCCGCAGATTCGTGGGCCCGGCGGCCGGCGGAGCGGGATTGGAAGGGGCGGGCTGGGCAGGGGGACAATTGCCCCCCAGGCCGGCCGAAATCTAATCTAAACGGCCACTGCGTGCTGATGCGGCCGGCCGGCGCTACTTTAATTCTTTTTTTTATTATTATTTATTTAATATGGCAAGCTGGATCGGCTTGCCATATTAAATAAAAAAAAAAAAAGTATTAAAGTAGCGCTGTCTGGTCGCATCAGCACCCAGCGGCCGTGTGCGATGGCCGCCTAGTGATGGGAGCAGCGTGAGGGGTGATAGCTCCGCCCCCTCGCACTCACCTTTCACTCCTCATGCTGCTCCCATCACTATGCGGCCATCAGATTGTTGGAAATCTAATCTAAACGGCCGCTGCGTGCTGATGCTGCCGGCCGGCGCTACTTTAATACTTTATTTATTTATTTTTAATATGGCAAGCCGATCCGGCATATTAAATAAATAAAAAAAGGATTAAAGTAGCTCTGGCCGGCGGGATCAGCACGCAGGGGCCGTTTAGATTTACATTTCCAGCAATCTGATGGCCGCCTAGTGATGATGAGACTGAGAGCAGGGTGAGGGGTGAAACCTCCGCCCCCTCGCATTCAGCCTGCTGGAGCACCGGATGTCGGGTCACTGACATCCTCTCATCATAGAGAGCGGCAGCCTGCAGCTACCAGAGGACGGAGGACAAGATGAAAAAGCCCCAACATGGAAGAAGTAGAAGGTCAGTAAACTAATTAATTTTTTGTACAAACTGTATAATTTTTTTTTATTTTTAAAAAACAAAAACAATCGGTATGTGTGTGTATGTAAGTGTGTCCATGGGGGACAAACAACATAATGCTTTTTTAAATTATTACTTTTAAATGATTAAACAAAAAAAGAAATCTCTGTGTCTGTATGTGTTTACAAGTTCTGCTCCCCAGTGCCACCTCTGTCCCCTTTCAGCCCCCCATGTAATCTCTGTCCCCAATGAGCCCCTCCCAGTGTCACCCCTGTCCCCATTCAGCTCCCCAGTGTCACCTCTGTCCCCAATACAGAAATGCCTTTTAACCCCCTATATACCACTCTGTCTCTATGCCTTTTAACCCCCTATATGCCACTCTGCCTCAAGAAATGCCTTATACCCCCTATATGCCACTCTGTCCCATGATATGCCTTTTAACCCCCTATATTGCAGAGTGGCATATAGGGGTATAATGCATTTCTGGAGGCAGAGGGGCATATAGGGGGTTAAAAGGCATATCAGGGGGCAGAATGGCAAGCCTGGGGCAGATGTGCATAACTGGGGGGGGGGGGAACATTGGCAAATAAAAGGAAATAAAAACAAAAACCAAAAATGTAGCCTGAGAAGGGGGGGAGAGGGGGTAGATGGTGTGAGAGGAGGGTAGATTGGGTTGGGGGGGCCTTAACAGATTCTCGCACCGGGGCCCTGAGGCTTCTAGTTATGCCCCTGGATATCAATATGTCCATATAACATGGACGTTATTAATATGATATCAATATATAGTATGACTTTGAAATATCTAATGGCTTATATAACATTCTGCATACAAATATTTACATTTAAAGCAAAAAAAGTGTGAGAAAATTAATAAAAAAAACCCTTTGTTTTTCACATTCATCAGTCTTGTATGTAAACATGAACAGTAAGATTTTTTAAAGAAAATTCAGAGTAGACTTAAGGGTCTACTTTTGTTTTGCAATACATATTGCTCTTATACATTTTCTTCTTACTGCCAATGGCTTAATCTATGACTATTAAAACAGATACAATGCTATAGGAACCATGGAATATTAAGTAATGCTTAATTATTTGGAGCCACCAAATGCTTGCTCTATTGAAAATATCAGAAAATGGTCAGTTTCAATTACTATATTAAAAATTACTATAATAAAAATGCAGTCAACTAATCCCCACATCCTCCTAGGTCCAGAGAAAATGCATAGGTAATCTGAATTGTTAAACATTTTTTGTGGAATTCAGCAGAAATGAACCTAGTGAATGAACTCTGTCTTTGCTGACATATTGATGTATATAGTCCCATGGCGAGCTCGTTCCTGATTAAATAGATTATACATGTCCTTCATATATCTCAGTTCCCAATGAGCATGATGACACCACATCTATATGACACAGCAGACTATTCAAAAAGAGTTCCAGAGGTTGATAGATGCTGATGCATGATTAACGCACAGTTGTTATTGATGAAAGAAGCAATTAGAGGGTCAGAAACTCCCTTAGAAAAGAACAAACCAAATTAAGTCATTTATTAACAAAATTTCTTTATGTACTGCAGAGCCGTAACTAGCTTCCTTTGTACCTGAGGCAAGAATGGAAAATTGTGCCTCCCAGCTATTTTTTTACAGAGGCTATTTTATTTACACTGCCCTTACACACACCTGTCCATAAACACACATGCACGCTGCATTTACACACACCTGCCCATTAACACGCATATACGCATACACTGCCCTTACATACGACTGCATATAAACACACGTATACACATACACTGCCCTTACACACGACTGCCCTTACACACACTTAATGTTGGGCTGGTTAGAGAGATCTGTAATCTCTCCAACCAGTCCTGGAGGCTGCAGCTGCTGATCGGGCGGCTGTGCGCCCCCCTCACTGCTGCGCCTGAGGTGAACGCTTCTCCCGCTTCACCCTTCCTACGGCCCTGATGTACTGACAAGCTGGAAAACCTATTATTTTATCACCTTATAGGATTTTGAAAATATATTTTCTGAATTGCAGCTATTCAATAAATATTAGCAATATTAATTACCTGTAAGAATGTGTTCTATTAATCGGTGATCTAGCTCTGATAGACTGTACTTAAAAAGTATACCTTGGTTCTCCCTTGTAGTCATAATATACAAATATTGTTCTTTTTTGCTTTTGGCATGCTATGAATCTCTGCAAATTTACAGAATAGTAGAACTTTTAAGCCATGACTGCTAACACACAGACCATGGCTCAAAAGCCCTAAGAAGCTTTTAGTCTTTACCTGCTAGATTATTACTGATTATTAGAAACAGATGGGTGCAATTACAATATGTTTACATGGGCCAGTTACATTCTCATATATGTACTATAGTATATATATACAGTAGATATATCATCTGGAAAAGCTTTGCATAAGCTTTTGAAGTGTGTGTGTGGGGGGGATTTTTTCCCATTCAGCCAAAAGAGCAATTGTTCAGGTTAGGCATTGATGTTGCATGAGAAGACATGGTTTGCAATCAGGATTTCAATTCATCCCAAAGGTTTTCAATAGGGTTAAACTAAGAGGTGCTACAAAGTTGGAACCATACAATTATCTAAAATGTTTTTGTATGCTGTAGTATTAACATTACCCTTCACTGGAACTAAAAGGCCTAGCCCCAAACTGAAAAACAGCCCCAGACAATTATCCCTCCTCCACCAAAGTTTGCAGTAGGCAATATATGTCTGGTAGGTAGGTATGGTCCCACTCACTGTCTTTTAGGTGGTATAGCTAATACTACTTGAAGCCTGTATGGGATTTTTTTGTGAGTTTTAATCAATGTGACGGCTTGAGGCAAGGTACCCCGTAGGCATTGTATCCAGGAGGCAAGAAATGTTACAGTAGAGTTGCAGCACACAATTGCATGAGCTGTTCTTCTAGACAATTTCACTTCACAATAACAGCACATACCTTGGACTGGGTCTGGTCTAGCAGGGCAGACATGTCACAACTGACTTGTGCCAAAGGTACCATACTATGACAGTGCCACAGTCAACTGAGCTCTTCAGTGCACCCCATTTTATTGACAATGTTTGACTATGGAGATGACATGCTTATGTGCTTGATTTTGTGCACCTGTAGCAATTATGACCACCTGCATAATATTGTGTAGGTCCCCTTCCCCCCCCCCAAAACAACCATGACCCATTGAGGCATGAACTCCATTAGACCCCTGAAGGTGTGCTGCGGTATCTGGTACCAAGATGTTAGCAGCAGATCCTTTAAGTCCTGTAACTTGCAAGGTAGGGCCTCCATTGATTGTACTTGTTTGTCTAGAGCATCCCACAAATGCTCGATTGGATTGAGATCTGGAGAATTTGAAGGCCAAGTCAACACCCTGAACTCGCTGTTGTGTCCCTTAAACCATTCCTGAGCCATTTTTGTTTTGTGGCAGGGCACATTATCCTGCTGAAAGAGGCCAATGCCATAAGGGAATATTGTGTCCATGAAAGGGTGTACATGGTCTGCAACAATGCTTAGGTAGGTTGTGTTTAATCCGATATATAAAGAAAACTTATCCTGTTGAAGATAGCAGACTCTTGCACATTGTACTTGAGATACATAGGAAGATTCTGAAGAACGTACAGAAGAAAGGTATATTTTAAAATAAAAGATATGAATGGGTCATGTTCTGAACTTGAACGTTGAAGGTTAACGGTTACGGATCAAAGAAAGTTAGTTTTTTGAAAATGTGAGAAAATAGTAAAAAAAATAATGTATTATGCTTGTTTAAATGACACAGTATCATTTTATATTACATGCAAGCCTTAGGATTTGGATATTTTCTTTTCTCATGCAAACTGAAATAACATTTAGGATGTAATACCTATGATTTTTCTACATGACCTGACATTTTACTTAGCATTTAAGATCTCAAAACAAGATGTTGAAACTCACAAAAGATATATTGCAACAGATGGCAAGTGTTTCTTCAGTGCAACCCTGTGTTTGTGCTGAAATCTGTACCCGTGGTAAAGAAAATGTCACAAATAAATTATGCCTTATTTTCTTAAATTAAGATGGAAATAACATTTCCGTTAATGAGTTATTACATTTAAAACATGATTGCTGGTTTCCCAAATTGATTTTTTAATTGGGGATTTATATAAAGACCAAATGTTTTGTAATCATAATCCATAATTAATATACTTAATAATTATCCATTTTGGAAAGTGTTTTCATATAACCATCTGTAGGATTACATAAACAATGGAATGCCATTGTTATATGTTGTTGGTATAACGCAATATTACATGATTATGAAAAACTAAAAAAAATCAGGTACACAGGGAACACGGGTAGAGTCCAGAAAAGTAAGCCAAGGTCAAACACTGGTACGTTTGTGCCTAATGAGAACCATTGATGTATGCGAGTGTATGGCTGACAGATAAGCAAGCATAAGGTCAAATACACTGCCACAACTCTTATATGGCACATTTTAAGGATGCCCCAGATGCAGATGAGCACTCAAGGAGGTCCCCATTTTGCCACTGCTCACTACATAGAACAAACAGTCTTGCTCCCCACCCCAGAATAGAAATCCAGAAACGAGAAGGATTGGATAATGAAACACACAGTCAATAAAGCAGCATGAAGATGAGTAGCTGGTTCCCAGAAATGTTCCTCCATACCATAACCTTTCTACTTGATAAGGTATTTACAATGACGAGCACTTCCCTGGGAATCCAAAACATCCTCAACCTCAAAGCGTTGTTTTTTCAATACAATCATTTGTTGGGTGACATAAAAAAGTTAAACGTTATTTCTATAATATCTAAAAATACACAATTATGAAAAGCTTAGAAAAATAAAAATGTAATAAAAGTTTATTATTTAATATCTACATCATGAACAGTGTGGTAACAAAAGATGGATATAAGAGGGAGTTATACGTGTCTGTGATTAAAATACATGTAATGAACTGAAGTGGCCAGATCACTTGCCAGATTAAGGAGGATTTAAAAGTGAGGTTGACCTTTTTAGCCCAATATAATGGTCATACATGTTGGCAACAGCTTGAGTATTCTAACTCAGATTTGGAGCTGTTCGCCGATGCTTCCAGCGAAGTTGGTTTTGGGACTTACTTTAGGGGCCACTGGTGCGCTGAGGTTTGGCCACCTGAGTGGTCAGATTCAGCGTCCAGGAGGTACATGGCTTTTCTGGAGCTTTTTCCTATTATTGTGGCTGTTGAACTCTGGGGCTTGGAGCTCTCCAACCGGCGGGTTGTTTTCCGCTCTGACAACATGAGCGTGGTACACGTCATCAATCGCTCCACATCCAGTTCACCCCCTGGTTTTTGCTCTACTTCGTCACTTGGTCCTCCGTTGTCTCGGTTTTAGTTTCAGAACTTCTGGATGGCTGCTCCAGAGGCATCTCCTTTCAGTCTTCCTTTTCCCCTGCAATTATGGAACCTCGCTTCTGGAATATAGTTGGTCTGCTTCAGGATTCTCTGTCAGTTCAGTCACGGCAAGCTTATTGTTTGGTGTGGAAAAGGTGGCTTCGCCTGGCTCAGTCAGAGCGTGGCTTTCTGGATGATGACGGTAGCAGGGGTCTCAGGGTCTAAGGGCTGGAGGAGGGGTAAGCTCCCTGATACTCGCCGACCTGTGTCTTTGGCAGTGCTTAATGCTATCGTTGGGCACATTCCGTTTCTGTGCAGTTCTTCCTATGAGTCCCTTCTGTTTCAGGTAGCTTTTCCCTAGCTTTTTTTGGTGCTCTCAGAGTAGGTGATCTTGTTTTGTTCAGTAAGTATCGTCCTGGTGGCTTGGCTGTTGAGGATGTGCCTATATGCCCAGACTTTTTGTCTTTTTTGGTTAGAAGATCTAAGACGGATCAGTGGGGCCTTGGTGTTCCTGTGTGTTTGCTTGCTTGCGGTTCTTTCCGTCCACTTCACCTCTTGTCCGGCTTTCTGAAGGTTCTGCCGGCGCTTCTCGGCCTGTTGTTAGTGCATCAGAATCACTTACCTTTAACCCGGTATCAATTTTCTAGTATTTTCCGTAGATGTGTGTAGCTTGTGCTGGTTTCAACCCTAAGCGGTTTGCCTCTCATTCCTTTCGCATAGGGGCTGCAACTAAGGCTCACTGGGCTTGTCTCCAGCATGCATCAAGAGTATTGGTAGATGGGGATCTAACCGCTTTCGTAGGTATGTTCATCCCCAGTTACTTATTATGTAATTTATGTTATTGTCTCCCTCCGCAGGCAGTTCGCCAACTTTTGTCTGGATCATTGGTCATTCATATATCTATTGGGCTGCCTGTCGGGCCGAATCTCATGTCTATGGCAAGAATCTCGGATTTCCATCTGATCAGGTCCGTATCCGTTCGCGTGGCCTGTGGGGTCTTAGGTGGGAAAAGTTGTATACTATGTGCTGCTCTTCGACCAGGTTTTTACCATCCTTTTATTTTACTAGTGCATGCTGGGGGCAAAGATCTTGGTAGAACTCGTACCATTGACGTTATCCAAACAGTTAAATTGGACTTAGCGAAATGTTGTGCTTTGTTTAAAGAAGTTACCTTAGTTTGGTCAGAGGTCATTCCTCATCCGGTTTGAAAGTCCTTCTCTAATCCAAATTTAACTTAGCTATCTCTAGGTTTGTCTCCAGGATTGGCGGCATCGTTGTCTGTCATAAGGAGGTGGAGGGTGATAACAGTGATGTTATGCATCAGGAAGGAGTTCATTTAACTACATTAGGGCTTGACATATTCAATGCTGGGTTGCAAGACGGTATTGACAGGGCGCTGTCTGTGGGTGGGGGAGCGCAGACCCGGACATGATGGGGGGTCCGGATCTGCGGTGGCGGTGTTGTTCCCCCCCTGGCCAGCGCGTATGAGTTTGTTATTCTGGAGTTTGCCCTATGGGCTTGGGGATGGGTGTCCTGAAGACAGCTGATGGCATCGGATGGACCAGGACTCTTGGTGCACGTGGTACACCAACCGCCTATTGGGCCCAAAAGGTGTAAATAAAGCTGTGGCCTATGTCCTACCCACAACATTTGTGTCTTGTCTCTTATTTTGGGTATTGGGTGGGTATTTTCATTGGGCTATAGGCCTAAACAGTCAAGGTGCTAGTGGGTTTACACCAACAGGTTAATGAGTGACCTGAAAGCTTTGTAACTGTCCTTGCATCTTGGATTGCTTTCCAATACCTGGACGTAGATGAGGAAACCCATACACAGAAAAATTGCAATTCGGACATGGAACAACTCCGTAAACACATACATGGTCATAAAAATGGTGTAAAGACGCTGTTGTGCATTTTTAAGATGCCCAGGATGTGGATAAACACCAAAGGATGACACAAGTCATGCCACAGCTAAGATCAGGACTAAATATACAGGAGGACTTTGAGGCACTGTTTCAAAGTCCATGTAGCATGAAGGCTTTGTAGCTGTTCTTGCATTCAGGAGATATTTTCCTGAGGATCAGTCATATATTGGATCAGGAAATCCATATATTGAAAATTGTCGACAGGACTTGGGACAACTATGCCAACGTATACACAAGCATAAGAATGGACAAATACATGGGTGTACATTTATTATAATGCATTTTGAGGACATTACAGATGCTGGTATATGCCTAAGGAGGCCTTACCTGCCACCTTGAATGAGGAGTTGGATACAGAACCTATCATATTGTAAATGTGATGGTTCTCTGATTTCCCCAAATGGCCCATTAAGTATGTTGTGTCACCCAATAATAGTGACAGGTTTAGTGGAAGTGGGGCTTATGTGGATTGGATTAAGGAGATAGTTACACAAATGTACAGGAGTAGCCTTCATGAACCTGAAAAGGGTCAGGAGTGTGTGGGACCAGGGAGGGTAGTGACTGGTGCTACCAGGTCCAGAGATTAAGCTCTAAATTCCATAGTTTCCAGTGGTGATGACAATATCATTATGGACAATTCTACTTTGTTTCTCGTCTGCTGATGCATAGCATACACATAATAAGGATTCTTGCTGTGAGTGTTTGAAAATATTCATCATGACGGTGGCCTGAATAGTAAATCTTATATTAAAATTGACAGATATTTAAAAACAACCTATTTTTTAAGCAGAAATTAGTGTGGGCAATGAGATTTTAGCAAATTATTTACATAGATTCCTTATAACTTGCATTCTAACAAGGTAATGCAATTAGCAGTTTAATCCATGTGTGCTAAAACGGGGTCTCTGCATCATTAGATGTTGTTAAAACATTGCTTTGCTTAAAACCCAATTATTTCCACCAAGTGATTTCATTAGTCTGCTGATTGTGAAGATAAACTAGTTTGCTTTCCTTTATTCTTTAATTGCAGGTCAAAAAACCATAAACCAATTAAAGAAGCTGACTAGGAAAAGCCCTGGAAATCCACAGAATTTCAGATCAAGCATTTTTTAAACCAAATTATCAGACTTTGTTTTCTATTTAATGAGCTGAAGGAAAATGAACTTCATGAACATGTTTTTTGTCATTTGCTATATTTAAAACTGATTGGTTGAATTGTTTGTGATACTGTAATTTAGGTAGAGAAAAGAGGATATTTTGAATTAAGTTCTCATAAAGAACAACATTTTCAAGTAATAATAGAAAAAAAATACCGACAAAGTTGTCTCAACTGTCGGTATCTATGCAAAAAGCATGGTTGTGGAAAAAGCATGGCTTTCAACATAGATATTTTATTTGGAATGTGAATATAAAATCATATTATACTGAGCTTATTTTAAAAGATAAGTGCTTTTAGAATATATACTCATCCACCTCAGTTTTCCTTTTGGAGTATTCACTCCCATTTCTGAATAGCATAACAGCATAACATTTTGGGATCTTTCCCATACCATGCTGGGTCTTTTATCATTATCATCACAATAAATTATGTTTAACAAAAAAAAAGTTTTCAGGACACAATTTTCCTATGTTTCTTGAAATGTAATATAATGAGATAATAGACTATTTATAAAAATAATTTCTGTGAAAAATGTCTACCCGCAGGAGTATTACACTGGTTTCTATGTTGACTGCCTTAATAATTGTCCGGTGCCATTGTATCACTCTTTATCAACGCATAACCCTATCCCCACAGAACACACTTAGTAATATATCTGAAACTTGTTTTGCCTGACTTTTTTGACTTACCATTGTGTGGCAATCAGTATCAGTCATTCTGTGCTTTTTATGGTCTCTATTAAATATGCTATAATGTAATTAGCAGAATGTTAATAGACATTTTACTGAATTGAAGTTGATGCTTCAGTGGTTAAATGTCAGTCATACTGTAATACACATTGCCGTGAACAGCGTGTTATAATAAATTGTCTGTAGTGGAAATTAGCAATTAGTGATACACATGTCGGGATTTAGACAGTCTGAATATCATTGTGGTTACTATACTCTGATACCTCACTGGTGTCATCATTTTTAATATTGTACACTATTTCCAAATATATTATTTATTTATAAAAACAGCTTTGTTCCTTTTTTATGATAAATATGGGTGCAAGCAGCAGATGCATCAGTAGGGATCTTGCCTCCTGGTGTAAGCAAAATGAAAAGATCCCTTTAGCCAGCCCCTCAAAGTGAGTGACACCAGAGTAGGTCGCATCAGGTCAGAGACTGCACCATGTGCTCATATCTCTATCACTAGAGGTGTAGAGAGCAGCTTCGACCAGAGTGACAATAAAAAACAGACCAATATTTTGAAAAAATTGTTTACATGAATTTATAAAGAAATAAAAGTTTCTTACAAGAATATTGTGCAGAATAATGTGATCGCTGTTTTGTTCCACTGAATAAAATGGAACTTTTTCATCTAAAAATGTTTGCAGGAGCAAATGTTTTGATTCCATTATGTGTAATGTATTTAATTTATTAGGGCCTTTTAACACTTGTGCTTTCTGGCATTTTAATACAAATAATGTGATAAAAAGAATGTTTTATAGTTATTTGTATGGCAAATAGTGTGACTCGGGTATGTATAAGGGGTGCGTGTGGGTATAAGAGCGCGACCGTGAGATAAACTATATGGGGCCGGTCTCCAAATGTTTCCAGGGCTGCTTTTCAGTCCCAGTCCGGCCCTGCTCACAACCACGCAGCTTCAAGCTCTCACCCCGCACATCATATTCTATATGTATGTGGCCATATGTACATGTATACGACTAGTGGGACACCTTGAAGGTGAAAAAATATATATTTTAATATCAGTATAGATATAAAATGGTGACATATTTTTTATTTATAGTTTGAATGCTGAGATACACTTATCATCATTGGGAACATACATTCAAATGCTATATGGCTTTACTGTTGTATAGAGAAGAAACTTTAGGTTTATCAAGACACAGTTTTAGAAAAATATAATGTGTATCATGGAACATAAGACCAACCCACAGATTTTAGTTACTAAGTCAGAAGTGTTTTTATATATCTGTCTGCTTCACAACAGGTGTATGTATATCTAGAAAACGTTTCTAAAAGCTTAACTGCTTTGTGTTTGCTGCTTGGTTGACAACACGGAAATGCAGAATTTGAAGTGGAAAACACTGGAAAATACTACCACAATTTTTCTAAACTGCCAGAACCCTGTAGTAGTATTTATTATCATTCATTAATATATAAAGTGCCATCATATTCAGCAGCACTGCGCAATAGATTACCGATGGATATAGGGACAATGAACAAATAATATTTTGTTTACTACGCACTTGCAAAATTGGGCATTTGCATTTGAATGTAAATCTATAATTTTAAAGTTCATTCTTAAACAAAAAAAAATCCCTCTTGATAATGAATCATTGCAAGAATTGGTGTATTATTGGCTTACCGTACATTTAAAAACAACTTTATATTGAGCATAAGCCCTGTTCTAAAAGGAGATTAATTACTGTGTATTGTCTATAACTCTTACTGGCGGAGTGAATGTCATTTTAATTGAAAAGCAGCCAAACATTAAAGAATTAGACGTTCATAAATAAATGATATTTTGCGACGAGGATTGACAAATGTTCGGAATTATCAAAGAATTAAGAAAGTAATGATTATCAGGGATATGGAATAGGTTTAGAAAAAATAAATTTTTTACATATAAAAATATATAGAAATGTCCAAATTCTATATTTGTTTAATCCTAAACCAAACTCAGGATACCTCATAATACAGAACATGTATTATCTTCAAGGGAGAAGCAAATAACAAACACATTGTCTGGGTTAGGCTAGGTTTCCACCTGGGTTTTTGTCCTGCGTTATTTTCTTGATGAAAAACGCCAGGAAAAACGCCAAGAAAACTGCCACTGCATTTTCCTGCGTTTTGGCGTTTTTTCTGGAGTTTTTCCTGGAGTTTTTCCTGGCGTTTTAGCCTTCCTGTGGATATTGCTTTTTTTGACCTTAGGCAGTTTTTCCAGCCTTTACAAGTTAGATCTTTCACCCAGCTGATGTCATTTCCTTGGTAGAGTTCTACTTAAACACGCCCCGGCGGACCCTTTTGTCTCTTTTCTGTGGTTTGTAAGGCATGCTTTAATCCGGATGTCTGCTCCTCTAGGAAGATTGGCCCCAAATGATGGTGCAAATTGTTTGCTGTTGCTTTTGGCACGCAGGATCCAGTTGGGTATGTTTGTTTGTAATGGCATGTTTGTTCCAAATGGTGTAAAATTCAATATGAACTTTGTTTTGTGTGAAACTGTTTGTTTCCAGCCTATTTCTCGTAGGACACACAGATACTGGGTCCATCCTCTGCATTGTAACTGTGGAAAAAAACGCCATAAAAAACGCCAAGGCAAAAAACCCACATGGCTTTTTCATGGCGTTTTTTCTCTCCCATAGACTTCTATTGGAGAAAAACGCCAAGATTTCCTTGCAAAAAACACCAGAGTGTCAACATGCTGCGATTTAGAAAAACTGCCACAGAGCCCAAAAAAGCAGAAAAACGCCACAGAGGACTGAAAAAACGCCAAACAGAAAAACGCCAAGTGGATATGGCATTCTGCGATTTCCTATTGAAGAACAGCTAACATCTGGCCGCAGCGTTTTTTCACTAATAAAACACCGTGTGGCTGAATTGGCGTTATTATGGGCGTTTTTAGCAAAAAAACCCAAGTGGAAACCTAGCCTTATAACACAATGGCATTAAGTTATAAAACTTCCTTTTTTCTGTAATTTGTATTATTCTTATTTTGGAGGACTGATTTGTACACTGTCAGGGGGTCATTATATGGATTACAGCTGATATAGCTGTGACCTGTACCCAAGTCTCAGGAATCATAGTCATGCTGTACTACCCTTGACCATGGGGTGGAGAGGTGCAAGAACCCTTGCTAAGGAGTCATTTTTTAGGTTGTGAAATCATGGTGACAAAGGCAAGCTATTCTTATTCAAAGAGGAGCTAGTCTTCTGAGTTGGATACACAAAAATATTTAAAAAAAATAATACTAATCATAATGCCTAATTGTGTGAGCTCCATATTTTGTATATTTAAACATTATACTTTTCTCAGTATAACATATAGGAGTTGGGTAAAGGAAGACTAAGAAAAGAAAAAAGATTGCATTCAAATAATAAAACTGACTGTCCTAAGGACACTGTAGTATGATAACCTATGTGTTGCCTTGTATAACATGCTTAATAGGGGAGATATTTTTTTATTTTCACCTTGAATGTGTCTTTTCATTGCATTTTAATTCCAATAAAGAAAAATTCAGCTGTGCTTTTTTTCCCTTAGTGTATACTTTATTTGGTAAGACTGACTCGGGTGCTGACAGAGATATTTTGTTCTTTTATTTTTGAATAGGTCTAATATATCTTAGCACTGTTCCAGGTTTCAGGAGTTAGTAGGAGCTCAGGGCTCTTTACAGTTTTTTTTCATTCTCAGTACAGTTTTATGTTGTTGTTTATAGTGCTAAGTGTTGATCATACAGCCTATAGCAGCAGGATTATCGGAGGCTTTTTCTTAGTACCCTGGGTTCAAGTGAAAGGTCAGATGCCCACTGAGGGAGTCATACAGACAGTGTATTCTTCATAGAGTCTTCACAGCAAATGTGAAGTACTGAAAGCAAATCACTGCAGCTGTAACATTTTTATCGGATTGGAAATCCAATGTCTTGGTTTTTTTTTTATTAAACCTAGGAGCAGCAAAAAAAGCATGAAGAGATTTTCTGAAAATAAATGATAAGCATAAAATACAATAAGAGTGGTAAGAGAGATCATTGCATTCTAAAAGTTGTCTAATACACAGTAGTGTTGTAATTCTTATCTGTTCTATAACACAGCTGTCACACCCCTTCATTGTAAGGGTACGCATGCTAATAAATGTATAATCCACCAAATACGTTCCATGTCCATGAAATAGAAGTATTGATGTATGCTTCCCAAGCGTCCCACTTTAGGATGGACATTCCCTCTTTTTGACCCAAATCATTTAGCATCCCTTTCCTCCTAGGATGTCTCCCATTCTAGAAGCTTAGTATGCTTTCCAGGCCTAAAATTCTGAGATTGAAGCATATACAGATACAACAGAAACTGGACTTATAACTGGACTTATAAACAGGCCATCTGGAAAAATGGGCAAATGTCCGGTACGTGACAGGGCCACATACAAATGATAAAAGGGACACATACCCAGCCGCCACCTCTAGTTAAGCCATTTGGCGCCAGCTGGCCTTAAAGTGCCACAGCTGTTTAGTCCCCAGTCTGGCCCTGTTTATCAATTAAATATTGTCAACCTTCTTTTTGTTGCCCTCTAACAAAACACTAACGCTAAAGTTTCTCACTGCGTTTTTCTGAAATATTGGTATGCTCATATTAGAGAACACATGAGTGGGTCCTGCACCGAGAAGACCTAATCTCAATCCCATATCTGGAAATCCTAAACAAAAAGAACAATGTACATACGTAAACCTACTATTTGGCAATAATGAAAACCATGCACGTCCAAAGCAATATTAGGGTTGTACAGTTGTAGAGCAATATTTACTCTTTTCAGCTTTGTGAAGCCATCAGCCCCTTGGCAACAATGTAACACGCAAAACAGAAAGAACGCTGAGGTGCACTGAAATTTCTGCCCAGTATATACAAGAAATTGTTTATTTTTTACATAATGAAAACCATGTATTGATCTACAGATTTGATAACAATTTAGAAAGTATGTGGTATAAATTAAACATACTGCGGCAACTGAAATAACAAGACTATCACTGGATTACTGGCTGGTTTTAATAAAATAAAGCGGTGCGGGTCAATTTGATAATTTCAGTTCAATCATCTTTAAGATGTACATGTTTCATTACAAAGCTGCACAGTGTGCATTGTAGATAGGCTACAGGGTATTTGATTAATAAAACAAAATCACTAGAACATTACACATAGCATTTCCCAGCAGCTTCTCCTCTCAGACACATATTGTGAAAATTGATTTTCTTGCTACTTCCACTTTATTTCAATTTCCTTCACTCTTAAAATGATATTCTATTTGGAAAATATAACATAATGATAAAATGGACTTCACAAGGAAATGGGATACTCATTCAATATACATTTTGGTGCCATATTAGATGGTCTTATATTGTGGCATTTAACCTATCAGTGCCCTCTACTAGTGTTATGTGGCTACGTAATGACGCATAAAATACACATTTAAGAAAATGTTTACTCAGTTAAGAAATATATGTTTTCAGAGTCTGGACATTCAATAATGATACTAATTATGTTCCTACTCTTGGCAACTGTATCCTGATTTGGTTCCATGTTTTGAACCCCAGACCATGTCCTGACCGGGCATCTCTTCATTGATTCTACATGGCAGAGAAACATGCATTGTGTATGTGGACATAACGTTATTGTTATATTAGTGTCAAACTGTTACTCTAAGTACAATCTTGCAACATTATGTCCTAGTGAACCAAATGGACATTGTTTTAAAAAGAATGGATTCTAAAAGCTGTTCTCCCTAAATATTAGAACCCATTCCTATCAATTTATTTGTAATGCCATCTCTAAGACCAAAGTTGCTTTGTAGAATACTATTTCTTTCCTAAAGAACAGGGCCAGTTTTAGTGCTAAATGGCTCAGACAGTTGTCTGGGACACCTGAACCAAGGGGGGGGGGGGGGTTAGTGATAAAATGTTCACAGTTTGTAGAAGGAAGATCCAAAAGTTAATGTATTTTTTTTATCATATAGCTCTAATCAAAATGGCAGCCTAAAGCAATAAACGTATAGAGATATATTTTCTGAATTGTTTATTATTTTTCTATAGCTTTTTCTATAAACTCATAACTGAAACCACCCTTTCTTTGATTCATTTTAAGTGGAAACAGAAGCCAAGGTCTCCTGACCTTCAATAAAATATATCCTTACTCCTGGTCCTATATCAATAAAAGTATACGTTTAATACACATATGCACTCATAATTAGATGTGGCCTCAGTTTACCATACTATTAAATAACTTTTAATTTAATATGGCGTTTCCCCATTAATTTGTGTTTGATTACATCACTAGGAATAAAAATGTTCCTGCTAAGTCTATTTGCCCCTAAAGAGACAAGAGGCGCTCACACATATGTGCTAAAATATACACAAAAGTATTTACATTTTTTAAATCATGATTTGTTTTTCAAAGCTTTTCCACCCATATTTGCATTAAAGGCAAATTTGTATACCAATCTCTTTGTAAATGTACTGCAAATATACATTATTAGTAATTTATCTTGGGTTTTGCATGTTAAAGCTATCCATTAATAAATGGATTAAGCCAGGCCTGCAGGATAAACGAAGAAGTACATTTTACTGCTCACCCAAATCAATGAATAATTAATCATCTTGCTTTATTTTATGACATAGATATTAATTAAGACTTACCTTGACATCGTTGACATTCATTCTGGTTCCCTCTTTCCCTACAAATATATCATCTATGTCCACAAGAATATATCTTTCCAAGGACAGAATTAAGCTTTTCTTTGACAGGAACGAAATAACATCTAAAAAAATTAGCTTGTGAAGCCAAAAGTTCAAATTATTGCCAAAAAATACTCGTTGGATCCCATCATGAAGACCCAAATCGTAAATAACCGTGGCAAATAAGGATATCTTTGACATGGATATCTGAGGTTGGGGACTAACCGGCGTTTTTATTTTGGTGAAAACCACAGGTTGATAGAAAGACTGATTAACCTCAAACACGGTCCATTCATTTCCTGATAATGACCCTTTGTTTATTCTTGAGGGTCTTGTTATACGAAGCATAGGTGTAAAAGGATTAATGCAGCAGTTTTTGACAAACATATTGCTGTGTATTCTGAATGGAAAACCCTTTAAATGGAAATTCTGCATATTGTTTTCACTTCCTTTAAGAAATCCGATAATGCCAACTCCATACTGAAGACAGTATTTATCCAGAATCTCTTTATTCCATGTGTCCATGTTCACATATTTCATAATGTTTTCATATATAATTAGAACGTATTTTCCAATGTAGTTTTCTGTAAGTGGTGGAAGGTCTCCTTTGGCTGGAGCAATTTCCGAGTGGAATTTAAATCTGCTGGATTCTAGAATGCTTATGATGTCTTGGCCAAGTTGAGAGTATTGACTCTCTATGAATACGAGGATAACAGGCTCCGTCCTTAGGGAAACAGAAGGTTTTCCAACTCTCTGTTCTAATAGCTTATATGGCAGAGATTCAATATCTGCACATTCTATTTCCACTGTCATTTCCGAGAGTTCATTGTCTTGTTTATAACCAGTATACAAATAATAGGCTGAAATGACAATGCTTACCATGCAAAAAGTGGCAAGCAGGAGAATTGTCCTTTGAAAATGTCTGTGAAAATTCATAAGATGATTCATATTTGCCAGATTGTCAGTAAGACAAGTCAAAGAACAAACTGAACTCGAAACAATCCATTCAGTCCAAAATAATAATTTATGTAACCATTGCAGCACATCTGTTTCTCTCCAATACGCTTCAAGAAACGGACAAACTAAAAGAGAAAACAACATTTTTATTGTACAACAGTCACATTTTATTTGCTTTGCTATTTTTAATTTTGGAAAGCAGTTTAAGCTGAAAAACGTATTAAACAAATATCGATTTATAAACGATTCCCAAAAATCTCAAATCAATGTGTTTCTCATGGATAAATTGGTACATAAAAGGCATACTGTAAGTTTTTACTTAATATTTGCTTTAATAATTGTTTGTTTTTGTTCTTCTTTTTCTTGGAAAATGTGGGCTCTTCAGTTCATATCTATCGTGAAGAATGTGCCCTAAAGTATCTGATATAAAACAAAACTAGAAAGCTTTCTTCAAAGAGAATGAACACATTATTTGTAATTACCATCACGGGAGCCATATGTGATTGATCTGCTTGAGTATATGGGAGTATTAGAATTGATGGGTGCTTTTGCATTTTGCTGTAATCAGTCAAGTCCCTTGACACGATTAATGGCGGAGATAATATTACTTAGTCAATTGTTTGATAATAAAGAATTTTCCTTCACACTTTTATTCATTCCAATTACATTTACTATATTTCTTACACAAATGTACAACTGAACATTATGCATTTAACCTTTTAAGTATGTATCACTTTCAATGTGGATAATTTTAATGATTATTGCTTAATTTTTTATATATTTATATATATATATATATATATATATATATATAGCTAAATGGTGATCAATATAGGAACAAAGAAAAGTTAGTTAAGAAAAAAACCTGTAATATTTAGATACAAGAACCATAGAAGTTCTAAAGTTTAGCCTCAGTAGATAAGCCCTGGTCATCTCATTGATGTTTTTTAAGTACTCTGTCCCTATATGGAACATGGAACATGAGTTGTGCCACTAAGTTAGATGTAACGTCACTTACAGTTAAATGAATTACAGAATTCTTGAATAGAAGTGGCAAGAGAATAGCACACAGCTGCATGCTTTTTTATTCAGTGATAAATTCAATCTTCAGTAAACATATTCTTAAATATGTCTTTTTACAAAGCAAACAAGCAATATGATTAGGTTGGCACAGAAAATAAAATAATGGATTTATGACATGCATCATTTATAATATAAAAAATAAAACTGAGGATATGCCACCTAGTTCAAAGAAAATATTCTTTGTAGTTAACCTATTGAGTAGAGGCATATCACACAACTTGATCACCCAACAGTGCAATCTGCACCCAGTTTAAGAGCAGAAGGGCTACTGTCCCTCTCCTCTGCTGCCCTAGTCTTCTGAGGCCAAAATACAATGCTAGTGCTTGTATTGACTTTGGCTCAATTACGTTGTGCGTAGTTTAGTGTTTAAAAATATGTTTGTTTTATATGAGTTAAATTATTTTTACTTCTTTCATCTTAAATAATTACAAGGCCTGTGTCTGCTTTTTCTGTACAAGTAAAATATCAGCAGTTCACATTTTCCTGCTATAAAAAAAACAATGGGCGATCCATAGACCGCAATGTTTCTGTGTAGAATTATTTTGATAAGACCCAAACTTTCTATTCTATCTTGCAGCAACATAGATAGGGTTTCTGTTTATTTGGTGGTATGTTTGTTGGCAGGGTGAAATAATGAAATAAAAACTGCAATTTATAAAGAAAACTAGGATACATGTACATTAGACATGGACAGAGCTGACAGGTAAGCTGTGTGTCTGCACACTCTAGTATACATTATATGTGGAAACCTCCCTCAGTCGGTCAACAGGAGCCCTCTCTTACTGCTTATAATGGGAGGTGGTGTGAATGGGAAGTAGGACCACTGAACGGGGACAGTCGGGGAACAGGGCTGGCACCGCCCACAAAGGTCATTGAGCAGCGCTGGTGCCGCCCACGAAAGTTATTGAGCGGCGCCGGCTGACTCACTTCTATTTCGAATAGACAGGGGTGGCATTTTAAGAAGCCGTCCCCGTTGATCCAAAATAGAATCAGCTGGCCAGAGCGACTCAGTGACCTTCGTGGGTGGTGACAGCCCCGTTCAGTGAGGAGGGTGGGTGGAGCCGTCGGCAGCAACGGGGTTGTCTGCGTCGCACAGACGTCCGCTGCTGCCGGAAAGGAGGATGCAAGGGCCCTGCAGCGCCGCGGGGGATCTGGATCCTAAACCCAATTATAGGCTGCACAACCACTTTAAGGGGGGGTCCGGCCTATAATAGGGTAATTAAGAAACGTTTTGCGCGAACTGATCATTTTTTAAGAAACGGTTTGCGCGAACCGGTGCGAACCGGCTGAATCCCGCCACTGGGTAAAGACCTCCATAATGTAACTGGGATGGTTACAAGGTGAATATCAAATATCCCCAGTGAGGAGTGGCACACCAATTCTCCCGGGTCCTGCCTCTACTCTTAGGATACTATACACTGTATCCCTTTTGAATGTGCTGGCTTCAATTATTTTCTGTGAAGAAAAATTTGGGGGGCAATGCTACAAAGAAATGATTTAAGAAAGATACATGCATTATCAAATATGCTCTACTTTCTGTCTTTCTGTTTATATACCAAATTTGATGTTTTGCTATCCTTGCTTGAGCTATCATGATAAAGTTACATAGGTCACCTCTATGTTTTTTTATGGGCAGAAGGCAAGGCAAGGGCTTAAACAAAGACAAAAAGATCTAACTAGTTCATCCTGGCATGGACGTTTGGGGTGGGTGGGGGTGACAAAATGAGGACACTAGTCCAGAAACATAATTGGCCACTATGGTCTTATTTTTGGACTTTACTACATATGATTCATCTATTTTTGTTTTAAATACTGTAGGATAATCCCACTATTATTATTTTTTATTGTTTTATATAGCGCCATCATATTCCGTAGTGCTGTACGATAGGTTGTGTGTAACTCTACATATAGAAGTTCATTATATATGCGCAATGTGCTTGTCCAATGTTGCCATGGTTACCCCTGTGTTTAAAGCTTTTGTCAGAAAGCAGTTTCAATTTGAGACTAGAATATATTTGGATTGCGGCTTTGTGATGTTGGTTGATTTAATGTCTAGTAGAAGCTCTTGTTTGTAATGTTGATGCAAAAAATATCCTCGATTTTATTTTTCTCGCAATGCAGACTGATTGTTAAAGTGTAGCTAATACAAAAAAATCTAAGTCTAAATCTAACATACAAATCACAGATTCAAAGGTGTTTTTCTTTATGTAAACCAAGCCAGTAGGAACAGTACGTTTACATTTTCTCAATACTGTTTCACCAGTGAATGATTTCAAGGTTGAACTCAATGGGACCATACATTGCTCAACAGGCTTAGATGCAGGTGCTTGGGAATCAGATGGGCTTAGAAGTCATGTACAGTTTATTCATTACAAAGTTTGTTTATAAGGAACAGTCATGGCAACCAATGACATGACTGTACCTATAACCTCCAGATGATAGAATAACCTGAAGTCAGAAGAGGGGTCCCCTCTAAGAAGCCATTCCATTTATTTGATAGATGCTGGGCAGGTTAAGCTTTGTGCTAGCACAGTGCTAACCTTGATCAAACTTGCAATCATCACAAAATGTACTCAATGTTTTTTTGGGCATGCTCTACAAATGGCATGAAAAATCAACATCATGCGGGCTACGCATTATAGATAAAATTTGAGTTATATAATGAAAGCCACATGAATGGCTACTGCTTCACTTTCCTGACCATTTTAAAATACCAATACTGCTGTGTCTTTTACTGCCCTAGATTTGTCATGTGTTATAACGGTCAAATAAGTTGGCACATTGGATAGTAAGGCATTTTGGAACCTACTGTAACTACTTATAAGAAGTGCTTTCCAGATATTCAGCTGATACTGCAATTACAGAACCTAAATTATATATTAAAGCCTGCTAAATGACTGATAATTAACATGCAGAGAACCAAAGCTGTTGAGATATTGAAAGTCCCATTAGAAGAACACATCCCATTTAAGAAATGTATAATTCAGCAAGCTCTATATTTAGCAACAGACCATTACTTTTGGAGAGAAAAAAAATCACCCATGCGCCTTTGCATAAAACAAAATCTGCTTTATAGGCAAAACTACTAATTGACTTTATGAGCGTTTTCATATTTATTATTCGCTAACGTGAAACCTAAAGGCGTTTTACAACTTCAATAAATGCATTTGAAATAAAATCAGCATCTTACAGCATGCGGGCAATCTAAAGTGTATTTCAGTAACAGTATATGTCTTCAATGTTTGCAAAATCCAGTTAGGAAAGAAAGAAATAACGGAAGAAAGAAAGAAATAACGGAAGAAAGAAAGAACTAACGGAAGAAAGAAAGAACTAACAAACGAAAGAAAGAAGGAAAGGAAGATAGATACATTTCATATATGTTATGTATAAACACTCTTATGGAACTGATCAGTCAGTATAAGATACATACGCACAATGAAAGATAACGCATCCAACGTGAGAATCTTAGAATGACAGGTTTGATCAACTACCTGTCAAACAAAGTTATGAGGAAAACATTACCCACACTAAACATGTTTAACCCAGAGCTATGACATTCCACTTAATAATAATCTTCAGGCTATAGCAGGGAACACACAAAGCTTGTGAAGTCTGATATGACTACTAAGCTGAAGCTATGAATCTGATTACAGAGAGAAAAGAGGAAGACAGTTCCATTTGATTTACAGCAGATCTCTTTTTTCACCCACCACTTTCTTTACCAAACTACCCCCTCCTATCTGTTCTATTTTTGTCTACCACACACACACTTTTTGTTTCACTCTTTTACACGCTTGTCGTTCTTTCCCCAAGGTCTGTAAATACATGGATACTTATTTAGAGGTCACACAAAGCACTGATTTAAAAAAGCTATAGGTATAAGTATTACACAGAAAGGTTGCGATCATTTATAGTAACGTTTGCAATACAGTCCGTAGACAGTAATACACCTATATTAAATATCATTATGTGATTAAACACATTTAAAAGTTCTGAATTGATGCTGTCCCTTTTTGTTGTGTCATTAAAAACCAGCCATGCATGAAAGCTGTCGAGTAGCATGTAAGAAATCTTGTTTATTTCACTCATACTTTTTACTAAGGCAGCAATAATACCGTATTTGAAAACTTAAATTAGGATGAAAAAGTGTGGCCTATCAGGGATGGACAGTTCATATCGCCCGATGCCCGGGACATGCAAATTTTAGGCGGACACCGGCACCATGCGCGTAGACAACCTCTGTTGCTGCCTGGCACTTCCGCCACTAGACACCAGGGAGTCTGGAGCATGATGGGAAGTCTGGGGATGCACTGGTAAGTCTGGGGGCAGAGTGGCATATCTAGGGGACAGAATAACATATCAGGGCATATCAGGGGGGCAATGTGGCATATCATAGGTATAAGGCATATCTAGGGGGCAGAGTTATATATCTGGGGGCAGAGTGGCATATCTGGGGGGCAGAGTGAAACATCGGGGAGGTGGCATATCAGGGGGGCAAAGCGGCATATCAGGGGGCAAAGTGGCATATCATAGGTATAAGGCATATCTAGGGGGCAGAGTGAAACATTGGGGGAGGTTGCATATCGGAGAAAAGTGGCATATAAGGGGGGAAGAGTGGCATATGAGGGGTATAAGTCATATCTAGGGGGCACAGTGGCATATCTGGGGAGTAGAGTGGCATACCGGGGGGGGAAGTGTCATATCTATAAGTAAGGTGCATTATGAATTAAAGGGGGGACCTTAAAATTACTATAAAGTATCAGTATTGTATTGTAGCCCCCACTTTATAGCCTTTTTAGGCACCCCTTTATTAATGATTTAAGAAAAGTGCATTATGATTTAGGAGGGCTTAAAATGGCTATTGGTTTCCCAAATTTCTGTTTGTATATAATATATGCTGTCAAAAGCGGGACTAACTACATAATAGATGTTAAAATACATGAATTCCTGTTCATTAACTAAAATACTGTATTACCATTCCACTACAGTGTATTTTTCTTTAAAAATAATTGTTTCTTTAAAATAGCCCCAAACTATAAGGGTGCGGTCTATAATCAGGTGCGGCCTATAATCGGGCCAATATGGTATTAATAACATAGCATGCTGATTTCCTAGCTGATCATGACAAACCTTAAATAAGTTGGCCTTTACCAATTTACAATTTCCGTGGCACATTTTGCTGTAACTCTTTATCTTGAAAACGATTGTCCATTTCATTGAGAGATTGCCTAATAATAGTTTTCAAATGATGAAAACACTTGTGAGCAGCAAATTTAATGAAACAGCTCAGAGGTCGGGTTTTACTCCATTCCAGTGCAATTTATAATTTGTTGATCATTTTGTAAATGTGATCATGATGGTAATAAATAGCACATTTTCTGGTTGTTATAAAAGATCTGTGATGAGCTAAATAAATAATGTGGCCAATTTATGAAACCTTTAACTGCACCAGTGATGCATGTTCTCTACGACAGTACATAGCTCTGATGACATATGAATAAGTAGGGGGGGGGGGGAGAACATTTTTTCCATCTTATGGCCCAGGTCATTGACTAAAAAACACACTCAATGAAAGCAAACCAAAATGGCCTGTTTACTAAACAGGGTCTTGTTTTATTCAATGAATCATAAAAAATGTGTGTCTGGAAACTGCACATTTCCTATTCAATTATGGGATGATTGCCAAATTGAGATTGCAACCAAAGTATGTACATAAATGTATTGAAAATGAGTTCAACTGGCTTTGATACATTTTTGTGGCTCTGAGATGCAATATGTGCCATACTTTTCAGCTAAGTATGAACTTAACTATTTGACAAATAAGTCCACAGTGCCCCACACCAAGAAAATCATGATATTTTATCCCTTTCACTAGCAGAACAATTGAAAAAAAAAATCTCCATGTATCTTATGAGTGGGAGGGACGAATAGAGAACTGTGAGAGCAGCACTATAGATGGGAGAAGGGTAGAGATAGGGAGAGGGTAGAGATAGGGAGGGAGGGAGGGAGGGAGGGGAGGGTGTGTGTATGTGTTAGTACTGTATATGGTGTTAGAGTGCTTGTTAGTGCACAGTGTTAGCATGTGTGTGCGAACATATGTTGCTGTGGGTTAGTGTACGGTGTTAGTGTGTGGATATTAGTATATAGTGTTAGCATGTGTGAGCAGATGGTGTTAGAGACTGTCTTGTACAGTGTAAGACTGAGTATGTTCATATGTTTGCCAACATTATCAAGACTGACTAACCCTAGGCTCACCTGTCTACTACACCTTTCAACTTCCAATACCTGAAACCTTTAGGCAATCGCACTCATTGTCAAAATCCAAATCAACCCTATTCTGACAATCAGAGTATTACAGACACCATAAAGAAAAAGTATAATATGTTAAAAATTAAAGTGCGGTGTAGATGCGTGTGCATTGTAGTGTATGTATGTATTTAAAGTGTTTATGGTGTTATGACAACCTTTCAACTCATTTCCAGAATTTGCCTTCACACTGCCCTCTTTTCCCTATTTCTCACTATGAAAAGTGGTCATTCAAGTGAAATGTCCAACACTCCTGTCAATTCCAATTTTTTTAAATAAGCTTTTGTGAATAACATATGCCCAATTAAACTGACTTTAAAGTAATGGTCTCATGTTATACCGACTGACCGCCAGGCTACAATAAAGTTGTGGCAATTATTACAGTTTTTTTGATATGCTAAAATACTGTTTACTACTATGAAAAAAAAAACAGCTAAAACTAAGTTGTATGTAAAACGAGTTGATTATCACGTATGAGTTAACTAAATTAGATTGACATTCTGTATATTCTGCTAGTTTGTGCCACACAGAATATCTACATAAAAGAGTCCTGATTTAGCTTGGTGAAACTTCCATTCGTGTTATGCCTAAATAATGATTATTTGGATATAATAGGGAATACAACATTCAGTGTATAGCTGCTTTAAACATTAAACTTACTGATGCAGCACAGGGGAAATGACAGAAATAACTCTGTAGAGCTGGAAGAGACACATAATTAACCTGCCAGGATCTTGGTGGGATTTCACAGTCAGTCTGTAAGTGGCAATTCTCTCGACCCATCAAAAATGAACTACCGCAGACACAAGCATGACATATCATGTATCGCAGGGAAATACGATTGAGATACCTAGCATCTAGAACAGCACAACCATATTTATAACAGATGCGGAATTATAAAGATTACATTGATTTCATAAAGTTAATGGCCTTTATTGCTGACAACTAACGTGAGGATAGAAGAAGCCTGTATAACGCAACATTCTACATTCTCAGCACAGACTGTGTTTTTATATAGGTACAACCTTGAACGTCATTTACATAGAATTCTGGACAAACGCATCATTACGTCAGTCTAGATTTGATCCAGAATTTGCTATCCAATGTGTTTCTTGGACAACAGAAAAGAAAGCTTAAATTGATCTCTGCTATTTCTGTGTGAAATATGAGTGGCGAAAGTAACTGTTTAATTATTTAGTAAAAAAACCATGCTCATCACATCTTCCTTTTAGAACAAGGTTAAATGATGTCACTTGTGTCTCTGTGGGACACGTGTAAAGTAATGTACTTATAAAATATTGACAAATCACTAGGAATGCAGATCCTGTATTTTACAAGAGACAGATTGCTCAATCATGTTTCATTTTTTTCTTGTACTGTGATAACTCTATATTGTATTAACTATAGTAAAAAGCATTACAGGCTCAAGCGTGTAGCTACATATCAATATGTAGCTGTTGACGTGTTCCTTAGTAATTACTCAACCAAAAACAACATATTTTTCAAACATACAACTGCAAATCACAAAATAATAATATTGATTGAATTATTTCATTTGCACCATTTTTCTAGCCTATGATTCCCTGTCCTATGGGTTACATAGGGTTTTAAGCATATAAATTGATTTTGATACAAAGATGGGTTTTAACAACATAGCAACCAATGAATATTTCTGCTGATGGCACCATTTCATTGGCTGCTTTGGTGATAAGATCAAATTTTAATTTGTTTGAGATTCACTTTTTATATGTAACCCTCACAGTTTTACACTATTTTTTTTTTATTTCATAAGGATATGTCTCGCTTGTGCATTCAGGTTTACCCTGCATACCAGTTTTATGATGTACAATATAGCATATGTGAAAATAACAGTACATTTACACACACACCTTTTTTGTGATTTATTTGTTAGGAATAGAAAAAAATCCATTAATTAGGTTATGTAAAGATCATTGGTATCCTGTCTACTATGTGCTAAGCAAAACACATGGACGTTCTTTCAGATTTACTCAATGTAAGCAATACCAGCATTATGCACCTATGGAGTAAGTGAACACGCAATATGAATACGGCGGAGAATATATATATGTGTGTATATATATATATATATATATATATATATACATATAAACATACAGTATTATTGAGAACATATGGGCAAGTATCAGTGCATATGTTTTAGTAAAAAAAAACCCTTCAGAACACACTCCGTCAAAATATATTGAACTGCTTGATTACCAGCTTAACATGTTGTGAAAACCTTTTTTGATGTATGCATGTATATATGAATATTCCCATACATTTTCAGCATCCAATTATCACTATATTTTCAGCTGGCTGTATAACACATTTAATGCAAAACAATACAATCTGACAGGGGAGCAGTATAGTAGATTTAAAAGCGCTGTGCACATGTACGCGAGGAAAATACTTTCAAAATATTTACAAAATAAGCTTTTTACATATTACATTTAAATACCAGCTTTATCTTGTTTCATGAAAATATCAACCAACATTCATATGTACAAATTGTATGCCTTCTATCTTTCCATATGAATGAAAATATCCGACTGAAAAGCATCATAATCATTCCAGTTGATTATCACCGATCATTACATAAATACCCGTTATTAGACAGTAACTGTATGTTACTATGAATATTTAAGCTATCAAACAAAATATACAAAGGGGGCAATGGGTGAAACGTCTTCTATTTATGTAAAAATTATGATTTTTCTTGTTTTGATAGCGGCTAGATTTTAAAATATTAATATGTATTCTTGATGGACACTTTTTTTCTGGAGTAAAACTCATTTTGGCATTTTCTGAAGATTTCTTTCTAATGATATTTTGGCACGATATGACTGCTAGAGATGGTTTCCTATACCTATTAGGGAGTGGGGCGTCACTTTTGTTTATGAATGAACTTATCTTGCGTGGATATCACAGTCTTTGACAAGAAGGTACTCACTGAGAAACACTGTGATAAATCCCAAGGCAGCACAGTACTATTTACAGCTGCACTCTGAATCACAAATTCGATTCTAACAACCTCTTGTGGATTTATGACAGTAAATTTGACAAGCATAAACCAGCTGTTCGCCTGACAACTGGGCTATGTTAAACGACTGAACTCCAGAAATGTTTCCATCAAACTTAAGAAGAATTAGAAAGTTTTCGAACCCAACTGTCTTATTATTTTCTCAACGTAGTGAGAAGAAGCGAGAGAAATAAGCGTGTCCCGGTGTTTATTTACTAAACTGATTTTCTTTTAAACTAGCAATTGCAATGCGTCATGCTCCCAACACTTCACTGGCATATATTGATCTGCAGACGATCATTCCTGAAGTGCATTGAGATGCCAGAAATATCATCTTTAACAGCTGTGATTGTTTTTTCTCCCTCCGAAACTGCCTCTAAAATTCAGAAAGAACAATGCCAGACTGCCATAAATCATTGTTACAATTATCAAGTGAAGAAATTCTTCTCAAAGCCAGTGACATATTTTTTGCAGCTTTAATCTATGTCCCTTTAGCAGCTCATACCATGGGTATATGTTTAAGAGATGGATACATGTGTCAGGTTTTTTTCTGAATGTGATTGAAACTAGTAAATCCATAGAATGCCACCCTTTCATTCTGTGTACATGCACATGCGCAAGCACGCACACATTCGCTTACTCAAACATTCAACGATCAACTTTGTGTCAATTATCATGCTAAATAAATAAATGCTAAATAATGTGAAGCGCAAAACACAAGAGGGCAACAAAGTTTCACACAAGACTTCTGATACATGGTGCTGGAAAGTAAGCTTGCTGTTTAACATTCTTACACAAAAAGTAATAATAATACACAAGGGGGAAATGCTATTAACCATGCATACATTTACTGTAGAGTGTTATTTCATATGGGGCTTCCTGACATTGATAAATGCTAGGGATTCTTCTATAGGACAATAATACACACCATTTTTTTTATTTTTTTTGTTTGTTTGGGGGGGGGGGTGAAGCTGTAGTAAAGTACAATTATATTTTGCTCTAGATTCTATTATATCATTTTATTTCATTACAATAAGAGAATAGACAAATTCCTATGTGTTTCTTACATTGGGAATTGAATATTTTTTACATATATCTTTTTTTTTATATTGACTAGCTTTCATGAACCTATTTTTATCTTACCACAATATATATATATATATATATATATATATATACAATAATATTTCATAAATTTAATATATAATTATGTACTATAATAAAGCAAATAAGTTATTAAAAATATAATACTAACTAATAATTATATTATAATAATATACATATTCAATATAATAATGTAATCTAATAATAAATAGTGGTTATAATCCCACCGTTATATATTCAATTCTTTCTAGAAATTGTATTTTTATATACAATTATTTTAATGTTTCCATGGTATCTAGCATAAACATAATCTATAGGCATGCAAAAAAGACATGCACGTTAGAAAAGGATAATCAAAGAGAAATGTAACTTTTTTCCCCTAGGTGGCTGCTGGGACAGTTGGGGAGATATACTAAAATATTAGTGTTAGTAATACCTGTAAATTCTCTGGCTCAACATGTCACACTTGCACTTTAGTCGCTGATGATGTGCTTCTGCAGAGAGGTGCTAAGTGCTTTTGGGTCGTTTCCAGTCTTCCCCTGGTGGGACCATCCAACCTGCTGCTAAGAGACACCTCGCATCAGGACCAGGGTCAGCTCCTAGAAGGTAAGAATGGGGAGGGGCAGACAGAAAGCTGCCTGAACTACCCTCAATCCTTTCACTTTAATGGGCACTGTGACAATGTGTTAGAAATATAAATCATTCATGGTGATGAAAAAAATCAAGGGATTTACAATCCAGCCTTGGAGCAGCTACATGCAAAGAAAGGGACATCTCAGAGCTATCAGAGAGTACTGAGCAGTACTGGAAGGCAATTGTTCTGCTTCTGCTGCTTTCAGTCAATTCCAGACCTTGTATTTAATTGTACCTTCAGCATCCTTTCCACTGTGCTGCTCTCTCTCTCTCCCTTTCTCTTTCTCTCTCTCTCTCTCTCTCTCTCTCTCTCTCCTCCTTCTGTTAGGAGTCCGTGCAGGGGGAAGGGGTTTGCTGAATCCAACACTGCAGCTCTGTTTGGCTGACTCGTAGTGACAGACACTTTTTTTGTGTCTAGTCCAATCTTGCCAGGAGGCAGGGGACCTGGGGGGGAATGGGCTGTGCATTTTGTGAGGGTCTGGGTTTGTGTCAGTACTCACAATATCTGAAAAGAAACATAGAGAATCGCCTATTCTGAGCTGCTAGAGGAATCTGGGGTCAGTATCCATTGGTTTTAGTTGTATTCTCCTTAATAAAAGACTACTGAGTAACAGAGGTGGTTGCTATCTCTTTACTTTTATATATTCAAAAAGGTGATGAGTCCTGACTGATTTATACAGTGCACTATTAACACTATTTATACAATAGAAATTTTTGGGGGTTTATTCACTAAAGGTAGTTTTGGTTTCAACTCCTTGACTTCTCTAAGTGTCATAAAGGTCCAGCCCCAGTGAACTTCTGCTACAGGAAGAGCTTGAGTGGATCTATGTACTCATTCCTGGGAACTCTCTGGATTTCGACACCCAAATCCTCTGGATCGCAAGAGCGAAGTCCCGCTGCATCAGCGGGGACATGCACTGATGTCAGTGGGACTGCCCAGTAACGCTAATTGGACCAGACATTGCATCAATGGCCGTATCCGGCAAGGGTAGGCTCTGGGTAGCTGGAGCCCAGAAGTTCCCAGTTATGTGTATAATGACAATGGAGCCGAGTGGGGCAACCGCTCCAGGCGGCACTTTTTGTCAGTACCAGCTCGGCGCCCCTCTCTCTCTCCTCTGCGGCGAGTCTTCCTGTTCGGTCTCGGTGCCGGCTTGTAATGCTGAGTGCCAGAAGATTTCCGGCACTCAGCATTAGAAGCCGGCACCGAGACCGAACAGGGAGACTCGCCGCAGGACTGCTGAAAGGTAAGTACAAGGGGGGGAGGGAGAGTAAGGGTAGATAATGGGGGGGGGGCGGCAGGGACGGAGGGAGAGGAAGGGTAGATAAGGGGGGGGCGGCATTTTAAAATTCGCCCCAGGCGGCATTTTGCCTTGGGCCGGCCCTGTGTATAATGCATGTGTGCCTCTGTTTTTAGTTATGAGGTTGGGGGGAGCAGATAATATGCTGCACCCAAGTGCCAATAACCCTATATTCATCCCTTTTATTAAATAAATGTTGGATGAAAATACATTCCCTTATGGAAAATATCTGCAAAGAAACTGTAAAAATATATACCATATGCCGCATATGGTCTACGTTATTGAGAATCAAAGACTTTCTTGTTTAGTAGACATAGTATAATGTTATGGAGTACAGGGTAAATGTAAAACTGATGGATGATGTGATAAACAGTAAACACAAATAAATGATTCTAAAATGTTATCATGGCAACCAAAGTGAGCAGATCTGATTATTGGAAAGTAGACAATATGCATATAAATAGAGGTATGACAGACATAAATTCTTATTATGTAATGCAAATGTTGGGGGTATATGAAGTGATACATATATAAATCTTTGTAAGTCTTTGGAAGTCATTGCTAAAAGGCTAACATTGTATTGAGCAATATATTGTCCGCTATGGTGATGAGAGCAGTTCTCAAAACTTAATACCAGAATGTGCACATCCATGCTCACACACACAAATACAAATCCATGCTCTCACATACACACAAAATTACACATCCATGCTCACACACACAATTCCACGTACATGATCACACACACAATTCCACATCCATGCTAACGTAAACAATTGGGATGTCACGTGACCACAATATGCTCCCCAAGTCTCCCAACTGGTTCAAAATAGTTTAGGAGGGGCCCTTCTGACCTGGATCGGTGCAGTCTAGGTGCGAAGGGCCATTTCTAAACTATGTTGAAGTAGTACAATGAGACAGAAGGAAGGGATTCCAGGGTCACATTGGGCCCCATTGCAGTGTATATAACCCTATATGGTTAGGAGGCACTCAACCCCTTAAACACGAAACATCATTTTACATGGAGCCAACAATGTAACAATGAGGAAGCAACCCTATAAAATACTCAAATCATTTGACTGCCTAGAACAATAAGCTCATGGAGAATGTCACCAAGATGTTCTTTCCAATGTGTTGCTTAGGGAGCGAGAAACCCTAGGGTCATGTAATAATGAACAATGTATTTTGATACTAATAGTTTTTGACCCATGATATCACTTTATTCTCGGGCTGCACATCGTTAGCACATTCAATTTTATTGGCAATTATGATTGTGGTCATTTCTCAGGTCCAGATGCAGGCCATGCTATTATACAAAGATCAGTGCCAGAGTTTATGTGATAGGTGATGATATTTCTTTAATTTGAAAATGTACATTTTTCCTTCACCTCTGCAGCCCTTCAATAACACGTAACTCTTTCACTCTGTACTACTTACTGGATACAAAGAATTAGCAGCTACTGTAGGTATGGGATTTCTCATTTGGAAAGGTATTTTTTGCTTTCCTAATAGCTGGAACATTATAAAGAGATTTATTTTGTAAATCTGCAGTCCTGTTTTGTATACTAATAAGAATCTGTCCATTTTAAGTGGAGACATCTGGATATTTTAGTAGTGTTTCATTCCTCCGAGCCCTTAGTACTTTACTGCGCTTACACAACTTAACACCCCACTAAATGCTAATTAGCTGACAAGCTGCCAGAGACCGAGGCATCATTTCTGAAAGTCTGTATCGCCTGATGTATATTTACCTTACATTTAAAGGTTTATTATAGTTCAGCTTCGCATAATAAATAAATATGGTCTGTTCTTTGCGCCAGGCACAGGTCCAAAATGAAATATATTGGTTCTAATAAAATGCGGATACGTAACCCGGCTTATACTTGACTTAAGCTGCATTTGCAAATTCTGTTAATGGTGCTCCATTTGTTTCTGATAATTACTTTGTGCAGCTAAATTCTGCCTAGTCCAGAATCACAAATAGCATATCTATTTGGCATGCAGTAAATAAAAATTGCCTTTGTGTCTGAACCAAGCGAGAATATGTCAGGCCAAGATGTAGTCAATTGATGATGTGCTTGTCCATTTTTCAGTTTCTATTTCAATAGAATTGTTCATTCCAACTCATACACATGGCGTAAGTAAGTTCATTGGGCTAAATCTGAACTCAAAAAACTGACAGTTAAATTAATATCGGAGTATGTTCAGAATAATATCTAAAGTGAGTCTTTAAAGCAGGTATATGATATTTATGTTTAAGTGACTGTTTTCTAAACTGTACAGGGCTAAAAATGATACATATATTGATATTATATTGATGTGATATATTAGACCAGTGCCATGACAATGAAGGGCTCTCCTGCTTCTATCATCAAGATTTCTGCACAAATGGTGACATTCACCATAGTGGTCTCTAGGAGGAGAACCTCTGCTCAACAAAGTTTTTTTTAATTCTTTTTAATTAGGACAATGGTTGTTACACACAACACTTATATCATTTACAGTCCCTTTCTCTTCAATTGCAGGTCTTCTTCAAACCAAATTTAGGAACAGATGTCAAGGTCAACTATGTGTGGTTGAAAGTCATCGTCTTCCTTTTAGCAGATGCCTGTAGCGATAGGAACCTTTTAACATTCAACAGAGTAGAAAACAACAAAACCAGAACAAAACAAAACTCTTACTGAAAATCAAACGGCAACAAAGTTTTTAAAAAAACCATGTTGCTTCTGTGTTGTCCTGGGTTTTTGCCTAGCAGTGTCATCTTTTATTTGGAGGAACGTAACACAGAGAGTTTCATAGGGCCTGTTTGTACTTCCTTTTTCTCTATGGTGATTTATCGGACATGACGGACCCCTCATGATATATTGATGTACCTGGGAATTTTCCTGGGTTGGCTGGAACACCATAATTGTTTTATGGGCTTTTTGATATATTTTTGTAATGTTACATAAAATATTTCCAATACTTCCAATGTTATTTACACAGAACAGGTTTGATTGGACCTTTCTACTGGGTGTTACAGTGATAAGACCACTTTGTAACATACCTGATACATGTACATACCTGGAAGCTTTTTCAGGGTTAGCTAGGTGGGGCTAGCCCTATTAGCCCTGAATTGTTGATTTATAGGGGCTACATGCTGTTTGGTCTTAATTGCTTAATTACTATTTATTCATTTATTTTTAAAATTACACAATTATGATTGCCACTTTTTTACTGGCAGTCATAGTGATTACTTTGCACCAGAATCACACTTTGATGAATAACTTCCATGTTTTGTATGACCTTATATTCTGAAGTTGTTGTAATTGCATTGAAAAATAAAATTTACCATATTTAGTGACATCCTGTATTTTTTTTGTTTGGATTCTAGTCAAATAGGCTTGAGTCTTAAATTGTTTATTTCTTTTGATTTAAATTAGGCATTTTTTACATTTACATCTTTTGTGTCTCATCTTACAACATGCTTGTAATGAAGAGTTAAAAAGAGCATTGTTCTGGAACAATAGAGTAGAATTGATTAGAAATTGTCTTTTGTAAAATGAGCTATGCATTATGTGTTTAGCAGAAACTATATATGTATATCAAGCTGTGATCGTATTACTAACAAATTTCTTTTTAAAGTACATTTTGCAAGTAATAAATAGATGCATGTTATCTTTTGAATTTTAAATGTTTTGCATCACGATGGCTTAATGCCAAAAAATGTACACAGTTTGAAACAAGAAAATCTGTTGCATAAGTATTTTTTTAAACAAAAATATATTGCATTCTACAAAAGGCAATGAATTGGCATTTCTAAACGTTACAATCACATCAGTAAGTAAATTGCATGCTTTCAGGGTGACAATGTCATGTAAAAAGAAGGTTGTATTGTGTCTGGTATTTCAGGTGGAGCAGGAGGCATCTGAGTTGTTGTTATTTTAATGTGAAGTCAAAAACAACCCAAATTCCACCTGTAAAACCAATAAAAATATGATAAAAATTATATTAATACTCCCCAATCAAAAGCAGCTTCCAATAACACCCTTCCTCAAAGTGTTAAACAACACAATACGACAACCATGGAGCGCATATATGTGGGGATGAAAAAAAAACAACAATAGTGCAATATGTAAACACAATAAAAAAAGTAAATGGGGTAAATAATCAGTAATTACTTTTGCTGAATACACATATTATTTGATTTGACTTTTCTCCTGAAGAAGCCAACGAACAATTGGCGAAACGCGTTGAGAGAGCTTTGCAGATCGCCATAGCAGCTGATTTGGGACTGTCTTTGTTTACATTGCGTTTTTGCACACTATTTCTATATAGCTGTGCCTCTTCCAACTGTAAGTGTATTCAGACTTCCTGGTCCATGTTTGTGATGATACTGCACCATTTCTGGTTTCCTTGTTTTTATAGATTTTAGAAACCATTAAATTCTACTGATATTCTCCTGAATTCTTGACGAGCCTGCTTTGTCCAGCTTGTTTGTGAGTGGATCTGATACCCCATTTACTTTTTTAATTGTGTTTACATATTGCACTATTATTGTTGTTTTTTTTTCCTCCCCACATATATGCGCTCCATGGTTGTCGTATATTGTTGTTATTTTAAGGCAGAAATATAAGGCTTTCAAGCCGTCTTAAGTTAATGTGAGCTGCTCAAAACAGTCTTCCTCAAGATGCTTCTATATTGACCATAGAAATTCCTGAAGTATCTTCTTTTCAAGCAACTTGTCCGAGATTGAAACATAGAAAGTGGCGGCAGATAAGAATCATTCGGCCCATCTAGTCTGTCCAACCTCTGAATACTTTCCTTAGTCCCTGGCCTTATCTTCTATCTAGCTTAGCCTTATACCTACCCCCTGCATGTCTGAGTCTTTTAAATCAGGAATTATTGGCAGACTAGATAGGCTGAATTATGTTTATCTGGGTGCAAGGGGGATGGACAGTAAAAATTACATTCCATGGCCTTGGCTCACAAAGGCTGCCGTCTATGGGGAAAAACAACTTATCTTTGTAAGACCCATACAGCAATGATTCTTGACAAAAAACTGCAACTGCTGGATGTGTAAGAACATTGTATATATACACATTATACCAGGAGTATTCAGGCCTGGCCTGAGCCAGATTTAAGTCCATGACCAGAGGTTTTTTAAGGAACTTTAAAATATGCAGCATTATTTTATTTTCTAACCCTCCTATGCAACGGAAAACTGGATGAAAGTGAGTGGATGATATGGGATGGAGCCTATGTTTTTATAAATTAATGAATATATAGGTGGGCCCTACTATAATAAGTCTTCAGTACAAACACTAACTTTTGTTGGCTTCACCTACAATAGTATTCAACAGCTATATTGCTGGGTGAACTTCATGGAAATTGTAGATATAGACCGAGGTTGTGGTGCCCTAAACTGCATACTAACTGCAATTCCTATGATATACAGTTAGCCGTTAATGGCTGAACACCATAGGAACTGTAGAGTGGAATAATCTTCACCAACCCAGCTATTGTAAACTAAAGTTCTTATGTTGTGTAGGTTCAGTAGGATCTGTTAGCTGCTATTAGCATGGTGATATATTTTTTCCAACTAACAATTGCCTCCTACAAGGAAATACCTCTCCTGAGCCAACAAAGGTAGGCAAATGGAAAGAGGGAAGGAGGTATTGGGGTGGGAGAAGGGAAGGGTGGAGAGGATATTTTGCCTTTACCCGGAAAAAATCCTACATACTCTCATCCCATCATGCTTAACATTAGCTGTTACTTAATGCTGCTATAATTGCGTCAGTGACAGCTTAGGTCCACTGGGGCTGCTGTTAGAGATTTAATGTGCACCACTGGCATTATGGAGGCCTCTGCATGTTCAGGGGACCCTGACACCAGGAGACAGCCCCACTAAACGCTCTCCCACCCTGGGCCATGCATATCACTGGGCTAGGAGCTGTCCTCCCTCATGTCAACATGCTGAGTAAATCTGTTAGTATGTTGCTCTGTTAGTAAGTATGTTAGTATCTTAGTGTGTGCAGATCTTCCTGCTTACTCACATGGCTAAGAAGCTCGGTATAATTTCACAGATTCTGATGTGACAGATCTACTATTAGTACCTATGTTCCACTAGTTGGCTTTCCTAAACAATGTCCTTGTATGTTGTGAGCAGGGAATATGCTTATAGTAAAAAAAGACATAGATGGAGTCAGAAAGCCTTTTGGGATGTTGTCATACAAATGATACTTTTGACCAAATAGCAAAGTATTATAGTATTGGCAGTAATTCCACTGATAAATGGAAAGTCCTGTTGAAAAATAAATAAATGTTATGTTTATTGCATTTTGCACATAAGGTTAAACAGCTTGATTGTAGCATATACAGACATGTGGAAAAGAAAATACACCCTCTTTGAATTCTATGGTGTTATGATTTATTCAACAAAAATAAAGCCAAAACAGAGAAGCCATGTGTGGAAAACGAAGTACATCTTATGATTCAATAAGATGTCATAAGATGACAATGGGATGTTTGTGCTGATATACTGTATTTTGTTTTCGCCAAATGTGGCACTGTGCATTATGGCCAAACATCTTCACTTTGGTCTTGTCTGTCCAAAGAACAAAGAATTGTTCTAGGAGTCTTGAGGTTTGTTCAGCCGCAACTTTGCAAACCTAAGCCGTGCTTTTTAGATAGAAGAGGCTTTCTCCTCGCAAACTTTCCAAACAAATCATACTTTTTCGGTCTTTTTCTAATTCTACTTTTATGAACTTTAACATTTAACATGCTAACTGAAGCCTGTAGAGTCTGAGATGTAACTCTTGGGTTTTCTTGCAGTTTCTCAGAACATTGCACAGTCTGACCTTGGGGTGAATTTGCTGGGAAGTCCACTCCTGGGAAGATTGGCAACTGTCAATGTTGAATCTTTTCCACTTTTGAATCATTCTCAGTGTAGAATGATGGACTTTAAATTGTTTTGAAAGTAGCGGAACAACATATATGGTATATAGCAAACATGGTGCTGTCAAAAACATTTAATTATGGGAATACTATGATTGCTTTGAAACATGAAATGGCACGATAGTTTAAAATAGCTGAAAATAAATATAATGCAGTAAACTGGGAGCCCTCCCTTTACATTACATTGCATGTATATATAGCATCAGTGAAATAATATAAAATCACACAAAATAACAAACAGGTAGAAAAGGAAAAGAAGGCCCTGGACTTGCAAGCCTACAATGTAGTCAGTAGTTGAGGGGGAAGTAAAACAGTAGGCGAGGAATGCTTGGATAGAGTCGATCAAGTCAGGATGGTCTACAGAGCTTGTTGGTCATTCAGATGGCTTGACTAGGATTCTGTGTGAGGAGCAAAGGTTCTACTCTTCTCAATAAAAGGTGGGTTTTTAAAGAGAATTTCTGAAAGTCGCGTACAAGGGAGAAAGTCTGAAGGAACTGGGAAGGGAATTCCAGAGATGGTGTAAAATTATGAATACGGGGGTGGGAGGAGGTAATAACTTTAGAAGAGTCATGAGAGGAATCAAGAGAACAGTTAGGGGTGCATTTGGATAGAGGGTAGAGATATAGGTGGGGTGTTAAGTCCCTTTAAAATGCTATACAAAATGCACGGTAATGTATTTATGTACAGGAAAAAAATATCACAGTGATATATTAAAAATGCATATTCTGATTTTGAAAAATAAACTCAGTTGTTATTTTTTAGTTATGATTTGTCATGAATATATAACTACTTCTACCATTAATATAGTTATTGAAGCTGCAGTATTTGCTTTTTTTCAATAACATTGATAGCTACAGTACATGTGTGAAATAATTCTACTGGAAGTATAGCTATATTGCCTGAATTACCAACCTGGAGCCATTTTTACCGGTCATCTTTCTACTCTTGTTTTGCTAAGATGAAGGGACAAGCAATATCTTTAGAAGAAAAATGAAATCAATAGTGCTGTTATACAGGGTCAAACTATAAGATATCTATCACCTTTTTATGGATTTTCCATTACTTTTACTATGCAAGATAAAAGAGAGATGCACTGGTACTGTAACAATACCTGATCCAAATCTGATTTTTTTCCAACATATCTTTTGTGTTTTATCAGTACAAGATACAAAAAAATACAAAAACACACATTATTTATTTACAAAAGCACACTAAAATCTTTTTTAATCTGCTTTATAACACAAAATAATAAAATACTTTGTTTAAAAATGTCCTTATAAGTATATGTGCATGAATTAATGTATTTATGCACTTACTCTTATGGATGGTATTGACATGGGTTCCAGGTGATTAATAAAATACTTTCTTTACATAAAAGAGAGTCTTTTTTTCTAAAAAACTCTTGATCTTAGGTTGATTCTATGGGTATATCCGAGAAACATACATGCATACATAATAAGGAAAGCATAACTCCCAATGTTTCAAATGGTCAAATAAGGACACTTTTATTTTAGGTGGTGTAGTTAGTAGTGACTTTTCTTATCTGTATATATTTATGCAATTAAGTAAGATGTTTGAAAGATTAATGTTATTATTGAGACTTTTTTCCCCATGATACAATAATACCCTACATTATGAGTCCTCCCCAAAAAAGGGTGGAAAAATTGAGATGTGGATTTAAGCCCAAAGAAATACTTTTCCTAAAGTGGGATACTTTTGGGAAGTACTATCTATTGTCAGTAGTGAAAAACTGGCAATTACCACTCTGGCCAAGCCTTTCTCCAGAAAGGGACTGCTCACGGAGGTGAGTCTCAGTGGGGTCATATAACATTTACATGACCTTCTAGTGGAGGTCACATAACTGCAACTTAGGAGCAGTTACCATCCCCTCTCAATTATTCCATGGTTGAATGAGTATGTTGGCTCCATTCAGTTCATCACAAAATAGTAGAGGTGACATAATGGTCTGGGGCTGGTTTTCAGTGTTTACCCTTTCCTGGAAGGGTAAAATTAATGGTACTGCATATAAAGGCATTTGAGACAATTGTATGCTTCCAAATTAGTGGCACCAGTTTGGGGAAGGCCCTTTACTACTCCATCATGAATGTGCCCTTATGCACAAATTAATCTCCATGAAGACATGGTTTGACAAGTTTGGTGTTGAGGAACTCGAGTGGCCTGCAGAAAGACTTGAACCCACTAAGCACCTTTGGGATGAATTGGAATGCCGATTATGAGACAGAACTTCTCAAAAAACATTAGTGCCTGCCCTCACAAATGCTATTTCGACTGAATGAGGTCAAATTCCCACAAAAAACTCCAAAATCTTGTGGAAAGCTTTCCCAAAAGACTGCAGTTATAGTTGCATAGACGGGCCAGATCCATATTAATGCTCATGGTTTTGGAATGGGATTTCCAACAAGCTCATATAGATGTGGTGGTCAGGTGTCCACATACTTTTGTTCATATAGTACATACTACACACTTATAACATTTGCGTTATGCTTTTTAATTTTAATAACACATGATCCATTTTGGCAGTCACAGTTTGGCTCAGTATATTAAATGTTGCATTTTGTTCCTGCCAACATTTCTGTCATTCCTTGTGGCTATTCATTTCGGTCCACAATGTACAGGGTTATACAAATCCATTTCTTTAGTATTCTGGCCAAGCAGTTTCTCTTGTCACATGCAGTGCTGGTGAAAATAAAGTTTAACCTGTTCTGTAACTTTCTTTATTAAATACTATGGAGTACTAGCGAGAAGTGTACAAAAGGTACTGATAAAGCCAATATATGGCTGATTTGAGTCAAACTGATACAGTGATCATTGTTATGCATGCTGAATTACAGTTTCACGCTCTATTCCAATTTTTTCTCCTAGGACTAACAGCATAAAGCACAGAGATTGAGAACACTAAAGCAATATGAAAGCATCCTATCCTAACCCTGGATATCTACTACATCATCCAGACCTGGCACAAGAAGAGCAAAATTCTGAAACTAGAACACTCAAGTTACATTTTCTAGCCAGGGCTCAATCTATTGTGTTGTGTTCCAGAAACCATATCGCTTGAATGGCATTCAGAAAAGCTTAGCGAATGGCCACTAAAGCACTTAAAGGCATGGAACTAAAAATCAGAACAACAAAATATACAAACACCACGCAAACTCTCTTCAGAACTGACTTAAAATGTGTCTGTGTCGAATTTGTATGACAGCTCCAAAAGGTTTTAAATGACAAAGTAGCCATTCCACATGATGCTACGTGTCTATCTATCTATCTATCTATCTATCTATCTATCTATCTATCTATCTATCTATCTATCTATATATATATATATACTGTATATATATATATATATATATATATATATATAACTACAATTTGGTTATTTGGTTAGATTCTTTTTCAGACATAAGTTGTTTGTTCCCATTTCTGGTAAAGGGAATTATTGTTAGTTTAAAGGAGAATATTATAAACTGCACCCTAACAGGTTACATGCATAACTCTCATATTTCAATGACTGTTGGAATATGATGTAATAAACTTGGTCACAAGTAGAATTAGCCAGCAAAGGATTTACAGATATCACGCTGATACCTTTTTATCTTTTATCAGGTTAATACAAAACAAGATTTATAGTCAGTTAAGCTTTCAGGACATTAGATGTCTCTTCTTCAGAGGGTAGAAGACACCTCTAAAGTATTGAAAGCCTTGGACCAATATGGCTATATACATTCCATTCTCCAAATGTTTATTACAGCAGCAATTGACTATATTATCCCTTCAAGCTTTGTAAATCACTGCAGCTTTATAGGAGGACATAGTCCTGCTGAGCCTTAGGACATATGAAATCTTCTTTGATCAATGTGTCACAATAGGATACATTTGATAGTCTTACATTCTCAAGAGCTGCTCAAACAAAGAAGAACAGTTTAGCAAGATGAATAACATGATAGAGGAGATATAAAACAAGGTAGCGGTTCATGAGACAAACTATTGATTATTTTGGTAGACAAAACTATGTTTGACAGCAGAAAAAAGTGTAATGTCTATTAGAAGAAACAACAAACGATTACAAGTAAATCAGAAACTGACAAGTCAAACGAAGATGAGAAATTTTATTTTATTAATGGATAAGGTAATTAATAGCAAAGATACTGAATGTCTTAAACCAAAGTACTAAAATGCAATCTTTACTTCCAATATGCCATTTTCTTAAAGTAGTTGAATAGCAAAGCCTTAGGCACTGGGGGGGGGGGGGGGAATTGTGGTTTGGAGTACAATACTTAAATACTTGATTTAAAGTAATTCTGAAAGGCTTCTGTTCGAACAGTAAATTCTTATTTGTTGCTTTCACCTTCAACCAAGGGGTTTTAGTTGCAGATAAAATACAAGTTACATTATATACTACATATTAGTAAAAGTGTTAAATGAGCTACACAAAACAGTAGTGTATACCACCCTATGCAATAAGTTTGTGGGTAGGTATCCACATGACTGCAATTATTTTCAAAGCCATTGCAACTTGCAAGCTGTTTAAGGATATCCCTAAAACAGACACTCGAGGACTGCAAAAGGTCACACATGGTATTGGTAGTGTTGTTTGGAACCTTGGTCCCCCAAAGTACATCATGCATGGCCCACATTTGGTTAAACATCTATACCAGATTATTATTTTTTTATTTCTGGATTAATATACATTGATTTGCATGGCATCATCATATTCCACATCACCTTGCAATGGATAAAAATGACAAGCAGTGCATTACGTAAGAGTTTAACGCAAAACGTTGAGGGTCCTTCTTGAAAGAGTATGCAATCTAGCAGCAAGGTACTAGAATTCTGGTGAATGGATGGTAAAAAAGATGAACTGCTGTTATCTGCAAATAATGATTGCATTACTTAATGCAACAATGATTTGCATAAATAAATGCAATGCAGGGTATTATCTTATTTTGTATAACGTTATACTTATTTGGACTGGATTTAGACTATATTTTTGTACTTTCTCCTCTTCAGCCAAACTTCTGTTTTTTTAAACTTGATACACATCATTTACAGATTAGGAGAGAAGAGGATGTTAAATTACATTTTAGTCATTACTCCAAAATCTCATTACTCCATATGTGCTGAAGGAATTTCTGCTGACTAGTGGAATTGATTGGAGGTTACTTTGGAAGTCTGCAGTTTGGACTCCTTGAGCTGATAACAGATGTTCCCCATTAAAATATGAAAATAGTTAAACTGTATAATTTGTAGGTCAAATTTAAAATTTTTATTTTCAAAAAATGCATATTTGGAACCTACTTAAGACATTTTATATCTCATAGTTCTAAATCCTTTAAGATAAAATTAAAAAAATTAATGTGATATCAACCTGTACTTTACATTCCAGACACCTTTTTAAGGTGTTACAATATACTGAGAGATCACAGATAAGAACTTTATCTAGACTGAAATGGGTAAGCATTTTCGGTATAGAAGATAATCGATATTTTTTTACTGATAAAATATTAAATGATTTAGTAGGATCTTTACCATGCAGAATATTTCTGTATATATTAATTGAAGCAACACTTCCTTAAGCATTTATACAAGACTAAGTTCAGTAATGTCAAAATGACTAATTTTATATTTGTAACTCGAATGGGGGGGTGTTTATACATGACGTTGTAAATGTTGTATTAGTGATGATCATGCTCAGGCACTATAACTATTTAGATTTTAAGGTCAATTTATGAATTTTAAGTATAGAAGAGAACTCTACCCGTGGACCCGTCAGAAAATAATGCATGAAAACCCTAATTTACAGCCATAGATCACAGGTCTTACACCCCAAAGGCCAGCCCTGGCACCCAGATTGCACACATAGGACCTGCCCAGCACCCAGATTGCATACACACGACTTGTCCAGCTACCAGATTGCACAAACCTGGATTTGACCCAGCACCCAGATTACACACATAGGATTTGCCCCAGCAGACAGATTGTATCCACAGGATTTATCCAGCATCCAAGTTCGATCCAAAGAACTTGCCCAGCACCCAGAATGCATTCATAGGCCTTGCCCCAGCACCCATATTGCATATAGACATAGAACCTCCCCAGATTGCATCCACAGGATTTACCCAGCACCCGAAATACACCCACAGGATTTGCCCCAGTGCCTAGATTACAGACAGACACAGGACTGCCCAGGTTGCATCCACAGGATTTACCCAGCACCAAGATTGCACACTCTTCTCAGAGTCTCGGATCTCCTCTAAGTCAGGGCTCTTCTTAGTCAGGGCTTCTCTCAGTCAGGGCTTTTCTTAGTCTGACTAACACATGCTCTTTATTCATACCTTTTACACTCAAAAAAGTAACAGTAATGGATAAATTGTCAGAATACTCACATAAACTCTACGCTTACAAATGCCTGCCCATAAACACATACTCTTGCCCATAAACACATAAAAATGTATGCTTCCCTTACACATAAATATCCTGGCTTACACTTGCCATTGCATCCATGCACTTGCTTTCTCCTCTTGCCCTATCTTTTCTCATTGCCCTCTTTTATCTCCCCTTTTCTCTTTAGCTCTCCCATTCCATTTGATCCTTCTCGTTCTCATTATCTCTCCCATCTCTTTTTATCTCATACCCCCCTTTTCTCTTTATCTCTCCCATTTCTTATTATGTCTCTGCTTTCTCTTATCCCTTCATTTTTTTATTATCTCTTGACTTTCTCTTTATTCCCCCCCTCCCCTTTGATTCCCCTTTTCATAATCTCTCCTCCTCTTTTTCTTTGTCTTTTCTTTCTAGCTCTCCTTTCTATTTTTATCTTCCCCCTTTCTTTTTATCTCTGTTTGTTGTCATTATCGCTCCTCTTCTTTCTCTTGTATCCTCCTTTCTATCTCCCCCCTTTCTTTTTATCTCAGTTTGTTGTCATTATCGCTCCTCTTCTTTCTCTTGTATCCTCCTTTCTATCTCCCCCCTTTCTTTTTATCTCTCCCCCTTCATTTCACTTCTCTTTGTTCTCTTTATCTCCCCACCCTATCTTTTTTATTTCTCCTCCTCTGTATCTCTCTTCCTCTTTTTGTTTTTCTCTCCCCTTTTTCTCATCTTACCTCCTTTTCACTATCTCTTCCCTCTCTTGTTTCGCATCATTCACCCTTCTCCAGTATATTTCTCCTCATTCCTCCTTTTTCTCATAAGCTTTCTTTCTTTCTCTGTTTTCTACATCTTTTGATCCATTTTGAGGACAAGGAGGTGGAGTTTGAAGTGGAGACTTCCCCTCATACTCTCGAAAGCTGGCATCTGATAGTTCTATGCGTCTCTATGCCATATCTGCAACATTTTGGGAATATGTGAGTGCTTAATAAGAGCACTAATATAATTATTGTATTAAAGTAATATTACAATATTGTATTTTTTCTTATATACACTATATGGACAAAAGTATTGGGCACCTGACCATTACACTAACAGGGACATTTATGCCATTACATTCTAAATACTGTACATAGACTTTAATATGTAGTCCCCCCCTTTGCAGCTATAACTGCAATAAAAGTTGGAAGCATAGCATTGTTCAAAATGTCTAGGTCTAAGGGAACATACCAACACATTTTGGACAATACTATTCTTCCATGTTTGTGGGAACAGTTTGAGAAAGGACTGTTTCTATTCCAGCACGACTGTACCCCAGTGCACAAAGCAATGTCCATAAAGACATGGCTGGATGAGATGAACTTGACTGGCTCACACGGAGCCCTGACCTAAACACCTTTTGGCATGAACTGGAATGGAGATTGTCAGCTAGGCCTTCTTGTCCAACATCAGTGCCTCACCTCCACAGGAAACACTCAAAAATCTTGTGGAAAGCCTTCTCAGAAGAATAAAAGCTAATTTGGACTTGGTGTAATGGGCAGGTGACCCAATACTTTTGTCCCTATAGCGTATATCACTGCATATTGATATACAAGAAACATCTTTTATCGCAGCAATATTTAAGGTGGTAAATTTAAGCTTGTCTTGCACTGATGCACAGTTTAGTAACCTTTACTTTTTCTGTTTTATCACTAAAGACATACCCCACATTTATGGACATGTATGTAAAATGAGAATGTTCTTAAAGCGATGTACTACTAAGACACAAAAGACGAACTGATATGCTGATGTCATGCTGTTATGTGTCTATTATTGTGAAGCGAGTGTACATAAACAGAGGAATTGTTGTGCTACAACTATGTCCTTACTTGCGAGTGCCCTTGAAATTAATATCCTTAATGCAGGGTAAGTCTGTATAGTGTGTATATTGGGGAGACACACACTCTAATTGTTGCTAAGTGTATAGTGAGGCGCTGGGACATAATATTTTCTTTAAAAACTATACACATGGTTACTCAAATTAGAAACCTTTGAGCAAATAATCTGTTGTAAACCAATATTTTTTAATATACTACTCTATTCATATTTATTCTGACCTTGGTGCTATTTAAGAATGATAGATTGTGTCATTATACTAAATGAATGGGTAATTGTATTAATTTGATTTATACGATTGCCTGCCATGTAATTACTCATGATACTTTTTGTACAGTAGATTAATTGATTTTGATCTGGATAATCTGAATTAATGTAAATACACACATTGTGTACTTATTGGGTGTTGAATTTAGAACACATCATTTAGTAAAACAATGTTGTCCATTATATTGGATGTGCCACATTGTAACAAATAAAATGCATGTTTTTTTTCTTAAATTCTTGCCTTTTGTACTAAGCTCTTCTAATGCCACGTAATGAAATTCCTACTAGAGCAGCGCAGTCCCAATGACCATTACATATTTGAGAAATAGAGGTGTTGCAGAGTAATAATAGAATTGAAGTTATACTTGTATCAACCTGTGGAGTGATATGTGGCTCCTGGTGTATCCTGTCTAATCAGACTTTTGCATTACCAATCACCCTTAAGCCCCAGGCTTAGAAAACCAGCAGTGTCTAATAAAATAGAATCAAAACAAAATATAGCCCGTTCTTAAAACCTTTAGTGTGAGGTCAAAAAGCCACATATATAAATGAACCATATATTTCATTACTTTTTGGAAAGACTGCTTCATTTTTAAACTTCAACATAATGGATCCTGTAATAGTTACTTTTCAAAGGCAGTTCCATCCTGTTTTAGAATAGGTAAAATGCTTACCACAAGAAACAAAACACAATTTTCTGTAGCACTACTTTATACTGATCTATTCCACTCCATGTAATGACAAATTAAGAAATATTGTTAGTTAGACAAAGCAAAATTTGTAAAATGCATAACCAAAAATGACCAATATTTTGTGATAAGTGTATCCTGGGCAGTCCTTTTGCCTTTTGTTTTGTTTTCAATCCCAGGTTTGTCCTTGTCTTCCATCTTGTATAGCCCTGTGGTCTACTGGTTGGTCATTGAATGGAATTGGTGATGACAGCCTTCCTTGACATGCATGTTAAATTTGTTGTTAATTCACCATATTCCAGGGAAGTTAAATCTGTCTTCAACTAATTTGTATTAACACTTACTCTCTCGATAGATAGATAGATAGATAGACAGGAGCTTATACGAAGTTAACTCAATTCAACAAGCCAAAATAAATGAATACTGCTAGCTATATGTTTTCATATGATACAACAAAAGCACAATATGGCTATGGTACATACAAAAGAGTTTTTGGTTAAACTGTCCACTCTCTTAAGTAAGACAGTACTGTATTTCAATTTAAAAATCACTCTTCAGGTGCATTGTCAATAAAACTGCCTTTTAGTTGCAACCAAATTGCTTGCTCTCATATTGAAGCAGTTGACCTTGGCAAATGATGTGGTTTACTTTATCAGACGTCGGTGGCAGTGAGCTTTTAATAAGTATGAAATGCATTGAGATCTGATATTGAAACCAATTTTCTAAGGCTAGGTAGATACACTTAAGGGAACGTTCTGCTCTGCTTGTTTCAGTCCTGTCACTTTGTAACTTTTAACGTTTAATGTATGTAAAAGTTCTAAAGTTTTTTTTTACTTTAAAATATGATTTATTTAAATGTATTTAAATACTTAAATGTTGATTTTGATTAATCTGCGTAAACATAAAGGTATATTACCCACAGTGTACTTAAATTGGTGTTACAGAGCTTAGTCATTTTTCTGAAATCTTATTTTTAAAACATAATGATGTAATTTGAGATATAGCTTTGTAAATCTGATTGTATGTTTAGAGAAAACATTTAATTTAAAAATTATAAAGTGTTTATAAATACTAATTAAACATAGCAGAAGAACACAATAGTAATTTAATGTGTACATCACTTTCTTTATATTCCAAAATCTGCAAGCTTTATAGTATAGTATAGATGATATTTTCAAGTAATCACATGTAAACTTTGTAGTTGTGATACACTGTAGCACCACTCACAAATCCTGGCTGCTTAATTGAACTGGGAAAAGATATAACAGAAGCTCTACCAGCTAGGCACAGAACTCTTTAGTGTAAATGGTCCATTTATAAGGGAGATCACCCCTACTGGTCCATTGAGTATGTGCAATAGGGAGCCTTTTCCATGAGTTCAACTCATAAGATCAGTTACCGACATTAATGTTTTCGGTGTATGCTTTGTTTCAATCTATGCTAACAATGGTTGCTCTATTGTAGGAATTTCCATTTCATCATGGTACTTGCAAAAGTGGGAGTTCCTGTCAAGTTGATCAATATTCCAAAGTAGGTAAATCTCCTTAATGCAATAATTCACATTAAAAAGCAGTATAAAAGCGTTTTGTTTGGGAACCCTAGTCCGAACAAATTGAATTACAATTCCTAATTATAACCCTAGTGTATTTTTTTCTATCTGCAGGAGGAGTTTCTTTTTGAGACATATTTGAATAAACCTGGAGCCCAATAAACAGACCTCAGTATCAACAGATACAAATTACTACTTAAAATCCTTGAGTTATGTGTTCTTTAATATATGTTTATACATACAATTAACACTTCAAAAAAAGTGTATTAACCAAATCCACCTCACCTGTTCCTCTAGAACTTTGATAAATTTGACCAGAATCAACTGAAGTATCATGCCCCTGCATGTCAACACTTGCAAAACAACTGACACTTTAATAAAATGCAAGTTGTTTGTGAAGGCCTGAGACTTTTAATTTTGCAAGTCAATGAGAACAAAATCCCATCCTCACAAGACACATTCAAAAAATACTGTATACAGATAAAATGAAAAAAAAAATCATCATCTTTTTATAGCCTGTCCAGAAATAATCTGTAAAGTCATCAGTCTTCATTTTTGGCCTCAGGAAAAGGATTGTCCCAACAATGAAATAAAGGTAAAAAAAAGAAAAAACTGAAACAAAAGAAAAAACATGCTGCCTCCTCCATTGACACGAATGAGCCTCATTCAAGTGTATGGGCAACAAAGTATAGGGGGCCAATGGGTGTAATGGTCATGGGTACCAAGCTCGCCACTCTAAGGGGACCCCATGACCATCCCTAAAAAGTTGCTAGTTGCAGGTAACAACAGTGTGCGCATAGGGAGAGAGACACAGGCAAGCTGTTTGGAGGCTAACATGGCTCAGGTAAGCTGGGGGTAAATGTGGCACAGACAAACTTAAATGGCACTGAGAAGCTGTTTGAGGACCAAAATAGCACTGAGAAGCTTTCTGGGGACAACCTGTTGCTACTGAAGAAAGATTACTTTTTAAATGTATTTTATAGCATTTCTTTTATTGAAAACATTACATGGGTATACATATGATGTCAGCCTTGTATTACATAACAGAGATATGCAGTATATATTATTTGCAGAATTATCATCTCCAATCTCCTTGTGAGTGAATGAATTAATGTATAAGTGGTTGGGGGCAGAGGTGGCACAGCCAGGCTGTTTAGGTGGCAGGGGTGAAACGCGCAGGATGTTTAGGGGGCAGAGGTGACACAGTTAGGCTGTTTAGAGGGCAGAGGTGTCACAGGCAAGCTGTTTAGGGGCACAGATGGTATAAGTAGGCTGTTTAGGGGGAGGAGGTGGCATAGGCAGGCCATTTAGGGGCCAGAGGTGGTACAGACAGGCAGTTTAGGAGGAAAATATGGCCCAGACAAGTTGTTTAGGACACAGGTGGCATAAGCTGACTGTTTAAGGGGCACATGTAACACAGGAATGCTGTTTAGGGGCAAAGGTGGCACAGGCAGGCTGTTTAGGTGGCACAGGCAGGCTGTTTAGATGGCACGGGCAGGCATTTTAGGAACAGTGGTGGCATAGGCAGGCTGTTTAAGGGGCAGAGATGACACAGGTAGGCTACTTAGGGGCAGAGATTGCACGGGCAGGCTATTTAGGGGCATAGATGGCACAGGCAGGTTGTTTAGGGGCAGAGAAAGTAACTAAAAAGAGAAAGTAAAAATAAAAAAGGGGGAAAAGGAAAAAAGAAAGAATGGGAGATACATAATATGTATGGCTAAGAGCGGTAGAGTGTGGTTAGTGTGCCTGAGAGTGGTGTCCTATGTGGCTGAGAGGGATATGTATGGTAAAATGTGATATGGCATGTATGGTAAAGTGTATTTTGTGCAGCTGCCACACACATAATACTGTTGAATGTCCAATCCTCCAAAAATTCTTTATGTAAAATGTTTAACCCATAAGAATGAATTATCTTTGCCACAAACTTAATTGCAGTGTGAAAGAAAAAAAGGCTGTACCAAAAACTGATAAAGCTTCTTAAAAGTTTTTATGTTGGTTTTATTTGATTAAACCCTCACAGAGAAGAATAAAATGAATTTTCTAATGTTAATTTGTTTAACATTCTGTAGAGTTTAATTGATCTTTTGTTAAACTGGAACAGCACAGTTAAAATTATTTCTACTAATATAGTTTAGAAATTACAATCGTACATGTATTTGTACAATAGGCAGAGTTTTGAAAGAAAATATTTTCATTTATCTTTTTAAATGTATTCCTAGACTAGAAAATATATCCCAACTGTCCAACTTTCTGAAGGACAGGCCTGATTTTGGGTCACTGTCCCACCCTCCTGCCCCCTGTCCTATTGTTAAGGGTAGTAGGATTATAAGCCATTATGAAAACCAGAAGACACAGCTAACTCTTTTACAGGTTGTAATAATAATAAATTTTTGAGACAAACACAAATGCAATTTATACATAACCACAGTTTTACCTTAGTATATCATATAATTTAAAATAAATATTATTATTTTGATATTGTAGAGCAAGTAGACAAAAAATTGAAATAATGTATCAAAAATGGGCAACCGGGGAAAGGGGAAATTATTTTCTTAATATCACAATGTCACCAAGGTATATCAATATTGTCTAATTTGTATTAATTTATTTACAAAGCATGACAAATTTAGAATATCTGCAACACAAATCAATCGTAAAGCTTGGTAAAAATGACAGTCAACATTATTTGAAAATGAATGAAATATGAATAGAAGCAAACCACTGCATCTCCAACGAGAACAAAATAAATTTCAAATTGAATTAAATAATGTGATATTAAGCTTTAAATGTGTCAAATATTTAAAAAAGCCTGTTAAGTTTTAAAGTAAAATATTCATTTTACTGATAGGTGATGTTCAGTGCAAGAGTAGCATGGCTATTTTTTAAATTAATTAATTTTAATTAAATTGAAACACATTATATATATATATATATATATATATATATATATATATATATATATATATGTACATGTGTATGGGTCTATAGCAAAACCACATATGAAATGCATAATTTTTAAACAGTGGTATACAGGATTGGGTTCCAAAAATGGACATTATATGGAAAATCTCATTGGATTTAAAATTTAGATGATCAAGAGAAATTAAGGTTGCCCTAGGCACAGAACTATGCTTCCAGATGTGCCCAGATCTTTTGGTATTTATCTAAAGTTGACTTTGCATGAGTATCTCATGCCAGGTGGGAGGTTCCTTGTCTCTCCAGTGTCTGGCTATTGCAATTTTCTTTGTTAATTAACAATAACAGACAGGTATAGCTGTGATCTGTCTTTTAAAACAAGATCAAGATGAAACACTTATTAAGTATCTTTGCCTCAGCCAGTTGTTTTCTATTCTTTGATGTGTTTTAGGAGTATAGAATAGTTAACTTGGCTTAGTGCTAGAAGTGTTGCAGTCCTCAATTGGCAAAATCACAGTTTTCATTCAACTCCTCCTACAAATGTACCAATTTCAATTGTCTTAGAAACAGTTCTTCTTTTTTGATGTGAAACCACATCAAAGAGAACCACATTTTAAGAACACATTTTTGATCTTTCTGATAGCAGAATCAGGCGTCTTTTATTACTTTTATTTTAAACATAAAGATGAATTTGAATCACAAAATCTTATGAAAAACTGATAATTATATCGACCCAGATTCATAAACAGAAATACAACGTATCAGTGTTTTTTATGTATTTTCCATATACTTATATTTTTATGAACATTTAATCCAGACCATTAATTTGTAGGGTTTTGGGAATCTACAAGAAATATGTTAAAAATAGAATCTCCGGAGGCTAATTTTTGGGAAGTATTCTCATTTTCACAGCAACAAAGGTCCTATCGATCAGACTATATAAATAGTTAAATGTTTTCTAGTACAGAGTATACAAACAAAACTTATATTTTTCTTTGCACTTCTTGTGTTTCCTTCTACATAGCTGTTACCCAAAGGTCATTGAGTAATTAAAAAATTAGCGTAATGCTAAAAACATTTTCTATTGTTTACAAAAATGTTGTTGCGTAAAGTTTGGCTGTATTGTGTTTTTATTGGAGGAATGAAAGACATTAAAAAATACATTGTAAAACTGCTATGGAATGTGGTGCCTCTACTAATATAAAACATAATCTATAATAATAATAAAAAAAGTTGAATTGAATAATAAATAAAAATGACTGTATCTCTTCAATAATCCCTGTGTGTTTATAACAAAATAAAGTATCAACAAAGCCTTCAGGGTGTGATACACTTATGTGGCCTAGCACATCACATCCTGTTTCCATTTGTATTACATTATAGATTTCATTATTTTACTATAAACCATGTGTAGTTGGAAGTGACCTTCACTAAAACTAATTAGTAGAAGGGGGCTGAGGCCCAATCTATGAATGATGGGTCAGTAAAGCACGCTTGTCACAGTAAGACCTTCCTAGTTTGCAAACTGAACTAAAGTGCATATAAAGGCTGAATAAAAAGGCTGAACTGAGGAATGAAAGCGAATAATTACTAAGCAGGTTATATATCAAAGTCTGCCTCATGCAAGACCAAGGGCAAAATCTGCGAGAGATATACTGTGTCAAGTAAAAACTCTATTGAACTGCAATGAAATTATTTGCTTTGATAAATGAGGGTCTAGATTTTTGTGTTTCATTGTTCTAACAAGCATACATATATTCCTGAACAATGCGTGTGTTTCAAAAATTAGGGTTTTCAGATACTTAGGCAAGTAAACAGAGATTCATATATACTGTAATGGTCTATTTTTAACTGGCTATGTCTGTGTTCATTCACCTTCTTTATTAGTGCTTCACAATAATGGCTTCTTCACAGATCCAATGTTTTATCTTTTTTTTGAAGGTGCTGTTCCCCCTGCTCTGCTGAATTTAACACTTTTAGAACATTAAAGATACCAATCCCAATTCTAATCGACGTGCAAACCCTTTGAAATACTTTTTTCATTATGTGAAATATTGCTTGATTCGTATTGTCATGTGTCACAAAAGCATACAAACTTAACAAGATTCTTACATGTCTCTTTTTTATGAACGTAAAGATTTGGAGAAAATAAAATGATCTACTTTTGATTGTTTCATTGACATGCTGGAAATTGAGCCTTGAAACATACTCCTTATACATATATCATAATTAACAATTTGCTTTACTCAGATATTTTATATACAATGTAGCACTGGTAAGTTTAACTTTGTTTTGTGCATTTTTATTGTTACATGGTTTTACTATTACAATCTCTCAAATCCATACTTTCCCACCATTTCCATGTTTCCAGTGAATACCAAACACTGTTGACTGACAATCACTTGCACCCACAGGGTAAGTGGATAACAGTGTTTTCTCACTTTTTAACAATTTAATAAAGTGTATAAAATGAAGGATTCATATAAAAAACAATACAAATATTGATCATAATATCACTTTTTGTAAAGTGCAGACAAATTTCAACTGGAGGATCCATAACAGAATTAGTGGGATAGCAGTGACTAGATAGTGGTCTAGATTTAGCGTTACTAGCATGTACTATTCCAAATGCCCACAGAAGGAAGTCAATAAATGTATCATGGAGCTCTCATTGGAATATCTATCATTACATTAATTCCATTATATATATATATATATATATATATATGTAGTTTTAGTCACTAATACCCAGATGAAATTTAATTAAATGGGTAGGTTAAGGGTCTTGTGATAGGATGCTGCAGTACACGGGTACTGCTTGTGAAAAAGTAACATAATTGTGGAACATAGGCTATATTGGTTAATATAATTTTACTTTGTTCCTGTAAATATAAAAGAGCAGTCTATCACTTAGCTTCCCAGTGTTATGGTCTCATTTAGAGAGTTCTCTAAATAAAAAGGTTGATTGCATGCCATATGGACTGTGATGTAACATTTAAATAAAGTGAGAGATTTTTTTGCATTTATTTTAAAATGTTCCCGCTTAGTTTCACACTTTGGTCCATGCACTGTTAAATGGTATCTTAAGTTGTTATTTTATTATAGCAAAAAGAATAGACTTCATGTCAACACTGGAATATCATTTCTTATAACCAGGTCAGGATTTACATTTACATACCAGTTTATCTAAATGCTACCTGTGTCTTCATAGGCCGTTATGGACCAACTTTAGATAGATTATGGCCAGTATTTTTTCGATATAAACACATTTAGAAAGGCTTGTTAAACAGACATGTCTTATCAGGGCCAGACTGATAAAAATAGATATCCTGCTATCATCTGACAGTGTCACTGTCTGCCCATCTTTGTTCTGGATCCCACCAATTCACCAGCATGTGACCCCACAGTGAGTTTTTGGTTGTAACTAAAATAGGTACAGTTGGTGATTGGACAAAATTTTAGCACTAGTTTGGTACTGCTGCTTTATGCGGCTCGTGGTAGTTCAACTTTTGACTCCGAGCAGAGTGAAAGATAAGATGTTGTCTCCAATATTTTTTTTATCAATGACTTAAACTACTCAGAAGCAGGGTTATTTTTGTATACAAGTATTTTCTATTCAAGAGATTTGTGTTCATACATAGTTACAAAATAGATACAACCAGAAGTTTATACTGAATAACAGTCACAAATATAGGATAATACAATGTTTTCTGTACAACTAGCCATAAGAAACTATTATATAGTAAACCGTACAGAGATATCCTCTTACATGCATTGTCCACATGCTCTATTTCTCTGAAGAAGCTCTAGTAACTCTAGTATACTAGTTGTATAATAAATGTTGCTTAAATGAAGAAAATAGAGCAGGAAAGGGGAAAAAAATCCCCAAGAAAAGATAGGATAGAGAAGTCAAGGAGCAAATATGTATGGGGAGGAGATAAAGCGGTCTTCCCTTGAAGACCGCAGTTTTATTTAAATATTTTAATTCTGTGCTCGTGATTCGCTTCAAAGCGATCACGTGCACGGAATTGAGGGGGAGTGGCTGCTACGGATCGCTGGGGACACCGCCCCTCGCGTTCATAGCGACGCTGGATCGCGCATCATCAATGACGTATGACCAGGAGGTACCAGGTACGTCCCGGTCCTAAAGGGGTTAATGGTGTTTTTCGCATGGCTCTTTGGTCATATTTGGGTCCACACATCTGTAATTCACGCCAGTACTTGGTGATAACTTGAATAATTTCTAATTGCTGTTGCTCACTTGTGCCTTAAAGACCACAACTCTTCAAATTACACTAGACTCCCAGATATGCAATAAAACAGCTTTTTGTTGGATTTCATCTGGGTATTAGTCAACACATTGTCTATATCCAATAAATGTTCACCTCCAAACAAAAATAAGCAAAAAAAAAATTCCTTGATGGGCTGTGCTTTCACATTTAGATACAAACATAGGAAAATGTTAAAGTAATTTTAATATACTTCATTGACTTGTCAATGTAGTCTCACTGGAGCTAAGTTATTTAAAACTTTGCAGGGAAATGTCATTTGTACTAGCAATAAACCCTTGTACCATCTGTCTTGAAATGCTAACATATAGCCTGCCAGGAAATTTGGCTCTCACACATTAGGTGTATTTTGATGATACTTAATTTTGCTTCTTGGTGTCTAGAAAGCTTCTTGTAATTTACATTGATAAAATAAATTCAATGTGTTTTTATTGTAAAGTCATCATTAGATTTTATTTATATATTTATATAAATTAACAATGTACAACTCAACAATAACATGCTTGAATGGACTTCATCGCTCCCACCTGGGGGGGGGTTGTAGAGCTTTTTAGGAGTTTTTGTTGTTGTAAAGTTTAACACTGCCCTTTGCATCAGACAGGAATGGGGAATGTGCCCCTATGGGTTGTATCTTAGGGTCATCAAGGCCCTCCACATGGTTAATAAATTGCCTATTTTTTAGTATTTATTTTTTTAATATTTATGTAGAGGTGGTGCCTTTAAATTTTGCAAGTTTCAAGCAAGGAAATGAATTTTTTCATTCAAATCACATGCCCAGCCAAAAAACTGTCAATAATGTCCAACCATTATTTGTGGTGAAAACTGTCCTTTGCATATAAATAACTTGCTTTCCTAAATAACCTTCAATCAGCCAATTAGCCAGTGTTGGATTAAGGGATTTGTGAGCCTAAAGCTAAAAATGTTGATGGGCTTAATTATGGAATTATGCAGTGAGAAAAAACTAAAGCAATTGCATATGTATAGGTGCTGCACAAGGCATTCCACAGTGAGGTCACACATTGTAAAAAAGAAGGTGGATGAATACAACTTCCCTGGATAGGTTACCCAGCTACCCAGGGTATTTCCTCTTCTGAGGAAGTGGTTTTATAAAGGGGCAGGGCTACCCATGCTATCTGCATGTAGGGGGTGGGAGGAACTAGGGCAAGACTGGTCATGACGATGATGTAAATTTGGCTAATGCCTGGATATGCGCAGCTGCACACTACATTTTCATGCTCATGTAGCATGTGGCCAGGCATATCTGCATGCTGGCTGCACGCTGCATGTAAGTGTTGTGGCCTTCATTTGCTGGCCTTTCATTTGCTGGTGTGCCAGATGGCCAGGGCGGGGAACAAAGCTAAGTGGGCAGGAAGTAGGTACGCTGGTCCGCTGCCTTGAGAAAGAAGACACTGAAAAGAAGACCAGGAAGCATGGCTTTTAGCTAGTTTCTAGCTATGCTTTCCTGAACCACCACAAGCTAGCCACTATCTTCAGAGAGGTCCTTTGCAATGTTTAAAATGTTTTCTGAAACACCACAAGCCCTCAGCTAACCATCATCTAAAGAATGGCGCCTTGAAATATATCAAAGTTATTCAACCACATTTGGACTACTTTGGTAGATCAGCAAGCTTATTATTTAATTATTTGTCTTATTATACCTGTTTTCCTGAATATGTACCAAATATTTGCAGACATTATTTCTTTTTTGGAAAATGCACATTCCTTTCCTCCTGATGCCTTGCTGCTTGGGCCTTTTACAACCATAACTAGGGCGCTGGCCAAACTCTTCGTGCTTGTCTTCATGGGGGAAGCAAATATTTGGCCCGTTCCTGTGTTCCGTTCTGGTGAATATTCGTGTACATTCTTTGTGTTTGTTTTTTTTTCTTCGTTTTGTAGTATTTTGTAGAAGGGGTTAATACGGAGTTAACGTGGTGCGCACTACGCAGCTGCTTTGGCGCCAGGATTTTAAATGTCCGTACAAGCAACTCTATTGGTCGCTGGCGCAGACTTACAAAATCCTGGTGCCGCAACTTTTCTCCAAGAGTTAAAGGTCCATACCATGGTTTCCCCAAGCCAAGTTGCGCTCTCAGGAGTTAAAGGGCCGTGCAAGTGAGTCTATTGGTCGCCTGCAGGGGCCTCCTCTGACATCAACCAATTGGTGGGAAAGCATAGATCTCCCACTAACTTACCCAAAATAAAGGGAGAGCAATGTTTGTGATGTTGATATTATGATTTTGAGGATATTACATCATCGCGAGCAGTAGATAGAAAAGGAGGATAGCGAGATAGAGAGAGATAGTGAGTAGGGGAGATAATACTAAATAAGATAGAGGGGTATAAGGGGGAGAGAGAATACAAAAGATGAGTGATTGGGACAAATAGGAGTAATAAAGAGAAATAATGGAGATAGAGACAAAGAGAAGGACAGAGAGAAAGAGAAAGGGGGAGAGATAATGAGAAGTGGAAAAGCTAACAAAAAGAGGGATATAATGAGAAAGAAGGAGAACTAAAGGTAAAGAAGAGAGGAGATAGAGAAAAAGGGTGAGGTAAAGAGAAAGAGGAGGAGAGATAAGGAGACATTAGAGATAAAAAGGAAGGGGAAAGAGAGAAAGAGGAGGATGGATAAAGAGAGATGATGGAAAGATAAGCAAGAACAAAAACACAAAAAGAAACAAGAGTGATTAATAAAAAGGGGAGAGATATAAAGGAGATAAAAAAGAAAGAGAAGGCAAGATAATAAGAAGGGAGAGCTCAGATAATGAGTTGGGGAGACATTTTCATAAAGGGGATTGAGAGGGTGTGTTTGCGTTTTGAAAGTGTTTGTATGCTAGAGCAAGTATCTCTAAGGGCAAGTATGTGCATACTAGGGCAAGTCAAGATATTTATGAGTAAGGACAAGTGTGAATGTGTGTGTGTGTACATGTATGTGTGTGTGGACAGGCATGTGTGTTTATGGGCAGGCATTTGTAAAGGTAGAATATATGTGTGTGTATTTTGACAGTCTATCTATTACCGTTACTGTTCTGGGCCTAAAGAATGAACAAAGTGTGTGCATGAGGCAGACTGAGAGAAGACCTGAGACTCTGTGAGGAGACCACTGTGGATGCAAGGATGCAATCTGTGTGCTGTGTAAATCATGTGGATGCAATATAGGCAAGTCCTGTGTCTGTGTGTTATCTGGGTGCAGGGGCAAGGCCTTGTGTACATATATATATAGGTAAAATAGGACGTCTAAAGCAGATAGACCTAGTTGCATATTTCACAAAGGTTGCTAATTTAAAATATTGTGTAAATATATATATACATTATATATATATATATACATATATAATTGCCCCCCCTCCTACTTTTGTCCCTGTCCCCTCATGTGCCCTCCTAAATATGGTTGCTGGTCATGCCACTGCTCAAAAAAAATCCTATCCCTCGAAGGTGCTTACTTCACAGGAGGAAGCTGGAAAACACATGCTTACAGCGACCTTTATGCAACTCCCATGAGCTGCTCATTTTGGGCTGGTTGAAGGGAAACATCTATCTTCTCAACCTTCTCTGCTCTGCTGTCTATCACTGCCTGGTGCCTGATATATGTATCCAGTAATTTACATTTACCAGCAATCTATGTTCTGCATATGGGTGGAACTATTAATAAAACAAGAGTCTGGAACGTCAGCTCCATCATCAGCTACTATGCTAACCCAGTCCTCCAATTAGCAACATATATCCCTGACCAGTATTTAACAAAACCTATTGCGCGTACGCCTTTAGGGATTGAACACATCTAGAATGATCTAGTAAACTAACTGTTAAATATTTTAGTCAATATAAAAGTCAGAAGTGTTCGTTCTGTATTCAATAAGCCTTTGGTTCATTCTGTACTTGTCTGTTTTGGTGGGAGAACGGTATAAGGTGATAATGTTAATCTGTCATGTTTCATAACTCTGAAACACTCTAAATTGCAAGAAAAAATGATGGGAGTATGGATTCAAAGATCAATGAAATGTTAAAGTTGATAAGCTTTCATAGACAATTAAAGTCTATTAACATTTAGGAATGACCTAATTTTAATCTTTATAATACAAGAGAAATAACATCTTCACAGTTCCGCATTTAATGAAAATAAATGAATTTGAAGATTAATACGCTAATCCTCACTTCAAGATAAGAGTTTCTGCATTAAAAATATCCTGGCATATTACAGTGTCTGTCTGCCCGCTTTCTATTACTTTATAAAATTTTACTAAAGAGGTAGAAATGCGACCTCTAAAAAAATGTTTATTACTATCCTCTATCATGATAACAGTTTCTGCCTTTGTTTTGTTTCTGGAAAAAGTGGTGCTTTTCTGTAAGTAGAATGTTAACCTATATTAATCCCTGTTACACCTACAGAACTGTTGTTCACTATGGTGTACAACTGTTTTTTTTTTTGTAAAAGCAAAATTTAAATAGGTTATGACAAGACTTGTGCATTCGTTTTCGGGCGAACATGAAAAGAAACACGAATAGTGTGTTTTCGTAGCTGAAACAGAAAAAACGAAGAAACGACGGTGGCAGCAACAGCAATAGGTTGATGCCAGAGGAGGACCCTGCAGGCGACCAATAGGCTCACTCGCATGGCCTTTTTAACTCCTGACGGCGACCCTATGGACTTCCGCTCCCTTTAACCCCTGCGATGCTGCATAGATAATGGGAGCGGAAATCCGTAGATTCGCCGTCAGAGGTTAACTTGGTACAACTTGGCCAGCAGAGACCACTGATCTCCCTGCTCTAACAGTTAAAAGTCTGTACGAATGACCAATAAAGACGCTTGTACGGACCTTTAACTGTTAGAGCAGGGAGACCAGTGGTCTCTACCGGCCAAGTTGCTGGACCAGGATTTTAAAAGTCTGTATGAGTGACTCTGTTGGTCGCCAGCAGGGGGTTCATCTGGCATCAACCAATGAAGTACAGGTGTACTTAATTGGTTAATGGCAGAGGAGGCCCCTGCAGGCGACCGATAGAGTTGCTTGTACGGACATTTTAAATCCTGGTGCCAAAGCTGCTGCGTAGTCCGTCCCGCGTTAACCCCGTATTAACCCCTTCAACAAAAAACGGCGCCCTAAATAGTTATGACCATATCTGGGAGTCTCTGGATAAAGCAATGCTTCCCTGGGTCACTATCCGCTTTTTCCAGGGTAGAGGAGCATTGTTTAACCATATTTACTCCCTGCCTAATTCCCCTCCGACTTCCAACTAATTTAGTGCTAGCCCTGCTTCTCATCTGACTAGCTCCACCACTGTATGTGGCTAGTCCCAAGGTGAACCTTATATATATCTTTGTTCTTACAGATAAGTGAATTTGTTTTTGCGCACCCTCACTGGTGTTTTTTCATTATAGTATTACTTTTAGTGGTGTATTTAAAGGGTATGCTATTTTTGGGTTGCAGGAACATTCTATAATACGAGCGCCTATATTCACAATATATACACAAATTCTCCTTCTATAGCTTAAACTTCCTATTTCAGCTTTTTTTTTTTGACAGTTCTATGGTGTAGACACAGCTCTCTATCTGAAGCACATCTGCACTTATGCATGTATTATTACTAACTTACTTATTTAGTCTTATTTATGTAATATTTGTTGTTATATTTGTAGTTATACTGACAGTGTTACAACTCATACCCAAAACACCTAAAGGTGATACAGTTCACCTGCCCAATACAGGTGTTGCGCTGCATACCAAGGATGCATTATGGTATTGGTGGGAACTGGGTGGTATAATCTGTGCCATAATAACTAGGTTCATTATCTTATCATGTGGGTTGGGCAGAGTGAGTGGAGATTTGGGACAGTGAGTGTGGTACATTTTCAAGTAAGTGATAGCTGTCCCTGGAAACTTTTTTCAAATGTTGGCAACTATGAGACGATGATCATGGGGGTATGGGGAAAATGTTAGTAAATGTATAGGGTGGTCACAAACATTCATCATTCAGCTAAAAGCCCTAGGACAGGCCCTGCATACACAATACTAACATATGTGTCAGAATTTCTTATAGGTGCTGCTCTATACGATCTGCCAAACTTAATACTTTTAGAAGGCCCTATAAGTGTAATTTCACGCCTAAATAAAAAAGAAAAATATAAAAGAAAAACACAAGAAAAAAAGATGCACTGCTTCCCCCAGTGTATTATATGAATGAAATAACAGTATAAGAAAAACACTCCAGGTGGAGCCACTCAGTAAATTCTGCTAATATCTCAACAGCGAAATTCCTGTTATAGGGCTTTCTGATTTGTGGTTTTTACATCTCCAAAGCCTTGTTTGTATTTTGTTTGACTTATTTTGTTACTAATTGCAGCACAATAAACACAGTTCGGTGTACTTTTCAACACCCAAAACATTTCCCACAATTTATTCTTTGGATTTAATAAAAGTCTAATAAAAATTGCTAATTTATAATTAATAGCGGTATCTGTGCATGACTTAATGTGCTCCTAGTACTTTTTCTTAGTTGCAGCTGAGTTTAGAATGGAGTTCTGCAGTGCCCTGTATTATGGGTACGAAAGAATGTGAAACAAGTTGCGGCACTGATGTTAGCCAACTGTAGCCATAAAACACTATGCACCATTCATACAGAATACAATGATTCAGTGAGCACACCTTATAGGGACACTGCATATAGAGATTAGACACAATGTCTAAAATCATGCTTGCACCAATTGTATGTGTAAATGGAGTCACATCCTTTATCCTTAGATCCCACATTGTTATTTGTTATTTTAAGCAACAAGTGCTACTTTATATGGTGTTGTTGCAACATTTTAAAGACAGTTTTTGATTTAACAAAATATAGAAGTTGGATGTTGACACACACAGACGACATACAATTTTCAGTGGTCAAATGGTTTAACTAGTTTTTTTCCCAGACGCCCTGGACTAGGGATTCTGAACATAAAGAAATAGCTTTATATGTCTAGTTCTTTAAAATCCTTCCCTTTTAAACTATTGTTCTTAGACCCCCCTTAACACAACACTAGATGGCAAAAAACTATATTGAGTTCAAACCATAACTTGGTGGTGGCAGCATATTACTTGTCTGGTGTGGAGTGTTTAGGGTTAAGTGAGTGACCAAAGGGCTGGTATTGTTAACACTTACACACCCACACCCTATATCTCTGGTTACCCAATAGAGTAACTAAAGTAGACTTTATGCACAATTTAAAGATTGCTGGTTTCTCCATGAGCATGACATGGTTGCAACTTCTAATACACTTTTTTTTTTTTTTTTTATTAATAAATAATGTAACATTAAGGCTTTCTCATAGACAATTGTCTTCTGTCACAAAGTCTCATTTCAGTAGTTGATTATTAGCCTACATAAAACACAAACTGAAAATAATCTATTAAAAATGGTACAGTATCAGGTGTGCTTCCTGACAATCAATTACTCATTACTCAGGAGAAGCTTTATGTATTAGGAAAAAGCATCTTGCCTGCTGATCAGATGATTACCAGTTAATTTCATTACTGATCGACTGAGCTCTTTGAGGGAAAGATTGAAATCACAAACCTAGAAAAACAAGAGACGTCTAAATATACCACAACTTAACCCCCCCCCAAAAAAACCCAAAACATATATATATATATATGTTTTTGGTTTTTTTTGGGGGGGGGTTTAAGTTGTATACATACAACTTATATACATATATATATATATAATGAATAAACAGCAAAATTCCACAATTCCTCATCTGGCACCAGGAAAGTTTAAAGGGTTTGTGGGAAGCTTGGTGCATCCATTTTCTTGTAGCTAGTATAGCACAGTGGGTATTGGACACAGTGGGTCCGATTTTTGATAACAGGTCTTCTTAAGTAATTATATAGTAAGGGCTTCTCTTATCTTATGCCCAACATTTTTTCAACATTAACACATTACATAATGAACACATTACGTACTTCAATACAAATTATCACCATTCCTACTGTGCAGTTACAAAAAATGACACTTTTGTTTATCAATATGTCTTCAGCAAGCTCTTTTTCTCCTACTTTCTCTTTCTGCCTACCTCTTTGGTCTTCTGCCCAATGTCATTTTTGCTCCACACTTGCTGACATATTTTCTTCTCATTTTTTTATATCTTCTTTCTTTCTTTTTTGTCTCTCTCTCTCTCTCTTGCCTCCCTTTGTAGTCTCTTTTCTCTTTGATCTAATTTTTCCTTTTGTTTATGTTGTACTGTTTTGTTGCTGGCTGCTTTTTGTCTCCTTGTTCACATTATGTTTCCTATTTGTACATTCTACTTTTGCTCCTAACATACATTATCCAATCACAATAAATATATAAGGAATTCACTTAATAAAGGAACTAAAACAATAGAATGAAAACAACAGAATATGCTTCTACCATCACTGTGAGGTTGCAAATCTTGATATCCCAATCAAATTTTCTTATAGCCCATTGTATGTAAACAAAAACAGAAAAATACTAAAAAAGGAAAATAAAAGAAAAAACCAAGAAACAAAAAAGCATTTGTCCCAATTCGTATTTGTATAAGTGGCCAATAATAATAATTATTGCTTCTGCTTGGAAAGATTCAGGATGCAAGATAAGCTTAGCCTAATGGTGTTTTGTACATGATATCTTGGCTGCTTTTACAAATAGGAATTAGGCCATTTTCTTGGCTGCACATTTTTTTTCCTTTTTACATCTAAACCTTCATCAATATTTATCTACTTAGTGGGGAAGGTTTTCTTCTAGAAGGAGAAAGAAGGCAAACTGATTTTGCAATAAATGATAAAGCAACAAAATACTGTTAAGGCAATTAACTAGATTGAAACTTTTTTACTGTTACTTTCTTAATAACTGCTTTTGCAAAATTTGCATCTGCTCAAACATAATATTCTATTACAAAATCAAAAAATGTAAAATTGCTATTTAGGCATTTTTCTATACAGTAATGCTTTAATTAGCAATTTGGAGTTTATAAACACTATGGGGAATATTCTGCAATGTTGAGATCTTCTTGGATCAGTTTGTTTAATTGTACTGAGATTGCATCACACTGCATTAACTTATTTACTTTTAAAGGCACATAATTTATCAATTGACAAATTTAGGTTGTTAAATTGCAATGTGCTGCATTGTATATGTAGCAGTAAGGTTTATTTACTAAAGGGGCAAAAAAGCTTTTATGAAATTCATTACTCCCCTCTGCTGTCCGAATGGTTTGGTTTACTCCCTGTAATTGGTCTCCCCCTCCAGCTACCCACCTTGATAGCGTTTTTTCCCATATACACAGAGTCCCCACCTGGGCATGCAGACACAAGGTAGTTTTATTTCAAATATGTATTGCAGCTAGGGTTAGTCAATGCTCCGGCTGTGGTACGGCAGCTGCTGTGGAATGTACATCTCATGATTCTTAGCCATTCATTTAGTTGGCCGAACACCAAGTGTCTTTTTTTGTTCCAAACATTTATGTCCCTTTCTTTCACTCCCCTCTAACTACCCTCTTTTTGTAATACCTCTAATAATTCACTATACAAATCATCATTACCTTTTCTTACTGCAACTTCTATGATGATGAGCCCTCAATAGTGGGAATAGTAGCTGTAAATTGTATATTGGGCTGGGGGGTGGTGGCTACAATAAGTCTCCAGTGCGAACATTAACTTTTGTTGATTGCATCTACAATAATATTCAGCAGTCATTTTGCTGGCTAAACTTCATAGGAATTGTAGTTAAAGACTGGGGTTGTGGTGGCCTACATTACATACTATCTGCAGACCTCATGGATTCATACAGCTAGACGTTGAAATCATTTAAGATTAAAGCATGCGTCGAGTGTAGGGTGCAAGTGGCCGTATCTATTTTCTTTATTGACCGCTGGCAAAATGTGGGAACCCATGCAGGCATGGATAAGGACTCAAAACATAACAAACCTTGTTTCTTTGTGTATATTCCTTAGACATGTCTACATTGACATATATATTTTTATTGTGTTTTAAAAAAAGTACAACATAATAGTATAATCTCATTATGCACCAGAGCTTGTGCAACACATTTCTGCGGAGGCCAGTGCGTAAACACTTAGATGTTGCTTATTAAACCCTAGCACTCTGGTATAACCTAAGCTATGCATTTTATAGGTATGATATTTGTTGTACTTACATAGGTAGCTTTCTTTTATGTACTCTAATAACAAGTATGGTAAAATTAAATTTCTTTTTTTTAGCAGTGTCAAATCAATAAATTGAAGTACCAACTATAAATAAAGGAGCAATTAAGAAGCATAAAGACACTTGCATATATTAATATCTGTATTTATATAAAAATATTAATGAAATATGCAGATATCTCAATGATTTTCACATACAAAACGGATCCAGCCACAGTAAATGTTTCTAAATGTCTTACAAGGAAGGCTATGATGAAGGTAGATAATGCTAGATGACAAATACACAAAACAATTTCAAATCCTACCAACATACATCCTGTTTGCGGGATATCAAGACTTGTGACCTTCCCTTTCCAAGGTTGGTACAACATTTAAACAATGATTATTTGTAGTTCTCCTCAACAACTATAAAACACGTTAACCAAGTAACATTTTTATCTTCAAACAAGCAATCATACTTCCCGCTGAAACTTTTTCCAAGGACTGCTTGTCAAATATCTCTTTCAGAGATAAAACGAAGTAATAAAGTTGTGTGACAAGGCATCAGAGGCAGTTTATGATGGAAGTGGTGATATTTAATCACTTGCAGAGTTTCTTCTGAGATTACTTTGGTATGCTAGTTTCACAAGCAGAAAAAGGGTAAAAAAGATATCTGATGAGATTGCAAACAAACTGAATGGCTGCCAACCAGTGCTTTCACTTAAAAAATGATTACCAAACACGAGCTATTTTTTCTCACTTATTTTGATCAGTTTTTCGGTTTCTATATATGAATACTTTTTGAGTTACTGCACCAGGGCATTCTCATTTGTAAATCGCATTTTTAAAATGTGACACAAAAAGATACACAATCTGTTGTTCTTTAGGAACTGAGGTGTGTATAGCAGATAAGCATTAACTGTTTATATGATGATTAGAGTGTCCCTTTAAAAGATATGTTTTTTTGACTATTATAAGAAATCCAATGAAATCTTAATAAAAGAAAAAAACACCTCATTGCTTTCACAGTTTCACACTGTAGCTCACTTTCTCTTACTCACACTCATCTATTGTTTCTTACACTCTCTCATGCTCTCCGTGTCTGTGTCTCCTTTTTCACCGCTCCATTTCTTCTCTTGCCTCTTCTTGTTTTTTGGTCCTCTGTCTTTCTTCTTCATCCTCCTCTCCCCGGTATCAGCTCTGTTATCCAGGTGCTTCCGCAAAAGGACGGAGCATCCTGTTGAAGGAACAGGAGAAAGGCCATCCCGTGGTGTGCACCATGGCTCCGCTCTTTTACAGAAGTACTAGAAAAGGTCAGAAAAATCCACCTTCTCCAATCAGAAGTAAGAGAAAAGAGAGGAGACCCGGGGACAGCCTCTTTCCTGTTCCTCCAATTGGCGGAGAAAGTGTGCCCAAAAACTCCACTCTTTTGTGGAAGTATATCTTTGTGGCCAGGTTTCACGGAGAAGCTGAAGACAGAAGAAGAAGACACGGGGGAAAACAAAAGAACATGAAGAGGCAAGGGAAGAAAGCTGTGGGAAAGTAGACAGGGACATGGAATCAGCAGAGGCAGCAGAGAAGGTAGGAAGACATTTTAAGTGTGTGAATGAGACTGTAATAGTTGTACTTGATGGCAGCCTTGTGTGAGAGAGCATGAGAGAGTGAATATATTAATCATGATATAGCATGGTTTGGATGGGAGTGATTACTGTACCATGGACTTGGCGTTGCAGCTTCTCTTAAAAGTAAGTGGTTTTATTTATACATTTTTACAGGATAAAGAATGCATATAAATGTACTTAGAAAGTAATTAAATATGCATACTTCATTAATGCGGCTACATGAGGTAATCGAGTATCTCTTTAAAAACTATGAAATCGAAGATTAAATCCAAAAAAGGTTTCATGCCAGCAGGGACATCAACATTTTCAATATAAATTACGTTACAGTGGCTTGAAAATATCACAACAAAATAAAGAACAAATAAAAAACAACAATGTAGTACAGCTATATATCTGTATATGTTAACCCCTAAAATTAAAGGAAAGTGTATAACACGGTACGGGTTTAGCCTTCAAGAGTTAAACATAACAGGGGAAAAAAACTGTGGATTAGTGTTTGTGTTTATCGTTTATTATTCTGGGTTCTCAGTCTATAGACCAATAAATTATAACCTCTAAATAGTATTTAGTCTCCAGCTCCTCCAAGCGCCCAGCTTTCTGCCACACTCTATCAACCTCTTGACAGCTTGCTATATTTTTATGCACTAAACATCTTGCTGTTGTGTTTTGGAATGTCACAGGAAAATCCAAGCCTATAAATCACCACAAAAATCCCTTAAAACATTAGTAAATTATTAAAAGCATAGGCTTTCTATGACCAGTAGATGTTTTGGACATAAAATCTCCAGAAATAGGCTATTATTATTGACAACAGATTCGTGTTCTAGAGATATCTTAATTGTGTTCTAAGATTCTTTTCCATAGACATTTTCTACACTGAGATAATGACTTTTCCTTTGCATGTAATATTTACAGAAAATTCCATAGAGATAAGACATATATAAATCCCTTAAGTCAGTATTTTTTGTAGTTGCAGCATTCTAGCAGTAACATTGTCTGAGTTTTTTACGTTTATTTAATATGCAACTAAAACAAATAGTCTCTCCCCAGTCGTACCAGCTGCAGTGCAATGGAGGTTTGCGCAGTTGCACCTATTTGCCTGTTGCACTCCTTGTGCCATGTAATATAGGACACTGGTCATATCCTGGCACTCTGCAATGTTAAGTGATACATGGATCAAAAAAGAGGAGTAGCAAGTTGAAAGTTCTCCACCAGTGTCAGCATGATTATAATAGCAGTAAAAAATTTACTGTATTTGCTAGATTATAAAACAAGGTTTTTTCCAGAGCAAATGTACTGAAAAATACCCATCGTCTTATAATCGGGGTCATCTTATAATCAGACCTCAACTAGATCTGACTATGAGACTAAGATCCAGATCCCCAGCAACGATGCAGGGGACCTGGATCCTCCTGTGTTATGCCCCCCCCAATTTACCAGTGCTTCTGAATCCCCGGTGCTTAGTCGGGGCAGCGTGTAGAACTCTACGTGATTCGCGTAGACAACTTCCGCTGCAGCCGGGAGGAACTTCTTCCCGGGAAGGTCTGTGCGATGGACGCAGACAACCCCCGCTGCTAACCGCACCTCCTCCCGGCTGCTGCGGAAGTTGTCTACGCGAATTGCATAGAGCTCTACACGCTGCCCAGACTACGCACCGGGGACTCAGAAGCACCGGTAAGTTTGGAGGAGGGAGGGGGGTGTTAAATGGGGGGCATAAGGCATTTCTGGAGGCAGAGTGCTCTGTAAAATGCCTTTTATCCCCCTTAATGCCACTCTGCCTCCAGAAATGCCTTTTAACCCTCTATACGCCACTCTGCCTCCTGAAATGCCTTATACCTCCCTATATGCCACTCTACCCCATAATATGCCTTTTAACCCCCTAAATTCCAGAGTGGCATATAGGGGTATAAGGCAATTCTGGAGGCAGAGTGGCACATAGGGGGGTCAAAAGGCATATCATGGGACACAGTGGCATATAGAGGGTTAAAAGGCATATCATGGGGCACAGTGGCATTTAGAGGGTTAGAAGGCATATCATGGGGCACAGTGGCATATAGGGGGTATAAGGCATTTTTGGGGCAGAGTGGCAAGCCTGGGGGCAGATGTGCATAACTGGGGGGGCAGGTTGAAAAAAAAAGGAAAATAAAAGCAAAATATTTTTCTCAATCATAGCTTTTATAAAAAAAATAAAATGTTCACATAGTTTACATGAATTAACATTTACTGGTAAAACTTTTTTCCTATAGGGACGTCTTATATTCAGGCTTTTTCTTTTTTCATAAATTAATATTCAGATTTTGGGTGGTCGTCTTATAATCAGGGTCGTCTTATAATCGAGCAAATACGGTACATTTCCGGCTCTTATCCCTAGGACTTCTAACAGATAAAAGTTTACCCACATCCTATCTACATTAATGTCATATCTATGCTCACTTGTGACCTGGCTTGAGTTGAACCAGGGACCTTGGTGTTACTGTCCTTTTCCCTATTGATCTGACACAGAAAATAAAATGTTTATAACTCCTGTACTCGAGGGCTGTAAATATCCCAGCTTGAGCACAGTGATTTCAAAATGCATTACACTACTTGTTTTTAGGCTAGCGACCCTCTCCTACACTGTTCTATTTGGAGTGCCTGAGTCCAGATTACATACATGAGCAGTCGCCTGCCGCCCATTTTCTTCATCTACCTCGCCGGCTTCTTCTATATACTGGATATTTAAACCATACTAATATTATGCAATGTGTTGTGTTGTGTTGTTTCCAGAATAAATCAGTGCACATATTTATTTACTATGTAAATTAGTACCAGACTAAACCTGGATTTATATTTCTAATTATTATTTTTTGCCTGAATCATTGCTTGCAATTGTTTTTAATTATTTGTCTAATGTTTTCTAACTTTACTTTAGAAGTTTGAGGATGCATCACTAGGGAAGGATGACTGTCCTGCAAAGTCAACCATTCCAATAAATTGTTATTTGGATTTGAAGATGGAATTTATTTGGCAGAATTGTTTTTAATATATTTTTATATTATTTTAGAAAGGTTCACATTTAAGGATTAAGGCATGCCCCCTTAACAGGTAAGTGAATGTTTTTTTTTTCATTCACCAGGTGTTGGTGGTATATATATATATATATATATATATATATATATATATATAATTTTACAGGGAAGGGATCTGTACCCCTCCACATATATAACTTATTTTATTTTAACCCTTCTCCCTCTAATTGACAGGAGATGCAGGGGGGGCTATGCAAACATACCATCAGAAGGGTAATTTATTTTAGTATAACCACCATTCTATTGAATGGAAAAGAGGATCGAGGTTACGGATGGGGGTCTGTGCCTCTCACAGGGGTTTTTTATATATTTCTTATATGCCCTGAGCAGGGAATTGGATATAGAGGTTGGATCTTTTCTGTGCTTTTTTATGATGCCCTGTGTTGTAAATGTGTCATCTGTACTTTACTGTCTGCCAGATGAGTTTTTCAGCTATTCTAATACAGAGCCTTTTGCCTGGGCTTGCCACTGGACTAAGAGTTGCCAGCTCAGGTTCTCTCTAATAAGAAATATGTACTTGGAGTTGTCATCATTGTCATCCTGATATACATTTGTTTGTCATCATACACAATATCATAGGTAGAAACATGCATATGATTTTCTGTTATAAATTAACAGCAGTCAATGTAAAAGCAATGTATTTGAACTAGGTTAACATGTAATATTTAAGTCAACAATGATCAATATGATCATAATAAAATATTCAAAACCACTGTTTTTGCCTTCATTGCTCTCACAGTTTCACACTGTCACTCACTTTCTCTTACTCACACTTATCTACTCTCTCTTACACTCTCTCATGCTCTCCGTGTCTGTGTCTCCTTTTTCACACCTCTGTTTTTTATAATCATATTAAATTGAGTTAGAAATGGACTATTTAACTTATCCTCCAGCTATTTGTACTAAAAGCAGGAAACAATCGTATATACACTTCTAGACCAGCCCCGGAGCAAGAAATAGGTGTAGGGGCACCATGACCGGGGAAGGAACGAGGAGCACCCCATGACCTAACAAGGGGTTAAAATATTGGTTAGATACATACATCCTCTGTGACTGCTTGGCCCCTGTGTGAACTTTTGCCCCCACACTCTGAATGTTCAGGAACAGGAAGAAGGGGAGGGCACTGGGTGTCATCAACCAAATAAATTTGGGAACCTGCTCACAGATGAGCTTGTACGTTTTTTAAGTAGGCGAAATTCTTGTTGGTCCACGTAAATATTTCTGCTGTGATCATGGAAGAATTGTTGCGGGAGCTTCGTTCCAGGCTTACATCCGAAGGGACGGGTTTGCTGCGTGATCGAGTGGCTGAGCTGTTGTCCGAGTCTCAACAACCTGATGTGCCGGTGTCACCCGAACCGGCTAGGGCCCTACGCTCCACGAGGACCCGGGTGACTCGCCCCCCGTCGCGCCGTAGTCCCGAGGCGTCTGGGCGCTCACGACCCGCTTCGGTTGAGGCCAGGCGTGCTGGCCGTTCGTCCGCTAAACGGAGCAGGGCATCAGCGAGGACCGGACGTTCCAGGGAGCCGCGATTACCGAGACGGTCAAGCCCTGACATTCCACCTACCTGCGGTTCTCCTAGCAGCGCTTCCGAAGACGAGATGGCGGGCGTTTCGGATGTTCCGGTGCGGCAGGATCCGGCTGCGTCGTCTGGCTCAGCTGATGGGGTACGTCCTGACGATGTTTCTCATTCCTCACACTCCGGGGCTCTCGCCCGGAGGCAGCAGGTGCCTGAAGGTGGTTCCAGCGGTGGGCAGGATTCGCGTCGTCGCGGCAGAGTGGGCGGTTCTCGCGGGAGCAGGGCTGTTGATGGACGTCTGGATGACCTCGTTCCTGCCAGCACAGTCGAGGACCCCGGTACGCCTGAGCTGTTCACGCCGGTGCCTGGTACTTTGCCAACTCGGGAGGCTATGCCCTCTACATCTTCCCCTGCAGCTGGCCTGGCGAGGGGTGAGCATACTGCTGATCATTCTTTTCCTAATTTTTCTTCCCATGCTGCTAATATCCCCAGTAATTTTTTAGGTTATGCTGGGTCACGGGGTCAAGTGGGGTCACAGGATCTTAGGGGTTCAGTGGTTGCTAGTGCAGGTTTGCCTGGAGCTTTAAGTGTTTTTTCTGCGCCTCATGTGTCTTCGGCGGCTGTGGATACCGCAGCTGGACATGTTTTACCTATGCAGCAGGGTGCTATCCCTTCTGGGCAACAGTTGTTAGCTCAGGGTGCTAATTTGAATCCACACAGTGCCGTTTTACCTGCTTTGTCTCAATTTGTTGATGGTTTTAGAGATTTATTAGTACGTTGTGGTTTGCAGGGTGCTGGAACCCCGGCGCAGGCTTGGGGGTCTTATGGCGTTGCGGGCAGTCAGGCGGTGTCAGTGCCCCCTGTGGCGACAGTGGCGGGGGTAGGATCTCCGGTAGCTAGTCCATTGCAAGGTCCTACCGGACCTGTGGCGCCTGCAGTGCCTGCTCCTTCTGGATCGAGCGGTTCGGGTCCTGTTGTGGGGGACAAACAGGGTGATCAGGCTGCCGTTCGTTTGGCGGATGCAGCCAGGGGTGAGGTTTATGTGTGCTTTGAGGCGCCCTTGGGTGCCCATCTGAAAGACGAGGTCCGGGAAAAGATTTGGAAAGGGGAGTACGTCGAGATTTTTTCTTTGCTTCCTTTGGGTAAATTTAATTTGGACAGGGTGAAGAAAGGTGAAGAGGTTAAGAAGGAGGAGGAGGAAAAAAGGCGTTATCGTTTAATTCCAAGAACCTTTTCAAATTGGCTTCAGGCTTTTGCCATTTTAGCCAGTGTAATCGGGCAGAAGAATCCTGAGCACTGTAGCGGTCTATTTGGTTACATGGATAGTATTGGGGAAGCTTACCGGGTTTATGGGGGTCAGTCGTGGCTCCGCTATGATGAGCAATTTCGACAAAGGATGGCTTTTCAGAAGGGTTTGCGATGGGATCATAAGGATATTTCTTTGTGGCTTAGGGTTATGACACCTGGCCGCAGTCAATCCCAGCCCTTTCCAGCAGCGGCTGGTGACAATTCCAGTTCTGGCTCATCGGCCGGCATGCAAAAGGGCTATTGCTGGAAATATAATGAGGGGTTGTGTAAATGGGGGTCCTTGTGCAGATTCAAGCACGAGTGCTCGGGATGCAATGGGTCCCACCCCTTCTCCAAGTGCTTTAAGAAGCAAAAGAAGGTTAAAGGGGCGGCTGGAGCAAAAGGGGGTGACTCCGGTACTGGTAGAGAGGATGGTACCGTGGCTGACTAACTATCCTGATCAAGAGGCGGCTGCTTTGTTACTTTGTGGGTTCAGGGACGGTTTTCGGATTCCTTTTAAGGAATGCGCAGTTACTACTGTTGTTCGGAATTTACGCTCCGCCTTGTCCTTTCCTAATGTTGTGTCCGATAAATTGAGTAAGGAAGTGGCTTTGGGGAGGATGGAAGGCCCTTTCCTGTCTTGTCCTTTGCCTAATTTACGTTTATCCCCTTTGGGGGTTGTTCCCAAGAAGGAGCCGGGTAAATTCCGGATCATCCACCATCTGTCTTACCCGAAAGGGCAATCGGTCAATGATGGAATTGACCCAGATTTGAGTACGGTGTCGTATACTTCCTTTGACCGGGCTGTAGAGTGGGTGCGTTCTTTTGGACGAGGGGCATTGATGGCCAAGACTGATGTGGAGGCGGCTTTCCAGTTGTTGCCGGTACATCCGGAGTGTTTCCATTTGCTGGGGTGCAAATGGGACGGGCAATATTTTGTGGATAAATGCCTCCCGATGGGTTGCTCGATCTCTTGTAAATATTTCGAGGTTTTTAGTTCATTTGTCGAATGGGTTGTGCGGGAGGTGTCGGGTTTACCGTCCGTCATTCATTATCTCGACGATTTTCTATGTATTGGCCCTCCTTCTGCGTCTCATTGTAGTGTTTTATTGGCTACGGTGATTCAGGTTTCTCGGGATTTCGGAATACCTTTGGCACCGGACAAGACGGTGTCCCCTTGTACATGTTTGAGTTTTCTGGGTATCGAGTTGGATTCAGAGGAGATAGTTTGTCGGTTGCCGTTGGATAAGGTGCATGATATGCGTTTCATGGTTGCAAGTTTTCTGCAGGTTTCTAAGGTTACCTTGAAGCAATTACAGTCATTGATTGGCAAACTTAATTTCGCGTGCCGGATCATGCCCATGGGGAGGGTTTTCTTACGACGGCTGTCCTTGGCTACAGCCTGGGTTAAGGCCCCCCATCATTTTATTAGGCTTACCGTGGCTTTGAAGGAGGATCTGAAAGTTTGGGATACTTTTCTTTGCGAATATAACGGTTGTTCATTGTGGCTTGCGCCTCCGGTTTCCAGTTCGGAATTGGAACTGTGGACCGATGCCTCGGGTTCCTTGGGTTTTGGCGCTTATTTTAAGGGTTCTTGGTGTGCTCGGCATTGGCCTACGGGTTGGGAATCTAGAGGTTTGACTAGGAACCTGACGTTTTTAGAACTCTTTCCGATCTTGGTGTCCTTGGAGCTGTGGGGGGACCACTTGGCCAACAAACATGTTAGGTTTTGGTGCGATAATTTATCCGTTGTTCATGCTGTGAATAATATCTCCTCTTCTTCTTTGCCGGTTTTGAAGCTATTGCGTTGGTTAGTGTTACGTTGCCTTCAGCTGAATATATGTTTTCGGGCTATTCACGTGCCGGGGGTTGCTAACGGTGTAGCTGATTCCTTGTCTCGTTCACAGTGGGACAGGTTTTTCCGGCTGGCGCCTCAGGCTGCCCGCGAAGGCTGTCGGTTTCCAGATTGGATGTGGACGCTGGCAGAGTGATGGCTGAACAGCTTCGATCGCGGTCGCTGGTTCCTTCCACGCGGGCCTTTTATGACAGAACATGGCAGGAGTGGGAGTGCTTTGAGCGGATCGCAAAGGAAGCTGACGGGGAGGTGGACAGGGCTGAGGTATTATCGTGGTTTATTGGGTACTTGTTTAGCAAAAAAGTATCCGTGTCAGGTTTGGATCGCCGTATGGCGGCCCTGGCTTTTGTCTTTAAGGAGAAAGGTGTTCCTGATGTGACTAAAGTTTTTTCGGTGCGACTGGCGGTTAAAGGGTTTAAAAAGGGCCCCAAGGTGGCGGATTCCAGGCGTCCCGTGTCGTATGGGATGTTGGTGGGTCTCGTGGGCAAGCTGCAAGGTGTTTGTTCATCGTCGTTTGAAGTTTTGCTCTTTCGTTGTGCATTTTCATTGGCCTTTTTCGGTGCATTTCGGATTGGGGAATTAGTGAGCCCCTCAAAGTCCGTTCAGGGTGGGATTCAGGCTGCTGATGTGGTTTGCCGTGGCAAGACGGTTAGTATTCTGATTAGGCGTTCCAAGACTGATCAGGGTGGTAAGGGGCTGTATGTGGAGCTCGTGGAGTGTCCAGGCAGCCCGGTTTGTCCGGTTGCCGGTTTGCGTGCCTATGGGGCTGTGAGGCCGGATGGCCCGTCTTCTTTTTTGGTACATGCGGACGGTTCCGCGCTGTCCCGTTTCCAATTTCATTCGGTTTTTAAGCATGTTTTGCGTACTTGGGTCTGGCTGAGGCTGAATTTGGCACGCACTCCTTTCGCATAGGTGCGGCCACCGAGGCTTCGAGGTGGGGGTTGAGTAGGGACTTAATTAAGAGAATAGGCCGGTGGGAATCCACTAGGTTTAGGTCCTACATTCGCCCTCATTTGCTTTTATAATTGTTTCTGTCGGTTTTGCGGCGGTTTGTTTGTGCTGTGCTATGTTGTTTGTTTTTCTCTTTTACAGACTCCGTCCGCCGGGAAGTGTGGATTTTGGGGCACTCGTATGTGTATTGGGCGGCCAGACGGGCGTCGGTTCGGCCTTCTGGGCGGCAGCTGGGTTTCGATAGAGATACGGTTGCTATCAAATGGCTCGGATTCAGAGGTATGCGCTGGGATAGGGTTTCCCGGGAATTGTCTCGGCACGTTCAAGTGCATGGTGTGCCCCATATCGTAGTTTTGCATGTTGGGGGAAATGATCTGTGTTATGTGCCGCTGCGTGAATTGGTGTGTAATATTAAGGCCGATCTTCGGCAATTTTGGGCCGCCTACCCGCGTACGATTTTTGTGTGGTCTCACATTGTCACGAGGAAGGTTTGGAGGGGTGCCAATTCCCGGGAGGGAATCGAGAGGGCCAGGCGGCAAGTTAATAAGACTATCTCACGTTTTGTTGTTTTTCAAGGGGGTCTCGTGGTGAGGCATGTTGATTTGGAGGGCGATTTGTCGGGTCTCTTTCGTTGTGATGGCGTCCACTTATCGGAGGTGGGTTTAGATTTATGGAATCTGGCTATTCAGTCAGGGATAGAGCGGGCCTTGGAGGTTTTGGGGGGCCAGTAACGGTGCAAGGGGTCGCACGTTACAGGCTGTGGCGGTTGGTGTTTACATTTTGGTCATTGTTAATATGTGGTTGGCTGGTTCGGTGCTTGAGACAACTATCTAAGGTATGGTTGTACTCGTGGTGCACATGCCTCAGGGCGGAAGTGCAGAACACTCCCTGGGCGCCTTGCTCAGGTGATACGTTGGGTGACGTGTGGTTGCTGGGCTTTGGACGCCGGCAGCCTCTACAGGTGACGTGGTTTGTTACGCCCTTACCAGCCCTATAGATATACGGTGTTATATGGTTGGCTTGTAGCCAAGAATTTGTGGTTTATAACGTTTAAGAAATATGATAATGAGTGTCACGGTTGGGGATAATACCGGGATTTTGACCGTGGCCAAATTTATCCAAAATCGAACAATAAAGCAATTTTAATTACATACATTGTCTATGTGTCTTATTTGGGGAATGGGGCCGAAGTTGACGATACTAAGGTCATGCACATGTTCAGTAGCACCTCCATTTAACGGAAAGAGAGTCATACTGCAAGTGAAATTAATAGAGGTATTGGCAATAAACCACATTTATGCTTTCTGAACACTAATGTTATACTAACATTCATGCTACTGTCAATGATTTCAATTGGCTCTTACTCCCTTTGACTTCAATGGGAGTGCTACTTAGCATGGGCAGGAAGTACTGTATGTTTCATGCTTACACTTCCAGTAGAGGCAACTAGAACCAAGGAATTAAATACTAAAGCATGCCTACTCCGATTTGCATAGGTTTTGAAAGGCAGAGAACACAGCTGATGCAAACTCAATCACCTGCCAAGAAATATATGTAAATAGAATAGTGCATCTTACCTGCAAAAGCACTATAGTTAGCCTTAATAATGTTACTAATTTAGTCATCTAAAGTGCACAATGCTGTTCACAGATTCATAATTTAAATATGTCCTGTTTTAATTGTGTATCACGCATCTTTTCATTTACATCAATATTTAAATTCTTACATGCAAATTGCATGAGCCCTTAGCAAAACCAATTGATTAAAATGGCAGTGTGACTTTTATCAGATCAAGAGGGTAATTGAAGTTCCTTTAGAAGTGAGATGATCTGATCGTTCAAATAACACTTTGTGATGCCACCTGCTATTAACTACTATATTCCTTGGCACAGCCCTTTCCTTGGCTTAGACTTCCAAATCTTTTCCATATGGCCGCTGGAGTTCTATGGGTTCTACCCATTATATCAATGATAATGATTTGTGTTAGTACAGTAATCTATTTATTAGTGAAAGCTATTTTGTACCATTGCAGAAAATTGGTCAGGCAAGGTTATCTGTGAAATAAAACAAGCCATCTTGTTGCATCTTTCTGACCTGCTGTAGCATGACACAGGCTTGTGTGGATCTGCTGTAGCATGACATAGTTTGCAGGGATATTACTTCATATCTGGGCATCTTTAATTTCTATATGTGCAGACCATCAGAAAATCAATGAAGAGAAATCTGTGATCTGGGAGCCCCCATGAGACAAGGTCATAGTCGGTGCAGCTCATTGTTCAAAACCATACCACTCTGCTCATGAATGCAATTATATAGTTTCTATTATTAATATTGCAACTGTGGAATTTTCATCCTGTTCTGTAAGGGTAAAAAATATCACTGTCCTGTAAATGAACCTTTGGTTTGGAAATGTACTGTATATATCAGTTTGGTTGTGGAGGCAATATTATTTAACAATAACCTTTGCTATTTATGCACTAAAACAATAATTAAGTGTTATATTTTATATCAGTATTCTTAGAACAAACAGTAATGTATGATAATAGGATACAAGTATTCATATAATACATATATAATACAAAATAATGTGTTTCTATCACATTTCGGTAAAATGTATTGCATGCCTTTGTAGAAGTTCCATCTCCAGGGGTGGACTGAGACCATCCAGGGCCCCAGGCAACAAAAAGTCACGGGTCCCCTGTAGTGATGCCCCTCCCTTAGTCACGCCGTATCATGAATGTGCCACTTCCTGATTAAGCCCCTCCCTTATGATTACATCATCATGTATCACATTTTTCAGTATTTGTGGTATTGAAAAAAAGGATATCTTTTAGACAGTGTAAAAAAAAAGGCAATTTGTGGTTTTCACACAGCATCACAAACATATAGTTCTTATTATTTATATATATAAAAATATGGACAGCAATGGAAAAATACAACAGTATTGCACACATAATTTTAAATACATAAATATATAAGTACAGAAACTCAATCTGAAAAATATAAAAGTAAATATAATTAATACCACTGTAAAAAAGAACTAAACACTAGGTAGTACGAAGGCTCATCGAAAGAATGAAAGGGGTGTACCTAGAGTATTTGGCACCTGAGCCGATCATAATTGTGGCACCCTCCCACATACAGTTTAAAATTAAAAAATGTTATTAGTAACTTAAATAAGTTTATTTATTATTTTGCATAACATGAACAATCCAAAATATCCTATGAGGCGACAATGGAATTTTCAAGGGTGCTTGAATCTCTTGTGTGGGCTTTGAAAGTTTGTGACAGCTCAGACATACTGCAGAGCCTTAATCTCTTCACCTATTGTCACAAAACAATTTTTCAGTCCCTTCAGAGTCATTTTGTCTTTCTATTTCACACCACTTTCCTCCTTCTTATTGGATTTTGAGGTTGTCATGGTTGCAGTTTCCCTGTGTTGCTATACTAGGCTAAGAGAATGTCCTCTGGGCTTTGAGGTTTATTAAATGGCTCAGCTATACCTCAGTAGTTTATTTTTTCTCTTAAGGTGCCCTCCATGTAAAATTAGGATATGCAGTGCATTAATTTTAGAAGGATATTATGATTTCCACATCAACTTATTAGTTTTGTTAGACATGATACGAAAAGCAAGTATTGTTTGATATTTCTGTTTATATTTATTATTATTATTATTATTATTATTATTATTATTATTATTATTGTTTTATATGGGGTAATCATATCCAGCAGCACTGCACACAGGATATTAGAAGTACTGGAGTTACAGAAACAAAATTTTAAGAGCCAGTTTACAATCTAGAACATTTAGAGACATCGTGTGCTGAGAACACAGTGTTAAAATGCTTCCTGTTAGATCCTTATTTCAGATTCAAGCATTGAATATCTACATTTCTGCAAGTTGCATGGCTCAAAGAAGCTATTTATGATTCAAAACAAAAACGGAATATCAACGTTCCAAAAATGTAACAAAACACATAGAGCTAAAACCTGATGCGTGAACAAGGAAAAGGCTCATGAAAATATTTTCTCAAACATTTGCTCATATTTTACAGATTACCCAACTAGGCTGTGACTTCATTTCAACCTCTGGTCTTGATTCCTGCTTTGGACTAGAATGGAAAGGTCACTGCACTGGCCTGTCTCTTTCTATGGATTAGTTTCATTAGCTTCTGCTTCAGCAGACTCTGTTAGAAAAGCTGCTCTTTCCAAAGGTGATAATCATCTTTTATCTTAGCTGCCTGTGCAGTGTGGTTTTAAGGTTTTCATTGCATTGAAGCTAGATTTACCCCAGTGACAATGTTGTTAACCACTTGGGATTTTTTTTTTTTGGACTGGTCTGATTCTAAAGTTCTCACGTAATAGAAAATAAAACATTTAATACATTGATAAAAAATAACATTAAAATGTATTGCAAGTAATTATGTAACATGAAATGTCAAGACATTTTAAAATAGTTTTAGTTAATTTAAATGAATTAACATTTTATTTAGGCAGCGGATACATTTAGGGCCATCAGTCCTTACATCAGCACAGTAGGGTGTGGGAGAGAGAAAGCACATCATGTACCGTATTTACTGTATATAAGCATATAAATGCACCTAAACTCTTCAAGTCAATACAAACTTAATTTGGGCCCTTCGCCATAGTCTTAATTATGTTTATTCCCTTCATGGTTTACCCACCTCAAAAAAGTATAATCTATTATTATTGCACAGAAACAACTCATTACTCATGTGTTGGACTGTGATTATGCTCCCACTGAAGTCAACAGGATCCAAGTCAGGAGTTGAGCACAAACTTTACCAAGTGTATGGAGCATATAGCTATATGCTTAATTGTGCAGTTATAATAAAAATAAAACCATGTGAGTTATTCACTAGACAGACAGTTTGGGCATGATGAAACATTTAATTTTAGATCCTGTACATTTTCTTACAGAATATCTTGTTATGCCTCTAGGGCATTATTACTTTGTAGATGGCAATGTGCATATGTAAGGCACAAAAGTCTCCCAAAATGTAAATAATAATTATGAGATGGAGGTACAATGAAACTGGATATCATGCCCAAGGCTATATGTAATGCTGTCCAGCCATACATTTTAAATCCTGTTTACAGCTGTTTGATTGATGATGTAATTGAACTGATGTTCTCTGGGACATTGTCTGGATATTGGAAAGCTGAGCTAGGACATCCAATGAATTATCCAAACATAAAAGTGTTACATTATTGCAAGTGAGTGTTCAGAAGTTCACTGTTATTATTGTAGGCTGTAATTCATCTTACTTTTCCACGAGTTAATCATAATATGGTCAGAATAAATGTTACAATATGTAAAATTCTCAAAAATTGAAAATGCTTAAAATGCAGCACTAAAATGTATTCTGCTCTACTCACTGTTCCCAAGAATTCAAATGACAAAAAGACCAGGTATATACCGGAGACATTCAGGTATACGTAGGTAGTGTTGTGAAAAAAGCAGATAGCAAATAGAGCCCTGCACGTGATTTTTTAATCCCGCTCCCGCTGATTTTTGGCCCGCTCCTGCAATGTGGGTGTTCCACTCCCTCCTGCTCCCACTACATTTGTGGCCAATCCCGCCCGCTCCCGCCACATTTGTGGCCAATCACGCCCACCTCCTTACCTGAACTGCAGAGTTCCCGCGCAGTCCCGCAAGGCTGCCTTCTCGCTGCTCCCTCACGGTGTCTCTTCTCTTGCTCCACCCACGAACAAGGCGGAGTCACGGGAAGTGAAATCACATCACGTGACTCCGTTTTGTTCCTGGGCGGAGCAAGAGAGGAGACACTGTAAGGGAGCAGCGAGAAGACAGCCTTGCACGACGTTTTTAACCAAATTATGACGTACAGTACCTATAATACAATAACAACCAAAACATATCTTACAAATCCTTCATTATTATGCCAAAGAAAAAACAAACCAACTTTCATAAGATGACATAAGACAACCCTCATAGGATCCATGACATAGATGGAACGTGTTAACAACGTGGTCAAATAATAAGCCATCTGTGAAGCAAGATTATATATATATATATATATATATATATAAAACCCTTGGGCAATGACATAGTTTAACCCCTTGATGACAATTGCCGGTCCGGGCACGTTGCGGAAAATCAAGGCCTTAACGACAAATGACGTGCCAGGACCGGCACGTCTTTAAACGGGTGCAGATCTATTTTCGCTTTCTGCACCGAAACGGCGTTGCTGTAATGCCTCGACCTCGAGGCATTCAGCAACGCCATGATCGGCACAAAGGGGCCATCTCTGGCCCCTCCCCGTGGCGTCATCATCCGCCATACTTTGTATGCCCGTTTTAAAAGCGTTTAGGAGGCGATCAACGATCGCCTTCTAAACTTAAATGGTTTCGCTGGAATGCCTCGATCAGGAGGCATTCAGCGACACCAAACACTTACCTCTCGATGGGCTGTGACCGCTCCGGAGAGCGGTCACAGCCGCAGCTGCCGGTGATCTTCGCCATCTGCAAGATGGCGGTGGCCCGGGAAAAAAACAATAAAGGTGAAAAAGTAAAAAAAAAAAATATATATATATATAAAAAACATATTTTTGTGAGCAAGTCCTAAAATTGGCATATTAGCTTAAAACAATTCTCGCATGGAAAGAGTTAAAATACTGGCATATTAAATGCCCATGGGGTGTCTACTTTTAAAAAATGTATGATTTGATGGGGTAAATTGAATTGGCCGGGTTCAACAATGTCCCAAATAACACGGGGGGAAGGATGGCCACACATCTAATTTCCAATTAGAAAAATGCACACGTACCAAATGTGGCCTTTTAATTCCCCCCAAAAATGACAAACCCATGCATGTGGGGTATCACTGCGCTCAGGAGATGTTGCTGAACACATATTGGGGTGTCGTGTGACAGCGGCATAAACCAGGAGCTGTAAATTCATACATAAAGTAGGTGTGTGTGGGAAAAATACACACAAAAAAATACTACTGCAAACTTTGAAAAAATTCTGGTGGTAAAATGTGTGCATGCAAAGAGTTAAAATACTAGCATTTGAAATACCCTGGGGTGTCTAGTTTTCAAAAATATATGGCTTTATTGGGCACACTGAAATGGCCCGGCTCAAAGATGTACCAAATAGGGCATGGGCAGTTGATCGCCAAACGCCAAAGTTCAACATTGAAAATGCGCATGCCCCAAATGTGGCCCTTTTGGCCCCAAACAGCCAGGCAAAACCATTCATGTGAGGTATCGCTGTACTCAGGAGATGTTGCTGAACACATAATGAGGTGTTTTGTGATAGTGACATATACGAGAACCTTTTAATTCATACCTGAAGTAAAATGTGTGTGGAAAAATAAATGCAAAAAAAATGACTACCATAAAGTTTGACAAAGGCTGATGGTAGAATTAGTGCTTTGAAAGGGTTAAAATGCTAGCATTTGGAATACCCTGGGCTGTCTAGTTTTCAAAAATATATGACTTGATGGGGTAAATTGCATTGGCTGGCTTCAAATATACCCGAAATGGCACATGGGGGGAAGAATTAGCAGATTTGGAAAAAATGGCTTTGAAATAGCAAAACGCTACCTGTACTTATTGCCCCATAATGTGTAGAAAAAAGCAAAAAAACATAAAAACATTGGGTATTTCTAAACTCAGGACAAATAGTAGAATCTATTTAGCAGGTTTTTTCATTACCTTTTATAGATGAGTAAATGATTTTTCAACTAAAAGTTAGAAACAGTCATTTTTTTCTAAATTTTTCACCATATTTTATACTTTTTTTAATAGTAAATAATATGATACAATCAAAACAATGTCATCTAAAGAAAGCCCTTCTTGTCCTGAAAAAAACAATATCTAATGTGTGTGGGTTCAGTAAACGGGAAAGAAGAAAATTACAGCTAAACACGAGCAGTGCAGAAATTTTAAAACGGCCATTGTCACGAAGGGTACAAAAAGTAAAATCAGCCTTTGTCACGAAGGGGTTAAAAGTCCCTAGATCCCATATTTGAAACATTAAATGTATGGTAAAAATTGTTACTATATCCATTACCATTAATACAGAATACTGTTTGATATACTTCCAAATCCTTTATCACATGCATGTTTAATTAACTGTATCTTACATAAAGGTAGAGCATGTGGTGTTTTGAGAACAAATCCCATTAAAATAGATTGATTAAATCATTGCTTACGTATTTCATCTACACAACATGCAAAAAAGGATTTTTATGACCCATTAAAAGAAAATGCTGGTATATCACTTAGATTGTTGTCATTCAATCTTTGATTGCTGTCACTTATTTGCATTAAAAGATTCAAGACATCTGTTTCAGTAAATATCAGTTTAATAATATAACACAAAAGACATACAATGTGTGGTTTAGCAAGAGAAAATCACATGGGACATTCATTGTTAAACAAGCTATATGATGTATTCTTCTGTATGTGTGTCATTCAAATGAGTATTGTTATTGCACTCACATATTTCACAATTAAGTCAAAATTACAGCTCAAGATATACAGTACAATGGTTGAGTACAATAGATTATGGTTTATTTGTTAAACAGGGAGTTTGCCAACATTTCATAATGCACTATACAGGACAAATCAATATGAGCTTTTAGACAGACTAAGACAAACCGATACATAAGGCAAATTTACAATCCAGAGGGACTGAAGTGAGTAGAAATATAAGGTATGTAGTAAGGGGAGAGGTAGTGCAGGGGTTGTATTAGGGGTAGGTGATATCTAGCTACAAAGATGCTATGCTCCTCTGGAGAAGTGGATTTTGAGATTTTTCTTTTAAATTAAGATGGATGGTAAAAGCTGGAGTTTAGGTGGAAATGAGTTCCAGATGGATGAGTGCGCAAGAATGAAGTCTGGTAAGCAGGAAAAAGAAGAGATGAGAAGTAATACACAAATTTTTTGGGTCGTTTTTGTCCGATTTGTTTTCGGACAACAAATTCTATTTCCTGCCTTTTCGTTTCAGGTGAAAATGGGGACAGGGGCAATTTAGATTCAGAAACTAAATCTGTTGTCTGATGCCCACATTTACTCTCACTTACTCTCTCACTCTCTCACACTTTCATTTTCATTCACTCTCTCTTTCCTTCTCTTACGACCATTTCTGCTTATTTGTCTCGCAGCTCAGCTTCCATGTCTCAAATCTTGTTGTTTTCCTTTCTCCTCTCTTCTATCTTTTATTTTCTGTTTTTTGTCTTCCCTCTTCTTTGTTTCACCATATCTCCACAGTAATAATAACTTGGCAAATGCCCACCAAAATGGTGGAACTTCCAGTGACGTCTTCTCCCCAAATCATCCAATCAGGGGGAGAGGATGTCACTGGAAGCTCCACCATTTTGGCCTAATTTCACACAGGGTTATCTTAGGGCACAATGGCAGAACATCTAGTTCCACCATTTTGACAGAAATTGGATGTTAGGTCATGTTAGCAGACATGGAAATGAAGAGTGAAGAAAGAAGAGAAATAGCTATACTTTAATAATAAAAAAAATATGAGAGAAGAACAAAATGATGCAGAACATGAAAGTGGATGTCAGGATACTACCCTGTCCGCCCTGAATCTGCATTTGTTCACAGTTATGTCTGTTGCAGCCACAGTGTCCTAAAACTATCTGTGTGCCCGACTAGGGGACTTTCATGCTGTACATTTGACTTTGTGCATGTGCCCTATTTGATCACATCTGGTCCTGTACTTAGCTGTCTTGTTTCATTTTGTCTGTCTGTACCTTCCTCCTGGTAATGATGCATTGTGGAGTACAAACTCAGCCTCTGTTATCCCCTGCAACTTGGCTCCTACCTGACCTACTTACCCTTAGAGTGGATCTTTGAGACAAAGAAGCAGTTGTCAAAGAAGGTAGGGAGACACTTAGAGACTGTGAGTGGAAAAGCCTGTGGATTTTGAACGAAATTCTGAGCTTTTTGCTTCACTCTTGTCCGATTTATGGGATTGACAAAATCAGCAATTTTCATTAAATTTGCAATTTGTACAAATCCAAAAGCCCAAGTCTAATAAGTAAGGAAGTAAAGCTTTAGTCCACTGAAAGAACATAAGGATCCAGTAGGGGAGTATTTTGTTATTAAGGCAGAAATCTATGGAGGAGCATATTATGAAGGGCTTTATATGTTAGTGCAAGGATTTTAAATTTAATTCTTGATTTTATAGGAAGGCAGTAGAGGACTTCACAGAGTTGGGAAGCAGAAGAAGGGTGTTGTGTAACGAAGATAAGTCTAGCAGCAGAATTTTTTATAGATTGCAGTGAAGACGGAGGAATGCCAACCAGAAGACTGTTTCAATAGTCAAGGCAGGAAATTATAATGGAGTGAACCACCCTAAGCCTTCTCTCCTTCTCCCACAAATCTTGGCTCACCTCTGACACTCAAACACCATATGTTGACACACACGCACACTAACACCATGCACTTGTCAAGCAATGATGATGTAACACAAATAACTGTTGGATGCCTGGCCACCAAGCAGCTCCAACTCACAACAAGTTTAGTCCATTAAGCAATTAGTGAAACTAAAAATAAAATAGAAATGAAAGATAAACATCATATATCACTTTAAAGATCAAATAAATACCAACTCTGAATAGTTATACTGTCTTTTAAGTTTATATGCTGCATCAACTTTACTTAAGCAGATCTATAGTGGAGTCTGGGTGCATTCTTCATAATGCCTGAGGGATGAGCATGACTTCTGCAGAGAACTATACTCCTAAGCTTAAACAGTGTTGCTGAAATGCCTCAATAGCGAGGCATTCAGCGACACCAAAAACCCACCCAAGGACTCGGTGTGAACATACCTAGTCATCCTGTGCCTATATCCTATTTGGAAAATCTTTGAGGCTGGCCAATTTAATTTATCCTCACCAAACCCTTTTTTTATAACTAGACATTCCAGTATATTTCAAATGGGGGTATTTACACTCTTTCCATACACTAATTCTACCACCAGCCTTTGTCAAGATGATTTGGTAGTTATTTTTGTGTGTTATTTTTCCAACACACGTTGCACTTTAGGTGTGAATTCACAGCTCCTTGTATATTCAAGACCTTATCACTCCAAACAACACCCCACTATGTGTTCAGCAATATCTCCTGAGAACAGTGCCAAGGTTTGTCATGTTGTTTGGGTTACTAAAAGGCCACATTTGGGAGGTGCCCATTTTTTTCTTTTCATTTTGACATTTGGTCCCTCTGACCACATGTCCTATTTGGGACATCTTTGAACCTGGCCAATTCAATTTACCCCACAAACCCATAGATTTTTTAAACTAGACGCATTGTGATTAGAAAGCTGGCCTCTATTGACTTGAATAGTTGAATTCAGTGCTTGTATTCAACCTGCAAGGGGAGCCCAGAGTTTTTAGGAGGATTTGGAGAGACCTTATTGGAAACTAATTTATTTTTCAATAAGCGCCACCATCTTGCAAGAGGCAAGCTAGGTGAACAAATTGTTTGTGTTGTTTTGGGTCCACTTATGGACAACAAATTTAGTTTTTCTGAAATACAATTCTTCGTCACTCATTCTCTCACACTATCTCTTACTCTACCTGAGATTCTCTTTCAATGTCTTCCTCTGACAGCCACTTTCGTTTCTCAGCTTCACTATCTCCTTCTCTGCAGCTCCTCTTCTTGTTCTTCTCTGGTTTTTTTTTCTCCTTTTTCAGTGTACTTCTGCAACAGAGGGGAGCCTCCGCTCCCACTCTCTTCCCCAGTTGGTGAAATGGGGAGAGGTTGTCCCTGTGGTGTGGGCAAATGCTCAGCCCTATTGCAGAAGTTAAATAAAGGCACCATGCATGTCCTATAAAAACCAAAAAGACATCAAGGTTTAAAACCCCCCACACAACTCAAAAGATAATTTGCTAAACACGGGTAGCTTAGTAATTATTTTTTGGCCTCTAGCTCTGTGCAACATACAGTATAGTTATATGCTACTTATTTGAAATGGAACTGTGCTTAAAAACGTAAAAAAAAAATATAGCTAGACTATCTAAATGCAGACTAGAAAACAATTATGTAGAAGAAAATAAGGATAATAAGTATAGGATGGCAAACAACTAATAGTATGACAAATTATCACTGATTCCTTAAAGTACTTTACAGAAAATCCAACAAAAGCATAAGAAATCTCTCATATCAAACAGTGGACTAATATCTGTTTCTGATTTGCAATCCTCAGACAATAGGATACACAATAATTCCTATCTATGGTCAGCAAATAACATAAGAATAAATATTATTGACATCCCACCTATTCAGCTAGGCCCCCTTTAAATTTTGCAGTTGAATCAATAATCAATGAAATGTTTGACTATATTTCATGTAAGGTAATGCAATTTTCATTGGTTGATGTTTTTTTGAATGCATTACTAAGATCTCAGTTGAATCAAGTAAAATAAAAGTGATTTTAAATTATTTTCTATATAAATATGAAACAACATTCTGGAAGTAAACATGCAATTTTATATGTGCCTGAATAGTATTAAAAAAGAATAAACTGTCCATGATGAAATAAATATGCAACCAAACATGACACAAGAGTCACAATCAATAAAACAAATCTGTCTGTTTTTTCTGTAAAATATGTTGTAATTGCATTTCTTGGAGCAGATCTATGTGAAATAATTTTTATGACTTGTACTGCTTGTCTGGTGCTGACCTTGTATTTCAGTCTATATGGAGATGGAGATGTACAAAACCACTTGGAAATTAGACAAAGTGGAAGTTTATTTGGCATTTCATGTGTATGTCACACTTATTTGAAATGCTGTCAGATGTGTTATTAATTTCTGTACAATGATGTGCTTTATTTTTCATATTGGCTGTTATGTAAATCCTTGGGATTGCCTATCCTATAAATGTTCCTATCTCCCCAATAGCTCATACTACACATAAGTGTTGATTTGCTGCACACTGGAAGTGCAATTAACACCATTACTTTCTAATTGTGTCTTTAACAGTTTGTGTCCCAGTTGGTTAAATATATTGACTCTGTGATTTGAAAACAGATACATATTTCTATCTATTAGTTTAAAGTTTAATTTAGACATCATCAACCATGAAATCATGTGGAAAGAAAACTTCCGTATTAAATAAATCCTACACTTAATCACAATTTCCACGTGATACGTCTATGTATTCATTTTTGCACCATACATTTCTATCAATATAATACAAATTGAAATTAAGTCATATAAATGCTTCAAAGTTAACTTAGAGCATAAACAACTTGTTCTATTGCTAGTATATTTTCAATCATTGCATAGTTTATGGCTGAACAGCTGTTTTCGCCTTAGATAAGTAAAAAGTCTTCCTGACTGCATATGTAGCTTTCATCAGAGGTTCTTAAACCCCAAAATTAACAAAAATAAAATCACAAATAAAATGCCAACAAGTTTATCAATGTTTTTTTTTTTTAACCTTCCAAATAATCTTTTTTACGTTTTTAATAGGTCCTGAGTCAAGACAAGACATTTTGACAAAAATGTCTTATTACTACCATCATACCAGAAGAATTACTATTTTCAGCCAATGGGAAAAACAAAGGACAGAATATGAACAAAATGGTTTAGATGGTATTTTTGCTTACATGATACCAAGAACAAGATGATTGTTACAACAACGTGAAGTCACACACACACTTTTTGATATGTTATATTAAATGAACTTGCATTGTCTTTCTAGCACTTACAATCACTTTACATTGTGATATGATCCTAAATACTTATTGTTTAAAATCCCCTCCATGATACTCACCCTCGTGGACTGCATGAACTGCTGTAGTTATTGGAATAAGTGTATTAGACTTTTGTCAAGTTATCTACCAGCGGCTTCTCCTAAAAGCAGGAAGCATACTTCAGCATGCCCCTTGAACTCCCACACTAGGAATATGAGATCCCAGTGAAGTTATTGGGAGTAGCTGCAGCCAATCACACATCTGCTATTTGAAAACCAATGTATATACTAGTGTGCATGTGATTGGCTATGGCTTTAGTTATTTTAATGGGAATGCTACTGAGCAAATGTAAGAAGTGTTCATACAAATAAAACTTTGTTTCAGAATTGTATTTGTCAAGGATTGTGACCAACTGGTTTCATTATACGTGTCCACATGCTCCTAGTTAAATACCCTGGGTTGTCTTCTCTCAAACGTATATACCTTTTTAAGGATATTTTGAGCTGGTAGGCTGTTAAACAGTCCCAAATGAGACATAGGCATCACAAAATACAATTTTAAAATTTAAGATTTTGTAAAGGGTATGGTAATACTCAATTTTGTGTCCTTCAAAAACCCATTAAAAACCCTAAAAACGTTGGGTTACATTACATTATGGTCAACTACACTGGTCTGGGGGCCAGTTAAGATTTTTCATTATTGTGATGTTTTTTCAAACTAAATGTTGGAGTATACATCAAAAAAATGGATCAAAAGAAAGCTCCATGTGTCCTTAATAAATATATATAATTTGTGCAAGTGAATGAAAAGGAGAATCATGGTTAAGGAAACATGTAAAAATGCTGAAAAAGTCACAGTTTTTGGGCACAAGACATCCTCAGTACTTAAAATAGCTTTTAAAGCTTTTGGTGTGGGTTATCACATGGAATTAAGGTAAGTAGGGCAGTTGATCACTTACCAGTAATTTATATTTCAAAGCTTTGTGCAGTAATGGCTAGAAGTCTATTTTTAATCATTGGTAACTACATTTCCTATGAGTCAGTTCCACAAGATTTACAGGAAATCCAATACAAAGCCATTAATTTAAAAGAGATCATGAATGTAGCAAGGGGATTTACTGACTGGTTCGTTTGACATACATATTGAGAAAAAAATAGTTGGCCCTATAATTGGAGAGGTTATTTTGGCATGTACTATATACATCAAATGTCCTCTAACATGGTTTAATGAAGTATAGATCTTTTCAAAGTTTTCCTCTGGGTCTCTAAAAACAAATAAGAACTCAAATCAAGTAAGGTCAGTAGGTCTTTAATACATGAACAGTTGATTTAGTGCCACACATCTTTATACAGAAAAGGGGATAATGGCTAGGAAAGAAACCTGCTAAAAATATATCAATACTTGTTTGCTATAGACTGGACTTTTTATGGAGGAGATATGTTTCAAAATGCATTTTTTTAAAATTGTTTTTATTTTTTCTTAAGTAAATTAATCAAATGAAAAATCTTATTCAAATTATTTTAGTCATTCTTAGTAATTTGTGGTACTAATGGGCTCACAAGTATGTTGCATTTACAAGATACTATAATACTAGTTTTGTGCTGTCTCATTTTATTTCACCTTAGTACTTTTTGTCTTTTCTACTGGAAAATCCTTTTTTTCCAATTGAGTATTTTCAATTTGCTACTTCCTTTCTAATCTTACATAAGAATTTAATATTTTACATCATTAAGCATAATTACCAGAGGCCAGAGTTGATCCATGAATAACCACAAAATAATAATTCATAGGAGTAATCTGATTAACTGTGAATGCTTTGCAAAAACACACAAGTGATATTTTTCAGCCATTTCACACTTAGTGAAAAATGTGGCAGAAACTAGTCGGTCAAGTCAATGAACTGACTTAAGTGAAATTTACAAGAATGGTCATAAAAACACTGCAGTAAACAATTCAATGAGCCGACAAAACGGCAAACAACAACCGTACATTTAACGGTATGAAAGCACAGAAAATACTACATTTCAACCATTGGAAACCCTATCCTGAAAGCTATTTAATGAGGTGCTCAGTTTGTATGAGGACTTTAATTGATACATTTTTGTATGTACATTTCAGAGAATTAAATTTTTCATCTAACCTTAACTAACTAAAATAAGACTTATTTCAGGGATTCTGCCAGCTCTTGAATTGGCTACTTATAAGGTACTATTGATCTGGCAGAGTTCCCAGAGTAAGTCTGGGAATTTAGCCAGCTGCTGTAAACAAAGTTGTTTTGTATTTTCCCTTTCATGTCAATGGTGGTTAAGTGGTTTTGCCTTCTCACAGCGCATGTTCTAGTGATATGGCAATTTCTGCCTTACTTTTTGCTGAGAATGCTTGTTGTACATGTAGTCAGGAGCATTGCTCCACGTATTAGTATACAGAATGAACAATCTGTCTTTCCTGACATTGGGTAAATTTAGTCTGGAACTTTGAAGTGACCCTTAGGGTACAGTGCACAAATTTGCCAGAATTCTAGCTTCTGAACCAAATGGTTATTGAAAAGAATGATGAGTCTTGATAAGATTTCTTCAAATCATGAATTTTCACAACTTGGTTTAAATTTGTCAGCCAGAGAATTATCCAGTATGCAATACTGCTGAAATGACTTTTTACATGTTTTAAGTTTGGTGTTAGAAAGGTAATCTTAAAAAAAAAACCGACATAGAACTTTGGAGAATATAAAAGCAAACTGTAACGGCATGCAATAAAATACAGGAACTTATCTAATAATTCCAAGTTGACTGCTCTGGATAATGTGCCTTCACCAGATGAACAGGTATCAAGCTTCTTGGTATTTCTTGGTATTTTTCCAAGAAGCTTGATAGACCTGTTCATCTGATGAAGATACAGGATACAGGAGAGTAAACTGCTCTGTAAAAAAAATACAGAATGTACCTACTCACTGTATCATCTTTTAATTCTGAGATAAGTTTCTGTATTTTTTTGTTTGGTTTCAATGCACTCACTACTTTTATGTTATTCTTTTTACCTTTTTCTAGTAGTGGAACACTAGAGGGTGTGGTGGTGCAGGTTTATCATTTTACTGGGCACAGTGTGTATATATATATAACTTTGAAGGTTGAAGATGCACATTAAATTTGAACAGGAGCAGTAATTCACATTATTAATACCAATAACTGTTGAGCATTATTGCTATTTGTTGGACGTATGAGACATTTTAATTAAATTCGTTTCCCAGGTTTATGAAAAAAAGGATGCTGATATGTTTGAGTTGATAATTAACTGTTTTGAAACAGTACATCTACAACAGCATTAATCTTTTAAAGCTATACTTGCAAATTTAACACACACTTAGCAATTTTAATGTGTGTCAGCCTACCCATGATTTCCTTCATGACTCATGCTACGTGTGGCACTGTGACTTTGTTATTCCCACACATGTATGTTAATTCCCTATGATCCTCATTGAAGATAGCTGTAAAATCCCATGGTAAACCCCTATAGGAAGTGCTTGTCTCTGTTGCTAGAGCTGTTTATAACTGTGCATTTCCTAACTAATGTCATAAATATCTTAAAAGGTGTTACTGGTTTCAAACATGGCGGAACCAGAGGCAGCAACTGTAGAATAATGCGCCATGTTTGAAACCGGTAACATTTTGTAATGAGAGGCAGCAACTGTAGAATAATGAGAAGCAGGAACAAAGGCACCAATTTTCAAATTTGTAATGTGGTGGCAACTCCCATATATAATAACGGAATACCAGAAGTACTTTTCTTATTATTGCTTAAACGAAACGGAATATAAAACATAGTTTTGCCCAATCACGAAATGACAGCACTACACACACTTTTATTTGATTAAGCAAAACTTTTATATAGGATCACTACCGCAGGGTAGATAGCCATTTCTTATGCGAGTACAATCTATTCACTTCACACAATTCACAGAATATTTGTCAACGATACAGTAATATATCACTGAGCCAAGTAAAAGTACTCTCCTAGTTGGTTACTGGCTACTCAACATGAACTGGGAAACTCGTGGTCAGTCTGTTCGGAGGGTATAACTCACGTTCCTGGGCTGGACGTCTCAACACCACAGGTGAGACTTCAACTATGGCTGTACAAGGGTCTGGTCTTATATACCTTTCAAGGGCTGTTTGTTAATTCCCACGCTGGTACATAGTTGACGTCACTTGGTGTTATCTCACCATTGCTTCTGCTTATTGACGCAAATAGTCGTGGTCCGCCGCGCCTTTGGATGCTGGTCAGGCCAGTGACCTGGTCGAATATTTGAGAACATGCGCCATCATCTTGATTATGGGTCTCGTAACCGCCTTTATCTCGTATCGGCAGCTGTTTGTACTATGTTGTTTACTACTTAATGTAACTTGTTATATAACTATGTATACAACAATTCTTAACTCTATTGTGTTACAAACATTATTTATTGTATGTAAGTTTAAGTGTTAGCATCAGCCATAAACTGTAATGTGACCGTTCCCCTTTTTAAACACACACATTTCTTGCTTTGCAAAACTATATAATTGCTGAAACTTAAATCGCATATGGCCTGTTATTATCCAGTTTTTAGGTTGAAACATTACCTGCTTTTGTTGTCCTCACTTTGCCTTTAATTAAGCACTAGCAACATAAATGTTACTATGCAACTTTAATATTAATGTTTGGGTATTCTTTTGAGAAACAATGATACATTCAGATTAAAGATTATTGTATTGGTATTGGTAATCACTTTGTAATTAGCGCTCCCAAGATTATTCTTGGTTGGAAAATTGTATTGTAAGCAACTTATTTTATGATTATTCTTTTGCCAAACTAATTGACTTTCTAAAGCATTATCTTGTGTTAAATAGTCCAAGGATAATTGAATTAGATAACCGTGTTGAGCCGGTTAAAATCAGTTGGTAGTGAAGAAAGCCCATGTCAATTAGGGATAGTAAAGACGATATAGATTTCAAGTACTGCAACACGGTTGAAATCTAATAAAGAGCAATCAGACAACTAACAAATAAATTGGAGAAGAAAGCATTCCCTGACTTAAAAGCAACAGAATTGTTTTTTTGTTTAAATGTGTAGAAGTGATGTGTAGTCTGGGTATACCACATGCATGCATTGTTAGGTACCAGGTTTTTCTGTTAAATAGTGTTATTGATCTGAAACCTTTGAGTGGAGTGAATCATTTTGTTTGTCTCTTATCAGTAAATGTTCTACACTAATATGTTACACTCAGCTAGTGAAAAAAACATTTCACTTCTGGCTCCAAACATTACACAACAAAGGAGTTTAAATGTTTTACTCTCTGAAAATATATTTTTTTTCTGTTACAGTATATGCCTCATCTGTAAATATCTTAAAAATGACCTCATCAATAAATAATGTGCAAAAATATTTACAATTCAGATTTTTCATCTGGTGCAATGAAACATAGGTGACATATTAGATACCACTTGTACTTATGTTTTGATATTTTGACCATCATCTGTGCAACTTAAAGAATAACTACCCAATATATTGTGGGACTTAAAAGTCATTGAAAGGCCAGATAGGCTCATAGTCAAAAAAATACAAGTATCTATGCTCTATGGAATGGCTGCCTGTAGAAGGCTCTCCAGTCCTGTGCAGAAAGGTAAGGAAAATTATCTATTGAGTGCCTATCAGCATGAATCCAGTTCCATGCACCTGCTAGACCAAAATGTGTAGGCTGCCCAGTAATTCAACTTAGGACCCATTGACCCGTTGCTTGAGAGGATGTCCAAAAGTATTTGCTATGGAAGGATGTCCCTACTGACCATACCATTAGGGAAGATTTCTGTGGGTAAACGGCATACTGGGTTTGAAGATTTTCAGGAATGCTTGGAGCAGAAGTGGGAAACCCACACTAAATTTGAAGAGAGTGGACACGGCTGAGTTGGCCAAAATGGAGCTAACCAGTACCAGAGCTGCCTTTGAAACTTGAACGTTCCACAATACTCAAACAATCATGACAAATGGTTGGAATGTTTAGTGTGTCGTTGTGGTACCATCTTGATGAAAACTGTTAACAGCTAATGCTTCTGGATCCAGTCTGAACTGAAAAATCTTGGAGACTGAGACATGATTTGTTGTTTCTTCTTTCTCTGCAATGCTTTTTTATTAAAACAAGTAAACTGTAACTTACAAAAATAAATGAGAGATGATTGCTTGGAACAGGTACAGAGAGAACTAGAGGCATAAGGGCTGGAGGTACAGAAATGTATTTTCCAAAAGGAAACAAATCCTCCGAATTTTGTCCAAACTACGAGGACAGGAAATCTAATTTGCTGTCCATAAAGGAATGAGCCAAAATGAAAACCAAGCATGTGTCTGAAATAATTTTGGATCTCTTGCACAAGTCTACAGGCATTTATGATATTAGAGTAATATCAACTAAATGGTGAAAGGTAAAAGTAAGACTTCAGTTTAAATGAAGTAACATTTAGTTCAATTCTTTTTTGCTTACTGTTTGATGACCTATTCCATTACAATAAAATGGTTCCCAGATCTATGATAATATTGATTGTTGTGTGACTATAATTATCAATATGGCATTGATTTCTCTGGCTTTGAAGGAGAAAAAAAGCTAATCGAGTGAAGATACTTCATAAAAAAGACAGAAGACCCCCTAATCTTTGCTAAGCAGAGGCTCAGTGCTGCCTTATGGCATCAACATGGAGGTGACAGCTGAACAGGTCAGCCTTTTACAAGGGTCAGTGGAAAAGAGGATTAAAGACGAAGTTTCACCAAACAGGAACTAGGAATGTATAAAGATTGTAAACAGTACTACACATTCATCTTCCAAGTGGCAAGAGTGGGAAGTGACATGTGTAGCTTAAAAATCTCCACTATTTCAGGGTGTGTAAAATACCAATTGGCACGGTTAAAAAATAATTTTATAACTTGCATAAGGCAGATGTCTTGGACACCAGTTGTGACTGTAATATTATCTTGGAGGTAGCCCTAGTAAAATTATATATGTCAGCTAGATATGTCCTGATTCATGGTCAGTGTAAAAAGGGGTTACATGCATACAACAGTATTGTCTATCTAACTCCTTTAGTGATGGATCATTTTAAGGTCTAAGCTTCTTTTTTGGTTGCAATATACACTGTCACCTGACAATTTTACCAATAGGGACTTTTATGATATTGCATTATAAATACATAGACATTAATACGTATATGGCCCCCCCTTTGCAGCTATAACAGCTTTCACTCTTCTGGGAAGGCTTTCCACAAGAATTTGGAATGTTTCTGTCGGACGCAGTTTCTGTGAGGTCAGGCACTGGTGTTGGATGAGAAGGCCTGGCTCACAATATCCGTTCCAGTTCATCCCAAAGATATTCAATGGGATTGAGGTCAGGGGTCTGTGAGGGCCAATGGAATGGCAATGTAATGGCCAGATGTTCCAATACTTTTGTCCATATATTGTAGCTGTTTTGCGTTTGACGGTAGCTTCATATAAATAACTATTTTATTATACTGCAATTCTACAAAAGTTACATGTTTGTAGTTATATTTTTTTTTAGTACGAATAGCAGCAATGAAGGGATCTCTTCACTATTTCAGCTATTGACCCAAACAATGAAGTGGTAAAAAGCACATCCTAATTATAAGTATAAGTAGGTTACAGGGCCAAACTGCCAAAGGGTTTGCTTGAAATTTAAGGCTAAAGTTTCATCCGATCAATTTTCTATATATAAAAAATAAGCAATAGAGACAAAGAGGCCAACAGAGTGTATTTTATTAAATATTTTTTTTCCACACAGAATGTTTTCAAAAGCTTAAAAATATTTAAACCTGTAAAAAATAATAAGCGCCCAAAGTTCTACTTTAATAAAAATCATCTTTTAGAATACAAAGATATATATATATATATATATATATTTAAAGCAATAAGCCTGTTGATGAGATCATTTACCTATTATATTTGTTCAATAGAGATGCAAAAAATAGAAAACAAACCGAATATGGGATTATGTTACCAAATAAGCAGATGAATGAGGATGCAGATAAGCTTAAACATCTGCCCTCTACCCCCATCCCAAATGTTGTGGGTAAACTCTATGCCATTTATTGTGTTAACCATACTATGCCCCTGCACATGGGATAATAGGACATTACTAAAATCCAGCCATTGGATTTTGGCTCAACTAAATTATCTTTATCCAAAAAATGAAAGCCAATCATTTTCTTATGTGTATATTTTTTTATATAATCATATCATGTTGGTAGGTGAAGGGATACTTGCCACCCAAGGGCTCTCTAGCCGAACATTTTAACAAATTACCCATTGGATTTAATAACTTGATTAATTCACTGAAAGAAATATAGAAATATAGAAGAAACTGTTTTTTACTGCCAGCAGATACATTTTAGAATATTCTACAAAATATTGTTTTGAATGTTAAGGTATCATTTTTGTGCCTCTGACATAAGCAAATGCCCCAAGTCTCCTATCTGAAGTCTGATATGGAGCTACTGATATTTACAGAAAAGAAACAAATACCTATATTTGATGTCACTATTATTAAAACATTTCACTTTAAACTTTTTTTTCATATATAATTAGGCTGCATGGATGGGGATCCTCAAAGTTGAGCCTAGTGACCCCTATCATTATTTAATAGAAAATAAAAGTGTTAATACAAGATTTTTGTTGATGCTAGTGCAGAGCACCTGAAATACATTATAATATGATACATTTTAAACCATTACAACATAATACTTTTTGCAAACTATATTTCTCGAATTATCATCAGAGTTTGTAAAGGTAAAATGAAATTCACTTATTGTATGATGTGTTATTTTTATTGCTATCTGAGCCTAATGTTTGCTGTGCTTGAATGGTGCACAAACATAATAATAAATTGACACCCTCTTCTACTGACACCGCAATACTCAGAGCTCCATAACTGGTTTTTTTTGCATAGCTTTTTTCCCAACATAGTCATGATTAAATGAATAGTCTATAAAAAACAGTTGATGCAGCTTTTTATAGATGTAATCATTTCAGTACACATTTAATTGATTATTGTTGTAATAAATCTATTTCACCTCTGAACAGTGCAGTACAATAATCAACATGCTGAACATTCAACAGTTCAACCCTTTTAGTGTACAGACTATTTGCACTCATAATCAATACTAAATGAATAAAATGAATCTAATAGTCCCATAAACCCCCTCGGCCCTATCCGAGTTACAATTGCAAAATACAATTCAATGCAATCAGTTCCTGTGTGGAGCCAGTGAATTGTATTAAGCAAACAAACTATAATGCACCTAGTACACTTATACAAGTTGCTATAGCCTAATTTCACAATTAGTATTAACTAGTTTTACAAAATGCATAGCATAGCTACCACAAGTCTCAAATTTATCAGAGCAGTCACCACAGCTGGGTTTATGTACCAGCTGTCCTAGCCACTAGTAATCACATGGTAAATTATACATGTATGTGGTTAATCATCTTCTATGGCTTTGCAAGCTTGAGGTTCAGGTGGATAACGTTGACCAGTCAGTGGAAAAACCAATATCAGTTAAGGTACTATCATCAGGTTGCACTCCGGCAGCAATTTACAATTAGGAGATATAGGCATTTTAATTCATTTAGATTTCTTTGACAATATACAGTAGCTCGTACCAATAAACAGAGACATTATATGTTTTATAATATAATTTTTTTAAAAATATTTTTTATCGCAGAAGAATCAGGATAATGGGTTGTAAAATGTCTCCCTGAAATACAGGCAATATATGTAACCAAAAAAAAATATAGAACAATAGTTTATCTATTTAACACCGTTTCCAGTGTATTACTTACAAAGATTTGCTTATTTCCCAGTACAGACAAATTCACTGATCAGGAAAACTAACTTAACACTCTATCTACTTTGCTCTGTTCAAGGTACATATTATTTACTGAAGCAGATAAAGGTATGCATGAATCAAAGAATTCATGCATATCATTAGTGCGTATATACTCAGTATACAAAGACAGGAATCAAGGGGCGAATAAAAGCAATTTATAGTTTTTCCAACTCTAATATAAGCAACTCCTTTTTTATCAATTACTACTTAATACATTAATACACTTAATAGAAACAGATGCAATTGTTTTTGCAGGGTTTTTTTCTTAGTTTTTTTTGCAGATTTGTGGTTTTTTTCCCACTATTTGGAGGTCTGAAAATGAAATTACCATGTACTGCTAACAAGTCTTATCTACCTATCTGGTCCTGGCCCCTAATATTTTTGGTTCCTACCTGATACAGACATATATTTTTCAATGCAAGATGTTTCCATTGTAAGATAGTAAAAATGCAATAACCCATTTACAAGATACAATTTGAGAATTCCCCTCGCATTTCTGTTCATTTGCCATACATCTTTCTCTGTTGTAGCCTAGACAACATAAAGTAGTCAGTTTGAGCTCTTCAGTCTGTCTTGTGTGATAATGGCAATTGTGATTGCATGCAAAAAGGCAAACAATAATTTTTCTCATTTTTGTAACCATACATATCACTGAATTTTAATTGGGCCTTACTGAAAATGATTTTGGTCATATCAAGTTTTCTTTTGTAAAAAAGCAAGTTTAAATGCCAAGAAACTTTCACCATAAAATATTACTGATCACAAACCTAATAGGCCTATAGAAGATACCAGAGATCTTTGAGTAAGAAGGCATGTCTGCAGAAACAATAATTGATTTAGACACCCATCTAAAGTAAGCCATTACATAATTATTTTGTTTTGAAAACTGTGTATACTTTTGATAATATTATTTACTAATCCAGGTCGAAGATTCAACAGAGAAAATCTTGACATCCTCATTTCTCTTCTTCCCTTTTGTCCGATGATCAGGTGATATCTATCCCATAGTTTAGGATGTGTTATAAGCTTCATTAATCAAATTCTGACATCAAAGTGGGGCTGAAGTGTGCCTGAAATGGTTTTTCTTCAGAATGTAACAATTTATATGGATTTTGCATCATTCCCTTGGGAGACTGGAACTGATTTCCTGTTATTCATTGCCAGGTGCTGGTATGCCTTTTTATGTAAGGACACCAGAAACATTGATATTTCAAATGCAATCTTATCAGAAGGACTTTTACAGTATACGTCTTACATTATTAATTAATAACTAGAAGCAATGATATTTAATGTTGGTAAATATCTAGATTGTATCTTTGTTGTTGAACACATGTTGTTAACATAATTAACAAAGCAATAATATTTATTGTAATTATTTTTATGCAAATACAATATATATATATATATATATATAAAACATAATTTGAGAACCACAGTGCATAATAGCTAGAATCCCAGACATTCTAAAACATGCTGTTTTCCTCCTTGTTGTTCTGTACCGTCTTGTCTTTCTTGGCTGTTCTTTCTTGTTTTTCTTTTCTTCCTTGCTCACTTGCTTTGTACTGTTCAATAGCCACACACACAGTGGCGTAACTACAGGGATCGTATCGGTTCAAAGTAGTTTAGAAAGGGCCCTTCCGACCTGGACCGCACAGTGTGTGGAGATAAAGCTGCAGGAGCGGTGAGAGGTAAGCAGAGGCAGGCGGGAGGTGGGATGTATGTATAGGTGTATATATACATATATGTATGTGAGCATGGATGTGTAATTGTGTATGTGAGCATGGATGTGTAATTGTGTGTGTGTGAGCATGGATGTGTAAGTGGGTGAGATGGAGTGTGCATTAGAATGAATGTGTATGTGTGTGTTAGTGAGTATGTGTAATTTATGAAAGTGTGTTTACATATGTGTGCCATGTTGAAAAGGGGACAGGGGGCGAAGAAGGCACAGACAAGTTGTTTGGGGGCAATGATGGCACATGATACAGTATACTACCCCTATAAAAATATCACAATCCTCCCTTAATTAACTCCTTAAAAACACTGTATACTATAAACATACTATAAGCTATTATATACACTGTTTTATACTATAAACATTCATGATTGTAGATTTTTACAGTATATGACACATTTGTGCTTTAAATTTATTTTTTTCTTAAGAACCATAATAAATCCAGTGTTTTTTCTTATTTAAACAAGAATATGTACAAATGGTTGCAGCAATACTAATTAGAATACTTCACAGCAGGATCTCTGTTTATCCTGTATTTAGTTGTTGCCAATAATTAACCATTATTCTGGTGGTTTAGAAAGTTGCATATATTTTCCACCGTTTTTCAAAGCTCAGTAGGCCTCCATTGTTTCCTTCTGAAATGGTTAGCGTTTTCGTTTTCAATGAAGTGGGTTTAGTTCACACAGAATCACTAAAATGACACAGAAAATCTCTCATGACTCATTATTGTTTGTCATCTCTGAAAATGATACTTAAGCGATAAAACAATATGAGGAAATTGAGATAACCTTGTAATTATATTGTCAATGTATTCAACAGCAAAAAAAACATTAATTCAAATTCCACCTGCTAGTCCATTATCTTACTAAATAGCAGCACTGAGCATATTTACATTTGGAAAACATATTTTAGTTTTTAGTTTTAGAAATTTTTATATATATATATATATATTAAAATATATAAAAAAAATATATAAAAATATATTACAAAAAAATATATATATGTTCATACACTCATTCATATAAGTAATACATAGCAATGATAATAAATAAATACAGACTAAAGGATGTCAGGATGTTTACTTTCAAGTTGTTATATTACATTAGAGGTAAACATAAATACAGCAGGGAGGCCTGGACAAAAGAGGTGATACTGGTAGAAGCAGACAAAGAAAGAAGACCGAATACCAAGAAGAGGCAAGAGAAGAAGCGGAGCTGTGGAAAAGAAAAAAGGAAGCAGTCAGCAGAGGAGCTAGGGAGACATTGAGAGAGTGCGTGTAAGAGAAAGTTAATAAAACCTGAGAGAGTGAGAGAAAGTGTGAATGATAGTGTCGGAGTGTGTGAGTAAAAGTGTAAGAGAGTCAGAGTAAATGAGAATGAAAAAGCAGTGTAATACAAAGGATGTTGGGACATGGCAGTTATGCTATACCACCATCAATGTCTGGTTCAGTATATAGTGATGGGAGATGTGCTGTATCACCATCAATGTCTGGCTCAGTATATAGTAATACGAGTCATTCTGTACCACTGTCTGTGTCTACATCACCATATAATGATAGGAGTCATGCTGCACTACCATCTGTGCCTGAATTATTTTATAATGATAGGAATCATGCTGTACCACTGCCTGTGTCTGGATGACTGTGCAATTATAGGAGTTATTCTGTACTTCATTTAGTACCTGGGTCACTATGTAATGATGGGCCTTATGTTGTGTCTGGCTCATTATGTATTAATGGGAGCTTTGGTGTACTACTGACGGGCTCAGTTCTACTGTGCCACCGTCAAGTTGTTAAGGGGGACAAAACTGGTAAGGTGTTTGGAGGACAACGATGGCACTGTGGAAAATGGGTGGCATTTTAGTTTGTGATTTTGGGAGGCACAAATAGGTGGCGTGGTTAACTTAAAAAATAAGTGTGGTTAAAAATGTTATGTTTAGAAAGGGGAGGGTTACCAATATAGCCACAGCCACCAGAGGCACCAAACAAATTCTTGCTCACAGACTCAAGGCTTGTGACAAAAAATAGTTTGGATAAGCATAATGCTTCAATATAGTAGCTATGGAACACTTGCTTCATGGAAAGTAATACCTGTGTTTGATGACATGGTGGTTCCTGAGCAATATACTCCAAATGAGACATACAATGTATCAGGAAATTATAAGTAGCACCCCAATAACTGATTAGGAGCAAAGTGCAGCTTGCATTTTCCCCATGCATTGGCTTTAAACAGTTATTTGTGGTGCATGTATTGGGGATAGCATTTTACTATTTATCGTCACTGTCATTCTTCAATAACTTATGTAGATCTCTGCAGTTACTGTCATGTTTTATACATATTCCCTTTGTAGTTTAGGGGATATGATGTAATGTGAGCTATTCAACTATGTGCTCAATATTTTATAGAGTTGTCTGCTGGCCTATGCTATCAAGCTCAATTATTTTGTATTTGTTCATGAATAAGAATGCTCTACCTGCTGAATTTTTGTGCAAGAGCATTCAAACAGTAAAACCAATATTACAATATAGCTGTTCAGTGCTTAGCAGTATTTCTTCACACTTGGCATGTGGTGTACCATTCGATCAAATAGTTTTGTGTATGGCCATTTACTGGACCTGCTTGAGCATCATCTGATGTTCATGAAGTCTTCATACTTTGCCTTCAAAAACAGAAACATAGAATTTGACAGCATATAACAACTATTTGGCCCATCTGGTCGATGATTTACCACGGGCTTTGAATGCTCTCAATAGCAACTAAACTAATTCCCAAATTATTTCATTTTTTCCATCCTATTTGCTCTCATTGTGTCAACAGACTTCATTACCCTAATCCTCATAATTATCTAGAGTTTTACTGCTCACGATTACTTATTGCTGAATGGATGTCTACTGTCATTAAAAGTAATTGTTTTCTATTTGCATTAATTAAAACAATAACAATTAAATTGCATTAGTAATTTAATGTTATCTAGCATTCTTATGTTGTATGTATTATTAATGGACATATTGTTTATTAATTTTCAAGTTTCTCTAATCTGAAGGCATTATTCTCTATAGACTTGTGTTTACTTTGTCTATGAGCCGCAACATGAATAGTAATTATATATTGGATGGTTGATGCAAGCCATGATATTTGATCCAAGAAAGCCCTACAGTAATGTAACATTTTATTAGATATTTATCTTTGGTATCCCATTGCTTTAGGTGAGAGTACTAATGATAATAATAATGGATGTGTAGCATTAAATAATTTTTTCAAGGGGTAGGACATACTTCCAGGACTAAACTGGTGATGGCTGGGTGTCCATAGCACCTTAAGGCCACGGCTGCCTGTTGACTTAAGTGCGACTAATGACAGGATATGCACGGCTACATTGTTATGCTTCTGTGAGCTTACAAAGTATTAGAGATATCACTGGGTAGGTTCATAATCTAATTTTTAATTTCTAATTTTTTTTAGGTGTTGCTAAGGAGGGCTGACAAAATTGATTTGGTAATTAGGATCTCTGATTATATGTCTGGGACAACCTTGAACTTTTTTGTTTTACTTGGAATTTAACATATTTGTTGGATATACTATATCTTATAGTAATATGTTTCTGGCAAATATGTTTTAGGCCTCTTTATTATGGGGTTACTTGGGCGGAATCTAGCTGCAGTGGCCTCTCATCAAGTGTACTCTTCATAGGTGGACAGATTTACTCATGTAGCAATAATTCATCCCCACCATATCTTCCTCTCTTACAGGTATGGTTTTTTAACACTTCATCTGCTACAACATGAACACCTCATCTCCTGCTTAACCCTTTGTTTCACTCTAGTATGCCTTTATCTTGCTTGTCTCCGTACTCTGCTTATTCCAAAAGGTTAACTGAGGGGCCCTCTTGTTTATCTTAATTACAATTCTTACAACAAGGTGTGAAACACTTGTATCCTACACCGATCAGCCATAACATTATGACTATCTGCATAATATTGTGTAGGCCCCCTTTTGCTGCCAAAACAGCCCTGACCCATTGAGGCATGGGCTCTACTAGACCTCTGAAGGTGTGCTGTGGTATCTGGCACCAAGATTATCAGTGTTATTCACTTCACCTGCCAGTGGTGATAATGTTATGGCTGGACGGTATTTATACAATCACCTTCTCTGACCACTTGTGGGCTACGTCTATGAATTCCTAGGCCTCATATGTAAACACAATTGTTTGGAAATATAGCTGCAGTGGCCACATTCCAACTTGGCTCTTTATAAGTGGACAGATAAGAGTTACACTCTGTGTGCATCAAACTCACTGCTGTCCAGAAACTTTTCATCCATAACCATCTCAGTCTTCTTGCACTCACTGAAATGTGGTTAACCATGACCAGAACTCTCTCTACACATTATTTATTTAGGAAGCTATTTTGTCACGAGGTTCACTTTATTGAAGTACAAAAAGGTATCCCTGCATGATACAAAAAAACAAATTACTAAACACTGTTTTACATATAGAAAATATTTTGTACATTTTTATCATATTTTGCACTTTCCATTTTTATTTATTTGGCTATTACAATAAATGCTACATACAGACTATTTTTACATTTTAGGCAAATGAAAAAAACCAACAACCAAAAAACCAAAACAAAATAGTACATCCGATTTGTGTAATCAATACAACTGGAGTTATACAAAAAATGCATAACTTCCTGGAACAAATTGAGGTATTTCTGGGTAATTACACGTAGAGGTTTAAACTCTGATCAGAAGGTTGATAGAGGAGCTGACAGGTTGCATGCAAGCCATCATGGATACCACAGGGTATATGCTGGCAACCCTCCAAAGGGCAAGGGCAAGTTGGCCCTTACAAATAGTTTTAGTAACTAGAAGGGACATAATTGTACTTAGTGTGCATGAGATGCAGCACAAAGGGGGCATGCTGAGTAAAGAAGAGATGCAGGATTCACAAATGGAAATTTCTATCAGAAGTGGAATTGGCCCAACCCAAATGTCCATTTCTCCATCCCTTGCACCCATGCAGAGCAGCTGCACTAGAAGTGGCCTTAATGTGTCTGTCTGCAAGTACCTGTCCAGGCCCAGTGCCCTATGTAGCTGCTCCTTTGTCTCCTTCTTTAACTTGGGGATCAGTTATTTTAATTGTTTGTATATTGTGGAAATTCAGTCATCCACCTAGGTTCTGCATATGTCTGCCAAAACAACTTGCTACTGATCTTCTATTTTCTTCCTTACTTTGGGGTGGTCAATTGTCATTTTTTTAAATTATTGGGGAAATCTTGTACCATATGGCTGGATGTTTCTGTCTGCCAGTTCCTGCCCTGTGCCCTGCCCTGCTGCTGCGGCTGAATCTCTTTTCTTACTCCGCGGAATCTATTCTTTAAATATTTTTACTAATTTTAGTAATTTTACTGATGATGTAAGTGAGTGCAGAAGGTGTTAGGGACCTCTTCTTTGGAAATGCCCCCCACCTCCTGAATTTAGTTTCCATATGCAAAAAGGCCTCTTAATTTCTCTGGAAAACAAAATTAGCTGTGCAAAAACATCGAAATCGTTTTTTTTAACTTGCCTTGTAAGTGTCTACAGAAAAATGCAACGGTATCCAATTATGACGACAGTTCCATTCATCTATCTGTACGACAGTCAGAAGGTCTCTAATTGTTTTGGAGTTCACTTAGCAATTAATGATACTGCTTCCTTTGGACAGGCCATTTTACAAATCAATATGTGTTGGCAAAGTCAAGCTATTGCGTATACATAATGATAGGAAGCTGAAGTTGCTCTATTAACGGACAAAGCCCTCAGGCTAGAGCACACTGTTGTTAGACGCTAAAAAAGATAGTAATGCTTCTTTTAGTTACACACATTATTTATAATATTCAAATTAACGTCAATAATAAAACAAACTTTTTGCATAAAAACAAACTGCCAGTTAAGAAATCCTTGTCATATTTTTAGGTCAGAGCTAAAAATCTGTATGTTTTGCATTTTCTCCCTTTTCACAAGTTTTAGCCTAAGTGAAGTGCAAGAAGCCAACTTCAATAATCTAGGACTAGCATGAAATTTTTATGATTCAAGCCTGTCACACACACATATAGAAGTCAACACATTAGCGAGTTCACATACATTCCTCTTAGAACATTTCACCTCATGGTCTGTTATGTTGAGCTGCTTGCATTTTTATTCTTCCTTCATGCTGAGATGTCAAAGTCTTGAAATAAAATAAGCCTGAAAGAGTTTGCATTACATGAGGTGGCCTGGCATCCACCCTTTAAATGTGCTCTGTTGTCCTCGACAAAGTTAAGTTAAGTTATAAAATAGACCATATTAAAATCTTTATTTCAAGACAGGATTGATACTAGTAGTTATTACATAGCTATTAGAAAACTAAAAACTGTGACTGAACCAATCCAATATTGGAAAAAATGTTTCTTGACTTTAAAGATAAATAGATTTCAAGTTGAATAAGTATTAGCTAAGATATATTTAAATTGTTATAAACCTAAATGTATTTACTAGAAAGGTGTCAACATCTTTTTCAAAACCATCTGAATCCACCACTTCACATCTGAATCCACCACATCTTAACTGTACTAACTGTACACAAAACTTCTGTTTGCTTTCCATGAACCTATTTTTCATTAAGTAGATAATAATGTTCTATGTCTTATAACTTGCATAATATCTTTTTAGAATTAAAGCCTTCTTGACCGATGATGTAAGTATTTAAATACATATCATAAAATACTTATATAGAAAAACGAATCTAACTATTCTGTAAAATTCTAATTGAAATCAACTAGATATTGGCATCACACACCAACTTGTCATTTTTATTACTCATAACTAGCGAAAGCTCTGTTCTGCACTACATTTATACATTGTAGCAATTTGACGGGAAACATCCCAAATTTGTAGGCTTCAAAAATCCCCCTTATTACCATTACCCTTATTATTTGTTTTAAGAAAAAGTAGGAGCACAAACCCAGTAGGAGCACAAACATTCCCTATTTTATTTATTCTCCAGTTAACAGAAATTACAGAAATATACTGTTGAGTCAGCAAAGTTTCTTAAAGAACAGAATTCTATTCATATTGCTTTAATCTAATGTGATGCTAAAAGAATTACCTCATTGCCAAAGAGAGTAAAACAAACCCCAAAATGTTCTTTAACTATATAAATAGTAAAAAGGTTAACAATGAAAGCGTTGGCCCCTTAAAAAGTAATGAGGGAGAAGTTATAGACGGGGATCAGGAAAAAGCTAATCTATTAAATATATTCTTCTCTGCTGTATTCACAGAGGAAAATGAAATGCCAGGTAATATACAGCAGGATGAGATAAATGCCCCAGTACATGTCGCCTGTCTAACGCAGGAAGAAGTGCAGTGCCGCCTAAAAAAAATCAAAATAGACAAATCACCAGGTCCAGATGGCATTCACCCCCGCGTTCTAAGGGAGTTAAGTAATGTAATAGACAGACCACTATTTCTAATATTCAAGGACTCTATAGTGACAGGGTCTGTTCCCCAGGACTGGCGCATAGCAAATGTTGTGCCAATATTCAAAAAGGGGACAAAAAGTGACCCGGGGAATTATAGGCCTGTTAGTTTAACTTCTGTTGTGTGTAAACTGTTTGAGGGTTTCCTAAGAGATGCTATTTTGGAGTATCTCAATGAAAATAAGTGTATGACTCCATATCAGCATGGGTTTACAAGGGATCGGTCCTGTCAAACTAACCTGATCAGCTTTTATGAGGAGGTGAGCTCAAGACTGGATCGGGGTGAATCGCTGGATGTCGTATATCTTGATTTTTCCAAAGCATTTGATACGGTGCCACATAAAAGGCTCGTACATAAAATGAGAATGCTTGGGCTGGGGGAGAATGTGTGTATGTGGGTAAGTAACTGGCTCAGTGATAGGAAACAGAGGGTGGTTATTAATGGTACATACTCTGAGTGGGTGACTGTTGCTAGTGGGGTACCACAGGGGTCAGTTTTGGGTCCTATTCTTTTTAATATATTTATTAATGACCTTGTAGAGGGATTGCATAGTAAAGTATCAATCTTTGCAGACGATACTAAGCTCTGTAACGTGGTTAACACAATAGAGGACAGCGCACGATTACAAATGGATCTGCATAGGTTGGAGGCTTGGGCTGGGATGTGGCAGATGAGGTTCAACACAGATAAATGTAAGGTTATGCACATGGGGAAGAAAAATCCAGGCTGGGAATATGTATTAAATGGGAAAACACTGGGGACGACTGACATGGAAAAGGACTTAGGAGTTTTAGTTAACAGTAAATTTACCTGTAGCGACCAGTGTCAGGCAGCTGCTGCTAAGGCAAATAAAATCATGGGGTGCATCAAAAGGGGCATAGATGCCCACGACAAGGAAATAATTCTACCCCTGTACAAGTCACTAGTCAGACCACACATGGAATACTGTGTACAGTACTGGGCACCAGTGTACAAGAAAGATATAGTGGAGCTGGAGAGGGTTCAAAGACGGGCAACCAGAGTAATAAGGGGAATGGGAGGACTACAGTACCCAGAAAGATTATCAGAATTGGGGTTATTTAGTTTGGAAAAAAGACGGCTTAGGGGGGACTTAATAACTATGTATAAATATATAAGGGGACAGTACAGAGATCACTCCCAGGACCTATTTATACCCAGGACTGTATCTATAACAAGGGGACATCCTCTACGGCTGGAGGAAAGAAGGTTTCTACACCAGCACAGACGGGGGTTCTTTACAGTAAGAGCGGTGAGATTATGGAATTCTCTGCCAGAGGAAGTGGTGATGGTAAACTCAATAAAAGAATTCAAAAGGAGCCTGGACGTGTTTCTTGAAAGCAATAATATTACAAGTTATGGATATTAGATTAATAGGGACAGAACGTTGATCCAGGGATTTATTCTGATTGCCATATTTGGAGTCGGGAAGGAATTTTCCCCCTGGTATGGGGCAATTGGCATCTGCTTCATAAGGGTTTTTTGCCTTCCTCTGGATCAACACAGTAGGGACACAATATGTATATAGGTTGAACTTGATGGACTTTGGTCTTTTTTCAACCTTATGAACTATGTTACTATGTTACCTTTTTCAAGATTTTTCACATGTGAAAATACTGTAATATTATTATATAAATAATGGTGTCCTTAATTGTAATTTGACCCAGTAGGAAAAATTATCTTTTTATATAGAAATAACTAATTTATACACATTCTGTTCAATAGAATAATTTCCCCATATGGACAATCAGCATGAATACTTAAAATCCTTTCTTAGCATGGAGGCAGACAATCAATATGTTTCATATGCGGTACAATAAATGTCATTAAAAGCTAAGGTTTCCCTGATTAGAAGTTACTAAGAAGGTTCTGAACTTTTCCTTATTAGAACTTATTAAAGGAAATATTTAATTTTACTCCTCTGAAAACACACAGAAATATTTTAGGAAAAACTACAGTTTCTTACATATGAAAGAATATGTACCTTACACATATGTCTTTGCAAATTTCCCATAGTTTGATAGAACTTAAGATATTTAAAATGGCATTAATGTTTTTTCTCATACTTCTTCTTCCTGATGTTGCTATCACTTGGCACTACTACATCTATCACCACCTCTGTCCTCTGTTCTGTGTCTACTACCACTGTGTCGGGATGATTGGCCAGTACCTGCTTGCCCATATAGGATCTGGATGTCCCACAGGATTTACAGTTTCTTACATATGAAAGAATATGTACCTTACACATATGTCTTTGCAAATTTCCCATAGTTTGATAGAACTTAAGATATTTAAAATGGCATTAATGTTTTTTCTCATACTTCTTCTTCCTGATGTTGCTATCACTTGGCACTACTACATCTATCACCACCTCTGTCCTCTGTTCTGTGTCTACTACCACTGTGTCGGGATGATTGGCCAGTACCTGCTTGCCCATATAGGATCTGGATGTCCCACAGGATTTACAGTTTCTTACATATGAAAGAATATGTACCTTACACATATGTCTTTGCAAATTTCCCATAGTTTGATAGAACTTAAGATATTTAAAATGGCATTAATGTTTTTTCTCATACTTCTTCTTCCTGATGTTGCTATCACTTGGCACTACTACATCTATCACCACCTCTGTCCTCTGTTCTGTGTCTACTACCACTGTGTCGGGATGATTGGCCAGTACCTGCTTGCCCATATAGGATCTGGATGTCCCACAGGATTTACTCCTTATAAATATGTATTGGCCAAAGTGAAAAAAATGTTTTTTTCCTGATACAAAAATAAATAGGAAAAATTATCCAAGATGTTCAAGAAGCTAGTAGGGAGATGTAGTGGTAGTTTGACTACAGACTGGTAAGATCCAGGGAGGGCCTTTTCAAGATGAAAACTATGGTAGCATGCTTGAGGGAGGATATGATCTGGTGGAAAGGGAGAGATTAAAGATATTAAGGTAGGAAGAAGAGTGGATAAGATATACTAGTGAGATCACGAAGGACAGATGATTAGACAAAAGGCAAGAACAAGAGCAGAACCTCATTTTGTGTGACTGAGGTGAACTGGCTTAGTCCAAGGATGGTATGATAGTTAAGGGTAAGTGAAAAACACAGTGTAGAACCAGTAGGACGTGAAGGCAGATATTTAATGTTCAATAGTCTATTTTTTTCTTTAAAATAAACTTCAAAGAAAGAAGCTATAGGTCTAGTTGAAGAGGTGGTTATGACTGTATGGCTGGGCGTAGTTGCAAGTAAAATGTACTAAACAGGGGTTGCACTGCTGGATGTTTTAATAGTAATTCAGTGCTTTGTTAATATGGCACTTGGTCAGATATAAACTTTGATGCATGCCTGTCTCCTTTTAAGGTTTCCAGAATGAGATGGCCACTTATCCCTTATTTATGTTTGCTTTTGTACTATAGAATGTTAAGCCCACCATCATTACTTTGTGAAGCTGTGAGTTTTGTTATTTTAAAAATAAAGCAGTTTGAACTGTCTGAAGAACCCCAGTCTATTATCAAGAGTCTGCTCTGTGTTTCTCTCAGCAGGGATGCAATCTTCACACACAGATACAGATATTTTATTTCTGCGCGGGACTAGTTGCAGGAGATATAGGGATACTATATAACTTTTTTACACAAATGGTTAAGGAGAGGCGAACATTTGCATATTTGTAAAAATAAAGCAATTATTCCAATCAGAAAGTAGAAAGCATAAGATAAACACTTTTGTAGTCCACTGTAAAAATGTCCAAAAATACTAATGCACTAATATTCTTTTTCATCCCAGTTAAGTTAATACAGAAATTGTGTCTGAAGAAACTGTTAAAGATGTTAAATTGCATACGATTATTATAATGGAAGGAAATTATTACAAACTAAGTGTTATTATCAATAATTGCTCCACTTTAAAACAGTGAAGATAAATTATTGTAAACTTGTGACTGCTCATCCTAATGTTTATTTTTATTTTTGACAAGCACTTTTCTCAGTCATTTGTTCTGATGTGCTTAATATTACTGTGCAACTGTATGAAAAGCAGACATATTCACAAAGATAGTAATAAACTGTAGCGTAGTATACAACTCATTTTGGTGGTCTTTCAAAGGAAAAACAATCAGTTGAAATAAATTCCCTATTTCCAGTGCTAAGGGAAATAAGCATCCTACTGCTTTCCAAGACACTGAATGAAGAACATATCTAAAGTAAGATGATGCTCACTTCCAGCAGTAGAAGTAATAACCTAGTACTCTGACTTTAACTAAAGGGATCTCTGTTGCTTTGTATATGTACTAACACTGTGTTACAAGATGCATAGACATTCTGAGGATTCTAGCAGATGTGTTTGCCTCACTGAGTGATACTCATTTATATTCAGGATACTCACTTATTCAGTGAGTAAATAAGTAAGCAGATGTAATGGTGCTTGTTTCTGAAGACATTAATACAAATACAATATCAATGATAATGCCTGTGTTCAAGCATTCTGTGCCACTAGATAACTAGAGTTATTTTGTTTACCAAAAACACAATTTAAAATGAAAAAGTAAAAAAATGTAAAAGGGTATTTTAAATATATTATATGATTATAAAGCTCATTCCGATCACCAGACTAGTTGCATATGAAAATATATCATATTACAATCATTTTAATATACCCCTATGGTATCCATTTCAATATGTATCCCTGGTTAAATTAGACTTCTGTTATGTCGAAATGCAAACTGCCAATGAGTAGCCAATGAGGAATGCAGAAGTCATTATGCAGAAGACTGTACGCTCCTGTTTGGGCAGTCAAAATATAATGTTATGCAAGGATTCAATGAATGCATTGAAACATCAACTTGTGGATATTGGGCACAGATGCATTATACATTTCAACAAATACACCAGTAAAAAAAACATTGAGAATCTGCCTGCTGCAGGGTCAAACCCTACAAAAAGATGCTCATTTAAGGTTACCACAAGATTCCATCCAAGTTGCTATCACCCACAGCCAGGATTTGCTGCCTCAGTCATGTCTTCCAGTTATTGACCAGGGACACCCTGCCACTGCAGCATCAACTTAGGCTTGCCTACAGTTGAGGTTGTGTCCCCATCTTGGAAAGTACCCTTTCTTCTCCCATCTGCAAAACTAGACATGACGAACACTATCTTTCCACATTGCATATATGTCGTCCCCTTACAAATCCCTATGCTGAACCACCGTGCCAACATATGATGTAGCATATGTAGCGTATGATAAACACTGATTCTGGTACAGTATCATAAGTAAAAAAGGACATATTAATATTCTTACTAGTATAAAGCATTCAATGATTGATACCATACCCTTCTATTCTGTATCAGTTATTCACTATAGTCATTACATTATGTCTGTATAAATCTGTTTTATTAATGCATAAACCAATAGGCGGTATTGTAGATGTTTTAGAAATGTATTATTTTGAGACATTTTAAGCCACCTATTGCAGCTTTAAACCTTTATTTACCATCCCCTATGCAGTAGGAAGAATAACTCTGTACAGGTATCTTGAAAATTTAGTTTTAAGTGAAAGATGTGTAGTAGGCTGCATAGTATACATTCAAACCGCACACCACACTAATCATCTTTATGGCAATGCTAATGGAGTTCATTCCTTTATAGACTTTCATTAGTCAGAGTGTGTGGCTGTCTGTGTCATTCTATCATTTATCACAGTTATGATACAAAGTCTGTGTGTTTTATGCAAAAACTAAAACAAAACACCACTAGTAATAAAAAAAATTGTTAAGTGTTCCTCTTTTATGAGTTACACTGGTGTCTGTGACTTAAGGTTTTCATGTTCAGTGACCTTTATATGACATCAGCCCCACAAAACAGGTCCAGTATGCCCTTACATTGAATTTATTTAGGAAACTGTCAGCTTCCAAGACAATGGCCCTCTTCTCCTTCTCTACCAGTGTGATCTTTTCATCAAATTGCATATCATCAATGTTTATGTTATTCTTACTTTTCACTGTCCCCTTATTGTAATAGCTGTACAATCTGCGGTACTCTATATATAAATGTACTGTAATGACATTAGAGCAAGCTTGTGTGTTGCTAATGAAGGAAAGATACCAACAGGGCTGGCCCTACCATGGAGCAGAGTGGGGCAATTTTTACAGGCGGCACTTTTGAAGGGGCGGCACTTTGCCGCCCCAAGCCCTTTTTTTTTTAAAGCGGAAGAGAGAGAGATGGGTGCCGAGTGGTTTTCGCTTATCAAGTTGTCAGTACCCGCTCGGCGCCCCTCTCTCTCCTCTGCGAGCCCTCTAGCTCGGTCTCGTCATTTCCGGCGCTCAGCATTACAAGCCGGCACTGAGACCGAGCAGGGAGACTCGCCGCAGGACTGCTGAAAGGTAAGTACAAAGGGGGGAGGGTAGATAATAGGGAGGGAGGGAGAGTAAGGGTAGATAATAGGGAGGGAGAGGAAGGGTAGATAATGGGGGCGGGGCGGCAGAGGAAGGGTAGATAATGGGGGGGGGCACGGCATTTTAAACTTCGCCCCAGGCGGCATTATGTCTTGAGCCGGCCCTGGATACCAAAGAAATTCACCAGTAACCGAAGCCTTCCCAGTACTTGTAATTTATATATTCCTACATTAACTCTATATAGTGAAGAATTCTTAATTGATTGTTGTATCGTTCACAGTTTTTCATGTCTAACATTTACCACAATTTATAGCTACCTGTTTTTTACATCACGTCACCCTTCTGTATAACAGAAGATGACATGTTTTTTTGTATGCAGATGGACATTCAGAGAATGTCACCAAAATGCATTTAAGCCCAACCATTAAAGAAGTGGAAAAAATTAAAGATTTATATGCATCTGTATTGCTTTTCTTGAATCTCAACATGAAATACAGTTGCAGTCGGGAGACTAACACAGCGTAATTAGGAATCAATAAGTAGCAATTTAAGGAAAACTAGTATTGTAATTGTTTATGGCTTTGAGGTATGAGCCCATGACACAGCCTTTTGCTTTGCACACAATAATTGATCATAATATGGCATGGTATGTGTGTGTAAAGTACAATTTATTGAATAATGCACATCAGTGTTCTTTTTGTTTTACTGCAATTTAAAATATTGTTTTGAAAAAACTTGTTCTGATTTTATTAATTAACTATATTAGCAGATATTTTGCTGATCATATTCCACAAGCAACAATGTTTAACTATTTAAGGGAAATGCTCTTCTATATTTTACCCTGTGAAGACCAGTGGTTTCCACATTTATTTTTGTTCAATCACAATTCCCCTTTTATGTTTAGTGCACCCAGAGAGTTTACATATTGTCTATAGAAGGACAGTTAGGACTTTCTTTTAATACCATTTTATATGTATAGTCCATCATTTAATTTGAGTAATCTGATAAAAAAAATATACAAAAAGAAAAAGACTGCACTAAAATTACTTAATGACACAATATATTTATATAAAATAAATTAATTTGATACATATATATAAAATATAAATCAAGATCAATAAACACAATGAAGCTATACACCAGAAATGAATACAATATATCAATGCTATTAGGATATTATTAGTGCATAGGCACCAATATTCATACTGTTCCCACCATTTCAAAGACAACGGGCCATACTATTATGTCCTATCCCTAGAATGTACATTTTAAGTTTGTTTAGTGGTTACCTAACTTTTTGAAAATGTGTGCAGATGTCAAAATTTAAAAAAATCAATATGTTGGTATAGCACAAACCAAATTATATAATTCTTAATTTAAGAATTCTTAATTTATACATCTATATTAGGATTTTCTAAACACTATCTGAAGACAGATACTTTAATTATCAATGTGCAAGGTGCTCTATTTAGTAGTTACAAAACTGTGTGTAAAGCTGAATTCTGCTCTTTTCCCCTCATGCAGGTGATCTAAACTGTGCTTCATGCCTAGAAATGATTTGAGCTAACAGTAGCATAGTGTACATTCACACATATTTCCCAAGTCCTAATCTTTACTCCATTAAAAAATGATTGGCTATTTTAAAATATCAATCTGCCTCAAAAACAGAAACTCTGATAGCTCTGAAATGTTGTAAGAACATATACATTTTTTTCCCATTTTTTTTATAGTGTATAGAAATGGCTACAAAATGGATAAAAACAAATACAAATCATATGAAGCAGAAAATTGATTAAAGGAAAAACAATACAAGTCATTAAATCACCAAGCCTTGTGCATACACATCAGCGTAGAAAAGGGGACAACTCTTTTTAGATGTTATCGCAGTGATCATAATGATAACTTTGCAATAATTATACTCCAGCTTAAAACTGAATTCCTTTTAGAACTGTGATTGAAGTTTGAAGGTTTAATTTTCAACTAAGTGAATCCCAGCATTTCTATTTCTGTTTGTGTTGAGACAAAATCTTTCTCTATACCTCTGTTGTGAAATCAGTTTTTCTGCTACCAAATGAATCAAATTCAGAAAAACATGATACTTAACATCATAACACCTGTAGTTCTGCCAGTATTAATGGACAGATATATCTTTGTGTGGGAGCATGTAATATTGTGCACAATGCGCGTTTCACAATGGCATTTGACACTATACATACAGTCATGCGACAAGTAAAGTACACCCTCTTTGAATTCTATGGCTTTACATATCAGAACATAATAACAATCATCTGTTCCTTAGCAGGTCTAAAAATCAGGTAAATGCAGCCTCAGATGAACAATACATGACATATTACACTGTGCCATGAGTTATTCAGCAAAAATAAAGCAAAAATGGAGTGAAAAACTAAGTACACCTTTTGATTCAATAGCTTGTAGAAAGACATGCACAGCCTGTATTGCATGTATAGATTAACAGAAATGCCTATAACATTTGTTTAATAAAAGGAGCTACAATTTTAATATAAAAAATGTATGTATGCATAACTGTATAGTGTTTAGAGAGGCTGTGTATGTGTGTATGTACTCTTTCGCCTATTTCTATCTCCAGTCTTTCTCTGCATCTGCATGGACATAACCCTGCAGAAACTTCCGTCAAAATGGCAGCACTAAAGCACCTTCATTTTACCCTCACTTGAATTGAGGGCAATATGTTTACGGTGATGTCACAGTAAGCGCCGCCATATTGCCCTCAGTTCAAGTGAGTGCAAAATGACGAATGATGATAGCAGATTGAAAAGAAGATGTGGAAGTGGTCAGCCGTAGCGGAAGTAATCGGCAGAGAAGGTAGGGAAACTTTTAGAGAGCATGAAAGAGCGAACAAGAATGAGAGTGTGAGAGAGTGTGAGTGAACATGGACCCACAAATTTCAGACAAAATTTCTGAGTTGTTTGTTTACCAAAATTCAGTAAATTTGCAATTCATTCGAATATAAATGCACGAATCTTATATTTATATCTCCCATCATAATATTCCCCCTACCATGATTTCCGTAATCTATTATTATTTCCCCTTTATACCCCCCAGCATATCTGTGTCATATTTGCCTCCAAACAGCTGGGCTCTGTCATATTTGCCCCCACTTATGTATCCATACAGAAACACATCCCTACTTACAGACAAAATTGCCTAGACAAATACACATACACATTCATGCTCACATACACTTACCCATTCATGTTTACACAAACTTGCACATACATTCTCTTTCTAACATACATATACACATACTCTCTCTTGCACCATACCTCACCCACACCTTTCTCTCTGTCTGCCCCCTTTAAAGCTGCTCTTACATCTCTGGTGTTCACTTTTACCGCAACCCTGCTGCATTCTTGCTTCCCCATATGGGTCCAAAATTACTCACAAAGGACCAGTCTGACCTGGACTGGCCCTACCCAGGTCGGATCTGGCCTAATTGAAGCAAGAATGTATCTGCCAGTTTGTACTTGCTTTGCACATCTGCCAGTCAGAGCCACGACAGATATCCTTCATATCCGGTGCAGCGCTGTCTGGCATACCCCCAGCGGGAATCAATATACATACACATATAAATTGGATGGCCGACCTCAAGACCGGCCCTGGGGGAGGGGACCTAACGGGAGATCTCCAGGTATCCCGGTAGGCTAGTCCGGCTCTGCTCTTGCAGGAGGACGTTTGAAGGAAAATGTAACATTTCAGCTCTGTGGGAGAATTTTGCAAGGGCTTGATTGGGCCTGCATAATGCATAGTTTATTCCGTGAAGTAACTTTTCAGAACTCTCACTGACTAAACTATGCATCAGGTCTAGACTGGCCATCTTGCACACCGATGAGATGCACGGGGCCGAATACTTACTTATACTGTTGCTCCAGCAGTAGATAGGGTCATATAGTGTGCAGCCACTGGCTGGATATCTGCGGACACAGACAGCAAGAGTATTAATATGTAAAACATGGCAAGTTATTGCAGAAGAAGCTCACTGTGGTTGGCTCTTCATAATACAAAATAGTCAAGAATCTCCTATTAATTTTATTTCAATGATGTTTGTAGCCTTTCTTAAACAAAAACTTTTGCAAAACATTAAGTTATTGTAAGAATTTGTTTTTTTTAAATGTTAAACATATCTTGTTTCTAATACTGGACTACAATGTCCAAAATTGGATTAGGATCAAATTTAAAACATAATGAACCACTTAAGCAAATTACACATGCGTTATTCAAATGATTCTACTTGGTAGAAGAAAAAAATGTGTTTACTTTTAATGGCACAAAAAATAATAAAAAAAGCAGTCATCATCGAATTCAAGCTTATGAAGCATGAATAGAATACATCATATCAGACAAATTTAGTTTTGTCATAAAGAGGAGTAATTTCGGTTTAGGAACAGTTGACATGTAGAGGGTCAGGTCAGCGTGTGCAGTTAAAATGAAACACGTTAATTGTAATACACGTTAGTAACTGATTGATTTTACAGAATAGTGTTGACTATACACTGAGAAACAAATTAGGAGCCAGTTTAAAACAAAGTTTTTAATCCCTGTTTAATGGATTTTAGCACCTCAGGCAGTGCAGTGCTGTAAAAATGATTAAAATGTGCCCTGTCTCTACTTAATCAATAAACCTTTCTGTATAAGATTGGTTGAGTTCCAAATACTTTTAACCAAGCTTGGTCATGCTGTATCTATAGAATTTCAAATAAGCCATCAAGCACCATTTATATACAAAACACTCATTAGATACAAAATCCTTTAGTTTATTAGCACAGAAGACAGCCAAACAATCAAATCAGAAGGTCACCTTTTAGCAAATATGTACTTTAACCAAAACACCCATTGCATTCTATCAGAAAAATGTCAGATAAAGACCTAAATGGACATGTAGGATTTACGTAGCACTCTAAAATGCTTACTGGTGCAAGCAAAAATTCTGTGATGCATGAAATCCATAAAAATACCTTACTAAATGCAAAATATTAAGCAGTGCATTCTACGTGATATACAAATTGTAGATGAGCAGGTAACAAGTAAATGTGATGCTAATATATATATATATATATATATATATATGTATTTATTTATTTATTTATTCTTTTTTCATAGACAGTTGTGTTAACTTTTTGCTTGGTGTCTTTTGTTAAATGATGGCCATTTCTAGTACAGTATGCCATTGGGCACTTTAGCCGCTTCACAAACCTTGCGCACCACTCAGGTGGCAGGTCCTGGCCTTTAGTGGTCTCCAACAACAACAGTGTAAGAATGTAGTGTGTATCCACCTGGCCCCACATACGTCATTTATCAGTCGCTGGCCTTAAAGTGCCAAATCAAATTTTAATCCTTCGGCCCTGGTCACTTATTTCTTTATTGCTTCTTTTACTGATTTACATTAAATGATTGAGCTCAATATATCCTGTAGTAAAAGAAAATGTCACAAAATTATAATTTTGATTAGGAATAAGAACTGTTATTAAGAATTATCATAGCATAAAATATGGTACAGGATATTGTTTTTGGACTATGGAAAAAGAGACAGGGACATAGACGCATTTGACTTAAAAGGTAGGGAGACATTGAGAGTGTGAGAGAACATGAGATAGAGTGAGGAAGTGTGAGGGAGCGTGAGAAAGCAATTACATGCCAAAGAAGCATTTCTTTCACTTTGGATCCCTCCTTGTTTTCAGAGATTTCTGCAAATGAATGAGCTTGACAAATTTCATTAAAATTCGTATGAATCCGAACACAAAAGTCTAATGCTTGCTATATTTTAATTTCAGTCATAGGCATTTAAGGTTCCACTGCTATTTTATTTGTGCAACTGATTTTATTACATGAAAACAACATTTTATTAATTTCTGATGATTTTACATTTTTATTTATTCACAAAATTATGAAGAAGGCAAGGTTTTACAATATTAAACTATTACTTCTATAAAGAGTTCAGGCATTCTGCAGAAATGATGTTTCTATTTAGTTATACAAATGTTATTGAACTAAGCAGAAATGGTGAAATAGCATTTTTTTTCAATAACCTTGCCGGAATTAAGGCAATGTTTTTTTTAAAACCAAAATAAATGTTCTTAACGAGAAAAATATCAAGACTAAACTTAAATAGTTGGTATTACTAGTTCAAGGCAAGTGCTCAATTGTATGTTTTATGTTAAAATGTAAGAAAACCACCAGGAAATAGAAAAAGCAAAGGGTTATAGAATTAAACATTCTTATAGTACTGAATGAAATACTGAAATCAGTTATAGTCTTTTAGATTGTAATATACCCGAGTTGTTATGAATGCTATTTGTTCTGTGGATTGCTCTTGTAATTCAGACTGAATGATCACACAGTGTTGTGCTGTTCTTCTTACCAATATGGTATGGAGTCCAGTGGTACAAGAGAGGCAAGGCAGTAGACATAGTCAGGAGAATGCAGAGGTCAGGGCAGACAGCTGAGGTTCAGATCTGAGATTGTAAGGCAACAGGTCCAAAAAAAATACAGGAACAATGGACACACAGATTAATTCAGCAGAAATCCCACAGTAAGACAAGAAATGCTGATAGGCAGCTTCAAATTGACGAAGCACAGGCTGAATGAAGATATGAAGTTTTATAGGCAGCAGGTGATTGATGATGATTGGCAAGTATGTCTTTAGGTGTGCTGTGTTTATACGTTGGCATTAACATAGCAAGACCTATACTTCGGAGTGATATGCGTGCTTGGATTGTAAGCCCTTCAATAGCAGGGCCCTCTCCTCCTTCTGTACAAGTATGTTTAACATCTGTTAATGATATTTAAATTATTATTTATTTACTTTCATGGTACCCTATGGTAACATCGCTATGGAATCTACTGGTGCTATTTCAATAAATGTAATTCAAATATACACAGTAATATAAAATAATAATAAACTGATTAGATCAATAAACATACAACAAAAATACTTTGTTGCTAAGTGAAGAAACATATTGTGGGTATAACCAAAGTTATATATGAATGCGAGCATCAAAGTAATTACATGGTATCAGAATAATCCAATTCTTTGGATGCAGAGAAGGCGTTTGATAGGGTGCACTGGAAATATTTAGAACAGGTCTTAATTTACAAAGGTTTCCCCATAGAATTTATTAAAATGGTAATGGCCCTCTATAGTCACCCTGCTGCAGTTGTCTCCACCTCAAGTACAATCTCCACACCTTTCCATTTATCAAATGGTACTAGACAGGGATGCCCATTATCACCTATCTTGTTCATACTAGCCTTGGAACCATTGGCAGATAAAATAAGAGAAGCCGATAACTAGACTTGGGCACCAGGGGGCTCTTCGTGTTCGTCTTCGTGCTCGTCTTCGGGGAAAAAAAAATCTTCGTATTCCGCGAATATTCGCCCGTTCCTGTCTTCTCTTCGGGCGAATATTCGCGGACATTCTTCGTGCTCGTTTAATCTTCGTTTTCCTCCTGGTTGCCTAGCAGGGGTTAATACGGGGTTAATAACACATCACAGCAGCAGCAGCTGCCGTGAAGGTACGTGTGTGCAGCTCTATTGGTCGTTTCGGCAGGGGGCTGGTCTGGCATCAACGAGTGAATTGCAGAACTGCAGAATGCACTTCATTCGTTGATGGCAGGCGAGCCCCCTGCCGAAACGACCAATAGAGTTGCACACACATACCGAGGTGTACTGTCCATAGATGTTTAATAAAAGAATAGGGAATATTTTACATTTTTAAATTGATTTTGGACCACTTTACATGCCTAACATTTGCTACCTATTTACAATGGCATACTTTGCAACAACCCAACTTACTTATTGGACAGGACTGGAAAATAGCAGGACTGTCCACCAAAATCTTGGGTGTGTTGGCAGGTATGCTGATGGAAAAATGTTGGACAAGAACTAAAAAATAGCTTAGGGTTAATGTACGGTTATGTTTAAGATTAGTAGCAGTGCACTGGTTTGGTTAAAGATGGATTATGTCTAAATAATAATAATTAAATTTTAATGTTTTTTTTTAAAAAAAAATAGGGGTTTATTTAAATGTATTTTAAAGTTAGATTTATTATTTAGTACTTGATTATATTTATTAAATGTTTATAGTAGCGTTACCTACCGAGCTATAACTACCTATGTGTATTTGCATTTTGCATACCTAGTTTAGCTAAATTAGATGGGACAGGACTGGAAAAAAGCAGGACTGTCCCTGAAAAAGTTGGGTCTGTTGGCAGGTATGTGGATGGAAAAATGTTATAGGGTGAAGTGTGAGTTATAGTGTTAATGTAATGCTATTAGTGAGTGAAGGCCAGGGCAAATAACAAGGAAAAGGTCCTTGTGTTTTGTGCATTGTAAGTGTGTGTGTATGTGTGTTATGTGTGATGTCACTGTGTGTTATATGTGTTATATGTGTTATTGTGTGTGTTATGTTTGGTTGGTTGTGTATCAGAAGGAAAATAATGAAATGGAAAAGGAAATGGGAAAGGCAAATGAGTGGGCAATTGGCGACCCGCTCACCTGTTTCACCCCAGGGCAAAGCACCCAAACACTGTCAGTCTTAGACGTTTGGCAGCAGACTTCCAGAGCTCAGACACAAGGCCCTAGCGTAAGCTGGCCACTCCGGCGGAGGTAGCAGGCGTTGCCACACCGCAAACAGAGGCAGCCAGGGGGGAGAAACTGCCCTTACCATTAGGGACATTTTGGGCATGACTCTAGCCAGGAAGCGAACTGGCAGAGAAGAGATGCTGGCACCACCACCAGCAGCAGCATTGAAAAGGCGAATGAGTGGGCAATTGGCGACCCACTCACCTGTTTCACCCCAGGGCAAAGCACCCAAACACTGTCAGTCTTAGACGTTTGGCAGCAGACTTCCAGAGCTCAGACACAAGGCCCTAGCGTAAGCTGGCCACTCCGGCGGAGGTAGCAGGCGTTGCCACACCGCAGACAGAGGCAGCCAGGGGGGAGAAACTGCCCTTACAATTAGGGACATTTTGGGCATGACTCTAGCCAGGAAGCGAACTGGCAGAGAAGAGATGCTGGCACCACCACCACCACCACCACCACCAGCAGCATTGAAAAATTGGAAAGGCGAATGAGAGGGCAATTGGCGACCCGCTCACCTGTTTCACCCCAGGGCAAAGCACCCAAACACTGTCAGTCTTAGACGTTTGGCAGCAGACTTCCAGAGCTCAGACACAAGGCCCTAGCGTAAGCTGGCCACTCCGGCGGAGGTAGCAGGCGTTGCCACACCGCAGACAGAGGCAGCCAGGGGGGAGAAACTGCCCTTACAATTAGGGACATTTGAGGCATGACACTAGCCAGGAAGCGAACTGGCAGAGAAGAGATGCTGGCACCACCACCAGCAGCAGCATTGAAAAGGCGAATGAGTGGGCAATTGGCGACCCACTCACCTGTTTCACCCCAGGGCAAAGCACCCAAACACTGTCAGTCTTAGACGTTTGGCAGCAGACTTCCAGAGCTCAGACACAAGGCCCTAGCGTAAGCTGGCCACTCCGGCGGAGGTAGCAGGCGTTGCCACACCGCAGACAGAGGCAGCCAGGGGGGAGAAACTGCCCTTACAATTAGGGACATTTTGGGCATGACTCTAGCCAGGAAGCGAACTGGCAGAGAAGAGATGCTGGCACCACCACCACCACCACCACCACCAGCAGCATTGAAAAATTGGAAAGGCGAATGAGAGGGCAATTGGCGACCCGCTCACCTGTTTCACCCCAGGGCAAAGCACCCAAACACTGTCAGTCTTAGACGTTTGGCAGCAGACTTCCAGAGCTCAGACACAAGGCCCTAGCGTAAGCTGGCCACTCCGGCGGAGGTAGCAGGCGTTGCCACACCGCAGACAGAGGCAGCCAGGGGGGAGAAACTGCCCTTACAATTAGGGACATTTGAGGCATGACACTAGCCAGGAAGCGAACTGGCAGAGAAGAGATGCTGGCACCACCACCAGCAGCAGCATTGAAAAGGCGAATGAGTGGGCAATTGGCGACCCACTCACCTGTTTCACCCCAGGGCAAAGCACCCAAACACTGTCAGTCTTAGACGTTTGGCAGCAGACTTCCAGAGCTCAGACACAAGGCCCTAGCGTAAGCTGGCCACTCCGGCGGAGGTAGCAGGCGTTGCCACACCGCAGACAGAGGCAGCCAGGGGGGAGAAACTGCCCTTACAATTAGGGACATTTTGGGCATGACTCTAGCCAGGAAGCGAACTGGCAGAGAAGAGATGCTGGCACCACCACCACCACCACCACCACCAGCAGCATTGAAAAATTGGAAAGGCGAATGAGAGGGCAATTGGCGACCCGCTCACCTGTTTCACCCCAGGGCAAAGCACCCAAACACTGTCAGTCTTAGACGTTTGGCAGCAGACTTCCAGAGCTCAGACACAAGGCCCTAGCGTAAGCTGGCCACTCCGGCGGAGGTAGCAGGCGTTGCCACACCGCAGACAGAGGCAGCCAGGGGGGAGAAACTGCCCTTACAATTAGGGACATTTGAGGCATGACACTAGCCAGGAAGCGAACTGGCAGAGAAGAGATGCTGGCACCACCACCAGCAGCAGCATTGAAAAGGCGAATGAGTGGGCAATTGGCGACCCACTCACCTGTTTCACCCCAGGGCAAAGCACCCAAACACTGTCAGTCTTAGACGTTTGGCAGCAGACTTCCAGAGCTCAGACACAAGGCCCTAGCGTAAGCTGGCCACTCCGGCGGAGGTAGCAGGCGTTGCCACACCGCAAACAGAGGCAGCCAGGGGGGAGAAACTGCCCTTACCATTAGGGACATTTTGGGCATGACTCTAGCCAGGAAGCGAACTGGCAGAGAAGAGATGCTGGCACCACCACCAGCAGCAGCATTGAAAAGGCGAATGAGTGGGCAATTGGCGACCCACTCACCTGTTTCACCCCAGGGCAAAGCACCCAAACACTGTCAGTCTTAGACGTTTGGCAGCAGACTTCCAGAGCTCAGACACAAGGCCCTAGCGTAAGCTGGCCACTCCGGCGGAGGTAGCAGGCGTTGCCACACCGCAGACAGAGGCAGCCAGGGGGGAGAAACTGCCCTTACAATTAGGGACATTTTGGGCATGACTCTAGCCAGGAAGCGAACTGGCAGAGAAGAGATGCTGGCACCACCACCACCACCACCACCACCACCAGCAGCATTGAAAAATTGGAAAGGCGAATGAGAGGGCAATTGGCGACCCGCTCACCTGTTTCACCCCAGGGCAAAGCACCCAAACACTGTCAGTCTTAGACGTTTGGCAGCAGACTTCCAGAGCTCAGACACAAGGCCCTAGCGTAAGCTGGCCACTCCGGCGGAGGTAGCAGGCGTTGCCACACCGCAGACAGAGGCAGCCAGGGAGGAGAAACTGCCCTTACAATTAGGGACATTTTGGGCATGACTCTAGCCAGGAAGCGAACTGGCAGAGAAGAGATGCTGGCACCACCACCACCACCACCACCACCACCACCAGCAGCATTGAAAAATTGGAAAGGCGAATGAGAGGGCAATTGGCGACCCGCTCACCTGTTTCACCCCAGGGCAAAGCACCCAAACACTGTCAGTCTTAGACGTTTGGCAGCAGACTTCCAGAGCTCAGACACAAGGCCCTAGCGTAAGCTGGCCACTCCGGCGGAGGTAGCAGGCGTTGCCACACCGCAAACAGACGCAGCCAGAGGGGAGAAACTGCCCTTACCACTAGGGACATTTTGGGCATGACTCTAGCCAGGAAGCGAACTGGCAGAGAAGAGATGCTGGCACCACCACCACCACCAGCAGCAGCATTGAAAAATGGGAAAGGCGAATGAGTGGGCAATTGGCGACCCACTCACCTGTTTCACCCCAGGGCAAAGCACCCAAACACTGTCAGTCTTAAACGTTTGGCAGCAGACTTCCAGAGCTCAGACACAAGGCCCTAGCGTAAGCTGGCCACTCCGGCGGAGGTAGCAGGCGTTGCCACACCGCAGACAGAGGCAGCCAGGGGGGAGAAACTGCCCTTACCATTAGGGACATTTGATTCATGACACTAGCCAGGAAGCGAACTGGCATCGAAGAGACACTGGCACCACCACCAGCAGCAGCAGCAGCAGAATTGGGAAAGGCGAATGAGTGGGCAATTGGCGACCCACTCACCTGTTTCACCCCAGAGCAAAGCATCCAAACACTGTCAGTCCTTGGCGTTTGGGAGCGGACTTCCAGAGCTCAGACACAAGGCCCTAGCGTAAGCTGGCTACATTGGCGGAGGTAGCAGGCGTTGCCACACCGCAGCAAGTGCAACCAGGGGGGAGAAACTGCCCTTACCATAAGGGACATTTGAGGCATGACACTAGCCAGGAAGCGAACTGGCAGAGAAGAGACACTGGCACCACCACCAGCAGCAGCAGCAGCAGCATTGGAAAAGGCGAATGAGTGGGCAATTGACGACCCGCTCACCTGTTTCACCCCAGGGCAAAGCATCCAAAAACTGTCAGTCCTTGGCGTTTGGGAGCGGACTTCCAGAACTCAGACACAAGGCCCTAGCGTAAGCTGGCTACACCGGCGGAGGTAGCAGGCGTTGCCACACCGCAACAAGTGCAACCAGGGGGGAGAAACTACCCTTACCATCAGGGACATTCGAGGCATGACACTAGCCAGGAAGCGAACTGGCATTGAAGAGAGACACTGGCACCACCACCAGCAGCAGCAGAATTGGGAAAGGCGAATGAGTGGGCAATTGACGACCCGCTCACCTGTTTCACCCCAGGGCAAAGCATCCAAGCACTGTCAGTCCTTGGCGTTTGGGAGCAGACCTACAGAACTCAGACACAAGGCCCTAGCATAAGCTAGCTACACCGGCGGAGGTAGCAGGCGTTGCCACACCGCAGCAAGTGCAACCAGGGGGGAGAAACTACCCTTTCCATTAGGGACATCTGAGGCATGATTTCAGCCAGGAAGCGAACTGGCAAAAGATACTGGCACCACCACCAGCAGCAGCGTTGGAAACGGAAAAAGGTGAATGAGTGGGCAATTGACGACCCACTCACCTGTTTCACCCCAGGGCAAAGCATCCAAAGACTGTCAGTCCTAGGCGTTTGGGAGCGGACTTACAGAGCTCAGACACTAGGCCCTAGCGTAAATTGGCTACACCAGCGGAGGTAGCAGGCATTGCCACACCGCAGCAAGTGCAACCAGGGGGAGAAACTACCTTAAACATTAGAGAGAAAAAATTTAACTTTCCAAGCTAAGAGCTGGGTAACCCAATTTGGGCAGATTGAATTTAAGAAAGGCAATCTGCTCCATCAGATGAGGTGCCATGCGTGAGCGCTGTGGACTCAGTATGTTTCCAGTCATAGAAAACACGCGCTCACTTTGAACAGTGGTTGGCGGACATGATAGAAGCTGCTGCGCAACCCATGAGAGTGCAGGCCACACACTCTTCTTTTCATCCCAGTAGCTAAGAGGATCAACATTAGGAGCAGAAGGAACTTCACAGAGGTAAAGTTTGACCATTTCAGCAGCACTACTCTCCTTTCTGCTGCTAGCTCTGTCAGATGGTCCAACTATACTGCCAAGTGCCTCTTCCCAAAACGCAGCTGCTCCACTCAGCTGTGTTGTGCTGCTTGTGGCACTGCTGCTGATGCTGCTGCTAGGGGTAGCAGACCACATCATCTCTTCCTCCTCCTGCACCTCACCCTCCTCGGACAGCATTCCCATTTTACGCTGCCAGTCACGCACCTTGTTGACCAATTGCTCCCGGTAGCTACTGAGAACATTGAATTTCAAAGCTAGCTTTCCCTTAATTCTTGGATCACAAAGGCACGCTAGCATCATTTCGGGACTCTCTTCCATTCGCTTGCGAAGGTGTACTTTTAGCAGATCCTTCAGCTTCCTGACTATGGCTGCTACGTCAGGATGTAGAGTGCCACCTTGAACAGCCTCACGGTTTCCAAGGAACACATCCATCTTGCTGCCTAGATGGGAGAACACTGGGATTACCTGGGCCAGACTGGCAGTGTTTGAGCTTAAATTTTCTGTGGCATCCCTGAATGGTTTAAGGACTGCCACTAGCTGGGCGATCACTGTCCAATCCTCCCTATTCAATGGAGAGGTAATCCCAATATTGTGCTCTGAGGCAAGATTATGGATTGCCCTCTGCTGCTCCAAAATCCTCTCTAGCATGTCTAACGTGGAGTTCCACCGTGTACTGACATCCTGACGTAGGCAGTGTACGGGAAGACCTGACCTCTCTTGCTCTTCCCTCAAAAGTTGGCTAGCCTTAACACTATGGTGAAAGTGCCCAGCGATCTTTCTGCAGCGGGACAGAACTACTGCTGCCACATTAGTTCCTTCTGACATTGCTGCCTTCACTACAAGATGGATGATGTGGGCTGCACAGCGCACACCAACAATATGACCATCTCGCAGCGCTTTCACCATATTGGCACCTCCGTCAGTTACCACAAAACCAACTTCAACATTGGTGCCCGCCTCTGCTCCCACCCAAAGGCTAAACATTTTCCTAATCGCATGCAGAATATTTTGGGAAGTGTGCTTTTCATCCATCACTTCTGCATGGAGAAGGAATGATCGGTAGCCTGCTGCAGCAACTTCCTTAGACACACCGGGCTGCCACCAGTGTGCTGTCAAAGAAAGAAAGGCATGCTGGGCGCTAGGTGCACTCCACAAATCTGTAGTGAAATGAACACACTGACCAGCAGCCTTGGAAAGCTCCTCTTTCACTGCTGCAACACAGGACCGATACAGCGAGGGGACAATGTTCCTGCTGAAAGTGGAACGTGACGGAACTGTGTATTGTGGAGCCACAGCCGCCATCAATTGTTTGAAAGGCTCCCCTTCAATCATGGAGAAGGATGCCCCTCCAACAGCAATGAACTGACCAATAAGTCGCGTTACTTTATTGGCCTGCTGTTTGGGCATCGTTCTCTTGGAGTGGAATGCCCCAAATTCTTCCAGGGTGGGCTGGGCATGCAGTGCTCCAACCTGCCTTGGTCTCTGGCTGCCAGCACTAGTTGCTGCTGCTGCTGCTGCTGCTATTGGCTCAGAAGAAGAAGCTGTTGGGGTTTTTCCACGGCCACCAGCTATGCTGCCTGCACTAAGTTTTACCTCTGCATCTTTCCCCAATAGCACAGCGTTGTGTTGAGTGCTGAGGTGATGCTTCATGCTAGCACTGGTAAAATGGCCAGACACTTTCCCTCTGCTTATTAGCTTCCCACAATGTTTGCACTTTCCATAGCGCCCTTCTTCAACATTTTCAAAGTGCTCCCAAATTGGGGCGCGCATAGCCTTGGAGTGTGCCTTGGGTGCTGCTCTTACTGCTCGGGGTGGATGAACAGAGGCAGAACTAGTGGTGGTGGGACTGGTGGTAACAGTACTGGCCATAGTGGGACTGCTAATTGCTTTAGATTTGCTAGGTTTTGCTGCTGCTGCTGGTGGTGGTGATGGTGATGATCGTAGCGGAGAAGGTGGAGGCTCAGGGGAAAATTGTGCACTAGTCATTTGGACACTGCTCCCTGAGGAATCTGATTCCTGACCACTCATCTCCTCTACTTCCTCTGGCTCATAGTCTAGCTCTTCATTAGCCAGATCGAATGGAATTCCTGCTAGGCTGGAGCTAAGACTGATATCGTCGTGAGACTCGTGACTAGTAGTAGTGCGAGCAGGAAGAATAGACTCTGCACTTGGCCTCTCAGTCTCAGGCTCCTCTGCTACCTCGCTAGGTGGAGTTCCACTATGTGTAGCCCTCTCTCTAACTGTCTTTACAAAAATTTTGTAAGGACTTGGTGGCTTGCTAGAGGTACTAGGAGGACATGGCGTGGCGGTACCAGTGGGAACAGTAGGCGCAGCACTAGTGGTGGTAGAGGCGGGGGTGGTGGTGGTGGTGGTTTTCCCTACAAAGGAATGAGATCGCTTTGGTTTGGGACCCCTCTGAGTCTTGCTGCTAATTTGGCTCTGCTTGGTACCTTGCATGCTGCTGGTGGATGGGGAAGATGCTGCTTGGGGCAAAAGGCACTTCTTTTTAGTCACTGGGCTGGTACTACTTGTGCTACCCTTTAACTTTGAACGTGCTTCTGGTGCTTTAGGCTTTCCGTAAAAAACCATAGAGCTTGTGGGCCTAGCCGCACTACTACTGCCTGCTTTTGGTGCCTTTCCTTTACTTGATGATCCTTCAAGCAATGCTTCCCCAAATGATAAGCGAGAGCTTGGCCTACTTGGCCGACTAGACTGACGCAAAGGCTGCATCTTAGAGCTGGTGGTGGTGCTGGTGGTGGTGCTGGTGGTGGTGGTGGTGGTGGTAGATGGAGCTTGTCCCTCCTTAGTCCCAAAAGGAGGATCCATTTCAAATTTTGTGTTGTGTGTGTAGTGTAGTGTAGTGTAGTGTAGTGTAGTGTTTAAAAAACTATAAAAAAAAAAATAAAAAAATAAAAATAAAAAAAAGGAAAAACGAATTAAAGACAAAAAAATTAGAGGAAGTTCTCTTCAGTGCTACTGCTTAAAAAGTAAAACTATGCACTACTGCACTGTGCTGTGTGCAATCTGCCAAAATCCTAAAGTTATTGAAATTATTAACTCAAGATTAACTATTTAATAACTAGCAGTATTTTATTTTTAATTTGAATTTACACGGGCCTAAGAGCTTAGCCTACCACTATGCTAGCCTAAAGCTATATTTCCTTACTATAAGTCTACCTCTAGGCAGACGCTCTCAAACCCACTAAGCTAAAGTGAGGTTAAATCAGATTCAGTATATGATTTATTAATTAATATTAAGTTATATAATATTAATAGATTAGAACTAATTTACTTATATATTATGTATTATAGATAGAAGAATATAGATTATGAATTAGAATTTAGAATTAGAATTACTTATATTATAGATTATGAATTAGAATATTATTATTTATAATATATTATAGATTAAGATTAAAGAAGATTAGAATTATTTTAGTACTACAGCTAGTAGCTTGAAGCTTTGCTTAGTACAGCTCGTCACAGTCAATTTTTCTTGAAAAGAATTAGAAATAAAATAAAATGTCACAGCAAAACAGTTATCTTCACTGCTTGCTGCACTCACTAGCCCAACAAGTTCACTTCACTGATGGACTGAGGTGAGCAAAACACTAAGGGTACTTTTAATAAAATTGAAATAAAATGTAAAATAAATGAGAAAATCTTTGCAAAACAGTTAACGTCACTGCTTGCTGATCAAAAAAAAACACAGCACTTATGCGGCTGCACTCACTAGCCCAACAAGTTCACTTCACTGATGGACTGAGGTGAGCAAAACAAATGAAATAAAATGAAAGATTAATTAAGAAAAATTGACTTGGTCTCTTACTGTTGCTAAAACAAAGCACAAACTATAGAGCTGCAGCACCAGTACTAATAAGATTAGCTGAACTATACGCTAGTAGTAATTAATTAATATTATTACTTTTATTTATAGCTAATTTAATTAACTATTAAGATAAGAAAGAATTAGAGAATTATTGATATTACTGATTTTAGATTAGACACTAGTAGATGTTCTGAATGTCTACAGTACACTCTACACTAGTATACTATTACTAACTATAACTGACAAATATATATATAATTTTATAATGAATTCAATTATTAATTATATTAATTAATATTACTGATTTTAAATTAGACACTAGTAGATGAATGTCTACAGTACACTCTACACTAGTATACTATAGTATATATATATATGACTGACAAATATATATATATATATAATATTATAATGAACTATTAAATTATAGATTCTATTAAATTGTAATTTATAAATTCTATTTAATTTATTTAAGCAGGACAGGCAATAGGCACTAGTGCCAGCCCAGGGCAAGGGCACCCCAGTGCCACTGAGGCACTGGGTGCACTGTCAACTCAACAGCACTTACACTAAAGTTGATGACAAATTAATTTTAAAAAAATTAAATTAATCAAATTATTATTATTAAATATATTAATTAAGTAGCACTGAAGTGAGGATGAAGTACACAGTGAGAAATGGCAGGCTAAGGCTTACCAGTCTCACACAGAACAGAACAATCTCTCTCTGTAACGCTCGGATGCAGCACAGCAGTGTTGCCAAAGCAGTCACAGCGAAAAATGAATGGATCTCTCAGGCAAGCTCTGGTCTTATAAAGGCGCCTTCAGAATTCAAAAAACAGCAGCACAGGCATTGGACGAGACCCTTAGCGTTACGTCACAAGAGTGAGCTGATTGGACAGACGAGGATCAGCTCACTCCTGTTTGAAATTTTGGCGGTTGCGCGGCAAAAACGAAGACGATCACGAAGAATCTTCGAATCTTCGTGATTGTGAGTCTTCGTCTTCGCCTACGGTTTGCCGGCACTGTATTCTGTTCTACGTTCCTTCGGAACGAACAAAAAAACGGCCTCTTCGTGCTCGTTTTCATGTTCGCCCGAAGACGAATGCACAAGTCTACCGATAACATACATGGTGTCAGATTAGGTGACAATACCTACAAGCTAGGTCTATATGCTGATGATATAATGCTGTCTTTAACCCGCCCTGAAGAATCTCTAGATGCACTTTTTTCAATATTGCATGATTTCGGAAATATATCATATTACAAATTAAACATCACAAAGACACAAGCTCTTCCATATTATATACCTTCTGACACATTGAATTCACTTTAACAAAAGTACAGTTTTATCTGGCAAACTAAGGGCATATCATTTCTGGGGATACAGTTAACTAAAAATTTGTCTAATCTTTATGAATATAATTTTAAAAAGATTTGGCGTTTGCTAAGAGAAGAACTCCGGTCATGGGGAAAATATGAGCTGTCCTGGCTAGGCAGAGTTGCCGCCCTTAAAATGTCTTTGTTTCCAAAACTCCTATATATAATCCGCACAGTTCCAATAATACTTCCCTCAACATTCTTTAAAATGATAAAAACAGATATCAGAAGATATATATGGGGAAAATCTTTCCCAAGAATAAAACTGGAAGTTCAACAGAGAAACAAGATACATGGTGGATTAGGCATCCCTGATTTCCATAACTATTATTTAGCCACATGGTATATGTGTGGATTGGTATGTGTGGATTGGTATATGTGTGGATTGGTATGTGTGGATTGGTATGTGTGGATTGGTATATGTGTGGATTGGTATATGTGTGGATTGGTATGTCTGGATTGGTATGTGTGTGGATTGGTATGTGTGGATTAGTATGTGTGGATTAGTATGTGTGGATTGGTGTATGTGTGGATTGGTGTGTGTGTGGATTGGTATGTGTGTGGATTGGTATATGTGTGGATTGGTATATGTGCGGATTGGTAAGTGTGTGAGAGTGATGGGTGTTATGCTGTACCATTTCCAATGTATTTTTCATTATATAATTATGCTCTAGTACATCATAACTCCCATCACTCTATACTGTTCCATACAGTGGCAGAGCTGGGAGACAGAGGCCTTGCACCCCCACCGCAGGACTCCTAAAAGGTAAATGAACTTCAAAGGGGGAGAGGGTAGATAGTTAGGAGGGGGTAGATAGGGAGAAGGGAGTGAGACGGGGGGATAGGGGGTAGATAGGGAGAAGGGAGTGAGAAGGGGTAGGTAGGACAAAAGCGAGTGAGAAGGGGTAGATAGGGCAATCATACTCCTATCATGCCAAGTCTGCGAGTACATCCTGGAATCTGGGTATGCCTGGGCATGATAGGAATGTGATTGCTGTTAACAATCATATATATATATATATATATTAATATTGTTATTTAATTGTTTTGTCCTATTTTGGTGTGTTACTTACTTTAAATAAAAGTGTTAGATTTTTTTTTTATGGTGTGGGGGGGTCATATTCGGTTTAGGACAGATAAATGCTGCATTTTCGGTTTCAGTCCAGAATTCGTTTCGGTGCATCCCTACTACTAATGAAGTGGTAGGCCTACACCATATCAATGTTTGGCTTAGTATATAGTGACAGGAGTTATGCTGCACTATTGTCAATGTCTGCCTCAGTATATAGTGATAAGTGTTATGCTGGACCACCGTCAATGTCTGCCTCAGTATATAATGATAACAGTAAGTGTTATGCTGTACCACCTTCAGTGTCTGCGCTGGTATATAACGGTAGAACCTATGCAGATTTAAAGTGTGTGTGTGGGGGGGTGCCACATACAGGATCCGCCCCAGGTACCAAATACTCTAGGTACGCCCCTGGATCTGTCAGAATGGTTTAGGATTAGAAATGGTCTACAAGGGGTCACTCAGTGTGCTTCGCATTGGGAAAACCATCTTAAGATATTTTATAGATGGTATTTATATCCTTCTAAACTCAACGTTATGAAATCATCTCAGTCCCCACTTTGTTGGAGAGGCTGTGGAGCAGTAGGACATATGGAACATATATGGTGGTCCTGTACCAAACTGACCCCCTTCTGGTCACATATTCTCACAATGGTCAAATTAATAACAACTGGTTTTATTCAAAGTGATTCCCAATGTTATTCCCAAAGTACAGAGAATTATCCTTTCCCATTTATTCATTGCTGTCACTTCTATTCTCCCTAGACACTGGGGTAAACAAACTGTCCCAAATACACAGGAATTGTTAACACTTTATAAAGAAAATAAATCTCTAGAACTCAGTGTACGTCATTTGACGATAGAATACCCTACATTAAAGTACCATTGGGATGAATTAGGTCAGAATTAGGTCAGAATGGGACTCTACTTAGGAAAAAAAAAGAAAAAAGAGAAGTGTATTGTGTCATTTTTTAAGTTCAACTGTGATATATTAAGATTGTACATCTCATTATACTCTCATGTGGATGTACTACAGTATATATGAAAAATTTACATTAACTATTGTAAGTAGCTGAACCCCTCCCTTTTTTTTCTCTTTTTCTGTATTCCTATCTTAAAAGCTATACTTATCTGTTATATGAAAAACCTTTCAATAAAAATTAATTGGAAAAAAAAAATCCAGCCACAAAGCAGAGGCAGGGTAGGATACGAGTGAACGCAATAGGACCACAAGTGCCCAACAGTCATTTCAGCATCAGTTTACAGTATAAAATAAAGGTGAACTCTGGCTGTCTTTGCGGATCCCCATAGAATTACATAGAGAAGGTGTTTCTCCAATTGGTTGGCCTTTGTCATAGAATAACAAGGAGACGGAAAGATGATTAGATGTAATGAAATGAAGTTTTACTTTAATGGGAGTGTGGCAAAGCCTCCCAGGAGAAGTAGTAGAAGCAAATACAGTAAACAATGTAAACATGAACAAGACAGGTATATATTGCGATCCTAAACCTAAGGCAAATTCTATGTTTCTGTGTTATAGTAGCATACCGAAATGCTTTTGTAAAAATGAACAGGAGAACCAGCCTCGCCAGTTGTTGGTTACAACTGATATATTTGCTTACTTTATGTTATTACTAAGTTCTTTTTTCGCTTGCACATTTTATTGCAAAAACATGGAGCGTCTATACTGTCTTGAGCACGCAAGACATAAGAAATGCCTGTAAGGCATGTTATTGTGTTACAACTGATAGCTGACTCTGTTTCCTCTTTAACTTAATCTAAATAGAATTATCTAGAGGTACCATTAATCATGAATGTCTGAAATAGACATAAGGCCATCTAAAAGATTGAAGATAGCTGAGATTTTTAATTAGATAGTAAAATTGGTAGATTAGATGAGCCAATTGAATCTGATTTGCCATCAAATTCTGTTTATTATTTTCTAGCTGAATAAGATGCTTTATTACTTGTTAAGTACACATTATAATAATGTTCTTGCAATATGCAGTAAAAACAGTCATAGATCCCACAGGATTTATATTATTTTAAAATATGTCTTTTGACTTCTAATTTGTGAATAAAAAGATACACTGGTTTAGTGATTTGAATGAGCATTAATGCCTTTTCAGCATGTGTAAATGTGTTGTTTTAGATGGAGGCTCAATAAATATTCCCCATGCCTCACTTACAATATACTTATGATCACCAGTAGTGCAGAGAAGAAATATAAACAGAACACATTTCAATAATTTAATGACTGTAGCTATATAAGGCAACTAGATGTTTTCTACATTAATGCATTTTTCATCTTTAAAACAACACTAATAATACAAAATTGTATTATTTATAGAATGGCTAACATTCTGTAGCGTACAATATAATTTACAATTAAATTAAGAAATTCAATATATTGAAGGCCTTCATATGAGAAATTTTGTCAGCACAGGCCTAAACCCTAAACTTCAGTTCAATATGCATCTGCTTTTATTCAAGGTAAAATATGAGGGGATTTTTGGTGAGGTTTAGGTTAGTTATAAAGAGGACTATTTATAAAGATCGACTGTTCCATACGCCGATTAGCCATAACATTATGACCACCTGCCTAATATTGTCTAGGTCCCCCTTTTGCTGCGAAAACAGCTCTGACTCATCGAAACATGAACTCCACTAGACCTCTGAAGGTGCGCTGCGGTATCTGGCCCCAAGACATTAGCAGCAGTCCTGTAAAATGCGAGGTGGGACCTCCATGGATGTATCCTGGTGCCATGTGTTCTCCAGGTAAGCGACGCACACACACTCGGCTATCCATGTGATGTAAAAGAAAATGTCATTTGTCGGATCAGGCCACCTTGTTCCATTGTTCCGTGGTCCAGTCCTTATGCTCTAGTGCTCAGTGAAGGTGTTTACGACAGTGGACGGGGGTCAGTATTGACACCCTGACTGGTCTGCAGCTATGCAGCCCCATCCGCAACAAACTGCGATCCACTGTGTGTTCTGACATCTTTATATCAGAACCAGCATTAACTTTTTTCCGCAACTTGAGCTACAGTAGCTCATCTGCTGGTTTGACCACACAGGACAGCCTTTGCCCCCAGTCCAGCCTTCGCATAAACAAGCCTTGGCCATCCATTACTCTGTCATCTGTTCACCTCTTTTCGTTCCTTAGACCACTTTTGAAGTACTGACCACTGTATCCAGAGAACACCCCACAAATGCTTCAGGTTTGGAAATGGTCTGACCTAGTTGTCTAGCCATCACAATTTGGCCCTTGTCGAAGTCACTCAGATCCTTACTCTGCTTCTAAATGTTTAATTGTTGGCTAATATATCCCACCCAGTGACAGGTGCCACGATACAAAGATTATCAGTGTTATTTACTTCTCCTGTCAGTATTCACAATGTTATGGCTGATCGGTGTATATCATGTACTTCCATGTTGCTGTTCCATGTTGCGAATTGCATGAATATCATAGGCAGCTGAAGGGAATGGTTGGAGAAATAGGATTCTGACAGTAGAGGGAATATAATTGAGTCTCTTTTTAAGTTAATGGTAAGATCCTACCTTGACTATGTTGGGATTCTGTTTTAAAGAAAGGTCTTTATTTAACATGAAAAACTATAGAGACGGGCTACACAATTAATAAGAGGAATGGAACATCTTCAGTTATGAACAAAGGCTAGAAAAGTTACATTCTTTTATAGTGCATATAATGTTTCCGTTGAAGTATGTGTTAAAAAACATCTACAGTAAGACAGATAACATAAATTGCTGAACATTTTGTATAGAAAATTATGTCACCACGCATAATGTAAGAATTATCACCACAAAGGGCTAATTTTGAGAAATCTGATTTTATTTATAACTTAAACACTTTATAAGAAGTCTTATACATTTTCCAGATCAATATACACAGTTACAGTAGCAGACACCCTGTGAGCAATTTGTGTAAAGTACAAATCACATCATATTTTTCAACTACAAGTTAAACCTCTGCAATCTACATAACAAACGAGGAGCCCAAGTTTAGTACATGTCAGGCAAGTGAGGGGGGAAGAAGCAGCCAACTGGGATTATCATCAACCCCCTAAAGATTTCTAAGCCTAATTTAGAAGCCAAGATCTCTATATTTGAGCATATGTTTCAAAGTTGTTCAGGGCTATATGTAACACATCCTCTATTGCCATATTTGCCTTCCAAATTTTTATAACATCCACCAGCCTAAGAAAACTTTGTGTTTTCCAAACTATTCTGAGCTTAACTGCTATCAAAATGTGGATAACCAATTTTGTCTGATTAGGTGCTTAACTCCTGGGGTGAAAATGGATAAAAATAAAAATGTCTGAGACTTGAGACAATTCCAACTGAAAGACCAAGGAAATCAGTTTCCCAATATCACCATGGGCACCAAACCATTTAACATTTTCAAATTCACAATTCAATTTCAACTTGGAATTGCAAACTGACAAAAGGCAATATGCATTAATTAGCGTGGTAACAAAAATCACCATATCTCACTGTACTAGTCTGTTACAAACAGTTTAAAATAACCCGACAAGTACTCAAATAAAATTCTGTAGATGCAATTTGGCAATTATTATTATTATTATTTATTGTTTTATATAGCACCATCAAATTCTGTAGCGCTGTGCAATGGGTAGACAGGACATAACAGATAAAAGGTAAAAGTGCCATTGTAAGGGATGGACCAACCACACTAGTGTAAGTATTGCATTAGAGAGACCAGGAGAGGTGAGCTAATGGAATATGGGAATATAGGGGGTCTTGAGAGATTTTTTGAAGGACCAAAGGCAGGGGGAGAGATGGATAGACCAGGGGAGGGCATTCCAGAGGATAGGGGCAGCCCTGGAGAAATCTTGTAAGCGTGCATGAGAGCTAGAAATCAGAGGAGAGGATAGAAGGAGATCATTGGATGAGCGAAGAGACCAGTTAGGAGTGTATTTAGAGATGAGTGAGGAGATGTAGGGAGGAGGACCGCCGTGAAGGGCTTTGAAAGTAAGAGTGGGGATTTTGAAATGAATTCTGAAGCGCACAGGCAGCCAGTAAATTGACTGACAGAGGGGAGAAACGTTAGTAAAGCGATGGGAGAGGAAGATAAGTCTGGCAGCAAGATTCATGGTGTATTGTATAGAGGTGAGACGGTTGAGAGGGAGACCAGCTAAGACAGAGTTACAGTAATCAAGACGGGAGAAAATCAGGGCATGGACAAGTGCCTTAGTGGCATGCTGTGTTAGGAAGGGACGGATGCGGGCAATGTTTTTAAGATGGAGATGACAGTTCTATAGACAATCAAAAGAATATCTTCCCAAAAAGGAATACATTTATTCTAAATGTGGAAGAAGACAAAATTCACTTCTCTTTTAAAATATACATATAAAATGATATTTACCAGTTGTTGCTGTTGTCCAGCTGGCATCAGTGGATGAGGAATTATCAATCCAGTTTTAGTAGTAAGAGTTAAGTGTAAGTATTTTTGATAATAAGGTAACTGTTACACTATAAGCAGGTGTGTGGATATATATGTATATGGACACGTGTATGCGGGTGTATGGATGTACATGTGTGTAAATATGCATATGTATGTATGTGTGTGTATATATATATCATGGTTTCTGCTAATACTAGTTAAATCAAGATGCATGGGAGGTGGCCGGGAATGATAAATATTTGGGAAACCTTTTGTCTTAGTTTAGATAACACTGATATGCGTGATGAAGGGTGTGTGGAAGAAAGACAGGTTTTCTCATGAAATAGATTGAATCAGGTCAGGAGATCTTTGGGTTTTACTGCCCCATGATTGTAAAGACCCCAGTGTGTGGTGTTGGCCAAAGGGAATAACTTCAAAGGGTAACTACAGCAACCACAGGGTCCAATCAGGGATCTCCCCAGTAGACTCAATTGGGACCCTCTAGTATATCAAGGGACAGGTCGTGAAAGTGAGAAGAGAGGAGGAGAGAAAGAAAAGAGACAAAGGAACATCACTAACCTGGAGCTCTCAGGGAAGGTAACTATGAACATGCATGTTTGAATATTGTAAATAGGAACTTATATATATGTATTTGTTGTAAGTGTGTCAATTAATGTGGGGATTATTGTTATTGTACTGTTATTTGTATTGTTTTATATTTGGAACGTTCTAATAAAAGTTTGTATTGTTATATCATAGCCGCATTGTAGATTCTTGGATATCCTGTTGTTGTTTCCAAAATATTCTGTTGCATTCTGGAAGAAGCGAAAGTTTTCAGTTCAAACCTTAAAAGTTAGAAGAGATAGAACAGGGATTGTTTAACTTAATAAGCCAGTGGGTGGGTTTATCGGTGCATATTTCATAAGTGTATCCATATACCCATTCACCTGGATAAGTGTAGTTATTGTAGCTAGAAAACACATTAGCCTTCAGGAGATATATCCGAATACATATTGTGATTTCATTGATATGTGTTTGGATGTATCTGTTGTTGGATAAATTGTAATCTTAATCACATAACACATTCATAAATCTTTTAGATGGTATGCTGTAGATAAAGCATTAATCCATCTGATTGATATTTTAATAACACAATTCCCTAGTTCCCTCAAAAGAAAACTTAACATTGGCGACCACGAAGGGACTGAAAATCTTTTGTATTTTTCCAGGATCAACACCTAGCTTTGTTGTATGACATTGAAGGATTTTGGAGGGTTTCAGGCTGAAGCAGCCAACCACCAGTAACAGGGTCACTTTGTTGGTTTATGGTTTTAAATATTAAAAGAAGCAGCTGCATTAAGTTTTGAAGGTGGCAAATGTTGGATAATTTCAGATGAGCTAGCGAACACTGAAAAGAGGACAGTAAGACCACTGGATGTTTTGTTTTATTTCTGTTAAAAACCCAAAGGTAAAAGAGCCTGGTTTTTAGTTTTATTTTAAAGGTGAGAGAACCTATTTTTTGTTTTTAAAAGGTGAAAGAACCTATTATTTTGTTTTATTTTGTTTTGTTGTTTAAAGGTAAAAGCATATTTTTGTTTTATATTGATTTTGTTTTCCATAAAGTTAAAAGGATTTATGGTTTTGTTTTATTTGGTTTCCATTGGTTAGCCTATAATTTTGTAACTTTGGAGTAATTGATTTGGTTTTATTTTGATCTTAAATTCAGATTTTGGTTTTTATGCCAGTGTAATCTGGTTGAATAATTAGTTTAAAAAAATTAGTTTGGCGGTAGCTTTGATTTGAGTAAAATATGGAAGCAGTTTCACAATTAGAAAGTTTTGTTATCAAATATATTGATGAACACAAAAGTTCAGAGTTTGCTTGTGAGACAAAATTACAAAATGATCCTTGGGCCTATGTCCAGGAGCTATTTGATACAGAGGTTACTACCTCAAAGAAATTGAAAAAGAAAAATAAGAAAGGCATGGCAGTGGCTAGTCTCTTTGCCGCATGCCTCGCAATGAAGGGAAGATTGAGTGTCAGCGAACCCTTCAAGAAGTAAAAAGAGAAAATGAGTTGACACAACAAAAATATGAAGTTGTTAAAAAATAAATTAATGAATATAAAGTAATGCTAGCAGAGAGCCAGACTGAGCAGAATCGTCTTAAAGACATGCACATCCAGCTCAGTTCTGCGGGGCAAGATAAGTCTATAGACCATGCCCCATGTAGAGAAAGAGAGATTCAGTTGTTAAAATCACTTGTTGTTTTAAAAGAACAAAACATGATGATTCAGGAATTGGAACATAAGCCATCTGCTCCTACGTGTGCATACGTAATGAATGATTGGGAGGAGCCCTACCCAGACACTTGGGACAATGATTCTACTGAATCAAACAATTGTGTACCAATTGCATTAGGGGAAGTTGTTGACCCGCACAGCAGGGGAGAATGTTCCATATTGATAGAACAACAGAATGTTGAGAATGGGCAGGCTGAGACAATGAACACCCCTGTCTCCGTAAGAACATGTCTGTTTCCTTCTACTGGAGGAAATGATACAATGTTGGGTTATGACAGTACAGGAAGAACATTATATAATGCACCAATTCATAATCAACCCTTACAACCTTTAGAAGGCCCATACTGCCCAGGGGAAGATAACACTCCCTACAATCCAAAGTGGGTAAAAAGGTCACAGCCTCAAAACAGTTTTTTCTGGGTTAGACTTGAATGGAAAGGAGGAGGAAGGGACTTTTCTCATACCTGGTATCAAAACAAAAGGTATAGAGAACAAAACACTCCTTCCTATTTTGAATTAAAAAAACAATTAAGGGAACTGCAATTGCAACAGCAAACAGGGCAGGGCAGAACAGATAGTACCCACAATGCAGTTCCATCTTACAAAAAATTAAGAGGACAATTAAAAGAGATGGAATTAAAAACCCAGGACCAGGCAGGTGATTTAAAGGCTTCCCAGCATCACCTGGTCCCAGATAATCAATGACGGGAACAGGCCCCCAAATATGTCGCACCTATAACTCTGGATAGGTGTGGGCACCCTCAAGTATCAGTAGTGATAAGGGGTCATCAGTGCAAAATGATACTTGACACAGGAGCTGCCATTTCCATTTTACATACTAAACATCCTCAAGAATCACCAGTATCATCAGGGGAACCATTATGTACAAGTCTGCTAGGATCTGATTTTTTGGTAACCAATGATTGTATGTTGGATTTGACTAACCTCATGTTGTTACAAAGTTCTCCCAACACAGATACCAGGACGATGGTAATTCCAGATTCACATGCAATAGCAGCCATCAAACTAAATTATGTTAAATATGATTTGTTAAAACTAACAGAGAGTCATCCAGACAAACAAGTGTTAGAAGCCATTTTAGGAAAACATTCCAAAATGAGGGATCACTTAACCAAATTCTTTTCCCACAAGAATCTTTTGCAAAATGTGGATGATTTACTCCTATCGACTAGTTATAAACAGCAACGTATACAACTGGATGAACGTCGAGGAATCCTGAAAGAGGCTGGAATGAAGGGTAACCCTACAAAAGCTCAGATATCACGTGAGTCTGTATCATTTTTAGAAATTTCCATCACATCAGATGCTCGAGCAGTGGCGTCAGACAAGGAAGATGAGGGCCGTGGGCGTGGTTGCATGTCAACAACCCGTCATAAGACTCAATAAAGACAAAGATCCAGTATTCTGCGATGAGGGAGAAGCAGTCTTCCTCCCTGTCTATGTGGAAGGAACAAGAGATCATAAAATCTCTTGGTGGGGGCCTGCTGACAAGGAGATGGCATGGACCAATGGAAAGGTTGGGGAAGCTCCGACCTACAAAGATAGAGTCACCGTTTTTCCAAATGGGTCACTGTTGCTTCATGACGCACGCCTTGAGGATACTGGGAAGTGGGCATATTATTTTATCGTGAACCTTGGCTCACAAAACGCAGAGTCTCAGGTATCTGGAACGATTTATCTCAGGGTAGACCCTAGAGCAAAGTCATCAACTGTCCATGCAACAGTGGCAACAACAACCATGGGACATAAAACAAACAGATCCATGGAATTCCCGGTAACACAGGAAGGGTCCACAAGTGGCCTCACGGCTATCTCCATTCCTGGAACTTTGTATAATAATGTAAAATTCATACATGTACCCGTGGTGGTAAATTTGTCCAAGTGGGATATGGCGGAATTCGGGTATTGTGAAAGAAGTAATGTGTCTTTGTTTTATTCATCATTATTAGCCGATTTAGTTTTATCCTATGCACGCAGGACTCAAGATCCCTTCACAGGGCAGGAGATTTCCCATCTAAAAGGTACTCATAGGCTGAGGAGAGTAAGGAGTCTGGAGGGAATAATTGCCACGGGACTTTTTGGGTCAGGGATGTCCATTTGGAATAGGGCAGATTTAAAGGCAATACGGGCTCATATCAATAAGTTTGAACAACAAGAAGGAAAGCATGTTTTGAAACCTGTCCTGCAGGGGATCGAGGGTCTTGCAGCAGAGGAAACATTTACAATATTGAACATGCATGACATAGAAATTTTTTTTCCAGAACGCAAGTAAAACTGAATGCGCTCATCAGAGAGTTACAGAAAACAGAAGGGCGAGAGATTGTATGTACAGCCTATGGGAGCTTTGTTTTGAATAAAATAAGTAATATTATAAGGGATATACACCTCACCCGCTGGTACTGTCCTCAGGGGTACTATAGCAACGGGAACTGTACACCCCTACCGGTAGCAGTGATCCGTAATCTGGGTATTGTCACGCATCCGATTGGAGATGCGCACCCTTGCAGTGGAAATCATAGCAATTGTTCAATTAACGGCTTGTATGTGTCTTTTACCATGTCAATACTGATCTTCAACCCAAGCGAAGATCTCGTCAGCACGCTGGCATCTGTAAGATCTATCGGATATTTGGAGAAGAATATTTACAAGGAAAGATTGAATGTGCCAAAACTATTGGCGAAAGTTCAAGGGAATTGGAAGGTGCCCAAGCATGCTGCGTTAGTAAAGACAGCCAGTACTTGTGTCGCTGTGATGTATTCAAGAGCATCACTCCAATATGTGGCCTAAGTCAAAGTGACGTCATAACAGAAGAACAGATAAAGGGCACCAACAATCTGGTTCCAGAACCCAGAACCAAAACCAGGACTGAAACCAGCAAGACAACAAATATAACCAATCCAATAACCGGGAACTGATGCCCAATCCAACTGACCAAATGGAGACAGACAGGGCGATCTGTCACAAAGACCGGGATCGCCGAACAGTGTGTTGTCTGCCTGGCGCTCGAGTTCGGCACATCGCGGATCGGGTTGACAGATTACTGGGAGGGGCTGGAGAAGACCCAGCAGTCATGGTGCACATTGGCACCAATGACAAAGTGAGAGGGAGGCGGAGTGTCCTTAAAAATGATTTCAGGGACTTAGGTAGCAAGCTTAAGGCAAGGACCTCCAAGGTAGTATTTTCTGAAATATTACCTGTACCACGTGCCACACCAGAGAGGCAGCGGGAGATTAGGGAGCTAAACAAGTGGCTCAGAAGCTGGTGTAGGAAGGAGGGGTTTGGGTTCATGGAGAACTGGGCCGACTTCTCTGTCGGATACAGGCTCTACGGTAGGGACGGGCTGCACCTCAATGGGGAGGGTGCAGCTGTGCTTGGGGAGAAGATGGTCAGAAGGGTGGAGGAGTGTTTAAACTAGGGAAAGGGGGGGAGGGAAACTACAATATAGAAGGGGAAGATAGTGTAGATAGAGAGCTGGGGCTTATAAATGTACCTGGGGGTGGAGCAGAGGGAGGGGTTAGAATAGTTAATAGGGATAGGCTTCATAGGGAAAAAAACCATACACCTCTAAATTGTATGCTTACTAATGCCAGAAGTCTGACCAATAAAACTGACGAACTGGAGTTAATAATGTCTGAAGAAAATTATGACATAGTGGGTATAACAGAGACATGGTTGGATGATAGCTATGACTGGGCGGTTAACATACAGGGGTATAGTCTATTCAGGAAGGATCGGAAAAAACGAAAAGGGGGAGGAGTTTGCCTTTATGTAAAGTCCAGCCTAAAGGCCACACTGCGGAAGAATATATGTGAGGGAAATGATAATGTGGAGTCATTATGGGTAGAAATATATGGAAAGAAAAATAATAAAATACTGATCGGGGTTTGCTATAAGCCACCAAATATAATGGAAGCAGCAGAAGATCAATTATTAAAGCAAATAAACAAGGCAGCTAATCACGATGAGGTGGTTATTATGGGGGACTTTAACTATCCCGACATAAACTGGGAAACCGAGACCTGTGAATCTCATAAAGGAAACCGGTTTCTGACTATAAGTAAGGATAATTATCTGTCCCAAATGGTACAGGACCCGACCAGAGGGGGCGCCCTACTGGACTTAATATTAACCAACAGACCTGACAGAGTAACTAATGTGCAGGTCAGGGGACATCTAGGAAATAGTGATCACAATATGATGCATTATAACTTGTCCTTCAATAAGGGAACTCTTAGAGTAGCCACAAGAACTATGCACTTTAGGAGGGCAAAGTTTGATCAACTAAGAGAAGCCCTTAACACTGTAAATTGGGAAAATGTCCTCAAAAACAAGAGTACAGACGCTCAATGGGAGATTTTTAAGAATATCTTAAATTCTCACTGTGAAAGGTACATACCGTATGGGAATAAAAGAGTCAGGAACAAGAGAAAACCAATGTGGATAAATAAAAATGTAAAGGGGGTAATAAATGGCAAAAAAAGGCATTTAAGCTACTAAAACAGGAAGGCAGTGAGGAAGCACTAAAAAGCTATCGGGAAAAAAATAAAATATGTAAAAATCAGATAAAAGCAGCAAAATTGGAGACAGAAAGACTCATTGCCAAAGAGAGTAAAACAAACCCCAAAATGTTCTTTAACTATATAAATAGTAAAAAGGTTAACAATGAAAGCGTTGGCCCCTTAAAAAGTAATGAGGGAGAAGTTATAGACGGGGATCAGGAAAAAGCTAATCTATTAAATATATTCTTCTCTGCTGTATTCACAGAGGAAAATGAAATGCCAGGTAATATACAGCAGGATGAGATAAATGCCCCAGTACATGTCGCCTGTCTAACCCAGGAAGAAGTGCAGTGCCGCCTAAAAAAAATCAAAATAGACAAATCACCAGGTCCAGATGGCATTCACCCCCGCGTTCTAAGGGAGTTAAGTAATGTAATAGACAGACCCCTATTTCTAATATTCAAGGACTCTATAGTGACAGGGTCTGTTCCCCAGGACTGGCGCATAGCAAATGTTGTGCCAATATTCAAAAAGGGGACAAAAAGTGACCCGGGGAATTATAGGCCTGTTAGTTTAACTTCTGTTGTGTGTAAACTGTTTGAGGGTTTCCTAAGAGATGCTATTTTGGAGTATCTCAATGAAAATAAGTGTATGACTCCATATCAGCATGGGTTTACAAGGGATCGGTCCTGTCAAACTAACCTGATCAGCTTTTATGAGGAGGTGAGCTCAAGACTGGATCGGGGTGAATCGCTGGATGTCGTATATCTTGATTTTTCCAAAGCATTTGATACGGTGCCACATAAAAGGCTCGTACATAAAATGAGAATGCTTGGGCTGGGGGAGAATGTGTGTATGTGGGTAAGTAACTGGCTCAGTGATAGGAAACAGAGGGTGGTTATTAATGGTACATACTCTGAGTGGGTGACTGTTGCTAGTGGGGTACCACAGGGGTCAGTTTTGGGTCCTATTCTTTTTAATATATTTATTAATGACCTTGTAGAGGGATTGCATAGTAAAGTATCAATCTTTGCAGACGATACTAAGCTCTGTAACGTGGTTAACACAATAGAGGACAGCGCACGATTACAAATGGATCTGCATAGGTTGGAGGCTTGGGCTGGGATGTGGCAGATGAGGTTCAACACAGATAAATGTAAGGTTATGCACATGGGGAAGAAAAATCCAGGCTGGGAATATGTATTAAATGGGAAAACACTGGGGACGACTGACATGGAAAAGGACTTAGGAGTTTTAGTTAACAGTAAATTTACCTGTAGCGACCAGTGTCAGGCAGCTGCTGCTAAGGCAAATAAAATCATGGGGTGCATCAAAAGGGGCATAGATGCCCACGACAAGGAAATAATTCTACCCCTGTACAAGTCACTAGTCAGACCACACATGGAATACTGTGTACAGTACTGGGCACCAGTGTACAAGAAAGATATAGTGGAGCTGGAGAGGGTTCAAAGACGGGCAACCAGAGTAATAAGGGGAATGGGAGGACTACAGTACCCAGAAAGATTATCAGAATTGGGGTTATTTAGTTTGGAAAAAAGACGGCTTAGGGGGGACTTAATAACTATGTATAAATATATAAGGGGACAGTACAGAGATCACTCCCAGGACCTATTTATACCCAGGACTGTATCTATAACAAGGGGACATCCTCTACGGCTGGAGGAAAGAAGGTTTCTACACCAGCACAGACGGGGGTTCTTTACAGTAAGAGCGGTGAGATTATGGAACTCTCTGCCAGAGGAAGTGGTGATGGTAAACTCAATAAAAGAGTTCAAAAGGAGCCTGGACGTGTTTCTTGAAAGCAATAATATTACAAGTTATGGATATTAGATTAATAGGGACAGAACGTTGATCCAGGGATTTATTCTGATTGCCATATTTGGAGTCGGGAAGGAATTTTCCCCCTGGTATGGGGCAATTGGCATCTGCTTCATAAGGGTTTTTTGCCTTCCTCTGGATCAACACAGTAGGGACACAATATGTATATAGGTTGAACTTGATGGACTTTGGTCTTTTTTCAACCTTATGAACTATGTTACTATGTTACTATGTTAACACCAACGGTAAAAGTCACATACAACCATGAAAGGCAATATTGTGTGATGACCAATGTTGGGGGGTATCTCTATGGGGATCAGTGGTGTCCTATACACAGACCAAATTTTTGCTTTACACCTCATGAGTACACTAGCATGGGGGGGGGGGTCGTTATTACACCAATCCCTATCTATAAGAATGATATGTACCTCGACAGTGTACCACACAATATCCAACCAGGAAAATATGTCCCTGTATTTAACATCCACATAGACCCACTGTCCCTGAATTTACATAAATTGTTAGAAAGAAAGGATACCCATCTAATCCAAATAAGCAATAATATAGAGAAGGCAGGAGTAGAGTTAAATGAATTGTTACATGATGGTGATGTGAGCTTGATTTTAACAAATACTTGGATGGAAGTTGGTTTGCTTGGAATGCTAATAGGACAAGTGGTTGTGTTAATGGTGGTAATCGGTCATCTATTTAAACAAGGTTTTTAAAATCCAAAGACAGAAGATGCAAATGTTAATTGCATTTAGGCAGAAACAATTATTGTCTAATGTGTGACCATGCATCAAGTTGAATGGTCACAAGGGGGCAACTGTTACACTATAAGCAGGTGTGTGGATATATATGTATATGGACACGTGTATGCGGGTGTATGGATGTACATGTGTGTAAATATGCATATGTATGTATGTGTGTGTATATATATATATATCATGGTTTCTGCTAATACTAGTTAAATCAAGATGCATGGGAGGTGGCCGGGAATGATAAATATTTGGGAAACCTTTTGTCTTAGTTTAGATAACACTGATATGCGTGATGAAGGGTATGTGGAAGAAAGACAGGTTTTCTCATGAAATAGATTGAATCAGGTCAGGAGATCTTTGGGTTTTACTGCCCCATGATTGTAAAGACCCCAGGGTGTGGTGTTGGCCAAAGGGAATAACGTCAAAGGGTAACTACGGCAACCACAGGGTCCAATCAGGGATCTCCTAGTAGACCTAATTGGGACCCTCTAGTATATCAAGGGACAGGTAGTGAGAGGAGAGGAGGAGAGAAAGTAAAGAGACAAAGGAACATCACTAACCTGGAGCTCTCAGGGAAGGTAACTATGAACATGCATGTTTGAATATTGTAAATAGGAATTTATATATATTGTGAGACTGTGAACCCCAGGGAGATGATTAGCATGGCATCTGAGTACAGCTGCTATGCAGATTACACATATGGGTCCCTGGGGTGGAGCAATTGGAGAGCAGGGTGGGCCAGTGCTCCGTTTCCCTATTTTGTGGAAATTCCATGCCGGGTTTTCCAGGAGGCAAGAAGTCTGCAGGATCCGGTCCAGGATTCCTATGGGGCTGGCGTCAGGCACAGGTGCTGGGCATTAAAAACCCCTGGAGCCTGAGACTCAGAGAGACTGTTGGGGGAAGAGGAAGTTCCCTGCACTCCCAGGGCAAGGAGAGGCCCTGAACAAGACAATCCCTGAGCCAAGTGAGGCAATACCTGCCTGGACATTTTGTGTGCTGTCTGGGGGAGGTTTTCCAGAGCCTGGCGTAGCTGGGTCTGGCTGGGAGGTTGAGGTAGTGGGTGATTAGGCTGGTCAGTTTAGACCAGCATAGTTAAGTTAGAGAGGGCTCCAATTGGGAGCTAGGTTTTCTTTTTATGATTTGGTTTTTGGGGTTTAAGTGGTTAAAATAAAGCGCTGTTTTGTTTAAAGCTGCTGTTCCTGACTCTGATTGCCCTAGAGGACTGTGCTTAGGACCCCTAAAAGTGACATGTATGGCCCTCATGCTATAGGGTTTGTCACAATATGTATTTGTTGTAAGTGTGTCAATTAATGTGGGGATTATTGTTATTGTACTGTTATTTGTATTGTTTTATATTTGGAACGTTCTAGTAAAAGTTTGTATTGTTATATCATAGCCGCATTGTAGATTCTTGGATATCCTGTTGTTGTTGCCAAAATATTCTGTTGCATTCTGGAAGAAGCGAAAGTTTTCAGTTCAAACCTTAAAAGTTAGAAGAGATAGAACAGGGATTGTTTAACTTAATAAGCCAGTGGGTGGGTTTATCGGTGCATATTTCATAAGTTTATCCATATACCCATTCACCTGAATAAGTGTAGTTATTGTAGCTAGAAAACACATTAGCCTTCAGGAGATATATCCGAATACATATTGTGATTTCATTGATATGTGTTTGGATGTATCTGTTGTTGGATCAGTTGTAATCTTAATCACATAACACATTCATAAGTCTTTTAGATGGTATGCTGTAGATAAAGCATTAATCCATCTGATTGATATTTTAATAACACAATTCCCTAGTTCCCTCAAAAGAAAACTTAACAGTAACTGAGGTAATACAATTGAGTCAGAAATTTGTTCAAATGGTAATTATAAGAATCCTCTCTCTTTGTCCTTACATGTACATTTAAGGGCATACCTGGTCTCTACAATTAACTTCCATGGATTAAAACACCACTATATGGATAATGGGTCTGCCTATTGTAATTAAAAGCTTAATCATCTGATTTTTCAATTTCCTACAAATCTTCCATGATTAACCACCAAGAAGAGCTCTTATTTAATGAGTATTTTTAGTCATTGATCAGCAATGAAATCATTAACACAAAAACATGACGGAAATTACATAAAAGGCCATACATGTTTATTACTCATCTATCAAAGATTTTCTTGGAATTGGTCCAGACATTGTCTCCATAATACTGTCCATTAACATTTCAGACAGGGTTGACCATTAAATAAGAATAGTGGCTTTGTCAACTTCTCAAGATACTTAATTGGGTTTAAAAACGCCAAACAAAATACAGTTACGAAATATTTGGACACGGAGACAATCACAATTCATAATTTTGGCTCTGTATGCCACCACAATGAATTTGCAATAAAGTAACAATTTTGGCTCTGTATGTCACCACAATCTATCAAATATTTTCTTGGAATTGGTCCAGACACTGTGTCTCCATAATACTGTCCATTAACATTTCAGACAGGTTTGACCATTAAATAAAAATAGTGGCTTTGTCAACTTCTCAAGATACTAAATTGGGTTTAAAAATATTTGGACACGGACACAATCACAATTCATAATTTTGGCTCTGTATGCCACCACAATGAATTTGCAATTAAGCAACAGAGATGCGGACTTTCAGCTTTAATTCAAGGGGCTGAACAAAAATATTGTATGAAACATATATGAATTGCAACCATTTTCATACACAGTACCCATATTCCAGGGGCTCAAATGTAATTGGACAAATCAACACAATCATAAATAAAATGTAAATTTTTAGTACTTTGTCGAGAATCCTTTGAAACACATGGACTTCACCAAACGCTCCATAGTGATGCTTTGCCAGGCCTTTACTGCAGCTGTCTTCAGTTGTTTGTTTGTGGGTCTTTCTGCCTTAAGCTTTATCTTCAAAAATTCATATGGGCAAAATGTATTTTTTTTTTTTACGTTGTTAAGACATCTATGCATTGTGGGAAAAGAAGGTACATTGTACATAAATCCTACATAAAGTGGGAAAATCAGGATATGCCACCAGAGCTCTTACTTGCATTTACTTGTCCATACTCAAATACTTTTTATAGTACCCTATCGTAAAAAAAAATAACATTTTTAATGTAGAGGATTTTTCATGAAGGAACTCTCTTTACACCATGTTATTGAAAACACATTGATTTTCTTACAGAGGCTTTGCATTCCTTGAAGAATTAATTCATTACTAGAGAAATAACAGTAAAAGTAAGCTTTTAAATATGTTAAAAAAGCTATTTTCCACAGATGAGTGTAAAATGAACATTGCTGGCTTCTGGCCAGACGTAGAGATGTAATGTGAATTGAGGAGTAAATTACTAAATTTGGCCTCGGATATGGTTCTCTGGAGATTTTCAATGTGATTGAAAAATAAAAATAAATTAGCTCATTTTTCACACCAAGAAGAGATACAAAATGATGCCAGCATATACTTCAATCATCTCTAAAGATCCATAGACATTTATAGCTCTTCATAGAGTTTAATATTTGGTCATTTGCAAAGCTTTGAGTTTAAATTTTAGGTTTAATAAATGCCTTAGTGTAATATACTACTTTACACTTATGTTATCTGTGAATAATCCCCCATAGTCTTCAATAGTGTTCAGAGAGCTGAATGGTATCAATTCAAGTCAATAGAGAATGCAATGCAGCTTCTAAACACTGGGGGACTCTGGTGCACTTGAGTAGATATAGATCCTCAATCAGCATCAGTGAGATTTTTTATTTTTTTTTGCGGTTTTGTTTTTCTTTTTCTGTCTGGCTTTCTAAAAATCTTTTGATATCTGGATGGCCCCAATTCTTTGCTCAGATGGACCATATTTATTTTATTTTTTAAGTATAATTATTTTTTTTAACATAAATCTTGCATTTTTTACCAACTCACAAGCACCCGCAGTTTCGTGAATAGAGGTAACTGTGCTGAAGCTATTTTCCTTGGATTATACACGACAAACCAAGGTCTGCATTTAAGTCCTTAACGTTCTAGCATACTTTTTGATCTGCAATCATATTTGAAGGGTTTTTCTTGACTGGCATTACTATCATCAGCACTATACACCTTCTCAGGAGTCTTTCCATGTGTCCTTGGTTGTCAGCTCTTATTATATCTGTCATTTTGTTTCATCAAATCCCATTGCATTTGCATTTTTCTGCTACACTAAGTAGTAACACAGAAATGAAAATATAAATATACATGTATACAGTGTAATCATAAATTCTCATAGGATCAGCAAAAATACACATCTACACATTTTCTCTCTAGCATGACTGAGTGACAATAATTGTAATAACTTCTAATGGCTTTTTATATCATGTTTTTTCCTGTTTAAGTGCCCTATACAGAGCCTTGTTTGTATATGACTGTGTGAAATATGTAGTGTAAACAGTAAATAAAAATAGCTCTATGGCTATAGATAGTGTTGGGGATTTACTAGCTTATAATATCACATTAGTCATGAGCTCTATTACGTGCTGAAGGCTCCCTAATAATCTATTAATTTGCACCAAACTGTGATTCGATTTCAGGACCTTAAGTGCATAAAGGTATAACAAAATAAATGCAGGGAGCTCTATTTCATCATCGGACAGAAAAGCGTGACATCTATTCCTTTTCTGAATCTTAAAAATGTAAATTTGAAATAACTACTAAATGAAAAGTGTCTGAGACCCTGAATATGATGTCATTTCACTTTGCTCTGTCACAAGCAGCATGGGAGGTGTGAGCCACTGCAACATTGCAATCTTGGTTTACAGGCAAGTTTTATATATACCGTATTTTCCCGAATATAGGCCGCACTCCCCCCCCCCACTTTAAGTCTTTAAAGTGGGGGTGCAGCCTATATTCGCGGTTTAGCTCAAGCGGAAGTTGTCTACGCGATTTGCGTAAAAGCTCTACACGCTGCCCGGACTAAGCACCGGGGACTCAGAAGCACCGGTAAGTTGCGGGGGGGCATAACACAGGAGGATCACGGTCCCCTGCATCTGAGTCCCCGGTGCTTAGTCTGGGCAGCACCGGGGACTCAGAAGCACTGGTAAGTTTGGAGGAGGGAGGGAGTGTTAAACGGGAGGCATAAGGCATTTCTGGAGACGAGGGGTATTTTTCAGAGCATTTGCTCTGGAAAAAACCTCCTCTTATAATCGAGCAAATACGGTAAGTACTAATCTTAGAAAAGGGTATTCACTACAACAAAAATAACTGTATTTTCTTCCGATGGGGGGAAGTCAACAATAAAGTCCATAGCCAAAGGGGGTTCAAGGACGAGCAAGAACAAGGAGTGGTTGAAGTAAACTGGCCAAGAGGGGAACAGGTTGCTTTACTGGTAGCACAGGGAACATATGCTGCTACAGTAGTTCCAGCCACCAAAAGTGCCTGGAAATTATATGTGTGTGCCAAATACTCTGGTGACTCCAGGACCGGGATGAATGAACCCATACCAGTACATTACATCTCCTCGCTTCTGGAAAAAACATAGTACTGATAGACCATTTATTGTGAATGGAGGCTCTAGACTGGAACTTCTGAATTCCATTGAATATCTTGAAAGACAATTGTTTTTTAACAGAGGCAATGATTTGAGAAGTAGAGATGATAGGTTCAGAAGTGGTTTTATTCAGTGGAATTTGTGATGTGATCAGTTTAGTTCACAATTACCCATACCATAATTGGAGTTAGTAGTCGAGAATTTCTTAAAGAGCAGCTCCTCACTCTAAACAAGAAGTCCATTCCTGGTGGGTTCCTGGTTGAGACCATATTCTTATAGCATAATATTTATTAGACGTAAAATATAAAAAATATGGGACTAAAAATGACTAATCTCCCACAACTTTAAGCTGATAAGCATGCCATGTCTCTGTAGAATAGAGTGGTACTTCTCTTTGAGCAAAGTTGATCTTATGCAACTCCAGAAAAGGCAAAACAACTCACACCTGAATATTCTATCACCATATTTAACTGTAGGTTTTACAACATAATTGTTTCTGTCTTGTTTTGTGTCATATATGTATAGTTTGGCTAAATGTTTAGACATATTGTTTTGATGAAGCAGTAGTTTAAGGACTGTTTCTCTCCCACAAAGGCCATCCTTTCACTGTGCTTACTGGGTAGGACTTACCTGGTTCAGCTAGGCTTGAATTTTGGATGCAGATGCTGTTCTTTTCCATAAAAATGTTAGCTTGATATACTGATCTTCTGACGGTGTGGTCACTTTAGGTCTGCCTGCTCTTGCTTTGCATGAAATATATATATATATATATATATATATATATATATATATATTCAGCACTATTTACAAAATGTATAAACAAATGGTGAGGATATTCATAGCATAAACACATAAACTTTACACAAAGATTTAACAAAGAGAGAAAAAAAAGTATTTGAATGTTAAATAATGTATTCCTTTCTCCAGCTTGAATCCATTGCCAATAGGATTCCAAATATTGTAAAAGCAATACATTTGCATCAGTATCTGTCTTACCGTGTTTTCATTATGTTGGCCTCATTGGAAGGCCAATGGATAAAGGGATATGTCAAGTTATATGACCAGGCATTAGCAATTTATGTTAAGAAACACTATAGCTATCAATTTCCAACAAATATGCAATTTATTTATGCAATACTTTTTTATATTATTAATTGTAATTTCCAAAACCAATGATAGATTGCATTGCTGTTTGTTGTTTTTGCAAGCCATTGCTCACTTGCATTAAATAGAAGTGCAAAAAACCCTTACAGCAGATTAATGATAATTCTGCTTGATATGTGAATTAATTTAGCACTGAGCACTGTGCAAAGAGCTATAAATTTGATAAATGTTTCCAACCCCGCCGAGTCTTCCACTGGGCTAAAGTGAATTTATTTACTTTCATAAACAAATAGTAATGAAAACATTGTGAGATTTGTAAATTACTTTTGAAGTCATATCACCTTGTCATTCATAGTTTGCCCCTGAAATTCCAGCCAGTGAAACTAACAATTTCCATAAAACATATTAACGAAAAGCATATATATACATTTTGCCATTTTGTTTGATGAAAGTTAAACATATCAATAGAATAAGAGGATTCAGTTATCTTTATGTAACATGTAATTTTCATGCAAAACCTTGAATCTGTATATCCTTCTGGGATAATGCTGTATGGCTGTATGGCCAATGATCTATGAAGTTGTATGACAGCATCCCTATTTTTTCTTGCTAGATAAACCAGCATCCTGCTGTATTTCCCAGTGTTGTGTTGCATTGTTTCATGCATTGGGTTATGACAAAACAACTAATTAATCTCAAATCCCTTTTTTTTGGTTTAGTAGTAAGTGCAGTAGTTTTGCAGTAATAGTGTTGGCACATTTGGTAGATGTTTGGACCATTCATCTGGCACACTGGGCAAGTGCTATCTGATCCCCATGCTCACCTAATCTACAGCTCTAGCAGCAGTGTGTGCCCACTAACTGGTATGCCCGACCACACACTGCATGAGCATAAAGACATAACGTACGTACCCATCCTTCGGTGGCACCTACGTCATTTCACAGCTGCTGCCCTAAAATGCCAGGGTCACCTCCTTGTCCAAGGTATGTCCTTGCTTTATTCCATTCTTATATTTTTCCTTATTTATTTTGCTTTTTTCATGTAGCCTTGCCTACTATTTGGATCTTTGTGTCACAAGCAAAAACAGATTTTAAATGGGGTGCAATTAAATTCTTATAACAATCACTGTTAAAGTAAATAAATTATTTTTACAACTTAGTGGCATCCTGCTTTTAAAGTTACATATTAGGAGTTCTGTAATCTCATTATTATCTCAAATGTTTTTGTCACTCTAAAACAGCACAAAAAAGTTTAATTTGTACACACATTAATCTTAACACATTTTGCCTAATTTCTGAATTTCTGCTAAACACTGAAAATGAGGAGGGCTGGCAACTTCTTACCTAGGGGCAGGTAAAGCCAAGTGGCCCCATCGGCCCCTTGTATTATAACTGACACACACTGCCTCACATATTTACACAAACATTCTTACATCTACACAAAATTACAAAAACATGCTAACACAAATACACACTCACGCTTACACATAGTCATGCTAACACATACTCCCTCCTACACACATTCATGCTCATACAGAAACACACACATTCATGTTCACACACACTTACACATTCATGCTCATACACACTTACACATTAATGCTCACACACACTTACACATTCATGGTCATACACTTATATATACGCATTCATGCTCACAGTTACACTTAGACATTCATGCTCAAACATACATTTATACAAACACCTTCATGCTCATGCACAAACAATTGCCCACTGGGCCAGCCTATCCCTAATGAGGAGGGACCCCAACAAAACAAAGAAAATGAATGATAAAGCTCAAAATTTTCATTTTATTTTGTTAGCTTAATTTGTCTGATGTACCTGATTGTCCCTCCCTCTCACATTTTCTGTGAGCTTGTCAGCTCTTAATTTACAGTTGTTACATTTCAAAGTTTAATAGAATATAATCCTTTTTCTGATAACGTTCCCAGACAATCTGGGCAAGGTTTCAAGTGGTTCTGCCTGTTAAGCTTATATGGATCAAAACAATCTAACAGACGCAAAAAAAGAAACATAAAAGTAAAAGATAATATAACAGGAAAAGAAAAATAAAAGTAAAAATCTCAGGTGTTCTTTGGACCTTAAGATTCCAGTTTGAAATTTGAACTCCTGCAGTGGGGGAGGTATGGAAATCCTCAAAAATAACAAACATTGGCTTGAATAAAAAAAACTAATATTGCCTTACACAGCTGCCCTAAAATATAATCTTCTCTTGTCCGCAGAGGTAAATGAATGCACAGCTTTTCTTGGAGTCACTGAAATGGTTAATTGTCATTTGCATATAAGTCTGCGCTGTCAGGCAGTTTTTAAAAAAGATTTATTGGCTGAGAACATATGTTTCCCTGCCCATAAAGTTTATGTTACCTGACTAAACAACCTGGTTCCTGCTGAATACATGTTTCCTTCAGGATTGGACCATTAAGATTACCAGACTCAAGTTCCTCAACTACAGAAGCCGGTTTGTAAGAAATCTTATTGGAACTCCAACTCTGCTTCATCAATTCTGCTTATCATCGTTACTGATTCCCAGGGCCAGCCCTACCATGGAGCAGAGTGGGGCAATTGCCCCAGGCGGCACTTTTGAAGAGGCGGCACTTTGCCGCCCCAAACACCTTTTTTTTTGTTTTAAAGCGGAGGAGAGAGAGTGGCCCCTCTCTCTCCTCTGCGAGCCCTCTAGCTCGGTCTTGGTGCCGGCTTGTAATGCTGAGCGCCGGAATATGATGTCATGGCAGAGCAGGAAGACTCGCCGCAGGACTGCTGAAAGGTAAGTGAAGTAGGGTAAATAATGACCCCTGGCATCGGCAGGGGGGGAGGCGGCATTTTAAACTTCGCCCCAGGCGGCATTATGTCTTGGGCCGGGCCTGCTGATTGCAATACTGCTTATAGCTCCAATATCCCGCTTGGACTTCAGCTACTAACTCACCGGTATAAATCTGCCTACCTGCTTTCACAAGCTGTTGATTATCTCCTAAACTTTTGTGTTAACTATCTTATTCATTGCTTTATGAATTGTCTGCAACAAGAGATATAACTTACCTGCTTTGGAGTAACTCATCTGTTTCTGCATTATTGTTTAATAAACTTTGTTCACTACATTCCCCTGCTAATTATTTGTTATTGCCTTATTCAACTTTACTTTGATTTATAAGAACAACCACTCTTCAAGGACTGATTGTTGGTTGCTTAATTTAATTAACCAAGAGTATGCCTTATTTTCCTTTGTATTCGGTTATCATTATGAATAAAGACCTTCATTCTGAGTTAACCGATAAGCCCGAGCTGAGACTCTATCCAGACCTGGTAAGGTTCATGATGGTAGCAGAGTGTCTTTCAGTGACAAAAGATATAGTAAAATATTGACAAAAATGTGAGGGGTGTACTCACTTTTGTGAGATACTGTAATTTTAGTCACAATCTAGGAAATATCACATAGGAAAAACTGATTTGGAATTCATGGGAAAACTTGAATAAATTGAGTCATTTAGTTATTTTTTGCTCTCATACTATATTTTAAATAAAATTTATGGTAAATGTATAAAGATAATGGGATATAGTTGTGAAAACATAGGACAAAATATCGATTTTATTCATTTATTCGGTGATAGTTATAGTATGTTATTGCGTAGGAAAAGAATATCTACACTTAAATAGCATTTAGGTATCTTTAAAAACAAAAAAGTAATAGTTTTACCTTTGTTTTTAAGTACGTTTACCCCTTTCAATTTTGATCTTCTTCCTTTCCAATCCAATATTTCCCATTGGGACCGAAATATTACATTTAGTACATAATTTGAATAATTCCTAAAACTTTAATGCAAAGTATTATATTCATTATATGGCATCAGTGTTACCTACCATATAAAAATTTATTCTGACATACTTTAATGATGCTTGAATCAGGATCTATATAATTTTCTGCTTATAAACTAGAAAGGGATTCTCAAAAACTCGTACTAAAGGCAACTTCCATTTTAATCTACTGGAGGAAAGTCTAAATAGGAGGTAACATCAGACAATCAAAGAAACACAGCAAAGGTTTATAACTATTGAAGCACCTGGATTTAGGGTAGTCATTTAGGGTACCTGCTTTTTTGCACCACCCCACCTATCACTGACTTCTAATGTACTTTGAAGGAACTAAATGATCATTATTAACTAGTTATTGTAGAGTGATTAGACATGTGCAAATGGGCCAAAAGGTTGGACACATTTTGTTGGTTTTTAGCCCTTTCATTTTGGACAATAAAATCCGTTTCTTGCCCATTCAGGTTGAATGAAAATTGTGGGCCTTTTTAATTTTCCAAAAAAATGCCAGGTGACCACTTTTACACTCACTCACTCACTCACTCACTCACTCTCATTCTCCCTCTCTAAATGTGTCCCTACCATCTCCCCCGGCCATTTCCGCTTACATGTCTCGGAGCTTTTTTCTCTCTGCATTCTTCTCTCTTCTGTCTCCCATCTTCTTCTTTCTTTGCCTGACCTCTGTGGACATGACCTCCCAGTAAACTTCTGCAAAAATGGCATAGCTCCCAGTGACACCCTCTCCTCCCATTGGAGGATAGAGGGAGAGGGTGTTCCCAGAAGCTCTGCCATTTTACCTGAATATAATCTCCCGCGACTGAGGTAGCGTCAATGCGTCGCCCTCTTTTTCCCCCCAAATGAATACACAAACACCAAGTAAATAATATAATGTTTTATTATTAGTCAACTATGGAAAATTTTGGCCCCCGGTGCAGTCCGCTTTACGCCTTCCACACCGTGACACAGGTATAAATAACTTTATTTATAGTAAAATGAACATTATTTGAAAACACAATATAAACATAATATATAATATGGCGATGAATGTGCCGCACCACCTGACCCACTTGTGACACGTGCAAGCCTTAAATATAACTAACAAGTGTTAGCAAAATCTAAAGGCTACAAATTGTAACCCTAAATTGTAAACAACGACTTACATACCTGTAAACTACCGACCCGGCTGGCACAGGCGTAAAACCGTAAAAACCATAGAGACCACCGGCGTCCCCTGCATGGCATTGTCACGGCTGGATTCACCAAGGCACAAGCCCCAGGAGTGTCCTGCACTTAGGCCGAGGGCCTGTGCACCACGGGTCAAACCACACCTAAAGGTGGTTAATGTCACGTCCTTCCCAGGCTGCGGAGCTGCATATCTCGCTCTTGTTTCAATTTCCCTGTTTTGCTTCAATCCATTCCTGGATTTCCTTTTGCTCTGTTCTGATCTTCCATTCCTTGCTTCTGCTTCAGCTCTTTGCTTCAGCTCTGTTTCCTTTATAAGGTGTGCTCCACCCGTGTGTTCTGTTTGTCTCAGTCTGCAGTCTAAAGGTATGTCTTAGTGCTATGTGTTTGGTTTACATGTTTAGTTTGTTTCGTACCTCTGTCAGCAGGGATTAGCGTTAGGACCCACCGTCATTGGAGTACTTTGGCATAGTGGTGGGCTAAGCATACTATGGTCATAAGATGTGACGGAATCTCCAATAGTTATCATCCAGTCCTAGGCTAGTTTCTGTATTTATGTGTGTCAGTCTGTCCTGTATCCCCAGCAGCGGGGTGTCCTGTCCTGTATCCCCGGCAGCGGGGTGTCCTGTCTTGTTCCCTGTTGTGCCCTGTGTTATGTATATCTTGTCTGGTTATGTTTATTCCTTGTCTTGTTCACTGTTGTGCTCAGTAACATGTATATCTTGTCTGGTTATGTTTCGTGCTTGGTCTCCCTGTCCCTTGCTTGTCTGCTTAGCTTCCATACTCCCAGCCTGCAGCATCCTGCATATGAGTCTTGTGTGATGTCTCATGCCTGTTCCAGGGTGCCTGCAGGATTTGACTTTGTTCTGGACTACATCCGCTGCTATATCAGGGCACTGGTGTTTGGCTGCACATCCCTAGATACTCAACACCTGGGTGAGTGTGGTCGCCCTGCAACCAGGCCCTGTTCAACTCCACTACTGCACCGTAACTCCTGCACACAATCTTTGGGCGCGCTGGGTCTTTTAGTCATCTGTTTGGACCCAGTCCGTGACAGTTAACCCTTGCTCTATGCCAGCTTGATAACCAACCGCAAAGAAACAAAAAGAGGGGTGGGAGGGAGGGAAAGCTTTCCAGGTCAATTGAAGAAGTGACCTAAACGGGTTGGGCTCCCATATATATAATGACCCCCACCCCTAAGCACACTAGGATGACACACTCCTATCATTTCTAGCTCAGGGCCGTCAATCAAACATTGACTGACAGTCCCCAAGACATGACTCAGCAGATTTTCTGCAAAACAGGAAAAAGGGAGAGGGAGAGGGCTGCCTGCCGTCCCCTCAGTCATGTGCCCCTCTTGCTCCATTCTCTCACCTGGGGCTTTCTTTGTTTGTGTCTGTTTTAGGAGAGGGGTCTGGCCTTGTTTTTAGAGATTTGTATGAATTGACCAAATTGGCAAATTTAGTTACCTTTGCAATAAGTATGAATCCAAATACATGAGTCTAGAGGAGAGATATCCTAAAGATGATGAATAATCATGCAGAGTCTAAAAAACTGGAAGTCAAGAGAGCTACTCCCATGTTATATACATAAGGTTTGTTTGTATCACCCTTACATATGTGTATTTAAAACTATAAACTGCTGGAGAAAGTAGAAAATCTATTGTGACCTATGAAATACCCTTTTCAGTGTTTAGAATATGTTTTTTATCCTATGGTCATTCTACACACACTTAGGACAGTTTTTTTTCATTTAGAACATCTAAAGCAAAGATACACATCTTAGTAAGAGACAATTATTAAGAAAAAAAGCAAGGGTAGAGAATAATAATAAAGCTAAAAAAATAATTTTTTAAACTTTATTTAACAGTCTGTTGTTATTGTAAGTGAATATAGTTTCTAAAAGCGAAGTAGACTAGAAAATCAGACTGTGAGACCCTCAGGGGAATTAGATTTTTTAGAGCAATTTTCATAGGCTTAAAACTCAATAAACAGCATGTTGAATGACTTGCAGTATTCTCCACGTCAGATATTATTGACTTCAAAAGATCAGTGAGTCAGTATGCTTTCCTACATGCTAAGGGACTTATTATGGGTTTCATCTGAATTTGTATAAAATATGCACAGTGCTATAAAGGGCACATTTAACTTCCATAAAACTTTTAAAATGTAAGCTCATGTTTAATAGAGACGGAAAATTGAATTTCCTTTTTTCAACTACTAGTTCTAATTTAATTTTTATTTATTTTATGTAAGTGACTTAAAAATATGAAGCAGTGTCTACAACTTCTCCCGCTTTTGTGTTAAGTGCTAAGTGATTTGCTTTGGAGCTACTGAGAATTAGAACATTTTACATTTTGTTCATGGAACATATTTTTAACATATTACAAATATTCCATATTTCACTTCCAGGTCATTGCTCAAATGTATTAAACGTATGTGGGCTTATTATATTCAACTTTTGTTTCCACAGAACCTTGCATTTTGCTTCCTTAATCTTTCTAGATTAATATACAAGACAACACATCCATTTACCGAAATAGACAGATTTTTTTTTTTTTAAGTTCTTTTATTCAAAGAAGACAGTACAGAAATAGAGCATACAATGTAGACAAGCCAAATCAAGGTACAAAAATACAACAGTCACACAGCAATATCAAGTAAGGTAAAACAGCCCAAACAGAAAAACATGTAATGTAGGCAAGCCGAATTATGATGCAAAGACACAGCATTCAGAATAACCGTCACCCCTGCAGCTCAAGAGGGCTGGAACCTTCGTATTGGAGGGGCTCCACAAAATCAGAACTTATTATAATGGGAACTCTTAATAGAATCGTCCTTAATTGCAATGAATGTGGACCATTTTGGAAAAAATACTTAGCCTCACCTCCCTATGCAGGTTCGCCTCCAGCCAATCCATATGGAAAATAAAATCCAACTGAGCCATTTGAACTTGGCAGACTGGATTGTAACCATTGGGCCAGAATGGCTCTTACTAACTGTCGATATAGTCAGCAAAAGCGCCTTCTCTCTAGCTGAGAAGGGCCTACCACCTGGGGGCGGCAGAATCCCGAACAGGGCCCACTATGCTGTCAAATCAAGCTGAACCCCCAACACCCGCACCACGAAGTGATGAACATCTCTCCAAAACCTCCCAACACCTGGACATGCCCAGAAGCCATAGAATAGATCTGCCTCTCCTAAATCCCACAGCTGCGTAAAGCTTCGGGGTCATGTAAGCCTGATGCAAGATTTTTAGAAACATTTCGCTATACGAACGGGACACTAAAACTTTACAATTCAAAACTGTATCCTCGACCAACGTGTCAAGGTCACAGGAACTCCTTCCTCCAAGCAGACAGACCCTGTCTAAGGGAGCTCCACGTCATGACATGTCTAAAACACCCATAGAGAAAGGACATTGTGAGGGAGCCTGTAAGGTTACGGAGCGTTAGTTTATCAAACGGATTAGCATGATCCTTAGGCGTTAACCCAGCCAAAAGGCTGGTAAGAAAACTATGAAGTTGTATGTAATGCAGTGGGTGCATCAATAGGGAAGGGAACTTCTCTCAAAAATACTGCCAGGTAAGGACACGATTTGTATCAAAATAAAGAAAATCATCAAGAAGCTTACCCCAACTAATTCCAGTCTCCTAAAAACAGGATCCTTCCTCTCATGCTGGAACCTAGGTTTTTGGACCAGCGTCATGAATCTAGAATAAAGAAGACCCATGCCAAGACGCTTACGCACCTGCACGTATGGTATAGGAGTGGATTAGAGCTCAAGTCATCCGCAAAGCAGTGTTTATCAAAAACCCTGTCCACTGCATATTTATAGTTAGCAGCCAAATCATAATCAAGCTAATTTGGGACATTTAATCCTCCATTAGAGGCAGGTTGTTACAGTTTCACAAGCGCAATTCTAGACAGCTTGTCCACCCATAAGAAACGCTGGAGAGATCTATGATGATCATTGTGACAGAATGACCTGTCATACAAGGCCCCAAGGTAGTCAGAGATGGCTCAAGCCTGGGTGCCAAACAGGCAGGAACTCCATTGTTAAACTAATCCCATTAACAGGATGGCTACCAAGGGGATTAAAGGTTGGGTTGTCTACCTGTTTATCAATGTTGATTTATGTTAATGAAGTTCTGTGGCTATATCAGTCTATGTTTTACAACAATAAACTGTTCATTCCTGCTGTACTCAATTCAAGGTAGTTGTGTCTACTTATTGGGTACACATAGCATGCTGGCTGGTGCTGGAAGTGATTCCGGGGACAAGAGGAGGATACATGTGGGTGATCTCTGGGAGTTACTACAGCTCTCTTGGTGAACCCGTTACATTGGTGGCAAGCAGCGGGATTGCCTCCTAGTCTGAGGGACACTTCCTTTGCACCGGGATCTATCTCCAGGAAAGAGAATGGAAGTCAGCTACGCAGAGCTGATCCAGAGGAATTGTACCCGCCTGAAGCTCTGGAGGGATGTTCTCCACTTGGAAATTATGTTCAAGGGGAAAAGCCTCCCAACCTTTGAGGAAAGGTTTTGGCTCCAGCGGAAGTTGCGGATGCCGTTCTTGGGGAAGCAGCCCAAAGAGGAATGGGTGGCTGAGCTGGAGGTGCTGGTCCAGACAGAGCTGAGGTTGGATGATGGATATCGGGCTCTGCGGTGGTACGCAGCACAGCTGTGCCTGGGGCTTGAGGATAAAGGTCCTCCAGAGGGCTATGGCTTCGGCGGCCCGGGATTATTATTGGAAATTATAGAAAAGGATCCCGACATCAGTAGTGCATCTGAGTGACGGGAGGAAGATGTCCAGGAGCGAAGGGAGGAGGATATCCCATACGTTCCTGAGCTGTTGGCTGACCTGGATTATTTGGTCACACAAGAATGGGAACTGGAACAGGCATATCAAGAGTTGTTTGACCATGTGCAACAGTATGCCCCAGTGACCATGGATTTCATTGATTTTACTGCGTGGTCACCTGAGGATGTTGACCCAGGAGGGGTGGATGGGACTGAGTCACAGGGATACTGGACAGCTAACCCAGATCCGATAGCGGAACTATGTGACTGTACACCACAACCGGATCCAGAGATTGTGAATTTAATTGATTTTACATCTGAGGATGTTGGTTCAGGAGGGCTTGCAATTGACTTCCCTTCCCAGAGAAAGGAAGAAAGTTTTCTGGGTGTAGTATATGGCACTGCGGTCTCCACAAGCACCCACCCAGCAGAAGAGCTGCCATCGGGGAAGAGTACCGCTGGCCTCTGCCTGCTCCTTTCCCTGTTTCCCGAGCCTGACCACAGCAACCTTGTAGGGTCCAGTCAGGCAGCCCCTGAGACTATGGTAGTTGATGGGACTGCGGTCTCCACACCTGGGTCCCCAGAATGTTGGGCAGTTGGCCCAGATTCACACTCCCCAGCAGAAGCGCTGGCAACAGGGCAGAGTGCTGCTGTTCTCTGCCCACCCCTCCCCCTTGTTCCTGAGCCTAACCATGACGCTTCCGCAGAGCCTGCTCAGACCACCCCAGCCGAAATACTGGCAACAGGAGAGAGGCAGGACGGCCCCTCTCTACCAGCACTGGAGGTGCCCGCAAACCCTATAGAAGAGCTTTCTCCAGGTCAGAGTGCAGCTGGCCTCTGCCCTCCCTCATCAGACGTCCCTCCACCAGAGGATGGTACAAAACCAGCACTGGGGGACATGTATCCCATACAGGTGGATGAGACTGTGGTTGCCACCTGTGGTCCCCAGAATTGCTGGACAGCTGGCTCGGATCCTCAACCCTGGATTGAAGGGGCACCCGCCACCCTGTCATCTCCCCAGTGGCTGAGAAGACTCCAGAGAGAAGGTGCAATTGTCAATTCTCTCCAGCGGCAGTTATTTTTTTTTCGGGAGAGGCAGAGGGCAGGCGGGTGAGTACTTCTCTTTTGTTAAATTGTTTTGAGGAGTACCAATTTGTGGCTGGCAGTTGTGGTTCAGATATACAGACTGACTTAGGAGTCAAACAACGTGGGGTCTTATCAGACGTCAGTCTCCCCCAGAAAAAGGAGATATGTGATGGAGTTTGTGACGGAACTGTCCATCACTGGGGCCCCTGGAGAGGACTGAAAGCAAGCCTGCTACCCGCAGATTATGGACCCTGTCTCCCTGCCCTGGCGAGTGGGACTGTTGTCCTTGCCTGGGACCCGAACTCCCCAGTCTCTAAGTGCACCCCAGGACTGGTTAGTGGGACAGGTGCCCTTTGCCATCCACAACTCTAGGAGCGACGGAGCTGTGCTCTCCGACTGAACTGGATGCAGACCCGGTTGGGGTCTGGCCCCAGTTCAGTCTTCTTTTTAAAAGGGGAGATATGTGACAGAATGACCTGTCATACAAGGCCCCAAGGTAGTCAGAGATGGCTCCAGCCTGGCTGCCAAACAGGCAGGAACTCAATTGTTAAACTAATCCCATTAACAGGATGGCTACCAAGGAGATTAAAGGTTGGGTTGTCTACCTGTTTATCAATGTTGATTTATGTTAATGAAGTTCTGTGGCTATATCAGTCTATGTTTTACAACAATAAACTGTTCATTCCTGCTGTACTCAATTCAAGGTAGTTGTGTCTACTTATTGGGTACACATAGCAGGGTTCCAAGGTGCGCATGCTGGCTGGTGCTGGAAGTGATTCCGGGGACAAGAGGAGGATACATGTGGGTGATCTCTGGGAGTTACTACAGCTCTCTTGGTGAACCCGTTACAATCATGAACAGAGGTCTTGAACACACTGTCCACCTGTCAAAACAGCGGAGGGATGTTTAAGTTATAGAGTTGGAAAAGATTGGAGGGAATCCAAAGGCCCAAATACTTAAGGGCTGGGGAAGAGGTCCACCTAAAAGGGAACCGATCACCCCAACTACCCCTGGCTTGAGGGAAAATCGGGAGTACCTCTGTCTTAGCAGTGTTTATTAAAAATCTAGAGGCTTTAAGAAACACAGTTAAAATGTCCAGAAGCAGAGGAATAGATTGTTTTGGATTGGAGAGAAACAAGAGTAGGTCATCAGCAAAAGTGACCACCCTTAACTCAGGAATACCCTCCAACTGCCCCGAGCAGCTAATCAAGCTGATCAGTGGTTCAATGGCCAGATTGAACAGTAAAGGTGATAAAGGGCAACCCTGGCGTTTTTTTTACCATAATGCATAACTTTGCATTTCTCTATATTGATCCTCATCTGCCACTTGCACGCCCAGTCCCCAACTCTGTCTAAATCTTCCTGCAAAGAAGGAACATCAAGATTAGTCTGAATTATCAGCAAAAACTGTGACATGGCTCTCAATGCAGCTTGGGAGATCATTTATAAATAAATTAAAAAGAAGAGGACCGAGGACAGATCCCTGAGGCACTCCACTTAATACCTGCGTACAGGCTGAGAAACATCCATTCACAACATCCCTCTGCATTCTATCTTTTAGCCAATTTCTGAGTATGCGGAACCGTATCAAATGCCTTAGCAAAGTCCAGATAAATCACATCTACAGCCACCCCCAGGTCTATATTTTTACTAACTTCTTCATAGAATGCTAATAGGTTGGTTTGACAAGACCGGTGTTTCACAAATCCATGTTGACTTCTCCTAAAAATATGATCTTGAATGTATACCTTTAGCAATCCTTCAAATAATTTCCCCACTACCAATGTTAAGCTTACTGACCTGTAATTGCCCGGTTGAGATTTTTATCCCTTTTTAAATATGGGCACAACATCTACCTTGTGCCAATCTAATGGAACTATGCCCAAGCTGAAAGAATTCCTAAGGATTAGTAATAATGGTTGGGCCAGAATTAGGCTTAGCTCCTTCAGTACCTTGGGGTGTATACCATCCGGTCCAGGGGTAAACTTTTTTTTTGACTTTTTTTTACGTGAACTGTGGACAATCAGTTTGGAGCCAAACCGGCTGGTTTTAACTGTGGCTGGTCGTATCTTTGATGAGAAATTCATCTAAACAGAAGTCCTATTTCATCATAGGACACTATTCCTCACCTGATGCATTACATGTTCATGAAGCAGGCTGCTTCTTATGTACCAAAGTTGACCTCAGTGAGATTGCATTTCTGACCAAGGCAAAGTCTCAGTTACTGAGTTTCTACCAAACTTAATGGACCTGGGGGGATATTAAACTTTAGTGCCATTCTTACCCTGCTGTATTATTAATGTCTACATGTTGCCTTGGGAAAAATTATAACCCATTTATACTTTATACATGCTTGCCAGGTTGAGCCCCAGGAAAATCCATGAAAATCTGCCATATGACGTTGCATATCACAGAATAGGCAGCTACTCATGTACCGCAAGCTGTGCCTCAATCTGTATTGTTCTTTCTCTGTTTCTCTGATTTCTTTTCCTCCTTTTCTGTAACGGGTCGTTCAAAATTACACGGAATTTGTGGCCACTTTCTGCAGGGTATTTGATGCCCGCTCTACCTCTGCTGCCAAACTGTTAATGCTCATTTGACATGGTACGAGACCAGTTGCCGATTATGCATTGAATTCCGTACCGTCGCAGCGGAGGTGGTATGGAACAATGTGGCTCTTGTAGCTGCCTTCTTCCATGGCCTCTTCGATTGCATCAAGAGTGAGGTAGCAGCTAGGGAGCTCGAATCAGACTTTCTCCTGTTGATTGACACCAGACTTCGGGAGAGGCCGAAGAGGGAGCGCCTGTGGAGGCCTTCCATACGATTAGCTCCGTCTTTTTCATAACCTCCCGTACTTCTCGCGCCTCCTGTAGTTGTTGCCCATGATGAGGTTGAGCCTATGCAGCTTGGGGCTACTCTTCTCTCCAAGGCGGAGAGGGCCTTTAGGAGGAGGGAGGGCCTGTGCCTATATTGTGGACTGAGTGGGCATTTGTTGTGCTCCTGCCCTACTCGTCTGGGAAACGCTTGCACTTAGGGACAAACCCTAGCTGGGCTTTCTCCGTCCCCTATCATCCATAATGATAAACTGCTTATAATGATTATTTTGTCATGGGCGTCATCTTCATTTGTTGCCCAAGCGCTCATTGACTCAGGGGCTGCTGATACATTCATCAACCCGGTCACGTGATACCCCATTGGCTGTCCAAGTCATCAATGCTAAACCCTTACAACCTGTACTCATTACACAGGAAACGGTTCTGGTTTCAATGGCTATATGGGTTTTCCATCATGAGGAGATTCAATTTCAAATGATCTCCTCTCCTCAATTTTTGGTAGTTCTGGGCCATACCTGGCTCCAGAAACACAACCCCACTATTGACTGGCATCAGTCTGAAATACTCTCCTGTATAGGGCACCTGTCCAACGCAGTTGCCAGGTCCTGTGCCCTACCTCATCTTCGTTGTTGCCTAAGAAGTACAAATACTTTGCAGACATTTTTGACAAAGCTTGCGCTAATTCGATGCCTTTGCACGTACTATAATTCCAAGATCTCACCCGTCTGTTCTGGTGGCCTAATATTCTTTCAGATATCACCGTCTTTACAGCATCATGCCAGATATGTGCGCAGAATAAGACTCCTAGACACCTTCCAGTGGGCCTACTCTAACCTACTGAATCTGGCAAAAGAACCTGGGCACACATATTCATGGATTTCATTGTTGATTTACCTGTGTCGCAAAATAATACAGTGATACTTATGGTAGTGGACCGATTTTCCAAGATGCGTCACTGCATCCCGCTCAGGAATGCCAAGCCACAACTTTAAGGTCTTGAGGACCACATAACCTTTTAACCTCAGAGAACTTTGGTTCAGCCTGCCAGCCATTAAATCAAACTCTACTTATCTACTGATGGAAGTCTGTATCCCCTTGATGTGTCTTGTTCATTACCTGGTCTTCCTCTGCTGGGTGAAAGTGTTACAGATCTTTTACAGTTGTCATAGAGAAAATCTGTGGGTGGTGCAAAAAAGTATATCTGCTGGGCATCTCATAGAGAGTTATTTGCCTCCTTTCATAACTGTAAACTTAAAGGGATATCTTTATATCTATATTTGACTCCCTAGCAGCAGTTTCAGTGCCCGCCATTTCTGGTAGACTCGTACAAATTGTAAATTTACAGAATTTCTGTAAATTTGGCAATTTGTACAAACCTATGAAAAGGAGGCCAAACTCCACATGAATCGAATACAAATAAAGGTCTCCCTACCTTCTCTGCCGACTACTTCTGCCTACCACTTCTGCATCTTTTTCTGCTTCATTTACTATTTTCTATCTTTAATCTTCACCTTTCTCTTCTCTCTTCTCCTCCATATTCAATCTGCTTTCTTCAATCTTCGTCCGCATTTCCATAGACATAACCCGGCAGAAACTTCCACCAAAATGATGACATCCTCTCCCAGATCCCTCGAATTGCGGTAGAGGATTTAAGGCAATATGGCGGTGCTTCCAGTGATGTCCTCCCCTTGATCCAACAATCATCATCGGAGTTGACAAATCAAAAAAATTGTCTAGCATAGTCGGCGGAAAGATGCTCAAAAAATAGATAACTGAGGCAGTATCTTCTCTTACAGTTTGTAACAAGGCTTTTTTTTGTAGTGTAGTAGTTCATTTTCATAATGACATCGATAGTTTACTCATTGGGGCCTGGTTTAGGCCACAGGGCCCTCTGGACTCTCTCATGCCTGGGAGGTCTGGTACCAGTTACTTAAAGTAAATATTACAAAATTTACTAAGATCTCTGACTTGCTCTGGTACCCCTCTCACTCCTAGGTTAGAGCGTGGAGATCTGTTATTGAAATGCTTGAGGAGGTGATGGGGGTCATCCTGCCTGTGCATCTATATGAAGATTTTGGTGAGCTTCCAGGGCCTCTGTTCTGGAGCTCCACTCTCATGAGACCATCTGGCTCAAGTGCAAACCAGGCCACCAATATATATATATTTTTAATGTTTCTACTATACGGGGGAGAAGGGTCCCTGTCCCTAATCCGCCTAATAGAGAAGTACAAGGAGCAACATGTGAATACTTCCACCCATCATGGAAAATCAACTTTGCCATCTAAGGCTGTGCAGCAACCCCCTTGTCGTACAAAGGTACCTCAAGTAGTGAGCCTGTGGCTGCCATGACAACACAAGACATCATCAATGTGATTTCTCCACTGCAAGATTCAATGTTTAAAAAGCTGGTGACTTCCATTGATTATACTTTGGCTGATTTGATGGCGCAGAGCCAACTATAGGAACCCTGGAAGGTGGAGTGTCTGACATGCAGGATGAAAGTACCTCACCAGGAGGTCTATGATGCAGGACACAACTCCAGAAAAAAGTTTAATCAACCTGTTATACATAACATATGGTATGTCCCCTTTGATCAGACCACTGTTATTAGTAGGACACATATATGAAGAATCTCCATGATTTAATCAATGTCCAGATCAATGTTTCTTCTAAAGTTTTAATTTTAAGATCTTTCAGTAAGATGTTCCAAAGAAGTTTGCACAGAGCTTACATGTCTCCTAAACTGTGATTTAATATCAGAGAGAGCCACTATAACTGCTTGAAGTGTCAGTGTGGAGGTGCAAAATTAGTCCATTGTCTTTGATCCTTTTCTCTAATCCAGTCATTTTTAGGAGACGTGTATAGTTTTCTTATTTAAAAATTGAACCTGCAATTTTAATTTACAACTGCTTGGGTACTTTTTGGTATTAGTACAAGGTCAGACCACTAGGTCAGATTGCCCAAGGCTTCCTGTGGCTAAAAAAAAAGCTGTCTTGATGAAGTGGATACATCCCTAGCCACCAGTGTTACAAATGGCACTTTCGTGGCTTAAGATAATTTCCCACATGGACTGGATTGATGCATCCCTGCGCACTGAAGCTAAGGTTAAACCACAGATGGGCTCTGTTCAAATCCACCTTAAACCAGGCAGTCAAAATCTCTATGCTTGATACTTCAAGACACGGAGTGGTACTCATTACAAGTGTTAAATGGTAAACACCCATAACCAGAACTCCACCTCAGACATATATTGTTGGTATAGTTACTATGTATGTTACATACACTTGGGGTCAGGATTTCAATTTAATACTGGACAGTGACTCGGGAGACAATTTTTTTTTTGTTGTATCAGATATTTGGGCACAATATTAGGTTAATTATAACCTTCGCTCATCTGGGTTGTGTTCAATATTAACCCCTTAAGGACAATGGGCGGTCCCTAAACCCATTGAAAACAATGTATTTTGAGCCCGTACATGTACGGGCTTTGTCATTAAGGGGTTAATATTCTTTACTATTGTATTTAGAAAAGGGTATACAACCATTTGCTACCGTTCATGCATTATGAGCGATAAAGGGCAATTTATATGACCTATATAATCTCAGGGACATTATAGTACTATGAAATATTCCTCTGGTTATGTATTAAGTTTTGTCTGCCGAGTGCCTTTTCGCTCACTGGTATTGTGGTGTATGATGCTACATATCATTTGAATCCCTCTTTGAATAAGAAAGAGTTTACATAAAAGATAGACATTTTCTTTAGCTGTCTGACTTATAACTAATGGGTTGTAGAATGTCAGCACACACCTCAGCCAATCAGCTGAGAAAGTGGACTGACGGAGTGATCTTTACTCTGTCTTCGTTCTCATTGTGACTAACAAACAATAAAAGGGATTTAGTTAAAATTCATCTTCCGATGTAGGAAAAACTGGATCACGTTCTGTAAGGGGACAGATCTGGTCGTAGAAGAAAATTGCTTGTAACTAAAGTTCAGAATACCTTCTCCAAATTCTGGGGCAAAGTTTGTTTTAGACATTACTGGTTCTGAAAAGGTGCCCAAAAGAGTGTTCCACGAACTGTGGCATGCAAGAAGTAAAGAACTACACTAGTCTGTATATTTATAATATAATACGTATATATCTCATACTGTAGAAATGCTCTCAAGTGAGCTACATTACATATCAAACATATTGATATGATATGTATACATATATTACACTATATTATTTCCATTGAAATCATAATTATATTTTAATATTAATTGTATGCATATTAAAAAGTATCCCAACAGTGTTCCCTACTTTGCACCCTGGTGAAAAACCTGCAGGAAAAATACATAACTGTTGTTACTGGTGTATTTTTCCCCAAAATGGTGCATGTGTGGTGGCCAGTAAGCAGAAACTGCCCGTTATGCTCATTTTGGCTTTCACAGTTACTGGAGCAGATAAAAAAAAATAGATTTAAATAATAACTCAAATAAATGCATTTTTAAATATATTTGATCTCTGCAATTAACTGTAGATTTACTTTATCATATTATATGCACTCATATGATCAAGCAATAATTTTACAAATATAACATTAGATTATTGTCCATTGCTTATTATTATTAATATAACAATTTTATAGAGCTGAAAATAAAAGCAATGGATACAAAAATAATTAACTTTTTCCTCTGGTTTCTTCAAAATTCATTAGTGATGAGAACATAACCATCTGTTTTAAGAAGATGAGTCACAATTTGTTGAGATGTCATACAAATTCTGTCATTCTTAACTAAAACCACGCTTCAATACATTTTGCTATAAAACTTTCTTATGTCTTTATGGCATATGATTGTAACTTTGGACGAATTGTTAACATGAATTTCAATTAAATAAAAATAAATCGATCAATATCCTCCATGTGAATTATGTGTAATTTTTTTTTCTTACATTTTTTGGTAAGAATCACTTTTGGCTTTCAAAATTACCTTTGAGCAGATACTGAAATTTATGATTATAGTACAAATGTTCAACTATTCCTTTAATTTCATTCATCTTCATTATATTTGATAACTTCAAACTTTAAACAATTTAAACAACATTGGACATGATTAATATTAAAATGATATTCTTTGCACTTGGAAAAAGCTAACGCACTAAGTTGAGTTCATACTTTTTAAATGTTATATTATTATTATTATTATTATTGTATTTTTCTTTTTTTTTCTTTTTTTTTTAAATAATAAGAGTAAATGCTTTGGGATATTGGAAATAAAGGGTAGATACAGATTAAACAAATTGGAGGATTGGAAGAGAAGAATGGGTGTGAGGTGACAAGCAATCTGAGCACACAGAGAAAATGTATGGATAGTGGGGAGATTGCTTCAGTTTGGAAACGTAGAAATGCCTCTTAAAATAAATTATCAAAGAATGGGTGCACTAGCAAATCAGTAACAGTCCACCTTTAACTAAGGTGATTTTAGTTTCACTTTTGATAGCTGTATGTATGTGTTGAGCTGCCCCTGACCATCATCCTAATTCTTTCCTACACCCAACCACAATCATTATCCCCCAACCACCATATTCATACATCCATCATCATATTCCTCCCTACCATCATTTCCATGAAACATGTAAAATTGCTTCAAACAAAATGTTCGTTTTTGCCTTTGTTTTCGGGCAACAAATGCCATATTCTGGCCATTAGGCGCAGATGAAATTCCCAGGTGCACCACCAACTCCAAAAGCAACATGTCCTACAGTGCCACCTTAGCCCCCAAACAGCTTGTCTGTGTCATCTTAGCCCCAAACAGCTTGTGTGTGCCATCTCTGCCCCAAATAGCTTATCTGTGCCATCTCTGCCCCAAAGAGCTTATCTGTGTCATCTTTGTCCCCAAATAGCTTGCCAGTGCCCCAAAACAGCTTGTCTGTGTCATCTTTGCCACAAAACATTGACTGTTTTGAACATTTGTATGAACCTCCAAAAACATGGGTGGTCCAGATAAAACAAACAAAAACAAATTACAAAACCATTGAAGTTTTCTTAAATGTATTCATTTGTTTACCAAGTATACACTCACTGGCCACTTTATTAGGTACACCTTGCTAGTAGGGAGTTGGACCCCCTTTTGCCTTCACAACTGCCTTCATTCTTTGTGACATACTTTCTACAAGGTGCTGGAAACATTCTTCAGAGATTTTGGTCCATATGGACATGCTGGCATCACGAAGTTGTTGCAGATTTGTCAGCTGCACATCCATGATGCAAATCTCTCGTTCCACCACATCCCAAAGGTACCCTATTGGATTGAGATCTGGTGACTGTAGACACAATTGGAGTACAGTGAACTCATTATCATGTTCAGGAAACCAGCTTGAGATGATGTGAGCTTTGTGACATGGTGCATTATCCTGCTGGAAGTAGCCATCAGAAGACGGGCACACTGTGGTCATAAAGGGATGGACATGGTCAGCCACAATACTCAGGTAGGTTGTCTCCTTTAAATTTTGCTCAATTGGTACTAAAGGACCCAAAGTAGGTCGAGAAAATGTCCCCCACACCATTACACCACCAGCCTGAACTGTTGAAACAAGGCAGGATGGATCCATGCTTTCATGATGTTTACGCCAACTTCTGACCCTGCCATCTGAATGTCACAGCTGGAGTCTAGACTCATCAGGCCGGGCAACGTTCTTCCAATCTTCCATTGTCCAATTTTGTTGAGCCTGTGCAAATTGTAGGTGTAGTATTCTGCTGCTGAAGCCCATCTGCTTCAAGGTTTGACATGTTGTGCATTCAGAGATGGTATTCTACATACCTTGGTTGTAACGAGTGGTTATTTAAGTTACTGTTGCCTTTCTGTCATCTCGAACCAGTCTGTCCATTCTCCGCTGATCTCTAACATCAACAAGGTATTTTCGTCCACATAACTGTCGATTACTGTATATTTTCTCTTTTTTCTGTAAACCCTAGACATGGTTGTGCCTGAAAATCCCAGTATATCAGCAGTTTCTGAAATACTCAGGCCAGCCCATTTGGCACAAACAACCATGCCATGTTCAAAGTCACTTAAATCCCCTATCTTCCCCATCCTGACAGTCGGTTTGAACTTTAGTAAGTTGTTTTGACCACGTCTACATGCCTAAATGGGTTGCTGCCATGTGATTGGCTGATTAGCTATTTGTGTTCTCAAGCAATTGAACAGGTGAACCTAATAAAGTGGGCAGTAAGTGTAGATGAGCAATATCTTCCTCTCACACATTTTCTGGGACAGTTGCTATTAACCCCTTAAGGACAATTGGCGGTCCTTAAACCCATTGAAAACAATGCATTTTGAGCCCGTACATGTATGGCTGTGATTGATGGGTCCAGCAATCTGTGTTTTTTTTTCCTTTTTTCATTCTGGCCAATAAGCATTTAGAAGGAGTAGATAATATAAGTGTGCTGATGTCATTTTTACTTGTCAGTATCAGTTAGAAGTTGATAAGAGTTAGAATGTGAGGTAGTAAGTGACAGTGACAGTTAGCTTAGCAGAGGCTAAGACTGATGCTCATTGCTCTCCTACCATACTGAAAATTAATAAATAGTTTATTTTAGAAGCTGTAGTGTATTGTAGTAGTGTATGTATGTATATCAGTTATATACTCCTATACAGGGACTGCAGCTATTAATTGTGGTAAAACTGTGGTATAGTTTTAGGTTGAGACACAAATAATTTGTGACAAAATTAAGCATTTGACAATGCTTACACAATGTGTTTTAGTTGGTTATTAAATATATAACTTTCCTGAGTAGAGTGTAGTTGAAAAATGCTGAAGCATAGGATTGTTAAACATCTGCATGGAAGAAAGAAAAGAGGAGGCATGTGATAGAAACAAATATGTAAAGGGATTTAACAAAGTACAAGAGGCCAGCTTTTTTGAAAGGAGGAGCAATGTTAGAACACGAGCTTATGGTCTATAATTAGAGGATCAGAGGTTTAGATGTAACGTAAGGAATTTCTACTTTACTCAGAGGGTAGCAGATAAATGGAACAGTCTCCTAGAACCTGACCAAGGACTGAAAGGGGTTTAAACTCCTTACATCAGGAAAAATGGGTAGACTATATGGGCCGAATGGTTCCCAGCAGCAGTGGCAGTAGCGCCACATGTCCAATTCTCAATCCCTTGCAGAGCAGCAGCAGCACTAGAGCCAATGAAGCATCAGCCTTTTAGGTGGCAACTCTTGATACTTTGGTGGGTACTACCACCCAAGCTCCCCAAAGTCAGGATACCGCCTATGATATCATCAAGCCTATCTTGAGGAACTGCCACTGCCTTCTAGTATTGACCCTGGATAACACAGCAAATAGCAGGCCAAGAAAGGGTTAAATACCTGCTAAATAGGGTAGCGTAAATAAGAGGGAGGAGGTCCTCATACACTTGTGCACTTTAAAGAAGCTGTCAGGTGAAATGCGTTGTGCTTTTTCACGAGAAAGCATTGCGTCCATGATGCTGCATGTGACGTCTTCTCTTTAAGTCCAGAACTCTAGGTGATTGTCTTGTTGCGACAACATCCGAAAGCTGGATTATCAAAGCAGGAGGTTAGGAAGGCATTGGAAATTCTACTCCAATAGAAATCATATGCACATTTATGAGTAACTGAAAACAGATTCACACATTGCTTCTTGTAAGACTATATTCTATTGATGTGAAAGACTATATTCTAAGTGATGTGAAAGGCTCCCACTTGCTCATTTAGCACTGTTTTAGTGATCAAGTGATTAAGATCTGGATTCCCATATTTAATAAACAAGTTGCACTAAGTTTATTCTGTTTGTTTTTTTCCCCCTATGAAATTGTGAAAGCTACTAATTACAACTAAAGAAGAGTGTGGAGATTTGTATTACCATTTATCAATTTTTTCACCGTGGTTATATACTCTAACCAGTTTTGGGTTAATTTATTATTTGTATTACTTTGGTTATGTATTTTTATATTTAGTATATTTGTAATGCTCACCCACTTGTGTTAATATATAACTTGATTTCTAGGTGTTTATAAGGGGATCACCTTAAGTATGGTTTAGAGCATCTTTTATGTACTTAAACATATACCTACATAATGCATTCATTCTTAATTTCTCAACACTACTGAGTTCTCCACATCACCTACCCTATGATCAAGTCATCCTCACTAAAGCAATCCCTCTTCTAAAGTCTCATTCATCCTCAACCTCTCAATAGATTGTAAACTTACAAGAGGGGGGCATCAACTCCTTCTTAATCAGTATGCCTTAAAGTATGTTAATATTTTTGTTTATTTAAAATAATTTGTTAAACATTTCACTGGCCCCTATTGAACAAATATAAATGGTCCGGTGATGGATCTCATGGAAACCTTTTCAATCGCTGGTGCAGAAAAAAAGAGTGAGCATATTAATTAAAATAACAAAGCCCAAATGCTGAGCTGTTTATACTGCATATCATAGATTATTGTTAAAAATAATACCACATAAAGCTGAAAATAATAAACACTGTTTTATTACTGCTTTTAGTCAGTTGTAATAACATTGATAGAACTGTCTAACAGCTATAAAAGAAATCTAGAGATATTTCACTGATATGCATAGCAAATTATCTAGGTCGCCAGCAAAAGTCAAATCCACTTTATGCAACAGTAATGACTTATTAAATGAGTATTCATTTCTGCAAGATAAATTTGATTTATGCACAGTGGTATGATTCAACATAATGTGCTTTACTCGTACAGTCAATGCTGTATGCATATGGTGTCCAAGCTGCAATATCCATTCTTGTTTCATCTCTGTCATTCACAAATAGAGCCAGTTGGCCATCAAGAAGGAACATGCTGTTCAACATTAAGTCTTGGGAAACAACCTGTATAGTAATTGACAGGCTGTATTCATATGAGATTCAGGGAAGAGAGGATTTGCCAGTGTATCCTTCCTCCAAAACAGACTTTTTTTTATTTGTTTATCAGATTACTCCAGTATGATTTAAAACAAAACAAAAAAAAACAACATGTACCTTTTGAGAATTTGAGCTTCAATAAAATGTTATAGCCACATGTAATTTCGAGTGGGAATAGTTGAATTCTCTAGCCAAGGTTGGGCTGACAAATTAATTATATATCTCGGTAAATATCTTCCATTTTTCTATACTTTCTATGAAGAAAAGAAAATCATTGTTCCAAAATTCAAACTGTTAAGGCAAACCTTTGAGCTAGTTCAGCAACCTATATTTGCTAAATCCAAACAATTTTGCTTGTTTTGATGAATTAGCTCATTAACTGAATCTTAGGACATTCACATATTACTATCACAGAATGGATAATTCTCTGACTTTTATATATACACTATTACCCCACTAATGTAAAGCATTAATCATGGTTATAGTAGAATTTAAGGGTATATTTCTACATATATAAATATCAATCTATATAAAAATTCTCAAGCAAAAATAAATTAAAATATATTTTACTTGCAGGATTAGTTAAACCTCCAGTATTACATTTTGTTTAGTTTTTGTTTAATAGTTTTTTTATTATTTAAAAAAAAACCAAAATAAACATAGCAGCATTATATCTAGTATAATGTCAGAAGTCAATTTTGTGTTCCCTGTCTCACTTTTGGCTAGCATATTATAATCAGAGTTAATGGATGTAACTACATATTTTTACAACGTATCTACTTGTGTTATTTAACTAACCAATTAAAGCAATCAGATAAATAAAATAAAAAGGATTATTCAATTGAAAACAACATTGTATAATGGTAAGGCTAGACATGTTTTACAATGTTTCAGTTGTTGATGTTTTCTGAAAATTGCCTAGAGCTGCAACGTAACACAAAATGGTAAATTGTAATATAGGGTGTTACAATACTTTTATGCCATGTCATCAAAAAAGTAATCTAACTTTAATTTCAAGGTTTAGGCAATATTTTGGCAACCAGAAATAAATTGAATATGAGACATCATGTTTGGCCCATCAATAGCTTCTTGATATATGTTAATTTATCAATCTCTAATTCTATCTTTCAGTAATATACCATTATGTCACCATTTTTGGATTGATGCCATTTAAGTATCATAAAATCCTTAATATGCTAACTAATAGCTTCAAGTTAAAGGTTCCTGTTAAGGATGGCTATTAAAAGTCATCCTTAACTGGAACCTTTAACTTGATTCATTTTTATAGATGTATTTCTTTTGGAATGCTGTTTTCATCATAAGATAAGAATGTTTAAGTCAGTATTTTACCATCTTTTTAAATTTGTTTAAAAAAAAGCCTAGGATATCACTATAGAATTTTATGTGAGTGCTCAAGAACTCATTGATATTTGTATAAAAGCTCAAAAATCGAGCTCTATAATGATATTTAGCCAAAGACTCAGGTCTCACGCAAGATAAATGGGGTAATATAAAATAGCATAAAATGTGCTTTTCCATATAATGATTTATGCTAAGCAACATTTACCGCAAACTTTTTTCATGGTTTTACAAATGAAAGCTAGCCATCGGTGCCATGTACACATATTTTTAACCAATCTCTGTTCATACCACCAGTTTGATGATGCTTCATTTTTAATGTCATTTATAACTATTAACAATGCACTCTCCTCTTCTTTGTAATCTTATAAAGCGCTATGCTCAAATTTCCTTGTATATTACTATTCTTCAAGAATATTTAGCTTTAGTATGGTGTGTTCCAATTTTGTAAACAAATAATTGGAATATTTATGACCTAGTGCTATAACAGTATATGCATAACATTCACTTGGATATTAGCAAGAAGAGTATGCTGTTGATTATCTAAGAATTCTTAAACCTGCCAGGGGGAATGCAATGCTTATTCAAGGGTTCATAAACACTTTTAAACCATCTGTGGGTCTCAGCTTTATGCTTCCAGGAATGACAGGCATGTCAAAATGTTTACATGGAAAATTTGACCTTCATAGAGGAATAAATAAATGTGTATTTAAAACTTTATAGAGCATATTTAATATAGCATATGCAACATAATTAATAGTGTCAGGTCCATAAATATTTGGGCAGCGACACAATCATCATAATTTTGGTTCTGTACCCCACAAAGGAATCTGAAATGAAGCAATCAATATGTGATTGAAGTGCAGACTTTCAGCTTTAATTTGAAGGTAATTCTATCCAAATTAGCCAAAGAGTAGTTTAGATCAGTAGCGTACCTAGCGGGGGGCGGGCGATCCGCACCGGGTGCCGCTCATCAGGGGGGGTGCCAACTTGCCGGCACCCCTCCAGAGATGGACAGCAATGTCCGCCGCTGGAGGAGCAGGCTCGCAAGGGAGCGGTATCGGAGGTCTTTAGCAGACCTCCAGCTCCCTTGAGTGATTTTAAGCCGGGTTCAACCCTTGAACCCGGCTTAAAACCACTCAAGGGAGCCGGAGGTCTGTTAAAGACCTCCGATATCGCTCCCTTGCGATCCGCGCGGCAACAGCTGCCGTGCGCCGGGATTTGTTGTCAGATCCCGGCGCACAACACTGAAGCCGCGCCCACTGAACCGGAAGAAGATAGAAGAACTGAAGAAGAGGAGCGAAGAGGAGGAAAAGAAGCTGTAAGGAGAAAAGAGGAAAGGTAGGAAAGCATTCAGTGAGTGAGAGTTGATTGGTATGTGTGGATTAGTATATGTGTGGATTGGTATATGTGTGGATTGGTATATGTGTGGATTGGTGTATGTGTGTGTGGATTAGTATATGTGTGGATTGATATGTGTGGATTGATATGTGTGGATTGGTATTTGTGTGGATTGGTATATGTGTGGATTGGTATATATGTTGATTGGTATGTCTGGATTGGTATATGTGTGGATTGGTATGCGTGTGGATTGGTATGCGTGTGGGTTGGTATATGTGTGGATTGGTATGTGTGGATTGCTATGTGTGGATTGGTATATGTGTGGATTGGTATATGTGTGGATTGGTATGTGTGGATTGGTGTGTGTGTGTGGATTGGTATGTGTGTGGATTGGTATATGTGCGGATTGGTAAGTGTGTGAGAGTGATGGGTGTTATGCTGTACCATTTCCAATGTATTTTTCATTATATAATTATGCTCTAATACATCATAACTCCCATCACTCTACTGTTCCATACAGTGGCAGAGCTGGGAGACAGAGGCCTTGCACCCCCACCGGAGGACTCCTGAAAGGTAAGTGAACTTCAAAGTGGGAGAGGGTAGATAGTTAGGAGGGGGTAGATAGGGAGAAGGGAGTGAGATGGGGGGATAGGGGGTAGATAGGGAGAAGGGAGTGAGAAGGGGTAGGTAGGACAAAAGGGAGTGAGAAGGGGTAGATAGGGCAATCATACTCCTATCATGCCAAGTCTGCGAGTACATCCTGGAATCTGGGTATGCCTGGGCATGATAGAAATGTGATTGCTGTTAACAATCATATATATATATATATATATATATATATATATATATATATATATATATATATATATAATATTGTTATTTAATTGTTTTGTACTATTTTGGTGTGTTACTTACTTGAAATAAAAGATTTTTTTTTATGGTGTGGGGGGGCCCATATTCGGTTTCGGCCAGGTAAATGCTGCATTTTCGGTTTCAGTCCAGAATTCGTTTCGGTGCATCCCTACTACTAATGAAGTGGTAGGCCTACACCACATCAATGTTTGGCTTAGTATATAGTGATAGGAGTTATGCTGCACTATTGTCAATGTCTGGCTCAATGTATAGTGATAGGGATTACGCTGTACCACAGTCAATATGTGCCTCAGTATATAGTGGTAGGTGTTATGCTGTACAACCGTCAATGTCTGCCTCAGTATATAGTGATAGGTGTTATGCTGTACCACCGTCAATTTCTGCCTCAGTATATAGTGATAAGTGTTATGCTGTACCACCGTCAATGTCTGCCTCAGTATATAATGATAACAGTAAGTGTTATGTTTTACCACCTTCAGTGTCTGCGCCGGTTTATAACGGTAGAAGCTATGCAGTTTTAAAGTGTGGGGGGGGGGGCACATGCAGGATCCGCCCCAGGTGCCAAATACTCTAGGTACACCCCTGGTTTAGATCCCTTGTTATATGTAGCCAGCCCTTTTCAAGGAACTAAAAGTAGTTGGACAATTGACTAAGAAGCTGTTTTATAGTCAGGTGTGGGATGTCCCCTCATTATGTCAATAACCATTGTGCAGTTAAAAGTTCTGGAGTTCATTCAAAATGTGGAATTTGCTTTTACAAACAGTTGCTGTGAACTCTCAATACAAAATCCAAACAGGATTACAGGGCTAGGGGGCCCTGGGCCCCCTATCCTGTAGTCAGCATAATGTATAGTAGCTCGAAGTGCTCCACCGCTTCATAAACTGTGCTGCCTACAAACACTGGATTCATGTGAGGGACTTTCAGACACTCACTTTTCAGACAGACACTGGTTAAGTGCATACATTACTGAAATCCGCAGCAGGGCCCCTGTCTGATCGTAAAAGCCTTAATATCGAAGCATTTACTGACACCAAATATCCACCCCAGGGCCCACTAGCAAGAGATTTTTCCTCTTAAGACAGTTTATTATATGAGAAAGTAAAATTAGTGCTATATCTTCACAAAAATCCTTGCATTGTAAGAGTTAAAATACTAGCATTTGAAATATTCATGGGGTGTCTAGTTTTTAAAAATGTATGATTTGATGGGGTAAATTGAATGTCTAGCTTCAAAGATGTCCCAAATAACACATGGGGGAGGATAACCACATCTCAAAATTCTAATTTGAAAACTGTCCACTTCCCAAATGTGGCCTTTTAGCCTCAAACAACCCCATGCATGGGTGGTATTACTGTACTCACATTGGGGTGTTCAAAAAAAGTAATTTGTGTGACCGTTAACCCAAATTAATGCTACAACACCTGTGAATTTCTCAACAATTAATTCACTAAATACGGATATAAAAACAATATGTGCTTGCAAATCAAAAACAAATAAATGTGTCCAATAAACAAGCACAAATAGGTGTAGCAAATAAATAAATAAATAAGAGTATATGCCTTTCCCTTATGGTAATCACACTCTCATATGGGTAATACTCTAAAAATATAAATATAACACAACACAATACTGCAATATGTTTTACAAATAATATGTGAATAAATATTGGTGATATATACACTCATAGCGGTAGAGCCCAAACTCGGCTCTATAACATGTGCCTGTGGGTTATATAGTTAACCCACACCTTCTGGTCTGGAAGCAGTCCTCCTCTGTTAGTGAAACTCTGGCTCAAGTGTATATGCACTGGTGCTGACTTAGGGCAGAACTCCCTTCTTTAACCCTTAGGCGGCCGGAGACAACCAGAAAAACAGACTTTGCAAATATGGCTAAAGGTATTTATTTTAACAAATACATTAAATCAAAATAAACAAATACCAAATGCAGCTTAAGTCCCTGATGACGCGTTTCGCCCTGGATGGGCTTCCTCAAATCGGTCTGACCAATATCAGTTTGATATCAGAGGGTTTTGGGCGTTGTAAGACATGGATTAGTTTTGGAAAGCTTATAATTTTGATAAAATTTGCTCTTCTTGTTAATGTAGTTCAACATTTTTTATATTTATTATAGTAAATTATGATATGATCAAAATAATGGTATCTTAACAAGGCCTTTCTTGTCCTGAAGAAAAATTCTGAATTCTGAAGATCTATTCCGATGGGATATATATGAAAAGGTGTGATTTCAGTACATTTATGTTGTTTATTTTATTATGTAAACACCATCATATATGCATACCTGGGAACTCTCCGGATTTGACCCGGAGATTGCCGGGTGAAGCACCTGTTCTCCGGGTCAAGACCCAAATCCTCCGGGTCTTGGCATGCCCCGCTCCCCGCCCATTTTCACTTGAAATAGGGGTGTTTTCAGCAGACGTCAGCGGGAACACCCCTGACGTCAGAGGGACCTCCCCTGATGTTAGCGAGACCTCCCCTTGACGTCAGTGGGAGCGCCCACAGACGTCAGTGGGACCACCCACAGGCGTCAGTGGGACTGCCCACATACATCAGTGGGTCCGCCCACATACATCAGTTGGTAGTCCTGGCCACGTCCCGCAAGGAAGGCTCCGGGTAAAGTTCCCAGGTATGCATATATGTTTATTTAGCATGTACAAATGTAAAATGTAACATGGGCAATGATGTATACAATCAATCCCATGTGTGTGTGTGGAGTGTTTTTATCATGGCAGCTGGAAAGAAGATGTATTTTGGACATGTTCTTACTTGAGACAGCTGTATGCTCATTTAAAAGAGAAGTCCTATGGAAAATGTTTTTTTCTCCTCGAGGATAAAATACAGTGCTGTATATACCATAATAATGTAGGGATTAGGGATTTTGATCCAAGAAACATTATCTGCAGACATATAGAGGCTGCCATTCTTCTCAGTTGTGATATTTTGGGTAACATTCCTTGTATAAACACAACACTGAGCTGATTAATTATGGCAAGGTTAATAAAGTCTGTTGCACCGTTAGATTTTAATTTGGCAGAATGTCTAGCTGCCCGGCTAAAATCGTTCCGTTCTATTGTTTATCACAAGGGGTCTGATGAGGAGTTAGGGTGTTTAGTAGATTGGGCTAAAATAACAATGCTAGAACACATACATATAGCTAATATGCATCTCCCTAAAAACTAGAACTTTTTAAGAAATAGCACAATATTTTTGAAAGGTTATTTTTCATCTAATAATTATATAAATAATTGGTCATTATTCCCATTTAATTTTGTACAATGCAAATAATTTAGCAGCTTATAAGGTGAAAATGTGTTAAATTGTCTATTTTAATAGTCCCAAAACTTTTGATGAGATCCTTCGTTTAACAGATAATATGTTTGTGTGAGGGTCTGTCTCTCTTTGGAGAAACGATGGAATGGATGTGCAAGGAGGCTCCTTCCTTTTGCCGAAGTTCACTGAGAGGCCAGAATACTGAAGCATTTCTGCACCTCTCTGCAAAAAGCAGCACCACAGGGACAGCCTTTCCCCTGTTCTGCCAATCGTGGGAGAGGATGTGCCTGGAGGCTCTGCCCTTTTGCAGAAGTTCATCGAGAGGCCATGTCCAGTTGTCTACGTAGCAGCTGACAAAGAAAGAAGACATAAAACGCAAGAAGTTTCTAGAGCAGAAGTAGAGCTGCGTAGCAAGGAGACAGAGACATGGAAGCAGAGGTCTATGGAGAACGTAGGGAGAGATTAAGAGAGAGCATGCGAGAGTTAATGGGAATGTAAGGCAATTAAATGAGAGTGTAAAAGAGCATGAAATAGTGAAAATTGGGTCTATTTGTCTTTGGTCCATTTGCACAAGTCTAATATACACTCACGTGAAATAGGTATGTCTAAAAATAATGCTGCTTTAAATTCATACCTGAATCGCTTCTAATAGACTTTAAGGGTTCTAGCACAAAAATATATACAAAATAGAGGCGCCCACAAACTAAAAACGAATTCAGCTGAACTCTTGCTTTGTTTGTGTACTTATTGGTTATTATTATTCTAGCAGCAAGCCGGGAATCTGAATTTGTATGTCTTTTATGCTTTTTAGTTTGTGCGCTCCTCTATTTAATACAAATGTATTTTGTGGTTTGTGAATCTGTAGGTTCTGACCAAACCTAAGGGTTGAGCAGCAACTCCTGCCACACAGGTACCTCATTAATGGTGTCTGAGTCTCTTTTGGGTTTAAATGCAAAGCAGTACCACTGATTCAGCTCCTTGGTAAGCAATATAGCCATAAAAAAAATTAAATAAGACTTGCGAAATTTGGGGTACTTTGGCGTAGTGGCGGGCTAAGCTATATATGGCCATATAATGTGACAGAATCCCCAGTATTTATGCCTTAAATAGGTGTATGGTTAATTGTATTTCCTAGGAATGCAATGAATTCTTGGTAGTTTAAGGATTCTAGGCAGAGACATGCAAATTAAAGACACGCAGATAGTGTTTTTTATTCCTGGGCTTATGCAATTGCTCATATGTGCTACTTTATACATGGAGCTATGAAAGGGCTTCTATTTACTATGATATTTCATGTGTTCTAGCTTTATTTTGTTGTTCTTATGGTTTACTGATCAAGTTTCCTTTCCATATCAATCTTTTGTTTTCTTGTGTTTCTCAAAGGGTTTTTTAATGTTTTTCTCTTTTTGTCTGGGACAGTTATTGAATTCTACAGCCGACACTATCCTTTTAAATAAAATACTACTTTTTATAAGCAATATTAAGATTTCTTATCTCTACAACACATCATCATGTTTCATCTTTGCCACTTAGAATAACTTTTAGACTCATTTCTATTTGATTCCTGTAATGTAGTTAAATGTTTGACATAGTGGCAGGCTAAGCAATATATGGGCATATAATATGATGGAATCCTCAATATTTAGGCCTTAGATAGGTGTTTTTGAATGGTACTCGCTGCTGGGTATATGCTGAATTCTTACTTTGTTGAGTTTGATTTTTTACCTCCCTTTCTATCTCTCTTCATATCTATATATAATTTTGCAGTATATTAAAGGTTTTGTTAATTGCACTGAGCTCAGATTTAATAGCCCTTGTTTGAGTCATCACTACTCTATTAAACTCTTCCTGGTGATAATCTTTAAATAATTTGGCCCAATGTATTAGGTGAAATAAATCCACTGGTTTATAAAATGGGACATGTATATCCCTGTTTTTCATCTCGTTATTCAGCTCAGAATCATTCCCTTTTATGAGCAAAAATTTTATGTTATATGGTTATATAGTATTAGATATATATGGATATACCTGAGTTTCTGGGTGGAGCATTGCGTTCCCATGGTCCAGGTGTCCAGGCCAGATCCCTCTTTCACCTGGGCAGGAAAGGAGCATTTACTCATGCCCACTCACTGCCCGCTTCCCCTCCTACTCTTTGCACACTGAAGACTGCTGGAGTTGGCCCAGCACTTATGCAGTGATACCCTGACCCCACATATGACTAGCCCTGTCTGGTCTCAAAGCCACTACTCAAGAAGAGGGAGCGCTCTTGGGAAGCACATTAGTATACAACGTTGTTGAACTTTCATACCATGCTTTTCCTAATCTTTTCACTAAATATAAAATTTAAATGCATAAACTACTTGTCCTAGAGTTAGAGGTCACGAACAAGAGAGAGGGAGATAAAAGGTAGGTTAATATATGTGAAGAGCACAAGAATAAAAGTATATGTATCTATTAATTTGTCTATTTCTATATTTTAATCATATAATTAATCCATACAAATAACCAGAATAGCCATTACTCACTATTATGACAACATATTATGTTCTGTAACAGTTTCTCACTATACATTTAGATTGATAAAAAAAAAAAAAGAATAAACGCCTAGCGCCTTATAAGTCACCCCTTATGGGCACTTCATTATGAAAGTGACAAAATGCTTGTAAATTTAGTAATCAATATAGCTGCATGTTCTATGTTTTAGTGCACACAATATTATTGTATTATAAATAATAGCTTCTATGTACTTTTACTTCAAGGTCATTTGTCTAGCAACTTCTGTTATGTGAGTATAAAAGCTGACCAACAATTTTTGGAGAGAAGCTATAAATTCTTTACAAGAAAATAATTGAGTCAGTAGACAAAGGAACACAAATATGAAATACGTTGCCATTAATTCCCTTTTCCTGTTTCCTGAGTTCATGATCTGCTGGCAGAGGTTTGTTAGAATGATGTATGTATTTAATTTTGTGCAAACAAGTAGTAAAGTGGGTTCCCAATTATTAGGCATCCAGCATTCATTCTAAGCCTATAAACCAGGAGAGATACACTGAGTGTTCACACCCTAGATAGATAATAAGCAAGACCATTACTCTGCACTTTTCTATCCTTGCTTAGTTGACACATGATCACATACGTCTTCATTATGACAGTGCAGCAATAGAATCCCCAGATTTTTATATCTTTATAGCAGATTCATCAACCTGTGTAATGCATGCCTTAACACAGGTAGCAATTTAAGATCAATATGGGAAATAACTATTTTGTATTTGGGCTGTAAAACTTTTTTCTTGTGAGTAAATTAGCTGAACATGTTTTTTTATTATTATTATTATTGTTTTTGTACTCAAAGCTTCTCTAATAATTGGATACTCTGAACATGTAGAGAACAGTGTGATGTCTTATAACACTTTTGGCAGATGCTTATGTTTCTCCAAAGGATGCTGAAATTATCTATATATATCTTTATGCCAACTAAACTGAATATGGTTTCATAATGATAATAATATAGTATTCTGTGCCTATTTATAGTCCAGACTGCATAGACAGTGTGTATCATACTTGACAGAATAAAAAATAAAATCATTCCTCCAGAAACCAAACCATATCTACCCTAGTAGCCTATTACTGAACAAAATTTATCTTAATCCGGGACTACTCCAGGGACTACCTCGGATCAGATGATCCTGATCTCCGGAAACAAAGCGAACACCTTGGCCAAAAGCTGCTTTATTATGTCCCCCTGGAACCAAAACCAGATCCTCCCGTCCCCCCACAGCTGAATAACAATCACCGCTGGGGCACACAACAGCTTGCACAACTGAACCAATTCAAGGAGAAGCTGGACCCACTGCATACCTCTCATCCCAAAATACCACAGGTCAGCCACCAGCAGAGATACTACATCCAAGGCCTACTAGTCCAGAATATATAGGAGTGACTGATGAGCTGCACCTAAGGGAGGACCTGAAAGACAAAGAAATGCTTAAAGACGAACATATAAAAAAGCAGTCTGGGTTGTGTAATAAAATGTATAGGCCAATACAAACTTCAAATAATTGGATCACATATAAATGTATGTGCGTCAAAAATAGGCAGAGTCACTTAGATGCAAACAAAGGTAAAACATTTAATACGAACAAAAAATAGAAGAAGAATATAAAAAGTAGATAACAAAAATAATATAAAACAAGTCTTACAAAACCTTGGAGAGGAATTTAGTTCATGACATCTGTCCTATGCATTCCTGAGGATGGAGGGAGGGAGTGTTGGGACGAGAAGAGTCCGTGGATGGCAAGTACATCTCCCCTCTACCTCTCCTCCTATGCTTCTCCAAGGCCTTAACTTATATACACGGTTTGAATAATGATGTCAGTCTTGTCAGTCTATTGGTCTTCACCTAATTGGGTAAACATGCTCACTAAGATCTTTACACGTCGAAACCCTATTTTAGGTGGTGGCTGTACGCATACTGTAATGCCCTTTTAGAGTTACAACTATACCATGCATTAGCAAGCTTCTATCCTATCTATAGAATGCCTGTTCAGCAAATCCTTCATTCTATATTTTAAGGTCAAGGAAACCTTGAAGCCTATCATTGAAACATATCAATATATCTTAATAATCATTTATTTATGAACAATGATTACATATCTTTGACTATTGCCTATACCAATAATTATATATGGTCCATTTCATATTACTAGGGTTAAAAGAGATGTTAAATGTGTTAGAATCTTTTACAGGTTGCCGCAGCCCAATGTGTTGTACTGACACCTCTGTAAGACCCAGCGTTGAGGCCTCAGTCTTGCCTCAATCCTGAATAAGTGCCCCCCAAAGGCTGTAAAATTACCATCAAACAATAGCATTTACAGGTTATATCAATCAAAATCAATATATAACACTAAAGACAGAAGTAAATATTTGATCTAACCATGTATAGGCAGAGTGTCCATAGAAATATGTCTAGCACCACGTCCAAGTTTAACTTTTTGTCTGCCCAGCAAAAAAGCGTTCCAGCATCACAGCTTAAGGTTAATTACAATTAACAACAGATTAACTGAGACAACATAATAAACATATTAAAAATTAGAGTGCAGCCATGACTATAGGTGAAGGCCAAAGGAAGGTTTTATATAACCCAAATAAGAAAGTCCTTGTCCAAAGGCTAATAATAAAGCAGTTTCTCCAGACCTGTGCTTCAACACTTCCATGCTGTGAGTGCAGGTGGCCAGCATATGACGCCATATTTTAACGCTTAGCAGCAATGACCCACAGTGTTAAGGAGCTCTTAAGTAGAGGTCTGAAGAAACAGACCTTGTGCTCCGTTAATTTTAGGTCAGTTAGAGGAGGATAAGTGATCTCTGCTGACCCTGCCCCGGATAACACACGCAACTGTTGATTTTGACAAGCTCTCAAATCCGGGGACTGTCCCGGTAATATTGAGACAGCTGACAAGTATGTACACATTAACCAGACAGCATGAGTGGCTCGCTGCATTGTTACTATTTAATTAAATAAAGCTTGTTTGCCAAAAACATGTGCAGTCTCAACTCTGTCCCCTTCTGTCTGTTTGTGTGCTGAGTGTAGATACTCAATTCTTAATGCTACATTCTGCTCACAAGAGGCATGTGGCTAAAAAGATTCTTCAAGCTCCTTTATTAGAATGTATTATGTTATGTCAAAGTTTTCTTTTTCTAGAATGGCACAGTAGAAACTACATACTTCCCTCTTTTATTGACAGATATATACAGATCACATTATCATTGTTTTGAAAAACTGCATGCATACAAGAGTTGAGACCAAACAAATCTGGTTTTGGATCTAAATCATTGAAAGCAAAAAAGGTGAAATTGTGTTGTATGCGTCTCATTATCTTTCCATAGCCTTAAGGGATAAACGTAAAACAAATAGAAAACAAAAAAAAAAACCACCAAAAAAACTGCTGAATCAAACAGAAACAAATTGAAAAGACAGGGAAAGCATTACATTTTTTGAAATCACAAAAGCCAGCGGCATTCCTTCTAAATTACAAGGAAAGTTACAAAGGTTGCAAAGAGAGTTGAGAATATACAGCAATGTAGATGAAAATATTCCTCTTTATTAGATGAATTAACATATATTTTTCTAACTGTGCTAATAGTAGATTGTATGTAACACTTTTACTGAATGCTATTACTCAAAAACTTATTTTATACAGTTTTATCACTGGGACACATCTCTTATCAAACATTAACCCATTGGAAATGCATATGTGACAAGATGATATACTGGAAGATGTTTTTTCTTTTGTGTGATCTAATGCAACTCGGGATGGCAAATATTATAGCAGGTGGTAAATCTACTTGTTTTGTAGTTAATTTGAGACATGACACACTAGTATTATTTTATAACATGCGATCCCTTCATTTCATTATACCAATGCATAACTCTACATTGTATTTTATCATAGTTATTCAAACTTGTGAGGATGTTTTATCTCTGGATAAGTAAAAATTAAATAGTTCAATTTATTCCTACAGTAAGTAAAGTGCCAGGAAACGGATGACCAAATATACACCGGGGCAGGCTCTGCCACACTGACACCCAAACACACATACTAGGACAGGCCCTGCCACACCGACACCCAGACACACACCAGGACAGGCTCTGCCACACTGACACCCAAACACACGCACCAGGACAGGCTCTGCCACACCGACAGCCAAACACACACACACCAGGACAGGCTCTGCCATACCGACAGCAAAACACATACATACCAGGTCAGGCTCTGCCACAACAACACGCAAACAAACATCAGGACAGGCTCTGCCACACTGACACCCAAACACATACATACCAGGACAGGCTCTGCCACACCAACACCCAAACATACACACCAGGACATGCTCTGCCGCATCCAGACGGGCTAAGCTACAACAAAAAAATAAGTATTTTCCATACTGCTGTGTTGTTGACCCCCCCTTTTGTGTTTTTGCCCCTCGCTTTGGTATTGATTTATGTAATGCCCCCAGCTGCCCTCCTTGTGTATTGATGCCACCAATACAGAAAAAATACTGCCCTGCAGTATAGGGGATGTATATCTGACTAATTGGTCTACACATCCTCCATACTGCATGCAGGGGAGGGCTGGAAGCCTAAGGCCTGGGGGGCAAGTCTAGTCAAGTGGCCCATTGCGCCACCAAAGCGGCTGCGAGCGACATTGATAGCAGTCACTCCACCGGCGCCTAATGAAATTAAAGCGGCCGCCGTGCATGCACCGCGCCGCCCAACAGCCGTGCCTGAGCTCTTTATCCCACCCCTTTTAAGACGTGGGACGAAGAGCTGAGGAATGGCCATTGGGTCTGACTGCTGCATGATGCAGGGGCGTACCTAGAGTATTTGGCACCTGTGGCAGATCCTGTATGTGGCACCCCACACACACACTTTAAAACTGCATAGTTTCTATGGTTAGGCAAACATTGACAGGGGTACAGCAAAATTGTTATCATTATATACTGAGGCACACATTGACGGTGGTACAGCATAACTGTTATCATTATATACTTAGGGATTACGCTGTACCACTGTCAATGTGTGCCTATACATTGAGCCAGACACTGACAATACTGCAGTACAACCCCTATCACTATATACTAAGCCAAACATTGATGTGGTGTAGGCCTACCACTTTAGTGACTGGCTTAGTATATAGTAGGGATGCACCAAAATTAAAATTCTGGACCTAAACTGAAAATTCAGCATTAATTTGGCCAAAACCAGAAAAAAAAAACGTTTAAAATACTTTATTAAAGGTAACACACCAAAATTAGACAAAAAAAAAATCAATAACAATATTAATATATATATATTGTGACAGAAAGCAGGGGATGATAATGGAGGGAGTGTACTTATCCCCTTATATTTTGCAGGGTGGTTACCCACAGTAGTTTCTACTAGCCCCAGGGAGATGTATTGTTAAGAATGTAATTGCTGATGTCTGTTATTTGTGTATTTTGGGTCCCTGGGGTGGAGCACTTGGAGAGTAGGGCGGGCCAGTGCGCCAGTCCACATTTTGTGAGCAGCCGAAGACCAGCAGGTGAGAATCCAGTCCGGAGATTCACAGAAACTCTCCTACTACTCACCTGGTTCTACTAATTAATGGGAGAGGCAGTTAAGTAGCCTCCTGATCTGAAAGCAAGGGAGATCATTTGGCTCCCTGAGTGAGAGGGAGAGAGCTGCTAATGTTATATCCAATTTGTTATTTTGTTTGTTGGGAACGGATAAGCCGTCCAACTGCAGCTAGGCTGGAGAACTGTGTATTACTTAGTGCTCATGAGAGCAAGGCTTTTTGTTTTGATTTATTTATTTTCTGTAATGCCTGTGATGACAAAATAAAAACAGGCCCAGCCTTTTATTTTACCCTCCTCGTGTCTGAGCTGTCTCTGCAGCCTGGAAGACTGTGTGTAAGTAAAAGATTCCCGGACAGAGTACCAAGTGAAGGGGTATTGTGTCACAATATATACATATATATATATATATATATATATATATATATATACATATACATATAATTAACAGCAATCACACTCCTATCATGCCTAGACAGCCTCCCTATGCCATGCTATCCCCCCACACTTCCATGCAATCTGAAACCCTCATTCACAAACATTCATCATAAACTACAGCATAACACCCATCACTCTCACACACTTACTAATATTTTCCTAATTTTTCGTCTGGCACTGTCACTTTTCCTCCTCCTCTTCATTCTTCCTCTTCTTCTTCCTCTTCTGTGTCCTGTCCTTCCGGTGTGCGGAAGACGGTGGGCGTGGCTTCAGTGTTGTGCGCCGGGATTTAACATCAAGTCCCGACGCACAGCCACAGTTGCCGCGCGCATCGTCCCGGTGGCAGCTGCTTAGTTTTTAACTTTGCGGCTGCCATGAATTGTCGTCTGCCAGCCGCCCGGCCGGCCTGCCGGCCCGGATTCAGGGCCGGCCCCGGCCCAGCCCACCCCTGACTGCATGGCAGCATTTTATCTGGGCTGGTCAGCAATATGTAAAAGTTTGTGTCCTGGAAAACAGGGCTGATGTGGTTATCCTAATACCCCCATACACTTGTGTATTGCTCCCAGCTAGCCATATCCCCATTACTGTTGATTTTTGTGATGCCCCCAGCCAGCCCCCCCTTGTGAATGAATGCCCCCCTGGCACCATGATTGCATCCACAGGATCTGCCCAACACAGATTGGAAATATAGAACTTATCATCTTTGCCCCCCCAAACAGCCTGCTTGTGACATCCTAGCCTCAAACAGCCTCCATGTGCCATGCTTTCCCCCCACTTACACATCCACTCTTATTCTTCACGATATTCTTGTAAGAAACTTTTATTTCTCTATTAATTCATGTAAACTATTTTTTCATATTTAATAAAAGCTACGAATTATAATTTATTCCAACCTGCCCCCGCAGTTATGCACATCTGCCCCAGGCTTGCCACTCTACCCCCAGAAATGCCTTATACCCCCTATATGCCACTCTGCCTCCCTGATATGCCTATTAACCCTCTATATGCCACTCTGCCTCCAGAAATGCCTTATACCCACTATATGCCACTCTGCCTCCAGAAATGCCTTATACCCTTATATGCCACTCTGGCATATAGGGGCTTAAAAGGCATATCATGGGACAGAGTGGCATATAGGGGGGTTAAAACGCATTTCTAGAGGCAGAGTGGTATATAGGGGGTTAAAAGGCTTTTCTGGAGGCAGAGTGACATAAAGGGGGTTAAAAGGCATATTAGGGAGGCAGAGTCGCATATAGAGGGTTAAAAGGCACATCATGTGACAGAGTTGCATATAGGGGGATATAAGGCATTTCTGGAGGCAGAGTGGCATATAGGGGGTTAAAAGGCCTTTCTAGAGGCAGAGTGGCATATAGGGGTTAAAAGGCATTTATGGAGGCAAAGTGGCATAAAGGGGGTTAAAAGGAATATCATGGGGCACTCTGCCTCCAGAAAAGCCTTATGCCCCCATATAACACTCCCCCCCGACTTACCACTGCTTCTGACTCCCTGGTGTCTGGTGGGGGCAGCGGGTGGAGGCCGGCGTTCATGAAATTAAAGGGGCCGGCGTGCAGGTGGGATGAAGTGCTGAGGTACAGACGTTGGGCAGAGCGGTGCGTGCACGCTGGCCCCTTTAATTTCATTAGGTGCCGGCCACCCAGCCCACGGACCAGCCGGCCCACCGGGAAATTTCCCAGTATGCCGGTGGGCCAGTCTGGCCCTGATAGGAACTTTCGGGCTCTGGCCACATGGAGCCCTCCCTCTTCAGCAGAGAGGGTTTGAGAGGGAGTGGAACTTATGTTGCACATTGGTGGGGCTTGTGCTAGATGTTGGTGGGGCTATTGATGTAAATGGATGTGGATAGCCCCAAACACCTTAACTTGTATGAGGATTGGCAGGGAATTCAGTGAGAGTAGGTATGCCTAGATGCCACTCCTGCGATCTGGATATTTGACACGCTGATCGAAAGAACCAGAGAATCAGTGCTCCGCAGGAGTCTAGTTTGCAATTCAGACAAATCCGAATGCACAAGTGTAGCCTAGAGTATACAACTGATGCACAAACAAACTCAGGATTTAAATTATTTTGAATATTTTTTTCAGGTTTAGGCAGTATTATATTAGGACATTACAATACGCTAAACTGGTATTTCCTTAGCAGTTCCTGTCTTGCTGCTACCCTAATAGCTGTTTTGTTTGTATTTTGAACATCAAAAAGTCTTAAACTGTGCTGTATGCCTCAATTGCAATGCAATCATCTCTGAAATTAAAGGTACAAATGTTTTATGTTGTTTCTTCAAGCATTCCATGATGCCATTCAGAAACATGTGTAAGTAAGACTATAAAAGATTAAACAGAATTACATTTTGTTTGCTCAGAGTATTTTGACACTTCCAGAAAATGCACATATTTTCAATTTCCTTTACATGATCTAATTTCACAGAGCATTTACTTTTAGCATTTCTTCCACACAAGAATACAGACAGAGGTAGTATTAATTCAATTTTGTAACCCGATTCTTTGGAAAAGAAATTGAAAGAGATTGTACTGTATAATTGTTCAAAAGCAGTGAGGATTTCAAACTGACTTCCAAAAACGAAAATAAAGGTGTTTTTGTAATATACAAAGGAAATGCTAGTTAAAGTCAGATATGCTCTAGTAAGCAGATTATTGAAGTTAAACATATTAGAATAGCACAAAGCTGCCTATTACATTTGTTAAGTTTTCATGCCGGAATTGTCAACATGGGTTGGAGATTTTCACGTAAGCATTATGAACAGAAGACTATTTTCAATATAAATAGTTTGTATAGTCAGTAACAATATTTATTCAAACATTTGCCTTCAAAAATATCTACTTAATATATAGACTTTAGTGCTAATTGGTCAGCAGCCTTGATTTCTGCTGTGCTTGTGATCATAATGGTGTTATTAGTAAGGCTTCGAAACTTGGGCTGTTTTTAATACAGGGGTCAATGGGCAGCTACTTAAGACAAAAGGCTTTGAAACATCTCATTTTGATGGTGGATAGTAAGAACCATTCCATTGATCTGGTCTGTCTGTTTTCCTGCTTTAAAAAATCAACTATGAATCAGTCCTTGGTCTTGTCTTAGATTCAGGATAGCCATAAGCCTATCCAATGCATTATGTACTATGTTAACCTCTACCACCTCTCATGGGATGTTCCACTTAACTACCATCTTTTTAGTAAACTGTTACATTTTATCTAAGCTTCTAACGCTCTAGTTTTGGCCAATCTAGTCAATGGTTGATCTTGTGTAAAGTACCGGCCCAGTCAAGGTAAAGCTCCTCTACTGATAATATTACTGAAACAGTCCCAGCCACCCTTTCACTGTGGCTTACTCCAGCTGCAGATAGAAGTGATCAAAAGTTAAAAATGACAAAGACAATCACTTCACTTCTAATGACAGCTAAGAGAGAGCTAGGTGTGAAAAACACAGCCTGGAACAGAGACTGAGAGTCTACACACCACTACCTGTTCTCATGAATCTCATAGAATTCATTATAATTATCAGCAAGTTTGAAGACTCAATGGACACTCACCACAGGTTTACTCAGGAAGGATGTGAGACACTTAACGCCAGCCTCACCAGCAAAACAGGTCAGGGCTGTTTTGGCAGCAAATGGGGGACCTATAAAATATTAGGCAGGTGGTCATAATGTCATGGCTGATACATAAGATATAGATGGTCAGAAAACAATGCTCCTCAGGGCCCCCTTTAACTGCTCCATCTCACTCAGCCCAAGTGAATGGTAAGGGAGGTACAATTGCATTCTATACCTCAAAATGTATTATTTTATAACCTCTTACCCTCCCAAACACATAGAGGAGTTCTGAGAGATATTTATTATTTAAAATGTGTGTGCATTAAAATTCAACCTTGATTCCCACACAGTTCGTGAATATGCAACTGACGAATGCAGTTTTAGTGAATGAACCAATAGAAATGTAGTCAAAAAAATAAGCTCAACCTGAATCCATCAGGATCAAATTCACAAAAGGTTTTCTAGGTCAATATCTAGAGCGTATTTCATTGTTGCAAAATCTTAATTGCTCTATCACATTACTATTTTAAACATAGACACGCCATCCGAGTTCTAATATTTAGACTGTAGGTCCTGCTTTATTATTTGAAAATGCTTAAACCGTGTTTGTTACATTATTCACATGTTGTACAATACCACAACAGAATGGTATATGGTTATATATAATGTGCGTAGACTTGGATTTGTGTAGATAAGTATTTGTTTGTCATTTTGTAACCTTGCAACCTTGCAACCTCAAGGAAACTGTTTCTAAAAAAAATACTAAAAATAATCTGCTCATTACAAGTGATACGCAGACCTAATGTTCACCTTTTGACATAGTTTGTAATCTTGTATGAACCATGACATAGGTAGCAATAGCTCAAATTATGCTGTGTTGCTGTGGGATAAGGTAACCTTTTCTTTCTCTCCACATAGTGAAAAAAAGAATATTTATAATTAAGCGCACTACAGCACATTTTCCTGTTACACAACAGATTTATCTATCTATCTATCTATCTATCTATCTATCTATCTATCTATCTATCTATCTATCTATCTATCTATCTATCTATCTGTTCCATCGGTTTCCATCCATCGAAGTATCCTTTATACATGAAGTGATTATGTAACCATTTGATAATAAATTGAATTGAAAGGTTATATGTGTAGTAGACTTGTGTAAATGGATTAAAAACAATTTGGACACATTTTTTTGTTTTCAGACACAAATTCTGCTTCCTGCCCCTTTGTTTCGGATGAAACTTGTGGGGGGCTTTTTACATTTGTATTCTCTTATGCTCTTTCATGCTCTTTCAAGCTCTTTCACACTCTCATTCACTCTCTCTCTCATGCTCTCTTGAAATTCTCGCTACCTTCTCCATTTCCATGATCCATGAGCTCAGCTCCGCTTCTTATCTTGCATCTTCTTGTTCTTCTTTCACCTTTCTTCTGTCTTCGTCTGCTGCTCCAAAAAAGTTTTTGTTCTTCTTCATGGGGAATGGGATTGGGACATAACCTCTGGTGACTTTGAATTGGAGGATCATCAGAGAGATTGTGCCTGGAGGCTCTTCCCTTTTGCCCAAAGTAATCTTCCGCAAAATGGAGGGTTTATGGCACATCATTTCCCCTGACTGAAGGATCGGGAAAGGTGTGTACCCCTTTTGTCTGAAGTAACCTCTTGGTGAAGTTCTGGAAATGGAGGAGCTTCCAGGCACATCCCCTATCACGATCACAGAATCGTGAAAGAGGCTCTGCTTCTTTGCCTAAAGTAACCTCCTGATGAAAAAATTGCAAAACTTCCAGGTACGTCCTCATCCCTGATTGAAAGATCGGGGAGAAGGTGTGACTGGAAACTCTGCTATTTTGCAGAACATCAATGGAAGGCCATGCCCTGTCCCATTGTCCATGGAGAAGCAGACGAAGAACAAATATTTTTGGGGTAGTGGAAGAGGAGCGGTGCAGCATTTGGGTTCACTGGGTTATTTAAATATCTTATATTAAGTGTATGTACTTGCCCATAAGCAAAATTGCAGGCAATGGTCGTAATTCGACTGGTTTGAGATAACCCATTGGACCAGACAGGGCTGTATATTTTATCTATTGAACCTCTGGCTACTTATACCTGCCAAACGGAGGAAATCTCAGGGATCCCATTGGCTGACACAAAACACAAAATTACCCCTTATGCACATGACATTATGTAATTGGTAATATAACCAGAGGAATCAATCCCTGATGCACTGTATAAAACATTTTATTGATTTTTCAAACTATAAATTAAATCTCAAAACAAATTCTCCATGACTTAAATAAGTTAATTAAAATCAGAATTTGGCTTTAACTTGGTGAATAGGGAAATTCATTCAGATGCAATGATATCTCCCTTTTTACATAAATACATAGAATTTGACCGCAGTTACCAACCATTCGGGTCCTGATGTAAGGAGTTTAAATCAGTCCTTGATCAGGTCCTATAATGAGGATAAATTCCTGTTTAAATTCCCTTACTTTATTAGCCTCCACCAAGCCTCTGACCCTCTAGTTTTAAACTATGATCTCTTGTTCTAGCATTTCTCCTCCTTTCAAATAAGCTTGCCTCTTGTACTTTGTCTAATACCATTAAGTATTTAAATGTTTCTATTGCACCACCTTCTTCCTTCATTCCTTCAAGCTATACATATTAAGATCCTTTACTCCTCTTTCCGTATAATTGCTATCCTGTAAACCTCTTATCATTTTTGTAGCTCTCCTCTGAACTCTCTCCAATATGTCATTTAAAGTCATCAGGAATAATTACTCATAAGCCTCTCTCTTCTGTTGTCTTACAGAACAGTGCCCCCATGCTATGTTCTGCCTTGGGATTTTTACATCCAAGTGCATTATTTTACATTTATCAACACTAAACATTTTAGCCTTGAAATATAAGAATCCGTATGGAATGTAGCACTATAGAAAGTGATGGCACTATATTAAACAATAAATAATATTAATAATAATAGCCTGGCAAACTTATGAGAAATGGGAATGTGATAAGCAAGATCATTTTGAGTAACATACTTTATTCTGTAAATCTAATTAAAATACATTATCACACAATAAAACAATTTCCAGCTTTAGTACCTATTGATGCATTAAATATTTTTATTGAAAATTTAAACCTAAAGAAATGGAAAGAAGAGTCTCCCCGGAAGAATCCTGGTTAACTTCTTATGTTTCAATAATTAAAACAATTCACTGTAACAATAATTTGTAAGTAGTAATGTGTAAGCGGCTCATATGAGATAAACTATTACAATGTTTGCTTGGTTGTTCTACCATTTTTGTTTTTGCATTTATTTCATGAACATATAAATAAGACTGTGTTCAAGTGGAGCATCTGGAGAGCAGTTAATCAGTTAAAAGCTGATGAATGAGAAGGCAATTTATAAAAGGGGATCAGCCTGATGCAGCAAAGAAAAACCATCGTTATGCCAGCTAGGAGAGCTGATGGACTGAAGAGTAGTTTTCTCAACAAAATTGTGTTTTGTTGTTGATCTTTTGAAAGGTGGAAAAGCCACCCATTTGGAGATAAACTGTTGTCGTGTATAACAAGCCCTCAAGTAAGAGCAAAGACTTTTATTTTGTACTGACTTATATCCACTGCTGCTTATTCTCACCAAATAAACATTAAAACAGAGTTGAATGTGCCTTGGGCTTAATTTACCCTAGAAGACTGTGGTTACTAATAACATTCTCGACAACAAAAACCCTGACGTAAAATGGAGATTTGTCACACTAATATATATACCGTATTTATCGGCGTATAACACGCACTGGTGTATAACACGCACCCTCATTTTAACAAGGAAATTTGAGTAAAAATAAATAAATTTAAAACAAATGACTTGGAAGCTCTGAATTTAATGTTGGAATAATATTTATTACATTATAACATTTATTATAACATTTATACGACTTATAAGGCAAATATGAAAGAAAAAGCACCTCCCTGAACAAAAAAAATGAAAAAAAAAATTAGAATCCCTGCTATCTGGGAAACCACACACACTCACACCCACACACACACTCAGACACACACACTCAGCCACAAACACACCCAGACACACACCCAGACACACACCCAGACACACACACAAACACACACACTCAGACACACACACTCAGAGACACACACACACACATTAATTTTATATATTACTCCCTACCTTTTGGGAGATCTGGTATGGGTCCTCTTTATCTTCCAGCGTTTTACTTTTTGTGCTGATGCCAGGGCCGGAGTGACGTCATCACTCCTGGCATGAGAGAGGGCGCGCGAGAGAGCTGTGCAGGGGAAGATTTTGCAGCTCTAGGATTTATCTGCCCTAGGATATATATATATATATATATATATATATATATATATATATATATATGAAAATTTTGAAATTTACAACCTGTTTTGGGGTAAAGGGAATGTGTTTAGGAGAGTACATATAACACACAGCTGCTGGATAGGTGTAGTCCAGAAGGTGTTAAGGACCTCCCCTTTAAGAACACCAGTGAAGAGGGCTATAATTTTATTCTTATGGTGCTCGGTGTATCTCTTTTATATCTTATGAATGCCAATAGTGTCATAGTCACATCATTTAGCTCACTCATTAAAAAAAAAAAAATATATATATATTATAACTTATAACATTGTTTCTCACTCTTTTGCCTCTGATCTCCCTTGCACAGATGGTACATGTTATATCCCCAAAGGAAAAAAAACCATGTGTATCAGTTCTTTAATTAGAGGTTTTTAAGTCCTTATGAAGACAACAAAGATTTTTCTGTAGATCATGAAATACATGGTCTGCTTCTCATACCACCTAAATGACTTAATGAATAATATTGTTTACTTACCAAAAAAAATCAGCTATTTCTGCAGTACGGCTTATTTTGAGTAACAAGAATGTACAGGTATGAAACATTGAAATATTTCAGAGTTTCTCTTTTGTTTACAGTATGTTATGCTTTGTTGACTATTCATTTTAATGTGATATTCAAAGGGATTTGTGGTATCTCACACATTTTCATAATATTTAAGGACATTAAGCTTAAAAGGTCAGGCAGTTTTATCTACAGATAGTTATATGTTTGGTAGGATTTTGCCAATCCATCTTCCAGGCGGCTTAATTTCTCTCCAGAATTCCTGTAAGCTAATATCATGAGCTAAGGCTATAAAATATTAGACAACTGGAGTTGCAGAAATAAAGAAATTAAGGTTATTTCAGGATATGTACCTTACAAAGATTATCCTGAATTTTATTCTAAGCCCAATCTATATAAATTGTAAAGTAAACATAATGTAAAGTTCAAATTCTGAAAGGTCTCAAAATAGATGGTAACTGAGCACAAAAATGTTTACTTCAATGCATGAATCACAAGTTGACAGAGAATCCTGTTTTACATCCAACATCAGACAAAGAGATCATTGTTAGAAACATTTTGTTGTTTTGCAATACTGCATCAAAGTAAAACCGTCCATTAAACCCTTAAGGACCAGGTATTTGCCTGGGTCAATGATCAGACAGATTTTTTTGTTTTTGTTTTTAAAGCACAGTCGTAATACATATACAATAAAATATTTTCACTCTGCTGTGTGATGCCGCAAGAAAAGACTCCAATTTTTCTTCAGCAATATCTTATTTAGGAGATTTTTTTAGATGGTAAATTCAGTTCACCCCTATCAGACCATATATTTCTGGAAACTAGACACCCCAGGATATTTTAGATGGTGGTATTTTAACACTTTCCATGTGTAAGAAATGAAGGGTGCCTGTAAAATGTGATATTATATTTAATGCATAAACATATGCTTTTGGGAAAGTTTAGGTGAATGTAAGGTGAGCTTTCTTGTTTTACAATGTAAGGTCTGTTGCAAAATAACGCATGACAAAGGGGTGAAATCAAAGGCTCCAACATAGATGTGATACTCTCCAAGGGGTCAGACAGCTGAAGCAAAAGATGCTGTATTTTCACATAGATGTGTGTATTTTTTTACACAAACTATCTATCTCCTCCATAACTGGGTCATACACAAAATTTGGAACGAGGGGTTGGGTGAACCACTTTCTGGGAGGTACAAGGGATTCTGGGATGACTAGTTGGGGGCTGCAATAGTCAGTCTAAGAAAAGTGGAGTGAACAGAAGTGTTCTGGGTCAGGACACTGAGAACAAAGCGGCGGAAGATGGTGTTCGGGAGAATGGTGTGAGCTGAGAAGCTTCCCAAGGATGAAGGAGAAAATAAAAGAACTACATCATCATTTAAATGCTTAAGTATATTTTGTTTTGTATAATTATCAAATGTTTTGTGTATGTTATATGTTTTATGAACTGTAGCAGTGACCTAATTCAATTTTGTTGTTTTCATTCAAGTACGCTTTTCTATACACTTGTACTTGTGCTATTTTGCCATACATTCCCTAAGAGAATAACCCTGTAAGAGGGTCATAATTTCTTACACATGCACTAATTCTAGCATCAGCGTTTGTCAAAGTTTGTGGTAGTAATTATTTGGTGTTTTTTTCCCCACACACATTGTATTTCTGGTATAAATGTACAGCTAATGTTAAATGTCACTGCCAAACAACACCCCAATATGTATTCAAAAATATCTCCTGAGTATAGTGATACCACCCATACATAGGTTTGTTGGGTTGTTTTGGGGGAAAAAGTCCAGATCTGGGACCGGGGAGAGGATGTCAACACAACCGAGTTCAAGTTAGAGCAAAATTACGTCACTTTCGCTACCATTTTGGCGGGTTATGTCTGCAGAGATGTGGCCGAATATAGGAAATTGAATAGCAGATTAAAGATAGAAGAGAGCGATAAAGTATAGAAGATAGAACATTAAGAAGAAGAAGATGTCAAAGCGGAAGTGGTTGGCAGAAGCGAAAGTGGTCAGCAGAGAAGGTAGACGGAGGAGGTAACAGAATGTTTCCGAATTTTCAGTGAATGGGCAGGGAACGAAATTTGTTGCCTGAAAACAAATGGGCAAAAAACGAACCAAATCGTTTTTTGATTATGGAAAAATAGACAAAGCCAATGTGTTGAGGAAAAAGCTCTCAAGAAAAAAAACATTCGGTATACTTCCTGCTCCTTTGTAGACATTACAATTCAATTATTGTATTAAGGTGTTTCAATCATACCTTTTGCCACACAAAATCAAGCAACTAGCCATGCAGTCTGCAAAAAGTTATTTGAAGAGCTGAGTGAATTCAAGTGTGGTACTTTGATAGGATTCTACCTATACAATAAGTCATGAAATGTAATCCCTGCTAGATATTCCACAGTCAACTGGAACAGTTTACTATTGGAAAGTGGAAGTTTAGGAACAGCAGCGTAAAGCAGAAGACCACAAAAAATCACAGAGCGGGTCACTAAATGCTGTGGAGTAACAAATCACGGTTCTCTGTTTGGCAGTCAGATGGGAAAGTCTGAGACTGGCAGATTCCAGGAAAAGGTTGCCTGCCTGACTGCATTGTGCCAACTGTAATGTTTGGTGGAGGAAGGATAATGGTATAGGGCTGTTTTTCAGGAGTTTTACTAGGCCCTTTTCTTCCAATGAAGAGACATCTTAATGTTTCAGCATACCTAGACATTTTGGACAATGCTATGCTTCCACCTTTGTAGGAACAGTTTGGGGAAGGCCCTTTTTTATTCCAGCATGACTGTGCCCCAGTGCACAAAGCAAGGTCCATAAAAACATGATTGAATGAGTTTGGTGTGGAAGAACTTGACTACTCGTACAGAGTCCTGTCCTCAAATCCATCAAACACCTTTGGGATGAACTGGAACATAGGTTGCAAGCCAGGCCTTCTCATCCAGTATCAGTGCCTGACCTCAAAACTGTATTACTGGACGATGGGGCAAAAATTCCCACAGAAATACTCCAAAATCTATGTATTTAGAATACAATATCATAAAAGTCCCTGTCTGTGTAATGGTCAGATGTCCTAATACTTTTGTCCATATAGTGAAGTAACCTGAAATAAAAATATAATTAAACAAATTACCAGATTCCATTTGAAAAAATCTGTTCACATTATTTAGTTTTCCCTAACATTTTGTTAATCTAACTTTTAATTGCCTATGTTTTTTTGTGTATGTATTGTTTATATACATATTGTTTAACATTTCTAACGATATTCATTTTAAAATATTATACAATTTTGTTTTAGCACAGCTTGAAAGATCATATTGCAATTTTGTAGTGACAGGTTTCATAAAACTCCATGCGTTTGACTATTATGTTTAATTCAGGAGATGTACAAAGCTTTAAAACAGTTATATACAGGCAATAATTACTTGCAATCATTAACAATATATATGGCTGATTGTACTGAACACCAATAACTAAATACCAATAAAGGCAAATGTACCAGCTAAAAATGTAATTGTTAGTTTTAGCACAGACTGTTGAAATGATAATTATTAAGCAATTGCTGTTTAATTTGAGATTTATTTATCGCAAATCCCATTAAATTGTATGTTCATGTGTTATGTTGTAAATTCCAATTAGCAAACTAAAGATTACAGAGAATATATATTTTTATTTTTATGGGTGAATTTTTGATATTCCCTATACAGGTTTAAAGCAGTATTAAAGAAAATTGCTAATTAAATAATAAGGCGAAAGAGAAGAACGCAACACAAAATTCTTAAATTAAAAGAATATTGTATATATGTTCTATAAAATACTTATGATAGCAATCCTAATTTTCTTAAATAATAATATGGATTAATTCATAGAAAAATATTCTTAGTAGTATTGCTGTATTCTTTACATTGTATCAACGGCAATTGGGGATTCATGTAACTAACCATATACTAATGCCCATCATTAATGTAAATAAAGCCCTTATATAGGAATTCATTTTTATAATTAAATATAATAACTGTACTTATAGGAAGAGGAACTAAATAGTGTTGTAACAATTGATTTTTTATGGAGATAATGGCTCACATCAATGTTCACATCTAAAAAATCATGCTTAACTGTTTAATTAAGCTTGTCTCAAATTTCTGATTTGCATTCTGTAAACTAATGATACTGCAGCCCTTGAAGCAAGTGCAGCTTAGCGGAGAGGCCCTGACAAAGCTAGGAGGTAGGGTTAAGTAGGGGTTTTTATTAAATTTTATTGTCTGTTTATCGTAGGGACTGGGTTGTATAAATAAGGAGTAGCCATTTAAGGTAAGAACATTTTAATCAGTTTTTGTCAGACCTATTATTGTCCCTCCCTATGTTAAGTCTTTTGGGGAGGTTCCCTGTTTTAGCACAACAGCGGGGGGGGGAGGCAAGTTGGGAGCGTAGAATGAGGGTTTGGTGATAAAACTTGTTGGTTGTTATGTTGGTGTGGTAGGTTTTAAGCTGGCCTGTTGCTCAGAACCTGGGGGTGTAGGGGTATCTGAGTACTAAGGAGTTTGCAAGAGAAAGTTTTGGCACTTTATAGTTATATTGTTTGGAGAATGTTAAGTTATTGTTGTGTGGACTTAAAAAATAGTTGTGTGGACTTTGGGTTTGGGTTTGGTGTATCATGATGGGCCCATGGATCGACTATGCACCTGTCAAGAGTTCAATTAAATGTAACTTTAAAAACCATTTTATTCAGGAGCAGTGTAATGGTTTGTAAGAGGTCTGAACTGGAATATCATTTCCCAGTGTTATGACTGACTGTAGCAGAATTTAGAAATGTCAAGGTGGTTGGGGGGGCAGGGACTGGCAATAGCCGACAGGTCCAGTTTGCCTTGGGCTAGACCTGTCACGGAGTTAGATCTCAGTAGTGTCATATAACGCAACATTATGTTCTCTGTGGTAGGTGTGTGTTTAAGAGTAAATGTCTTAGAGTGGGTGTGATATTAAAAAGAAATGAAGAGCTCAGTGAATTCAAGTGTAGTACTTTGATAGGATGCCTCCTTTGCAATAAGTCAGTTCATTAAATTTTATCCCTGCTAGATATTCCACAGTCAACTGTAATTGGTATTACTGGAAAGTAAAAGCAATTGGGAACAGCAGCAACTCAGCCACAAAGTGAAAGACCAGGTAATGTCACAGAGCAGGACCACCGAGTGATGAGGCTCATAGTGCAGAAAAGTTGATAACCCTTTGCTGATTCCATAGCTGAAAAGTTACAAACTTCCACTGTCATTAATATCAGCACAAATTGTGCGGCGGGATCTTCATAGAATGGGTTTCCATGGCTAAGCAGCTGTATGCAAGCCTCACATCACCAAGTACAATGCCAAGCGTCGGATCAAGTGGTATAAAGCACACTGCCTCTCGACTGTGGAACAATGGAAAAGTGTTCTGTGGAGTGACAAATCACGCTTCTGTGTTTGGCAGTATGATGGGCAACTCTGGTTGTGGCAGATGCAAGGAGAACGTTACCTGCATGACTGCATTGTGCCAACTGTCAAATTTGATGGAGAAAGGATAATGGTAAGGGGCTAGTTTGGACTAGGCCTCTTTCTTCCAGTGAAGGGAAATCTTAATGCTTTAGCATACCAAGATATTTTGAATATTGCTATGCTTCCAACATTGTGGGAACAGTTTGAGAAAGGATCTTTTCTATTCCAGCATGACTGTGTCCCAGCGCATAAAGCAAGGTGCATAAAGACATGGTTGGATGAGTTTGTTGTGGATGAACTTGACTGGCCCGCACAGCGCCCTGACCTCAACCCGGGATGAACGAAACGGCCTTCTCGTCCAACAGCTATTAAGCTGTAAAGGGGGATAAACTACATATTAAGGTCTATGTACTTAAAATGCAATGTCATAAAAGTCCCTGATGGTGTAATGATCAGGTGTCCCAATACGTTTGTTCATATAGTGTACTTTTAGACTTGCAAACAAATTCTTATAGGAGAATATAATAAAGGAAGACATCATGAAAATGGTCCTATCGATATCGAGGCATGTCAGTAACACATTCCCCTACCCCGATCGCCTTGTAATTGCTCCGAAGAGCAACCACAAGCGCCATTAGTGAATGGTGTTGCCGCCATTCAAAAGATGGTGGCGCCTACTGTCAGATCAATGCGTTCACAGAGGGTCTATCTATCACATATTGGGGTTTGACAGTGCCATATACAAGGAGCGGTAAATTCACACCTGAAGTACTATGTGTTGTGACAAACCCTATAGCATGAGGGCCATACATGTCACTTTTAGGGGTCCTAAGCACAGTCCTCTAGGACAATCAGAGTCAGGAACAACAGCTTTGAACAAAACAGCGCTTTATTTCAACCGCTTAAACCCCAAAAACCAAATCATAAAAAGAAAACCTAGCTCCCAATTGGAGCCCTCTCTAACTGAACTATGCTGGTCCGGACTAATCACCCACTAACTCAACCTCCCAGCCAGACCCAGCTACGCCAGGCTCTGGAAAACCTCCCCCAGACAGCGCACAAAATGTCCAGGCAGGTATTGCCTCACTTGGCTCAGGGATGGTCTTCTTGTTCAGGGCCTCTCCTTGCCCTGGGAGCGTAGGGAACTTCCTCTTCCCCCAACAGTCTCTCTGATTATCAAGCTCCAGGGGTTTTTAATGTCCAGCACCTGTGCCTGATGCCGGCCCCATAGGAATCCCAGATCGGATCCTGCAGATTTCTTTCCTCCTGGAAAACCCGGCATGGAATTTCCACAGCATGGGGAAACGGAGCATTGGCCCACCCTGCTCTCCAATTGCTCCACCCCAGGGACCAATATTTACGATCTGGATAGCACCTGTACCCAAATGCCACACTAAGCATCTCCCTGGGGTTTACACTGTCACAGTGTGCGAAAAAAATACCAAACAATTTATGACTATAAAGTTTGAAAAAAGCTGATGGTAGAATTAGTGCATGGAAAGGGTTAAAATACCAGCATTTTAAATACCCTGGGGTGTCTAGTTTTCAAAAATATATGGTTTGCTGGGGCAAATTGCATTGGTCGGCTTCAAAGATGTCCCAAATACCACATGAGGCAGAATTACCAGATTTCGGGAATTTTTTTTTTAAATAGCAAAACGCTACTTGTAATTATTGCCCAAAAAAACATAAAAACATTGGGTATTTCTCAACTCAGGACAAATAGTAGAATCTATTTAGCAAGTTTTACCATTAGTTTTTGCAGATGAGTAAAATATTTTTCAAAAAATGTGAGAAAAAATCCTTTTTTAAACAAAAAAATCACCATATTTTATCACATTTGTTATAGTTAATTAGATGATATGATGGTATCTAAAGAAAAGCCCTGCTTGTCCTGAAAAAAACCAATATATATGTGTGTATGGGTGCACAAAAAAAGAAGAAAATTACAGCTAAACAGCAACACTGAAAAATGTTAAAAGAGCCTTTGTCCCAAAGTGTACTACGAAAAAGAAACAGTCTTGTCATTAAGGGGTTAAACATAAACCACTTAGTGCACTTGCCGACAATTCCCCCCAAGCTGTAAAATCTACAATAGCAAGGGGATCAGCTAACTCCAAAAAAGCACACATCCAAAATTGCCGCCTTTTTTCTCTGCGACCCCTCTAATTTTCTGTTAACTTCTTTGCTCTTCATGCTGACCACCTCTGCCCAGGGAGATCTAAATAAACCTGAGAAAACACCGAAAAAAACACAGAACAAACACAAAACAAGGACAAAACACAGGGAGGGAGGGAAACTTTCTCTTTTAAACTCCAATTAAATTGTGATGCTGTCAGGGTCCTCAGCAAGGACCCCAACGAAGCGACTCACCCGAGTACCCGCCAATGGCGGGCACCAGTTCCCACGCCGCTGCCGTCCTCACTGCTACTCCGCCCGCCCCCACCTCTCTTTGTGGATTCCTGAATGGAGAAGGCGGGGAACGCGCGTCAACGGCATTACGCACGGAGGCGGGGCGACCCCTGGTGGTAGCTTTAAAAACCAGCACTGAGTATCACTCAGTGCTCAGTTATTGTGCCTAACGGAGCTCTATAGAATTGCTGATTATTTCTATTGATTCCTGTTGCTGACCCTTGGCTATTTGTACACCGTTTATGCTGACTTCTATGTTCCTGACCCTTGGCTACTAAATACCGTTTATGCTGATTTCTCCGTTCCTGAACCTTGGCTATAAATACCGTTCACGCTATTTTCTTCAGTACTGGGCTTTGGCTATTTATTCCTGGACTTGCCGAATTGCCATCTATCCTCACCGCTGTGAGGTATCCTGCATTCCGGGTTCCTCACCTCGAATCCCCGACAGATGCTAAGATACTAGACAAGCTGTTTATATAACATGCAAAAAACACCTCAGATTCCAGCACGCCAATCAGTGGACAGGGATGGCCTAACAATAGGCCTGGTGTCCCCTAGCTGACGCCCTTGCCCTCTCATTCGCCTTTCTCAGGCCCGGTCATGCTGCCCTTTTTGCCTAGCTGTATCCAGGGCTCCCAGTACCCCTGCACCACTGTCTGTTTCCTTCCACTTCTAAAAGCAGATGTGATGTCACAGGGTAGTAACTCTCCCCCAGACACCAAGAGCCCTTTTCACAGCTCTGTCCTGAATTGTTTGCCAATGACAACTTATCTATGTGGTGAAAACATCAGCAACCACAGCAATAAAATATATACTTGTCTAAAATCACCCCTTTGTAGGAACACACAGTACTTTGTTACATTCAATGGTAAAAAAACAATAGGCATTTTCTAATACATTACACTTGTTGCTCTGATTCTTTTTAGAATTCCCTGACAATCAATCTGATGTCTCTTTAATAATGTGTATGCTGTTGCTTAACAAAAAAAGAAAGACAGGTATCTTAATACAGACGAAGTAAATATTGAATATTCATTTAATACCACTATTATTTCAATGGAAAAAAATACATGATCCCTGAGGCATGACATAGTTTCTTCACAAAAAATATAATATTTCTATGATTTAGTAGATTACTAGAACATTGGTATGGAAATTATGATGTTGGACAATATTTGTGGGAATCAAGATTCAAGAGAAAGAAAATTAGTTATGTAAATAACGTTATTGTATAATTTCCCAAAGGACATTTTATTATATGCTAAAATAAAGATACCCAGTACCCAGTTAGATTTAATTTATATACGAAACAAAATTTGGGAAAAGGCATATGTTGTTGGTATGTTGAATAGTGATGGAGTGAGATACACAAATTACTTTATTTGAAAAGTAGTGATTTTTAATTTAGTTTTTTAAACAAAACACATTTTTGCTTAGATAGCATGAAATAATATATCAAATATTTTCAGGCAACCACACTCTAGAGTTTCACTCTACATAACATGTTATGACTGGGTGTTATTTTATTATTCATTTTCATTCTTTCTTCTAGACTTTTGCATTCTGATTCACACTAATTTCAATTTAAAGAAATTTACCAATTTCTTCAATTCGTACAAATGTCCGAAAACAAGGAGATATCCCTGCTACAGGAGCATAGTGCTACAGGCACACTACTGGAGTCTATAGTTGACAAACCTTTCCAAAAGACAAAATTTTGTTTATGAATGGAAAAAGCCATCTGAATTTCACCTGAAACGAAAGGGCAGGAAACAAAATTAATTGCCGGAAAATGAATGGACCAAAAACGAAACAGTCTGTTTGTATATATTTGGGTCTATTTTCACACGTCTATTATTCTTCATTATTTAATTTCTACAGTTTTCCAATTGGAACAGAAAGAAAAGCTGTCCCTTTGTGCAAATTGATTTTATTATTATATTTATTTATATTTTTGACCTATATATGCTTGGAAGTAATTATACTGGCATAAATATATGCTGATACAGGGATCTATTCACTATTCACTTATCACTATGCACTTGAGATGTTGCAAGTTTGCAGTGTATTAAAACGAGTACATTGTGACTCTAAAGTAAATGCATTATGAGTTCTTTAGTATGAATTCTTTGAAAGTTAAAAAAAAGAGAGCTGCACCTTTCTGCCTCTTCCATGGTCCAACAACTCTCAACACTGATTGGCTCCTTGAAGTTGCCAATCATTAACAGGAAAATGCTCACATCAAAATCAATGGGATCACCTTCTGCACATGCACATGGGGAAGTCTTGTTAGTTCCCTTCATTGTTCACTGAGCCAGTACTGGAGCTGGCTGGCTGTTCATCACGTGCATGGAGATATGTTCAGTGGAGATATGTGTAAATAATGTTTTATACGGTTACAACATTTGGTAAACTAATCTGGGAAGTCTGTAAATTCAGGGGCAAGTAATTTTCTTTCGGAAGCCCCCCAGCACCGGGGGGGTTGATGTCTTCTCCCCAGTCCTCCAATAGGGGCAGAGATGACTTCCTCCCACCCGAGATGGGGGGGATCACCTTTTTCATGGAAATTTGTGCCAGGTTACATCCGTGGAGATGCGGATAAAGATAGAAGGCATAAGATAAAAAAGAGAAGAAAACAGAAGAACATGAAGATGCAGACATGGAAGTGGTCGGCAGAAGTGGAAGTGGTCGGTAGAGAAGGTAGAGAAACATTTAGGCAGAGTGAATGAGAGCATGAGGGTGAATGAGAGTGAATGTGGGCATCAAATAAAAAATGCCCCCTAATTTTCATCAGAACTATATGGGCAGAGACCAAAAAAAATTAGCAAGAAATGAACTGAAAAATGTCTGAATTGTTTCTGGCCCATTTGCACATGTCTACTTTACCTTATGCGGTATTATACATATTTCTATGTGCCACTTTCAAGTTAGTAATTGTGATTTCTGTAAAAAATTCTCATATATGCATAGTTTATTGTGGTAATATAACATTTCAAATTCAGAGACAGTTCTTGATAAAAAAAGAAATATTTTGACATAATCACAACATCAAATCGCTGCCAGATTAGGGCTAAGTGATACTTACTTTTTATATCATAAGGCATTTTGCCTTACAATAGTTTTCATAACATATCATTTGACTGTAGATCGATCTATTAAGAAACTCTAGTAAAATAAAATGCCTGATATGCCAGATATATTTTAAAATTTATTAAAAGGCGTACAACAAGTTATTTTGTACAGTATATTAAGATATCACATATAAGCAGAGTTTGGAACATTTGGGTTACTACTGTGTAATTATCCTAAACAGCTGAACTTGCACTGTTTTCTATATCTATTGTCTCCAAACGGTGGCTACACATGAGCAATGTCTCAGCACATAAGCTTGCCTTATGACTACGATAATGAAGCCAGCTGTTGTGTTCAATGGTATAGAATTCTATAACAGAGTCACAGTGCTTCACATTAAGGGACACAAGTTGAAAATCCAGGGAAATTACTGTCTGTTGCTAACTTTGATATTGCATTGGATCTATTTCTACAACATCTGTGTTATTCTGGAACAAACTAAACCAAACAATGACTGCCATCAACATTCATAAATTGTTGTGCATCAGTTTGCTTGGCTTATTGCCTGGAGTGCTGTTATAATTTTAGTAGTTTAACAGAAGAGAAGCTACTTTGTGAAAGACTTTCATTGGTTGTGTCACACTGACTCTGTGATCACAATAATGGAAATATGTGACTAGATTGTGACTAGATGCGTAGGTGCTTATGCATGCATGTATGGAACTGTAGATGGAAGTTGGAAAGGAATTAAGGGATTGATAAAGGAGGAAAAAATATATATTTGAGAAGAGAAACATAACAAAAAGGAACATGCAAAACCAGGGTGAAGGTATAAATCAATAAAGGAGTTCTGCTATAGCTTGATGGTCACAATACATGCAGTATTCTTGTTTATGTCTATGCCTTTAGTGATAAAGCTGTTGCCAACTGAGTTACCCATATTTTGTCTGTCTGTGTCATCAATTCGATTTTTAGCTTTTGACAAATTTTGGTAACAATAGGGCTAAGCAGCAATGACATGGTAAGATCAATGACTCATAACAACTAGCAACTCAACCTCTTAACTAAAGGTTCTGTACATACGTGGTAGCCTTTAGAGAATAACAACCAGAATTAATGAGTAACTGATGCTAGCTGTTGCAGCTGAGCACAAACAAACCTGAACTATTCAGTTCAGTATGCATGTGTCAGTATTTGCTGCAATCATTTGCTAATTATTTTAAGTCAAAAAAAGCAGATGGAAGTAGAGCTACATGTGCAACCTTTGTTATGAATACATGCAACAGAATATCATAACATAAGTTATAAATTCATTAATCATATGTTGTATTATACAAGAATATTTAAGGTAACAAAATAATATACTTCATGGAGAATTAGTAATTTGTGTCATACAAAAAAAATGCTGATTTACTAATTACATTTTGGGTATATTCACTAAATTCCGGTAAATGCAGTGGTTGCTTGTGAGTTGATGTGAGTACATGCCACTTAATGTTTTCAGGTTGCAAGTTGGAGCAATTAGGCTTACACTTCAACCTAAAAAAATTAACCAATAAAAAAGTTTACTTAGTAAATCTTTACTTAGAGATCTTACAGTATGATCTCCTATTGGCCTTGGGAAATTAGCAATTGAAGCCCTTCTCCACACCTATATCATCAGGCAACTGCTGGCCTTAAAATGCCAGGGCCGCATTGTGATCGCCAGCCCGGCACTGTGGTTGCCATACAAAAATGGTACAGAAATGGTATATATGTGTGGAATAGGGTGGTTAGAACTTTTGCAAAAAGGTGTGCCGTCAACATATATATAAAGCATGGTCAGAAATGTGTGATACAAGATTGGTAAAACATTGGTAAAACAAGATTGGTAAAACTAGTAAGGTCTCTTTTTTTAGTTACATTCTTGAAGAAAAAGTGCAGTAGGCACATGCTATGAATGTAAATTTGGGTATTTTTCTGCCCCCCAGTACAGACAGATGAAAACTATACAAAAAACAAAAGCTGTCTGCGCTTCTCACCCAAATAAAGTTGGCAACAAATATATAAACATAATATAAATGAGAGGTTTTGGTTATATGAATTAGCCAAAGCATAATTAAGCTCACCCGCCACATCAAGGCACACTCTCAGTAGGGTGAGAACCTACTCTCACCTCCGACATAGTGGGCACACAAAGCAGTTTATACTTCTACCAAAACCTCATTAATGTGTTGGGGGAGGTGCAATTAAACCTCCTCCCAATTAACCCCTGGACAGCAAGCTGCAACCAGACAAATGAGGAGCCAACAACCTCAAATATGTACAAATAGGAAAAGAAAAATGTCTCAGGCTCAAATAATACAAATTTCTACCGAACAGGTGTGCGCATGCTGCAAATACAGTGTATTGGCTGTACAGTAAATACAAAAAACCAAAAACTGTGTGCGCTTCTCACCCTAATAAAGTTGGCAACAAATATATAAACATAATATAAAAGAGAGGTTTTTGGTATATGAATTGGCCAAAGCATAATTAAGCTCACCCGCCACATTAATTTGGCTTTGCTAGAAGTATCAACTGCTTTGTGTGCTTTGCTCACAATTTGCCACTTTTTTGTGTGTGCTGATCTGAAATTACTGAATGTATTTATCAATGTCAAAAACCCTTGACACATAAGGGTCTATTCACAAAGAATAGGGTGGTCAGCCAAAGACAAAAGAGCTGTGAGTTAAATGGCTGCTTGCATTACCTCTCCTGCAACTTGAAAAATGTAGTTAATGTCCCTGTATTATACAGAGGGGGGACTATAGACCTTCGTCCCCTACTGTATTGATTATGGACTGTCCCCATGCATGCGAAATAACATATAACCTACAGGGGGTCTAGTGAGCTCAGTGACGTCGAGTGAGTAAAGATGGCTGCCGCATACTCAATGAGACATGTGCTTTTGAGAAACTGTGACGTCGAGTGAGTAAAGATGGCTGCCGCATACTCAATGAGACATGTGCTTTTAGGAGGAAGTGAGGATCTTTGGGTCACTTCCTTACACAAATAACCACCTGTAGTGACCGCCTCCTAGAAATGACCATTCGGTATTGGCTGGGTTACTCCCGTGGGTGGATACTGGATTTAAGGCTATTTAAGGTTCTACCAGTTAGTTTAGAGGCAGTTTCATGACTGGGTCGGAAGAAGCCAGGTGTCTTATTTGAGGAGCCCATGTACTTCAATATGCGGCAAGGAACTCTCCTCATTGTTTCAACTTTTATGCTGAGCCATTTATCCCGTGTAAGCTGCTGGGTCTACTAATAGAGCTAAGTATATTTGTATTGTTATTTTTTTGTGTGTGTATAGCTATTATACTGTTTAGTTTTTGGTTTAGATATATATATATATATGGTTTCTTCAGCAATGTATGTCTAAAACATTTGATTGATGTTTGTTGTTTATTTTTAGTAAAGGTTTGTTTATACTTTCATTGAGATTTTGCCTTGTCTGTTTATTCAAGATATTCACTGATATTTATGTGATTGACCAGTATACTTATCTATATTTAAATTTGGGTATTTGCATAACTGTTTACATTTACATATTCCCATAACACCTACCATGTGTGTGCAATATCAGCCTAGGGGAGGTAAGCCCACCTATACCACTCTTATCTCCTATTCCATGCCAGGTAAGAAGGCCTTTGGAAAACCTGTTAAATGCAAGTTCAAATTTGAGTTGGCAATAGTGATCTTGTGTGAGTCGCTGTTTAGTGAGTAAGCTCACCCATGATTTGTAATAACACTACTGGAAATGTAAATTTCCCAAACATGACTGCATCAGTGAATCAACAAATGGATTATCTTGTTATACTAAATACTACATTTTTTGTAAACCACAAAATATTTCTGAAAAATGTTAGTCGTCAATATTTTTGATTTGCTTAATTGTCATATTTAATCAAATTCAGACATGGCTTAAAGGGGAAACGAAACTCATATTGTATTTCTAATTTGATTAAATAAAATAATTTCAGAAAAGAACATGCATAATGCATATAGTTTTGGTTATTAATATTTCACAGGAGGCTCTTACCAACAATAATTATGTTTTAAGAGCCAGGGTTATTTTACAATGTTTTCCAAAAATAAACAGAGCAATTTTTGGGTTTTTACTAGACTTTGGCACCAGGGGGCTCTTTGTGTTCGTCTTCGTGCTCGTCTTCATCAAAAAAAAAATCTTCGTATTCCGCGAATATTCGCCCGTTCCTGTCTTCTCTTCGGGCGAATATTCGTTTTTTCTTCGTTTTTTCCGGTTAAGGGGTTAATACGGGGTTAACGCGTACCGCAGCAGCTCTGGCGCCAGTAGTTTAAATGTGCGTATCAGCAACTCTATTGGTTGCCAGCAGGGGGCCTCCTGCTGGGGACCAATGAGCTCACTACCATATATAGCTAATATATTCTCGGGCAGAATATTATGCTACTCAGAGTAAAACCAACAGAGGGCAGCATTCTGTCCGAAGATATATTAGCCATATGTGGCAATGTGTTCATTTTTATTTATTAATTATTTAAATAAAATATATCCCCATGATCCGCTGGTCTCACCGCTGCAACAGTTAATTAAGTAGCATAATAAATAACTGGATTTCAAGCATATGGAACAATGCTACTTAATGTAAAACCAACAGAGGGCAGCATTCTGTCCGAACATATATGGCTAATATATGTTCGGACAGAATGCTGCCCTCTGTTGGTTTTACATTAAGTAGCATTGTTCCATATGCTTGAAAGAAATCCAAAGTTATTATGCTACTTAATGTAAAACCAACAGAGGGCAGCATTCTGTCCGAACATATATTAGCCATATGTGGTAGTGTGCTCATTTGCATTTATTCAAATAAAATATATTCCCATGATCCTTTTGTGTAATTGTTTAATACAAAAAAACCCCCAAAATAAATAGAAAAAAAGAGTTTGCAAGTTCGACAGAATTAATGTCCGCGAGTGCGGACATTTAACTGTTGCAGCGGGGAGACCAGCGGATCATGGGGATATATTTTATTTAAATAATTAATAAATGAAAATTAACACACTGCCACATATGGCTAATATATCTTCGGACAGAATGCTGCCCTCTGTTGGTTTTACACTGAGTAGCATAATAACTTTGGATTTCAAGCATATGGTACTTAATGTAAAACCAACAGAGGGCAGCATTGTGTCCGAAGTTATAGTAAGTTATTTATGCTAAGTTAAATGTCCGTACCGGCGACTTTGTTGGTCGCTGGCACTGACATTTAACTGACACAGCGGGGAGACCACTGGTGTCCCTGCTGTGTCAGTTAAATGTCCGTACCGGCGACTTTGTTGGTCGCTGGCACGGACTTTTAACTGTTGCAGCAGGGTCCCAGGTTGATTTTTTTTTTCTGCCTAGCAACTAGTGGTAAGGGGCCGTGCGAGTGAGCCTATTGGTCGCTTGCACAGCCCTTTACCCTACGGATTTCTGCTCCCGTTATCCAACGCAGCATCGCAATTGGTTGATGCCAGAGGAAGACCCTGCAGGTGACCAATAGGCTCACTCACTCTGCCCTGTAACCCCTGACGACGAACCTGCGGATTTCCACTTCAGTCAACTCCCGTGATGCTGTGAAGATAAGGTAAGTTAGATGGGGAAGGGACCGGGGAGAATAGCAGACGAAGGCGAAGATTCTTCGTGTGTGAGTCTTCGTCTTCGCCTACGTTTTACCGGCACTGTCTTCTCTTCTTCATGTCTTCGGAACGAACACGAAAACGCACTCTTCGTGTTCGTTTTCATGTTCGCCCGAAGACGAATGCACAAGTCTAGTTTTTACTATGTCCTTATTCAACATTGATTCCCACTAGCTTATTAAGTGTACTCCCAACACAAAATAGCTTTCTTTGCTCATATGTTATTGCTGCAATGCCTCAATATGTGGGCATTTAGCAAAAACATATATAGGAGCACTGTGTGATCGCTTCCTAAATGCTCCTTCTTCTCCTGGGAAGAGCTTCAGAAGCAATCAATGATCATTTCTGTGGCTCAGGGGGTGTTGTTGCATCAGTTACATCTAATCAGGGGGTGTTGTTGCATCAGTTACATCTAATCAGGGGCATCTAATTATGTCTTAACCTCTTCCTTACTATTCATTGCTGCATAGGCAGTGATGTCGCACACCAGTTATTTTTTTGCTGTCTGCACACGTCATGAGCTTACACAGGTGTAGAAAACTATCTTGGATCGCTTTCTTCTCCCAAATAGTGTTGCTCTAATGCTTGATAAAACCTTCAGCAATACCGAAATATGCAGTATTTGCATGGTATGGCACTGTATGAGTATAAAATTAAGTACCCATTAAAATTACAGCATTGAGATAAATGCTATTAGTCACTAGTACAGACTTTTAAAATCCAAGTTACGGCACCAGCATTTTAAAAGTCTGTATGAGCGACCAATAGAGTCGCTCGTACAGACTTTTAAAATTCTAATGCAGCAACTTATCCGGCAGAGACCACTGGTCTCCCTGCTGCAACAGTTAAATGTCCCTACAAGCAACTTTATTGATCTTTCGTACGGACTTTTAAATGTTGCTGCAGTGGTCTCTCCTGGACAAGTTACGGCACCAGGAGTTTAAAAGTCTTTACGAGCGACTCTATTGGTCGACAGCAGGGGGCTCGTCTGCCATCAACCCCGTATTAACCCCTTATACAAAACCGGAAAAAATTAAGAAAAAACAAACACGAAGAATGTCCACTAATATTCGTCCGAAGAGAAGACAGGAACGGGCGAATATTCGCAGAATACGAAGATTTTTTTTTGCCAAAGACGAGCACGAAGACAAAGAACTCCCTGGTGCCCAAGTCTACTTGTTAACACAAATAGCTAATCAGCCAATAACATGGCACTAACCCAATGCATGGACGCATGTAGACGTGGTCAAGACAACTTGCTGAAGTTCCAACCGAGCATCAGAATGGGGAAGGAAGGGGGTTTAAGTAACTCTAGATGTGCCTGGTCTGAGTATTTCAGAAAATACTGATTGACTGGGATTTTCACCCACAATCATCTCTAGGGTTTACAGAGAATGGTCCGAAAAAGAGAAAATATCCAGTGAGCGCCAGTTGTATGGACGGAAATACCTTGTTGATGTCAGAGGAGAATGTGCAGAGTGGTTTTCTTGGCACACTTTGGGCCCTTTAGTAACAATTGCGCATCATTTAAATGTGACAGTCTACCTGAGTATTGTTGCTGACCATGTCCATCCCTTTATGACCACAGTGTACCCATCTTCTTCCAGCAGGATAACGCAGCATGTCACAAAGCTCACATCAACTCAAACTGGTTTCTTAAACGTGACAATGAGTTCACTGTACTCCAGTGGCCTCCACAATCCCCAGATCTCAATCCAATAGAGCACCTTTGGGATGTGGTGGATCGGGAGATTCGCATCATGGACGTGCAGGCGACAAATCTACAGCAACTGCGTAATGCCATCATCCCAAAATCTCTGAGGAATGTTTCCAGCACCTTGTAGAAAGTATGCCACGTAGAATGAAGGCAGTTACGAAGGCAAAAGGGGATCCAACCCGATACTAGCAAGGTGTACCTAATAAAGTGGTCTGTGAGTGTATATTCCTTTACCATTTTATGGAAGTAATTATAAAGTGCAGTTCTGATTTATTTTCTCACAGTGTTTAATCATCTATTTTCTTTTTTACCCTTCAATCTAGACATTCATTTTTTCAGAGTTAACCAATATTAATTGGTAAAAAGAACAATAACAGAAACAAGACTTCTTTTCTTCATGTTTTATTATTCATCACTAAAAATATATTTTTATTTTATATGCCATTTTATGAATAGTTACTGCACATTTCATAGCTATTTCAAGGAAGCAAGAAGAGGTATTTGTTTTTACCCCACAAATAACTCTATCTTATAAACAACTAAATCAATTAACTGAGGAAAATCTATGAGCAGTAAATATGACAGATTTTAGTCAAACAATAGACACATGATATTTTAATTTTTTTCAATAACATGGTGTTCAATACATATTTTACGTGTATACTATATATTTATTTATCTTGCCTATTTTCTTATTTATTTTAGCTTTTTTCTGTCTCATCTTCTTATAGTTATTTAATCTTAAAGTATTCCAGTCTCTTTTTATACTTTTTACACTTTTTTAGCATTTTTACCAGTATTTTGTTATGTACTGTAATTTCCCATATCGTAGATATCTATGAATAGCTGAACTTGTTGTGGAAAAAATATAGTTTTACCAGGGCAAAGTGTATTCTATTTATAAAGTTGCTATTTTCATCTAGTAACAGCTGTGAAAATAGGCTCAGCCTTCCAGGTAAAAAAATGTATCCTAACCCATGTACTCAAAGTATTAAAAAAGGCATTGAGATAGACACATAAGGTGACATTCAAAGGGTTATTTACTTAGGAGATGTATGTTCAGTTGAGCTTAAGGTTAACTTTACTCAGACTTGCTGTTTGTGACACCCTGTAATTTTGGGGTTTCAGGTGAGGGCATGAAATCAATGCAAACTTGTATTTCCTTATCGGAGGGAATCTGAGTGTTTTCTTATATTGATAACTTGCTTCTTTCAACCACATACTGAAAGTTGACTGTCCTGCAGACGAGCATATGGTATTTAAAAGTAAATTTTTTGCATATGTTAATGCGAGCTTGCTGTAGTGAATTTTCCAATTGGACTGCTGTCCAACTCAACAAGTTTGTAAGTTTTTTGGCCAGCTTTCAAGCACTCAGGGTGCAGTGAATAGATTAAAAAAAAAACAGTTAAGGGGAGAATCATGGTCTCAGTAAGTGCACCACTTTGCTACATAAAGCCAAGCAAGTAATTTTGGAGATACTCCTAGTGTATGATGTTACTGTCTATTTTGAGCAAGAATGGACAACATTTGCATTTATACCTTTAATATTTAAATAAAACTAAGAACAAGGTAGACTTAAGTCATTGTGCTATTAGAAAGAAAAGCTCACCAGAATTCTCATTCTTATTAATTTCTGGTAGAGGCATAATGGAATTATAAATGTAAAGACTCACAAACTATGTCTTATGAATGCAAGAAGTTTTATTTTTTTATTGATCCATTTAAGATAAAATACTCCTATACATACCTATAAAGTAAGGACTACTGAATGCAATTGAATGAAAAAGAAAACTAAGCTAAATAAGTGTTTTTGTTTTTAACAGATTGTATTTTAGTTGCAATTTATTTAAAGTGACTAATATTCCTGTATTTAGAAAATAATATTTAACGTTATTTGTTTATTATATTTTATATATTTTTTTTTATTAATACATATTTGTCACAAAAAGTTTAAAGCCAACATGTCGCAAAAGTAAAGTATATAGGAAAAATACTTTCAGTTTTAGCTAAGGAGGCAGAACTGTTCATACATATATTACAATTGCAAGTTTAGAATAGTAGCCTCAGGCAAATAATTATACATACTTGGAATAATGAACAGGGTACTGATAATGCATACTCATCAAAAATTGATGAGTTTTTAACGTACACCATTAGCTCATGTGGATGTGTTTTTTGAAGAAAAAAACAAAACATCTTGGATCCTTAAGCATTTGTGCTTACAACAACATTTTAAACATTTTAAACTCATTTTAAAAAACACATAGTATGGCCAGTGAAAATGCCTAGTTGTATGTAGTGTCTGCTTCATCAGTTTAGATTACATATGTAGAACTGAAAGGAAAATGACACAAATTTATATTTTCTACTGGAACAGTAAAATGTGCCATAGTTATAAAAAAATATATATAAAAATCTGCTTATGAGTTTTGGGTATATATAAAGTATACACCTTCAACCCTGTAGAATGAGTTTGAAGTCAGAGATCACACTCTAAGGGCAAAGATAGGACCATAAATTGGCAGATTTGGGTAAACAATGTGAATCCAGAGAAATAGACTGACCAATTAGTACTACTTTTATAATACTGCTTTTAGTAGTACTGCTGCTACTACTTCAACAACTACCTCTAATCTTTCACTTTTATCCTTATTTGTGAATATGTATGTATCAAAGTTTGAGGGGGAAGGGTACACGTAAATGCGGTATATTATTTTTATAAAACAGGTTTTTTTGGCTATGGCATTTTATATGGTTTAAATATAGCATTTACATTGTTACTACATGTTTCCTTTTTATTGGTTTGACGCTTACCTTGATGGGTACATGCTCCAGGGTAGAGTCCTGGCTCACCTTCCCAATGCCTCCGTCGGCAGCGTCGCTGGGTATGGGAAGTGAACAGCTCTTTCTCCTCCTCAATTGCTCCGGGCGCGTGTTGCGTGCTGAGGAATGACGTGTGTCGGCATGGTTACAAAGAGCCCTTGTGTGGAACAAACCTACTGTGATTCCTGTATTGCTTATCTTAGTATTTTATTCCTTTTTTTTTTTTTTTTTGCTTATCAGTACAAACGGGCTAGGCTTTGCGTGTTTCCCATGTAGAGGAGTATGCTTCATCTGTTGATGGCAGACGAGCCCCCTGCTGGTGACCAATAGAGTCACTTGTACAGACTTTTAAAATCCTGGTGCCGCAACTTGGCTGGGAGAGACCCCGCTCCAAGAGTTAGAGGCCCGTACCAACGACCAATAAAGGGCCATAAGTTCCCCTGCCCCTGCAGGCAACCAATAGAGTCGGTCACATGGCTCTTTAACTCTTGACGCGGAACTTGGCCTGGGGAGACCATTGGCCTCCCCGTTCCAAAAGTTAAAGGTCTGTACGAGCGACTCTATTGGTCGCCGGCAGGCAGGTTCTCTGCCATTGGTTGATGGCAGACGAGCCCCTTGCCGGCGACTAATAGAGTCGCTCGTACAGACTTTTAAAATCCTGGTGCCGCATCTTGGCTCCAATAGTTTAAAGTATTTAACTCTTGGAGCAGGGTCTCCCCCGGCAAAGTTGCACCGTCAGGCATTAAATGGCCATGTGAGTGAGCCTATTGGTCACCTGCAGGGGCCTCCTCTGGCATCAATCAATTGGTTGATGCCAGAGGAGCCCCCTGCAGGCGACCAAAAGAGTAGTTTGCACGGTCCTTTAACGCCTGACGGCGAACCTACGGATTTCCGCTTCTGTTAACCCCTGCGATGCTGCATAGATAAGGTAGGCTAGATGGGGAAGAGACCAGGGAGATTAGTAGACGAAGACAAACACGAAGATTCGTTTTGCCGCCGCCATGTTCGTATGTTCAGTATTCGGGCTGAACAACGAAAACGCACCCTTCGTGATCGTTTTCATGTCTGCCCGAATACGAATGCACAAGTGTACTAATTATTACTCCTTACGCTTTCACCCTTTCCAATGAAAATATAAAAGTGCGGAAACTTTTCGAACGTCCCTCCAACATAGTTGACAAGTTTGGTGTGGAGGAACTCGAATAACCTGCACAGAGCCCTGGCCTTACCCCCATTGAACACTGTTGGGATGAATTGGAATGCTGAATTTAACTGACCTCACAAATGGTGTTTTGGCTGGATTGGCACAAAGTCCCACAGACACATAAAATCTTATGGAAAGTCTTCCCAGAAGAGCAGCAACGGAGCAGCAACTCCATCTCAATGCTCATGGTTTTGGAATGGTATATCCAACAAGTTCATATTAGTGTGATGCTCAGACGTCTACATACATTTTGTCGTATAATGTATTAGACTTGGGCACCAGGGGGTTCTTCGTGTTCGTCTTCGTGCTCGTCTTCGGGGGGAAAAAAATCTTCGTATTCCGCGAATATTCGCCCGTTCCCGTCTTCTCTTCGGGCGAATATTCGTGGACATTCTTCGTGTTCGGTTTTTCTTCGTTTCCCCGGTTAAGGGGTTAATACGGGGTTAACGCAGCTCTGGCGCCAGGAGTTTAAATGTACGTATGAGCATTGGTCGTCAGCAGGGGGCTCGTCTGCCATTGGTTGATGGCAGACAAGCCCCATGCTGGTGACCAATAGGGTCGCTCGTACAGACTGTTAACTCCTGGTGCCGTAACTTACCCGGCACATCCCACTGGTCTCCCTCCCTGTTCAATTAGTTAAATGTCCGTACAAGCGACCAATAAAGTCGCTCGTACGGACATTTAACTAATTGAACAGGGAGGGAGACCAGTGGGATGTGCCGGGTAAGTTGCAGTATTGGGGTTTTAAAAGTCTGTACGAGCAACCAACAGAGTCTGTGCCGGGTTAATGAATTCTCTATTAAAAGTTTACATTTTTCTAGCTATTTCTCCATATTCTCATTAACACCCCCCAGTAACTCTGTAGAAGTTTTAATGGATGTCATCGTTGTTTTCTGTATTGGAAACTGTAATCTTCTGTGGTTTGAACACATGTTTTGTAAATATTTTTTATTCACTTTGTCTTGTTTTACCTTTTACAGTTGAGGACTAAATGTTGCAGTTTAAATAGCTCTTCACATTATTCTAATACCTTTTTTGCAATCATGAGGGAGTCAATTCCAGACTGTGACTCTGATACTATAATATTGGTGTAAAAACTGGATAAATGGGTTAGAGATACACAATACACAAACAATCTAATGGAATGTGACCCTACTAAATTTGAGAAAAATAAATCTAACTTTTTAGTTTTGCTTTGTACTTAGGTGAGTAAACATTTACTCATGCCAAATATTTGCTGCATTATCAATGCTAAAAATCAAGTTTGGATAATTTAGTTCCTACTGAAAGTTGCACCCCTGTAATGAGTACCTGAACTCATTATAATAAACAAGGCATTGGCACTTACTACTTATATATATTTTCCATATTCTATTAAATTAGTATTTAGCCATGCTTGAAATTGGAACTCTAAGTGAAAATGAGGTGGTATGAATATTCTACATATTTATTATTGACGAACTGTGTATTTCAGAATATCATGATAGAATCAAATTGCACTGATCCACATCATGGCCAGTGGATGAATTAACTGCTAGTAATTATGTATAAGTATATAATGCACTAGAAATATTAAGGTCCATACAGAAATGCATATATTTTTAATAGCTACATAAACCTTACTTGTGAAGATTTAAGTTACAGTAAACAATAAAACAATATAATCATGTTGATTCTATGGGATTTAAGAATCTAAAAATATACAGGTGTACAGCATCTTATGGCATCTGGTGGCTTTATAATTATTAATAGAGCAGTAAACAATTTCACTGAAATGACCATACATCCCTGGAAAGTCATTATATCAATTAGGAAAGATTTATAAAGTGAGGAAGGTTATTTTTTAACCTCTTGACAACATTGCTAAGTAATCAATGGCCGTTAAATATTTAATTTAACATTTTACCATTTAAATTGCATTTCTACCTAGACTGCAATATTTTAAGTTGCCATCGGTGCTTCTTATGTAGATGTTTATAGATCTGTAGAAAAATTTATTTCCACTTGTTGGCACCTATCATGATCTATTAATGTATGAAAATAAATTGTGTAATAATAAAATAAATATTGAATAACATTATAATATTTGATATTCATAATAGTTACGTGAGCTAATCAATATTATTTTAAATATTCAAACTGATTTTCCTTTTGTTGATTTTATTAATTTTACAGTGAATGAATTATATATAATAATTTATTCTGTTTTGAGTAGGTATGTTGAATATACTGAAGTTAACCCAATCTCTTGAGAGGAACAATGCTATGTATCTGTTAGCACAACCAAATTCTTCTAGGTGTATTCGGTTTCAGCAACAGCACTCTGTAGAACAATGTTACACAAAGTTTCTGTCCCACACAATTACACCATGAGATAACATTATAGGAACCATATATTAAAGTTAATTTGGTTCATATTCATGCATTATAGTTTTCTTTAAAAAAATGTTCACAAAATGATTGCTTAATAGTCCTTCTTACATACTAGATCACTATCATCAGTGATAAGAAAGTATTCTTTGAGTTAATGTGGAGTTGTCTGACATGCACTCCTTGCTGTTTTCTATTCAAGGATGACATACTTGACAAAAAACAAGTGGATACCATGGAAATATACATACACATCAAATTTTCTACAATGCAAAAATGGAAATCTTGTGCAATCCCCCCCCCCAGAAAAAAACAATTATACAGCCCTACCTGTATGGTCCCTAACCTAATACAATATAAAAGTTGAGCAATTAACTATACCACTTCTTACAAGAGTTTGATGTTTTACCGTTTGACATTGTAATGAAATATAGAGGTCTCAAATCATACAAATTCCCAAATTTCATATCTGCATTTTAAATAATAACTACATGTTATGTTTCTGTTATTTTAAAAATTTAAGGTAACAATGGCCTGTCAGAAAATTACTTGTTTCTGGTAGATCTAATAAAAAAAGAAACTGTAATAGCTCTTGAACATTATTAAGGAATACATCTTGAACATTTAGCTACCTGCATATCTTATTTACCATTAAATGGGCATAATACTATAAGTATCATTACATTTTCTTTTTATATTACCTTAACAAAATCTTCCACTTAAAAAAAACCAGTAATGTTAAGAAATGGACCTACAGTTTAAAAATATATTGTAAAACGTAATAAGAAGTAAAATGTGTCATTATTAAGAATGCTGTTTGGTTTCTGCTGATTGTGTGGTTTGGAGACTGCTTATATTAATTAACACACATTCTTTCGTAAAACAACTAAAAGCCCTTCTTCTAGCTGTTGAAGTTGTGTTCTGGAACATCATTGCCTATTAAATGCGGGTCATTATCTGTTTTTATTGCATATTATATTATTCATTTCATTGCTACAATAAACATGAATAGATGTTACATTAATTTAACAACCCAATTGTTTCTAATATTTTTATAGAATTATAATTTGTTCTACCAAGCAGGATATCCTACATTATAATGTCTTAAGTGGGACACATTTAGAGCTGCCTTACTTGGAATTGCATATTGCAAAAAGTAATTTTGCTGTAAAATGAAATTAAAATTGCTCATGCTACCATATGTAAAGCACGGTCAAACACTGGAGATTCAACTTAATATGGTAATTATGTGTTATTTTGAATTATGAAGTTACAAAATTACAAAAGATCTTTATTTTTTTCACTTTGTAATCCCATACTATACTTTGCAATGTCATTCCCTATAATTATTTTAAATATAAAAACCATACATTTGTGGACCTAGTATGCACATATTGGTCTCACCATCAGTATCCACCTATCTCTACACCACATTTTTCCAGTGCCAACTTTCCTCCCCCAGCCTCCTGTGTTCCTTTTACCATTCCCATACCCGTATACCTTTCTACCATATATTGTGACCACCTCTCTCATGTAGCTATATCACCAGTTATTCCTTCCCTCACCTTCTGCATATCTAGGTATGCATTCTCCTGTATATTTTTCTTTTGACTCTCCTCATTTTTCCTCCTTACAGAGAAGCATTATCAGTATGTATATAGATGTTGGAGTTACGTTTGAGGGTCATCAGTAATGTCACAGTTATTCTGTAAATTGGTTAGTTTGTGTGTTGGGAATCTTAATGAACTGAAAAAAATCAATTTATAACATGGCTGTATTTATCCCATAAAGTTGAACCAGTGTTTCTGTGTTTTTATTGTTTTATAAATATTCTTAGCTGTATGGTAGGTAATGTAATAATTTAGGAATTCAGAAGAAAGTTCAAAAGATAGTCTTGAATGGAAGTTAAACAAATTGTACTTCTTATTATCATATATATGTATATATATATAAATACACTATATGGACAAATGTATTGGGACACCTGACCATAACACCAACAGGGAATTTCATAAAATTTCATTCTATATATGTGACAGAACCCTCCATCACTGGGGCCCCTGGAAAGGCCTGAGAGCCAGCCTCCTCCCTATCGACTATGGGCCCAGGCCTTGTAGAGACTTCTGTGTGTGGATACAGGGGTTCAGTTTCTGCTGATGAAGTGTTTCCCGTGTTATTGTGTGAGTTAGCCATTGTCTTAAGACCCCCTGTAGGTATGACTAGGTGTCACTGCTGCATACCTAATTATCAATTACATAACAGGTAGCTGTTAATCCTGTGAGCTCCTGTTATCCCTGTGTCCTGGCCATTGTCTGTCTCAAGCCAATTATATGTCTATTGTCATTCCATGTCTACGTCCCCAATTAATGTAATTATTTATGTCTCATGTCATTCTGTCCTTCCCCCGGATATTTTGTTGCAGGATTTGATCTTATTACTTCCTTCCTGACATGGTAATTAGATCATGTGACAATTGGCTTAGCTGTATATATAGCTCTGTCTTTGGTTTTAATAAAGGAGTCCTGTTTTCACCCCAACATGAGTGTTGCCTGATGTTTGGGATGAGCTGTAGCCACGCTGTGTAGCTAAGCTTCGGATAACCACAGTGCCAACGCAGCTCTGGTGCAGCGGCGTCCCCTCCCTTCTATCTACCAATCTGTTTCTGCCTGGCTCTGAAGGGGTTACTTGTTGGTGTCCCGGCAGGAGGAAGCAACGTTTGGCGGGAGTACCCAGTCGGGGTACATGTCGGTCCCATCACAATATACATAGACATTATTATGTAGTCGGTTCCCCCTTTGCACGTATTTGCTCGATGACCCTGATTATAGCATGACCCCCAAAAATCAGTCATAGAAGCCCCGGCAGAAGCACTGGCAGCAGAGGTTGTCTGCGTGCATCGCACGCTGGGTCAAAACGAGTAGAATTTAACACCTAGGAACACAGAACACAGAAAGCAGAGAAACAGCAAATCTGATTACACCACAATGCAAAGGCCCAGACTGATGGCGGCGCAGGTATATAAAGGCAGGGCTAATATTTAGATAACATGGCTCAGCTGTCCCAAATAATTAAACGGGTGCTGAGAGGTATAGTTTAGGCTGGTAGGGAGGAACCCTGATAATATATATATATATATATATATATATATATATATATATATATATATTTATAATGAATTTCGTTCCCTGCCCATTCATTTCGGCCAAAAACTCTTCTATCTTCTCCTTTCTCTTCTCTATTCTCAATCCTCAATCCCTAATCTGCTATCTTCTTTCTTCGTCTTCATCTCTGCAGAGGCAACTTCCGCTAATATGGCAGCGCTCGCAGTGACGCCTTCTTCCTTGATTGGTGTATCAGGGAGGATGTCACAGCGCCCCCATTTTGGCGGAAGTTGCAGCTAGGTGATGTCCACGGAGATGCCGATGAAGAAAGAAGGTAACAGATTAAGGATGGATTAAGTATTGAAGATAGAATAGATAAGAGAAGGGAGAAGATAGAAGATGAAGATGCAGAAGTGGTCAACAGAAGAGGAAGTGGTCGACAGAGAAGGTAAAGAAACATTTAGAGAGTGTGATATTGTGTGTGATATTGTGAGTGAATGTGGATCCTTAAATTTTCTGCAAAAAATTCTTGCTTAATTTTTGTCAGATTCGTGGGGGTTCTGGTCTTGTTTTTTGGGGCTTTGTACGAAAACTGGGATTTCCCCTTGTTAATCCAGAATGATGTCAGGGAGTTTAAATTGACAACACTGCTAATTCCTTTACTTAATAGGAATCTAGACATATGATTCCCTGTGTTAGTAAACAATACCTCCTGCATGTGTCTGTTCATTACAAAATAGTAACTCTTTTTGGAGCCAAGCTTTTTGTTCCCGTTCCTTCCCCAATGTTCTTTTATTAGGATCCCTTAACATCCGATGAGTAGTTGACTTTCTTCAGTCTTCTTTCTTCATGCACTTCACCTTATGTGTTCTTTCTGTGACTGTTTTTCCTTTAACTAGGCCTCCTTGTGCACTAGTGTAAAAGGTGAAGCACACTGGGAAGTCTGAATAGTGAAGATGTTTCTGCACATTTGTTTCTCTGTGGCACCATGAGGAGGCCTGGTCCACGGAGAAAAGAACAAAAAAGAAAACAGAAAAACAAGAAGAGACAAAAGAAGAAGCAGAGCTATGAGAAATGAGACAGGTACACAGAAGCGAATGGCGGAGGAGGTAGGGAATCATTGAGAGAAAGTGTAAATAACACTGTGAGAGAGCATGAATGAGAGTGTGAAAGAGTGTGAGTGTGAGAGAGCATGAGAGAGTGGGAGAGAGCGTAAGTGAGGTAATGTTATATAACAATAATACGGAAGAAAAAAAAAGTATGATTGATAAATGAGAGGCATATGGTACGGCTCTTTATTTTATTACACTATTACATATTTTGTATGCCCTACTTGTCCAACTAGAAAAGTCACATTAATGTATGTGTGGCTAAAAATTAAGAAAAAAAAACAATATTGTAAGCAGCAGAAGAAAAATTGAGGTGCAAACGTTACAGTTGGCTTAAAAGCTCATTGTCGAACAAGTATTCAACAGATTCCAGAAAAAGCTAAGTTTAATAAACTTGAAAATACAATTATGATTGATGAAAAGTTTTACTACAATAACTGAAACAGATCTAATACGGTTCCATTAGAATGTTTCGGTCCTTAAGCATTTCAATTTTGTATTGATTGAAAAAATTAGCATAATTAATTTGTAGATTTTCTGAATAAAATGCCTGAAAGCCTTAACACAGACAGTTAGCTTTGAATACCTAATAGAAATATTATTAATCATTTGGTTGTCATTATACATTAAAATGAGTAGCTGAGTTTGAATATCAGAAGAATCATCTCTAAATTCCTAGGTGCTAATTATTAAGAATATTTGAACTAAAGCACTAATTATGAAACTTATGATAAAATTGTTAGACAATAGATTCTACAAGGCCATGCTAGGTTCCACAAAGCATCATATCATTGGAGCTTCATGTTTCACTATAACATCAGTAGCATCAGGAGCATAACTAGAAGCCTCAGGGCCCCGGTACGAGTACGGAATAATATATTTCTATCAAAGTCAAATGTTATACTAACCTAAAAAATCTAAGTTAGACACAGGCAGAAATACATGGGCTAAGAGAACATACCATTAACATATAGATTTTGTCAGTATGAAAAGGGAGGGGTAAAAAATGAGAATAATAATGATATTGGTAATGATAATGATATATACAAAATATTAGACTTGAGCATTTGTTTTCGTAGAAACTTTATATTTAAGAAAATCACGTTTCATGCGTTCTTATGAATCAACAAAAATGAGGGTGATCTCTGCCGAAACTAAGGAAAACACATTCCAAAAGTGATGAAAACTTTGGATTTGTTAAATTCGTTGCCACATGTAGCTGACATTACAAGCCATTTTGGTGCCATTACAAGCCATTTTGGTGCCATTACAAGCTGTTTTGGCACTACTTGATGAGGTAAAGTGGGAGGGATTGTGTGCGGGAGGGTACATATCAATAACTGATAGGTAGATGTAGGCAAAAAAATGGGGGTGGTCTCATTAATGGTCATTGCTGTGGCTGATGGATCCAAGAAGCTGTGGGAGTTTTTCCTTACTTTTTTCACTTTGGCAAATCAGGATTTACAAGGGACAAGCATTAGATATATAAGTGTGCTGACACCATTTTAACTTGTTAGTAGCAGCAGTTACAGACTGAGGAGAATTGGAGTGTGAGACAGTGACAGCTAGCTTAGCAGAGGCTGAGATTAATGCTCATTGCCCTCCTACCATACTGCAAGTTAATGAATAGTTTATTTTAGTGCAGAAAATGTACTGTTGAAGGTGGATTGGAGAAGTTGTAGTGACTACTGCAGTGTATTACAGGGACTGTAGCAGACATTTTTTTCCCTCTTCCTGAGTAGAGTTTAGTTGATTAAGACAGTTGCCCATTTATGCTACTTTGCGAAATATGTAATTTGCGGAGAATTTGCGGAGAAGTCAATTTTTATTACCTATCATATCATCTAATATTCTTTATTGATAAATAAATATTGATGACAAAACCAGGCATTATAATATAGTGATATGGGGAGATTCAGTCTTGCTCCACAGGACTGCATGTGCCTATCATCTGCTAGTGTCTGCCTTCCTAGGCCCAGTGCTCTACTAGTACTGCTGGTACTCAACCTCTTTGATCATCCTTTCTTTGGGGGAACTGTTTCTTAAAGTGTCTATAATATTGGGAAAATCCAATCCTGCTCCACGGCTCGATAGCGAGGCATTCAGCGACACCAAAAAAACTATCCCAGGACGCACTGTGACTGCTCTGGAGAGTGGTCACAAGCGCCACTGCATCACAGCGCCCTTTAAAAAATAGGTTCTTAATAGTATCTTCCCAGATCCTCTTGAGAACTCCTGGCTGCCCCAGGCAGTGTTCCCTCTAAGCTGTGCGCTTGTGCACGCGCACATAGCTTTTTAAGAGAGCGCACACGTCCAAAAATTGTGCGCACAACAGTTTTTCCCCAAAAAAGAAAAAAATAATAATTTTTTTGAAACTTTATGCGGTGCGGATATTGTGCGCACAAAATTTTTTCTCTGTGAAAATTTTTGCACAAGAGAAATTTTCTGCGCACGCCAACTAAAAAAAATTAGATGGAACATTGCCTGCAGGTTGAACTGCAGTCAACCATTCAAGTCAATGGAGCCCAGCTTACTAATCACAATGATAAAAAGAAAAAAAATTTGTTAAAAAAATTATAATTTGGTAGCATGTAAAAATAATTCCCCACTGAGGGGGACCATCCAGTTCCAACAAAATGTATTAAAAAATATATGGTTTGATGAGGTAAATTGAATTGGTCAGGTTCAAAGATGTTCCAAAAATAGGACATGGGCACAGATTGACCAGATGTAGAAATTGCAAAAAGTGCACACCTTGCAAAAGTGGCCTTTGATCTCCCAAATAACCAGACAAACCCATGCATGGAGAGTCACTCAGGAGATGTTGCTGAACACGTATTGGGGTGTTGTTTAACAGTGACGTATATCAGGAGCAGTAAATTCATACCTGAAGTAAAATATGTTTGGGGAACAAAATTCTACTGGTAGTAGAATTAGTGTCTGGAAATTGTTAAAATACTTTTTTAATTTTTTAATAATTTTAAATACCCTGGGTGTCTAGTTTTCAGACATATGGTTTGATGGCGGTAAATGTACTTTTTGCCCTATAACGTGCCAAAAAATGCAACAACAAAAAAACAAAGACATTGGATATTTCTTAACTCAGGGCAAATATTATAATCTATTTAGCAGGTTTTTTTCATAAGCTTTTGTAGATGAGTAAAATATTTTTCTAGTAAAAGTCAGTCTCAATTTTTCACCATATTTTAGACTTTTTTTTATAGTAAATTATATGATACGATCAAAATAATGGTATCTAAAGAAAGCCCTTCTTGTCCTGAAAAGAAAATCAATATATAACTTGTGTGGGTACAGCAAATGAGAAAGAAGAAAATTACAGCTATGCACCAGCACCACAGAAATGTTAAAATCAGCCATTGTCACAAAGGGATTAAATAAATGTCACATTCTGCCCAGGCTGCGGAGCTGCATATCTGTCTTGCTTCAGTTTCCCTGTTTTGCTTCGATCCATTCCTGGATTTCCTTTTGCTCTGTTCTGATCTTCCATTCCTTGCTTCTGCTTCAGCTCTTTGCTTCAGCTCTGTTTCCTTTATAAGGTGTGTCCCACCCGTGTGTTCTGTTTGTCTCAGTCTGCAGTCTAAGGTATGTCTCAGTGCTATGTGTTTTGATTACATGTTTGGTTTGTTTCGTACCACTGTCAGCAGGGATTAGCGTTAGGACCCACCGTCATTGGAGTACTTTGGCGTAGTGGTGGGCTAAGCATACTATGGCCATATGATGTGATGGAATCGCCAATTGTTATCATATAGTTCTAGGCTAGTTCCTGTATTCATGTTTGTTTGTCTCTTATGTACCTTTGCCCTTCTTCCTTGTATCATCTGAGGATTCTGGTTCCTCTCTCCTCTCCCTTTTTCCTAGTCAATATGGCCTATCCTTGCTTAAAGGAGAAGCGTCCGAGGATTCCGGCTCCTCACTCCTTCCCCTGTGTTCCTTGCCTTGTTCCCTGTCCTTTGTTGTGCCCTGTATCATGTATATCTTGTCTAGTAATGTTTATTCCTTGTCTGGTTCACTGTAGTGCCCTGTAACATCTATATCTTGTCTGGTTATGTTTCGTGCCTGGTCTCCCTGTCCCTTGCTTGTTATGTTTCTGCTATATCCTTTGCTTAGCTTCCATACTCCCAGCCTGCAGCATCCTGCACATGATTCCAGTGATATGTTTCATGCCTGCTCCAGGGTGCCTGCAGGATATCACTTCGTTTCATCCTGGACTTCATCCGCTGCTATATCAGGGCGCTGGTGTTTGGCTGCACAACCCTAGGTGCTCAACACCTGGGTGAGTGTGGTCGCCCTGCAACCAGGCCCTGTCTAACTCCACTACTGCACTGTGACTCCTGCACACAATCTTTGGGCACACTGGGTCCTTTCAGTCATCTGTTTGGACCCAGTCCGTGACAATAAATAAGAATTTATATCTCTAAAGATTTCTTTACATATAAAATATGATAACCTGTGATCTGATTGTTACAATTTACACACACACAAATACTTCCGAAACATTTATAAATTAACAAAATTCTTATTTCCAGCAAACTGTGTGAAAATTCAACCAAGTCTATCTGCTTTAGACATTTATAAAGTATGTACATAAAGATTGCACCCATACGACTTGCCCCAGCAGCCAGACTGCACCTACAGGACTTGCCCAGATTGCATCGACAGGACTTATCCTGCACCTAGAATGCACGCACAGTGGTCTCCTCTTAAGAATCTCAAGTCTTCTCTCAGTCTGGGCCCCATTCAGTGGGTGCTCACATGCACCCATTATTCATCCTATACCCTTTAGGCTCAAAACAGTAATGGAAAGACTAGACTTGTGCTTTCAGATTCGTATAAATTCCAACCTTAACGAAATATGCCAATTTCATAAATTCTTACAAATATGCGAAAACCCCTCACAAAACAGATATAAAAGTAAGCAAAACAGCTACAAATTTTCATCCGACATTCATGGCTCCCTTTACTCCCACTCTCTTACATGTTCTAAATGTCTCCCTAACATCTCTATCCTCTACGTCTGTGACTCAGCTCCACTTCCGTGTCTCACACCTTCTGGTTCTTCATCTTCTTCTTTCTACTCCCTTCTTTCTTTGCCCACATCTCCACGGACATAACCTTCTGACAAACTTCCACCAAAGTGCTTCTGGTGATGCCCTCTATCCAACCGACTTTACGGAAGTTCACCAGGAGTGTTAAATGGGGGGCATAAGGCATTTCTGGAGGCAGACTGCACTGGGAAATGTCTTTTAACCCCCTTAATGCCACTCTGCCTCCAGAAATGCCTTTTTAACTCTCTATACGCCACTCTGCCTCCTGAAATGCCTTAAAACTCCCTATATGCCACTCTGCCCCATAATATGCCTTTTAACCCGCTTAATGCCAGAGTGACATATAGGGGTATAAGGCATTTCTGGAGGCAGAGTGGCACATAGGGGGTCAAAAGGCATATCATGGGGCACAGTGGCATATAGGGTTAAAAGGCATATCATGGGGCACAGTGGCATATAGGGGGTATAAGGCATTTCTGGGGCAGATGTGCATAACTGGGGGGGCAGGTTGGAAAATAGAAGGAAATATTTGGTTTTATTAAAAAAAATAGTTTACATGAATTAACATTTACTGGTAAAACTTTTTTCCTATAGGGTTGTCTTATATTCAGGCTTTCTTTTTTTCCTAAATTAATATTCAGATTTTAGGGGTTGTCTTATAATCAGGGTCGTCTTTTAATCGAGCAAATACGGTACATTCACTCACACCTTCACACACTCTCACACTTTGTTTCTCACACTGTCTAAATGTTTCTCCACCTTCTCTGTTGACTGCTTCTGCCGTCCATCTTCTTCTCTCATTCACTCTCAAAACTCTCTAACAATTGGGGGTTAGGACATCACTGCAAGCACCTTCATATTGCCCTCATTTCTCGTTATGCCCGTTATCTGTCCCCTTTCTATTTTTCTCTCCCTTTCTCTTTGATCTTCTCAGTTCTTTTTATCTCTCTATTTGTACATACTTACTCAGTCATGACAAACACATGCACACATATTCACTAACACATACTTACAGATACATGCTAACACACTGTTGCTTTTTTTGCATTCTCCAAATAATGTATCCTAAAGATTGGAAGCTGTTTGGAGTGCGGGGATTCCTTTTCTTTGTTCGTGTGCTTCAAGAGGGTTTATGCTGTCCCTTTTTTCCTGCTAGCATCCAGCATCTGGGGAGTTAAGTGCAGAACCATTTTTTCTTTTTTTATCATAATGACAGAGGTCATTATAGAGACAGACCTTATACTTTCTTTATTTTGGACCCATAGCCCTAATGGAGACTTTGGGGCTAAAGTATGCTTTTGCCTCTAAAGGATACCTAAGTTCTAGAGTCTCCATTTGAGAGTTGAGATTCAGCCCCAGCTTCAGCCTCAGTAGTCCCCCCTATACATTAACAATTATATATAATATAATATATATATATATATATATACCACAAGATGGCATTATTGAGTTTACAAATGAACACTAAAATATAATTCATAGTAGATGTATTGGTACATTTTTAATTTCAGTTAAGAGATACATTACATATTCTGATGTTACATACTGTAATAATTAATAACGTAGATACTGTAATATTACTTTTATTCATGATGTTCAAACCTTTTCATTATGTTAGAGAATGTGTGTATAAACTAGATTATTTATATCATTTAAACTAATTCTTTAACACTGAAACTGTATCAGTCCTTTTGAAATTTGTTATATGCAACATTAAAAGAGTGCACTGTCTGATAATTACACTGACACACAAAGTAACTGCCCATCTTGTACTTACTATATGTCACTGTAACTGCTTCTAAACAAAGAAAAGTCAACATGTATTTTACACTATACTATATATATATATTATACCGTATTTTCCGGCGTATAAGACGACTGGGCGTATAAGATGACCCCCAACTTTTCCAGTTAAAATATAGAGTTTGGGCTATACTCGCCGTATAAGACTACCCCTCTACCAGGCATACAACAACTAGCCAATCACGGCAAGTGATGTACCTTACCGGTGATTGGCTGGTTGTTGTATACAAAGCCTGCTTGGATTGGGTGGGTCAGCTCTCGCTAACATATGCCTGTCCACACACACACATGTATAGACATACACTGCCCTCACACACACCCCTTCCTTTACACACATATACACGTACACACCAGCTTACAAACACACATATACACATACACTGCCCTTACACACACCTGTCCATACACATACACTGCCCATACACAGACATATACATACATACACTGCCCTTACACACACACAAATATATATATATATATATATATATATATATATATCTACACATACTAACATACGCCTGTCCATACATATACTGCCCTCACCACACCCCTGCCTTTACATACACACACACATATATATATATACACCAGCTTACAAACACACAAATACCTACACTGCTTTTACACACACCTGACCATACACATACACTGACCTTACACACACATATATACACATACACTGCACTTACACCCCTTTCTCCCCATCTCTTACCTTTCTCATCTTCTATCTTCCATCCAGTTGTGGGAGCGTGAGGTCTGTCATTTCAGACCTCTGCTTTACTGCTCCCTCATCACTACGCGCCAGCAATTGATGCCGAGCGCCGGGATATGACGTCATCCCCGCGCTCTGCATCAATAGCCGGCACGTAGTGATAAGGGAGCATGGAATCCGAGGTCTGAAGTGCCAGACCTTGAGCTCCCTAATGTTGGGCTAGTTAGAGGGAGGTTGTGATCTCCCTAACAGCCCTGCCCATCGGGCACCCACTGATCAGGGCTAGTTGGGGAGATCACGATATTGCACCTACCTCGGCGCGGCCCTGAAGACCGGCCCAGGGGAGGCGGCTTCTCCGCTCGCCCCTCCCCTAGAGATACGCTACAGTTTTAGGGGCTTCGTGGGGAATCGTGATTCTCCAGTCCGGCTCGGTAAGTTTGAGCACCCGGCATATTAGACGACCCCCGACTTTTGAGAAGATTTTCATGGGTTAAAAAGTCGTCTTATACGCTGGAAAATACGGTATATTTTATTTTTTCAAATATAATTGAAAGGTAGCATGCCTTGTGATACAGTATTGAGGTTTATATAAAATTTCTAGTCCCCCAGCAAAAAATTTTGATGAGATGATATGAAACATAAAAACATGCATCTTGTAAATTCATTTATATAAATATAAAGGCAATTAATCAATTTTGCATTGTGCTTACATAGACCTTTGATACGTTCAAAAGTATTTTGTGTATGGGTCATAATAGTGGTGATTAACAAAGGTCAGCAAAGGAGCAGTACTAATATCATCGAAACATTTTAAGTCCAAAAGGCCTGGTGACCCTGAGACCTGCTTCTCCATACCCCAGTGGCTTTACAGAAAAATGTACCACCCCTGAAGGTACTCTTTCAGAAACACAAAATTGGTACCATAAAATTTAGACTAATCAATATTAGAGGCTGTGTAGCCTCATATTGAAATCAGATATTGTAGATGTTCATTAAGCTTAAGTGTAGAAAAGTTTCATAGAGGACAAGTTTACATTATTTTATACTCAGTACAGAGCACAAAATGGTCTCATTACATTATAAAATTACATACAATTATGTTGTTTAATACACTGTCCATTGGGCCTGTCAATCTTTGGGACCTACAGACCATGAAACCAAGGTGCTCCTGACGATTAATGCTAAGTTGCAAAAGATGCTTACAATAACAAAGAAACCCCGATCTAGCCATAGGCTATGGTCTCTATTCAAAATACTAAACAGACTACACACTCCAAAGGTTTTGTTAATCTTTATGAAATAATAGTTCTGGAATAAATCCAACAAGTCCAATATTTTAGATATTACATACATTTTATGTACAGATAATATTTACAAAGAAATAGAATATTTTGATATATATAAATATATATATATATATATATAAAATGTATTTAAATATATATTTTTGGTTATTAAATTCATAGATTATGGGAAATTCTATAACTCAGTGCACTCAGGGTACTAATCCCCCGCTTTACAAAATAGCTTAAGACCTTTTGACCTAAAATCAGTTCTTAAGCTTCAAAAAATCTAACTTTAAAATGACTTTTCAAAGAGTTGATAATGGCTTTGGCATCAAACTGCATTAGAGTTCCTTTTAAAATGAGTAGTTGCCAGCTGCTCCATTATTATGTGTGTGTAGCATTTGTATTAAAAAATGCATTTGCATTACTGGATTTAAAATACAAATGCTGGGTTTTTATTACCCACAATAAATAATTACTCATTATGTTTTACTCGGCAAAAATATCATCCTGCAAACTGGGACAATATCTATGTAAAATAGTTTCCAATGATTTCTGAAATGTATTTGAGATCCCACCAATCATAAACAAAAAAAATAGATAATATCAATGTGCCCCATTTAGTCAGCCCCATCTCATCTAAAACTGATAATTAAATATTTAGAAAAAACACAGGAAATGTAGTTGCTTTTTCTTTATTTAACTATGTATTCATTTAATACACGAACATGCAAGTTTCCATTAAAAACACTATATATATATATATAATTACTTACACAATAAGAAGTTATGTGAAAGGTCCAATTCATTCTTATTGTCATGCTAAATGCAGATTGGAAACCATGTTGTATGTTAGTTATTATTTAGAAACACCTAAACCTTTAACACCTCCCCCAGCTGCCTCTACTGAAATCAGGGATCATTCTTTGTACACTTCTTGCAGATTATCAGTAGCTCTTCCATGACCTCAATAACCATATCATCTATCAAATTAACAAATACCATACCAACAAGTCCCCGGCTAATCAAGATGACATATGATTCACTTTGGAAGGGAATTGACCATAGCTGTATTTAGTTACTGAAAGCTCTTGCCTAAAACCAACCAAGCATAAAAAGACAAATATTGGTTGTTAGGATATGACTCAGTGGGTACTGATGAAATTCTCTACATGCCATAGCCTCATTAATGTCCCACACTCACGCTAGCAGGGACTCAAAACCAGGGCTATGACAGTGAATAAAAGAAGACACATAAAAATCCAACAAAGGAACCACAAGTAGCATAGGAAAGAGGGGACTTAATATTCCTCTATGTACCTCACTCTATGAAGGGGATAATCTAGGAAGAGTTGCCTCTAAATACTGGAGCACCTGGGAAAGAAGTAGGGGAAGGCTCTACTATTAACCCTTTATTTGCCTGAATCCTGCAAACGCCCCAATACTTTTATACTTTTATGTGCAGTAGCAGCAGCCGATCACATGCAGGGGCGTACCTAGATTATTTGGCACCTGGAGCAGATCCTGTATGTGGCACCCCCCCCCACATACACACACTTTAAAACTGCATAACTTCTATCATTAGGCAAACATTGACTAAGGGGTACAGCATAACTGTTATCATTATATCCTGAGGCAGACGTTGACAGGGGTACAACATAACTGTTATTATATACTGAGACAGACATTGACAGGGGTACAACATAATTTATCATTAGATACTGAGGCAGACATTGACGGTGGTACAGCATAAATGTTATCATTATATACTGAGGCAAACATTGACGGTGGTACAGCATAACTGTTATCATTATATACTGAGACACGCACTGATGGTGGTACAGCATAACACCTATCACCTATACTGAGGCACACATTGATGGTAGTACAGTGTAATCCCTATCACTATAAATTGAGCCAGACATTTACAATAATGCAGCATAACCCCTATCACTATATACTACCCCTGTACCCCTGTCAATATATATATAATTGTTAACAATCACAATCCTATCATGCCCAGGCATACCCAGATTCCAGCATGTACTGGCTGATTTAGCATGGGAGTGTGATTGCTAACAGACTCCTATCATGCCCAGGTTATAACATGAACTGGTTGTCTGGGCATGATAGGAGTGTATATAGCTATATATATATATATATATATATATATATATATATATATATATATATATATATATATATATTGTTATATATTGTTATTGAATTTATCGGACCAATTTAGGTTTGTTACTTACTTACTTATATATATATATATTTGCTAGCAGCAATCACACTCCTATCATTCCCAGGCAGCCAGTACATGCTGGAACCTGGGCATGATAGAAGTGAGATTGCAACCTCCCTATGCCATGCTATCCCCCTACACACTTACACATGCATGCTATCACACACGCTCATTCACAGACACATTTCCTCCTCCTCTTTGTTCTTCCTCTTTGCTCTTCTTCGGTGTCTTTCCGGTGCAGTGAGGTGGTGGGCGTGGCTTCAGTGTTGTGCACCGGGATATGCATTAACAGACCTCCCACTCCCTTGATTGTCTTTAAGCCGGTAAGAGACATTACTGTCCTTCCTCTGATGAGCGGCACCCAGGGTGGACCCCCCCCGGTAGCTACGCTACTGATCACATGTATGCTATCTGAACGCTTACACCTAATGGTTTCTGTAGAGGCAGACAGGGGAAGAGATAAATGGCACAGGTGTCTCATTTTAAACTCCTATAACTGAAGAATCTGATTTGCATGCAGTCAAATGGAAAAATTTGTGTCCACTTAAAATGGACTTTAAGATGCACATTTATCTGAAGAAGAAAGTTTTGAGGTATTTTGAGTAAATTAGACGCAATCGAGACTCATGATGTGTCTGGAACTGGATCCATACAGACGACTGTAATGACCCAGGGCGCCCAAAGATGGAGTTCAGGAGTTCAGGAGTTCAGGAGTTCAGGAGTTCAGGAGTTCAGGAGTTCAGGAGTTCAGGAGTTCAGGAGTTCAGGAGTTCAGGAGTTCAGGAGTTCAGGAGTTCAGTATGCAGTAGCGGAGTCACAGAAAAGGGCCTGATGCCGGGCGACTGCACTCACTCGGGTGGTGATCATCTAAGGTTGTGCAGCCACATACCAGCACCCTGATATAGCAGTGGGTGTAGTCCAGAATGAAGCAAAGATAAATCCTGCGGGCACCCGGGAACTGGTATGAGACATAACACTAGACTCATGTGCGGGATGCTGTAGGCTGCGAGTGTAGAAGCTAAGCAGAGTAATAGCTGAAACATAGCGAGCAAGGGACAGGGAGACCAGGCAAGAAACATAACCAGACAAGACATACATATTACAGGGCACAACAGTGAGCAAGATAAGGAATACTCAAGATCAGACAAGATACACATAACACAGGGCACTACATGGAACAAGACAAGGAATACTCAAGATCAGACGTGAACAAGACAGGACATCCCCTCTATCGGGGATGCAAGACAGGACAGGACAGGTCAGGACACCCCACAGGTTAAATCACAGACTGACACACAAATACCGGAACTAGCCTAGGACTATATGATAACTATTGGAGATTTCGTCACATCTTATGGCCATAGTATGCTTAGCCCACCACTACGCCAAAGTACTTCAATGACGGTGGGTCCTAACGCTAAACCCTGCTTACAGAGGTACGAAACAAATCAAACAAGAAATCTAAACACATATTAGAGAGACATACCTTTAGACTGCAGACTGAGACAAACATAAAGGGTGTGGCACACCTTATAAAGGAAACAGAGCTATGCTAAGAGCAGAACTAGAAACAAGGAATGGAAGATCAAAACAGCACAATGGAAATCCAGGAATGGATCGAAGCAAAACAGAGAAACTGAAGCAAGATTAAGATATGCAGTTCCACAGCCTGGGTAGAACGTGACATGATGTTAGTTATATAGTACATAAGGTTGAAAAAAGACTTATTTTTCCCGTCGTGTAGTGTCAGTACCACGGGGTGTCGCTCTTCCTGGGACAAGGACCTAGAACCGAAGAGGTTAAGATACCTCCTAACCCCTCCTACTCCTCCCTATAAGAGCCCCGGCAACCCTCATACCTCCAGTTTTTTCCTTGTCCCTTGTCAGGGACGGACCTTGTTCCTTGTTTTCTTTCTCGTTGGTGGGGCACACGGGTTGTGTCCGGGGGTTCCCTCCGATTGCTCCCCGGGTGGTGAGCAGAGCGAGGAGTAACGTCCGCATCGGCGGACGTTACGGAGCCGTTTAGACGCCGCGCTCTTATGCCGGCAGGTTTTGGAGCATGCGCACAGCGGTGGAACGCACGCCAGAGGGCGCTGCGTTCCACCAAGAGTACTGACACGCTATTGAGCATGCGTGATTCAGTTTCTCTTGTTCAGGGCGCGAAAACTAACTGGTTTTCGCATATATATAGCTGTGCTGCCCAGTCTGACAGCAGAGGAGCTTGTCAACACTGGGATTTCCGTGTCACCAGCCCCCCCACACGGATTGAGGAGTTGTAAGGTAGGATTTGGTTAATCTTACCCTGTCAAATCCTCTGCCCTGTATTTTTTCTACTAAAAATTATTAATTTTTTTTTTATATATTAGATGTCTGGTTCGGTTTCACCAGATAAGCCGGATAAAGAGAAATCTTTTACACCTGCTCCAAAAAAGGCTGTGGTTAAAACCAAACATTTATCGTGCACTGAATGTGCCACTCCGTTGCCGGATGGTTGTAAGAAGAAATTTTGCAATGCCTGCTCTGCTGAGAGTTTGGCAAAAGAAAAACAAAAAGACATGCAGTCTTTTTTAGGTTGGTTCCAGGACAACCTGGCGCAAACCCGTTAAACTTAAATCCCACAAACGTAAGATCCCCTCATTCTGATTTATCCTCTGGGGAGGTTTCTAGTTCATCCTATTCAGCTTCATCTAGTGGGGAGTCAGAGGATGAGACCAATTTTCCTCCACAGGAGCTGCGTAAATTTGTTAAGGAAGTCTCACGGCTTTTTCAGGATTCAGACCTGTCAGCGCACCCCAAAGGGTTGCCCATGTTATCTCACATGCAGAATCTCATGTATAGAGAGTGGAATAATCCAGGCAAAAGAGCCTTTATATCAAAGCACTCTAAGCAGTTTTTTTACCTTCAGGGCGATGAAAAATGGGAAGATATCCCTAAAGTAGACGTCCAGATAGCCCAGCTTTCCAAACGTACGACCATTCCCATTAGTGAAGTGGCTGGTCTTAAGGATCCTATGGATAAGAGGGCAGAAACGTCTTGCAGACGGATTTACCAATCATCTGGATTCCAGTGTAAAGTGGCGTTGTCTAGCGCATCTGTGGCTAAAGCGCAGGGTGTCTGGTTGCAGTCCTTAGAGGGCAGTCTTTCAGAATCTATGGATGAAGCTTTGTCTAAACTATTTAAAAACCTGACACTGGCTAATAGCTTCCTGCTGGAAGCTGCAGAAGAGGGCCTTAAGCTTTCAGCCCATAACATGGGTTTGTCTTCCGTTGCCAGAAGGGCATTATGGCTACGTTCCTGGGCAGCAGATACTGCCTCCAAATCTACTCTATGCGATCTGCCCTTTGAAAGAACCAAGCTATTCGGTTCTTCCTTGGAGGAACTGATCAGACATATGTCTGATACTAAAAAGGCACTTCCTCAGGATAGGAAAAGCAGATGGAACAAGCGATACCAGTATAGACCTTCCAGGCCTTTTCAACCAGTTTTCAAGACTCAAGCCTTTCGTAAACAACACGAGAGAAAGTTTCAGGAACACCCTAAGAAACCAGAGGGTAGGAAGTTCTGACGGTGTTGGAGGTCGTCTGCAATGGTTCCTACCAAAATGGAGGCAAACCACAAACAATTCCTGGGTCCTCAGGATCATTGCGGACGGGTACAGGATAACGTTTTTCAGTTTTCCTCGTCCTCTGTTCCTGATTTCGTTTTACCCCTCTCAGGTGAAGAACTCAGCACTGTTTGCCGAAAGCCTTACCCTCCTAAAAAAGGGTGTCATAGAGCCTGTTCCAAAGTATCAGGAGTTTCAGGGAGTTTATTCCCGTCTCTTCCTGGTCTCAAAGCCAGATGGGTCCTTCCGTCCAATTCTGGATTTAAAGAAAGTCAATGCGTATATTCCTTACCGTCACTTCAGAATGGAATCCATTCTCACGGTTACCCGCCTGTTGAGACAAGGGGACCTTATGGTTACGTTAGACCTAAAAGATGCCTATCTCCATGTGCCTATCGCCATAGCCTCCAGGAAATATCTCAGGTTTGCCATAAGAGTCGGGACAAGAGTTCGTCATTTCCAGTTTACTGCTCTCCCTTTTGGCCTCAGCTCCTCGGATCTTCACAAAGCTTTTAACTCCTATTGCAGCGGCTTTACGGAAAGAGGGGATCACAGTCGTCCCTTATCTAGACGATTGGCTGCTAAAAGCAAGTTCTTCTCAGGAGCTCCGAGCACATCTCAGCTTTATGACCCGATGCTTGGGGGAACACGGCTGGATCATAAATTACAAAAAGTACAACCTGATTCCAACTACGAAGATCCAGTTTCTGGGGCTCATAGTGGATTCCGTCTCTTCGAGACTTTATCTCCCGCGCTCCAAGATCAAGAAGATAAAGAATCAGGTTTCCTTTCTGCAACAAAATCCAACCCTTTCCTTCAGGTTGGCTATGAGTATCCTGGGCAGTCTTACAGCGTGTATTCCGGCAGTAAGCTGGTCCAAAGCGCAGTTGAGACCCCTGCAATGGGACATCCTACAACAGTGGTCCAGGAGACCGGAGGATCTAGATGTTACCTTCACGGTATCCAGGGAGGTTTTACTCCGGCTGAATTGGTGGAAAGCGAAGGAGCGCCTCACCCAAGGGCGATCTTTTCTACCACGTCATTGGGTCACCCTCACCACGGATGCCTCCAAGGTAGGCTGGGGAGCTCATCTACTCGACCTCTGCAGTCAGGGCAGCTGGTCCTTAATCGATCAAGCCCAATCATCAAACTTTCGGGAACTGAAAGCTGTGTTCCTGGCACTCAAGACCTTCGGTCCAAGATTACGGGGGAAAGCCGTGAGAATCCAGTCCGACAATGCCACCACAGTCTCATATATAAACAGACAGGGTGGCACCCGGATTCCAAGGCTACAGGACCTTTCAGACCATCTCATGCGCTGGGCCCAAAGAAACCTGGAGGATTTAGCAGCGACACATATCAAAGGAGTAGACAACTGTCTGGCAGACGATCTCAGCAGATCTCGTTGCTCCCAAGCAAACTGGTCCCTGGACAAGAGCATTTTCTGGCCTACCAGATATAGACCTTATGGCAGAGGCATTTCCAATTCTATGTCAGAAAGGAGGCTTTCATGGGGAACTCTGATCTCTGACAACCGGGGAAGGTCTGCGCGATGGACGCAGACAAACCCCGCTGCTAACCGCACCTCCTCCCGGCTGCAGCAGAAGTTGTGTACGTGAATCGCGTAGAGCTCTACACGATGCCTGGACTAAACACTGGGGACTCAGTGAGGGGGGAGACAGGAGGATCCAGGTCCCCTGCATCGCTACAGGGGATCTGGATCTTAGTCTCATAGTCAGACCTAGTTGAGGTCCGATTATAAGACGAGGGCATTTGCTCTGCAAAAAACCTCGTCTTATAATCGAGCAAATACGGTAATACTTTTAAAAAAGTTTTTCAGTTTTCTTAGAATTTCAGTCCAATAATGTTATGTATGCCAATGATTTCACCATTTTTTTTAATTTATCTATTTATTTATTATTTTTAGTGATTTTCCTCTAACTAAATAAAAATAAAACTTTTTTTTTACTTTTTTCACTCGTGAGAACACGAGTTCTTCCCTGCGATCCCGCTGCACTGATCACACTGTGATCACCAACCAAGTCTTGCATTGGGGATTGAAATGGATGTGATTGACCAGTAGCAGACAGACCCTGCACGGGATATCCTGTCCTCTTTAACCTTCCAGTTGACTTCATCAATGACAAACGATCAGTTAGCAGGAGCCAGCAATGCTGTCAAAAGACAGCCTGTTCTACTATGTAATCGTATGCAATTACATGCAGGGCTTTCTCTGGCCTTGATCAACGATCGCCTCCTAAGCTTCAATGGTGTTGCTGAAATGCCTCAATAGCGAGGCATTTAGCGAAACCGAAAACCCACTGCAGGGGCAAGTGCTAAAATTACCACTGTATCTTCCCAAACATCTAGGCATGGAAAAGGTTAAAATACTAGCATTTCAAATACTCATCGGGGGGGCTAGTTTAAAAATTATATATGTTTTGAATGGGTAAATTGAATTGGCCAGGTTCAAAGATGTCCCAAACAGGGCATAGGTGCAGACTGAACAGATGTGAAAAAAAACCATCTCCCAAATGTGGCATTTTAGCCTCCAAACACCAACAAACCAATGTATGGGAGGTATCACTGTACTCAGGAGATGTTGCTGAACTTATATTGTTCAGTGTTGTTTGTCAGTGACATATACCAAGGGCTGTAAATTCATACCTAACATACACAAAAATGACTACCACAAACTTTGACAAAGGCAGGAGGTAGTATTTATGCATGGTAAAGGTTAAAATACCAGCATTTAAAATCCATTGGGTTTGATTGACTGAGCTTATGGCCGATTACGCAGAGTTCGTTGTTGCTGTGTCACGTGTGCTACCTGTAAAACTTCCCATTCTCACCCTGCCAGACTCCTTCAACCTCTTTCTGTTCCTACTTGTCTCTGGACCAACTTGGCTAAGGATTTTATTGTGGCTCATTTTGTTCCACTTCCTAAGCTATCCACCGGAGTTAGTACCTATATTTGTCGAAAAAAATCACTGTCTGCATGACCTTCCGGTACAAATCATATCTGATAGAGGGGTATAATTTGCAGCTCTTTTTTGGAGAACCTTTTTGTTTAACTTTTGGAATCTCTTTGGCATTCCCACCCATCTACCACCCTCATTCTAATGGGATTAATTAGAGGGACAATAAGTAATTGGAACAGTCTCCATGGTTGTTTTGGGGGGTACACCAGGCTGATCAGATATGGCTCCTTCCTTGGACTGAATTTGTCAGATATAATAGTGTACTGATATAGAAAGAAATGGGAACACCTCCACAAATGGGTGAATCGTTAAAAATATATATAATTACCCTACAAATCTTGCTGCTCCCGAAATTAACACTGCTCACAAGTGTTGTTAGAAACAGTATGTCGAAAAACCGGGGCGCATAGATATGTGGGGAAAAAAATATAAACAAATATAGTGTAATAAGTCTCTGCACAAAAAATAAAGTGTGATATTAATTGCACTCACAAGTGTGCTTGGAAGTGATCGCTCATCAATAATCCAGACTCTTTTCTGTCTTGGAATTTCTGTGATGAAAATCAGAAAACGAAATAGTGCAATAAAAGTTGGTATTTCTTTTTTCCTTATTCATTAAAGAAACACCAACTTTTATTGCACTTTTTATTCCAAGACAGAAAAGAGTCTGGATTATTGATGAGCGATCACTTCCAAGCACACTTGTGAGTGCAATTAATATCACACTTTATTTTTTGTGCAGAGACTTATTACACTATATTTGTTTATATTTTTTCCCCACATATCTATGCGCCCCGGTTTTTCGACATAATAGTGTACTGAACCTGGCTGTGCCTGAGTATCTGTTCTGCATTAACGCTTGGCATCCTTCGTCATCCATCTATGACCCCAGCCTCCAGTTTTCCTATACAGGTATACGTGCAAACTAAACTCAGTACCAAACCATACCTGCCTACGCCTGAGCCTCTTTACTGTTGGGATTGTCTAAGTCCCTGTTAGATCCCGACTTAGCTTGGGGCTCAACTCTTTGCTAGCTGAAGAACGTCAATATTGTGTGCTCATTTGGTAACAGCAGGCGTGATAGCAGGAGCGACAGCTGTACACACTGTTCATATAGGATGGTGTTTATTACTATTTTTAAAATATTTTTCATGACACTTTTGAAGTTCAAGATCCCCAGACATCTGGTTGAGTCATCTGGCACTAAAACCAACCCTGCTAATGATTATCACTTTGATAGTAGTTTCCACTGTTTGTTAAAGCCCTGTAGTTTCTATCCTTAAACAATTCCCTGCACTAACACATCAACACATATTTTCCTGGCTGCGTAAATAGTAGGAAAATATTATCCTATAGTCCAAGTATATTTTTTCTGGTTAATTAATCACATTAATACATCACACTCTTTTTCATAGTGCCAATAGAATGTGTATTTTCTTATGCAGAAAGCATTTTGGAAATTGACCTGTAAAAGTAAATCATTTTCATGGCAGGATTAAATATTGCTGTGAACTATATTGGGTGATTAACAATGGCTATTACCTGAAATGCTGACTCCATTAAGTTTTTATGATAGCATAATACAAGTCTTCAAGCAGTGTGCAAATAGTAGTAATTGCTTCCCTGGTTGTAAACAAAAGTGTGTACAAAAAATATTAAATTACATAATATATTATTATTCCCTAGTATTGAGTTGCATAGTTTTGATAAAAATACTGCTACCTGTGATACCTGTAGTTATAAACAGGGCTACCATCAGAAGTTTTGAGGCCGCTTACAAAACAGATGGTCTGGGCCCCCCTCCCCAGACAACCCCCTCCACACCACCAGGATTTTCTCTTCTAGTTATCTTTTTTGATGGCAGTGATGGTGCAGACAGGCTGTTTGGGGCATTGACAAGCCATTTGGGCGCAAAAGATGACGCAGACTAGCCTTTTGAGCACACAGACAAGAAAGAGAGGACATGTGATGCCAGGTTCAGCTACTAGAGTCTTTTACTTCTCTTACCTTTGTATAATGTGGTTCCTATTTTTTTAGCCCAACAACAAGCTTCCTTTAACAAATTCTCTCTTCCTTATTCTGATCAAATGCAAATATAATGTATTGTACTGTATAAAATAATAATGTCTGTTCTATAATAACACAAAATAAGCCAAAATCAATTTATAGCACAGTACGCACATCTCTAAACCTACATTAAAATGATTACACTGCCTCTAAGTTAAAACACAGAGATCGGCATTAGAGGTCACCCTCTGGCTGCTCCCCAGGGCTTCAATGTTCGCCATACACTGTATGGCAGCGGACGCCCATTTTAAGAGATTATGTGGTAACATTTAAAAATAATTATGCAGTGATAATTTGTAGTAGTAATTTATTTTTGATCACACAAATTGTACTTCATGTGTGAATTTACAGCTTCTGGTATATGTCACTGTCAAACAACACCCAATATGTGTTCAGCAACATCTCTTGAGCACAGTGATACCACCCATGCATGGATTTGTCAGGTTGTTTGGGGGCTTAAAGGCCACATCTGGGAAAAAGCACTTTTTTTTCTATTTTGGTCAGTCTGCGCCTATGCCCTATGTTTGAACTCGGCCACTCAAATTTATCCCAGCAAACCATTCTTTTTTTTTTAAAGTAGACACCCCTTGGGTATTTAAATTGCATTTATTGGGAAGATACAGTGCTAATTTTAGCACTTGTTTATAATAATAAAATTTATTTAATTTCATAATTTTTTCCTTTTTTTACATTTTGCTGGAACAGGATGGTTTATTTTTAACTGGTAAAAATAAGCCATCCAGTTCCAGCAAAATATAAAAAAGTACAAAAATAATAAGATTCTGTTCTTCGTATTAATTAGTTATTAAGCTATTTAGGTTTTTTTTTTGTTTTTTTTTACATTTTTGTCACATGTATAACATTATATTATGTGATTTGATATGTGGTTTGTTGGACTGTACAGATTAAAAGAAAGTCTTATATGTATTAGAAGAAAAAAGCAAAACAAAATGCTAATTGTGAAGGTACACTAAAAATGAAAAAAGGAAATGGTGAACAAGCATACAGTAAACAATAATGCATTAGTAATGAAGGGGTTAATAGTTAATGAGTATCAATACAAGACATTTAATGCATCATTTTTTTCGACTTGTATTAGTCTAATGCGGTTTTGGCCATAATTATTTTCCCAAAACTGTAGATCTCTATTTTTTTAAAATCTACATGGCCTCCACATATTTATAAAAAAATGAAATTGTTTGACCTAGCATAAACTGTAAAACAAAGTGTGTGTTCATTTGAGTTTATTCATCCTTAAGAAAATATTCCTATTAAAGTAACTGATAAAATATTGTTAAATTACTAGTAACAGTGTGTCAAAAACTTTCAAAATGAATATTTTGTTCATGGAGATATTGAAGTGTTTTGGTTGTTTGACAAAACAGTAACACATCATCTTATTAAACTTTGTTCCTTACATTGCAATACGTGCTTTTTTTTTTTTCTTCAGGATTTTCCATTATTGGATACTGATGACCAGTTTTGCAGTTCCCTGAACTCATAAAAAGTATTTTCTCCTTTAGAAAATGAAAGTCGTATTAAAGAGGGTAATGTACCTACGCAGCATAGCCTTGGCATTAATGTCAGTGTGTACAATGTCTAGACTGTAAATCAGATAATATTACCTTATTCAGTAATAAAATTTACATTGTGTTATTAAAAATTTATAATGTGTTATTAAAATAGTTGAGGGTTTGTTTCTGATTTGCAGCATGCAGTCATAATAAAGCACTCACAGCTGATAAACTGCTGTTTTATTTTCAGTTTAGGAAGTGCTGGCATTTTGTGAAAGATAAAATGACCTTCATGTATCTAAAGGCCTGAATACAAAGTAAGTAAACCTTGACCAGTTATTTTTTCTCTTCGCTTAAGAGAGCCGCTACGCCATTTCTTAAAATCTTGTGACTAAAGCTTAGTTATAAATGTATAAAGGATATTAATGTCATTTTTTTAAATATATATATCATTTTATAAATATATTTGGCTGCATATTTTTTACTTATGTCAAGGGATTTGGGCTACATTTGATAATACTGGTGCCCTCCCTAAAAAAATTAAAACAGATAAATAGAATGAACTGGAAAAAAAGGGTTTGTTGGAGAGTGCATTAAGAAATTGTGTGGAATATTAGAAAATTATTTACATATGGTTCCAGCAGGTGCTGCTGTTACGATGGGGACAGTAAACATATTCAACAAAAATCATTTAAAATGACAATAACATTAACAAAGGTTAACACAAATCTGTGCAGAAGTAGAGGAGGACTATGTATTTGCAAGCTTACAATATATCCTAAGTGTATTATAGAAGCACAGAGAGACATCGAATTTGACGGCAGATAAGAACCATTCGGCCATCTAGAGACTCAGACTTTAATCAGTCATTTATTCTTGTCTTAGTTCATAATAGCCCTATGCCTACCCTAGGCAAGTTTAAACTCCCTCAGTTCTACCACTATAAAGTGAAAATGGACAAGTACAAAGGAAGATTCTTGCTTTATACAATTCAGTTTGTTTGGGAAATCCATTAGTAAGGCAAGATGTGCCAACATATTAGGATAGTGGAGAGCTGTTTTGTGACAGACTATTTATGCCATCTAAAACAGATGATTTATGTGGTTCAGCTCTCTAGGTTGCTTTAGGTGCAGATAGAAGTTTAGTAATGCACATTATAGGTGTGAGCAAGAAAAATCTAAGAAACTGATATGTTATAGTATAGTGATATACCGGGCCGGCCCAAAAGTTTAAAATGCTGCCCCCCCCATTATCTACCCTTCCTCTCCCTGCCGCCCCCCCCATTATCTACCCTTCCTCTCCCCCCCCCCGTACTTAGCTTTCAGCAGTCCAGCGGTGAGTCTCCCTGCTCGGTTTCGGTGCTGGCTTCTAATGCTGAGCGCCGAAAATGACGTCATCTTCCGGCACCGGGACCGAGTTAGAGGGCTCGCAGAGGAGAGAGGGGCGCCGAGCGGGTACTGACAACTTGGTAAGATAAAACCAAGAGTACTGTAAGGAACAAACTTACCTGGTAGAAGAAATAATCAGTAGCAATTTAACATAACTCACATTTTCATTGTGGTAGCTATTTTAGTTAAATAGTTTACAATCTAATCAAATTATATCATCACCATTTATATTGGTGGAATTAGGTAAATTTGAGAACTAGAGGACAGACCAAAAAGCTTCATTCACACTTTGAAGCTGAAACCTTTTTTAGGTTATCTTATTCAAGATTAGACACTTTAGTTTAACAGGAACATTAAACAAACTCCATCCAAAGTAAGAACGCGAGGTAGACAATATCAAAGGTCCATAGAGTATGTTCATTACATTATAAATCTAGAAAATTCAGGTCTGGACTACCATATAGGCAAACTAGGATGCTGTCTAGAGAGCTTAACTAGAAAAGGGGCTTTGACTTGAGGTTATTTCCTATGTTAGTCTGTACATTGGCGATGAGGCTCTTAAAACATAGGAGGCTAAAAAAGTATAGACTGCTTTTGAGTAAAGCGAAATAATCTTCATTACCAATTATCAAGGCCTGGCCAAACAGGGCTGGCCCACTCAAAGAGGTTAGCTTCAGTGGTGTCAGTGCAACACAATATTACATGACTCAGATATAATAGTATTAGTCTGTTTGTACATGTATGTGTTAGTGTGGTGGGGGGAGACATGCGCTCACTCAGATTTACATTCCTCGTAAGTTAGAAGGAGGTGTCAGCACTCCAGTGGCTCACTTGCTTACAATAAATTTCTCTTACAATGTTGGATTAACTCAGCACCAGCCTATGAGGCCTCTAGCCAGCTACAGATACACATGCCTGTGCTTAAAAAGCACAATTAAACCGTGAACGTTTTCTCATTATTTATAATAGAAATGTCAAATAAATTCAACAGAAAAGGTCTCCCCATAATGTAGTGGAGTTAGCATGAGCACATGCAGTATGAAACGAAAACTATTAAAGATTTTTTTTTTTTATCACTCACTTTTTTAATAAAAGAAAGTGATACTATATGCTAGACCAGCTTCTTGGCAAATGACTACAAGGGACAGATGGTTTTTCATTATCTGTTCTACAAAAGTACAAAACTTACCACAGTGTGTTGTTTATTGATACTTATTTATTTGCAAGGAAGTTATTTTCGGACTGCTTGTCAAGAGCACACTTTTTTTTGCATCGGTAGACCATCTGCTATAACTAGGATTGTCAATGTCAATATTTTATTGCTCATAAGCTACAGACTGTCTTAATCCTCAACAAAGCCAAAGAAATGAGTGTAAAATGAGATTTTAGGGCTTGTATTCAGGAAGTACCATCTAAATGTGTTCTCCACTTTGCATGCAATCTAAAATCTTATTCAATACTCATTTGGTGGTTGATAGCATATGGTCTGCACAATTATCATTGGGGAAAAAAGCAATTTCTTTTTAAAGGAGTTTAGAAAGAAAAGAAAGGAGGATATGCCAAGCTGTTATTGAACAGAAACCACAAGAACATTGTACCTAATAATTGCTCACGTGTTCATCACTACAGAGATTCAAAGCATGTCACTGTTAATTATGCCAAAGTGTCACTAGTAAATAATAGTGTATATGAAACTAAAGCTCTGAGAAAATAGGAATCCCACCAGGAAATGCCTTGCTGTTCTTTTAAATACAGTGTACATAACAACGTCTAATTAGAACAATGTAATCTTTTTGAGGAGTGCTGATTTTTTCCTAGTTCTCAATTTAGTGCACACAAAAAAATCCAGAAATAAAGTGTCTAAATAAAGAAGCGAAGACAAGGGCAAAAACAGCATCACAATATACAAGAATATGGAGGAGGGATGGGAGGCAAAATAAATTAATATGGAAAGAAAGGGGTATATACACCGGCTTAAAATCACTCAAGGGAGCCGGAGGTCTGTTAAAGACCTCCGATACCGCTCCCTTGCGAGCCTTCTCCTCCAGCGGCGTACATTACTGTCCATCTCTGGAGGGGTGCCGGTAAGTTGGCACCCCCCTGATGAGCGGCACCCGGTGCGGACCGCCCCCCCCCCCCCGCTAGGTACGCTACTGGGTATATATTAGAAAGACAAAAAATTGACTGCTTAGGTCCGAAAACAATACATATAAACCTATTAACATTGTTCCACTAAAAGATATATTTGGACATTAAATATATATATATATCAAATTATGGTCTGGGTCAACTAACAAAACAACTCAAAAAGCTTCACTGATCAAAAAAAGCACAACTGTATTTTTAAAAAAATAACCAGCTAGTTTTCTTTTGCTCAAACTTCTTGGTTCAAATGAATCTCCCTGTGTTCCCACAGACATCTGTTTTACAGAACAATTTTTAGAAGCATAAATTCTAGAACAGGTACTTGTGTTCCTTATAACAAAATATTCTCTGCGATTATAATGAGTCAATATATGCAAACCACTAAATAAATGCATACTGAGAGGGTGACATGCATAGGCTTAAAGTTTTGATGCATACATAGAATTAAACTGTCAAATTTTAGATGTGTTGTTCGTCATAATGTGGTTTCAAGGCAATAATTCAATATCTCATTATTTCTGCCTATGTTTAAACAAGGGTATAGACTTGCTAGACTTTTATTTACTTGTGTCTCACAATTTGTTAAATTTATAATATCAACCAATATTATATTTAAAACAAACTGCCTACATTCCCTGTCTATTGTTTACTTATTTTTTTCTAATGTTTTTTTTTTTTCTGCCGGTTTTGTTTTGTAGATTATTGCTTCAAGGGCAAACAATAAATTGTATGCAAATATGCACAGATCCATTATGCAAAGATATAATAAAGAGAATGGGAACACAGTTGTATTTTCTTTGAATTAAATTCAGTTCAAAATAAATTCATATTTATTTGCATATTAAAATTATAAGATTGCTTGGTAAACAGAACTGTATAGCAGATCGCCTGAGGAAATGTTTGATGAGTGAAAATCAAATGAACATGTTTCATTGTATTTATGCACCACCACTGGGGGACACACAATGTAAATTTCAATATGTTTAAAAATAGAGAAATATTGGAGACAGAATTAAAACAAAAAGAAAGCAAAAAAAGAAAGTAAATAATTTGAGTAATAAATCATTTTTAAAAAGAGTGTCATGCACAGCGAGGTAGGAGACGGAGGTGCAGGTAGGACACAAGGCACGGATAAGTACAAGGTCAGGTTCAAGCCAAGGTCAGAGTACCAGAGATCACAAAATACAAATGACAAGCCGAGGTCAGGAATCCAGAGGTCAGGAGAAACGAATAACAAGCCGGGGTCAATAACAGGAAACACGAACCAGAACACGCACTGAGGAGTAACACTATAGGAATAGGTACAACCATCAGAAGGCAAGGTCTGAATGTCCACTGGGAGTTTATAAAGGAAGAGGAAGTGACTAGGCACTAATTGGAGCAATTGGCGCCAAAATTTGAACAGGCTGATGTCACTTCCTGTTTGGTGGAATCCGGCAGCCATTTTGAGTGTGGCTAGACCTTAGCTTATAAGTATAGGGGCCTGCGGTTCTGGGTCTAACCACCAGAGGGCATGCGGAGGTAGATGGAGGTCTCCCTCTCCTCCGTGGAGGTTGCTGTGGCTGGTAGCTAGCAGAAGGGGGTCTCCCTCTCCTCCTTGGAGGCTGCTGTGGCTGCTGGCTGACAGAGGGAGGTCTCCCTCTCCTCCGTGGAGGCTGCTGTGGCTGCAGGCTGGCAGAGGGCGGTCTCCCTCTCCTCCGTGGAGGCAGCTGTGGCTGGAGACTAGCAGAAGGTGGTCTCCCTCTCCTTCGTACCAGCGGCCGCTGATCCAGGTTGGTGACAAAGAGGACACCATAAAATACTGAGTGTATATTTATATTGTGGATAAGCAACGCAAAAGTTCTAAAGTACGTTTTTATCATTTGAATTACTTATAATATACGAGTGCCTAGTTCATTTATTTTTTTTAAAAGTGTTAATTTTATGCAAAATTCAAGTAAAATATAACGTTTCTTCAAATGCCTCTGAGGAATCTGTCAGTGCTATATAAATTAGTAGAAATTGCCTTTATAAAATTAAAAATATGTTACTTATTTTAGCTGCCTTGGTCAAAAATATGGTGAGACTGGCCTCTTCAGTTGCTTCTATCTGGAATTCTATATCCGTTTACATGCCCCTATTGTTGGCTCACAGCTTCAGATGAACAACAACAAGACATATTACATTGTGTAATGATTTATTCAACAACAATAAAGCCAAAATAGAGAAACCATGTGTAAAACACTAAGTACACCTTATGATGTGATCAATAGCTTGTAGAACCGCCTTTAGAAGCAATAACTTTAAGTCATTGTTTTCTGTATGTGTATCAGTCTCTCACATGGTTGTGGAGGAATTTTTACCTACTTTTCTTTTTAACAATTGCTTCAGTTCATGAGATTTACCAGCATTTGTTTATGTACACCTCTGTTAAGGTCCCATTATAGCATTTTATTCAGGTTGTGGTCTGGACTTTGACTGGGCCATTTGCAACACCTAGATTCTTTTCTTTGTTCTTTGTTCTTTTCTTTGCATGCCCCAATTTCATCCAAGCTTTAGCTAACAGATGGCCTCACATCCGACTCTAGAAAACTTTGGTATACAGAGGAGTTCATGGTCCTGTGGCTGCAAAACAAGCTCAAATCATCACCCTTGTGCTTGACAGTTGGTATAAGGTGTTTGTGCTGATATGCTGTGTTTGGTTTTCACCAAATGTGGCTCTGTGCATTATGGTCAAACATCTCTGTGACGGAAACACCATCAGAAGCCGCTCCTTGAGCCCAGGACAGGAACAAGGGACCCCTGATACACAGAGTTGAAATAAAGCGCTAAAGAAATGTTGAGGTAGAACAGGAACTTAGGTTATTAGCAGCACACTGACTTATACACACACATAGATCTTGATAAAAGTATGATTACATTAAGACAGACAATACTCTGCCCAGACAGCCTGGTGTCACAAACTGCCCACCAAAGCCCATACAATACAAATTCACAGATTTTGGGTGGTCCCGATGGAGCTGCAGCAATACTAATGAATGGCTCCGTTGACAGAACTCCAAGAAACGTGGATGGAAAGGTCCCCAGGTGCGGTCCAATATATATATAGAAAGAGTGAGAAAAACCAGTATAGGGAGTAAGATAGTGAATAATAGAAATAATCGGTCCAATATATAGCCAGACAAGAGTTCCATGACCATGGTTACTAAACCCTGTAGCCTCTCCAGCATATTGGAGAGCCATAAGGCAAGGAAGGCTAGGCAGGTGCTGGCAGTGGAATGATATGCATTACTGGTCGGTTGATTTACAAGGTTACTAGCTTTTTAGAAGAGAAATAGAAAAGGAGAAGGGATTTGTTTATATGCAAACCCTAAACTAAAGCCCAGTCTTAAGGAACGTGCGCATGATGACAATAGTTGTAATGTGGGTGGACATAGTAAATAGAGCTGCACACTACTTGTAGGTGGATGCTACCAGCCACCAAATATTAGCAATGAAGGGAAGGATCTGCTGCTATTACAAATTGAAAAGGCTACAAATATGAATGAATTTTTAATATGGAAGATCTAAATTACCCAGATATAGATTGGAATAGTGGGGAAGCAAGTTTCTGAACCTGCTTAATGACCAACTGATATACAAGTAAGAGAACATTTGGGGAATAGTGACCATAACATGGTTTCATTTAAAATTAATTCCAAAAGGCAAATGGGTAACTATTTTACAAAAATCAATTTCAGAAGGGCAAACTTTGACAGGCTAAGGTCGACTATGGAATGTATTGGATGGATTGTTCTCTGGTCTAAATGTGCATGTATGCTTCCCTCTATGAGAAGCAATGTGTAGAACTCTTCCAGACCCTGAGGAGCAAGTTGACAACCAGATCACTAGCAGTCGAGAAGGGAGCACTTTAACTGCCCAATCAAGATGGAGAGTTGTACCCTTAGTATAGATAAGCTAAACAAGTCCTCCAAACTTCTAAGGGAGAAGATTGCAGAGGCGTCAATAAGGGATGCTATAGGCTTGAGATCTGGTTCCATTAACTTGTCATGGAGCCATTCTGATGGGTCAACACACACCAGAATTTACTTTATGTTGAGTTCCTCACCAGTGAAGCATAGGCAGTGTTCTTTTGTCCCCTGCTATTTCTCTGATCACAGGGTTGTTTGGCTTCTGGGCAGCCTGAGCATAGGATTTTCTTTGTGGCCCAGCTTCCTGGAAGTTAAAGATTGCACTGTTGCAGAGGCAGGAGATTGTACACACAACTGTACACAGTATATGTAGAAAATGCAGCTGAGAAGTGCTACTTCCAAACTGTAGCTCAATGGTTTGGATTACTCAAAGGTCAAGCTTCGCTGGCTACCTTCAGGTTATGGGAAAAACAAGTGCTCTGGCTTGCCTGGTAGATGTAAGTTAGACTCTCCATTATTTCTCATATATTATGAAGACCCTTTTTACATTTGGATGTCTGTTTTTGTTGTGAATTGTTTCATGCCCATTCTTGATCTACTAGCTCTTGTATTAAAATGCAAATCTACACTTTTTTCAGTCATCCAGGACTCAACAATGTGGTAGTCAAACCTAAATTAGATCGAAATTTATGAGACACCACTGTATCCATCTATCCACGCCATATCTATGTCTAGATGTTTCCAGACATTCTTTGAATCACCTTCCAGAAATACTTACATTTTAATTTGTTGAAAAACATGTTTCTGTTTTTGTTTTTTGTAACATTTATAAATTGGAGAAACCATAGAAACCATGTTTTTCATGGTGATTCTTCTGCATTAGCATTTATTACCTTGAACTGTATAATATATGGTTAAAAAGATTTGCTTAGTATTTCTTTAAATTTCTAGAACAATGTGCATGAATCTAACTAAGTATGATGCCGTAGAAGTATACTTTTATTTTTGGTTACCTAAACAAAACTATATATAAAACCTCTATATGGACCTCTTTTCAAAAAATGATTTTAATATCATTATGCCCTTTATGGTTTGTATCATCTTCAACCACATTATTTTGATGCACAATGAAAGAATGTAAATCTAAAGTGACCTTTCATATAAAACAATATGCATGGCTTAAAAGTACTTTGTTCCACTTTTATGACTACCTACAGAGAGAAATGATGGGAAATAAGAATGTCACTTTGAAGCGGCTTCTAAACTGCAACTGTGTTGTGTAATGAATATTACTGTAATTTTTAGCTGTAGGTCATTTGCCTATTTATCTCTTTGGGAATCATTTTGGGCAATGCAGATGGATATGTGTATTTAGTAATCAGGCAAATCACAGAGAATAAAACAATCTTACAATGAAAGCATGTATATTTAAACTGCAACATATATATATTACACATCGATTAACCTATGTTTAACTTTTATGTTCCTCCTTTTTAATTTTGCCTGCTCTTCTTTGCCAAACTAAGAACATGAATAATAAAATTAGTGTAAAAATGAGTGCTTCACACGTGACCTTACAATAAATAAAATTAGTAATACATATAAAAAGTTTTAGAGATGTATTTTAAGAATAAGAATGAATCCGTTAAAGCTGCTATTACACTTAATCATCTTTTACAATGTTAAAAACTAATTTTTAATGGTTCCTCATCAATTTTAATGGTTCTGGCAAAGTGACTCTAAATGGCCAACCGTGTACCTAAGGCAATGGTGTCACCCATTTCTATAGCAGCACTGCTTATCTATATTTCAGGAATTCAGACTTCCTTTGCACACAATCCTTTAGTGTACAATCACACACTGGGCCTACAACAAGTCAGTGACTGATCAGCATATCTTGTAATACAATAAAATATCCCATCCATTCCTCTAAGCAAAAATGGTGCATGGAATTGGTAGCTTAATGCAGTTATCAGTTTCCATGGTAACATTTGTTCAAAAATTGTCTGTATTCAGTTAAATCAGCTAGTCAGCATGCTGAAACAATTGTCCAATCCCTGCTTACATGCATGAATCAGACATTGTGCCATTCCATGTGATCATCCTCATCTGTAAATGCTTGTCCCCATTGTGGAGGTACAGGGGACTTTCCATCTGTGTGTCATTTTCCATCTAAGTGCCAATTTCCTAAGTGCCACTGAATAGGAATTTACCAAAAGATGTCATCAAAGAAGGAAACAAGGAAGGACAAGTAGGGACTTGAGGTTCCCTTCAGTACTCCACTGAGCCATCATCTAGTTCTACCTATTGTTTACTGTGTTTGCTCCACCACCATTCTATTCTTATTACCATCATTCTCCAATTACCATGTCCATATTTCTTTTGTTCCTCTTTTCAATTTCATCTATTTTTAGTAGAACAGCTATCTCTCTCCACCCACCAGCACCTCCACACTAACTTCTCTAACTTCTCTCACTAACTAAATTCCTCTTTTCCTCTCTGACCACCATTTCCTGTCTTTTTATGTATATTATAGCACTGGAAAAGGTGCAGAGGCGGGCTACAAAATTAATAAAGGAATGGGAGACTTTAGTTATGAAGAAAGGTTAACTAATTTAAATCTGTTTAGTTTTGAAAAATGGCGCTTCAGATGGGATATGATAACATTATATAAATATATTCGGGGGCCAATACAAACCATTGTATTCATAAACAGGACTATGCATTGGACATGTGGTCAGATGCATGCTTACAAGATTTTTCAAGGGCTGCCCCTATCCTCCGGAATACTCTCCCCTGGCCTATCCATCTTTTCCCCTGCCTTCGGTCCTTCAAAAAACCCTCAAGACCCACTTCTTTAAGGACGCTTACAACATTATACATTAACACCCTCCCATATTTCATTAGCTAAGCTTTCCTAGTCCTTCTCCTGCAATACTTATACCAGTGTGGGGGGATCATCCCTAACAGTGGCACTTTTACCTGTTGTCTTATACACCCTAACTCCCTTTAGATTGTAAGCTCATTTGAGCAGGGCCCATCTCACCTGTTATTTCTTTAAGTCAAATTGTTATGTTATATACTACTTGTTATGTACAGCGCTACAGATGAGGATGCTATCTAAAAAAATTAGATAAAAATACAATTTAAACATATGCACATATAATACTGTGCAAAAGTATTATGCTACGATGCGCCCAGACAAACTCCGCTTCTGCCGGCACTTCCGCCGGGGATTCTATGATGGAGCGCTGGCGTCACATGACCTTTCCGGTTCTCATAGAAGCCCCAGAGGAAGTGCCGGGAAGGAGTGGAGGTTGTGTACGCTCATCACGCAGGCACCCACCAGCTGCCCCCACTAGACACCATGGAGTCTGGACTGGAGTGGCATATAGGGGGGGTATAAGGCATACCTGAGGGGGGTGGAAAGCCTGGGGGCAGATGTGCATAACTGGGGGCAGGCTGGCAAATAAAAGGAAATACAAAAAATGCTTTTTTCTCAACAATACTTTTTATTACATATGAAAAATAGTTCACACGTGAATTAATATTTACTAGTAAAACTTTTTTCCCGTCGTGTAGTGTCAGTACCACGGGGTGTCGCTCTTCCTGGGACAAGGACCTAGAACCGAAGAGGTTAAGATACCTCCTAACCCCTCCTACTCCTCCCTATAAGAGCCCCGGCAACCCTCATACCTCCAGTTTTTTCCTTGTCCCTTGTCAGGGACGGACCTTGTTCCTTGTTTTCTTTCTCGTTGGTGGGGCACACGGGTTGTGTCCGGGGGTTCCCTCCGATTGCTCCCCGGGTGGTGAGCAGAGCGAGGAGTAACGCATCGGCGGACGTTACGGAGCCGTTTAGACGCCGCGCTCTTATGTCGGCAGGTTTTGGAGCATGCGCACAGCGGTGGAACGCACGCCAGAGGGCGCTGCGTTCCACCAAGAGTACTGACACGCTATTGAGCATGCGTGATTCAGTTTCTCTTGTTCAGGGCGCGAAAACTAACTGGTTTTCGCATATATATAGCTGTGCTGCCCAGTCTGACAGCAGAGGAGCTTGTCAACACTGGGATTTCCGTGTCACCAGCCCCCCCACATGGATTGAGGAGTTGTAAGGTAGGATTTGGTTAATCTTACCCTGTCAAATCCTCTGCCCTGTATTTTTTCTACTAAAAATTTTTTTATAAAGAGAAATCTTTTACACCTGCTCCAAAAAAGGCTGTGGTTAAAACCAAACATTTATCGTGCACTGAATGTGCCACTTCGTTGCCGGATGGTTGTAAGAAGAAATTTTGCAATGCCTGCTCTGCTGAGAGTTTGGCAAAAGAAAAACAAAAAGACATGCAGTCTTTTTTAGGTTGGTTCCAGGACAACCTGGCGCAAACGTTTGAAACGTTTAAAGCAGCAGCAGCTACACCTGTGGAACCCGTTAAACTTAAATCCCACAAACGTGTATCATCCCCTCATTCTGATTTATCCTCTGGGGAGGTTTCTAGTTCATCCTATTCAGCTTCATCTAGTGGGGAGTCAGAGGATGAGACCAATTTTCCTCCACAGGAGCTGCGTAAATTTGTTAAGGAAGTCTCACGGCTTTTTCAGGATTCAGACCTGTCAGCGCACCCCAAAGGGTTGCCCATGTTATCTCACATGCAGAATCTCATGTATAGAGAGTGGAATAATCCAGGCAAAAGAGCCTTTATATCAAAGCACTCTAAGCAGTTTTTTTACCTTCAGGGCGATGAAAAATGGGAAGATATCCCTAAAGTAGACGTCCAGATAGCCCAGCTTTCCAAACGTACGACCATTCCCATTAGTGAAGTGGCTGGTCTTAAGGATCCTATGGATAAGAGGGCAGAAACGTCTTGCAGACGGATTTACCAATCATCTGGATTCCAGTGTAAAGTGGCGTTGTCTAGCGCATCTGTGGCTAAAGCGCAGGGTGTCTGGTTGCAGTCCTTAGAGGGCAGTCTTTCAGAATCTATGGATGAAGCTTTGTCTAAACTATTTAAAAACCTGACACTGGCTAATAGCTTCCTGCTGGAAGCTGCAGAAGAGGGCCTTAAGCTTTCAGCCCGTAACATGGGTTTGTCTTCCATTGCCAGAAGGGCATTATGGCTACGTTCCTGGGCAGCAGATACTGCCTCCAAATCTACTCTATGCGATCTGCCCTTTGAAAGAACCAAGCTATTCGGTTCTTCCTTGGAGGAACTGATCAGACACATGTCTGATACTAAAAAGGCACTTCCTCAGGATAGGAAAAGCAGATGGAACAAGCGATACCAGTATAGACCTTCCAGGCCTTTTCAACCAGTTTTCAAGACTCAAGCCTTTCGTAAACAACACGAGAGAAAGTTTCAGGAACACCCTAAGAAACCAGAGGGTAGGAAGTTCTGACGGTGTTGGAGGTCGTCTGCAATGGTTCCTACCAAAATGGAGGCAAACCACAAACAATTCCTGGGTCCTCAGGATCATTGCGGACGGGTACAGGATAAAGTTTTCCAGTTTTCCTCGTCCTCTGTTCCTGATTTCGTTTTACCCCTCTCAGGTGAAGAACTCAGCACTGTTTGCCGAAAGCCTTACCCTTCTAAAAAAGGGTGTCATAGAGCCTGTTCCAAAGTATCAGGAGTTTCAGGGAGTTTATTCCCGTCTCTTCCTGGTCTCAAAGCCGGATGGGTCCTTCCGTCCAATTCTGGATTTAAAGAAAGTCAATGCGTATATTCCTTACCGTCACTTCAGAATGGAATCCATTCTCACGGTTACCCGCCTGTTGAGACAAGGGGACCTTATGGTTACGTTAGACCTAAAAGATGCCTATCTCCATGTGCCTATCGCCATAGCCTCCAGGAAATATCTCAAGTTTGCCATAAGAGTCGGGACAAGAGTTCATCATTTCCAGTTTACTGCTCTCCCTTTTGGCCTGTCGTCAGCTCCTCGGATCTTCACAAAGCTTTTAACTCCTATTGCAGCGGCTTTACGGAAAGAGGGGATCACAGTCGTCCCTTATCTAGACGATTGGCTGCTAAAAGCAAGTTCTTCTCAGGAGCTCCGGGCACATCTCAGCTTTACGACCCGATGCTTGGGGGAACACGGCTGGATCATAAATTACAAAAAGTCCAACCTGATTCCAACTACGAAGATCCAGTTTCTGGGGCTCATAGTGGATTCCGTCTCTTCGAGACTTTATCTCCCGCGCTCCAAGATCAAGAAGATAAAGAATCAGGTTTCCTTTCTGCAACAAAATCCAACCCTTTCCTTCAGGTTGGCTATGAGTATCCTGGGCAGTCTTACAGCGTGTATTCCGGCAGTAAGCTGGTCCAAAGCGCAGTTGAGACCCCTGCAATGGGACATCCTACAACAGTGGTCCAGGAGACCGGAGGATCTAGATGTTACCTTCACGGTATCCAGGGAGGTTTTACTCCGGCTGAATTGGTGGAAAGCGAAGGAGCGCCTCACCCAAGGGCGATCTTTTCTACCACGTCATTGGGTCACCCTCACCACGGATGCCTCCAAGGTAGGCTGGGGAGCTCATCTACTCGACCTCTGCAGTCAGGGCAGCTGGTCCTTAATCGATCAAGCCCAATCATCAAACTTTCGGGAACTGAAAGCTGTGTTCCTGGCACTCAAGACCTTCGGTCCAAGATTACGGGGGAAAGCCGTGAGAATCCAGTCCGACAATGCCACCACAGTCTCATATATAAACAGACAGGGTGGCACCCGGATTCCAAGGCTACAGGACCTTTCAGACCATCTCATGCGCTGGGCCCAAAGAAACCTGGAGGATTTAGCAGCGACACATATCAAAGGAGTAGACAACTGTCTGGCAGACGATCTCAGCAGATCTCGTTGCTCCCAAGCAAACTGGTCCCTGGACAAGAGCATTTTTTCTCTCCTAGTTCAAAGATTCGGCCTACCAGATATAGACCTTATGGCGACCAGACAAAACAGGAAATTGACAGTTTTCGCCTCCCTTTACAGGCAGGACAATCCCCCCCTGCTATACGGAAAGTCAGTGGTTTGGTCTTTCAAGATGGCTTATGTGTTTCCTCCAGTAGCCATGATTCCTCGGATCCTCCTAAAGATTTGGGTAGACAGAGCCAGGGTTTTAGCTATTCTCCCTTATTGGCCGAATCGAAGTTGGTTTTCGGAGCTGCTCTGTATGGCGATTTCAGTATGGGAGCTGCCAGTTTCCTCCTATCTTCTGGAAAACAAGAACCTGTCCAAGGATGTTCTTCTGCAGTTCAGATTGACGGCCTGGCTGCTGCAAGGATGATCCTCCAGAGCAGAGGCATTTCCAATTCTATGTCAGAAATCCTCTTGGGTTCAGTACGAAGATCTACGTCCACTATTTATCTTCGAGTCTGGAATAAATTTCTCCACTGGTGTGTCTCCAAAGGTTTGGATTTCTCTTCTCCCCCCACAAGTTCTGTTCTGGATTTTTTGCAGGAAGGTTTTTCAGCGGGTCTCACAGTCTCGACGCTTAAGGGACAGGTTTCAGCCCTGAGTCATTTTCTCCTGTCGGAGTTGGCGTCCCAAGTTCTCGTCAGGCGTTTTTTTAAGGCTGCCATCATTCAACGGCCTCCCAGACGTTCGCATTTTCCCTCCTGGGATTTGTCATTGGTCCTCCAAGCACTCTGCTCTGAACCATTCGAACCTTTGGAAGAGGTATCTCTAAAATTTTTATCCCTCAAGACGGCTTTTTTGGTGGCCATTACCTCAGCGAGGAGGGTCAGTGAACTTCAAGCTCTTTCCGCGGCTCCAGAATTTACTATTTTCCACCAAGATAAAGTCGTCCTGTATGTTAAACCTTCTTTTTTGCCCAAGGTTATCTCTGAAGCTAATGTCAATCAGCCATTAATTTTGCCCTCTTTCTTCCCGTCTCCTTCAACTCCGGAAGAATCACTCTGGCACACTTTAGACGTCCACAGAGCTCTACGAATTTATATAGACCGCACTGCCTTTTTCCGCTCCATGGATCAATTGTTTGTTAATTATTTTGGTAGATCCACAGGCAATGCGGCCTCCAACCACACGATATCTCGATGGCTTTCTGACACTATTCGCTTAACCTACTCTCTCAGTGGTCAGGTTCTTTCATCCCGCATTACTGCTCACTCCACCAGAGCTATGGCTACATCCTGGGCTGAAAGGTCTTCGGCATCTCCAGAAGAAATATGCAAAGCAGCTACTTGGTCTTCCTTTCACACGTTTATCAAGCATTACCGGCTAGACATCTTCTCCTCCTCTGATGCTGACTTCGGGCGTAGGGTGCTTCAGGCAGTTACCTCGTGACCGTTTTTTCCCCACCCAGGAGGAGTCATCTTGCTATATCCCCGTGGTACTGACACTACACGACGGGAAAAATAGTAATTTTACTTACCGTAAATTCTCTTTTCCTTAGTGTAGTGTCAGTACCTCCCTGTGCATTTTTGTATTAAAATTATTTTTTTTGCAAGCTATCTTGTGTTTCTTGGTACTTTCTGGAGGTATGAGGGTTGCCGGGGCTCTTATAGGGAGGAGTAGGAGGGGTTAGGAGGTATCTTAACCTCTTCGGTTCTAGGTCCTTGTCCCAGGAAGAGCGACACCCCGTGGTACTGACACTACACTAAGGAAAAGAGAATTTACGGTAAGTAAAATTACTATTTTTCCTATAGGGAGTCTTATATTCAGGCTTTTTCTTGTTTTCCTAAATTAATATTCAATATTTGTGGGGTTGTCTTATAATCAGGGTCATCTGATAATCAAGCAAATACGGTATATGCTTCTAGCAATGCAGGCCTGGGTCTATGTCCCCAGAATTTAAAAATTACATGTTAGGTACGAAAAACCCTCTTCCCAGATACCAAGCCAAGTTTTTTTCCTATTATAGTTTTTTGAGTTTTCCTATTCTGTGGGTTTTTTTCCCCCATTGCTCATTGACTTTACTATAGCCTACCTCAGCATCCACTCTTCCCTTTATATTTCATGTATTATTATCTTATAATATATCTTTATTCTGGTATTATTTTTAACGTAATTATATATATATATATATATATATATATATATATATATATATATATATATATCTTCTCCCATATTCCAGGAAAAGTCTGATTACTAAATACAGTCCAGAATTGTCACAACAATTGCTAGTAAGCCTTAATATCAAGGGGTATGTGTTATGATCTTAATTAAATAGAATGTATTTGAAATGATGCACTTTGTTAACTTGCTGTCATTCTACAAAGATTACATTTGTAATGCTAATAAGGTTGTGACACTTCTATTTAACATAGAGTTAATCAGAATATATTATCATGCAAAACAGTGATAATGTAGACACTATATAGGATTGGAATGAAAGCTGTTTGTTATGTCCTCACCTGATAGAGTCCATGATGTTACCTGCAGATGCATGCTCTTCCATCACCTTATGCAGACACATATCACATGTAGTCGCAGGTCAACATCTTAATTAGTCACTTGAGACTAATCACTGCATCACTGCTTTTTTTATATTCTTCCTCTATAATGCATGCCATTCAATCTGCTTACACTAGGAACACCACTTTTGATGCAAACTGTGGTGCACATAGGCTCAGAGTGCCAATATCCCTTTGTCCATTCAATGAGCTAAACAACTGTGCTCTGATAATTCTTCTTGTTGTGATTTTTTGTGTACAAGACCTTCGCTCTTGATAGTACTCCACCTCCCCTGACCCTTTTGGTTTGTCTGCTTTTAGGCCTTAGTCTCAGCTTCTGGTACCTCATCTTAATTTAAATTCCTGTTAGCTCCAAAGGACCCAGAGTTCAACCCTTAGGGCTGTTGTGGGAAAGAGTCTGGGTTTTCTTCTGGCTTCCAAGTCCTGATCGCCACATACTATCTTACTGGTGAACAGCTAGATCTAGCTTAATTCTTCACTCCTTTCCAGACCTAGACTAGCATTCATTACACATCATACAATGGATCCCATGTAACTGAATTCTCAATAAGAAAGGTAACATCAACAAGACCAAGTACATTCTGCTCACTCCACTCACACATACAAACACACAAGTGCCAATGTTTCCTTGATCTTGTCTTAGATTCAGGATAGCTTTATGCCTGTAAATTTTGTTACTGTATTAGTCTCTACTACTTGTGATGGGATGCTGTTCCATTTATCTACCACTCAGTAAAGCAAAACTTCCTTACATTACATCTAAACCTCTAACCCTTTAGTTTCGTACTACGATCTGTTGTTCTAACATTACTCCCCTTTAAAATAAATTTCCTTCATGTACTTTATTAAACCCCTTTATGTATTGAAAGGTTTATATCACATCTTCTCTTTTTCTTCTTACCCACAAGTTATACATATTGAGTTTTCTTAGTTTTTCGGTCACCCTCCTCTGAACTATCTGCAGAATGTATGCTCCAGAACTGTACAAAATCCTCCTCTGAACTATCTGCAGAATGTATACTCCAGAACTGTACAAAATACTCTAGGTGTGGTCTGACCAGAGATCTGTTATAAAATACAATCCGTTGTTATGATGGAAATGTTCTGCAATTTGTCCTCTCCTCAAGTGCCCACATTTACCACTACAAGTGTGGATCCTAGACATGTCTAGTTTTCAAAAATATATGGTTGCATGGGGTAAACAGAATTGGACGACTTCAACGATGTCCCAAATAGGACATGACCAGATATCAAGTTGAAAACTGAATTGTTCATGTCCCAAATGTGGTCTTTCGTCCCTACACAACCCGACAAACATAAGCATGGAACGTGTCACTGTAAAAAATGGCTGGTGGTAGAATTAGTGCATTGAAAGAAATAAAATTCTAGATTTTTTAATACCCAGGGGTGTCTTGTTTTAAAAAAAAATAGGGTTAGATCGGGTAGATTGAATTGGCCAGCTTCAAAGATGTTCCAAATAAGACATAGCAGCAGGATGGTCAGATGTCAAAATTCCAAACTAAAAATTGCACACCTCCCAAATGTGGTCTTTTACCCACCAAACAACTTGGCAACCTTATGCATGGCTGTGTCAGGTAGGTGTTTTGCAGCCGCAGCCCGTCCACATTCTGCTCCCATGAAGAGGTAGGTGCCTGTCCTCCCTCCTTCAGCATCCGTTGCCACCTCCGTCTCCCAACTCTTCACTCCTCACGGGGAGCTGTAGACAGTGGCAGCGGGTTTCCATGACGTCACGTCCAAAATATTGGAAGCACAAGAGAATATTTTTACCTGGGCTACCACCTGGTCTGGGATCACCCTGTCAGCTGCAATCCCTCAGGCCCAGGTTCTTTTAGCTCCAGGAATTAGTGTAAAGCTTGGTAGAGTGGTAGAATCCAGACAAGAGTCAGAGATCAGAATCAATACCAAGGTTTTAAATTCAGAATAATTTTTCATTTAGCTTCTGGCCCATTCATCATTCAAAAAATTTCATTTTCTGGTTTTATGGTTTAGATGAGGATATGTCAGGGTCCACGGCGAGAGAATCCTCGCCGCAGCAACTCACCCGAGTACCCGCCGATAGCAGGTACTGTCTCCCACGCCGCATCCTCCATCTTCCCGGAACCAGCTCCTTCTGACTGTGTTAGGCGCGCGCGCGCGCCCCCTCCTGCCTCTTCTAGTTTCCTGCACGACGTAGCCTGGGGAATGCACGTCAACGGCACCACGCAAGGAGGAGGGGCGACATCTAGTGGAGGATTTAAAAACTGGCACTGAGTTTCATTCAGTGCTCAGTTATTTTCCCTGACAGAGCTATTTAGTTTGTGCTCCCGATTTCGTGATTTCTGGTTTGACCCTTGGCTTGTACTTCGTTTGTCCTGATCTCTCCAACCCTGAATTTTGGCTCGTCTTTCGGACTACGCTGATCTCTCCAACCCTGACCTTTGGACCGTCTCTGATTTGCCTTATCATCTAACCTTCCCTCATCTCCTGGAAGGTAGCCTGCGTACTGGGTTCCTCTCCTCGCTTCCTCCAGCCTTATTTAACATTCAATAACAAAATGTGTTGAAACTCTTTTTTAATCTCTCATGCTCTTTCATACTGTCACTTTCTCAAACTCTCATTCATGCTCTCTTGCTCTCATTCACTCTCTTTCATGCTTTCTCTGAATGTCTCCCTACCTTCTCAGCCACATCCCTATATTCTTGCTACACAGCACCACTTTTTGTCTTGTATCTTCATGTTCTTTTTCCTATGTCAGTTTTTCCTTGCCTTCTTTCTTTATCTGCTTCTCCATGGATATGGCCTCCTGGTGAACTTCCTCAAAAGGGCAGAGCATCTGGGCACACTCTCTCCCTTGATTGGGTACAGGCTTGATAGGGTACAGGCTGTTCCTGTGGCTCCACCCTTTTACAAATCTGAACAAAGAGGCCAGAATAATGCAGACAGATTTGTGGAGAAAGAGAAGTGCAGAAACAGCAAAGCTGTCTTTATTATTCTGGCCTCCAGGTAAAAAAAGCAAAGCCTCTCTGCACATCCTCTCCCCTGCTCTTCCAATCAGGGGAATGTGTGCCCTAAGGCTCTGCCCTCTTGTGGAATTTCATCAAGAGGCCATGTGGAAGTGGACAAAGTAAGAAGACACAAAGAGCAAAAAAAAAAGAACTGTGTGGCAACGATACATGGACATGGAAGCGGTCTGCAGAGAAGGTAAGTAGACATTCAGAGCATAAAAGAGAGTGAGAGAGAATGTGAGTGAACATGAAAGGAAGTGTGAGAGAGACTGGATGAGAGTGTGAGAGAGCCTGAGTGAAAGAACCAATGAAAATCAAGTGAAAATTCAGAGCTCTTTGCTTCATTTTCCTATCTTCATTAGGGTTCCTAATCGTTTGAATTGACGAAACTGGCAACTTTTGTTAATATTGAAATTTCCAAATATCCAAATACACAAGACTAGAGGGTAGTCTAGCCTGATGAGATTAGGAAGTTTACGTGGAGATTTATGCTCTGCTATCACTTGCTGGGGAGCTAAATTCTGTTTGGCCACAGCTAGAAATATTAATGAGTTACTTGACTTTTGAATCACTGCACCTTTTACATTCTTCATGTCCTTTTATATTCTCCCTTGTGACACAAGCTGTTAGCCTCATCCTTCAATACTTTACCATAGTCTTAACTGCTGGTGAAATTAGGCTGTTGCAAGTGAATTGTGAAGACTAGCTCAAGTTCTGTCTCTTGACTACCCATAATTACACTAATAAGCTTACAGTGACATAATGGGCTAGCTGTCCTTAAAATAACAGTTTGTTTCTTTGCTAACTGCAGATTTTGTCTGTGAAGGCGTTTATGATCTTGGTCAGGATTTGGAAGAAGCCTATCATGCAGGAAGGCGGAGCAATCAACTGCTCTTAAAACAACAGAGTGACGTGAACTTGTGAAAAGGAAAGAACGGAAGTCTGAAGATGAGGCAGAGCTTAGCTGTCAATTACAGTGAGGTTTTTTTGTCATTTAGCACATTGGCCACATGGTCAACAGTGACACCATTAGCCTTAGGGATTCATCCTGTTTCATTAACCATTTGTCTAATCATGTTGACAAACTAGGCATGTGCACGATAGCAAAAATGTCATGTTCTATTCTATGTTAGAGCTGGCCTAGTACCCGGCTGTCTGTGCATATAATAGCATAAAGCACATGAATCGCGACTCTAGTAGTTACTTAATAACTCATTGGTAGTCAAGAAAGTGATTCCTGGGTCTTTCTCTCTTTAGGAAAATAATTTTCAAAGCATTAGATATATGGTACACACACTAACTAAAAAGAACTTAAATATTACCCTTTGAAAAGTGACATAAGTCTGTCGCTTTGTTCTGTGCGCAACAGGCAGTTGCATAAGCCTTCATTATAGATGAGACAAATTCTTACAGTTCAGTCTTTCTTTTTAATCGCCTGTTATTTGTTCTCTCCAAAGACCAACAGCTAGGATCAAATGAAATCTTTTTAATACTCTGCACTACACAGCTGGTGACTTTGAAAGGGTAGCTCTAAAGCTTATGTCACATTAACCTTAACCAGGACCTTGCAGGCGAAGGATTACATCCTGAAAGCAATCTTCAACTTTACAAACCAGCTTTGGTAGATCTGTATTTTACAAGAATCATCCACAACTTTAGAAATATGAGAAATCTTTGAAACAATAAGCCACAATGTTTGATAACACAGAATATATATGTTAAATTACACTGTCTAAAAATAAAAGGTATTATCTTGAGAATCATACTTGTATGTAACAGCTTTAAAATACCATAAAATATTGGGTATTATACATACCTGTGTATAATACGCAGGTATAGCTTTGCACCCAATTTTGTAGGAAAAAAAGTTATTTGCACTAGACTTGCAAATAAACCAAAAATGATTCAGATACAGTTTTCATTTTGTTTTTGGCCCATTCGTTTTTGTCCAACAAATTTTGTTTCCTACCCTTTTGGTTTAGACAAAAATAGGAGGACTTTTAACATTCAAAAATTAAATCTCTTTTATGCTCTTTCATACTCTCTCTCACTCATGTTCTCTTATACTCTCATTTGCTTTCTCTTTTACTCTCTCTAATTTTCTCCCTACTGCTTTCGTGTCCCTGTCTCCTTGCCACGCTGCTCCGCTTCTAGTCTTGTTCTTCTATCTTCTTTCTTCATCCACTGCTCCAAAACTCTTCTTTCTGCTTTGTTTTGTTTGCTTGGGGGTCCTTCTTTATTTTTGGAGATTTGTACGAATTGACGAAATTGGCAAATTTCCTTAACAATGAAAATCGTATATTATTATTATTATTATTATCCTTTATTTATATAGCGCCAACAGTTTACGCAGCGCTTAATACAATACATAAATTCAAGGGATATGACAAGACAAGAATTGACAGACTAAGACAAACCGATACATTTGGTGGAGAGAGCCCTGCTCGCAAGCTTACAATCTAGAGGGAAATGGGGTGACAAACATAAGGCATAGAGAAAGGGTGAGAGGTATTGTGGGGGTTGTATCGATGACAAGGAAGTTCTAGCAGCTAAGATGGTATGCTTCTCTGAAGAAGTGGGTTTTTAGATGTTTCTTGAATGTTGGGAGGGAGGGAGAATGCTGAAGGTTCCTTGGGAGAAGATTCCAGAGATATGGGGCAGCTCGAGTGAAATCTTGTAGACGGGAAAAGGAAGAGGTGATGAGTGAGGAGGAGAGCCTTAGCCCATGGGAGGAACGTAGGGATCGAGTAGGAGAGTATTTGCTAATGAGGTCAGAAATGTACGGAGGAGCAGTATTATGGATGGCCTTATATGTCAGTACCAGGATCTTAAATTTAATTCTAAAGGTAATTGGGAGCCAGTGGAGGGTTTCACAGAGGGGGGAAGCAGAAGAGGAGCGACGTGCAAGGAAGATGAGCCTAGCAGCCGCATTAAGGATAGACTGTAGAGGAGAGAGTCGAGACAGTGGAGTGCCAACCAGAAGAGTGTTGCAGTAGTCAAGACGGGAAATGATAAGGGAATGAACCAGGGTTTTTGTGGATTCTTGGGTGAGGAATGGGCGGATACGAGAGATGTTTTTTAGGTGCAAGCGGCAGGATCTGGCGAGGGACTGAATGTGAGGGATGAAGGAGAGGTTTGAGTCAAGGATGACCCCAAGGCATCGGGCCTGGTTAGTAGGAGAGATAGTCGTGTTGTTAATGGTGATAGAGAATTCAGGTAGTGGAGTGGAGATGGAGGGAGGGAAGATAATGAGTTCAGTTTTAGAAAGATTAAGTTTCAGGTAGTGTTGTGACATCCATGAAGAAATAACAGACAAGCAATTGGTAATACGGGACAGGAGAGATGGAGAGAGATCAGGAGAAGACAGGTAGATTTGGGTATCATCTGCATATAGGTGATACTGGAGGCCAAATGAGTTGATTAGTTTGCCAAGAGATGAAGTATAAAGAGAGAACAGCAGAGGGCCAAGGACTGAACCTTGGGGGACACCAACCGAAAGTGGAAGGGGCGATGATGTCTTGCCAGAGAAGTTGACAGAGAAGGAACGGTAAGACAGATATGAGGAGATCCAGGAGAGAGCTGTATCTCGAATGCCTATAGAAGCAAGTGAGTCTAGAAGAAGGTGGTGATCAACAGTATCGAAAGCAGCAGAGAGATCCAGTAGAATTAGAATAGAGTAGTGACCTTTTGCTTTGGCAGAGAGCAAGTCATTGGAGACTTTTGTTAGAGCTGTTTCAGTAGAGTGAAGGGGTTTGAAACCAGACTGTAGAGGGTCAAGGAGGGAATTAGAGGAGAGGAAGTTAATGAGGCGGTTGTACACAATCCGTTCAAGCAGCTTAGAGGTAAAAGGAAGCAGAGAGATAGGGCGGTAGTTAGACAAACAGACGGGATCTGAGGAAGGATTCTTTAGAATTGGTGTGATTAGCGCATGCTTGAAGGCAGATGGTACAGTTCCAGATGATAGAGAAAGATTAAATAGGTGGGTAAGTGATGGACCAAGGGATGGATATAGAGACTTTGTAAGGTGTGAAGGGATGGGGTCAAGGGGACAGGTTGTTGGGTGAGAGGAAGAAAGAAGAGTGGCTATCTCTTCTTCGGTTGTAGGGGAAAAGGCAGTTAGTATAGTAGGAGTGGAGAGAGTGGTGTTGAGTGGTGTAGGAGGGAGTTGTAAGGAAGAGAGGTCTTTTCTAATAGTCTCGATCTTCTCTTTGAAGTGGGCAGCAAGATCTTGGGCAGTGAGAGAGGTTTGTGGTGTGGGTGTGGAGGGACAGAGAAGGGAGTTGAAAGTAGAAAAAAGGCGTCGTGGGTTGGAAGAAAGAGAGGATATGAGAGTGGAGAAGTAGAGCTGTTTGGTGAGAGAGAGGGCAGAGTTGTAGGTGTGGAGCATGAATTTATAATGAGTAAAGTCTTCGCTAGATTTGGATTTTCTGAAATAACGCTCAGCCGTGCGGCAGCACTTCTGAAGAAACCGTGTGGTTTTGGTATGCCATGGTTGGCGTTTAAATTGTCGGGGGTAACTTGTAGTAATTGGAGCTATGGTGTCGAGGGATGAAGCAAGTGTGTTGTTATAAAAAGAGGCTGCTGTGTCTGGGCAGGAAAGGGTTAACATGGAAGGTAAGAGAGGTTCAAGTGAGGCTGACAGTTGGGTAATGGTATTGTCTGGTAATGGCCTACAAGTATGAGGTGAACGCTGTAAGTTTGTCTTGTTAGGGGTTAGCACTGGAGAAAAGGATAGAAGGTGGTGGTCAGACAGAGGGAACGGGTAGATGGAGAAGTCTGAAAGGGAGCATGATCTGGAGAAAACCAGATCAAGTGAGTGTCCCTCGGTGTGCGTAGGGGAATTAGTCCATTGAGAGAGACCAGAGGAGGATGTCAGGGAGAGGAGTTTGGAGCTAGCAGAGTTGTTAGATATATCTAGAGGAATGTTAAAGTCACCCAGAATAAGACAGGGGATATTAGGAGAGAGGAAGAAAGGGAGCCAGGCAGAGAGGTGGTCAAAGAACTGTGAGGTAGGACCTGGAGGGCGATATATGACAGCAATTTGAAGAGAGAGTGGAGAGAAAAGACGGATTGTGTGAGTTTCAAAGGAACAGAATGAGAGGGAGGGAGGGCTTGGTATATTCTGGAAGGTGCAGTGAGGTGAGAGAAGGATGCCTACACCACCACCCTTTCTGCCATCAGGCCTAGGAGTGTGGCTGAAGTGTAGTCCTCCGAAGGAGAGTGCAGCAGAAGCAGTAGTGTCATGGGAGGGGATCCAGGTTTCAGTAAGAGCTAGGAGGTTAAAAGCATGGGATAGAAAAAGGTCATGTATACAAGCAAGTTTGTTGCATACCGAGCGGGCATTCCATAGGGCACAGTTAAAGACGGGAGGTAGCTTATGGTTGGAGATGATAGGAATAAGATTGGTTAGGTTGCGCATGTTGATTGAGTTTGCTGGTTTAGAGTGATAGGAATAGGGAAGACTATGTGGGGGACAGGGGTAGTAGAGCAAATATAGGTAGGTTTCACATATAAAGGTTTAGTGTAGAGGTACTGGGATAGCTTTGACGGCAGACAGATGGGGAGGGATAGGATCTGGAATGCTTTAATAGGGAGTAGTGGGTAGTAAAGGGATCTACCGTTTGGTGCCCTCTACTGGCGTGTTCCAATAGAGCTGGTACTTAACTGTCTATATATTAGAAAACCACTGGGGCGGGTGGGAGAGGGGCAGGGAGGGCGGGCGAAAAATCCCAGTTGATTGTATAGATTTGAATGTACAAGTCTAATACACACCCACCAGATTAGACCTAAAGAGTAACCTAAAGATTTATAAATTATATATCAGATAAAAATAACATTGTTAAAAATAAATATTGCAAAATAAAAATATGTAAGTACTATCAGTTTTACTTGTAAGTTACAAGATCAGGCCACTGACACTGATTGAATCCAGTCAATATCCAGTGACCCTAAATGTCACCAATCAGTGATCAGATGGTAATCAGTTATTTAAAAAAAAAAGAAAAATAATAATAAAATTGGTATTTTTTTATTAATAATGTGTGACTCCTTTCTTTGACTCTCACTGATAAGAGCAGAAGGGTCATCTGCTGCAGAGTGTAATTGTGACTTGGACTCCATAAACCTGTTGGGACTATAAACACAAGCCCTAACCCCTTAAATGCAATAATCACATCATCACATTGAATGGATTAACACTGCACAATCATATTGGGTATAATGAGCATCTCCAGGGCCACCTTTAATATTAATTGGACCCTGATAAACCTAATATTTTCTTGGTCAAATAAATAATGCATGAAACCCAAAATTGCAGACATAGATCACAGGTTGCACACCCCAAAGACCAGCCCTGGCACCCCAGATTAAACACATAAGACTTACCCTGGCACCCAAATTGCATCTACAGGACCTGTCCAGCACCCAGATTGCATCCACAGGATCTGCCTCGTGGCCAGATTGCATAGGACTTGCCACCTTTGGCCCAAATAGTGATGTCTGTGCCATCTTTGCCTCAAACACCCTGTCTGTGGCATCTTTGCCCCAAACAGCCTCCATGGGCCATATTTGCCCCAAACAAAGCATGTTGGGACTAGAGGCACACATGCTAACCTCCTGTCAGGTCCCCGCCGCAGTACTCACCTTGGTCCCACGCCGCGTCCTCTTTCTGACCCACGCCGCCAATATGGCGACGTACGAAGAGGGGTCCGATGTGGCAGACCCGCTCACTCCCCGGTGTTGATGGTGCCGCAATCTTCTTCCCGGCACTGCGATCTTCAGGACGGCCGGAACACAACTGCAGGGCCGTCCCAACAGAGACGGAGAACACGTTCCGTCTCTCGCACGCCCTCTAGTGGCGGGCGCGCATACAAATCCTCTTCTTAAAGGCACAGTCGGCAACATTCCCAGGTGCATGGAATCAGATTAATCTTGACATCAGAGGGAGTATCCCTCCCTCCTTCCTATAAATCTGTGCCCTTCAGTTCATTCAGTGCTCAGATAAACTGTGCTCCCTACGTATATACGTCAGTGCTTCCTTATCGTTGTTTAATTGGATATTGACCCTTCGCTTGCCTTATCGTGTCTGAACCTTCGCTGCCTGAACTGACCTCTGCTTATCCTGACTTCATCTACGTCTCATCCCTATCTGTACCTCGCTTTTGATTCACCCACGTCTCCAGCCTTGCATATTGGGCTCCGACTACTAAACCCGACACCTCTTCAATGCAGCGCTAACGTCATTACATTGAAGGGATTAACACTGCAAAATCATTCATGGAGCGATCACGCAACATAGGTAAATAAATGGTACTTGGGCATAACACGCATCTCTAGGGCCGCCTTTAATATTTATTGGACCCTGATATGATTAATATTTGCTTGGTCAAATAAATAATGCATCAAACCCTAAATTGCAGGCATAGATCACAGGTCCCACACCACATAGGCCAGCCCTGGCACCCAAATTGAACACATTGGACCTGCCCCAGCACCCAGATTCCATCCACAGGACTTGCCTAGCAACCAAATTGCATATGACTTTGTCCCAAACAGCATGGCTGTCCATCTTTGTCCCAAACAGCCTATCTGTGACATCTTTGCCCCTAACAGTCTCCATCTGGCACCTTTGCCCCAAACAGCCTACCTATGCCATCCTTGCCCCAAACAGCCTCTCTGTGCCTTCCTTGCCCCATGTAGCCTTCCTGTGCTATATTTGCCCCAAAGCATATAATTATCAATTCAGTTGAAATTAGTGAAGAAAATACCATGTTTAATACATACAAGCCTTAAGCACAATAATAATACTGCTAAGAATAATAACAATATAATAATTTCTCTTTCCCGCTAAGTTCCAGTTTATCTATAAATATCTTGCACAAGTGCTGCTTTAGCAAGTGATGTTGCCATAAGCTTAATTTATTGGTTTGTTTATTTATATAAACATATGCAGTTTGAACAGTGGGAAAATAGTATTGTGTGTTGATCCTTCTCTTTGCTTGACTGCAGGTGTTAATGGATGGATACTCAGGACTAATGAAAGTTATCATTTGAAGGCGAAGGCGAAGGCAAAGGAAAGGCTAAGCAAAAAATATATGCTATAGACATTTTTCCTGATTGACGCAGAGCATTTTTAAGTAGCAGAGACCCTTTGAGTTTAAATTAAGGTTAGCATGATACTCAATAGGAGGCACTGAAGGGTTGCCAGCCATTGCATTAAGTGTCCCCACAGTAGTAGTATGGGAGCTTGCACTGTGTGAGGCTTCATTGAGAGTAAGTGTGTTGCATGAGCATTAAAGTGTCTGGCTGAGTTAGTGTGGGTGTATTTAGAGTGTGTGTGTCTGAGTATGTTAGTGTGAGTGTCTGTGAAAATGCATGTTAGTGTGTTTGCCTGGATATGTTAGTATGTGTAGCTGGGTATGTTAGTGTGTTTATCTATGTGTGTTAGCATACAGACCCTGGTTACACCCCCAGGAACAACCCATTCAAAGATTGTCCAGGAAATGGCTGAGCAAAGAATGTCAATCCTACTTGGAGGGAAGGGGTTAGTATGTATAAAAAGTCTGGTGAAAAGCTTAAAAAGTGGACTTATCACCATATAGGGTTACTACATATTATAATTCTTCTTCTTCTTCTTCTTCTTAATTATTATTATAATTATTATTATTATTATTATTATTATGTGTTAAACAAGGAGCTTGAAGTCTCCAACAGAACGAAAGTTGTTTCAGACAATCCACACAAATACAGAAAATGGTGCAGGTGCACCCATCAACATAGCAATTCATAAAATGTTTCAGCTTATTGGGTCATTTCATTGGTTGCTTTATTGATAACGTCACCAGAGTAATTTTACATTCATAATCCCCATTTCAATTAAATATGCAGTATTTTACACATTGCACCCTTACGAAATTCATAACATTACGAATAATGAAATATTTTTCACTATGTGGAATCATAATACTGAAAGCTCAACATATATAGATGACACATTGATCTGAGACAGACAATTTTTTTTATATCTAAATGGATGTGTATTATTTATTGGATACGTCATTGGCAAATCATGTGTTAGTTCCCCTTGGTTACATAAGTTTCCTGACATCATGATTTTTAAATACATTATGCCACCAGGTAGATTATAAATATGGTTTACTTAATATCTTTCATTAATCTTTCTTTTTTTTTTTTTAAGATTCTTTAGTAAGCACTTTTACTTGTAAGCTGACCTTTAGTTGCATGTATCATATCTCAAATGCTCTTTATATTTATGAAGACCTGGGATTAATGCTCTTTAAAAATTCATTATCTCTCAGTTTATCACATTTCATGAATATGGTAGAAATGTATGTATGAGTATGATTCTGTTATATTTTCTATATTCAAGAACTCTGGGGTTGCTTTCCATTTTGTAAAGTATTTATTTTGGAAGAATAAATCTGTAAATTCAATCATGTGCAATTCACAGCAAATAACTATCTCTTAAAGACTTAATGTGTTTCGCAACTCACTTGGCACTTACCACAAAATGCAAACAAAAATTCTGAGCTCTCTGCTCTGCTTTTTTGTTTATTTCGTTGGGACCCTTCTGTGTTTTCTGACATCCATACAAATGAACAAAATCGGTATATTTGTTCAAATTTAAATTCACACAAATCCAAAAGCACAAGTCTAATGACAATTTGTTTTGGTGTCTGTACATGCAATTTCCAGCATTATTTGCATTTTCCTCTTAACTTTGTCTCTATAAGACAACATTGTTTAATTCCTCAGCATATTTACTAGACTAGCACCAGGGGGCTCTTCGTGTTCGTCTTCGTGCTCGTCTTCGGGGGAAAAATAACCTTCGTATTCCGCGAATATTCGCCCGTTCCTGTCTTCTCTTCGGGCGAATATTCGCGGACATTCTTCGTGCTCGTTTAATCTTTGTTTCCTTACCGGTTGCCTAGCAGGGGTTAATACGGGGTTAACAACACATCGGAGCAGCAGCAGCTGCCGTGAAGGAACGTGTGTGCAACTCTATTGGTCGTTTCGGCAGGGGGCTGGTCTGGCATCAACGAGTGAATTGCAGAACGCACTTCATTTGTTGATGGCAGGCCAGCCCCCTGCCGAAACGACCAATAGAGTTGCACACACGTACTGAGGTGTACTGTACACAAAATGACCTAGAGACAAATGCTCCAAGGAACTTGGCCTCCGTTTATCATACACAAGATCATCATCCATAGATGTTTAATAAAAGAATAGGGATTATTTTACATTTTTAAATTGATTTTGGACCACTTGTAATACATGCCTAACATTTGCTACCTATTCACAATGGCATACTTTACAACAACCCAACTTTTACTGGACAGGACTGGAAAAAAGCAGCACTGTCCACCAAAATCTTAGGTGTGTTGGCAGGTATGCGGATGGAAAAATGTTGGACAAGAACTAAAAAATAGCTTAGGGTTAATGTACGGTTATGTTTAAGATTAGTAGCAGTGTACTGGTTTGGTTAAAGATGTATTATGTCTAAATAATAATTTAATTTTAATTTTAATGGGTTTTAAAAAATTAAGGGGTTTATTTAAATGTATTTTAAAGTTAGATTTATTATTTAGTACTTTATTATATTTATTTAATGTTTATACTAGTGCTACCTACCGAGCTATAACTACCAACGTGTATTTGCATACCTAGATAGCTAAATTAGATGGGACAGGACTGGAAAAAAGCAGGACTGTCCCTGAAAAAGTTGGGTCTGTTGGCAGGTATGTGGATGGAAAAATTTTATAGTATGAAGTGTGAGTTATAGCGTTAATGCTAGTGAGTGTAGAAGTGAAGGCCAGGACAAATAACAAGCGGAAAGGTCCTTGTGATTTGTGCATTATACGTGTATGTGTTATGTGTGTTATGTGTGTTGTCACTGTGTGTTATATGTGTTATGTGTTATGTCACTGTGTTATTTGTGTTATTGTGTGTGTTATGTTTGGTTGGTTGTGTATCAGAAGGAAAATAATGAAATGGAAATGGAAAAGGAAATGGAAAAGGCGAATGAGTGGGCAATTGGTGACCCACTCACCTGTTTCACCCCAGAGCAAAGCATCCAAACACTGTCAGTCCTAGACGTTTGGCAGCGGACTTCCAGAGCTCAGACACAAGGCCCTAGCGTAAGCTGGCCACTCCGGCGGAGGTAGCAGGCGTTGCCACACCGCAAACAGACGCAGCCAGGGAGGAGAAACTGCCCTTACCATTAGGGACATTTTGGGCATGACTCTAGCCAGGAAGCGAACTGGCACAGAAGAGATGCTGGCACCACCACCACAACCACCACCAGCAGCAGCAGCATTGAACAATGGGAAAGGCGAATGAGTGGGCAATTGGCGACCCACTCACCTGTTTCACCCCAGGGCAAAGCACCCAAACACTGTCAGTCTTAGACGTTTGGCAGCAGACTTCCAGAGCTCAGACACTAGGCCCTGGCGTAAGCTGGCCACTCCGGCGGATGTAGCAGGCGTTGCCACACCGCAAACAGACGCAGCCAGGGGGGAGAAACTGCCCTTACCATTAGGGACATTTTGGGCATGACTCTAGCCAGGAAGCGAACTGGCACAGAAGAGATGCTGGCACCACCACAACCACCACCACAACCACCACCAGCAGCAGCATTGAAAAATGGGAAAGGCGAATGAGTGGGCAATTGGCGACCCACTCACCTGTTTCACCCCAGGGCAAAGCACCCAAACACTGTCAGTCTTAGACGTTTGGCAGCAGACTTCCAGAGCTCAGACACTAGGCCCTAGCGTAAGCTGGCCACTCCGGCGGAGGTAGCAGGCGTTGCCACACCGCAGACAGAGGCAGCCAGGGGGGAGAAACTGCCCGTACCGTTAGGGACATTTTGGGCATGACTCTAGCCAGGAAGCGAACTGGCACAGAAGAGATGCTGGCACCACCAACACAACCACCACCAGCAGCAGCATTGAAAAATGGGAAAGGCGAATGAATGGGCAATTGGCGACCCACTCACCTGTTTCACCCCAGGGCAAAGCACCCAAACACTGTCAGTCTTAGACGTTTGGCAGCAGACTTCCAGAGCTCAGACACAAGGCCCTAGCGTAAGCTGGCTACACTGGCGGAGGTAGCAGGCGTTGCCACACCGCAGCAAGTGCAACCAGGGGGGAGAAACTGCCCTACCCTTACCACGGGACATTTGAGGCATGACACCAGCCAGGAAGCGAACTGGCATTGAAGAGACGCTGGCACCACCAGCAGCAGCAGAATTGGTAAAGGCGAATGAGTGGACAATTGGCGACCCACTCACCTGTTTCACCCCAGGGCAAAGCATCCAAACACTGTCAGTCCTTGGCGTTTGGGAGCGGACTTCCAGAACTCAGACACTAGGCCCTAGCATAAATTGGCTACACCGGCGGAGGTAGCAGGCATTGCCACACCGCAGCAAGTGCAACCAGGGGGAGAAACTACCCTCTCCATTAGGGACATTTGAGGCATGATTTCAGCCAGGAAGCGAACTGGCAAAAGATACTGGCACCACCACCAGCAGCAGCGTTGGAAACTGAAAAAGGTGAATGAGTGGGCAATTGACGACCCGCTCACCTGTTTCACCCCAGGGCAAAGCATCCGAAGACTGTCAGTCCTTGGCGTTTGGGAGCGGACTTCCAGAACTCAGACACTAGGCCCTAGCGTAAATTGGCTACACCGGCGGAGGTAGCAGGCATTGCCACACCGCAGCAAGCGCAACCAGGGGGAGAAACTACCCTCTCCATTAGGGACATTTGAGGCATGATTTCAGCCAGGAAGCGAACTGGCAAAAGATGCTGGCACCACCACCAGCAGCAGCGTTGGAAAAGGAAAAAGGTGAATGAGTGGGCAATTGACGACCCGCTCACCTGTTTCACCCCAGGGCAAAGCATGAAAGTCTGTCAGTCCATGGCGTTTGGGAGCGGACTTCCAGAACTCAGACACTAGGCCCTAGTGTAAATTGGCTACACCGGCGGAGGTAGCAGACGTTGCCACACCACAAACACGTGCAACCAGGGGGAGAAACTACCTTAAACATTACAGAGAAAAAAAATTAACTTTCCAAGCTAAGAGCTGGGTAACCCAACTTGGGCAGATTGAATTTAAGAAAGGCAATCTGCTCCATCAGATGAGGTGCCATGCGTGAGCGCTGTGGACTCATGTTGTATGTTTCCAGTCATAGAAAACACGCGCTCACTTTGAACAGTGGTTGGCGGACATGATAGTAGCTGCTGCGCAACCCATGAGAGTGCAGGCCACACACTCTTCTTTTCATCCCAGTAGCTAAGAGGATCAACATTAGGCGCAGAAGGAACTTCACAGAGGTAAAGTTTGACCATTTCAGCAGCACTACTCTCCTTTCTGCTGCTAGCTCTGTCAGATGGTCCAACTATACTCCCAAGTGCCTCTTCCCAAAACGCAGCTGCTCCACTCAGCTGTGTTGTGCTGCTTGTGGCACTGCTGCTGATGCTGCTGCTAGGAGTAGCAGACCACATCATCTCTTCCTCTTCCTGCACCTCTCCCTCCTCGGACAGCATTCCCATTTTACGCTGCCAGTCACGCACCTTGTTGACCAATTGCTCCCGGTAGCTACTGAGAACATTAAATTTCAAAGCTAGCTTTCCCTTAATTCTTGGATCGCAAAGGCACGCTAGCATCATTTCGGGACTCTCTTCCATTCGTTTGCGAAGGTGTACTTTTAGCAGATCCTTCAGCTTCCTGGCTATGGCTGCTACGTCAGGATGTAGAGTGCCACCTTGAACAGCCTCACGGTTTCCAAGGAACACATCCATCTTGCTGCCTAGATGGGAGAACACTGGGATTACCTGGGCCAGACTGGCAGTGTTTGAGCTTAAATTTTCTGTGGCATCCCTGAATGGTTTAAGGACTGCCACTAGCTGGGCGATCACTGTCCAATCCTCCCTATTCAATGGAGAGGTAATCCCAATATTGTGCTCTGAGGCAAGATTATGGATTGCCCTCTGCTGCTCCAAAATCCTCTCCAGCATGTCTAACGTGGAGTTCCACCGTGTACTGACATCCTGGCGTAGGCAGTGTACGGGAAGACCTGACCTCTCTTGCTCTTCCCTCAAAAGTTGGCTAGCCTTAACACTATGGTGAAAGTGCCCAGCGATCTTTCTGCAGCGGGACAGAACTGCTGCTGCCACATTAGTTCCTTCTGACATTGCTGCCTTCACTACAAGATGGATGATGTGGGCTGCACAGCGCACACCAACAATATGACCATCTCGCAGCGCTTTCACCATATTGGCACCTCCGTCAGTTACCACAAAACCAACTTCAACATTGGTGCCCGCCTCTGCTCCCACCCAAAGGCTAAACATTTTCCTCATTGCATCCAGAATATTTTGGGAAGTGTGCTTTTCATCCATCACTTCTGCATGGAGAAGGAAAGATCGGTAGCCTGCTGCAGCAGCTTCCTTAGACACACCGGGCTGCCACCAGTGTGCTGTCAAAGAAAGAAAGGCATGCTGGCCGCTAGGTGCACTCCACAAATCTGTAGTGAAATGAACACACTGACCAGCAGCCTTGGAAAGCTCCTCTTTCACTGCTGCAACACAGGACCGATACAATGAGGGGACAATGTTCCTGCTGAAAGTGGAACGTGACGGAACTGTATATTGTGGAGCCACAGCTGCCATCAATTGTTTGAAAGGCTCCCCTTCGATCATAGAGAAGGATGCCCCTCCAACAGCAATGAACTGACCAATCAGTCGCGTTACTTTATTGGCCTGCTGTTTGGGCATTGACCTTTTGGATTGGAATGCCACAAATTGTTCCAGGGTGGGCTGGACATGCAGTGCTCCAACCTGCCTTGGTCTCTGGCTGCCAGCACTAGCTGCTGCTGCTGCTGCTGCTGCTATTGGCTCAGAAGAAGAAGCTGTTGGGGTTTTTCCACGGCCACCAGCTATGCTGCCTGCACTAAGTTTTACTTCTGCATCTTTCCCCAATAGCACAGCGTTGTGTTGAGTGCTGAGGTGATGCTTCATGCTAGCACTGGTAAAATGGCCAGACACTTTCCCTCTGCTTATTAGCTTCCCACAATGTTTGCACTTTCCATAGCGCCCTTCTTCAACATTTTCAAAGTGCTCCCAAATTGGGGCGCGCATAGCCTTGGAGTGTGCCTTGGGTGCTGCTCCTACTGCTCGGGGTGGATGAACAGAGGCAGAACTAGTGGTGGTGGGACTGGTGGTAACAGTACTGGCCATAGTGGGACTGCTAAATGCTTTAGATTTGCTAGGTTTTGCTGCTGCTGGTGGTGGTGGTGGTGATGGTGATGATCGTAGCGGAGAAGGTGGAGGCTCAGGGGAAAATTGTGCACTAGTCATTTGGACACTGCTCCCTGAGGAATCTGATTCCTGACCACTCATCTCTTCTACTTCCTCTGGCTCATAGTCTAGCTCTTCATTAGCCAGATCGAATGGAATTCCTGCTAGGCTGGAGCTAAGACTGATATCGTCGTGAGACTCGTGACTAGTAGTAGTGCGAGCAGGAAGAATAGACTCTGCACTTGGCCTCTCAGTCTCAGGCTCCTCTGCTACCTCGCTAGGTGGAGTCCCACTATGTGTAGCCCTCTCTCTAACTGTCTTTACAAAAATTTTGTAAGGACTTGGTGGCTTGCTAGAGGTACTAGGAGGACATGGCGTGGCGGTACCAGTGGGAACAGTAGGCGCAGCACTAGTGGTGGTAGAGGCGGTGGGGGTGGTGGTGGTGGTTTTCCCTACAAAGGAATGAGATCGCTTTTGTTTGGAACCCCTCTGAGTCTTGCTGCTAATTTGGCTCTGCTTGGTACCTTGCATGCTGCTTGTGGATGGGGAAGATGCTGCTTGGGGCAAAAGGCACTTCTTTTTAGTCACTGGGCTGGTACTACTTGTGCTACCCTTTAACTTTGAACGTGCTTCTGGTGCTTTAGGCTTTCCGTAAAAAACCATAGAGCTTGTGGGCCTAGCCGCACTACTACTGCCTGCTTTTGGTGCCTTTCCTTTACTTGATGATCCTTCAAGCAATGCTTCCCCAAATGATAAGCGAGAGCTTGGCCTACTTGGCCGACTAGACTGACGCAAAGGCTGCATCTTAGAACTGGTGGTGGTGGTGGTAGATGGAGCTTGTCCCTCCTTAGTCCCAAAAGGAGGATCCATTTCAGATTTTGTGTTGTGTGTGTAGTGTAGTGTTTAAAAAACTATAAAAAAAAAAAAAAAAAAAAGGAAAAACGAATTAAAGACAAAAAAATTAGAATTTATATTGTTATATATTATTTATAATATATTATAGATTAAGATTAAAGAAGATTAGAATTATTTTAGTACTACAGCTAGTAGCTTGAAGCTTTGCTTAGTACAGCTCGTCACAGTCAATTTTTCTTGAAAAGAATTAGAAATAAAATAAAATGTCACAGCAAAACAGTTAGCTTCACTGCTTGCTGAACAAAAACACACAGCACTTATGCGGCAGCACTCACTAGCCCAACAAGTTCACTTCACTGATGGACTGAGGTGAGCAAAACAAATGAAATAAAATGAAAGATTATTAATTAAGAAAAATTGACTTGGTCTCTTGCTGTTGCTAAAACAAAGCACAAACTATAGAGCTGCAGCACCAGTACTAATAAGATTAGCTGAACTATACGCTAGTAGTAATTAATTAATAATATTACTTTTATTTATAGCTAATTTAATTAACTATTAAGATAAGAAAGAATTATAGAATTATTGATATTACTGATTTTAGATTAGACAATAGTAGATGTCTTGAATGTCTACAGTACACTCTACACTAGTATACTATTACTAACTATAACTGACAAATATATATATAATTTTATAATGAATTCAATTATTAATTATATTAATTAATATTACTGATTTTAAATTAGACACTAGTAGATGAATGTCTACAGTACACTCTACACTAGTATACTATAGTATATATATATATGACTGACAAATATATATATATATAATATTATAATGAACTATTAAATTATAGACTCTATTAAATTATTATTTATAAATTCTATTTAATTTATTTAAGCAGGACAGGCAGTAGGCACTAGTGCCAGCCCAGGGCAAGGGCACCCCAGTGCCACTGAGACACTGGGTGCACTGTCAACTCAACAGCACTTACACTACAGTTGATGACAAATTAAATAAAAAAAAATTTAAATTAATCAAATTATTATTATTAATTATATTAAGTAGCACTGAAGTGAGGATGAAGTACACTGTGAGAAATGGCAGGCTAAGGCTTACCAGTCTCACACAGAACAGAACAATCTCTCTGTAACGCTCGGATGCAGCACAGCAGTGTTGCCAAAGCAGTCACAGCGAAAAATGAATGGATCTCTCAGGCAAGCTCTGGTCTTATAAAGGCGCCTTCAGAATTCAAAAACCAGCAGCACAGGCATTGGACGAGACCCTTAGCTTGACGTCACAAGAGTGAGCTGATTGGACAGACGAGATCAGCTCACTCCTGTTTGAAATTTTGGCGGCTGCACGGCAAAAACGAAGATTCTTCGTGGTTGTGAGTCTTCGTCTTCTCCTATGTTTTGCCGGCACTGTATTCTCTTCGGCGTGTCTTCGGAACGAACAAAAAAATGGCCTCTTAGTGCACGTTTTCATGTTCGCCCGAAGACGAATGCGCAAGTCTAATATTTACCATCATTTGCTACTCGGTCTGTTCCATCAATCAGAGAGGTACCATTTTAGGTTGTTCTTACAACTAGCTCAGAATTCAGTAGCAATTCTGGTGGAACTCAACATAAAAAAAATATTTCCACAGTGGTGTTACTGGTACGAGTACTGTAGCCACATGGATAACAACTCAAAACATCTCATTGTAACTGCTGGAACCATACAGCAAAGGTTTTCAATATGTGGGAGCAGTTCACCATTGTCACCACTTAAAACCAGCAATAGTACAACATACATCTGTAATACTATACATGCCAATGTTGATGACAACAACTGGAAAATGTTGTATTTGTATGTGCTTGGCCGTCAGAATTACAATAGAACTGGAACTTATGCTGTCTTAAGCAGAACAATTTTGACATTCTTTTTCTTTCAAGTTTTTTTTTTTCATTATTCTTGCACCAACGAAAAATACAAATCACACTTGTACATTACAATTTACATTACATATGCTTTATTTGTATTTATAAAAACATCAGTGCAGGAAAAGTGGGGACCTTTTTGTTTACATGCTCCAGGGCTCCAAGGTCCTTGATCTGGCCTTGGGTAATCACCTGGACTACTGAAATTATAGAAAATGTACATATAATGTATAATGGTAAAATTATAAAATCTGAAAGCTATGAATTCAAAGTTAGGGTACAAAGATAGAATGTTTGGGAAAATAACGTTTGGGAATCTTAAGATATTAAAATGCCATTGTCAGCAGTCCTGGATTTTCCTTCAGATTCCAATTTATTATGGGAATAACCTTTCTTTTGACTCTAGGAGATCATGCGAGAAGGGAGTGTGTACCCAATGCAGTTTATTATCCTGTTAATAGCATGTCCTTAATTTATTACAAACATATAGGTACCAAGCATCTCATGACAAATAGAACAAAACTATATTATATGGTGCTTTATTAATTTATTATATGTGGAACATATGTGATGCAATGGAAGATTAAAAATGGCAGTAAAAGTGTTTATCACTTAATAAAAATAATAATAATACTTTTGGAAAATCAGAGATTATTAATTACAACAAATAATACATTAACAAACATTCATGTACAACATTTTAGTTACAAGTACAAAAAACAGATATAACATAATCATTCTCTAATTATGTTAATTCACAGAAAAAGTATAATGTTTGACATAAAAACTGTTTACTATAGTGATAGTTGGGAAAAAGGGTATACAAATGTATTAATCAGTAAGTTACATAACACTTGTTAACTATAAAACATTTTTCAACTACTTACACACAATTAGCTCATGTTCTGGTACAAGCATCGATAAAGAAAGAGTGATCATTAGTTTAACTGAATGGTAAAGAAGCCTAATGGCAATGCTTTCTGTGATAATGGGATAGATCGATATTCCATCACAAATTTGCTGACACAATGCTTTATTGAAGTTAAATGTTGGTTCGTGGTTCATAATTTTTACTTTTTAAAGGTCAATGATAAGGACTTTACCATTGATACTCTAAAGCATGATATTTTTCATAGCCAGATCTATTTGATAGATAGATTGATTGGCAAATAGAAAAATACATTGATTTCATACATTCATTCCTACATAAGCACTTTATGACTCAAATAAACAGGCACAAAAACTGAAACTTTGAAAGAAGCAAATATTTTTACTTACTCACCACTTTTCTTTGCCACTCAGGCTTAATAGAGCCTGAATGCTTCCTATTTGATATTTGAAAATGATTGTGGACAAAAAGACTACTTGATACAGTCAAACTACTCCATTGACCAATGATTATGTTATTAAGCCATCAATTTACTTTTATGTTGCTGTTGTAACAAAATATTCTGGTGCCCAGTATCCTACTGATCAAATTCTGCTGTGAAAGGATTTTCACTTAATGTTCAACAAATCATATAAATGTTTAATTAATATGAGGCTGTATGGATCATCATCTATTGCATTACATTGTGACATGAAAAGAATATGTCAGAAATGGCAGTAACAGGATACATAAAGAAGAAATAATTTGATTACATGGGAACATATTTAAAACAATATTTCTCAAACATTGGGACCTCATATTTTTATACATATACAGTATGAACATTTTTTTTAATATTTCCTTTTTTTACGTAATGCTTAAGTTATCGTTTTGCAATTATTCAAATCTCTAAATAATCTGTTGTATAGAGCTTTGTTATAGGTTTAATTCAACTAGCATTCAACGTAAAGGATATGAATGCCCTTGATGCCAAGTCACTAAATAACATTTGGATTCTCTGCACGTCACTGTGGTTTAGAGCAATGAACAATGAGATTAAATGCTAGATCCATATCATATTCAAACACATTCCAACATGCCCTTAGAAATACAAATAAATGTCTTTATTTGGGGTCTTAAAAAAAACAATTTACAGCCTTTCTTAGTTGCATTAGATTATTTTAATCTATATTGTTAACTAAAGACCCTTTGCAAAATCCCAAAGGTTCTATCATATATTGTGTTGCAGCATATGCATAATGGGTTCTATTTTTACTCATATGACCAAAATAAGTTATCTTGACAAAATATTAACAAGGTCATTCAAAATATAAAATTACATATTTAAAAACTCTGCCTACCCCGCCACTTACTCTAAGTACCCTAGATGGAGGGGATGGCAAGCTTTATCCCATTCACTTAAAATCACTGTCTACCCTTTTGCAACCCAAATAAACCTTGCCCCAAAAAGTGTGTTCCCAATGATTTTCAGTACCAACACAAAAATCTGCCTACCCCGCCACTTACTCTAAGTACCCTAGATGGAGCGGATGGCAAGCTTTATCCCATTCACCGAAAATCACTGTCTACCCTTTTGCAACCCAAAGAAACCCTGCCCCCAAAAATTGTGTTCCCAATGATTTTGGGTACCAACGCAAAAATCTGCCTACCCCGCCACTAATATGGTGTCTCTATATTCAAATATCCCTCATTATGTAGCATCAACGTAGTCCAATATTTTCTCTAAAATGTGATAGATTTCACCAAAAACATACCAATTATCTTTGTGAATTGCTATGGTTTCTGTTGACACATTATTATTATTTTGGTAGGGGTAAGAGGTATATGAGTGGGGTGAAACACAGGTCACTGGATCTGTGTAGTGTATAAATGTTACATGAGTTGATATGTTCATATGTCAATTGGTGGTAAATGGGTAGATAAATAAAGGGGAGGGTCCGGCCTAGTTAATAAATTGTTTTCATTGGTAAAGGGGGTCACTTCAACAGCTAACCAGCAGGTGGCAGTATTTATTAGTTGGTACGGTGGACCCTCTGAGCTGGTGATCATTTGGTTGGGGCTGGTGTTAGCTACATGTTACAGGCTTGCCGGATTTTACCCCATTTGGGGTATTGTTGTCAGTTAAGTTTATGATGTGACGGTTATTATATTTATCCACTCATGTTAACAAATATGTTAATAAAGCTGTGGCCTTCTCAATCCAAAAGTTGTCATTCTTTAATGGTAATAAATATCTAGGGAAGGGTACTTGGATGTGCCTCTATGTCTATGCTGCTCCTCTACTTATGCAAATTACCATCTTGTAACAGGTTGTGAGTTACAGGCTCCATGTATTTGATTGGATGCGATACATAGATGATATTTTTTTCTTATTGCATGGTAGTGACATTTATTTTTTCTAATTTTGTGAAACTCATTAAGATCAATAACATTGATCTGACAATGTCCTCAGTTCTACTTGAAAGCACACATGTTTTTAATATATATATCGAAAACCTACAGCCTCCTGAATTGCCGCATTGGGCAATATTTATGAGCCTGGCAAAACTGTTAAAAACCAGGGGATTTAAAAAAAGCATCCAAAGCAATATTTGCATATATCATGTGTAGCCACCTATGAAGCAGCACACGAAAAGGTACAGGAAATCATGCACTGTTTCTGGATGATATTGCCTTCTGAACCATTATTTAACCCCTTGACTGCTAACGACGGCATGGTGCCGTCGCTAGCAGTCCCAGTCAGGTGCTAACGACGGCACCATGCCGTCGCTAGCACTACCCTACCTTGATGGGGGTCTGTGGACCTCCATCACCACCTACCCCGGCGATCTGCCCCTCACATTGAAGGGCATCACCGGGACCACCCGATCCGGCCGGTGACGTCGCGCGTAATGACGCGATGATGTCACCGCGCAACTTTATTGAAAACTGACAATTGTCAGTTAAAGAGATATGGGGCATGCTGCTTAGATGCCTGTATCTCAGGCATCTAAGCAGCTACAGACCCCCAACATATACCGTTGGAAAGGTAATCGCCTTACCTTTCCAACGGTATAAGATAAAATATTAAGTTAAAAATAAAAATATAAAAAAAGTAAAAAAAATGATTTGGGGGTCTCTAAAGGCAGATAAATAAAGATCAAAATTGCCTAGAGACCCCCAAATTAAATTACCTAAATATAAACTAGTTTAACTTTAAAAAAAAAAAAAAAAGTTTAAATATTCTAGCTAAATGATCACTGTGGTAGCCAATGTTACCACAGTGATCATATAGCTATGAAAAGTCACATTCCCTTTTTAAAAATGGCCGATACTAAATTTTAACCCCATGATCCCTTTGATCATGGGGTTAATTTTAGCCAATGGTAGAGGGAGGCAACTTTTGAAATCTTGATGAACTGTAAATTAACTGCAAATATTATTAAAATCAGCCATTTAGCCTGTGCGGTACGTGAGTAACCATCTCATCGCTCGAGCACCTTGCATTTTTACAGTAAAACTTATTTTTGCTGTAAAAGTGATTTTTTTTCTCCCTTTGCCATCATTTCTTTGGGATTGTAAGGGGAAAGAATGGTGTGTGCTTCTGCGAGTGAATATCCATCCCTTACATATAGTACCCTATTGGGTAGTATGTTTTAAACTTATGGCTTATACCTTTTAGATGTTGTGTTAGGGCAATGGGATGTAAGGGTTTTTTCCTTTTTATTATTATTATCTTTTTTATAATTTTTTTAATTTTTTTATTTTATTTTTTGTACTGTTATGAGTGCAGTATGGTTAGAGGTCCTTTTAGGGACCTCTTGAATATGTTTTTAATGCCAGGGATTCAGAATCAGGAATCAGCACTCACTCCCCACAGGAACTCAGGTGCTTAGCTCAACTTGATAAAGACCTCATTGTGAGGTCGAAACGTTGTTGTCCGTTTCCTTCAATAAATCTGTCTGATGGAACCCTTGAGTGCCTGGAGCCTTTTTCTATTTTGATTTAATGCCAGGGATGTCACAATGACATTACTTAGATCACTTTATTTTTTATTATTATTTTTATTATTATTATTATTTATTGTATTATTTTATTGTTAAAAAAAACCACTTCTTTCTTTTTTTTTGCTGATTTGTGTTTAGCATGTGTGAAGAGTGAGAAACATGGTTTCTCTCTGTCCTCCCTGCGATCCTCTTCCCCCGATCATACTGTGATCTCTTCGCAAGTCCCCACAGACTTTTCTCAGAGTTTTTTGAGATGCGTTTTATGGACGTACCGGTATATATATGTACGCTTTTTTAATTTTTACAGTTACCATAAAGAAAATATTTATTGATTGTTGGCCACTAAGGGAGCTACACCTGCAACATCCACGTTCATTGTTGGGTTGCATGAAATAATCCTCCCTGAGCCAATTATAACAAATATTTTTCATGAAATGAGTCCATGCATGTGCTAGTTGTTTCTCAAGCACAATGTAAATATAAAATATTATACTGAACTTGAACAGAACCCTAACTTTTCAATTACTGTAATGTTCAATCTGGCTGCATTAATAATAGTCAATAAACTATTAGTCACTAATATTCTAATATCTATTTTTTATATTTTTGCTGTATATATTTTGCAGCATTTGGTTCAGCCCATACAGTCTGTAATTATTTTTATTTATAGAATGGTTGAAATCACTAATATTCATAAATAATATCTTAAGAGTAAACCTATCAATTGTATCCGAAACATTTCTTGGAGGTAATAAGTAATTGAAACCACAAGTGGAAATAGTATATCATGTATTAATGCAAAAACTGTCTCACAACAAAATATGTTTAGAAGAATAATGCCCTAAGGGAATATCCTATCGAAATATAGATCCATGCACCTTTTAATATAATATGTAGTTAACTGGATATATGTTTGTGCTTCCTGAAATAGTATCTTCATATTTTGATAGTATCCTTTTCTTCTCAGATAATAAACACAACCGCAGTATATTTTATATTATATTATACAAAGTGAGCACGTAATACAGTTAAAGGTAATAATTAATTTACAGCACATTTCACAAATAATTGTAAAATAGAGATATGGGTTGAGGTCTAGAAGAGTACAGTCAACAAAGCATTTAATATGTATATTATAAACAAAGTGTGACTTACATTAGACCGTAAATTACTTTTTTTAAATGTCTTTTGAGAGCACAATAACTAAAATAACTAATAACTAACATAAACATTTGAAAAATATCTCAGGAAATCAGTTGTTCTGTTTTTCTCTTCCCACCAGTTTCCAGCCTGATGTAAGTGACTAGTAAACATTGAGCCTTTTACTTCTTTTGATTCATGTTTCTGTATCTAATCGAAATGCAATTGAAGTATCACCTAAAACCAAGAGAAAACAAAAGAGAACAGCAACATCAGCTTTAAACAAGATGGAACAAAAGTTCATGGAAATGTTTTGTAAATCCCTAAACTAGTTTCCATTATGTTAAGTTTAAGCCATTCATTATTTCTACAGCCATCTTTTTCCCTGCTGAACCTTTCAGTGTCAATTAACTTGCTTGCACTATATCATCTTAAGTACCATTTTGCATTCACTTTCAATTTGCAAATCAGTATGCCACAGAAACATTACTTTTATTGTATATAATATTAGTTTCAGACTTAATTTTCCCTTTGTTTAAACAGTCATTATTTCTTTGGGTTTTGCTATAAGCCAGACATCTTTCTCTATATATCAAGCCATTCTGCATACCAAATGAGTAAAATGATTTATAAGGTGATTAAGAGAGAAGATTAATCACAGTGCTAGTTATATGTTTTGGGAACAAAACGTTACCGGCGTAAGATGAGAAAAAAACCTTTTTTTGTTTTAGAACAGCAAACAATTGCATGGGGCGATGTTCAGCAGGTTACTCTTTGGGTAAAACTATACTTTTTATGCATTAACCCACCTTTTGTTTCTGTAAGTCAAAATTGTTATAGGATGCAATACTTGTTATGTCATGTTTACTCATTGTACTGTGCTTCAAAATATGATGATGCAATATAAATCAATGAATTTGATAATAATAATAATAATATATTAGAGAAGGTTATTTTGGTTATGAACAGCATTAAGATGCAAAATATAAGGAATCTCAACTGTTGTGGAATACACTTATGGAAAGAACAGAAAATTATGTTTTATATTTTAAAAAAAGGCTTTACGACAAGCATTGGCAGATGGCTTTGACTAAAACACTGGAAACTAATAATACGTATTTACCGAAAAAGGCTTAGGGTTATAAGAAAAGCAATTTACATTCTGTATGTAACGTACCTGGCTGCCGGTCCCTCCGGGTCCGCGGATCTTCAGCCGCCACGGAAGAGGGGGAGACCCCCCACCTTGCCGCAGCAGCATCAGCCGCCACGGAAGAGGGGGAGACCCCCCACCTTGCCGCAGCAACCTCAGCCGCCACGGAGGAGGGGGAGACCCCCCACCTTACCGCAACAGCCACAGCTGCCGAGGAGAAGGGGGAGACCCCCCGCCCTACCACAGCAGCTTCAACCGCCGCGGAGGAGAGGAAGACCCCCCTCCTCCGCAAGACAGCTTCTGCCGCCGCGAGGACGGGGAAGACCCCGCAACTCCACACGGCAGCCGCCGCCTTCTGAATCCTGGTCTGGTCCTGCCGCGCGTACGCGCTCTTCCGCACGCCACCTAGTGGCACCAGCCGGTACTACCGGTCCTTTTCGTAATTTGAGGTCTCGCCAACCCCAAGATGGCCGCGGACCGGAAGTGACGTAACGGCATTTTGAATTTATGGCGGGAGAATGCTAATTGAAGTCTGCACTTCCTCTTTCTATTTAAGAGCCTCAGAAACCATTCACCTTGCCTTCTGATGGTTGTACCTATTTGTATAGTGTCATCCCAGTACGCGTTCCTGTTATTTGATTCCTGGCATCTGACTCCGGCTTACATTACGACTATTCTGACTTCTGGCTTCCTGACCTCGGCTTACCCTGAAACGATCCTGACTTCTGGCTTCCTGACCCTGGCTTGCTCATTGGTTATTCTATACTGGACTCTGGTGTTCTGTCTTTGGGACTTGCACACGCTGTTCTACCTGATTACAGGTTCTACCTTACGCTGTGCGTGACAGAATCAGAAGGCCACCATGAGACCTGCATCGGTAGGACAGCAGAGCTCCACGGAGGATCGTTTGGATGGGATGGATCACCGTCTGGATCAGTTTGCCCAAGCTCTCCAGACGTTATTGCAACGCACCGACCCAGCGCTACAAGGTCCTCCGTCAATTGCGGTCCATCCACCTCCATCTGCAACTGTTCATTCTGTACCTGCTCATCTACCTCCTCCTCAACGTTACGGTGGTGAGCCTGCAGCATGCAGAGGATTCCTGAATCAATGTGAGATTCATTTTGAACTTTCACCTTACGCCTTTCCTACTGAACGGGCTAAGGTGGGCTATGTGATTTCCTTGCTCACCGACAAGGCTCTGGCATGGGCCTCTCCACTATGGGAGAGAAATGCTCCTCCGGTTCGGTCCTACTCGGAGTTTGTCTCGACACTGCGCTCAGTATTTGACGTTCCTGGGAGGAGGAGTACGGCATCCGCATCACTGTTCTCCATCCGTCAAGGTTCTCGTTCTCTCCAGGAGTATTCTATTGAATGTCGTACCCTGATGGCAGAAGTTGACTGGACTAACGAGGCACTAGTCGCTGCATTCCTTAATGGACTATCCGAATCTCTGAAGGATGAGATTGCGGCTAGAGACCTTCCTACGGATCTGGACGCGGTAATTCAGTATGTCTCCCAGGTGGATTTGCGTCTTCGCGAAAGACAAACCCAACGAGAAAGATTAAGACGACAGGAGAGAGGAGCGAGGGACACCGTGCATCAGTTTTTTCAAGTTCCGTCCCCATCCACTATGCCTGATTCCACGGAGGAACCCATGCAGCTGGGGGCAGCTAGACTCACTGAAAAGGAGAAGAGCAGGAGAAGAAGGGAGGGGCTATGCCTGTACTGTGGCCTTTCGGGGCATTTCCTGAAGAACTGTTCAAAGAGGCCGGGAAACGCTCGCACCTAGGTAGGCTGAGGGGACCTACTGTAGGTGTGATTCGACCATCCCCTGAGACCAAAATCACCCGTATGACAGTTCCAGTTCGAATAGTCTGGGCTAAGGGCTCCGTGGATACCGTGGCTTTCCTGGATTCCGGCGCCGCCGGCAACTTTATTGACTCCGAATTTTGTAACCGGTTCCTGGTTCCCACCCTTCCCTTGCCCGACCCGTTATCTGTGGAGGCTATCGATGGGAGACCGCTCCTTCAGGAGCACATCACTCTTCACACATCACCTCTTACCCTCTTGGTGGGAGTGGTTCACAGTGAATCAGTACAGTTATTGGTCATCAACTCCCCCTCGGTGCCGATCATTTTGGGGTATCCATGGTTGCGCAATCACAACCCTACGATTGATTGGTTTACGAACCAGATTACGGCTTGGAGCAGCACTTGTATGGACCACTGCCTCTCACCTATAAAGACTGTTCCTGTGACACTAAGCTCCATTGAAACCTCAAAGCTGCCAGATCAGTATCGTTGTTTTGCGGATGTGTTCAACAAGAAGGAGGCGGAGAAGTTACCCCCACACCGACCGTATGACTGCCCCATTGACCTGCTCCCTGGTACCATGCCACCCAGGGGTCGGACCTATCCGCTTTCGGTTCCAGAGACTAAAGCTATGGAGGAGTATATTGAGGAGAATCTTCGTCGGGGATTTATTCGCCGCTCCACGTCACCCGCTGGAGCAGGGTTTTTCTTTGTTAAAAAGAAGGATGGGGGACTTCGCCCTTGCATCGATTACAGAGGATTGAACAGAATCACCAGACGCAACACGTACCCCATTCCGTTGATTTCCGAGCTCTTCGACAGACTGCGCGGAGCTACAATCTATACTAAGCTGGATCTGCGGGGTGCTTATAACCTTGTTCGAATTCGCGAGGACGATGAATGGAAGACGGCATTTAACACACGATCGGGACATTACGAATATACGGTTATGCCGTTCGGGCTATGCAATGCTCCAGCTGTCTTCCAGGAGTTCATTAACGATTGCCTCAGGGATTTTCTGCAACAGTTCGTCGTAGTATATCTCGACGACATCTTGATTTACTCCTCAGACCTTTCCACCCATCGCACACAGGTTGCTCAAGTACTAGATCGTTTGCGGCAACACGGGCTCTACGCCAAGTTGGAGAAGTGCGAATTCGAGGTTCGCAAGGTGCTATTCTTAGGATACGTCATTACCCCAGAGGGGTTTGAGATGGACCCTGCTAAAGTTCGTGCTATCAGGGATTGGCCGCAACCTGTGGGTCTGAAACCACTACAACGCTTTTTGGGATTTGCCAACTACTACAGACGTTTTATCAGAGACTATTCTAAGATCGCGGCGCCCCTAACGGCTCTCACTAAGAGAGGGGCCGACACGATGGTATGGCCGATGGCCGCTGTCTCCGCGTTCACTCAATTGAGGGAGAAGTTTACCACAGCTCCTGTACTCCGACACCCGGATCCCCTACTACCTTTTGTCCTGGAGGTAGATGCGTCTGAGACTGGAGTGGGGGCGATCCTCTCCCAACGAGCCTCCTACAGCGGTCCACTACACCCTTGCGGCTATTTCTCTAGAAGATTTTCTCCGGCGGAGAGAAATTATGATATCGGCAACAAAGAACTTTTGGCTGTCATTTTGGCCTTAGAGGAGTGGCGACACCTTCTGGAGGGTGTACAAGTTCCAACCTTGATCCTGACGGACCATAAGAACTTGCAATATATTGAGTCCGCGAAATGTCTGAACCCTCGACAAGCCAGATGGTCCCTGTTCCTGTCCCGGTTTCCCTTCGTATTGACCTACCGTCCGGGGTCCAAGAATGCCAAGGCCGATGCTCTCTCGCGGATGCACACCTTTCCTGATGAGGAGAATCACGAACCCGAGAATATTGTGCCAACAGCAAAGGTCTTAGCTGCTACTCACCTCACCTGTCTCACTCCCCTCGTGGATCGTATTGCCAGGTTGCAGTCTCAGGCTCCAGGATCTCTACCTACGGGCAAGCTGTTCGTTCCAGTCCGTTTCAGGTCCCGGGTTCTCCGTTTGTCCCATGGCTCCAGAACGGCAGGTCACCCGGGGGTTACCCGCACGAGGGATCTCGTTTCCAGGACTTTTTGGTGGCCAGGTTGGGCAGAGGATGTGGTTTTGTTTGTCCGATCCTGTACTAAGTGTGCAGCCAACAAGTCCTCCAGGAGGGCGCCTGCCGGGTTGCTCCACCCTTTGCCACTTCCCTCCACACCATGGACTCACATTTCTATGGATTTCATTGTTGACTTACCTAACTCCAGAGGGCATACAGTCATACTCATGGTGGTGGATCGTTTTTCCAAAATGGCTCACATGATTCCGTTGAGGAAGTTACCTTCTGCTGCTACACTAGCTGATGTCTTCATACGCGAGATCGTCCGGCTCCATGGACTACCTACCGAGATTGTTTCCGACCGAGGCTCACAGTTCATAGCACGCTTCTGGCGTGAATTCACCAAAGCCTTGGGCATTACTCTGGCCTTCTCGTCCGCGTACCACCCCCAATCTAACGGGGCAGCTGAAAGGGCTAACCAGCATCTGGAACAGTACCTACGCCTGTTCATTAATAACCACCAAGACAACTGGGTTGATCTACTACCCTTTGTCGAATTTGCCCGTAACAACTCCGTGCAAGAGTCCACAGGGGTCTCTTCCTTCTACTGTCTCTACGGTTTACACCCTCAGCCTTTCCCTGGGGCATTTCCCGTCTCTACGGTTCCGGCCCTACAAGAAAGGCTGGTTGCCATCCGGGCTACTTGGTCGTCTGTACAGGAGATGCTACGACTCGCGGGCAGGCGACAGGAACGTCAAGCCAATAGGAAACGTTCTCACGCCCCTGCGTATTTGCCTGGAGACAGGGTGTGGTTATCCACCAGATATCTCAAGCTGAGGGTGCCATCTATGAAGTTGGCTCCACGTTTCATTGGTCCCTTTCCTATAATCCGCCGGATCAATCCGGTGGCCTATGAACTCCTGTTACCCCGAACACTCCGAATTCCTAGAGTTTTCCACCTCTCTCTTCTGAAGCCTTTGGTGTGCAATCGTTTTACTACCAGAAGACCACCACCGGCGGGCACCTCTGTCGCAGATTCCCTTCGACGTTGTCCTCAAATGATTTTGGCTACGCGCAGACAACAAGGGAGTGTACAATATTTGATTCACTGGAGAGGACTTGGTCCGGAGAGTCGTTCCTGGGTTCCCGCTGCTCGTCTCAACGTTCCCCGTCTGGTACGTGCCTTCCTTGCTAGGAGACGTGTGGGTCTTGCCAGGGGTCGCCCGGTGGTCGCCCCTTCGAGGGGGGGTACTGTAACGTACCTGGCTGCCGGTCCCTCCGGGTCCGCGGATCTTCAGCCGCCACGGAAGAGGGGGAGACCCCCCACCTTGCCGCAGCAGCATCAGCCGCCACGGAAGAGGGGGAGACCCCCCACCTTGCCGCAGCAACCTCAGCCGCCACGGAGGAGGGGGAGACCCCCCACCTTACCGCAACAGCCACAGCTGCCGAGGAGAAGGGGGAGACCCCCCGCCCTACCACAGCAGCTTCAACCGCCGCGGAGGAGAGGAAGACCCCCCTCCTCCGCAAGACAGCTTCTGCCGCCGCGAGGACGGGGAAGACCCCGCAACTCCACACGGCAGCCGCCGCCTTCTGAATCCTGGTCTGGTCCTGCCGCGCGTACGCGCTCTTCCGCACGCCACCTAGTGGCACCAGCCGGTACTACCGGTCCTTTTCGTAATTTGAGGTCTCGCCAACCCCAAGATGGCCGCGGACCGGAAGTGACGTAACGGCATTTTGAATTTATGGCGGGAGAATGCTAATTGAAGTCTGCACTTCCTCTTTCTATTTAAGAGCCTCAGAAACCATTCACCTTGCCTTCTGATGGTTGTACCTATTTGTATAGTGTCATCCCAGTACGCGTTCCTGTTATTTGATTCCTGGCATCTGACTCCGGCTTACATTACGACTATTCTGACTTCTGGCTTCCTGACCCTGGCTTGCTCATTGGTTATTCTATACTGGACTCTGGTGTTCTGTCTTTGGGACTTGCACACGCTGTTCTACCTGATTACAGGTTCTACCTTACGCTGTGCGTGACACTGTATGGACAGAATACAAAAGTAAAGAGCTGTCTAGTTCCACAGCTGGCAATCCAATTTCATATACATTAATTTTTTGTTAAACTGCATTTTATGAAACCATCTGAACCAATTCTATATCTATATAAATGTCATTTGGTTTAGACAAACCCTGTTTTGCATTAAAATGTCTATTCAAATGTCTCTTTTTTAGGTTACATATTTTTAACACCATTATGATCTCTTGATTCTGACATATTGAATGCATATAATTGCAATATGGCTATTGTAAAGAATTGAATGTGATCAAATAGTAGAACTTAAAGATGTGTGTGACACAACAGCATTTAACTCTATAATATCTACTTAAGGACTTGCCCTGCACCCAGAATGCACCCACAGTGGTCTCCTCTCAGAGTCTTAGGTCTCCTTTTGATCCTCTCTTTTGATCTCTTCTATTATCTCAGCTCTGTGTTTGCTCTCCTCCTCTTTTCCTTTATCGCCCTTCTTTCTCTTCATCTCTCCTTACTAGCTATTCTCTTTTGTTTATCATTCATTTTTTTCTCTTTATCTTCTCACATTTCTCTTTATCACTTATCCTCTTTCTATTTACCTCCTCTGTTTTCCTATCTTTCCAATTTCTGTATATCTCCCCTCCCCTTTCTCTTTTATCTCTCTTCCTTTCCTTGATCCCCTTCTCTTATTACATCTCCTCTTTTTATTTACCTGACCTCTTCCATTTCTCACATTTACACATGCTTGCTCATACACAAACATCTACACGTAGTAGCGTAAATGACCTGTAAGTGTTATATATAAATTATGTACATACACTACAGTCGTACACTACAGCTTCCCCAATACGCCCCATACAAGTAAGTTTCACACACTAAAATAAACTATTATTATTTTATTAACTTGCAATATTGTGTATGAGCAACTGTCACTGCCTCCTACTCGAACTCTAATCAGTCTGTAACTGCTGCTACTGACAAGTTAAAATGGCACACTTCTATATCTAATGCTTGTCCCTTCCCCTTGTAAATGTTGATTGGCCAGAGAGAAAAAAAAAGAGAAACTCCCACATGTTGTACCCTTCAATAACAGCCATAACCATCAATCGTTATTGATGTTTTGTTTTGGCTACTTCTACCTATCGGTCATTGACATGTACCCTCCTATACACAGTCCCTTCCCCCTTTTACCTCAAGGAGTGCTTGTAATGATGCCAAAATGTCTTGTAATGGTGGCTGCTACATGTGGCAATGAACGGATGAATCCTAATAACATTTCTGCATTTTTGCAATTCATATTGGGCAGTTTCGTAGAGAGTTGCCCTCATTATCGGTAAATTTGTACCAATGCGCGAAACAATTTTCGTTAAAAGAAACAACTTCATACGAATCAGAATACACAAGTCTAATATATATATATATAATAGAATGCCTAATGAGTAGTTAGAATGAAAACAGCAAAGTCATACATAAATAAACATTAAGATTTTGTAGAATCAGTCTACGTTGTAGTCTATAATAATGCTGGAGGATAATGCTGGAGGATATGATTGATATGATTGAGAGGATCATTTTTTTTTACTATACAAGCCTCACAATAATAAAAAGTATGCATTATAGTTTAGACATCTACTTTTATAAGCCTATTGGTATCTCTTAACTATGCCTTGAAAACTCTTAGATTTTAAGGATATGATATATATAATGCTTGGCTATAGCTCTTATATGATTAAAATTCAAAGAATGCCAATTTAATTAAAAATTAATCTATTTAAGCCAAATGCCGAAAAGCTCATTTCTTCTTTTGGCTTTGGTCAATTATCTGAACTGATTTACAACTTATTGGAAAAATTAATTAAGAAAAGATGACAAGTGGCCATGCATAGAAAGATCTTACCCGATGCTAAATTTCTTGGCAAGCATTCTTGTTTCTTAAAATAGTACTTGTAAGCTCCTATGAAATGGAATCCTATGACAGTCTAATTTAAAACTTAATTACATGAAACAAGGAATGGACATGGGAATGTTAAGACCAGAATACAAAGCACATTTGATGTTGGATGGCCTAAAGGAGAAAGAAGGGTAGTTTCTTATGTGAAGATGGTTTAACCATTTGAGAACAGATTCATTTTAAAAGGTTTATACACATATCTGAAACTCGGTGGTTTAAACAGTATAAGAGCTGTTTCATCGGACAATTAATTGACACTACTTCCAACAAGTTACTCACTCATGGTTATATTTTGTCATAAAATGATGTTTTTGTAGTATTTTTCTGTTTTTTGTTATGTTGTAATGGACATCTGTAAATCAGATTTACTAGTCACATTATAATGGCAAATGGAAAATAAGTATATACAGGACTGTCCTTTGTATAGGGCAAAAGTGGAGAGTCACACTAGGCCCATGCCCCTCCCATCTCTTGCTTTAAGGTGCTGCAGGGTCATGTGACCACAGTGTGCACGTCAGGTAAAAGCTCTGCTAAAGGGGCTTGAGGAGGAGCACTGCAAGAGTAGGAGAGCAGAGAGAGATGGAGCCGTGAGAGGCAGATGGGTGAGAAAGAAGGTGTGCGTGTATGGTGTTAGCATGTATGTGTTACTGTATGGAGTTGGTGTGTGTGTTAGTGTGTAAACAAAACAAGGAGCACAAAAAATACATTTGTGATTTAAACAGATATGAGAAAATATATAGAACATTTTTGTTACAAAATTGTGTAACTTGACTGGTGATACTCTTAGCTAAAAACCTGTTCCTTTGTTCGAACTGTTTTGGTTTGTATATACTTAACTGCTCCTAAGGACTAATACAGGTGTTGACTGCAGGACCTGGCATCTGAAGCGAGAGGAAGTTCGAGAGGGAGTGTCTGTGCCAATGCAAATGCTGTATGTGAGGTGTCTCTCTACATTTTTTAATGCCTTTAACCCCTTCGTGACAAAGGCTGATTTTACTTTTTGTACCCTTCATGACAATGGCCGTTTTAAAATTTCTGCGCTGCTCGTGTTTAGCTGTAATTTTCTTCTTTCCCGTTTACTGAACCCACACACACATTATATATTTTTTTTTTCAGAAAAAAATGACTGTTTCTAACTTTTAGTTGAAAAATCTTTTACTTATCTATAAAAGGTAATGAAAAAACCTGCTAAATAGATTCTACTATTTGTCCTGAGTTTAGAAATGCCCAATGTTTTTATGTTGTTTTGCTTTTTTCTACACATTATGGGGCAATAAGTACAGGTAGCGTTTTGCTATTCCAAAGCCATTTTTTCCAAATCTGGTAATTCTTCCCTCCATGTGCCATTTCGGGTATATTTGAAGCCGGCCAATGCAATTTACCCCATCAAGTCATATATTTTTGAAAACTAGACAGCCCAGGGTATTCCAAATGCTAGTATTTTAACCCTTTACAAGCACTAATTCTACCATCAGCTTTTGTCAAACTTTATGGTAGTAATTTTTTTTGCATTTGTTTTTTCACACACATTTTACTTCAGGTATGAATAAACAGGTTCTGGTATATGTCAATATCATAAAACACCCCAATATGTGTTTAGCAACATCTCCTGAGTACAGCGATACCTCACATGAATGATTTTGCCTGGCTGTTTGGGGGCAAAAGGGCCACATTTGGCACATGCGCATTTTTCAATGTTGAACTTTGGCATTTGGGGATCCACTGCCCATGCCCTATTTGGTACATCTTTGAGCCGGGCCATTTCAGTATGCCCAACAAAACCATATATTTTTGAAAACTAGACACACCAGGGTATTTTAAATGCTGGTATTTTAACTCTTTGCATGCACACATTTTACCTCCAGAATTTTTTCAAAGTTTGCAGTAGTATTCTTTTGTGTGTATTTTTCCCCCACACACCTATGTAATGTATGAATTTACAGCTCCTGGTATATGCCGCTGTCACACGACACCCCAATATGTGTTCAGCAACATCTCCTGAGTACAGTGATACCCCACATGCATGTTGGGGGGAACTAAAATGCCACATTTGGTACGTGTGCATTTTTCTAATTGGAAATTAGATGTGTGGCCATCCTTCCCCCCGTGTTAATTGGGACATTGTTGAACCCGGCCAATTCAATTTACCCCATCAAATCATACATTTTTTTAAAGTAGACACCCCATGGGCATTTAATATGCCAATATTTTAACTCTTTCCATGCGAGAATTGTTTTAAGCTAATGTGCTAATTTTAGGACTTGCTCACAAAAATATATTTATTTATATATATATTTATTTTTTTTTGCCTTTTTTTAAAAACATTTTTAAAAAAATTTCAACTTGAAGGTTCCCCTGATAGTGACATCAGTGGGAAATTATTTTTACATTTTACTGTTTTTTTTACAAATTTTTTCTAATTATTATTAATTTTATTTTATTTTTTAATTTATTTTTACTAATCACACTGTGATTAGAAAGCTGGGCTCCATTGACTTGCATGGTTGAATGCAGTACCTGTATTCAACCTGCAAGTGGAGCCAGAGTTCTCTAGAGGGTCTGGAGAGCGTCTAGCGAACTTTTTCATCTTTATTATTTTTTTTTCCCGGGCCGCCGCCATCAGCAAGAAGATAACCGGCAGCTGCGGGTGTGACCGCTCTCCGGAGCGGTCACAGTCCATCCAGAGGTAAGTGTTTGGTGTCGCTGGATGCCTCCTGATCGAGGCATTCCAGCGACACCATTTAAGTTTAGGAGGTGATCGTTGATCGCCTCCTAAACGCTTTTAAAACGGGCGTCAACGGGGAGGGGCCAGACATGGCCCCTGGTGCCGATCGTGGCGTTGCTGAATGCCTCGAGGTCGAGGCATTACAGCAACGCCGTTTGGGTGCAGAAAGCGAACGTAGATCGCTTTCTGCACCCGTTTAAAGACGTGCCGGTCCGGCACGTCATTTGTCGTAAACGACTTGTTTTTCCGTGTCGTGCCAGAACCGGCAATTGTCATTAAGGGGTTAAAGATGTTTTATTTATACACACACACGATAGTCTGCTGTTTGTTTCTTTCTTTGTATTGTACATTGCCTGCCCGTGATGTAATCTGGAGCTGAGCCATATTGCCTTTTGTTTGAAAAGCCACAAATTGCTATAACAAGATTCTTATAAGAGCTACTGTATGTGAACACCAGAGCAGTGTCTTTATAATTGTAAACTACTGTTTGTCATTTTCTTTTTTTGGGTACAATTTACATGAAGCTGACAATTGACACAGTTTGATCTTCAAACAAAATTACACAAAGTTACACAATTTTAAGTATAAGTTTGTATATATATTTTTTCTTGTATCTATATGCTTCTTTTTTGTGGATAGAGGTGTATCTACTTAACACGTAAGCTGCATGGCATTTTCTATATTTATTTTACTTAGCGCCTTATCACCTTTTTAATTTATTTATGTGTGTTAGTGAATATTAATGTGTGAGCATTTGTTGTTAGAGTGTGTGGAAGTTTGTGTATGATGTTAGCACGAGTGTGTGTATAAGTATATGATGTCAGGGTTAAAAACTGTTTTATAGGTATGTCTGTGTGTATTAGTGCATCGTATTAGATTTGGTTGGTGTTAGAGCAACTGTAGGTGATAAGGCATATTTAATTCCCCCTTTCTAGCTGCAAAGAACACTGCAGAGACAGGGACACCTGGGTTGTCTTGCAGGATGCCAGTAATATAAGGTCCTTTGGTTTGATATGAGGAGGGAAGTCACAAGCAAGTAAGTTAGTATGCAACTGGGTAATATTATATAGGGCTTATTTTAGCTAGCTTCATTGGTAGATGCAAACATTTAATAAAATATTAAATAATATTTACTATTACATTACTACATTTTGGTGCAGCTCACAAAAAAGTGATTATTGTGCTTTAAGATTTTTTTAGAACCTATATCTGGGGTGTATACCATTTACATAAAACATGGGGGATAACACATCAAATGCTAAAGCCAAGCAAATAGATTGTCAGGTATATTTCTTTTATGCATGATTAAATAAAGATCGGCTTCTGGTATACCACTCTGTGGACAGCAATATTAATAATTTAAAAAACATGAGATTTCAGTTTCTTGCTTTTATAGCACCATGCATATGGAAATTCTGGTACAGTTCTGTGCTCACAAATACACTAGGTAAGACGCAGACCTTAAATTGTAACTGGGGGTGGTATAAAGGGAGATTGCTGATCTCCCCAAATGGTTCATGGGGCAGTGATCCACAGGGGAACCCGACTCCCAATATGGTAATCTAACCTTAATTATAGAGCAGAGGGACTGCTACACCCTGGACCTACCACCCTAAACCAAGCCTGCCTAAGCCGGTATATGTCACAGGGTATGAATAAGCCTCTTTAAATTTGTTGTCATAAGACTGAACATTGCATCCTTTTCGAGATAAAAAATTGCTGTCTAAAATGTAGAAAAAAAGCTGACTACAATTGATCTAAAGTTTTTCAGGATAGCTTAATGTCTATTCCATCCATGTTTAAATTATCTCTCTGTATTAGCCTCTACTACTTTTGTTTACCATTATGTATAGCATCTTTAAATAACTTTAAAGATGTAGTAAATTCTAAACCTGAAAATGTTGTATTTTTTAATATACTTAGTATAGCTACTAGTATGGTTAGTGTGAGTGCCCCTCCCGAGGTCAGGCTCTGGATCTGACCTTGGATGTATGTGATAATTTGATTCCATTTCTTAACTTAAACATCACACTAAGCCGATTCCCTTTCCATGTGGAACGTAGGTGGTTAAAGGCTGTATGAGCAAGATTGTGACATTTTATTGTTTACCACAAGAAGTATGTATGTATATATGTATGGAGTAAGAACTTAGTCTGTTAGTCTAGTAGATTGGGCCTAGATAATTTTGTGAAAGCTTATTGTTGAAAAAGTTAAGCTATACAAGCTATTAAAGGGTCCCTTAGCTTTTCCTGATCATTTTTATTCAGCAAACCAATTACACTTTTTGTAGCCCTGAGCTGAACACTACGTTATGTGTCAATATCCTCCTGGAGATGGGGTCACGAGAGCTGTATACAATGCACTAGGTGAAGCCTGACTAGAGATCTCTAGAGTGGCATAAAGTCTCTCGCTATACAACCCAGTAACCTGCTTTATTTTTCCCACATTTTATTGAATTGTCTACTTACCTTTCAGTCATCAGAAATAATGACTCCTAAGTCCCCCTATTCATTTGTTACTGGCAGAACCTTGTCCCCAATGCTATATTCTGCCTTTGGATTTTTACATCCCAAGTGCATTAGTTTACATTTATCAACATTAATTTGCAGCTACCAAAGTCTTAACCATTCTTCTAACTTACTTTAACCCTTTGCCATTTGATTTGTTCCATCTAGAAAATCTATCCCATTGCAAACCTTTGCATCATCTGCAGAAATTACCTTTAAGACCTTCTGTAATATCACTAATAAAAATGTTAAAAGTACTAATTCTTGAGGCACCCCACTAGTAACTAGTCCTTTCTCAAAAGATAAATCGTTAACTACAACCTTCTGGCTCCTGTCACTCAACTGTTGCATTATCTATTCAACTATTTTGACATCCAAACCCAAACATTGCAATATACTTTATGTTTATGCAGTTTATATACATTATGGCACATAAGCAGTACCAGGAGTTGTAAATAACATTTCCTGGGAAAGCTTATGCCGTCATGTATTGTATAAAATTTCAGGACCATGGACCATATGAAATAATTGAGGCTGAATAATATAAATATTCTGCACATTTTTTCGTAAATTGCTCTATATATATTCTTCCATTCATATGTAACCAAACATTATAATGAAATAATCCACAATATATAAACTATGACATTGAGGCATTACATCAAAACCATTTAAGCAAAGAAAGTGACCTTTGATCGATTTCTAAGCTTATTTATTGCCATGACATATAAGGCACATCATCGGTCGTTTTTTTTGGTGACATGCCTGGCAGTCCATTGGCCATTAAGGGGTTAAGATGTTAATTTATTCTTGTTTTAACTTGTCTGTAAGTATGGCTTATATAAACTAATTTACGTTATTTACACTGAATAGCATATACAACATTTTTAGTACAACAGTTCGTATATTCGTTTTGCTCAAGTGTTTTTTTTTTATTTAAAGAAGATTGTATGATATTAGAGCTATCTCCATAATTGCATACCTTACAAATATTATTTCCACATTTTAATGTGCCTTTGGTCTATAACCACATTGTATTTGCTTTTGAACCTTTTTGTGAAAAAATACTAGGTGAAAAGATAGAATGTAAAGTTCTTGCTCTTTGGGAGATATACCATGAAATAGGATTCTATAATATTCTTGATCTAATTTTAATATATAGCGAAATGTTTATTAGTGCATAATAATCGCTGCTAAATTCTGTACTGAATGTAATTAAGCTTGCTTTGCTCTTCATTGGTTTATCTCTTATTGACAGCAGGTCAGTTCTATCACTATTTAAGGCCATCTTGTAGGCCTGTATTATATTTAATGGACTGTAGTCCCTTTTTACTAGACGTTCACTGAGATCCTTTTATTGTAATTGAAATAGATGTGTGTTTGTGCAATTACGTCTCAAACAAAGGAACTCCCTGTTGGAATCTTTTTTGATGGCATGCATTGGATGACAGGTTGAGGCATGTAAAAGTGAATTACCTGCATTCAGTTTTCTATAATTTTTTGTATATATTTTCAATTCTAAGGGGTCAGTGTTCATTTTTAAATCCAAAAATGTAATGTTTGATTTATGACTAGACATAGTTAGTTGTATAATATTTTTAGTCATAATTAAATAATCAAAAAAGTAGTTTTTTTGAATTCTGACATATCTCCTTGTCAAATGAAAAGTACCGTATTTGCTCGATTATAAGATAATTATAAATACCCCTCGTCTTATAATCAGGGTCGTCTTATAATCAGACCTCAAATAGGTCTGACTATGAGACGGCTAAGATCCAGATTCCCCGCAGCGGCAGGGGACCTGTATCCACCGGTGCGGGGAACTCTGATCTCTGACAGCTGGGGAAGGTCTGCGCGATGGACGCAGACAACCCCCGCTGCTAGCCACGCCTCCTTCCGGCTGCAGCGTAAGTGCGTGGGATCTACACGCTGCCCCGGCTACATGACAGGGAAGTCAGAAGCACCGGTAAGTTTGGGGGGGGGGGCGATTGAGTGTTAAATGGGGGCATAAGGCATTTCTGGAGGCAGAGTGCTCTGTGAAATGCCTTTTAACCCCCTTTATGCCACTCTGCCTCCAGAAATGCCTTTTTAACCCTCTATACGCCACTCTGCCTCCTGAATGCCTTAAACCTCCCTATATGCCACTCTTCACCATAATATGCCTTTTAACCCTCTAAATGCAAGAGTGGCATATAGGGGTATAAGGCATTTCTGGAGGCAGAGTGGCACATAGGGGGTCAAAAGGCATATCATGGGGCACAGTGGCATATAGGGGGTATAAGGCATTTCTGGGGCAGATGTGCATAACTGGAGGGCAGGTTGGAAAATAGAAGGAAATAAAACCAAAATATTTTTCTCAATCATAGCTTTTATTAAAAAAAAATAGTTTAGATGAATTAACATTTACTGGTAAAACTTTTTTCCTATAGGGTCGTCTTATATTCAGGCTTTTTCTTTTTTTCCTAAATTAATATTCAGATTTGGGGGGTCGTCTTATAATCAGGGTCGTCTTATAATCGAGCAAATACAGTAAATAACGTATATAGCCACCATATTATACATAGAGACTCTCATCTCCATAAATGCCTCCTTCCATGCTGCTATAATTAGATTAGCATATGATTGGGCACATTTTCTAAGGAGGCAACATCCATGGTCGCCTTCATGAAATGTATCTTTCAATTTATTTGGTTTAATATAGGGCTGAAACAACGAATCGATAAAATCGATAATAATCGATAACGGAAATCATTGGCGACGATTTCCGTTATCCATTAATCGAGTGATCGATTAGTTGTTGGAGCACTCGGATCCTTTTACCTACCTCCGCGAGCGTTCCCCGCTTCTGCTTCACGCTCTGCAGTCTCCGCCTTCTTTTAGCTACGTGACCTCGGATGTGACGCGCTTCAATTATCAAGAATTCAATAAAGTTTTCAACTTGAAGGTTGGAAGTGGAACGAGTCCGTAGCGGAGGTAAGTATTCTTTATGTCTATGTGCGAGTGGCTATGTGTGAGACTGGGTGCACGGCAGAGTGGGAGACTGGGTGCAAGGCAGAGTGGGAGTGTGGGTGCACAGCAGAGTGGGGGTGGGGGTGCACGGCAGAGTGGGAGTGGGGGTGCACGGCAGAGTGGGGGTCCACGGCAGAGTGGGGCTGGGGGGGCAGGGGATGCAAGGCAGATTGGGGGTGGGGGGGCAGGGCAGGGTAGGAGACTGGGTACAGGGCAGAGTGGGGGTGAGGATGCAGGGCAGGGGGTGAGTGTGGGTGCAGGGCAGGGTGGGGGGTACAGGGCAGAGTGGGGGTGGGGGGGCAGGGTGGGAGACTGGGTGCAGGGCAGAGTGGGGGTGGGGATGCAGGGCAGGGTGTGAGTGTGGGTGCAGGGCAGAGTGGGGGTGGGGGGGCAGGGCAGGGTGGGAGACTGGGTGCAGGGCAGAGTGGGGGGGGATGCAGGGCAGGGTGTGAGTGTGAGTGCAGGGCTGGGTGGGTGCAGGGCAGAGTGTGGGTGCAGGGCAGAATGTGGGGGCAGGGTGTGAGTGTGGGGGCAGGGCAGAATGTGGGTGCAGGGCTGGGTGCAGGGCAGAGTTGGAGACTGGGTGCTGGGTGCAAAGTGCTGGGTGCAGAGTGCTGGGTGCAAAGTGCTGGGTGCAGGGTGCAAAGTGCCGGGGGAAGAGGCAAAGTGAGTGGTTTAAGTATTAAAACTAGTTTGATAAATATTGTGTTTGGGTTCTTGTACTTTGAAAATATTGTTTTTTATTGTAAATTTTAAGTTGTTTTTTAACATCCAGTTCATTTCATTTTAAATAAACGAAAAATTTGCATATTTGTTTTTATCCGATTAATCGAAAAAATAATCGGCCAACTAATCGATTATTAAATAATCGTTAGTTGCAGCCCTAGTTTAATACATCCATGCTGCCTTTTATATAGCTTTTAATATGTTTAACTATGGATATAAATAAAAAAACTATGCACTAATTGAGACCTCACCTATTCTTCCTATGGTTGACACTAAAGGGTGCTCAGGAGAATTTACACAATCGTTATCGATCTTTGGGAGATGGTAAAAGGTAGGTATAATTGGATCTTCCAAGCCTTGCGTAGGTCTACAATCTTGTCCCTGACATCCTTGGATAGCTCTTTGGTCTTGGCCATGGTGGAGAGTTTGGAATGATTGATTGCTTCTGTGGACAGGTGTCTTTTATACAGGTAACAAGCTGAGAATAGGAGCACTCCCTTTAAGAGAGTGCTCCTAATCTCAGCTCATTACCTGTATAAAAGACACCTGGGAGCCAGATATCGTGCTTATTGATAGGGGATCAAATACTTATTTCAATGCAAATCAATTTATAACTTATTTGAAATGCGTTATTTTGGATTTTTTGGTGTTATTCTGTCTCTCACTGTTCAAATAAACCTACCATTAAAATTACAGACTGATAATGTCTTTGTCAGTGGGCAAACGTACAAAATCACCAATCTACGTTCACTTTCTTCACCCAAACGGTGTTGCTGTAATGCCTCAATGTTGAGGCATTCAGCAACACCGAGATCGGCTTTAGGGGCCATGTGTGGCCCCTCCCCGGGGCGTCAAGGTCCGTAGATACCCTTTTAAAAAGTGTTTAGGAGGTGATCAACACCAAACACCCACCCCAGAATTGTGAATTGTGAATTATATTTCTTGGAAAAATAAATATAAAAATAACAATAAGAAGAAAAAATTAAAATAGTAAAAAAAATGGTAACAAGTAAAAAAAAATGTCCACGGTTCTAAAAAATGTAATATTTGTAACTTGTACTTATTGTCCCATAACATGCAGAATAAAAAGCAAAAAAACATAAAAACATTGGGCAGTTCTAAACTCAGGACAAATAGTAGAATCTGGTTAGCAGTTTTTTTCATTAGCTTTTATAGATGAGTAGATGATATGATACAATCAAAATGACATCTAAAGAAAGCCCTTCTTGTCCTGAAAAAAACAAAGGGATTAAAATTAGTTTGGTTATCTGAAACATTTAAATGTGACAAAAAAGGCAAAAATAGAAGAAATTGGGAAGGAACAAACAGTTTTTCACAGCACTGTATAAATAAGTACATGTTGGACATAGTTGAGTTTTTACAGGTAAGAGGAAACTGTTTTCAGTGTCTATGAGACCTTTGAGTGTTTTGTTTTGGTGCCTGGTTTTATTATATTCTTCTGGTGTTCAATTGGTGTCATTAACATATATTTTTATTTTTCAATGATCCTTAAATATATATAATATTTTATAATTTAGTTACCTAAAATAAAATATACACATTTTCTGTAGTATAAGATTTTATTCCCATGCAAAAGTTGACTATAATCCATTTTGTCTAAGATTCTAAGGGTGTCTGTGTTCGTGCAAGTCACCCTTGAAATATAGATTCACTTTCTCATCAAGCATTGCTTTTCATGGTCAATTAATTGATATGAAGGTGAGATTGTTTGAAATACTGTTATCAGATAATGAACCAAAGATTTATTGGGATAGGCATTTAGGAAGAACATTCTATGTTTATTTGGTGATAAAGTGCCTAAGAAGAACGATTTTTAGAATAATATAACCCATGATATGGAATACATATATGAAGTAAAAAAAGGTCAGTAACCATAAATAGTTATAGCTTTATGTTCTATGCCGCAGTTTAAGCCTTGTGGTGAATGCAGTTTTTTTATATTTCACCCAGGTCTAAGTGTCATGAGCAATAACCATTGTAAAACTATGTAGGTAGAGTATTTTCTTTTATTATTATTATTATTATTATTATTATTATTATTATTATTTATTGTCTTATATAGTGTCATCATATTCTGTTGTGGGAGTAAGGGTGTATTACACAATAGGTAAAAGTGCCACACTTGTATAAGTATTCTCCAAAGGCAGGAGAGGGACTAGGAAAGGTGAGCCAAGAAAGATGGTGGGAAGGTGTTACCTCGTAAGTTCATAGGAGTTATAGAGGGGGCGAGACAGGTATGAGGGAGATAATGAGGGCTTAAACAAGAGCCTTAGCGGCATCTTGTATTAGAAAGGGAAGAATGTGGGCAAGATTTTTTAAATTGAGATGGCAGTTTGAGATAGACTGGATGAGGGGAGTGAATGAGAGGGCAAGTGTGACACCAAGGCAGCAAGCATGAGGGGATGGGGGGATGATTACACCATTGACATTGAAAATAATTGATGAGGGAATTTTAGCATTGGGGGGAGGAAAGATACAAAGTTTGGATGGAGCTTTAGGCATCATGCAGACATCCATTTACAGACTGAGGCAATGCAGTTAAGAGGAAGGGAGAGAGATCCAGAGAGGTGAGGTAGATCTGGCATACAGGTGGCATTGAAAGGTTGAGATTAATTTGTCAATTGAGATAGTGTAAAGTGAGAAGAGAAGGGGTCCTAGAACTGATCCGTGAGGTACACGAACTGAGAGGGGAAGTGTTACATGAAGGTACAATAATAAAGGTAATATGTGAACTAGGAGCAATGTCACGGAGACCAATATCATAAGGCGTTTGAAGAAGAAGAGGGTGGTCCACAGTGTCATGTCCAGTAGGATTGGCATAAAGAAGTGGCCCTTGTATTTAGCAGTGAGTAGGTGATTAGTAACTTTATTAAGGGTGATCTTAGAAGAATGTCGAGAGCAGAATCCACATTGAAGAGGGTCAAGTAAAGTTGGAGTGTATACAATTAGTTTAAGAATTGGACAGATTCAGTAGAGAGGGAGAGGTTGTTTGTTCATTAAATTATTTTAAATAAACGAAAAAATAATTGGTCGACTAATCGATTATGAAAATAATCGTTAGTTGCAGCCCTAGTTTAATGTAGACAAATAAGGAGAGTTAGGTGTATGAGATGATGCAGAGTCAAAGGGGGGAAGCAAGGGCAGCAGGAGGACTGTAGGAGGACTGTGAAGATATTTCACATCTGATAGATTCAAGTTATTGAAGTATGTGGCAAAGTCAGAAACATTAAAGTTAGAGGAAGGGGTAGTTGCGATAGGGCAAAGAAGTGCATTGAAAGTACTGAAAAGGTGTTTCTGAGACAGGGAAGTGATAAAGTTAAAGTAGTTTTCCTTAGAAAAGGTGAGAGCAGAGTAGTAGGAACATAGCATGGATTTATAGTGCAGGAAATTAGACATGGAATAGGACTTCTGCAAAATACATTCAGCTGTCTGAGGAGAATGTTGAAGGTATTGGCTTAGAGTTGTTTGTCAGGGTTGAAAATGTGATTGTCGTAAAGGGCTACGTTCTATAAAAAGCATACATATAATCAGCAATGAAAAACTGAATATGTTCAGATGTTCTATCTGAACATATTCAGTTTTTCGTTGCTGATTATATGTATGCTTTTTACTTTTTTGACATGTGATATCAGGGATTGTAGACCAAGCAGGAGTAGAATAATTTGATAAACAATCCAAGGGTCAAATAGGCAGGCAGTGGTCAATATAATAATTGAGTACATAATCCAAAGGTCACAAGAGGCAGTGGTCATTAAACAGGTACTAAATCTCACAGCAGGCTGCGGTCAGTAGCATAAGCAGGTACACAATTCATGGGTCAAGGTAGGCAGCTGTTAATAGGTAAGGGCAGGCCCGGACTGGCCATCGGGCACACCGGGCGTTTGCCCGGTGGGCCGGGCCACGGCAGGGCCGCATTGACTTAGGGGCTGTCAAAAACATCGGGGTTTTTTTAACTTTATTTAACATCCTCCATGTTAAATAAAGTTTTTTTTAACTTTATTTAACATGGAGGATGTTAAATAAAGTTAAAAAAAAGCCCCGATGTTTTAATTTAAACCCTGTGCGGCCGCAAACCCCTAAGGCCGGCCCTGGTGGGGGCTTCCCGGCCCCTTAGAGCAGGACCGGCCTTTGGGGTGTGCGACCGCACAGGGCGTCACACTCTAGGGGGCGGGGGGCGGTCCGCACCGGGTGCCGCTCATCAGGGGGTGCCAACTTGCGGCACCCGGCACCCCTCCAGAGACGGACAGTAATGTCCGCCGCTGGAGGAGCAGGCTCGCAAGGGAGCGGTATCGGAGGTCTTTAACAGACCTCCGGTTCCCTTGAGTGATTTTAAGCCGGGTTCAACCCGGCTTAAAATCACTCAAGGGAGCCGGAGGTCTGCTAAAGACCTCCGATACCGCTCCCTTGTGATCCGCGCGGCAACAGCTGCTGTGCGCCGGGGTTTGTTGTTAGATCCCGGCGCACAACACTGAAGCCGCGCCCACCGCTGTCCGTGCCCTCTGAACCGGAAGAAGACAGAGAAGACAGAAGAACTGAAGAAGAGGAGCGAAGAGGAGGAAAAGGAGCTGTAAGGAGAAAAGAGGAAAGGTAGGAAAATATTCAGTGAGAGTGGATTAGTATATATGTGTGGATTGGTGTATGTGTGGATTGGTGTATGTGTGGATTGGTATATACGTGTGGATTGGTATATACGTGTGGATTGGTATATACGTGTGGATTGGTATATACGTGTGGATTGGTATATACGTGTGGATTGGTATATACGTGTGGATTGGTATATACGTGTGGATTGGTATAGGTGTGGATTGGTATATATGTGTGGATTGGTATATATGTGTGGATTGGTAAGTGTGTGAGAGTGATGGGTGTTATGCTGTACCATTTCCAATGTCTTTTTCATGATCTAATTATGCTCTAAAAGTACATCATAACTCCCATCACTCTATACTGTTCCATACAGTGGCAGAGCTGGGAGGCAGAGACCTTGCACCCTCACCGCAGGACTCCTGAAAGGTAAGTGAACTTCAAAGAGGGAGAAGGTAGATAGTTAGGAGGGGGTAGATAGGGAGAAGGGCGTGAGACGGGGGAAAGGGGGTAGATAGGGGAGAAGGGAGTGAGAAGGGGTAGATGGGGCAGAAGGGAGTGAGAAGGGGTAGATAGGGCAATCATACTCCTATCATGCCAAGTCTGCGAGTACATCCTGGAATCTGGGTATGCCTGGGCATGATAGGAATGTGATTGCTGTTAACAATCATATATATATACATATAATATTGTTTTTTAATTGTTTTGTCCTATTTTGGTGTGTTACTTACTTAAAATAAAAGGTTTTTTTTTATGGTGTGGGGAGGTCATATTTGGTTTCGGACAGGTAAATGCTGCATTTTCGGTTTCAGTCCAGAATTCGTTTCGGTGCATCCCTACTACTAAGCCAGACAATGAAGTGGTAGGCCTACACCACAACAATGTTTGGCGTAGTATATAGTGATTGGGGTTATGCTGCACTATTGTCAATGTCTGGCTCAATGTATAGTGATAGGGATTACGCTGTACCACTGTCAATGTGTGCCTCAGTATATAGTGATAGGTGTTATGCTGTACCACCGTCATTGTCTGCCTCAGTATATAGTGGTAGGTGTTATGCTGTACCACCGTCATTGTCTGCCTCAGTATATAGTGGTAGGTGTTATGCTTTACCACCGTCAATTTCTGCCTCAGTATATAGTGATAAGTATTATGCTGTACCACCGTCAATGTCTGCCTCAGTATATAATGATAACAGTGAGAAGAGGCAGAGGTGGTAGATAGTGATACAGGGGGATAGATAGTGAGAAAGGGGAGTTTTGTTACAAGTTTTTATTCCTTTCTTTTTTTGGGATGGGGGGGCACCAGAGGAGTAGTCCGCACAGGGCGCCAGAACACCTAAGGCCGGCTCTGCCTTAGAGTGGCGGACCCGGTTGCAGTTGCAGCGGGCTTAAGGGGCTCTGCCTTAATGCGGCCATATAGGCCCAGTCAGTCCGGTCCTGACTGGGCCTATTTTAAGGTAGGAGCCTGGAGCTGCAGCTCCATCAGCCCCTAAGTCAATCCTGCCCTGCCACAGGCGCGGTCGCAGTTGCTGCTTGCTCTGGCAACAAGGTAAATAGGGTGAGGGAAGGGGCTGCAGTGAGAAGGGGCAGAGGGGGGTTAGGTAGTGAGAAAGGGGGAGAGGGGATAGATAGAGGCGGTACATATTGAGAAGTGGGGAAGGGGGTTACATAGTGAAAAGGGGGAACATAGTGAGAAGGGGCAGATAAGATGATGAGAGGGGGTAGTGTGAATGCGTATGAGAATGAATGAATAAATGTGTGGATGAATTGTGTGAATGCGTATGACAATTAATGAATTCATGTGTGGATGAATTGCTTGAATGATTTGTGAGACTGCATTAATGAATGTGTTAATGATTTGTGTGAATGATTAAATGCAAAGATGGTACATGAAGGGTGGGCTTTAACAATAAATAAATAAATAAATAAATATGGGCTGCTCAGGCTTAAATGCCCGGGCCTATTTTTTGTCCCAGTCCGGGCCTGGGTAAGGGCAAAAAGCACATACACTGAAGCAAGGAGAATACCTGAGCACGGGTAACAAGGAACCCTGTGGCACTTCGCCAGGCGTTAGGGGTAATTGAGTCAGAGTGGGCTGCGTCCTCAAGGCACCTGCCAGACACCCGTTATGTTAATGTCTGTGGAAGTCTGTGAAGTGAAACTTATTTTTTATTGCATTTTAATACTAAATAATGAGCTGTTTTACCAATGCTGTGTGGAAGGTAACTATCACATCCATATAACACTGAGTATATTATATCTGGAATGATCCTGATATCCTAATTGTTCTACAAATTATATGCCCATTCATACATAAGGTATACTAAGAGATTAAACATTGTACTTCCTTCATAGTGTGGACACATACCTTGCAAAGGCTAACATTCAGAAAGCAAATACGCACAGTCAACTGTTTCTTTCCAATCAAGGAACTGTTACATTTGATCAGCGTTTCAATGCTAGGAGTGAGCATTTCAGCAGCAATAAATCAGTAAGTTAGTGTTCCTTACACTAAAGAAAAAACATTACAAACTGTTCTTGTCTGCATTTTACAAGCACTATTGGAATTCCAAAGATGTGTGAGTAAATTCAAAATCAGCATATGTCCTTCAGACAAGTTCAAATCTTTATAAATTTTTGAAATATCTATCTAGAAAACATAATTTATATGTTTGTTCATGGTGGGACTTGTAGTCCTCAGGAGGATACAAGAGGATTAAAAAGATTTATAAAAGTACAAGAGGTAAGTAATATTTCAAAGAAGGAGAAATGTTAGAACAAGGTGTGCCAGACGGCCAGTCCAGGGCTGTATACCGATAATACAGATAATAGCTCATGCAATCATCATCATGACCTTGATCAACAGTTACATTGCTACAAATGGAATAAAAAAGTAGAATTAAAGCAAAATCAGTTTGCGTCACTGATCACTTGAAAAACAAAGAGAAATAGTGGAACATGAAAGAGAAAAATATTTTTATTTTAATTTATATGCTATTTTTTCTTTTTGTTTTTGAAGAGAGCCACACAGTCTCCAAAGGGACAATGCAGGTGTGCATTGAACCTGGGACAATGCAGATGTACACTGAACCTGGGACAATGCAGGTGTACACTGAACCCGGGACAATGCAGGTGTACACTGAACCTGGGACAATGCAGGTGTACACTGAACCTGGGACAATGCAGGTGTGCACTGATCCTGGGACAATGCAGGTGTACACAGGTGTGCACTGAACCTGGGACAATGCAGATGTACACTGAACCTGGGACAATGCAGGTGTACACTGAACCCGGGACAATGCAGGTGTACACTGAACCTGGGACAATGCAGGTGTACACTGAACCTGGGACAATGCAGGTGTACACTGAACCTGGGACAATGCAGGTGTACACTGAACCTGGGACAATGCAGGTGTACACTGAACCCAGGACAATGCAGGTGTGCACTGAACCTGGGACAATGCAGGTGTACACTGAACCCGGGACAATGCAGGTGTGCACTGAACCTGGGACAATGCAGGTGTACACTGAACCTGGGACAATGCAGGTGTACACTGAACCTGGGACAATGCAGGTGTGCACTGAACCTGGGACAATGCAGGTGTGCACTGATCCTGGGACAATGCAGGTGTACACAGGTGTGCACTGAACCTGACAGCTTAGGACCAGCTCCTTTTAACAACAAACAGTCTGTGCTGTTGCTAGTCAGATCTGCTGAAAAAACCTATAGTGTACTTGACAATTTAAATGGCATAATGGTACATCCCATTAGCTGCGTGTAAAACTGATTGTGTTTTCCGAATTCCTTCACTTGTAGTCATATGGATCAAATAATAATTGTCACGGAGCTGGCTAGTCCGACCGACTGCCTCCGCTGTCTTATGCTCCCTTAGCCTGGGACAACACACTTTCCCCGGTTCCCCAGTCACTAGCCGAGACTCAGTGTAGGGTAAAACCAAACGAAGACTGATTTATTTTAGACACACAGAGCTGGATATATCCAGCAAAACACACATTAACATAAAACAAGATATTGGGACACAAACCGCCCCCTTAATCTGCCTCTCAGAGACAACAGGGGCAGTAACGGGATTAACAATACAATAGGGGGGAGACTGATTTATACAACATTAAACATCAAAGAATGGTGGTCACTCCCTGGTGGCAGATCCTGGCTGTCTGCTGGAGATAATCCCCTCAGCCAGTGATGAGAGGATACTGCTGGGGGTAGCCACAGAAGTCTTTACAAACCCAGGGCCCATAGTCAATAGGGAGGAGGCTGGCAGTCAGGCTTCTCCAGTGGCCCCAGTGATGGAGGCTTCCGTCACAATAATGTATACATTCTAATAGGCTTTTGAATTCAGATTTGTACAAATTGCAAATTCACTGAATTTTGGTAAATTCTGTGCTTCGTACGAACCCCCAACAAATCGGATGAAAACGAATCAAAAACCTCCGAATTTTGGTCCGAAATTCATGGGCACAAATTAACTCACTCTCACACATGGATTCTCGATGAATCTCTCTCACACTCTCTAAATGTTTCCATATCTTCTCTGCCAAACACTTCTGCTTCTGCCAACTACTTCGTTTTGCGCATCTTCTTCATCGTCTATCTATTATCTTCTATCATCAATCTGATATCTTCTATCTACATCCTCATCTCTGCAGACATAACCGGGGCCAACATCCTCCATAATGGCAGCGCTTGCAGAGACCACCTCTCTCCAATTTTCCAAATTGACTGAACCAAATGGGCAGGGAAAGAAATTTGTGGGCCAAAATTAGTTCAAATATCTTTCAGCTCATTTGCACACATCTACTTTCTAACATATCTTATTGTGCTAGCGATGGAAACCTAAAATATTTTGGGTTCTTGGGGACTGACTGATAAAAACACTGTTAACGGTTACCTGTAATAATATAAACCCATACATGAAAATTGATTTTCTGATTTTTTTTTTTAAACATGAATTTAGTGGGGCCTCAGAATAAATGTAAAAAAATTAACTTTTTGCCGGAAACATTTAAGGCACTTTATCAAAGGACCTCACTTTAATTGTATGTACCGGATATATAAGTAGAGGTGCTGAACACTGACAATATAAGCTAAGTAGTCAGTTTAAGAAATTTTACTAGTTTCATAATATATAACAACTCATTTACACACAGTAAAGCACAGTATTATCATTAAATAACCTGTCAACATTACCCTCATTGTCTCTTCTAGTTACATATAACTAACAAGCTATGAACATATTAATTCATAATACCTGTCAGCAGAAGAAAAACCAATTATACTGACTTGCACATCTCTTTTAATGCCGCATTCGCCAACCGACTCCAATCACAATCCATCACAGGTAAATAAAATACAGTTTGTGAAGCTTCGGGCTGTCACTTATTTACAGAGGGATGTTCCTGGATTGGCCAACTCTCTTGGTCTAGATCGTGACATAACCAAAGGTTTTAAGAGACAAAATCCAAAAGTATGATTTTATTAAATCGATTTGGTCAAAAACTCAGAACATGAGGTGCATCGTTTTGAGCTTCTATTTCTGAAATAGAAATAAGCTGGTTTATGAAGTTGGACAATATTTTTTAATGTTTTAAAGAGAAGTCTATTTTTGGAACACGATGCAGGAAACACATGGAAATAGTTTGACGCAAATAAGGGTACGAAATATTTGTTTATTATAATATAATAAACAAACATATAATAATTTAATCCCACATTGATAGTTTGTGGCATTTGTAACAAGACAAAGACTTTCTATTTTCATTAGTTACATAGCTTGTTAGATAAACATGATTAAACAAGGCTACCTTTTCAAAAAATAATGTTAATTTTTTCCCCACTAAGGCTCTGATGAATGCAGGGTATTTAACAGTTACATTAAAATGAATTACTATAATGTATATTACTATTCCTTGAACATATTATGCTTTTACACATTTTGCTTCTAGTAACATCTGAGTTACTTTATTCATCGGAGTATTATTAAATGACATTTTGCTATAGGTAATATTGAAATTGTTGTGTTTTTGAGTACTTGCAGTTCTAAAGACTGAAAGTTGCCACTGTTGACAAAACCATTATTGCCGTTACAATTATATTGATCTCAGCAGGGTGACTGCGGACATTGCAAAAACACATTAAACAAGACCCAGCATGTGTCTTAATATTAAACATAAAGTATTGTCTGAGAAGGGACAATGACAGCAATAATAATCCATCACCTGAAAAAAGAAATCTATTGATTTGTGTCTCTTTTTGTTAACAGACATAACTCATTTTCTTAAAAATATTTTTTTAACTTTGAATTTCCGTATGTAGTCAGTCAGTATGTAGCTAGTATCTTATTTTGGTTAACTGATTTAGAGTAAACAAAAAAAACATTTGATGGATGGATTTAAAAATGAGAAATTCATTCTGCCAAGCAGTTAACGGTAAAATGCATTTCTGAAAACTGATTCCTATCACTACACATTAACCTTGAAGGATGATTTTAAACCATAAAGATCATTTTTTTGTTTTATTTTTTAGGCCGTAAATTGCATGTTTTCATGTTCTATTTTAGAGCTAGATATGCTTTAAGAGAATATATTATTTTTATACCTAGAAGCTGATGTTGCATTAAAATGTAATATATTGTATCATTGTATAGCTTTTTTTTTATAACAAATATTATTATTATGCACCGTTGCCATTTACCCAGCTGCACACATGGGCAAAGCCCCAAACAGCTAGTTTTTAGAGAGAAAAACTGGTTGGCGAAACAAGAAACTGGGGAAACAGGTCTTCACCTGGGGACTCCAGGTCAAACCCACATAGCAGAAAAGCACTATGATGACCTTCTGTAATAGCTGCAAAACACACAAAGAATGGCACCAAAAATAAAATTCTGAAAATGTGCCAAGTGTGTTGAATGTAAGCGCAATACAGCTTGAGTAATGTGTCTTATTCAGTGTGGCTGTGGTCTGTAATATGTAGGACAAACAAGCAAACTCATTAAAGGAATACATTTTAGAACATCTAAATTTAATATTTCACAGATCAGAGAAACAATGTTTCTAAACATAAACTATTGTCCACAACCTAATAGTGCAACTTTTATGGGTGCTGGAGACAAGGAGATAAATGTAACGAAATTGTCACGCACAGCGAGGTTGGAGACACTGATGCAGGTAGGACTACAAGGAGCAGACTGAAACAAGGTCAAAGTCAAGCAGAGGTCAGGATGCCAGAAGTCAAGAATCCAGAGGTCAGAGTAAACAGGTCAAATACTGAAGACTGAAACAGAACCTGCACTTAGGAGTAGGCACTATGAAACATAGGCACGGCAATCAGAGGGCTAAGTCTTAATGTCCACTGAGAGTTTATAAAGCATGGGAAGTGACTAGGCACCATTAGCGGTATTGGCACCAAAATATGAAAAGGCTGACGTCCCTTCCCGTTGGATTACGGCGGCCATCTTGTACGTAAGTATAGGCTCCTGCAGTTCTTGGTTTTACCACCAGAGGTCTTCCTCTCCTCCGTGACGGCAGGTGAGGCTGTTGGTTGACGGAAGGGGGACTCCCTCTCCTCCGTGGCGGCAGATTGCTGTACTTACTGTACTTACTGTACTTAGGAGATGTTGCTGAACACTTATTTGAGTGTTTGTCAGTGTACATTTATATAAAAAAAACAATATGTGTGTGAAAACAACACAAACAAATTACTACAACAAACTCTGACAAAGACTGTTGGTAGAATTAGTGTATGTAAAAAATGTTTCCAAAAATATATGGTTTGATGGGATAAATTTCTTCGGCCGACTTTAAAGACATCCCAAATAGGACATGAGCCCAGAATGACCAGATTTTGGAAAAAATATTTTAAGATCGCAATAAGCTAATTGTACTTATTCCCCTATTACTGAAAAAAAAACTACACATATTAAGTATTTTTAAAGTATTTTTAAGTATTTAGCAGTTTTTTATTAGCTTTTCAGAGTATAGGATTTTTCCAATAAAAGAAAAAAAAGTCATTTTTAAAAAAAATTAATCACCAACATTGCAAACATTTTAAAACAGTCTTGTCATTAAGGGGTTAAGAGAGCTGTACATAAAAAATGTCCATAAACCTTGATGAATTGAAGCAACGTTCTAAAGCAGAATGTGCCAAAATTCCTCTACAACAATATGAGAGACTGATAGTCATACAGAAAATGATTACTAAAAGGTGGTTCTACAAGCTATTTAATCAAAAGGTGAATTTAGATGATTATTATGTCCTAATATGTAAAACCATAAAATTCAGATAGTGTTCTTCCTTTTTCACACAACCGTATATGTAAATGATTAACCAATGTTTATTAATAAAGCAATTGAATGCAGATCTTGCAGAAAACTATAAACAATATGTGTATTTACAATATCTTATTTTGCATCATGAGGTGAAAATTACATACAAAACTGGAAATCTGTTTCTGTTGGACCTATTGTATCTGGTGTAGAATGGGTTGCAATTAATGTGTAATTTTAGGCAAGTGTAGAGTAATGTAGGGCATGAAATATGCTGTAGGAGTAGACAAGGGTATACAGAATACAGTAAAAGCCATTGAAACCAAAATGTAAAATCTGATAAATAAATATGGAAATCTGAATAGCATGTTAATGTGTTCCTTGATCAAAAGGAAGAAACCCAACTAAATTTCAACTGAAACTCTACACAGATATTGTTTTGTCAAAAAGAAGTAAAATAATAATAAAATATTTTTGACTTCTCCAATTTTAGACAATTTAACCAGATTTTGATAGATGAAAATATAAGATTATTTTACTTAATTGAGCAGATGTAATGCCATAAACCCAAAAGTTATCAGATGATCTACAAAGTTGAAAGAGCATGCTTACATGTTCTATATTGTCTATCTACATTTAGAATACGACCATACCCTGTGAGTGATTTATTTTTTTCACCTACAGGTAAATAATTAATGTTAAAGTACTTACAAATATAAGCATATAAATAATAATACAGTATATAATACTTATTATTGTATGTTACAGAGGATTTATAATTTTTAATTTTATGCCTAAATATAGTTTTATGAGATAAATATAGGCTATATATGGATGTACAGTATTGTTTTATGTATGCTTTTGTTTTTGTATTGTTTAGATTTTTCTTGAAGAATAAAAAGTAAAGAAGCATAATGAAACATTGTTATGTATGTATGTGCATGTTTTAGCATACTTCACAGTAGGTTCACATAATATATACAATCAAGAAAGATATTTTTATTTGTATTATTTATGTTCATTGTCAATTTTGCTTATACTACAATGTTTTAATGTGATGTATAACATGGAAAAATAACAATATTTTTGCATACATCAGTAACAGTTTTAATAATCCTGTCTACATTAAATCTGTCAACATCTGATCTGAATTGCAATTACCTGTCACAAAATCATCCATCATGGAAAGTTTAAGACAAACTAACGTGACAGCAGATGATTCTGTAGATCTATTTTTATAAGGCATTCACAGGCACTTAAAATTCCCACTGCAAGTAGTATAGTAGTAGTATATTAAAATTCCTCAATTCACTATGACGTTAACTGAAATTCCCCTACTAGGGCAGTTGATGCCATTTAACAAAATTGATAAACTTGAAATTATTTAAGGTTGAATATTTCAGAGGTTGAAATGAAAAAAATCTGTTAGTCTATTGTTAATTTATAAATGTTTTGCAAATATTTGTGTGTGTGTGTGTGCAGCGTCCACTCCAAAAGCGGACTCCATTGATATCCAATCTGCTGTGGGCTCTTGCCCTGGATCTTTTAGAGACCTAACGATTATGACAGGCACATTGCAAGTTTGAATATTTGTAAGTTCTTAAGATGAGGCGTGAGATGTGTTCTATAGCCTTGTGATTGTATTTTTTATACTGTACATAACCCACACCTTCATTGTAAAATAATTTTCATTACTACTTAAGTAACTATTATTTCCACTGTTTGTGGGTTCTCTTAAAATTATGATATTTACAATCATGTACTGCAAACATTCTTAGAAAACTCAAAGGTTTAGGCGTGGGATATAACCAATGCTATTTCAGCCCCTATTTAAATTTATTTGTTATGATATTATATCATTCTTATTTATACTTCCTGGTAGATATTGCTAGAAAATAAACTTCATCACTCATTTGAGAATTATGACAGCCTTTCAGAAGCGAGGATTAGTCAATATCCCATTTTTCAAATTCAGATTCATTATTGACCAGCAGCAAATGATTTATATAAGGAAACAATCCTGATTGAAAAATATATATTTTTCAGTTTACCCAATATTATTCATAAATAATTACATTGTTACCTCCAAAGATATAAATGTCTCTTAATATGATGAAAGGTGATTTAGTAAAATATACTTGGAATGCTGACTGACTTTTATATCATTAAATGAGCTATAGAGTGAGCACAAAGCAATATACTTTGCAATTCATGCTATATCGAATATAACAATACATACAAAATAAACAAACTTACACTTAATGCACACGATAAGTTTATTTTGTTCCATAATAAAAAATAATATCAGAGATCAACTTCTGAGACTAGAAGTAAAGAAGAATTCAAAACTGACGATGACATTAAAAGTAAAGTCCCAGTCTATGAGATGAGAGAGTAAAGGGGGGGAAAGAAGGTGATTGGCTGCTTGAGGGAGGATGATTTTATTGTAGCGATGGTCATGTTCGGATCTTAGTATCTCTAAGGCTGGAGAAACAATCAACATCTCTTTGGAAAACAGGCTGTGGGGTATTAAGTGGTTCGACTGCATGCTTCTGTTAACAGGTGAGTGTTAAAAATAAGAAGGGGAGAGTCTGACAGAATCAAGTACAGTATGGAATTCAAGAGAATATATACAGCATGAGCAAAATCTTAGAAATGTGAATAGGAATAAAATATAACTGAAGATGCAAGCTGTGTGCAGAGAAAACTGGCTGGAAAAGAAATCAGTGCAGTGATCGCCTCCTAAAATTCAATGGTGTCGCTGAAATGCCTTGATAACGACGCATTCATCGATACCAAACACCCACCATAGGACGTGCCGTGACCACTCCAGAGAGCGGTCACAGCCACCAATGCGATATTTTACCACTCGCAGGATGCCGATGCGTCCTTTAAAAAACAAAGTTGAAAAAGTTTCTCTCCAGACCCTCCTGAGAACTCTGGCTCTCCTTGAAGGTTTAATACAGGTACTGCATTCAACCATGCAAGTCAATGTAGCCCAGCTTTTAAATCACAATGTGATGAGTAAAATAAATGTAAAACAAAAATAAAATAAGTTAAATTATTTCCCACTGATGTCATCCTCAGGGGAACCTTCTATTTCCAAACTATGTTAAAAAAAATATACCGTAAATAACAATCGTCTTATATTCGAGGTCGTCTTCTAATAGAGGTCTGACTAGAAGACTAAGATCCAGATCCCTCGTAGTGCTGCAGGGGACCTGGATCCTCTTCGCTGGAAGGCGATGGACGTCTGTGCGATGCATGCAGACAACCTCCGCTGATGCCGGCACTTCCTCTGGGGCTTCAATGACGGAGTTCCGGCATCACATGACCTTCCGGTGCTCAGTCATAGAAGCCCCAGAGGAAGTGCCAGCAGCAGTATCGCGCAGACCTTCACCGGCTGCCCCCACTACACAGCAAGGAATCTGAAGCACAGGAGGACAAGTCTAGGGATGCACTGGTAAGTCGGGGGAAGGTAAGAGTGGCATATGGGGGGGGGTATAAAGGCTTTCTGGAGGCAGAGTGGCATATAAGGGGTTAAATGAATATCAGGGAGGCAGAGTGGCATATAGGGGGTTAAAAGGAATATCATGGAGGCAGAGTGGCATATAGGTGGTTAAAAGGAATATCAGGGAGACAGAGTGGCATATAGGGGGATATAAGGCATTTCTGTGGGGCAGAGTGGCATATTTTTCTTGATTCTCAGTTGTCTGTCTGACCGTTTCAAATCCAGGAATGGATACTTTATATTCATTATAGCTACATTGTTGCAACCATCAAGTTACAAGGTATGATTTCTGCTAATGCTGCAAATACCAGGAGACAATTGTGCCTTTGTATTTAGACATTTATAAATCAATCTAAAACTGACTTTGATATTGTTTGATTGTCAACAGTTAAGGTACCATAACAATTATTCAAATTTTGGGAGGTCATTTTATAATCGAGCAAATATGGAATATACCTTATTTGCTTGATTAGAGGATTAGCCTGATTATAAAATGACCCCCCAAAATCTGAATATTAATTTAGAAACAAAGCCTGAATATAAGACTACCCTATAGGAAAAGGTGTTATTAATAAATATTAATCCACATGTAAACTATTTTCATATTTAATAAAAACTATCGTTGAGAAAAATGCATTTTTTGTTTTTATTTCCTTTTATTTGCCAACCTGCCCCCATCTTGCTATTTTGCCCCCCCAGGTATGCCTTATACCCCCTATATGCCACTCTGCCCCCCTATATGCCACTCTGCCACTCTGTCCCTAAATGCTCCCTGATTTACTGATGCATCCATAGACTTGTTCCCCGTGCTCCAGGCTCCCTGGTGTCAAGTGGGGGCAGCCAGTGACGTCTGCGCGATGCTTCACAGAATTCATGTATATACATATAACTTTTCAATACACAGTATGTCGCAGCGGTCTAATCATTTCCGATCTCTCAAACACTCTCATGCCAAGCCAACAAGTAGCTTGAATATTCATTAAAATTTCAGGTGGTGTTAAGTGGATGCACAATTTAGTAGAGTAATCAACTAGAGGAGTATGATCCTTATTTCTATTTTACTATCTCAAATATTTGTTGGAACAACAGTTTACAATGTCAAATGCTATTGTACAGTGCAGGGCCCGGTACAATGTGGGTAGAGTAATAGCCCCCATGCGACCCAGTAAGAGGCATCTTTAGGCCCAGTATTGGGTCCCCACTCTCAGTTTTAAGAACCCTGCTCTTAAGCAATTAAGTTGCGTCAAGATTAATTTTACTAGTGAATAGATGAGTTTGAATCTGTCTTGTCAACTAAACTTGACTAAGGTAGCTCATTAATAGCGAGATTGTTAGGTTACCATGATCATACAAGGTATATTTGCTTGCTCGGCTTATTGTTAAACACGACTTAAGTCACACCCTATTGTCAGCTAAATAAAATACAAGTACATTTCTAGCCAGTATTGAATGTTTTTTCTTAAAAAAAAAAAATTTTCTCATGAAATGAAAAGGTAAAAATAAAATTTACAAACAAAACTGTGTTCTCAATTCGTTTGATGACAATGTGACAAATATTGTTATTACTGTACATAATTAAGTTTACAATTGCTGACTTGTTAAGATAGAACTAATTGCTATTACTTCTTTGTTTAAAGTTAATTAAACAATTTATCATTATCTTTCAGCCTACCTTCATCTCTCTGATGAGTTCCAATGTGGTTCTGGCACTTAAATGAAATTTACGAATAGATGCTTTAATTTCTTCCTCTACACAAACACTGCTTTGCTCATCAACAGTGGGGATAATTGATTTAACCAGATACATTAAAAATCCTTAATGAATTGCATGTCAGCAAAAACATATTTTAATTTATTTTACCATGAATGTACATGATCACATATTTTATTTACAGAATAGTTTTAAACTGATACACTGACAAATAAAGAATTTCATTTCATGCAGTATGAAAATTAGCATTGTATACTTTAAAGCAAACAGCTTCAAAATGTGCATTTCTGATGTTTCTTTATAAATAAACAAAGAATAGTGTTTGGATAAAACATTTCAACAGGGTTTTCATATACCCTTTACAGAGATGTCACAGGTTAGATTCCTTCGATCCGCCCTAAAGCATCCAGAAGAGGTTTAAGAAAAGCTGGGAACCAAGAGGTTACCCTGGATCGTATCGTTGGGCAAATTTTTAGTTTACCTCTGGCCCATCTCAGGATATTGCCTCTTGGGGTGGTCCCTAAGAAGGAGCTGGGGAAGTTCTGGCTTATTCACCTTTTATCGTTTCCACGGGGGGTTCTGTGAATGATGGTATTTGTCCTGAGCTTTGTAGAGTGTCCTACACTTCATTTGATCAGTCCTGGGGGTGGGTTCGGACTTTTGGAAGGGGGCCTTGTTGACTAAGGTAGACGTGGAGAAGGCTTTCCAGTTGCTTCCAGCTCATTGCTCATGTTTTCATCTTTTGGGTTTTTTCTGGGTTGGAGCTTTTTATGTAGATAATTGCCTTCCTATGGGCTGCTCTATTTGTATGAAACGTTCAGTTCATTGTTTGAATGGGTGGTTAGGAGTCCAGGATTCCTTGTTACATTACCTGGATGATTTTCTGTGTGTCGGCCTCCTAGGGTCCGATATGTGTGCTGTGCTCCTTGTTATATTTCTGGTCAAGGTGGCAGATTTTGGTATCCCCTTGCCGCTGAGAATACGGAAGGCCGATGTACGATATTGAAATTTTGGGGCATTAAAATAGACACCATGGAAATAGTGTTTAGGTTATCTGTTGGTAAACACCAGGATTTTCTGAAGAGCATAGTAGCAACCCGAAGTGCAAGGATGACTCTGCGCCAACTTCAGTCTTTGTGGAATTTTGCCTGCAGGGTTATGCCCATGGAGCCCATGGGGCGACTTGTGAGGTAAAAGCTTCCATCATTTTATTCATGTGACCAGATGTCACAGGGATGATTTAGTGGTTTGAGAGACCTTTTTAAAATCATACAATGGCCGGTCTCTGTTGGGGTTTTTGGAGTTTCCGAGCTGTTTACGGAAGCTGCAGGGGATTCTGGCTTGGGAACTTACTTTGCTGGGAGTTAGTAACCAAGTTTTTATAAAAAGAATTTTAGCTATTTTTTTTTTTTTTTAATATTTTACTAATCCCATTGTGATTAGAAAGCTGGGCTCCATTGACTTGCATGGTTGAAATTATTCAACTTGCAAGGGGAGCCAGAGTTCTCATCTTGCAAGAGGCAAAATCTTTCGCAGTGGCACTTGTGACCACTCTCCTGAGTCTGTCCTGGGGTGGGTGTTCGGTGTCACTGAATGCCTCACTATCCAGGTATTTCAGCGACACCATTTAAGCTTAAACTCATTAAAAACTCTTACATACAGCGTATGGCGGACGTTGACACCCCGGGGAGAGGCCACCCGGGGCCACCCTGATGCCGTTCTCGGTGTTGCTGAATGCCTTGACATCGAGCAACATCGTTTAAGTGAAGAAAGTGATAGTATATCGCTTTCTTAGCTTGTTTAATGCCATGATGTGCCAGGCATGTCACTGGTTGTTAAGTGACTGTTTTTTTCATGACGTGCATTAACCCCCTAGATACCTGTTAAGCTTCCACATAACTGTGACAAAAATACACATTACCCATGAAAAACCCAGCACAACAAGGAGAGTGGGACGACCAACAAGAGGTAAGGTAAGGTAAATAGCGCCTAACCTTGTGGTACCCAGCTCCTAAACCCCGCCCCTAAAAAATCCCACCAGGCCTAGCCCTACTCGACACCCCAGTCAAGGGTCCACTCTGGCCCATTCTGATCACCGTGGGCTTCATTAGACATGTGGCCCTGGAAAACATGAAATAAAGTTCATAAGAGTGTTTCAAACAACAACATGGTATGTGTTCTGAACAATAAAAAAATAAAAAAATCTTGGATGTGTATTTTTCACTGATGTTGGGAGCTATGTCAAACTACACCGAAGTCTTTCAAATTACACAAAATAATACAAAGCTTAGGGTAACCACATGACTCGGATTGCCCCCGGGTCCCAGGTCCCAGGGAGCCTCAATCTGGGAAAATGCATATATATATATATATATATATATATATATAAAAATATATTTAATTATAGATAAATATATACCATGTAAAAAAACAAATATGTATAAAACACAACAAAGAACCAAGACACAAATAATAAATACAAAATGAAAAAAAAATAAAATACAAAGACCACAAGAGATTAGATAAAATCCCCACTTCACTTAGAATAATAAAACACTGTTGAGGAGATTATGCCTGGTCAAAATGTAGGACGGGTTTTGTTAAGTAACTTCCTCAGCTGCAGAGACGGCGCATATTTATATATATATATATATATGTATACACATACACACACCTGTGTGTGCAATCTCGTGCGCTTTCTAGTCTGTCCCTGAATGTGTCACCCTAACAAAGCCCACTCTATATTACGTATTTATTTTAAGAGCACAAATATTTTTCTGGGTTTTCAAATATAAAGGGAAAAAAAGATTTCAAGTTCAGATGCTCAAGTTATATGTAATTTTCTATCTCAGTAGGTGGTTTAATGACAACATAAAAACTGTAAAAACGCTATACTTTTCTGACATTCAGGCTACGCTAACATATATATTTGTTTTTCATTGTTTTAATAAACATAGTGAAACAAATAAACCCAAGGAACAAAAATAAAAAGCACACACAGTATTTCCTACTTAATAAGTAGGATTCTACATAGATTATATACTGTAATAATGCTAAATTGCACACGTCGAGAAAAATGTCTGTTAAATTATTTTACACATTCTTAGATTATGAATTTGATTAGATCTTTTTTTTTATTATTTTATTTTAAGCCACGAAAAAACCATACATTAATACAGTTTTCAAGGAAGCATTGGTTTAAATAAAGTTTTCTATTTTAAATGTTTTATCCTTTCTATTTAGTCCTCCAGGTCACAATTTTTTATATTTTTAAAACGCTGAATTTTGAAAATGCTAAAAAAACACATGCCATATTTCACCCTTTCATTGACTTAAATCCCAAATTGTAGATTGGTGTCCTTAACACTATGACACTCATTAAAAAAAAAGGGTTAATTTGTAAAAATTATGCACTGTTAAATTTATGCAAAGTTGTTTTTGTAGCTTTAAAAAATACATCTATACAATTTTTGAATAAAAATCATCCAGCAAATAAGTGCATTCTCTCTTTAATGGATTAAATGTAATTTCCCGGTTTTAATTCTCTGTTTAATTATACCAGTTTATTTAGCAAGGGAATAAAAGAATATTTATTAGCTTTCCTTAAGAATGCTTCATAAATGTGTCTAGAGGGATTTCTAATACTTATGTGTCTTCATTGAATAAATACAAAAAGTGTTGATCATATATTTCCTTAACATCATGTTAATTAAATGGCATGATAGGTTATAATAAATGAGAATAAAAGGTCTTTATTATTTCATTTATTTATTTTACTTGTACAAATTACAGCTTCTTCATTCCTTACGGCATACAACAGCTCTAGGAAGAATTTTGAAGTCTGATTTATTATTGCTGCCTGAGCAGGAATTTCAATTGTGTCACAAATGACTAAGTCATTAATTTATTATTAAATTATACTAAGCTGAGCCACAGAATAACCATTTTTGTTGCTATGGTTTTTTTTTTGTTTACACTTCACAAAGTACAAGGCAAGTTGCAAGGGATGATTAAATAAAAAATTAGAAACATAGAATTTGATTGCAGATAAGAACCATTCAGCCTAGTTTTTGTGATGTAGATACTTAAACCTTAATTGAGAATACTTAAACCTTTAATTGAGAATAGCCTATCCCATTCATGTTTGATGGCATTATGTCTAATAAACATTAAGAATGTGAGGGGCTTCTTTTGAAAAAATAATAGTAAAAAACCCAAGAAAAACCCTAAAGAAAACCCTAAAGGTACAGGCTCAAAATCTTAACATTTCTGAGACTCAAGGTGGTCCACCCACCATCGGAACTTGATACATTTATGAAGAAACACTGCAAAACAAACTTAATCTCAAGGATAACCCAATAGATATAGATTAAAATGCTACATTACCTCTCTCAGTAAAGAAATGGCAAAATGATTGTGAGATCTCCTTTGCTATGGAGAGTTGGTCAAATGTATGGTTACTGATTAGGAATGCGGCCCATTCGCTAAATCTTCATGAAATGTTTTTTAAACTATTACACAGATGGTACTTGGTTCCCTCCCGCTTAAATAGATTTTCTAATCTGACCTCCAGTTTATGCTGGAGATGCGGTTGCGAGGAGGGAACACAACTTCACATTTGGTGGACATGCAGTAAATTAGCGAAGATTAAACTATTAAGCTTCTCTCTTATATATTTAAATCTAATTTCTCTTCACTCGTATACCTGGCTCTTCCATCTGGGCTTACCTTCCTCGTGTATATCGCGCAAACTGTTAGCAGTCAACATTCTACTTGCTATAAAAATGTGTTTGGCCAGATCTTGGTGAAGTATGGCCACTTCTACTTGGACCGAGATCACTAATCAAATTGTGTTTCAAGCAAATATGGAACGATATTTTTATTCCTTAAATCAGAATCTTGCAAAATATCATGATATTTGGTCCTCTTGGCATGATTATACTCAATCATTTCACCTTCTACAGGTTTAACCTAATCCTTGGGTTTCTATCTTTAGTTTTCTTTTTTATACCTAACCGGTGATTGTAGATTTTTTAGTCCTCCTCCGCCGCCGTTGTCGACTGTATGCTTCCTGTATTGTCTGTTGGTGTGTATTATGTATGTTTAAAATAATCTTAATATAACTACAGTTAAGGCCTCAACCCGAGTCTTGAGAACAGCCCCAAAATCCTGTTGTCCCACCGAGCTTTACCTCTGTCCTAGAGGTAGAGATCATGGAACAGTGGGATGGGGTGGCAAAATTGGGACTGTCTAATGCAAAGCAGTTGAGAGGTATGGTTAACCCACCACATCAAAGTACCTAAATCTAGGTGAGTCCTATCTAATCCTAACATGGCTATACTTTTTACTTTGGTCATAACAATGCCTGGCACATCATGAACAATGTCTGGCACGTCATGAGGTTGACCAAGCTTATAAAACAAAGCGATCAACGATGTTGCTACCGCACCTTGACTGTCACTAACGGCGGGTCAGGCTGTGGATCCACGCTGCAGTACAAGGAAAGGCGCCCCCAAGCGGTGATGAAGAGCTACGCAGATTCCTCGTAGAAGAATCAGCAACCAGGGGTCCCCAATAATGCAGGAACACAAAGATAATTCAGGGAGCAGGCAATCGGATAGTCGGGGTCACGAGCAAAGGTCAGGGCAGGCAGCAAACAACGGGTAGTCAGGTACAAGCAGAGTTCAGGCAACAAAAAGCAAAGAGAGGATTCAAAATGCTAGTGAAGGCAATAAAGGCACTATCACAGGCAAGGGATACTTGCAGACTGAGGGTTTAAATATCCCTCTTACTCCAGGATCCTCCTACCCCCTAAATTAGGGGGAGGAGGAAAAAAGATAAATACCCCTTTAGGACGCGGCATGAATATTCATGAGATAGCCATTCGCGCATAACGTTGAGGCACGCGTCCCGTCTAGATCCCTCGATCCTCACGGGGGCGTGCGTCTAGAGGCAGGACGGACCTCACCGCGTCTCCCGCGAACGGAACGAGCAGGGGGCTGAACACGCGGGCTGTGTCTCGGCTCCCCTGCTCGAGGAAGCGCTGGAACCGCCGGCAAGGTAACATTGATATAGAGGCATTCAGCCCCACCCTATGGAGCGATCACATTTTCCCTATTGAAATGCCCATGCCCCAAATGTGGCTGTAATGCCCCAAACATACCCGACAAACTTATTTATGGGTGGTATCACTGTACTCAGGAGATGTTGCTGAACACATATTGGTGTGTTTTTTGGTAGTGACATATACCAGGAGATGTATATAAGGTTATTTATAAAGGTACTTCATAGTACAATGTGTGTGAAGGAAAACACAAAAATATTACTACTACCAACTTTGACAAAGTCTGGTATTAGAATCTGTGCATGGAAAGTGTTAAAATACCACCATTTAAGAAGCAGACACAGACAGAGTGGGACAGCTAAAGGATGCCTGACGAGTCTGATGATGAGCAGCCTGCTAGCAGCAGCTACAGTAGGATGACTACTAGCTTTTTTAGAAGAGTAAAATATTTTCAAATAAAAGACAGAAAAAAAAATTTCACCATATTTTATTATTTTTTATAGAAAGTTAGATGATATGATTAAATAAATATATATCTAATGTGGGGACACTAAATGAGAAAGAAGAAAATTACAGCTAAGCATAAACACTGCAAGAAATGTTAAAATAGCCTTGGTCACCAAAAGTACAATAATTACAATAAACAGCCTGTTCTTTAAGGGGTTCAGCTAATTAGCTGAGTGGTTGCAGGCTTGTAGTGTTTTTGAGCGGTAGAGACAAATGTGTTGCATAATTTGTTGAATGACATAATTATCATAACACAAGAGCTTTTAAGCTTTTACAAAAATATCAGTAACTTTCAGATTTTGCACATGTGGAGCTGACGGCAGTGGAGGTTGTTGAGATCTGTTGGGACATAAACAAGCTGTTGGGACTATCCATGCAAAACTAGGACTGTTGGTATCTATGGCATGCAGTGAATAAGTCATTATTGCCATGGCAAAATATCTACAGTTTTTATAAGTGTACTTTGAAACTTGAGAAAGAATTCAACATATGTTACTCTGCCTGCATCATACCATTTTCAGATTCTTTTAACCACCAATTTTATTTGTCTTAAAACTTATACTAAATGACCCCAGAATAGGAGTGGTCTGATACAGACATTTATAAACATTGGGTTTGAAACATGCATATTACAGGAAGAAATATTGCATATTATGTACAAAAAAAACTAGAAAATGAAAACTGCTGCCCAATTCATATTGATAGTCCAATATGCAAGTTCATAAAAAAGTTATTGAAATTATGGAATGCCAGCTGGATTAAATAAAAAAGATAAAACTAAAAAGCAAACAATATTGCAAAATGAAAGATTTACAAGGTGAGTGCATCTAATTATCAAATTTTAACTTCAAGGCAAATTCTGAACCTAGATTTATATATAGCAGATGGGCATGAAAAAAAACAACAACTTGCACTTTACATTCCAAGACAAACGTGACAGAACATAAAATAAGGCAGTATCAGCTTTAGTGTAGAGGAATTTGTCTGCATGCGCAACACTAATTTTCAATTAAAGCCAGCATTGCTGACTTAACAGTGATTATAAAATATAGTAGTTTGGGATACATCTTTCATGCACTTCCAGTGTTTCCCTGTTGCCACTGGCCCTGTGGGACCGGCTGGTATCAGCAACACAGTAACCATACCTTCAACCCAATCACTGTTAAAAGATTGTGTTTTGCCCATTTCATATGTAAAAAAGAGGTGTGCATAGCTAACAACAGTGCTGAATTGTGTGGGACATTCCTGAGTTTGGAGTTTTGTTCCTCTGTCCTGCAAAGCGGTGATCTGTAGACTTGTGCAGATAGACCAAGAATGATTCAGACAAATTTTTAATTTCTATTTTGAACAACAAAGTTTGTTTCCTGTCTTTTGATTCAGATGACATTTGTAGACCTTTTTCCATTCGGAAACAACATTTTTTTGTCACGCACCCTCACTCGTGCTCTCTCATGCACCTCCTACCTTCTCCTCTGCCTACTTCTGTGTCCCTTCTTCTGCGCAGCTCTGCTTCTTCCCATGACTCTTCTTGTTCTCTCTTTTGTCTTCTATCATCATCTTCTTCTCTACAGTCTTAGTTCCAGTAACCAGGCCTCCTGGAGTACTTCTATAAAAAAGATTGAATGCAGGTGGATTCAAGGAGAAAAAGAGGTGCAGAAACACTTCTCTTTCACGGCGAATCCTTCTGCAATATTCTGGCCTCTTCTTCCAAGGTTGTCACAGCACCCCTCACATGGACATCATCTCCCCTGTTCCTCCAATTAGGGGAGAGGGTGTGTGCTGAGGCTCTGGCCTTTGTAGAACAGAGCCATGCCCTCACTATTTTTTGTTTCTTTTGTTTGTAGTCACAACTCTGCAAGTCGTTGCCCATTGGTCAGTTCAGCTCAACTGGTCTGGGATTATGTACCCTTAACTAGTTTGAGGAAGTGGTACCTGACTATGGCTGTTGGCACCAACACTCTGGGAACACATTGGGAGATAATTGCCTGTAGTACCCAGAGTCATGCAGCTGGCACGTAATTTTTGGTTTGGATATATTACCTTATTTGCTTTAATGTTAAGAAAACTGTGGTCAAGGCAGTTACTTGCCCCCCCCTGGAGCGACACCTATGTCGCCAATCAACCAGAGAGCCCGGTTTCTATTCCTAAACAATTATACTCAGCTTCCAGTCATATGAACAGGCCTACTGGACTCAGGGCGGCCATGCCTTAAGGTCTGTGGGACTCTGGGTGATGTCTGACAGGGCTGCAGGTTTATAGCTCTTTTCTACTTCATGCTGAGGTTAAGGATGAACAGCACACATCAGCTCACATTTTGGTAGCCATACTATTTTTGGTAGCCATATTCCTGCTACTCTATTGCCTTTCTTGCTCTGAGAAATCAATTCTTAAAATGTTTTCAATGTTGGGAAAATTCAGTCCTGCACAAAGGGGCTGCATGTCTCTATCTGTCAGTGCCTGTCCAGTGTCTTACTGCTGCTGCTGCTCTTCCATCTCCTTCTTGACTCTGGGGAATCAATTCTTTTAATTTTTCAATATTGGGAAAATTCAGCCCTGCACCAAGGGACTGCATATGTCTATCCAGCAGTGCCTTCAAAGGCCCACTGTCCTACTACTGCTGCTTCTCCTCAATCGCCTTCCTTACTCTGAAGGAATCATTTATTTTTAAAGCATTGGTGAAATTCAGTCCAGCACCAAGGTGCCTGCCCAGGTCACATGCTGTAACAACTGCTACTGCTCCACAATCTTATTTATTATACTGAGGAATCAGTTCTTTTTATTTATCTTTTTTCCAATATTGGGAAAATTCAGTCCTGCAAATGGCACAAAATGATTCTGACAATTTTTGCCCTATTCATTTTCTCTCTTCTTCTCTCACTTCTATCTTTAATTTGCTATTTTCGTCCACATTGGGAGCTTCTGCCAAAAGGCAGTTCTCTTCCTGATCCTCCCCCGAGAAAGATGGCAGCATTATTGTTCCCCTAATTCCAAGAAGGACAGGGTTTGTGAGGCCTCACAATCATAAGTGAGTTGTGTGTGACTGTGTGTCTGAGTATGTTAGTGTGTGTCTGCTTATGCGTGTGTCTTGTATGTCCAAACTGAAAAGGCAGGGAACAAAATGTGTTGTCTAAAAACAAATGCATAAGTTTAGTGTCTGGTTGTTAATGTAAGTGTCTAGGTGTGTTATTATGTGTTAATGTGAGGGCCCAGAAGTCAGACTCTGGATCTGTGAAGTCAGACTCTGGATCTGAAAATGTTTACTTAAGTATTAAGTATGTAATAAAGTTTTATAGACGAAGCCAAGATGAAAGTGATGTCTTCTCCCACTTATACACCTTCAATATTCCAGTATGCTCATATCTTTATTTAATTTGAGCGTTGTACACTTCTATTTTTTGAGCATCACCTGATATCTTAATGAGATCACATTGCTAACTGCAGATTCTAAATATCTGATCCAGTTTAATATATCAAGACTGAGTTGATTTTCTATTTGAATCTGCAAAAAATAGCATATGCAGTGCCCTAAAAGAAAATGATTACTAAAACAATACAAAACAAATAATATGCAGTAATAAGATAAGAGTGGTGAGAGAGTGATAACCCCCAATAATTGTTACAAGTTGAATAATATGTGTAATAATTAATGAAATGACACCTTCATTATTACTGTTACTTCTGTTAATAATGGAAGCATTTCTCTTTTGTAAATGTAAAGATACTAGAGTTTTAAGTAGCTATATAATGCATGTATTAAGTTTAGCATGATACTAATCCCTTAGTTTAATTTAAATATCCCCTATGGATATTTAAATACATGCATTTAATTTTGTTTATGCAAACTTAATAATGTGTTCCTTCTTTTCATTAAATTAAATTGAAGCTGAAAATACTGTTAATGTGTTTAAATTACTGTTGTGTTGTTTAAAAAATACATTTATGTGAAGAAAGTTAATGTTTCTAGCTCCCACTGTTTTTATGTCATTTTATGATTACATTTTCTAATATATGTTTTCACAAATTTTACATAATTTAAGTTGTTGATTCAAAGATAACATGTATGTGGGGCAGCAGGAACCTACTATATTGGCATATTAGTGATATGATACAGGCTGTAAGGTCAGTAAGGTTTCAGACTCTTTAAACAGCTGACTTCATGCCACAAGATTTACAAGACTATGGATGCTAGTTTAAAAAAAAAATACTCTGCTGGCAATTCCATTGGTTTCTATGAGAATAAGACAGTTTTTTTTTAAACTTGCATCAAAATAACATTTTGTACTTAACTTTAGTATATCTAAGTGAAACACATGAGGGAGGGCTTCAGAGAACCTGATCTGGGAAGCACCCAGATATGTATATTGGCAACATACTTACACTGGACACTGCCTTAAGTTTGATCCAGGGCAGCACCCCCAGGCACCCCTCTGTGGCTACTGTCCTCACTGTTGAGCACTGATATGTGGTGTCATATTCTGGCACTCCATTTCTTAATAGTGTACAGTGCCTTTTACTGCAGGCTATGGAGGGTCTATCCAAAGTGGGCTGTTAGGGAGATCAGAGATCTGACTTGTAATCAAGCCACAAAGCCAAGGCTTGATTGCCCAAGAGAGTGATTTGTCCAAGGTTTGGCAATGGAGGCCAGAATTTGTCCCAGGTATATAACTGAAAAGCAACCATTTCGGTGACTGTGTAATAAAGGCCTTTGGAATGTGATTTTTTTTGTCTTCAATGGATTTCATGTTGATGGAGTTGGGAGATCATTCAGCAATTAAAAAAAGTTCAAAAAAAGTTTAACTTGACCTTGAGCAATGTTGCTAGGGTTGCTTAGTAGACTTATGCAAATGGGCAAAAATACCGTATTTGCTCGATTATAAGACGACCCTGATTATAAGACGACCCCCCAAAATCTGAATATTAACTTAGGAAAAAAGAAAAAGCCTGAATATAAGACGACCCTAAAGGAAAAAAGTTTTACCAGTAAATGTTAATTCATGTAAACTATTTTTTTTAATAAAAGCTATGATTGAGAAAAATATTTTTTTTGTTTTTATTTCTTGTATTTTCCAGCCTGTCCCCCAGTTACGCACATCTGCCCCCAGGCTTGCCACACCAATATGGCACTGTGGCCCATGATATGCCTTTTAACCCTCTATATGCCACTGTGCCCCATGGTATGCCTTTTGACCCCCTATATGCCACTCTGCCTCCAGAAATGCCTTATACCCCTATATCCCATTCTGGCATTTAGGGGGTTAAAATGCATATTATGGGGCAGAGTGGCATATAGGGAGGTATAAGGCATTTCAGGAGGCAGAGTGGCATTAAGGGAGTTAAAAGGCATTGTATAGAGCACTCTGCCTCCAGAAATGCCTTATACCCCTATATGCCACTCTGGCATTTAGGGGGTTAAAAGGCATATTATGGGGCAGAGTGGCATATAGGGAGGTATAAGGCATTTCAGGAGGCAGAGTGCTCTATTAAATGCCCCCTTAACGCCACTCCAGAAATGCCCTATGCCCCCATTTAACTAACACACACACACACACTCTCTCCCCCCCCCTCCCCTCCCCTCCCCTCCCCTCTCCTCTCTCCTCTCTCCCCTCTCTCCCCTCTCAGCCCTCTCTTACCGGTGCTTCCAGCCGGGGCAGTGGGTTGACGTCGCCTTCTGCTGCAGCCGGAAGGAGGTGGAGTTGGCAGCGGGGGTTTGTATGCGTCCGTCGCGTATACTTTCCCCGGCTGTCGGGGAAGGTCTACGCGACGGACGCAGACAACCCCCGCTGCTAGCCACACCTCCTTCCGGCTGCAGCGGACGTTGTCTACGCGGATCGCGTAGACGTCAACCCGCTGCCCCGGCAATACAGCAGGAAGCACCGGTAAGTGTGTATGATGGGGGGGGTGAGACAGGAGGATCCAGGTCCCCTGCAGCGGTGCGGGGGATCTGGATCTTAGTCTCCTAATCAGACTCTATTTGAGGTCTGATTAGAAGACGAGGGGTATTTTTCTCTGAAAAAAACCTCGTCTTATAATCGAGCAAATACGGTAATTCAGACAATTTTTCCGTTTAGTTTTTGGTCCAGTTGTTTTCGTACAATTTCGGTTCAGACGGAATTCAGAGGGTTTTTCCCCTCAAAAATGAAATTTCTTGTCACTCACCTTCAGTCACACTCTCTGGCTCTCTCACCCTCCCTCTCTCTCTCTTACATTCTCATTGTCACGAACCGAGGACACAGGTTGATAAGGAGCCCAGGTGCAGGGGATACGAGGGGCTCTGTCTGTACCCCACGATGATTTATGGTCTGGGGTTGTTACAGACAGGCGCAGGAATAAACCACAGACAACAGATCTGGATCAAGAGTTGTATTGAATGAGGTGGTACAACAATATATATAAAGAGTCACGCGACTTGGCAGGAAGCCCACTTGCGGGGCACACGGCAGATAAGCCCACTTGCGGGGCACACGGCAGATAAGCCCACTTGCGGGGCACACGGCAGATAAGCCCACTTGCGGGGCACACGGCAGATAAGCCCACTTGCGGGGCACACGGCAGATAAGCCCACTTGCGGGGCACACGGCAGATAAGCCCACTTGCGGGGCACATGACTTGAAGCCCTCTTCCGGGGCACACGGCAGGTTGCCCACTTGCAGGGCACACGGCAGGTTGCCCACTTGCAGGGCACTCAACCAGGGTCGTCCGCTAGTGGGCAGTCATCCTGGGAGTCGCGATGCAGGGCACTCCTATTGGGAGTCCACTTAGTGGGGCGCTGGCCGCAACTCAGGAACACGGCAGGTACTGGAACAAGGCAGGTACTGGAACAAGGCAGGTACTGGAACAAGGCAGGTACTGGAACAAGGCAGGTTCTGGAACAAGGCAGGTTCTGGAACAAGGCAGGTTCTGGAACAAGGCAGGTTCTGGAACAAGGCAGGTTCTGACAGGTTCTGAAACAAGGCAGGTACAGGAACAAGGCAGGTACAGGAACAAGGCAGGTACAGGAACAAGGCAGGTACAGGAACAAGGCAGGTACAGGAACAAGGCAGGTACAGGAACAAGGCAGGTACAGGAACAAATCAGGAACCAAACAGGTAGTCCTCCAACTTCAATGTCAAGGCCCAGACTGCAGGGCTGGGCAGCTTTATCAAGGCTGACTTGATCAGGTAAGCCACTGCAGCTGGACCTGATAATCAGTCTGAGATGTCCTGATTGGCTAGGGCGGCCACTAGTGGCAGGGAACGTGAAAATGGAAAAACAAGTTTGAACAAGTCCAGCTAGCGCATGGTGAAACGTGACACTCATTCATAATCTCTCACATTCCACGTTGTCATTCACTTTGTTAGGCTCACATTCGGGGATACAGTTCAGAATGCAGAGTACAGAGTAAATATTCCTGTGACAAAGTAATAAAAGGAAAATCCAAAATTAGGTAGCAGGAAAATGGAATCCACCAGCAGGGCCAAAGTCAGTAACTGGAGAAACCAACAGGATACAAATCTTCACCAGGACTGAAGTATAGGAGCCTCAGAACTACTAATCCTTGGTTCAGGCAGATTTACACTGATCAGCCATAACATTATGACCACTTGCCTAATATTGTATAGGTCACCTTTTTGGCATCAAAAAGCCCTGACCCGTCGAGGCATAGACTCCACTAGACCTGGATTTGAGATCTGACCAACATGGAGGCCAAATCAACACCTTGAACTCGCTGTGTTCCTCAAATCATTCCTGAACAATTGTTGCTTTGTGGCAGGGGGGTATTATACTGATGAAAGATGTCAATGCAATCAGGGAATACTGTGTTCATGAAAGAGTGTACAATGTCTGGGATAATGGTTAGGTAGGTGGTACATATCAAAGTAACATCCACATGAATGCCAAGACCCAAGGTTTCCCAGCACAACATTGCCCAAAGCATCACACTGCCTCCGCCGGCTTGCCTTCTTCCCATAGTGCATCCTGGTGCCATGTGTTCTCCAGGAAAGAGATCCACGTGATGTAAGATAAAACGTGATTCATCAGACCAACTTCTTCCATTGCTCCATGGTCCATTTCTTAAGCCCACATGCCCATTGTAGGCGCTTTCAACAGTGGACAGGGGTTAGCATGGCCACCCGGACTGGTCTGCGGCTACACAGCCCCATACGCAACAAACTGTGATGCACTGTTTGTCCTGACACCTTTCTATCAGAACCACACGAGCCACCCTTTGCCCTCCCACGTCCATCAGTGAGCCTTGGCTGCCCATGACCCTGTTGTTGAGCCAACAATTTTCCTTCCTTGAACAATTTTTGATAGGTACTGACCACTGCAGACTGCGAACACCCCACAAGAGATGCAGTTTTGGAGATATCCATAAATCTTGGATTCCCTAGCCACTTGCTTGGTTCAGGGGGGAGTTGTTCATGATCCAACAGTTGGAAAGTAAGCCTATATAATATTGCTTATGAGACCTTTCGAAGAGTGTGCTGGATGTAGAGTCATATCAAGAGAGTCAGAGCCGCCCTTAACATTTGCATCACATAATGGTTTATGTGATGGTGGCAGAGAATATCTATCCTTTAAATAGACAAACTATACATTGATTGTGTCAATCCATTGATTATGTCCCCTGCCAGTGAAATGTCCCTTTTCTGGCAGGTGTAAAACCTCTTATATGGATTGGCATGCTGGAAATCACCATTATTGATAAAGGGCATAAAGAGGGAGGCCCTATATTTTCCAAACAGATTGTGGAGAAAACTTCAGTGAGAATGGATAGAGAAGTCAGGGACATGTAGACAATAGCATTATTTAAGGTGAGAACCCCTGATTTCTCCCCCAGTCACCCATGTATCTCTTTAAATGGGCTATTCAGTCTTTTGCAATTCTCAATAAGCTAGCAGAGTTGTAAGACTTCACATTTGGGAGATCCATTTCCCCATTTCATTTTGGCTGGGTCAGCTTATGAAAACTCATCTTATATGTTTTATCCTTTCAGATAAAATGGGTGAAGTTTTGGCGTCTTAAGGATGTCTCCCCTCAAAATCATCAAAGGCAACATACTTAGTTTGTACAGTAAGCAATAAAACAGTGTCATTTTTATCATATTCATTCTGCCTATAAAATTCAGAGGGCAGTAATACCAGAGCACGTAGTTTGCCACCAGGCTGGAGATAGCTGGGCTTATGCTCAGAGCATAACGACTGCCTGGGTTATTTGGAAGGAGAATAACTAAATATTTACTATGTGATAATGCATTCAAGCGGCAAGGAATTGCCTCCTACTGGGGAAGTTGCCAGACAGCCATAAAGCCTCTATTTTTAACACCTGATACTTCTTTTTGGAGAGGCTCTGTACCACAAAGAGGACAATATTAATCCCTTTGTGACAGTTTAGAAATACCCAATGAAATACCTGAAGTTATAGAGCAATAATTACAAGTACCATATTGCTGTTTCAAAACCTGTTTTTTCCAAAATTAGTAATAGAGACATTGTGACAATGAATGCCTGAACTACAATGTTTGGTCCTTTTCTTTTCAGGATCCTCTGATTCTTTATACACAGAGAAATATGTTAAAACATTTAGAAAATATTCCCTTATCTTAAATTAACACTGTAGCTCATCTGTATATTGGTATTGTTAATATTTAAATAAATAGGAAATACATATTCAAAAATTATAGGGAAATAATATCTGTTGCATAATACTTTTCAAGCACCTTTCCTGGGACTGTTAACTGCATATTCAGAGATCAGTGCTATCTGATCACATATATATGTACAATACCTTTTTCATGCATTTTAAGGATGTACATTTTATAAAAGTATGTTCTGTTGTACACCCATTTGAAATGTTGTGATGTCGCTGAGATCATTGTGCAAAAATTTTGCTAGACTGCATATCTTTTTGGTCTAACCTGCTATTTTTATTTTTTCCAGTATCTTAAAAATAATCTGTTCTAGCCTTTGGCAAGGTGAAGGCTTGCAGAATATCTCTCTATTGCTACTCATTTTAATAGGTAGAACTATGCAGCAAAATCCATTGTTTTCTTTATAAAAAAAGACTATTCAATTGTATTTTAACAAATACCCTATCTATACATATTGAAGCATATTAATATTATCATCCTTGTCAGAATCTAGCAGCATAACAGTTTAAAAAAAATAGAAATAATGTAAAGAATGATAATACCCCAACATAATCCCAAACAGTTTTTTCCAGCGTTTCTTAATCAGACATGATTAAAATATCAAATAAATACTAAAAACAAGTACCGGTATGTATAATACCGTATTTGCTCGATTAGAAGACAAGGTTTTTTTCAGAGCAAATGCTCTGAAAAATACCCCTCGTCTTATAATCCGGGTCGTTTTATAATCAGACCTTAAATAGGTCTGACTATGAGACGACTAAAATCCAGATCCCCGCAGCTGCAGGGGACCTGGATCCTCCTGTCCCCCCCCCCCCCCACTTACCGGTACTTCTGAGTCCCCGGTGTGTAGCTGGGGCAACATGTAGATGTCTACGCGATTCGCGTAGACAACTTCCGCTGCAGCAGGAAGGAGGCGTGGCTAGCAGCGGGGGTTGTCTGCGTCCATCGCGCAGACCTTCCCCGGCTGTCAGAGATCAGAGTTCCCCGCACCGGTGCGGGGAACTCTGATCTCTGACAGTCGGAGAAGGTCTGCGCGATGGAAGCACCGGTAAGTTTGGAGGAGGGAGGAGGCAGGGAGGGGGTATTAAATGGGGGCATAAGGCATTTCTGGAGGCAGAGTGCTCTGTGAAATGCCTTTTAACCCCCTTAATGCCACTCTGCCTCCAGAAATGCTTTTTTAACCCTCTATACGCCACTCTGCCTCCTAAATGCCTTAAACCTCCCTATATGCCACTCTTCCCCATAATATGCCTTTTAACCCTCTAAATGCCAGAGTGGCATATAGGGGTATAAGGCATTTCTGGAGGCACATTTCTGGAGTGGCACATAGGGGGTCAAAAGGCATATCATGGGGCACAGTGGCATATAGGGTTAAAAGGCATATCATGGGGCACAGTGGCATTTAGAGGGTTAAAAGGCATGTCATGGGGCACAGTGGCATATAGGGGGTATAAGGCATTTCTGGGCCAGATGTGCATAACTGGGGGGCAGGAAATAAAACCAAACTATTTTTCTCAATCATAGCTTTTATTAAAAAAAAATAGTTTAGATGAATTAACATTTACTGGTAAAACTTTTTTCCTATAGGGTCGTCTTATATTCAGGCTTTTTCTTTTTTTTTCCCTAAATTAATATTCAGATTTGGGGGTCGTCTTATAATCGAGCAAATACGGTATATATATTTTCAGCCAGTATTGGCTCAGAGAATATGCTAAGTATAGCATTTTAAGATGTTAATTAAATATCTGTCATATTATATCTTTCAATTATTAGCTATTATTAAACAGCTATTAGCTGTTTTCATGTTTCAACAACATCCCACTAGGCATAGAATAGGGGTGAGGGGGTTAAAGGCTCCGGATAACCGGCCCTTCTTGCAAGTGCAGAGGGGCTTCAGAAGCGTACCAAATGTATTTGCCCCTCCCCCCATGCCTTATAGGAGATGTGTTTGACTCGTGACATACTTACCATAAGCCAGCTCCAGAGCTGACTCAGTGAACACTACAGATGTGCATGGATGAAAAGCGCTATCTTTGATTTCAATGCAGCCAATCAGTGGCAAGTATAGTCAGTTCATGGAGGAGAAGGTCAGCTGGAGCATCAAGAATGCAGCTTCTGTGTCAGGGTAGTGCTTTATTTTTCCCCTTTTAGAAGAACGCTTATTAAAGTACATTACTATACATTCCTCTATAGGGGACTGGCAAGAATGTCTAAAGACGATATTATGATATCATGTCTTACAGTTATTTATGAATGTGCTTACATAATCTTTTTTATTTCCCAACCTTTAACTCTTTTTCAAAAACAGCAAATTTTATAATTGATGATTTTAAGATATATTCCATGTAATGAAAATTGCTATACATTTAATTAAAATGTGAGTTATTGTTAGAGAGAAAGGTCATACAAAGAAAATGTCAATTTGGGAGTATATTAGTAGTTACCCTGCATTGTTATTTGCATGTAAAATGTATATTTTGTACTTGACATTTAGAGTGGAAATTGGAACTGCTTATTATGGATGATTAAACACTTTCTTTTCTAGTTTTGTTCATATTTTATGTACAGTAATCAGTGGGATGTTGCATGCAGTGCTTGTTATGCTTGAGTGGGTAACTCAATGCTTAAAAACAAAATTACAAGGAGCCAGCAAAGCAAATACAATAATAACAAAGTATACCTGAAATTATACATGTTGAATATGAAATGAACTTCATATGCCTGTCGATATTTTGAATAAACATACAATTGTTGTTGAAGCAGCTGAATTATCTTAACTTGTATAATAATAAAGATAGATAGATGGACGGATAGGTAGATGGACTCCAAGGGAAGCACCACTCCACTGGTTCTCCTGGTTGATGCGCAAATCCTCCGGGTGGCAGGAGCAAGGTCCCGTCACGCCCATTTCGCATTTCAATGATGATATTGCCCGCAATGTTGAGAATGCCCACCAACATCAGCTGGACCACTCACTGACGTCAGCGGGTAGTCTTGGCCGCATCCTGCAAGTGGGGGCCAGACTGGAGCCTAAAAGTTCTGAGGTATAATGAGCAGGCTGTGATCAGACCTGCTGCACAGTCTCCGTTACCAGCATTCATAGGCGCTGCACACCTTTATGATATTGAGAACCAAGATATGATGTCAAAAGGTAAATACGTCACTGGATAGATAGTAGATTTTAATTCTTATATCAAATAACTCTTGTAGTGATCTTTTGTCTTCATCTCATGCCCCATATTATTATTTGCTTGTCAGCCCTTTACCTTTGACTGTATTTTAACTTAACAAATTTAAAGCAAATCATTTTCTTTAACTAAATTTCACACTATTATGCTTACCTTCAGTACTGCCACAGATTTACATTTCAACATGATGCCTTAGTGTCATATTTTAATCTGCCCTTTATTTCACACATTATTATAAAGTAAATTAATTGTATATCATAAGTCCCAACTATAACTCCATTCCAGTCTATCCTATATACTGCCATCAATCTTTCTAACCCCTCACTTCTCATCTGCTGCTTTAATATTGCAACAAAAATTACGATTGAAATGCTGATATTTAAACCCAAAAGCCTCGATAATTCTTAACCTTAATACATTTCTGTCATTAACATAATAACCTCTTTTGTGGCCTTAATGCTCTTCTGCAACCCATGACTTTGTTCTTCCCTTTTCACTTTATACCTCATTTGACATTTTCAAGACTTTGCAAGTACATTTAGTTCCACGTAGATCTGTAAGCATGTGAATAGGGCCTTTGTTATCTATTGTTCTTGTTGATGTTTCTCAAATGAGGTTGTAATACCCTTTAAACTAAATTATATGAATGGTGATGCTATATTAATAACATAAATAATAATGTAAATTACAAATGAGGAACTTACTTTTGTGTGAAACAATATACCCCAAAGTCCCAAAAACAAACATTATATGTATCTCAAAACATATAAACATGACTAAATTAAATAATTACCTTTCGTGTTTTTGTATTTCACATACTATAGGGAAGTTGCTAATGTACTTTACACGTGCTGGTCAGCAATATATGAAATGTATATGTGTCCTCATACAAATGGCCATCGGGTAGCCCTAGTTCAACCTATTTTATGCACACCTTCCTCCAGTTTGTTTTTTCATGTACAAATAGTATATTATAGATGATATTACTAAATTCAAGAATTCTACAGTGTCAAGAATTTCAAAATATTTTACTTTTATATAGTTCTGCCAGCAAAATACTTTTAAATGTTAGAACAATGACATTAAAAGAGAGAGAAATTGTTAGATTGTTGATTATTTTACAGTTAACCACATCAGTTATTACTCTTTTTTTCTATCAGTCAGCACATAAAGACGCCCTAGACGGGTGTCAGCAAACTCTGCCATCTGCCATGGTTGAATATATGCATGTAAATTTTTTTTAACAATGCAATCTTAATTTCCAGAAAATGTAATGACTTTCTCACTAATTAAAAGTGCAACTTGCAGGGTTCAATTGGCACCATATTGACGTGAATGGGAAAGAGAAAAGAAAAACTGTTTTATTGTTTCAAGCCAACATTCACAATTTCCTGTGCATGCTTGCATTCACAATTTCTATAGAGTAGTATTTCAGGTGCAGAAGTTTTGGAGGAATAATAATTTTACCTGGAAACTATGCATTTCCCTGCTATAGCGGAAGATGCCTGGGACATTATTTGCTATGGATGATACATAGTTACAAAGCAGTGCAATTTTTAAAACAATACTTTTGGGGGTTTTTTATGGATAAAATACAGTCAAGATTTAAACAGACTTTTCCAGTTTATTTAAGAACACATTTCCATTACCATGGAAATGGAAACATTTGTTAATTAATATTATTTTTACAAAATAGGATGTAATGTAGCATGCTAGTAGAACGGAAATATTGTTGTTCACTACACAAGTAAAAGTACTCTTGTACATCTTGTCCATTGCTTTACGTATTTAACATGCAGGTGATTTATATATTTATTCTATCTGGTAGAGTCAGGTGACCCAATTGGTGCATACCAAGAGCCAAGCCATGCAAGCTAGGAATATCCACATAAAACAAAAGGAAATACTGAGCTTGTTAAGCACTCATCTACTCTTGACAAGCTAGGGCAACCCCAGTTTTTATCAATGATAGCCCCAATAGAAAAGCACCAGACTTTTCACCTGACTGTCGAGAATTCAACAATGCTACTTGATTTGGCATTGCTAAGTATTTAGTGGATATATTTCTTTTCTGAAAATAAATACAAAATTATTTAAGATGTTTTGCACATTATATGCTTACTCATCCCACTTAATAACACAATGCCAATAAAGAAATGTATTTCCATGCACACAGTCCTTGAAATCTATCTTTTACTTTTATTGTCCTTCATTGTAATCACTCAACTCGCACATATATCAATACATATATGATTAAACTAATCCAGGAATGTATGCAAATGCTATCGCCAAGACAGTAATCAAGGGATATATTGCAAATGTCATTGTCAGGACAGAAAAATAATAACTAAAATGGCCTGAAAGAAGATGAGGTAAATATTCCTTCATTATTTATTCTCAGTCATATATTATATTGTTTTTACAAGACCTAAATGAAAACTAGTACGTAAACATAAAAATAAATATATTTTTTCGTGAAGAATGTTGAATTAATGCATATTTTGTTGCGGATATAAAAGTTCTGTAAAGTATATTTTACAACTCATTTTGAGTGTAAAGACTAAAATAACTCATATAAAATATGTTTGTGAAACCTATCTGACTGACGAAAGGCAAATCTCATCTTATTTAGAGGATCTGTTTTGGATGAAGCCCAATAATCAATGCAGGGAACTCATTTTCACACAGCTTCTGGTATAAAACATTTCTTAGCAGCATATAAATGTTGCAAAGCAAATTCAAAAGGACAACTCAGCAATCAACCAGTTCTAGGTGTCAGCTCTGCAATTAGCTGCAGCCACTGCAACATCTGTCTTTTACATTGTATTTTTTCCAAATACAATTTTTGTTGTTTCCCAACTTCAGTAACTCTCAAATACAAATGTTTTATCTATCTTATTACCGTATTTGCTCAATTATAAGATGACGCACCCCAAATGTGAATATTAATTTAGGAAAAAAAGAAAAAGCCTGAATATATGACTACCCTATAAGAAAAACTTTAAGTAAATATTAATTCACATGTAAATAAGTAAATATTAATTCACATGTGCGAAATTTTTTCATATTTAATAAAAACTGATTGAGAAAAATGTTTTCTTTTGTTTTTATTTCCTTTTATTTGCCACTCTGAAGCCATTTTTGACAAGGGCCCCCCAGATATGCCTTACACCCCTATATACCACTCTGCCTCCCAGATATGCCTTTTAACCCCTATTTGCCACTCTGCCTCCCAGATATGCATTTTAACCCCCTATTTGCCACTCTGCCCCAGATATGCCTTATACACCCCTATATGCCACTCTGCCTCCCAGATATGCCTTTTAACCCCTATTTGCCACTCTGCCTCCCAGATATTCCTTTTAACCCCCTATTTGCCACTCTGCCCCAGATATGCCTTATACACCCCTATATGCCACACTGCCTCCCTGACATGCCTTTTAACCCCCTATTTGCCACTCTGCCCCAGATATCCCTTATATACCCCTATATGCCACTCTGTCCCTGATATGCCTTTTAACCCCCAATATGCCACTGTGCCTCCAGAAAACCATTACACCCCCCTGACTTACCAGTGCATCCCTAAACTTGTCCTCTGTGCTTCAGACTCCCTGGTGTCTAGTGGAGGCAGCCGGGGAGGTCTGTGTGATGCGCACACACACAACCTCCGCTGCTGTCGGCACTTTTGGCGTGGCTTCTATGGTGGAGCAACGGAAGGTCATGTAATGCCGGGTAACTGGACACATAAGGTGCGGGTGTGCAGGGGTTAATGATACCAGTCCTTTGGTCACTCACTTAACCCTTAAAAACACCACAAATACCACACCAGACTGGTAATACGCTGCCATCAGCAAGTTATGTTTTAAGCTGACATTAAGCTTATGGACGCTTCGGTAACGCCCAGTACCACACTGAACAGAACAAAAATGTATAAAATCAAATTTAAGTTAAACAATTAAGTAACTTGACTTATTCTGGATTTCTCAGAAGGTAGAGTTTGGTTAGACCACAGAGACAAAAACTGGATTAATATATATATATCGGTTAATCTGATGAATGTCACAGTGCGTATGCACAAAATAACATGAACAAAAGTGATAACAATTTAGATACAGGTTATACAACACAGTTTGTAAAAATAAAACAAGGAGAAACACAGAAAAACCTAATTCTACAAAACCCATATAGGTAATCTGCAGGAACCTCAATGTCCTTGTTGCGTTTGAGGGTTTTCAGTGATGTTCCAGATCCATAGAAAGTTCCAGGAGGGGTTCTCTAAGTGCAGGAATGACTGTCTGTGCAACTGCCCCTTCGCTGCCTTTCAACTCAGTGGCATAACAAATACTGCTACTCCGCTGCAAAATGTACACATACACACATATAATAATATACTTATACACATACTAACAACAACTAACATATGTACTTACACATACTGTAACATACTAACATATTTTCACACACACTAACAAATTTACACTCACTAACTTACTTTCACATACTAACACACACAGGAACTAATATATTTACACACACGATAACATACTTACATATAGTAACATACTGACATACTTGCATACACATACTAACATACTCACAAATACAGTACAGTAACATATCTACACACGCAGTGTAATACTTACACACATGAAGTATCATACTTACATACACAAACATACTTATACACATATACTAGCATGCACACGTTCAGTAACATACTTAAACAGACTAACATCCTTACTTACACACATAATAACATACACACATACAGTAACATTCTTGCACGCACTAATGCGTGTCTGTACTGCCATAGGGTCATGTAATGTGACCCCACTGGGTGCTTCAGTTACCAGGTGCCCAGGTGTCATGCAACCGTGGCACCCCCTCAATGCAACCCTGCAGCCAAACAAAGGGCCCCAGACTCCCTGGTCTCTCAGGTGAGAGAGCAGGGAGGCCAGAACTCCCTGTCCGGCCTATTACACCAGCACCAGATGTACCCCCTAATGGAGGTCCTGATTACTATTGATTTAAAATGTGGTTGGTTGTAATAAAATTACAATGAAACTACAGTCACATCACATCATCAATGTACCTGGATCAGGCAATAGTGAAGAAACACACATTAATAAAACTAATATATTTAGCATTATTCTAATAAAACTGAAAGATTATAATTTCCATACATATTGGCCAAGTCATATGATGAAATATATTATATAAAAGTTTGTTCTTTGGAAGATATATAGAGAATTCTGAAATAGAATAACAATAACAACAATGGTACAGCTATTTTCGAATAGGTTTTATTCCATGATTTGTATTTCTTTTAAATGTATCAGGAATTTGTACAGTAGCCAAATATGACAGAAATACATGAGTTAATGCATAGTTGTGGCTGAGCTGTCCAGGGTGTAGCACAAAACCTGCCTAGTAATACTGCTCGCCCTGGCACACAGCCTATCAAGACCCTTAGGAACATGAGCTTAGTTGTTTTGCCAGATATGGGGGCGTCCTTGTGCCTATCCAGCTGAGCCAGATACAGTGCACAAATCCCTGCCCTTTAGTTCTTTAGACAACACAACTTTATGATCACAAAGATAACCTGGTTTTTGACTGTACCTTGCAGGGAATTATCAACACACAATTTCTAACACAGATGCTTACAATGATTTAAGTTATCAAAATCCAGGTCACGTTAACAGAATGTAGCTTCAACCATCTGGCACTCACCCATTCTTGAATATAAAGCAGACAGCTACTGAGTGATTACTATTTGGAATCCATGAAATTTCCAGCTGTGTGCTATACTCCCAATGGTAATAACCCATCTATATCATCTAATTGGAGCATGTTCACAGTCATGACTAGGGGAATGGTAGAATCTATTAGTACTCCACATGCCATGGGCACAATTTCAGAAAATAATGGTATTAGGGTGAATCATTATAATTAAACTTACAGCTATAAATTCAACCAAGACTATTTTAGGTTTATACGTATTTGTAAAATCTAATTTGAATATTGGTTAGGTGATCATAAAACAAATATTTCCAAAGTTATCTGAAAAAACCCAGACTTTTCTTTGTGGTTTACTCTAAATTTGAATTTCTTTGACTGGTGGGGTTCCTTATTTTCATAAACTTTAGTAAAAAGTGTTTATCTGGTTTAAAATTTTACATTCAATTTCAATTTAGGTATATAATTTCAGCAAAACTACCTTGCATTATAGTATCATTTATAGCAATTATATTTTTCCTTTTTGTCTAACCTTACACAGTTACATAATTAATGATGCCGCTAAAAAACACCACATCATGTTTACTTTAATTATGCAAAAATGTATAATGGTACATGTTTTAATTAGCGGTTTCTGTTCTTTAACACATTCAAGCTTTTTGTAACATAAACATAAATTATTCTTTGGGAAAAGAAAAAATGTCGGTGCGCTAAGCTAGTCTCAGGCTCAAATAATACAAATGTATAATATGAGGCCTACCAAACAGTGTGAGCATGCTGCAAATACAGTGTGTTGGCTGTGCAATGTATACAAAAAACAAAATACTGTCTGCGCTTCTCACCCTAATAAAGTTGGCAACAAATATATAAACATAATATAAATGAGAGGTTTTGGTTATATGAATTGGCCAAAGCATAATTAAGCTCACCCGCCACGTCAAGGCACACTCTCAATAGGGTGAGAACCTACTCTCACCTCCTACTTAAATGAATGCAATTACATTTAATTGAATAAATCAAAATCATTAGTTTAATATATTAATATATTATGTACAGATTATTTGTCAACACAACACCAAAGATTCTATGCACTTTTAGATAGATAGATAGATAGATAGATATTCTGAATTACTGAGTCTCTGCTTTATGTAATAAAATCATCACCTATCACAATGTTTTATGAGGTAATTATTAAGAATACGTAGTGTATCAGCATAACACATTGAAGATGCATAAATACAGACATTATATTTTAGGGTACAAAATACACAAGTTTTATTTGTATTTATGTATGCAGTGAAAGTTTATGGAATATATAAAAATGTCTCACTTAAAAATTAAACCATGCTTTACTTCTATAATAAAAGTAATATCCATTTATTAGTGTTCATTTATCTACTTATGCAATGTACCAAATATCCAAATACCATATATTTATTGGTTTATTCAGATTTTTCACTTCTTTGTAGTGTTTATAAAATATGGAGTCATATTTATCAAACATATTCTGATTCTACGTAGATAACAAATATTATTGCACTGTGTTAATCTCAGTTGCTGCAATGTGTAACTAGAACATTCCGTAGGTCTATGTATGGCTGTCTTACTACACGTTAGTTGTATAGTGCCAGCTAATTCTGGTCTTGCACACATGCTAAATGGCAGGAGGGTGGGTTTGGTAAAGAATTAACTACTGGCAGAGGAGCTCCATTAAATAAGTAAATGACTAATGTTTTCAAGAAGCTAGTCTCTGACTTTCAAGTGTATGATAACCAGTAGAAGGGTTGAAAGAGTGAGGTAATTTTTGGCATGTTTCATCTTTTGAATGAAATGTTTCCATTTCCCTACAAGGGAGGAAAGAAAGGGTACTGAAATGCCATTAGAAATGTTGAGTCATTGGGATGCAACTTTTGAGCTTGCACAAAATGTACTCCCTCAGTCTCCATGACATCATTGAGCTAGAAGGGCCAGGATCTAGTTACCTGTAAATGGTCAAAATAAAAGGCAAGAAGTCAGCAGATCTTCCTAAAGAGTGGAGGACTAAAGTCACTCCTGCTCTTGGAGATTAGAGAATGCTAAGCAATTATTTGGCAAACTTGGTCGAGGCCCATAGGGAAGACTGTAACTTTCCAGGATAGCCCTATAAGTAAACGTATAATATTTTCAGAAATATCATGAATGGTATTTGTTTTCCTTAATATACTTAGGGAAACATAAATCAACATCAATGATAACAAAATACTAGAAAAAAAGGGACAAATTCTATAATAAATGGAGCACAATAGGGCAAAAAACATTTAAATTTACACCGTATGCATTAGTATACAAAACAAATACAGAAAATTGCTTGGACTAGAATTAAATCCATTATTAAGTCTAACATATAAACAAATGCGTATTTCTTTACTGCACATCCATACCTGACATATGCTTCACTGTTTCTAGGCACTTCTAGGATTGCTGGGAAGAATGTTTCACAGCCTTTTCTTAAACAGTTATTATTTTGTGTTTGCTACTGTTTCCCATTGCACATGTCTTTTATTGTTACTAAAGGCAACTGACAATTCAAACTTTGTAACTGCCATACAACACATATACACTGTGCGACATTTGTCTGCCCATAAGCACACATACATGCACATTCACTCTTGCCCTTACACATACACATTCTGTCTTACACTTGCCCTTGCTTCCACACACTTACTTGCCCTAACATACTTGCCCTAACATAATAATACTTTCAAAACACAATCTCTATCTCTCACTTTCTCATAATTTCTCCACTATCTCATTATCGCTCCCCTTTCTTATCATCTCTCCCATTTGTCTCTATCTCATCTTTGCCTTTTCTCCATCTCTCACATTTCTTTTTATCTATCCTCTTTCTTCTTAATCTCCCCCATTCTCATTATACATTCTCCTTTTTCTCTTTATCTCTGCTTTCTCTTTCCACCCTTTCTCTTTATCACTCCCTATTTTAATCTCTCCCCTTTCTCGTTATTTCCCCACCCTTTCTCATTATCTCTCTTCCTCTTTTCCCTTTACCTCACCCTTTTCCCTATCCCTACCCTTGTTGTTTATCTCCCATTCCATTTCCTTTTATCTCTTCTCCTATTTCTTTCCCTACCCTTTTCCTTCCTATTTTTCTTGATCTCATCTCCTTCATTTATTTTAATACTCTTCTATTTTTTTTCACATTATTGTTCCTGTTTTCTCCCAACTTTATTCATCCCATTTCTCTTTATCGCTCCCTTTTCTCTTTATCTCTCCTTTTTTGCCCGATCTCTCCTATATTTCTTTACATCCTCTCCTTTTCTCTTTATCTTCCCTTCTCAGTTTCTCTCCTCTTTCTCTCCATCTTTTTCCTTTCTCATCTATCAATATCTCATTAATTTCTCTTTAACTCTTCTCTCCCTTTATTTATCACTCTTCTTTCTCTATTTCTCCTCCTCTTTATCCCTACCTGTCTTCTTTATCTTTATCTCTCCCCTTTGTCACCATCTCCCCTCCTTCTCATATCTCTACCCTTTCCTCTCTCCTCTTATATATCAATATAATATATTCACTTTCTCTCCATCTTTTACCTTGCTCAAGTTCCGTGGTGGGAGTGTGTGGTCTGTTCTCCTCAGTTTCACTGCTCCCTCTCAGTGTGTGCAGCTTCAGTGCTGAGCCCAACATCATTGGTCAGTATTGAGCAGTAAAAAATAAGGTCTGAACAGATTTCATACTGACTTTATTTGGGGCTGGTTAGAGTGAGATTCATGATCTCCCCAACCAGCCCAACTCTTCCAGAGGTGGGTAGTGCACTGCTTACAAAATGCCTGTGCACACGCCCATACCTTTGAGGGAACATTTGTTGTATGTCTTATGGTCAATTATGAGAGGCACATGAAAACAACATTGTAGGCTAGTTAAATTACAGATCTGAACCTTTGACAGTGGACATATAGTAGTAAGACCACACAAAATATTGCCTAACAATATTGCCTAACATGCATATATAACCATCTTTAAAGATGTAAAGATCAACAGATAGCTAGCACCTTTATTTTAATTCTCTGCAATTTATTGTTCTTTCTGGTAGTTTTAGATAATACCTGTAAATTTAGAATTGTGACAAACTATCATAGCATTCACACAGTAAGTTTAGTAATGATGTTTATTATGTGGACTTACTATTATATTAGTAATATGTTGTTATGGGCTGGCATCCCTATGGTGTTCCCTGCTGCCATATAAATGATCAACAACATAAGAAGTTTCTCAATTCCGAGCATTTCCAACCTCCCCTTCATGGGAGAAGGAAAATAAAGGATAAATCAATACGCAATTTTAACAATATAACAATTATTTCTAACAATGAGCAGCACCTGGGGGATACAGGCTGGACACAAACATTTTATTTTCTTCACACCTTGTAGAGCTTATGCCTAGTCTTACAAATAAGGCCTGTATCTAGGGGGTACAGGCTAGGCATAAACATCTTTTTGGCTTCACAACTTGCAGTGCTTACACAAAGCCTTTGTTAGCCTTTTACAGAAGAATTATAATGAAAAAGGGTGCAAGTGATGTAATTAATTCCTAGAATGCAAATGATGAGCACCTAACTAAGCACCTAAATTATCTAGATACTTTCACCTTCACAATAAAAAAAAGAAATCCCTCGAGGGGCCATCTTACCTCGAGGAAAAGCAGGAACATAGTGCGACAACAACTGAATTACCTCCTAAAGAGCCGTTCTCAGTGGACCATAAGCCAACAAACTTCTGGATAAAGTATCTTGGGAATGGTCTCCAGTTTCCAAAGGATCCAAGCCATCTAGATCTCACTTCCATATGGAATTCCAGGTTTGCCACCAGAGAGCGGAATTTATTTTATACTGCTACGGCAGGGTTTTGCTTCACCTTTTTGATTCTTAACAGTTCACAAGGTTGGTTTATACAACATTCAAAATCATTACCCATTAGCTATGCAGTTGACATTACCCTGCAAAGGAAGTCCAAAATACCTGGGGTCATTTGTGCAGCAATAAGGGCTAAAAACCCAGGATTGCTGAGACCCAGTAAGCATTGATATCAAGAACTCTTGGACAATGTTATAAACAAGAACAATAGTACAGGATTGGTGTTTGGGCATTAATAATAATAACCTTTGTGTTTTTAAGTTAATTAATTATATCTGTCTCTAAACTATCATTGTAGGATTAGGGGAGAAGACATCCCTGGAAGTACAGCCATTTTGCCCTAAGGTGAACGTCCATCAAAACCGGGAGCTTTCGGTGAACTCCTCTCCCCTGATTGGAGGAACAGGAGAAAGGGCGTTACCAGAAGCACCGCCATTTGGGCAGAAGTTTGTACCAGGTTCTGTCTGCATCTGTGATAGAAGAAAGAGGGTAGAAGAGAGACGATAAAAGAGAGAAGATAAAAGAGAAGAGAGAATAAGCGGAAATGGAGGCAGAATTGGTCGGCAGAGAAGGTAGGGAAACATTTAGAGAGCTTTAGAGAGAGAGTGAAAGCAAATAAAAATACGAGTGAGTGCGTGGGTGAATGTGAGTGAAAGGGCCCACAAATTTTCATCCAATTTTCATTTTCATCCAATTAGTGGGTGGTCTGTCCTCGTTTTTGTGGCCTCATACAGATCGCCTAATTTGCCAAAATTCCATAGATTTGTGATTTGTACGACTCCAAATGCACAAGTCTACTCCCAATATATATATATATATATATATATATATATAGCATGTATAAAAATGTACACTTCACAATTTAGTGGCACTGCAGGAACAGGACTAGATAGTGAGGACCTCTTAAGGTACCCTGGAGGAGACCCAGAGGGAGGTCTACAGTAGTTCTACAGATAAAGTGGCATGAACTTTTAGAGATATTCCAGACACACCAAAAAATGAGGAAAGAGTTAGTGGGATTATGAGAAGTAAACACAGTCACATTCAGAGCAGGTAGGACTTTGGGTCCATGTGTCAGTCATGTCTTTAAGCACAAGGGAGAAGGGTGATGATGACGAGTCAGCTGATGGTGACAGGTAAAGAAACTGAATTTTTTCATAAGATAAAACTTCCTAAATCACAGGCGATTACTCTACAGGTGAAACAAGTACAATGGTGCAAGAACACAGAAAAAAATGGGTCTCGCAGGCGGTGGAGGATACTGCCAACACAGTTACCATTGTGAACTGCTCTAGCAAAAAGGAGCAATGGGGACAGCAAGAAGTGCATAATACTCAACATTTGGCATCAGACCAGTGACATGTGGGCAGGTAGGTCGCAAAAGCAATAGGTTATTGGTTGAGGCAACATTTTTGCTTGGAAATCTATTTTGCTTTCACCGAAACTTGATCTTCATATTATTTAGTACATGTCTGTCATTACTATCATAGTTACAGTAACTTACCTCTCAAAATACTGGGTCCACAGAGCTGTGAGTGCATAGTTGCCCAGACAATATGATAATTAGGGTGCTATAGCTAGGTTTTTTTTTTTATTTACATATGTGGTACTTATTGTTATCTTGTAAGGTTGTGGTTATGTTGGTAATTATACTTTAGGTGTCTAGATTTATCAGCTGCAATAATGCCTTTTAGACAAATCTTTGAATGTAAAACAGTCCAGTTTTTATAATTTAAGAGAGCCCTCTAAAGCAATCACAATGTTTCTTTTTATTAGTAATAAAAAAAAATTATGCCTACTCTAAAGCCTTTACTACAGTTGAAGGAATTGTTATTCCAGAAGGTGGCACCAAAAGATTCAGCATTTAATCTGTACTACTTGATGAGCAAGATAGACAATAGCATTTTTCAGTGTGAAACCATTTGTTCACTGACAGACAAATTGCATGGAATGTTCAAGACAGGAAAACATTTTAATTTGGTAGACACTGAACAGCAGGCAATCTACAGCATGTGTTGGCATTTAAAGTGCGAAACTTTGAAATTGTTTGCAACAGAAACATGCTGCCTTTAGTTAGGAGCAGCATTAATTAAAGCAGGGGCTCTTTACTTAAAGATCATCTCCTTGAAGAAAGCATTTATTTTCAGAAGTCCTTTCTTTTCTGGAGTAAAGAAAACTTTTAATTTACAAATGAGAATAAAACAACTAACCAAACAAAAATTAAATCTATTGGCACCTTTCATGTTTTGTGATTTGCATATCAAAATGTCTGTGTGTCTTTTGTTATATAAACACAACTCATTATTCATGCGCCTAGTATTAAGTGAATGCAGCATTATTTACTGAATCATATACTGTACATGTGTGTGAGACTTATTTTTTGGTTAGTTTTAGGCCCATTTGATTTTTGGAAATTAATTTTGTTCCCTACCTATTCTGTTTGGCTGAAATTTTGGGGATATTTTTAATTCAGGAACAAAATGTGTTGCCTGGTGCCCACATTCTGTCTCACTCACTGAATTACACTCTCATTCTCGTTTTCTCTCTCTCTGTCATGCTCTCTAAATGTTTCCCTACCTTCTCTGCCGTCCACTTCTGCTTCTGCCAACCACTTCCACATCTTCTATTTTTTGTATTCTCTTCTATCTTTGTCCACATCTCCGCAGACATAACCTGTCTAGAACTTCCGCCCAAATGGCGGCACTTGCAGTGACATACTCTTCCCTATCTTTCAATCATGGGAGAAACAAGGGAGAGTAAAAAGCAGTGCATGTGAGAATTTGAGGGAAGTCAGTGTCACATTTTTAGCTGGACAGTCATTATTTTGGGGTACTGCCTAACTGTTCTGTGTGGTTGCCATGGTGTCCTGCTTTTGGGGGCAGTGGGGATCAAATGTTTTGGGGGCAATGTTTTTTTCTTTATATGTTTTGCTATGTTTTGTGAACACTCAGTGCAAGCAGTTGTCACTATTGGATTGGTTCTCTAGGTTTCAGATTTAAAAGAAGCAAGAGAATAACATTGCATCTTCATTTGCAGGAAACTTGATCAGACAGACAGACATCTGTCACTTCAAATGTGTGATTTATCCTAGCAAGAAATGAAATGAATGAATGATTGAATGTGTTGAATGTGTGTATATATATATATATATATATATTTCTTACAGTCTCAGTATATTTTAATGAGGCTATTGTTGAAAGCTCATCCATCCCTTCTTTTTGCATCTATTCTGCACTTAAACACTACTGTTCAGTTTAAAACTAATGACTCGCCAGAGGCAGTACCAGGAAAACTTGGTGTCATCTTGAAACATTATTGTCTGGGATCACTACTCTGATATCAGATTTTACAAATGTGCCTAGATAACATTCCATTTTCTGTGTTTACATATGTTAATCTGATAAGTAGCTTCCTTTGACATCTAATGGATTTTTTGTCTACCTAATCAGATATGATGCAAACTCTTGCATCTGTAAGTGGATCCTGTAATAAGCCATGTTCAAAAATCACTTCTTCTTTTCTTTTCTTCTTTTATCTCCCTAGAGTCCTTCTCAACAACTTAAATATATCAGCCAACACTATTCTTGTTTCTTGTGGTGAAATGCTTTCTACAACATTTTGTCTAACACCAAATAACACCAAATGTTTTTTCTCCAGGGTAAATGTTTAAGTCTGAAACAGAACAATTGCAGGAATTTAAAAACTACGTAGCTAGTTAACATTTCAAAGTGCAGGTAAACAACCACAAAATCCACAAGCTTCCAATACACCTGTTATTATTATTATTATTATTTATTGTTTTATATAGCGCCATCAAATTCCATAGCGCTGTACAATGGGTAGACAGGACATAACAAGTAGTATGTAACATAAAAAATTTACTTACAGAGACAACAGGTGAGGAGGTGTATTACACAATAGGTAAAAGTGCAGTGTTGTAAGCATCCTTAAAGAAGTGTATTTTGAGGGATTTTTTGAAGGAATAAAGGCAAGGAGAAAGACAGATAGACCGGGGTAGAACATTGCAGAGGATAGAGGCAGCCCTTGAGAAATCTTGTAAGCGTGCATGAGAGCAAGAAATCAAAGGAGTGGATAGAACAAGATCATTGGATGAGCGGAGAGACCGGTTAGGAGTGTATTTCTAGATGAGTGAGGAGATGTAGGGAGGGGAACCGCTGTGAAGGGCTTTGTAAGAGTGAGGATTTTTAAAGGAATCCTGAAGCGCACAGGCAGCCAGTGAAGAGACTGACAGAGGGGAGAAACGTTAGTAAAGTGATGGGAGAGGAAGATAAGTCTGGCAGCAGACATCATGGAGGATTGTTATAGTAATCAAGATGGGGGATAATTAGGGCCTGGGCAAGAGCCTTAGTGGCATGCTGTGTTAGATGCAGGCAATGTTTTTAGAGAGAGACTGAATATGGGGTGTGAACGAAAGGTCGGAGTCAAGGGTGACACCAAGACAGCGGGCATGAGTAGACGGGGAGATCATAGCACCATTAACATTAAGGGAGATTGATGGGGGAATCTTAGCATTGGAGGGAGGGAAGATGAGAAGTTCTGTTTTGGAGAGGTTAAGTTTCAAGAAACGTGCAGACATCCAGGTAGAGACTGCAAGGCAGTTAGTTACATGATGACAGAGAGAGAGAGAGATCAGGGGCGATAATAACAGATGTGTTACCATATACCTGACAAAATCTAAAAAAGGATAATTGTACATTATATAACTATTATAAATGGAAAAATATATCAGGATTTTAACTTTTTGGGGTAAATAGTACTTTTTTTTAACAGACATGCATCAATGTTTTTCAAAATTGGCATGCTTAAAAGTGCTCACAGATGTCATAACTGCCCGGCAGAAGTATGTTTTCTTTAAAAAAAAAAAAAGGACAATCTGGGATACTTAGCATCTTCACATTTTATCACTTCTCATGTTCTCATGCAGCCATTTTCCCAAGCTGCATTTTTACATACAACAGGAAAGATGGCACTAATAACAAAATAAAAACAATGTTATATTTAATAACCTCTGAATACAACTATGGCCCTATGGATCGCTTCCTGACACTAGATGATTTATTTTTGAGTTGGTGGCATTCTTATGTTTTTTTTTAGCTTTACTAACACATTTTCCCTTTTTTTAGTCCAACTAGAATGTACCACTAATTAATCATGATCGCTTCACAGAATCCCTTAGATTTTTTTTATTTTCCCTGTATTATTGTTTTTTTTTGTAAATAATAGTTGTGTTTCATAACTTTTTATTTCCCCACTCTTTCAAAGAGGCAAAACTTTGTTTCCCCCTATTCACATTTCCTGTTTGCCAATTACACCATAATCAAGAAGCAGGACTCTGCAGACCTGCATTCCTGGTCACAGTATGTGTGATCAGTGGCAGTCAGAATCATCAGAGATCCCAGTAGGGTCTTTATACTGTAGTTCAGTCATTCAATTGTTTACAGTGCAATAAGTGCTTAGTTAGATCACATTGCTACATTGATACATTGCCTGCATTAGCTCACTGCTGCTGAAAGCAGAGAAATATCCCTCTGATGCAAAAACACAGGGGCATATAATATTATGTCCTTGGCTTCAAGTGCTGATTTTTCTAGGTCATAAGATTACATTCTCAGTCTTAAAATAATTAGATTTTTTTTTTTAAAAAAAGCAACTTTTTATCTTGATGCAACAGAACGTTTGTTATTCTGTACTAAATATAAAAATACATGGTAACAATAAATGTACTATGATGTGATATCTAACTAGATAATTTTTATACTAGGAAGCGTGATTGTAATTAAAAGCTTACCTCCACCATCTGTTCAACTTTCTAAAGAAACAGTCCCAGTTTTCATAAAACAATCCTAATTTCTGGGCACTATCCAGCCGACCCCGGTAGCTTCCCCACTGTCCTGTTTTTGCCCACAGTTGGATTAATGTGTTTATTTTGTGTCAGTACTTGCTTATTTGATATTATTTCAACAGGACAGTTTTCACAGGACAGTCCACATTTCCAGACACTATCCAGCTGTCCCTGGTAACTTCTCCGCTCTCATGTTTTTGTGGGCAGTTGGAGTAATGTTTTTTTTGTGTAAATATTTGCTTTTTTGATATTATTTCAACTTTCTATTTTCTTTTTATGTCACCTAAGAGTAAACTTTTTCATCACCTTTTCAGAACAAGAAACTTAGAATTTCAAATCTCCAACATGTTACAATTTTGGAAAGCACTAAATAAGAATTATTGGCTAAGTCAACAACAAGCTCATAATTTTTCCAAAGCACAATCACTGAGATTGAGCAAAGACCATAAACTGGGCTTTATAAATCTGCTATGCTAAGACAGATGAAAGATGCCTGTTGATGTATGACAGGCATTGTAAATGATCTTAAGGCCAAAAGCACATTGGGAAAGAGCTTATGAGTTTAACCAAATAGCAAAGCTTAACTTTCTGATTGCATTTTTTCTCCTGGTGGAATGTTTATACTTAAATATTTGTTCCTTTAAATAAAGGTATTATACGGTCAATAATATTTCTGACATACAACAGTCAATAAGAAAACATAGGCTATTAAAATTATTTTAAGTCTTACAAAATTGCACATATACTGTTTTCTTAAAAATTAAATCATACCTAATAAACAATGTTATTTGACAAATAGGCTTGGGAGGAGTCCTCGTTAGTTTAGTGTACAATGAGACATTTATATTTGTCCACACACTTCCATTCTAGTAGTTATTCACAAACACTACTTTAAATGTAGTTAACACAGTATCAATTGTAACATGTTTTAATTTTATTGAACATTTGGTATCATAAGTGATATATTTATATTCAGTACAAAAAAGGAAGTAGTATAACCAACTAAGGCAATACTGCAATTTAATTATAGTTTTTCAGTTAAATAGTATACAATATGTAGCTCTTGATCAATACAGTCATCAGTGGGCTACATCCAGACTCTATGTCCTGTGGCCCATCTAGTCCCACACAGGTGTAGTTTACCCATATACTGACTTTGAATACTGATAATTTGTTTCTCAGGAGGGCATTGACTTAACATGGGACTCTGGTGAGTGAGGGGTGGGGTTTTAATTTTAATATGAGGGACTTTGGGGCATAAGGAAGGGCTTGAGAAAAATTGGGGAAGAGGGGGTGGGCTTTCATTAAAAACATAGGGCACCTTGGACAATTAACATGATGGGCTCTGATAGGGGTTGGGCTGAGGACTCTACATTTATACTTGGCCCAAAAAGTAGAGATGGCAGCAATGCTAATTTTAATGCTTATTTTAGTACACCCGTGTACTGGACCTACAACCAAGTTATCTTTATTATTAAATGTCTGGCTACTAGTAAAATCTTTGTGCAAGGATAAATAACCTGTAGGAAGGCAAAGATAATCATGCATTTCAAATGAGAGGTAAGGCTGGTCCAAGACAAGTAGAAGTTTGAGAAGCAGCCAAACAATAAGCCTTAAAGAAGAAAATTCTGACTTTGTTTGAGATCAATAGAATATTATAACTAAAATTGAGGAATTGGTAGAAGGGGGACTAAGATGAAGGAGAAGGAAGGGGGTTACCATGTAGAGAGGAGAAGAAAATGAGGAATATGGCTTATTAAAATACAGAAGGAATGCAAATGGCTAGCTCATATAAGAGAAGATGAGACAACTGGCATAAATCATGGTTGCAAGGAACTGGGAAAGGGGGCACCTGAGAAACGAATGTAATAGGTTAACTAACAAAAGCTTACTGTAACCAGGGCCCCATTAAAATTACATGGATATGGAAGAATCGATTGAATCCAATAAAAATGTTTTGGTGATTTTTATTATGTAAAAAACTCATAAAATGAAATTACAGTTTAATCCTAATTTGGTTTTAATTGCAAAAACTGTATTGAAAGAGACAATGCACAGACAAACATAAATCTTTCTTTATATGAGCTAATAAAATTAAGGGTAAAAAAGTGATTCATATTTACACAACAATCTTTGAAGCAATTAAATCACACAGTCATTTTATAACAAAGAACTGAAAACCAGAAATGTAGCATTTTTGTTAAAAAGTAACAGTATTAAATATACCTTACATAACATTTTAACTTGTTTTACTTATTTGTCAAAACAAAGAACATATGTCAATAAGCGAGAACAATTAACTTACCAAAAAAAAACTGGAGTGGCAATGGAAATCTAAAAGTTGAAGGTAATAGCAGATGTGTTACTATATACCTGACAGCTTTAACAAAAGTTCCAAATTCAAATCCCAGAGTGAATAAAATTGAAATGTGTATCATCCCGCAGTTTATCTTCTATTTCTTGAACATCTGTTCATGTGCCTATATCTCAAGGGAGACACCGCACATGGTGAAAAGGGCAGAATAAGTAATTGTAATCAACTGTTTTTAGCAGGTTGTAAAATAAAGGAATTTAAATGTCCAAATATCTTTGTGCATATACATTATATATGTGTGTGTGTGAACCTCAGCAAAAAACTGGTGTGTGTATATATGGTCATAAGCGGCCAATGCTCATTGATTCACATGGGGGGCAATGGCTGGCCCGTGTGGTCGAATCCATCAGACGAGCTACTGTAGCTCAAATTGCTGAAAAAGTTAATACTGCTTCTGATAGAAAAGTGTCAGAACACACAGTGCATCGCAGTTGTGTATGGGGCTGTATAGCTGCAGACTAGTCAGGGTGGACATGCTGGCCCCTGTCCACTGCCACAATTGGCACATGAGCATAAAAATTAAACCACAGAGCAATGAAATAAGGTGGCCTGATCTTATGAAACATGTTTTCTTTTACATCACATGGATGGCCAGGTTCATGTACGTTGCTTTCCTGGAAGAACACATGGCACCAGGATGCACTATGGTAAGAACATAGTTCAGGAATGGTTTGAGGTGTTGACTTGGAATCCAAATTCACCAGATATTAACCCAATCGCACATCTGTGGGATGTGCTAGACAAACATATCCAATCCATGGTGGCACCACACTGCAACCTACAGGACTTAAATGATCTGCTGCTAACATATTGTTGCCAGATACCACAGCACACCACATTAATTTTTGTTATAATTTCACTCTTTCCATGTTTTTTAGGATTGTTTGCACAGATTACATGCAACTGCAGAGAAAACCACCCAAATCTATTCAACTATATCTCCAGATTACAGTAATAACACACATGGATAGGTTTCTGAAAAGAGCACTTTATTCATGATGTTCCATGCCATCATAATAGGTGTTTGGGTCGCTTTTTCCATGCTGTCATGAAGGTTTTAGTTCAGTACCTGGCTGCTTGATCATTGTTAAACAACCTAACATTTTAGCTTCAAATTTGGAGAATATATGTTTTCATTGCAAAATTTTAAATGGATTTGCCACCATAGCAACCATAGTTCTGATGCAATGAGCATTGCCATGGTTACTATGTTACTAAGACTTTTCAAACTTTGCACCAGAACCACCGTTTCCAGCATGTATATTAAAAAAAACCAAGCAATAATTGGTATGAATGAGGAGACACATACAGTTAATACATGTCTACCAGTAACCTTTTCCTGCAAATGTATTTATTCTTTCTCTAAAACTATGACAAACTGTAAAACACATTATTGCAGTCCTATTCATAGAAAGAGTGTTAACCATGCCGCTAACACAAGTGTACATCTGTCACTGCTAATAACAAGACTTTTACAGGCTGTCTGTTAATTCCTGACAACTCTTCTCTCACATTCAGTCTCATAATTGTCAGTGTTCAAATGTTTCAAACTCTAATTCCACGGCCATTTTCAACATGTGAACATTATCGGTATTGATAGTGGAAAATATAATGCTTAAACAAGTTGATCCAGATGTTGTAGTATGCCGCTGTGATTTCTATAACTGACCTTCCATGTGTTACCCTGATTGAGAGCATCTTAAATTAATGCTAGAAAAGATATTAACATACAGTATATAACAATATCTATCTATCTTTCTGTGAAGGAAATGGGAACGGCCAAGCTGACCAGGCCTGACCCAAGCCTCAGGATTGCCTTGTGACATTGGGCTTGTCCATAGCATAATGAAATGCCCAATATATTCAATTCCAACTCACGCTTTTCCACTCTTGTGAAATAGGACAAGGTTAGTTGTTGTTTTTAATCAGTAGCTCACCCAGCAAAAAAAAGATACAATAAAATATTGATTTACACCCCACACAGTAAATCTATTGGCAACATGAAACATTCTTAATAAAGACATGTCCCTCTGATGATGTCGTCTGTCCTTTGATGGTCAAAAAAACAAAAGTAAAGGTGCAAGGTGCAAACAATTAAGTTAAGCCTAACCTTCTTGATATCACATATACACTGGTGCACTATTTATCTAGTTCTCTAAACAAAGGTGACCAGACATGGATTGGCAAATTGTATTATTTCATTATTTCGTCTACATTAATGTTAAATAATAATTTAAAAGCAACTGAAAACATAATACAAATATTTGTTGTCAAGTCAAAAATGCCCAATATTCCTATATGAATAAAACACTCCCTCAACAAGAAAAATACTAATATTAATTAATTTATCTATGGTAGTAAGAGGTTCACCAGCTAGTCACTTATTTTGAAAATGTGAGCTACCAAGCAGACTGGAACCTTTCAAATCTAATTTATTGATAACAGACAGTGTTTAGTTCTCTCCAGTGAAAAAATGTCATACACAAAGAAATAAACATCAAAAGGGTCAATTCACTACTAGACTCAACATGAAATAAATGTTTATTTCAATGCTTTAAGGCTAAGCCATCCATCGAAGATTTTACAGCTCAGTCTCCAGGAAAATGAGTAATATGTTTTATATATTGAAGCAGGTCATGATAAACAGAATGAAGAGCTGTAATGCAATAAGCTAGAGAGGAGAAAGAACACGATATGACCAGTTTAAACTTGTTTTTTTACTAAATATAATAGGTATATATAGGTAATACCGTTAGACAACACAATAACAATACATTTAAAACATGATTACAATGTACCCAGAAAGCAGCTTTTTAATAATAATAAAGACTGCTGTTACTTAATAGCAAACATTAAATAGCACATCTGTATCCTGCTCCATGTCATGTTATCTTTGATTCTATTAGTATTCTACATTCCAAAAACTGAGGTAAGGTGTACCTAAAACCTGCAACCTAGACTACATATTAAAAACCACAGTCCAATAGGATAGGTTCCCTAGGGAAAAAACATATTTGTACTCTACCCTGCTTCCTGGGTCTTTGGGTCAGTTTTTAAATTCTGGGCAGGGGAGTGGTGTTTTTCCATGCCCACAAGAATTGTGCATTCAGATTTGTATAAATTATAATTTTGTTGGTAATATATATGGATGTCCAAAAACAAAATAAAGAAGAAGAAAGCTCAGAGTTTTATCTTGAAGTTCATTGGGTTGGTTTTTTTGGCTTCATTTTACTTTCTATCTACTTTCTCTGACAATCACGTCCATGTGTCTGCTTCCTGTGTGTCTCGACTTCCCCAAGGCTATCTTGGGCTAGCCCTGCAGTTATGCCATCTAGCCCCACCTTTAGACATGCCTATCCCCACCTCCACACATGACTGGCCACTAGACATGTGCAAATGACCCAAAAATTATTCTGATGGATTTTTTTGGTTATCTTTTGGCCCATTTGTTTTCGGGGAACAAATTCCATTTCCTGTCCATTGATTTTGGATAAAAATCGGGGGGAATTGATAAAATATGCACATTTTGTTAAATCTGTAATTCGTACAAATCAGAATGCACAATTCTAGTAGCCACTCCCTCAGGAAATCAATGAATCTGTAGCACCTCCATTATATGACATTACATGCACTTGATTGGTATATTACATGGTGAAAAGTTATGTTTTCCTTGTATGGGTAGGAATAGGTCAGCTTATCAGAAGCCTTTTTCAGTGGGTATAGTGAAACTTAAAAAATAATAATAATTGGAATTATTAATAACGAGCAAGTCTAGTGAAAGGTAGAAACAGTTATGATAGCATAAAACTAAATATTCCTGCCAGCTGACTTTTGCACTAGAACGCAAATGTTTTGTTTCTACTGTTAATACTTTCAAAGATGCCAGCTTTTATGCCCTGGTTATCTAGTGCATAGTATTGTGTGTATGTGGGTGTGTTTCATGTTTGTTTTTATATTTTCTAGCTTTACCATTTTGTCAGAGCGATGGGATCAGGACGGTAGAATTTTGTATGTATAAAAATAAACAAGATTGATATACTATGCCAGAATATAGCTGCACCTGTCATTCCGTTTACTGCACCATTATCAAATCTTGGAATGATATAGAGTCAATAACACTTTTTCATGTATTTTGGGGAAAAAAGAAACTAAGGTATGATGAGCCCTATATTTCTCATTTCACACCACATTCAACCACAGCTCTAGTAATATCTGAAAACGCTATTGATTTCTCACTCATAGTTGGCTACTTTAATTGGCCAGGAATCTAAATGATTCATCTAACTAGGTCATAGATGATAAAGATTGCTGCCAGTTTCTCTATGGGTTAATCATTGGTACTGTATTTAATTTGGTGTGTTTATTAAAAAATAGAGGGTTGAATATTTTATTTTATTTATAGTACTAGTATATTTTATTTACATCTGTGGTCTAATTTTAGGTGGTACTGCAAGATCAATGAACTTTCCATGAACTCTAATTTTAGAAGACTCTTCACAGCTTTTCTTATTTACAGTTATTCACATTTTTCTTTTAGCACTGTTCTTGTTTCACATTTGTATTTGTTTTTCACTTTACTATATAGCTGCACATTTGAGGTTATGAACACTTCCTTTAATTAAAGTGCCTTGAATTAGGAGTTATAACAAAAGGAGATCTTTGAATATGCACATATGTTTTTGAAAAACAAACTAATCATCCTTATTTAGGTTTTGGCTAAGTAAAGGTCTGCTGAAAACCATACCTAGAGAACTACTTGCTAGTATATGGGCAAACATTTGCACACTCCAAGTACTGGAAGCAAAAATAAATGGATGGGGAAAGGGAAAGACAAAACCGACCCAGAGACCTAGAGAAGCAGGGCTTCACCTGGATACTCCAGGTCAAACATGTAGAGTCTCCAGGTATGTATACTCAGCATACTGTTCTAAGTACTAACAAAATTACAAATTTTCTTTGATTAGCAGTCAGTATGGCCACTTTAACTGGATAAGGTGAGTTGTCAAGATATATTACACAGTGGAAACCATCAATATTATATTATGCATGGTGATCTGGGAAAGTGCGAGATCTGATAGTTATGTATACTGCAGCTTCTCAGGTGAGTTGGAATCATGTCTCCATAGGGTTTCATATTATTTGGTTCCCCAATCCCACACAACATGGAATGGATGAATGACAGGCTTAGATGAATAAGATATTATTTATAGGGTGTATATAGTTTATTATTATTTATTTAATTCTGATTCCATTCTATACGGGATGGGGTGGAATTTTAGGATGACTTGCAATACACACATGCAAAGTAAATTAAGTTTATTCCAGTCAAGTTAATGAATGAACCCCATTTATTTATCTGGCATTAATGCAGTTAATGTCTCATTTACATTGTTCCTTATTTGCATTCGAGAAACACATTAAAATGCAACCCACAAGTGTTGTGGCTCTATATAAGTTGCCTAAATTTCCATATAATTGAACTGTAGTTATTATTTCACTCAATTTGGTCTAATTAACTTCAATTGATTTATTGTTTTTGCTTTTCTTTCCATTTCTATACAACACATTACATGCTAATCTTTTATTTATGAAAAGTATGGAGTTTTAAATAAATTCACATTAAATAAGTGTGTAATCCATCTAATTCAGGCATCGAAATAATTTGTTTTCTAACTTTCATTTATTCTCCTGAATATATTAGTTTCATTTGATAAAAAAAAAATCATTGCTTGGTACTTCATCAATGTCTCTTATGTAAATTTGGCCATGACATTGATGTGGCCAGATCCAGGTCAAGTGTAAGAGTTAATAAATGAAAGTGTCGTAAAGTCAATACTTTATATTGATTTGGCAAAATAGCATGCTGTAAACTATCCAGCTTGCCAGGTTTGCCACTAGTTAACTCAAATCTTTCCCTTACTCTTTTTAGAATAATGTTACTACATATTGTTACAGAAAATGCATCAAATTGACCAACCGAACGATATATAATCACTAAACACAAACCTAAACATGAGTATGCATAAATATATAAATGTAAATAAATATCACAGAAATAACTTCTAAAGTAGTAAAGATCTAAAGTATATCTATACTCTTACTATTCTTAAGACTTATTATGCTAATATTTACTAGGACCTTTTTAAGATATGCTCTCTGACTGGGACACAGATTGCTTACCAACTGTAAAGGGAAGAAAACATAATTATATAAGATTCAATACTATTTCGTAGCAGAGGTGCAAAGGGATTTTTTAAATTAATGATTTAATAAAGGTTTATGTGAAAATGTTGTGTTATGTTTGTTTTTTAATATAAATCCAAAAGTGACATAATGGAACACTGAGCAGCATAGGTAATCAAACTGTCAAAATCAACTCAAGCAGAATGAAAAAAATAAATAAAAAATGTGTTTCCCAACAAAACCAACAACAAAATTTTCTGGAATCTATCACACAAGCACAATTTTTTGAAACAAAATGAACCAGTGGAATAGATTGTAATGAAACCCCCCATTTAGGCATCCATTCTTTTAATGGAAAAGACATCGTTTAATGGTATTGTTAGTCTACTAACTTTGAATGTGTATATACTACCTAAAGTTAATCATCTTTTCCCATCGGGTCTAAATTCAGATTATAATTCAGCATAGTAGTCTAAATGTTGCAGTATTAGTAAATAAGAAATTCAGAAAACAGACAGCAGATCTTGATTTTGGTTGCAAAACATAGTGGCACTAGTATGACTTCTGTTGTTTACAGAGAGCTTTATCTTGTATGATTTAATCCTGTTTCTGCTGAATGCCAAAATGCATTGACATTGGGTGGAGTGACTTTAACTTTGGAATCTCACTAAATGGAAAACCTTTTGTTTGCTTGTCAGATCCAAAGAAGTAGTAAAGACATAATGGGACTTGACAATGACAGCAGTAATTAGACTTCGGCACTGGCAAAGTCTTCGTGTTCATCTTCGGGGGGGAAAAATCTTCGTGTTCTACGAATATTTGCCCATTCCCGTGACAGGCATTCAGTAGGCTGGTTTTGTGGCCCAGAACTCAACTTTGCACTGACTAAAGAAGAATAAAGTTGTATTACTGTTGGAATTGCTAATATAGTGCTAAATAATAATGCAAGAAGCTTAGTTAAGAATAAGCATGGATTTTTATAGATTTAGCTTCTGTTACTATTAATCTTTATTCCAGTATTGGCACAAACATAGTACAAGCAGATGTAATCCATCAAATAAAAAAAATTTGTATGAGCAGCAGAACAATAATTGTAAAAGTTCCCATATAACTCATTGCCCAGTAGGATAGAATTCTAAAATCTGCAAGCGTCACATAACAAGATAATAACTATCAAAAACAGCAAGTCCTCTAGATATTCCCTAGTCTCAAGAAAATGTTGCTAGCTAAATTATGATCACAAAGCCAATAAGGATGTAAAAAATGGTTGTATTCAGGTTTGATCCAGTAGAATCATCACAGAAAGCAATACAGGTTTTGACAGGAAGATTAGTGTAGATAATTGAAACAATATAAAGATGTATTCATACCTGCTTATAATAGAGACAATAGATACAGACACCATGTACATAAACAGGCCAATTTAGAAATCCCAACAAATGCTATAAATTGATTCTGACAAATTATACAGACTCAATGAAATAACTCATAGTAACTTAGCTATATTTACTTTTTTTAATGCAAGTTTTGGTTGTGTGATATGAGAGACTTGGAAGTGGAAAGGAAAAACAAGGAGAAATTGTGGGGTTGTTGGCATTGTTGCTTTAGCCTAAAACACTTTATATAACAGAAGTCAAAATGACGCAAAATCTATATCTATACAAAGTTATGGTTACAGAGCTTACCTAGTAAACACTCAATGTATTATACACACTAACTTAAAATATTATTTAAAAAAAAATCTAAATTATTTTAAAGTATTAGGTACAGTAGCACCAACAATTATTTTATTAGTAAAAACGGAGAAGGATTAAAGTAGAGATAAAATAATAAAAACCTCCAACACGTGTAGATGTAGAAAGATAGATCAATCAATTTCTATAAAACAATATCACCTGGCCCAGTATTTTAGTGACGATCACTTTAGCTTTAGATTATTGTCACGTCTAGATTACATTGTTTGTTTTCAACCAGGATACCTTGGATAAAGTAAGCAAAGGAGTATTGAGTTACTTTTTCTTTCCTTGTTGTTCACATAACAGCAAAATAGCAAGACTTGTTTAAAAAAACAAACTGTGTAAAAGCAAAATGGAAATAAAGGTGCCAGAATTGATACATCAGCCTTTTTCCATCTCAGAAGGTTAAATATTGCACTTCTTTAGATATGCTCAATTTATCTGTCACAGCATGATGTATATTTGTAACATTTTTTTTTTTTAAATTCTAGGATGATATTTTTATCACCACAACTTGTTCCTGATACTGCCAGAATTTCAACCTACTTCTTCAAGAGATGCCTGCAAACCTTTACTAAGCGCAAAAAAAAGTATACTGGGAATTTTATTTTATTTAGTGTTACAATAGGTGTTACAGTTATCACTTTTAAGATGCAACACTTTTACAAATTCTTACAAAACAAAGAAAGTTTGCATTTAAAGCTGATTGTTACATATACTGAACTGTTACAAGAGATAGATAATTATCTGCTGTTTGGAAATGCACACTAATCTTTAAGCTGCTCAAAGGATACGTGGGACATAAAGTGTCATTGTCCACGGTTTGGTGCCTTAAATCATCTAGTGCTAGATTTTAAACCATAGCTTTAAAGATATATTCATGTTTGAATTAATGAATTAATTATATTTCCTTTTATTTCAAAATGTATACAAGGTCCTGCAGTGAGACTCAAAATATTAATCTCCAGATATTTTTTGTATCGTCCCACTTAATTCATAGACCTATTAAGTCAAGTTTAACCATAGCTAACAACATGATTGTGTTGATGAGTGTTGATAGCTTTTTTCCAGATCTCTGCACCAAGAGTTTACAGAATGTAACTGTTGTCTGCTTGGAGGACTAACAGAGACAGTGAAAATCACAGCTTAGCAAAGACTAGGATTGATGTTTATTGCCTAATATTGGAGAGTGATCAGTTTTGTGCCTGGATGTGTATCTCTGCCTGTCCTGCCCTGTCTTGTGCCTAAATGCCCTTCCTTACTCTGGTGGATCTATTTTTGCCAGTGCCTACCTTGTGCCCCGCTCTGCTTCTGCTACTGTAGCTCAATCACCTTCCTTACTAAAATAATATATTTTGGGGAAAATGTCAGTGTCCTCTACAGTGGTGCTGCTGCCATATCACCTTCTTTACTCTGAGGGATTAATTCATCAAACGGGTCCAATTTTCAGAGAAATTTAGTCCCACAGTATGGTGTTTGATGTGTGTAACCATTGGTGCAGTGTTGCTGTTTGTGGTCCTGCAGTGCACAACCAAGTGTGGATCTCTTCCTAAACCTTGAGATGATGCTGCTGTTGGTGAAAGGTGATCCAGAAGGTATCAGGGACCTCCCCCTTTAGGAACACCCCACAAAATTCGCTCCCGAATCAAAAAAAATCTTAAAATTTCAGCTCGAAAACAAATTTCATTGCCCCAAAACAAATGCGGCAAAAATGAAAGAAAAATGTTGTCCACATCCATTTTGCTACCACCCAATACACACATTGCATACAACCAACATCTGTGAGATGTCTATATATAATATCAATGATACATATATCCTTATTAAGTATCAAATATAGTATATGTGCTTTTTGATTGTAATGTGTTTGCAACATATCTGTAGATTCCGTTATGTCGTATACTTTCAAAAATGCGTACATTTTGTCCAAATCGATTTTGCTTCCACCCAACACACACTGCATAAAAAAAACAGCATGAGATGTTTAGATACAATATTGATGAAACCTGTTTCCTCACTAAGTATCAAATATATGTGCTTTTTTCCAACATATCTGTAGATTCCATTATATCTTGTGTTTTCAAGAATGCCTAAAAATAAATGCCACTTGCTTGCATTTATTGGGTCTTCATTACTCTGGCATAGACACAGAAACTGCTGTAAGGAAAATATTATTACAGTAGTTATAAAGCCATGAAATGGTTGCTTATGTTTCATTCAGTGATTTTACTGTGGGTGTATTCTATGATAATCTAGCCAGGAGTATTGCTAGGCAAAAATGAATATGCATTATTCATTGTGAAAATAAACTGCACAAATGTCAGACCTGTGTCTGCAAGTATAACAGATTTGTGATTGTTGATATGTTAAAAAAAAAACACGGAATCTGTAAATTTGCAAAGCGTTTGCAAAATATAAACTACTCTTTTTGGTGGCCTTAGATGTTTTACAGTATGTTACCCTTGGAGTGCTGCAAGGTACACATGCTCAATACAAAATAAGTTTCACCATTGATAAAAATGACTGTTCATTCTCTATAAAATACCCATCTCTTTTATTGTACCTACATGTATGCAAACTTATTGAAATGTACTCGCATTTCTGCATGCAATAGAGTTTCAGAGATATCTCTGCAGACCTGGTATGGTATGGTAAAAAGTCCAGAAACAGTTTAGGTGAAAGTCCAAAGGCTGCAATCTTTTTCTTCTGGCTTCCTCAGGAGAAATATGTGCAAAAAAGTAAAATAAAGGGTGATCTGCATGTAATTGTTTCTTATTTTATCTTTATTATTCACTTTTTTCACGTGATTTTGAGGGTTTTTTCGCTTTAGAAGAACTAGGCCTCCCTGGCATTTCTATAATCGACTGGGCTGTGTTGGGGCTTGACATGGATGAGACGTCCTTGAGATCTTTTCTCCCGTGACATGACCGAAGAAGAGCATCAGACCGATGAAATGGGAGATTACCTGTACCTGAGCCCCTGCCATTCCTGCGATCGAGGGAGATTGAGGCGTAATTACATGTTTTCTTCCCTCGTGGGAGAGCTCCTGCTCGGCTTGAGGGGTCATTTAGAGTGTCATTATGTATCTCCTGCTGCACCACTTTGGGTGGGAGATGGAGGTTTTCGCTACACATGCTTCTAATTTGCACACGCATCTCTCTCTCTATATATAGAGTGCAGGGAACTCTGATCTCTGACAGCCGGGGAAGGTCTGCGCGATGGTCGCAGACAACCCACGCTGCTAACCACACCTCCCCCCGGCAGCAGCGGAAGTTGTCTACGCAAATCGCGTAGAGCTCTACATGGTGCCCGGACTAAGCACAGAGGACTCAGAAGCACCGGTATGTTGGGGGGGGGGGCATAACACAGGAGGATCCAGGTCCCCTGCATCGCTGCGGGGGATCTGGATCTTAGTCCCATAGTCAGACCTATTTGAGGTCTGATTATAAGACGACCCCGATTATAAGACACACACCAGGACAGGCTCTAACACACTGACAGACAGACACACGCACACCTTGTTCTTTTGTATGTAGGTGTGATATTTCTTATGTATATAAAAAAATATTTATTTTTTTCTCTCCTGGGAGAGGTGGTGATGATGTCGCTCCACATTCTCTATACACGATACCGGTCGATATGACAGGCTGACCAGCTTCTGTTCGCCTTACATACCTCTGCTAAATGACTCCGGGAGACAACTAGAGGTTTTCGCTACACATGCCTCTAATTTATGAACACATATCATTTTTTTTTCTCTCTCAACATAACCAATGGGTGGGAATAGAGGACGAGCCCCTGCTGGCAACCAATAGGGTAGCTTGTACAGACTTTTAAAATCCTGGTCCAACAACTTGGCGGGTAGAGACCACTGGTCTCCCTGTTCCAACAGTTAAAGCTCTGTACAAGCGACTTTATTGGTTGTTCGTACGGACTTTAAACTGTTGGAGCAGGGAGACCAGTGGTCTCTGCCGGCCAAGTTAACCCCTGAGAGCAAACCTACGGATTTCCACTCCCGTTATCTACCCAGCATCACAGGGGAGCGGAAATCTGTAGGTTCACCATCAGGAGTTAAAAAGGCCGTGCGAGTGAGCCTATTGGTCGACTGCAAGGACCAATAGAGTCGTTCACACGGCCCCTTAACCCCTGACAGCGAACCTACGGATTTCTGCTTCCGTCAACCCCTGCGATGCTGCGTAGGCTAGATGGGGCTAGATGGGGCTAGATGGGGAAGGGACCAGGGAGATTAGTAGATGAAGACAAACACGAAGATTCTTCGTGTTGTGTGTCCTCATCTTCGTCTTGCCACCGCCATGTTCGTATGTTCAGTATTCGGGCTGAACAACGAAAACACACCCTTCGTGTTCGTTTTCATGTTCGCCCGAATACGAATGCACCAGTCAAGTTTCCTTGAACCTTTGCAGGTATAGATCGACTGGGGATCACATGTAAACTCAGCACTAAAAGTATAGATCAAATAAACACATGGAAACAGCACTGCAGGTATAGATCAACTAAATAAGATATGCAAACCCGGTAAATGGAAACATTGCATAGCAACAGAATAACACACACATCCAGCTTTGCAGGTATAGATCAACTGGAAATCACATATGAACTCAGCATTAAAGTTAAACAAAAACTAAATTACAGGCATAGATCACAGGTTTCACACCCCAAAGGCCAGCCCTGGTGTCCATAAAGAACTTGACCAACACCCAGATTACACACACAAATTACAGCCCAGCCTGACCCATTTTTGTCCCCAAACAGCCCAGCGTAAGACATCTGTATCCCCAAACAGCCCACCCTGTGCCATCTTTGTCCCATAAACACCCTGCCTGTGCCATCTTGGTCTCCAAAGCTCAAACACCCTGCTTGTGCCATCTTTGCCTTTCCCCAGATCACTTATACATCTATGATATACACAAAACACTTATACAGTGGCTCACTCATTCACTCTGTCATTTACACAATTCCTTCACACAATTATTCATTCTGTCACTCCTTCACATAAATCATTTACACATATTTATTGATGCATTCTCAAAATTTATCCACACACTAATTCATTCATTTTCTCACTCATTCATTCAATTCATCCACACATTAATTAATTCATTATCTCACTCATTCACACAATTTATACAGACATTAATTCATTTATTATCACACTCATTCACACAATTCATCCACACATTAATGCCTTTATTCTCTTATACTTTCACACAATTCATCCACACATTACTTCATTCATTATCTCTCATTCTCACTCTTTTTTTCAAGATTCTTACTACCCCCCTTTCTCATGATCTCTTCTCCCTTCTCACTATCTATCCCCTCTTCCTCCTTCTTACTAGCTACTTCTTCTATCTACTCCCTCTATGTAAGGCTCCTGGTCCCGGTCACCAGCATGGGCAGCGTGTTCTTCACTCCCCGCGTCCCGCGTCCGGGTCCCCATGAAGGGGGCGGCGCTTCGGCACGCCGCCCTCAGTTCTCCTCCTCCTGCTAACTGTATGCAGGAGGGAGGGCGAGGAGTGGGGACAGAGGCTTCCCCTGGAGGGGCGGCATCTCTGGTACCGTCCCATAGGAAAGAGGTGGTTGGGGGCGGTACGGAGGGTGGAGATCCAGAAGTGACGTCAGACGCCACGTCTGGGATCTCTATAAAACCCCCAAGCTCCCTTATGTCGGCGCTCAGATATTCTGAGACGCTCTGTACCCTACACAGCGTCCCCAGTTCTGTGCTCCTTAACCTGTTCGCATCCTGTTTGACCCTATCTGTTGCCTGACCATTGCCTGTGACCCGACTACGCTATATTTGATTGCTGCCTGAACCTGATCTCTGCCTGTGACCCGACTACGCTATATTTGATTGCTGCCTGAACCTGATCCCTGCCTGTGACCTGACTATGCTATTGATTACTGCCTGAACCTGAACCCTGCCTATGACCTGACTTCGTTATTTGTGTGCTGCCTCTACCTGATTTATTTATATCGTGCCCTATCTCCACTACTCTAGACTGTTTCACTTACCTCCGTTAGTCCTGCATTCTGGGCTCCTTCTACCCTGTTATTACAGACACCAGCAAGTGTCTGACATAATATCTGAGCTATACATGGAGTCCGCGGGGCTAGCAGAGGCCATTATATCTATGGCCCACCAATTAACCTCCCTTAATCGCACTGTGGGGGAACTCCAGGCGGAGGTGGTTGATCTCCGGTATCAGCTACAGGAACTTCGATCCGGACGCTCTGCACCATCAGCCCTGGATCCGTCCAATACTTTTGCTCCTGCAGGGGCTATGGATCCTGAACCCCATATCGCGATGCCTGACAAGTTTTCCGGGACTTTTCTTACTGCCTGCCAAGTGATGTTTACACTCAAGCCTCGCACCTTTGCCTCTGACCGTGCGAAAGTACACACAGTAATAACATTACTAGCAGGCGAACCTCAGCAGTGGGCCCATCACCTTCTCCGTACTAATGACTCGGTCCTTGAATCCTGGTCCACATTCCAGTCAGATTTAACCAAGATCTATGATGATCCCCTAGGAGCAGCTACTGCCCAGAACACACTGCGCCACCTCAGGCAAGGTAGGCGACCAGTGGAGGAGTATGTTACGGACTTCCGTCAAGCTGCTGTTGAATCGATGTGGAATGAGGTTGCCCTCCTCGATCAGTTCCATCTAGGTCTTTCAGACCCCCTGAAAGATGAACTGGCATGCATTGGCATCCCTACCTCCCTGGAGGTACTTGTGGACTTGGTTATCCAGATAGATCGTCGCTTGCGTGAGCGCAGACAAGAACGCACCTTGGGATCCAGCCCTCCAAGGCGTCGGCTCTACCAGGCTCCTGCTCCTGCTCCAGCTCCAGCTGTTGTCCGATCCCCTCAGACCTTTGCACCCTCTACAGAGGAACCTATGCAAATAAGCCTCTTTCGGGACCACTTTCTGCTGTGGAGCACTCTAGAAGAAGGACATTGAATCTCTGCCTTTACTGCGGCAAGGCAGGCCATATGCTCCGCGAGTGCCCAGTGAGACCCTCTAAGAACGGAGGTAAGCTGTTTACGATGCACACCACAGAGAGACCCACTATGTTTCGTTCTGCTCCTCACTTATCCGTCTGTCTCATTCTACAGTGGACTGAGGGCTCCGTCACCACATCGGCCATGGTGGACTCCGGTGCCAGCGGGAACTTCATGGATTCTGCATTTGCTTCTGCGCATCGGATACCTCGTCTCACCAAGTCTAGAGCTCTTCATATTCACCTGGGTCGATGGTAATCCTCTGGCCTCCGGTCCAGTTACCCAAGAAACCACTCACCTTGATCTTCTCCTTGGAACCCGCCATCACGAACTTCTTCAATTTGATTTAGTCCAGTCCCCCATGTTTCCTGTTATCCTCGGTTTACCTTGGTTAAGACTGCATAACCCCTGTATAAATTGGGAGAAGGGAACACTCTCCTTCTCCTCCATCCATTGCAGAACTACTTGTTTGTGTCAACCCGCTCCTCCACATGGATAGTTGCTTTCTCTAGAGTCACAACCTGTCAATAAGATAACGCCGGGTATTCCTCCTGCTTACCACACTTTTGCCGATGTTTTTGAAAAGAAAGGTGCAGACAAGCTCCCGCCTCATCGCAGTTACAACTGTCCTATTGACTTGCTTCCTGGTGCACCTATTCCATATGGACGCATTTATCCTCTCTCGGGTCCTGAACTCAGAATTTTAAAAGACTATATTGATGATGCTCTTAATAAAGGGTTTATAAGACCTTCTACTTCTCCAGCCGGTGCAGGGATGTTCTTTGTGGGAAAAAAAAGATGTAAATGACATTACAATAAAGAACCGCTATCCTTTGCCATTGATACCCGAACTTTTGGATCGTCTTAGCTCTGCCCATATTTATACCAAGCTTGACCTGCGTGGGGCCTACAATTTGGTACGGATAAGAAAGGGAAACGAGTGGAAGACTGCCTTTCGGACACGGTACGGACATTTTGAGTATGCTGTGATGCCGTTTGGTTTATGCAACGCCCCAGCGACATTTCAACATTTTCTGAATAATGTATTTCGGGACTATCTGGATGTCTTCGTTGTTATATATTTAGATGACATATTAATATACTCAGAAACCCTGAAAGAGCATAGAGAACATGTGCACAAGGTTCTCATCCGGTTGCGTGAAAACAATCTTTATGCTAAATTGGAGAAATATGCATTCGAAACAAACACAGTGGAGTTCCTCGGTTTCCTCGTAACCCCCCAAGGGGTCCAAATGGATGACAAAAAGGTTCTGGCCATCACTTCCTGGTCTTGTCCTACCAATAAGAAAGAAGTCCAACGTTTTATAGGCTTCGTTAATTTCTATCGGAAATTCATCCGTGATTTCTCTAAAGTAATACAACCCCTTACACTTTTGACCAAAAAGGAGGGTAGATTTGTCTGGACTTCTCCCGCTCAAGATGCCTTTGATCGTCTCAAGCGTCTCTTCACCTCGGCGCCTATCCTTGCCTTTCCTGATCCCTCCAAACCCTATATTTTGGAAGTAGACGCTTCCGATTCTGCGATAGGGGCTATACTTTCTCAAAGAAGTGGCCCTCAGAACATTGTACACCCAGTTGCTTTTTTCTCTAAGAGACTGACTCCTCCCGAGAGGAATTACGATGTCGGCGACCGTGAATTACTTGCCTTAAAATCTGCCCTTGAAGAATGGCGACATCATTTGGAAGGTGCCACCCATCCTGTATTAGTATACACCGATCATCGTAATTTGGAGTATCTCCGCGCGCCTAAGCGGCTAAAACCTCGCCAGGCTCGTTGGGCCCTGTTTTTTAGTCGATTTCATCTCAACATCACCTATCGTCCAGGATCTAAGAATGGCAAAGCGGATGCCCTATCACGTACAAACGAGGGATCGGAGAGTACACCTGACATCGACGAAACCATCTTACACAAGGGCCATTTTTTAGCATCCTTTCCGTCTATGTGGGAGAGACTTCGTTATCATAGCACCTCTGAGAGATTTACTGCCCCACGTTTCTATACTCGAAAGGAGGGGTTGCTTTACTTCCGTGACAAGATTTTTGTGCCTCCTCCGGTACGTCAGGAGGTAATCCGTCTTCACCACTCTACTTTGGCTGCAGGACACGGAGGTTCACGTAAGACGGTGGAGTTAATCCAACGTCTCTTTTGGTGGCCGGCTATGCGTAAAGAGATCATCGCCTATGTTTCAGCTTGCCAAGTGTGTGCCACCTCCAAGACCTCATGTCAACGACCTGCCGGACTCCTTCAACCTCTACCAGTACCTGAACGACCATGGACTGATATTTCAATGGATTTTATTGTAGACTTACCTGATTCACATGGGTATACAACCATCTTGTTAGTGGTGGATCGGTTCACTAAGATGGCCCACTTCTTACCAGCCAAGGGTCTACCCAACTCCTCTGAAACAGCCACCTTATTCCTCAAAGAGATCTTCCGTCTTCATGGCTTACCCCGCTCAATCACAACTGACCGTGGAACACAGTTCACCTCTCGTTTCTGGCGTGCCTTCTGTAAAGGTCTCCAAATACAGCCCAACTATTCCTCCTCCTTTCATCCGCAGAGCAACGGGCAAACTGAGCGAGTTAATCAAATACTCGAACAATATCTACGTTGCTATATAACCTATCTTCAAGATGACTGGGTCCAATTGTTGCCAACAGCGGAATACACCTATAATAATCAAACACAAAGGACTATTGGCTGTTCTCCATTTTTCGCTAACTTTGGGTATCTCCCTGCTTCCTTGCCAGCTGCTCCTACTTCCGATTCAGTGCCTGAGGCTGCAACCAACATCCTTAAGGCCCAAGAGACATACAAGACCTATGCCGATCGTCTCCGTTCTCCAACCTCGTGGTACCAAAAAGGAGACAAAGTATGGCTCTCCACTACACATCTTCGTCTATCCTGTCCATTGAAGAAACTCGGTCCTCGTTTCATTGGTCCCTTTTCCGTCCTTGAGATGGTTGGTTCTGCTGCGGTCCGTCTCCAGCTACCCAATAAATACCGTATCCATCCTGTTTTCCACATTTCCCTTGTGACACCTTGGAGGCCCTCGTCAGATCCTCCTCCTCCGCCAGAGATTGCAGGAGAGAATGAATACAAGGTTCATCTCATTCTCGATTCCCGAGTAAAGAACGGCCGTTTGGAATATCTCATACATTGGAGGGGCTATGGGGCGATGGATCGTTCCTGGGAACCTATAAGTAATATCCATGCTCCTGCCAAACTCCGTGCTTTCCACCGTAACCACCCTGATCGCCCAAAACCTGATGTTCCCCGGGGGAACACGTCGGCGACGCAGTCCGGGTCCCCATGAAAGGGGCGGCACTTCGACACGTCGCCCTCAGTTCTCCTCCTCCTCCTCCTGCTAACTGTATGCAGGAGGGGGGGCGAGGAGTGGGGACAGAGGCTTCCCCTGGAGGGGCGGCATCTCTGGTGCCGTCCCATAGGAAAGAGGTGGTTGGGGGCGGTACGGAGGGTGGAGATCCAGAAGTGACGTCAGACGCCACGTCTGGGATCTCTATAAAACCCCCAAGCTCCCTTATGTCAGCGCTCAGATATTCTGAGACGCTCTGTACCCTACACAGCGTCCCCAGTTCTGTGCTCCTTAACCTGTTTGCATCCTGTTTGACCCTATCTGTTGCCTGATCTCTGCCTGTGACCCGACTACGCTATATTTGATTGCTGCCTGAACCTGATCTCTACCTCTGACCTGACTACGCTATTGATTGCTGCCTGAACCTGATCCCTGCCTATGACCTGACTATGTTATTTGTGTGCTGCCTCTACCTGATTTATTTATATCGTGCCCTATCTCCACTACTCTGGACTGTTTCACTTACCTCCGGTAGTCCTGCATTCTGGGCTCCTTCTACCCTGTTATTACAGACACCAGCAAGTGTCTGACACTCTACTACCCTTCTCACTATCTACTCCCTCTACTTCCCTTCTTAATATCTACTTCCTCTCCCCCCCACTCGCTATCTACCCCCCTTTGCAGTTCACTTGCCCTGGTGAAGTCCTGTGGTGGGAGCTTGAGGCTTCAGTCTTGCTGCCCTGCCGATGCCTGCGCAGCTTCACCTCTGAGCGTCGGGTCATGACATCATATTCGGCCGCTTATCATGAAGCGCCGCACCGCGACAAAGGCATCGTGCTCCCACCACCACAGTCAGGGCAGCGGTAGGGAGCACAGGAGACAAAGGGGGTCGGGCGGTTGCTGAAAACTTTTTCATGTGCGACCACTCGGCGTACCTCTCTCTCCTCCTCTCCTTGCTGCCTGGGTGCTGTGCACACCGTGAACCCGCCTCGGCGCGGCCCTGGTGATGGAACAGCTGCATGGCACCCTGCTTCCATTGCGCCCTGTGAGGCCGCACAGCTCGCACACCCCAAAGGCGGCCCTGAGTACAGCCTGTTAGTATCTAGAAATAAAAAAATAAAGTGAGCAAGAAAGGAAGTAAGGGAGCAAAGGGCAAAATAATTATGGAAATATGATGAATTATAAAGTATTTCTTTTAACAATATAACTAAATTTGATATTATTTAAATAATTGGAGAAGACTAAGACAATCACTTTTGGAAAATGCGTTTTGTTTGGATGGATAATTTTTTTTGTATTCCATGAATAATGAAGATATATTTTAAGATCAAAAATATTTTTTTATAAGCAAGTTAGCACACACATTTCCCAGGGGTTTAAAATAATACAAGTATTTAAGAACACATTCCAATATATAATCATTCCAAATTATTCCAATGCACTGATTGATCTTTAATGGCTTAAGCAGATCTTATCAGCCATTGCATCACAATTGTGCTTTTTATGGGTTTTTAGGTTGCGAAATGCTTCCTTGCATGCCACTTGCTATAAAGTACTCAGAAGCTGCTGAGAGATTTTAATAAGCTGCTGAATTGAAATTGAGCTCAATAAAAAATTAACAGCACAGAAAGCTGTTTTACATGACTTGCACACTGTTTTATTATTCATATAACATTATTCACAAACAAATGTACCTAATCACAGTCATCCTTATCACCCTTGTCATTCTCAACCATCTCATCCAGCTTCATCTACAGGGACAAATCAAAACTCACAATTCATTCACAAGTTTTATATGATATATGAATTCTAATTCTTTTGTTCAAGAAGCCAGTGTCATTGACAGTTTTCAGACTGGGCTGGTCACAGTGATCTGCAAATGTTATCTATTTTAATGGAGACAAGTGGAGTTTGAATGATACCTTTATTGGCTAACTGAGTAAATATAGATTGCAAACTTTCAAGACCTCTCAGGTCCCTTCATCAGGCATGTTATACAATAATGTGAAAAACCTCTCTTTAAGTATCAGTCAAATAGCATGGTTACAATTGGGAAGCAGATAACATCAAAATGTCTAAGACAAGGTTCTTTGATCAGTCAATAGTGTTAAAATCAGAGGTGGATTGGAGTCATAAAAGGAGGTGTCAGGAGGTATTCACAACTCTAATGGGGTTAGGTTGTGTGCATGTCTGGTGTGTTATCTACAAAGTGATAATGGGATACAAATTCCCTATCCCGGTTGAGGCGAGCAACGTCCATGGTAGCCAGGAGAGTGTTATGTGGGAGTGGGCCCAGGTCAGCCAGTTTGTTTAAGAGGTCTGTGGTGTCCTGAAGGAACCTGGGTGTTTGTTGTACTAGTGGTTGCAGGGTGTTTTCTATCCAGCCAGATATATTCTCTGTCAGTGTACCAATTCCTGAGATGATGGGTCTCCCTGGGTTGCCTTCTTTGTGTATTTTGGGTAGCATGTAGAAGGAGCCCAATTTTGGATCTTCAGGTATTAGTGGTTTTAGCTGGTCTTTAATGGTGTATGGCAGTTTTTGTATTATCCTATTGAGTTGTTTAGTAAATTCCTTGGTGGCATCATCCTGTAGCTTCACATAGTGTCTTTCATCTGACAGTTGTCTATTTGCCTCATGTATATAGTCAGTGGTGTTCATACTGACAACAGCACCCCCCTTGTCCGCTGGTTTAATAATAATATCCTGGTTGTCCTTCAGGGATTGAATGGCTTTATGTTCTTTGGGTGTTGGGTCACCCCGTTTCTCCATTATTTCCACAGTGGCTCTGTTTCTGAAGCTCTCTATGTACCTGTCCAGTGTAGGGTTTCTGCCTGGTTTTGGGCTCCAAGTGGATCTTTTTGTGGGAACCCGGGTATTGTGATGTTGCTCTGTGGTGTTGGTGTCTTCTCTATCATGGAAGAATTTCTTGAGTCTGAGTTTTCTGAAGTATTCCTCCATGTCGCTGCATAGTGTAACCTTGTCCACAGGTTTAGTGGGACAGAATGACAGGCCTTTGGAGAGGACAGATAGTTCTTCTCTGCTCGGTCTGTGTGTTCAGAGGTTCACAATGCAGTTCTGCTTTACTTGGCTGATGGATTCTGGTGTGAAACCTGCTTTGTTTCTCAGTCTCTGTAGTTTCTTATTTTTAGTGTTGATGAGGAGTGTTTGTAGTACTGCTGCAGGGTCTGTTTTATGTCCTCATAGTCTGGTCCGAGCTGTTCCATGCGCACACATCCACACTGTGGACATGATGCCTATACCAAATTCTAATACACTCCATAAAATCAATGGTGCCTTCTCCTGCAAATCTTCTAATGTGGTTTACCTTATTATGTGTGCAAAGTGTCCAACAGCCCTCTACGTGGGTGAAACAGGCCAGCCATTGCATTGCATAACAAGAGAGCAGAGACACCGGTGGGAGAACATTTTTGCCAAAATGGACATAGCATCAGTGACATCAGACTGGCTGTATTAATGGGACTGTTCAAAACTCAGAGGGAGAGAAAAATATGGGAGGTTAAATTAATGCTTAAATTTAACTCTTTAAATGCTGGCCTCAACCGGGATAGGGAATTTGTATCCCATTATCACTTTGTAGATAACACACCAGACATGCACACAACCTAACCCCATTAGAGTTGTGAATACCTCCTGACACCTCCTTTTATGACTCCAATCCACCTCTGATTTTAACACTATTGACTGATCAAAGAACCTTGTCTTAGACATTTTGATGTTATCTGCTTCCCAATTGTAACCATGCTATTTGACTGATACTTAAAGAGAGGTTTTTCATATTATTGTATAACATGCCTGATGAAGGGACCTGAGAGGTCTTGAAAGCTTGCAATCTATATTTACTCAGTTAGCCAATAAACGTATCATTCAAACTCCACTTGTCTCCTGTAATTCTACGGCTAACACGGTACCAACTCTCATCATTTATTTTAATGTAATACTATTTTTTTTTCCAAATGTAACCAACTGTTAATACTCATATTACATTTCTGGATCATACAAAAAACTTGCAGACCAAACCTAAATATGAGAGACACCGCCATTATATGCACTTTAATGTATACAGTAACTGTGTGCCCCCTTTAAATTGTATGGGGATTCCCCTTAGGCATTTGCCCCTTTCGCCATCCCCCAGCTATTTTTCTGTGCATAAGATGTGTTCGACTTCCAGTCTGTTCAGACCAGTGTGTGTATGATTAAAATAGGATCACTGCCCACAGAGTACTTTAACATACATTCTTTTTTTATTGGACTGTTGGGGACAATAACATGTCCCTTTAAAATTTGTATCTAGAAAAAAGACTATAGATATACCAGAAATGTTCTTGTAATTACCAGAACATCTTTAAAATTCTTTGCAAAACATTAATTGTGAAGATGTGAGAACAACCTTACTTACTGACCTCTAAACTAGTTTATGGTATATCCAGAATGTTCAGAAAGGGAACAACCAAACATTTAAATGATTAATAGTTTTCATACACTCTGAAAGCCTATTTTCCAGTTGAAAGCTACAGTTTATTTGCATTAAAGCAGTCATGCTAGTTGAATACTGAATGTCAAATTCCAAAGCTGATAGACATGATAACAACATTATTGTAATTATCAAAGCGGTTGTTTTTAACCCCTTGATGACAATTGCCGTTAACGGTAATTGACGTGCCAGGACCGGCACGTCTTTAAACGGGTGCAGAAAGCGATCTATTTTCGCTTTCTGCACCGAAACGGCATTGCTGTAATGCCTCGACCTCGATCTCTGGCCCCTCCCCGGGGCGTCAACATCCGCCATACTTTGTATGGCGGTGGACGCCCGTTTTAAAAGCTTTAAACTTAAATGGTGTCGCTGGAATGCCTCGATCAGGAGGCATCCAGCGACACCAAACACTTACCTTGGGATGGACTGTCCGCAGCTGCCGGTGATCTTCGCCATCAGCAAGATGGCGGCGGGACGGGAAAAAAAACAATAAAGGCGAAAAAGTTCGCTAGATGGTCTCCAGACCCTCTAGAGAACTCTGGCTCCACTTGCAGGTTGAATACAGGTACTGCATTCAACCATGCAAGTCAATGGAGCTCAGCTTTCTAATCACAGTGTGATTAGTAAAAATAAATAAAAAATAAAATAAAATTAATAATAATTAGAAAAAATAGTAAAAAAAACAGTAAAATGTAAAAATCATTTCCCACTGATGTCACTATCAGGGGAACCTTCAAGTTGAAAAAAAATGTTAAAATTTTTTTTTTTTAAAAAGGCAAAAAAAAAAAAATATATATATATATAAAAAATATATTTTTGTGAGCAAGTCTTAAAATTAGCATATTAGCTTAAAACAATTCTTGCATGGAAAGAGTTAAAATACTGGCATATTAAATGCCCATGGGGTGTCTACTTTTAAAAAATGTATGATTTGATGGGGTAAATTGAATGGGCCGGGTTCAACAAGGTCCCAATTAACACGGGGGGAAGGATGGCCACACATCTAATTTCCAATTAGAAAAATGCACACGTACCAAATGTGGCCTTTTAGTTCCCCCCAAAAATGACAAACCCATGCATGTGGGGTATCACTGTACTCAGGAGATGTTGCTGAACACATATTGGGGTGTCGTGTGACAGCGGCATATACCAGGAGCTGTAAATTCATACATAAAGTACACACACAAAAATACTACTGCAAACTTTGAAAAAATGCTGGTGGTAAAATGTGTGCATGCAAAGAATTAAAATACCAACATTTAAAATACCCTGTGGTGTCTAGTTTTCAAAAATATATGATTTTATTGGGCACACTGAAATGGCCCGGCTCAAAGATGTACCAAATAGGGCATGGGCAGTGGATCCCCAAATGCCAAAGTTCAACATTGAAAAATGTGCATGCCCCAAATGTGACCCTTTTGCCCCCAAACAGCCAGGCAAAATCATTCATGTGGGGTATCACTGCGCTCAGGAGATGAAGCTGAACACATATTGGGGTGTTTTGTGATAGTGACATATACGAGAACTTTTTAATTCATACCTGAAGTAAAATGAGTGTGACAAAACAAATGCAAAAAAATGACTACCACAAAGTTTGACAAAGACTGGTGGTAGATATGGTGCATGGAAAGAGTTAAAATACTAGCATTTGAAATACCCTGTGGTGTCTAGTTTTCAAAAATATATGACTTGATGGGGTAAATTGCATTGGCCGGGTTCAAAGATACCCGAAATGGCACATGGGGGGAAGAATTACCAGATTTGGAAAAAATGGCTTTGAAATAGCAAAACGCTACCTGTACTTATTGCTCCATAACGTGCAGAAAAAAGCAAAAAAACATAAAAACATTGGGTATTTCTAAACTCAGGACAAATAGTAGAATCTATTTAGCAGGTTTTTTATTACCTTTTATAGACGAGTAAAAGATTTTTCAACTAAAAGTTAGAAACAGTCATTTTTTTCTAAATGTTTCACCATATTTTATACTTTTTTAATAGTAAATAATATGATACAATCAAAACAATGTCATCTAAAGAAAGCCCTTCTTGTCCTGAAAAAAACAATATCTAATGTGCGTGGGTTCAGTAAACGGGAAAGAAGAAAATTACAGCTAAACACGAGCAGCGCAGAAATGTTAAAACGGCCATTGTCACGAAGGGTACAAAAAGTAAAATCAGCCTTTGTCACGAAGGGGTTAAAAGATTTACAACTTGTTGTTTATTATTACTATGAATACTGGCACCATCAGCTTGCTCTGAGCATGAAACAGGGGGTACAATAAATGTAAATGAATCTCTCACTTCCAAGTAATGATATTTAGGGAGTAAATTAAGCCATATATATCTATATACAGTTGTGTGAAAAAGAAAGACAAGCCCTGGATACTAAGAGGAAGGGCTGCATGACTGGGCCTATATTAACTATGAGCTTGCTGGCCAGTCTGGGGTCATCTAGGGGACATCCTATGGGGTCCCACATTCTTGTGGGTGGGGTTTTGTGTGGCTATTTAGGGACCGTTTTCCCGCCACTTCTCAGGAAAACTTTTATCCTGTGAGATAAACCTGAGATTTTTAAACCTGAGATTTTTGAGATTTTATCCCTGAGATTTTCAATTTTCTCTACTTACCTTGCTATGTCTGATCCCGACGTGGAAGCGATGCTGACTGCCATCAGGGCTGCTGCGGTGGCTAATGGTGGTTCGTGGCTGCAAGAAAGATTTGCAGCATTAGTTCCTGCGTTGCCGGCTGGCCCTTCTGCTTCGGCCGGGGCCCGCAGGAGCCGGCCCCCATCTAGGCTTAGCCCGGAGCCGGCTACGAGGCCCGCTAGACGGGCCAGAATTTCTGCCTCTCCGGGTTCTGGCAGAGCTCCCCGTTCTGATGGGACACCCAGGAGGGCTTCTACTAGCCGTAAGAACCCTTCGAGGAGGGCTCCGGTGATTCCCTGCCCGCCTGTACCCACGGTGGCGCCAGACTCTGACGGCGATTCGGCTGACGAGATTCCACCTACCCCTCAGCGGTCCTCCTCTTCTAGAGGTGCTTCTCCTCCTCCTCCTCCTGTCCGGCGCGCCCGGCGTCCCGTCTCTTCTGTGGTGGTCCCGGCTCCCGGCAGCACATCTCCGTTTAATATGGCCGCCGCCATGCCGCGTGTCTCCCGTGGCCGGCAGAGGTCGTCGCGGGCGGTGACGTCAGCGGGGCGCCGAGGTGTAGACGTCAGTGGCGGCCATCTTTTTGGTGTCTCCCAGGATGTCTCCCAGGATGTGTCACGCTCACGTAGGGTCCGTGGAGCGTCTCCTGTGCCCGATATGGCTGTGGATCGACGGGATTCGTCTCGACAAGGTTCCGGTGGGTCTCCAGTCCTGTTTTCGGATGACAGTTCCGCTCTGGTTCCACTGGCTGCTGCAGAACATCTTGGATCGTCTGGAATGGCTCCCCTGCATCCTAGCAGTTCTGGTGAGCATGTTCAGGATTCCGGTCCTATTACACCACACACTGCACATATCCCTATACCTTTTTTTTCTGCTGTTGGGGGTCCTCCTCCTGCTTCTAGTGTTGCACCCCCTCCTTTTCCTCATTCGGCTAATTCCCCCTTTTTGGATTTGTTTTCCGGTTTTCGGTCGTTCTTGCAGCAGTGTGAGGACAGGGTTAGGGCTGGTGGCTCGTGCCCGCAGGCGGTTTGGAGTGGTTATTCTCCTCAGTCTGCTGTTGTTTTACCTGATCCTTTGGGTTCTGCTTCTAGTTCTTTGTCCGCTGCGCCTGCGTCCGTGCCTGTTGCGGTTGCGCCGTCGGCGCCGTTAGGTGACAAGGCTGTTGATAAAAGTTCTGACAAGTCTGAGAGGGTTGGTGATTCGGCGCGTGGGGAAGTATATGTGTGTTTCGAAGGTCCTCTTGGGGCTCACCTTAAACAGGAGGTACGGGAGCGTATATGGAAAGGAGAGTATGTTGAAATTTTTTCCCTTCTTCCCTTGGAGAAATTTAATTTGGACAGGGGCTCCAAAGGGGATGAGAGTAAAAAGGAGGAGGAGGAGAAGAGGCGCTATCGCCTCATTCCTCGCACGTTTACTAACTGGTTGCAAGCTTTTGCCATTTTAGCGAGCGTTATTGGAGAGAAAGCCCCGGAGCATTGCTCAGGGTTATTCTGCTACATGGATAGCATTGGTGAAGCTTATCGAGTGTATGGGGGTATGGCATGGCTTCGTTACGACGAGCAATTCCGGCAACGTATGTCCGTCCGAAAAAATATTCGTTGGGACCACAAGGATATCGCCTTGTGGCTCCGTGTTACTGCTCCTGCCAGGTCTTCGAGTGGTCCCTTTCCAGGGGCTGCCGGTGGTGCGTCAGCGGCCGCGTCTCCGGCAGGCAATAAAAAGGGCTGTTGCTGGCAGTTCAACCAGGGCTTATGTCGATGGGGTGCCTCCTGCAGATATAAACACGAGTGTTCTGTCTGCGGGGGATCCCATGCGTCCTCAAAATGTTTTAAAAAGGCTAAGTCCGTTTCAGCCACGGGCGCTGTCCCTAAAGGGGACAACTCCGGTGAGCGCCCCCTCGCGATGCTACCGTGGCTTCAACGTTATGAGGACAAGGCAGCTGCTGAATTGTGGTGGTTCGGTTTTTCCGAGGGTTTCCGTATCCCTTGTCAGGTTGAGCGGTGTTCGGTTGATGTTAAAAATTTACAGTCTGCATTGTCCTTTCCGGAGGTGGTCTCGGAGAAATTGCAGAAGGAAATTGATTTGGGGAGAATAGCGGGCCCCTTTCCGTTTCCCCCGCTTCGTGATCTAATTGTCTCTCCTCTGGGAGTTGTCCCTAAGAAGGAGGCGGGCAAGTTTAGATTAATCCACCACTTGTCGTATCCGAAGGGCTCGTCGGTAAATGATGGCATCGACAGGGAGTATTGCACTGTTTCGTACACGCCCTTCGATTGGGCTTTACACTGGGTTAGATCTTATGGCGCCGGTACTCTTATGGCCAAGACTGACATAGAGGCCGCCTTTCGGCTTCTTCCGGTCCATCCAGACAGTTTCCGTTTGTTGGGTTTTAAGTGGGACGGTCAATTTTTTGTGGATCGTTGTCTCCCCATGGGCTGTTCCATCTCGTGCTCGTACTTTGAAACTTTCAGTTGTTTCTTAGAGTGGGTCATCAGGACGGAATCTGGTATTCCCTCCTTGATCCACTATTTGGATGATTTTTTATGCATTGGCCCTCCGCACTCCTGGGTTTGTCATGTTCTTTTACAAACTACGCAGCGCGTCATGGCTTTCTTTGGGGTTCCTTTGTCGCCTGAGAAGACGGAGGGTCCTTCGGAAGTTATTAAATTCTTGGGGATCGAGATTGATTCCCGTGTTATGTGTTGTCGTCTCCCTTTCGACAAGGTTGTCGATTTAAGGTCTACGGTGCAGGCTGTTCTTTCCAGGAAGAAGGTCACGTTGAAGGAGTTACAATCTCTCCTTGGTAAGCTGAATTTCGCTTGTAGGATTATTCCTATGGGTCGTATTTTCTGCAGACGTTTGTCGTTAGCCACGGCTGGGGCACGTGCCCCCCATCATTTTATCAGGGTGAATGCTGATCATAGGGATGACCTACGGGTGTGGGATGTTTTTCTGCGTGATTTTAACGGCCAAACGCTTTGGTTGGACAGGGAGGTTTCGAATTCTGATCTCTGCCTCTGGACGGATGCGGCAGGTTCTTCCGGGTATGGTGCTTATTTCCAGGGGCATTGGAGCGTGGGGGCCTGGCCCCAATGTTGGCATGACAATGGGTTGACAAAGAATTTGACCTTTTTGGAGTTTTTCCCAATAGTGGTTTCTGTTTCTGTTTGGGGTGATTTGCTGCGTAACAGGAAAGTGCGTTTTTATTGTGACAATTTGAGCGTGGTTCAGGCCATCAACAATGTGACTGCTTCCTCCCCTCCGGTAGTTCGGTTGTTGCGTAATTTAGTTTTTCTTTGTTTACGTTTTAATCTATATATAAGGGCTCAGCATTTGCCTGGTGTTGAAAATGAAATTGCGGATTCTTTGTCTCGGTTTCAGCTGGAGCGCTTCCGGTTATTGGCTCCCCAGGCGGATGCGGAAGGTGCGGACTGCCCAGCGGAACTTTGGGATTTGGGTACAATAGTGCGATGGCCCTAATTCGATGCTCTGTGGCTGCTAGCACGTGGACTGCTTATTCTAAGGTTTGGGAAGAATGGTCCGCTACGTTGGCCGCCGCCGGTAGCCCGGTGTTGGAGGATGAGATATTGGTGGTATTGCTTTGGTTTTTAGGGGACGCCTACTCCAGAGACTTGCTGCCCTGGCTTTTTACTTTAACCTTATGGGGTCCAAGGACCTCACCAAATGTTTTTTGGTTCGGCAGGCGTTACGAGGTTACAAGAAGGGGGGCTCTCAGCGTGATACTCGGCGCCCTGTTACGCTGGATTTGTTGGAGCGTCTGTTTCTCGTTTTGCCTTCTGTTTGCTCATCGGTTTATGAACGAACGCTTTTCCGGCTGAGCTTCACACTTGCATTTTTTGGGGCTTTTCGTGTTTCTGAATTAGTTTGCCCGAGCAGACGCCTGCCTGGGGGTTTACGCTACTGTGATGTGTTTCCAAGTTTGGATGTCCTTTGCATACGCATTTGTCATTCCAAAACAGATCAAAGCGGTAAAGGTTTTATGGTGCATTTGGCGCGTTTTGAGGGTAGCGATCTTTGCCCGCTGCTTTGCTTGCAAAACTACTTGGCAGTAAGGCCTCGCGGTGCTGGGCCGTTGCTAATTCATGAGGATGGTTTTGCCTTGGTTTCTCCTGCTTGTTTTTTCGCCCTGGGCTTGGTCAATGCTTTATTCTTTGTGTCCTTTTATTTTAGTTTGCAGGACATGTTTGGTGTGGATAGTAGGCCACTCCTTCGTGTTTTGGGCTGAGCGTAGAGCGGCACTTCGGCGTTCGGGTCGTCAATTGGGTTTTCTGTCACCTGAAGTGGAGATTCATTGGATGGGTGTGAGGGGCCTTCGCTGGGAGGGGGTCTCCCATGAATTGGAGCGTGCTATCATGCTTGACAGGCCGCCTCAGATTTTGGTCCTTCACGCGGGTGGGAACGATTTGTGTTCTGTGCCATTACGGCGCCTCAAAAAAGACATTAAGTGCGATATTGTCCGTTTCCAGGCTTCCATGCCCGGCGTTATTATTCTGTGGTCCGAGATCGTTCCTCGGCTATTTTGGAGAGGTGCGAGGTCGTTGTCTGGAATCCATAGGGCTCGCCTGAACGTTAATAAAGCTATCGCTCGTTTCGTGACTTTGCAAGGTGGGCTGGTGGTTTCACACCCGGAGATTACGACCGATGTCCCGACGTTTTTTCGTGACGATGGAGTTCACCTGAGCGATTTGGGTGCCGATCTGTGGTGTCTGGAAATCGCTTCTGGTATTGAACGTGCTGTTGATTTATGGCGGAATCTCCGCGTTTAAGTAGGTCAAACGCGTAGATTATGGCAGAATTTCTGAGATAGGTATGCTGAATTTTACAAAATGGTTGTTATACCAACATTCATGTTTCATTTAATTTCTCCACGGGTTCAGTCCCTGGGGGAATTTGAGGGGTAGGGTGTTCCGACCCAACGGTCTCCGTTTGGAATTTGGCGGGATATCCCTACAAAATGTCATTGGTTATTTACATGTTATTGATGCATAACCTATCTCTTGTTTTGAATGTATTTTCTTGCACTTGTCACAGCAATAAAGCGCTGTGGCCTTCATTTTTTCCAACGACCTCATGTCTCCTGTGTTATTATTTATTTATGTTTTGCGGTATGTTAATATATAGTGCCCAAGTCAAGAACACCCTCTTTGAATTCTATGGTTTTACATATCAGGACATGATAACAATCATCTGTTCCTTAGCACATCTAAAAATTAGGTAAATACTATACTTGGGCAAGGGCCAACTCTTTGTGTTCGACTTCGTGTTCGTCTTCGAATTCCACGAATATACCGGAAGTTAAAGGTCCGTGCAAGTGACTCTACTGGTCGCTGCAGGGAGTTCCTCTGGTACAGGAGCTCCCTGCCAGGGACCAATAAAGTTGCTCGTACAGACCTTTAACTCATGAAGGCGAAACTCTGCCTAGGTGGACCACTGCTCCAGGAGTTAAAGGTTCGTACGAGCCTTTATACACTTCTGTTTTGCTTTGGATTTTTTTTCATAGGTTCTGTTGTGGCAGAGAAATCCAGCAACTAAATATCCAGACTACAGAAATACCCCAGATGCAGAGATTTTTTTGGGTAGAGTTGTGCAAGTGGACAAAGTGCTCATAGAGATCAGTAAAATTAAAATCAACAACACCTGACATGTTTCGTCCTGCTCGGACTGAATCGTAGGGATTGCATTTTGGCAATCACTTGCTGTACTGTGGATCCTGGCATTTGAGGTTGAGTGCAGCTTTTGATCATACCATTGTGTCTGCTGTTGGGTTGCCTCCTGTTGTTGATTTTCGATTTATATCATCTAATTTACTATAAAAAATATATAAAATACGGTGAAAATTTTGGGGGAAAAAACCACTTTTATATGAAAAACATTTTACTCATTAACAAAAGCTAATGAAAAAGCTTTTGAAGAGGTTAATCATTTTGACAATTGTAAACATCTATAAATGCAGATATTTTTATTTATTCATCTTTTCCCCAGACTGGATTCTAAATAGAAAAGTTTTATTGGGTTTGGTTCAGAAAAAGTCTCTATATACCATATGTATCTGCAAAAAAATGTTACTGTATGTAAGAAAAATAGATTTATAGCAAATATCTTCTTTTATGCAGATTCAGTATTATGTCACAAGTTCCTAAAAGTTTTTATATAAAACGCTAGTAAAAATGTAAGAATCACAACCACTTTTCATGTTTTAAAGTTTTGTGATAAGCCTGTTACAGCCTGATAGCAACATCTAAAATTAGAAGTGTCACTAATGAATAATGAAACATCTGATGAAGCATTGAGGTGCTTCAGAAAAACACTTTAGAATGCCTTCTATGTGAGAAAGTATCACTTAATAAAGCCACTGTTTTGCTTTACATGAAAAAAATAAATTATAGGTTTTACAAAAAAAATTTGTTCCACGTGTTACGTAGTTTGGACAAGCTGAAGGGACTTATGCATTCAGATTCGTACAAATTGCAAATTTACAGAATTTGGTAAATCCGGCAATTCGGATGAAGCCCTGAACACGAGGCCAGACCCTCCATTAATCAAATGAAAAAGAAGCAAAAAACTCTCATTCTTGATCACTCTTTCTCTCTCACGCTCTCTAAAAGTTTCCCTACCTTCTCTGCCAACCGCTTTAGCTTTTGCCGTGCGCTTCCTCATCTTCTTTTATCTTCTCTCTTCTCTTCATTCCCGAATGAAAAATGCCTGAAATGTCCAGCCAAACCGAATGGGCAGGGAACGAAATTCATTGTCCGTATTTTAAAATAATTATGCAGTGATGTCACCATCAGGGGAACCGTCTTGTGCTAAAATTAGCTTTTTGACAAAGGTTGGTAGAATTAGAAAGAGTTACATTATCACCATTTGAAATACCCCGGGGTGTCAAAAAAATATGGGTTGATGGGGTAAATTGAATTAGCAGGCTTCAGAGATATCCCAAATAGGATATGGGGGCAGAAGGACCAGATGTTCCAAGTTCCAAGTTGAAAAATGCGCAATTCCCAAATGTGGTGTTTTACCTTCCAAACTGCTCGACAAACCCATGCATAAGTGGTATCACTCTCCTCTGGAGGTATTATAGAACACACATTAGGGTATTGTTTCATAGTGAGAAATACCAGGAGCTCTAAATTTATACCTGAAGTACAATTTGTGTGGAAAAAATATAAAAAAAAATACTACCACAATCACAAAAGATGATGGTAGAATTTGTGCATGGAAAGGTTTAAAATGCCAGCATTTAAAATACCTTGGGGTGTCTAGTTTTCAAAAATATATGGTTTGATGGGGTAAATTGAACTGACCGGCTTCAAAGATATCCCAAATATAACATGGGGGCAGGATTGCCAGATTCAAATAAAAATGATTTTGAACACTACCTATTGCTGTATAACTTGCAAAAAAAACCATAAAAATATGCGTATTTCTAAACTCAGGACAAATAGTAGAATCTATTTAGCAGTTTTTATTTCATTACATTTTGTAGATTAGTAAAATAATTTTTAAATTAAAGTGAGAAAAAGCACTTTTTTAATTATTTTTATAGGAAATGAGATGATATGATAAAAAATCTGAAGAAAGGCCTTTCTTGTTCTGAAAAAACCAAACAATATATAACTTGTATAAAGACAAAGAAGAAAATTACAGCTAAACACTAGCACCATAAAATTGCTAAAATAGCCTTGGTCACGAAGGGTACAAAAAGAAAAGAATCAGCATGGTCCTTAAGGGGTTAATGTTTATGCACTTAAGTTACAAATAACTCCTTCTATGTGCATTTATATGAAAAGCTGGTCAACCTCTTCTCGCTCTGGGTTTCTTATAAACGAGGACTATAATACAGTGCTTAATGACAGACTGGACAGGACATTATACAAATCAGCTCTCATGGAATGTATTTATCTGTTCACACACTCACTACACCTGGTAGACCCATGGTGTGTTGGGCATTCCACTTACAAAGAATACATGAATGCATCTAAGGCACACCACTCTTTTTCTAGGTTTGACATAAGCCTCCCCTTCGGCCACCCTTCTACCTCTTATATCTACTACACAACTAGACATAATAGTGGTCTCTGATCATGCACCTTACTCTTAGTCTGCCTAATACTTTACACTCATGCAAAATATGGAGATTTCCCACACAGGCTAATATTGAAGACTTTAAAACTATGACCTCATGGGCAAATTAGAACAGATGGATAATCATATACTATTCTGGGAAGCATCTAAGGCTGTAGGTAACATCATATATCAGGCTAGACTATGTAAATATTGATACAAAAAGTAGAACTCATTCTATGCTGTAGTGCAAAACGCCTTTACTGAATTTAAAACATTTAAAGAGGACATCCAAAAAGTAAAATACACATAATGTAAACAGTTTCTGAATGCTCTCTTACTAGAAAAACACTTTTTACGAAACAGTCAATGTACAATCTTATCGGCCCTGATCAAGTTAATAGCCACCAGACTACACAAATGTTTACCTAACTCGTAAATACATCATCAGTTAGGAGTTCTGTAAGACCCCCACTCTATTAAAGGCACTCGTAGAGCTCTAGTGGCTGTAATAGTGTCGGGTGGTTGTCTCAGTGTTCTCCAAAGGTTTTACTGAGCTTAGACGCAGAGAAAGCCTTTGATACGATAGCATGGTCACACTTATACAGGACATCCAAAAACAGATTCTTTGGACAACATTTTGTGAACTTTATTCACAATTTGTATACACACCAAAAACAGGCAATTGTCACAAATGGGCTGGAATAAGGAGCTGTCTTTCTGGGTCGTGGGGTCCAACGGATATGAACTCTGTCGCCACTTGGTCCCTCTACTCTGTATATTACTTGCTTCCAAAGAATTTAAAGGCATTCAATTTGGCACAATGGAACATATATCAACAGCATTTGCTTTTATATATCGCTGACCCATCTATATCTATTAAATTAATATCACCAAAACTGAAGCTCTACATTTAAACACATAAACCTTGCCACTGAATGCCCTGAGTTTCAGGTTTTGCTTTGCAGTTTTGAGGATCGGGTGTCAAGGTCCATAGGGGAGTAAGGCGGGGGCAATAGAGGAAAGGAGCTGGGGCAGAGTGGATAGGTATCATTGCTCGGTTAGGTCAGAGAGGACAATCAGATATATGCCATAGGAAGGAGGGGTCACCCGGGGATAGCAGAGCATCCTGCTCTCCTGGGGTGGAGGTAGACCATGTAGGCCACACTTTCTCTGGCACGAGCAGGTCTGACAACTGAGGGAGTTATTGGGAGAGTTAGGGTTGCAGAGTGGAGTGGTAGGTGTGACAGAGTTGATTGTAGCAGAGGTTAGGGACAATACAGGGGGTAGAAAAAGTAAGGAGCAATTCTGGATGGGGTGCTCCACGACCCCATTGCAGAGTACTTGCACAGATTCGATGGCATCCATTCATAGGATCAGGAGCGGGAGTCACCGCTCATTCAGTCCAGTGGCCAGGAGTGAGACAACTGGTGGTACCTGAATAGAGACGCAGAGGGGTGATCCAGAGGTGCAGGTTGAGGCATCGGAGAAAGGGACTGTCAAGTCAGGGATACAGGGGGAGACCCCAGTTGAGTTGCATTGTCGTATAGGGTTGCAGAGGGTAATAGTGAGGAGTTAGAGTTTTGGGGCAGTGTACCCGATGAAGCTCGTCAAAACTTGTATGTCTCGTTTGCAGGCTCCTTAGGGTACACCTTAAAATGGAAGTTAAGATCTGGAAAGGGGAGTTTGTGAAGATATGTTCTCTGATTCCCCTTGAAGATTATATTAACCTAAAGGAGGGAAAACAATTTGCTAAAAAAAGAAGAGGTGGAAAAAAGCAGAGAAATAGAAAGATACCCAAGACTTTTGCGAACTGTTTGCACACCTTTTGTATCTTGTCTAATGTAGTGGGTGAGAAGGTGCCGGATATGTGCTCTGAGTTTTTTGCTATCTAGATTGGATATGAGAAGCATAAGTGCGGGGGGGAAGGGAAGTATGACTAGCGGTTTAGACAGCGCCTATCTGCGAATCCAATGCAATGAGACCAGATGAACTTGCCATTGTGGATGACATTAATAATGCTGCTGAAGGCATTTCAGCAGGGGGGGGGGGCAACTGAACTGACAGTGCTTCATCTGCCTCTAACTGAAAGGGGTACTATTGCTCTTTAACATAGGTCAATGTAAATGGGGTACGAGATGTTAGTTTAGGCACGAATACTCAGGCTGTGGGAGTGCCCACAGCCTCGGTAGGTATTATAAGAAGTGAACGTCGTCCTCTATGATGGGTACTACCCCAAGTTTGGAAACAGTTCCCTGTGGGTCAAATGTTGGTGAACTAAAAGCGCAATGCCACAATAACTTAACAGGGTACGGCAATAGGGAAGATGTGGCTTTTGCTGGAGGCCGGTTTCGCAAACAGGTTTTATATTCTTTTTCGTGATCAGGTTAGTGAGGGATGTCATGAGGGACTTTAATAGTATAGTAATTTTAAGGCAGCCAGCAGTGATATCGGTAGATATGGAGATCTTTGTTGCCAGGGTATTTCTGGTCTGATGAGGTGCGTATGACGGATGTAGGCATAGATATTTTAAATGTAAGGTTTCGGGAGGGTATTGAGAGGGCGTCATTTTTGGTGAAGTGGCGGTGTCCAGTTGGCTTCATATGAAGCCCTGAAAATGAGGCCAGACCCCTCATGAATCGGACAAAAGACATAGCAAAAATTGCTGAATTTTTGTCCAAAATTTGTAGGTCCACATACACTTACACTCTCTCACAATCTCATGCACTCTTTTGCACTGATTCTTGTTCACTCTTTCACGCTCTCTTAATGTTTCTGTACCTTCTCTGCCGACCACTTCCGCTTCTGACGACCACTTCCGCTTCCACATCTTCTTCTTCATCTTCTTTCTTTGATCTGCAATTTTTCCTTTTCTATCTTTGTCTGCATATCTGTGTACACAACCAGGCACGAACTCACTACGCGGGAGATAAACAGGGTCTCCAACAAATTTTCGAATCCAATCACCAGGAAGAGAGAAGACGTCATGGAGAATCTACCACTCATGACAAAAAAATTATCTTTCGTTCACTTTTTTTTGTACATTGTGTGATACATCATTAAATTGAAACAACAGTAAACTTCAATAAGTTGAAATGTGTTTAAATTACATAATTATTTTGCATTTATGCCCAAAACAGAAATAGTAATGGATGGACTGTCAAGATACACATATACACACTTCCCCTTACATGCACCTCCCCATACACACACGTATTGATGTTTGCCCTTACACACTAACTTCCATGCGTACATTTGCTCTCACACATACTTACTTGTCATTACAGACACACTTGCCCTAAAAAACAAACTTTCCTTCACTAAAACACATGCCAAATAATCACTGTCTCTATATTCTGTTTCTTTTGACCTCTCCTGCTTTCTCTCTATCTTTCTCATTTCTCCCTATCATTCCCATTTCTCCCAATGTCTTCTCCCTCTCTATTCTCTTTTTCTTCTTACCCTGGTGGTCCAGTGGTGGAAGTGCGGGGTCTGTTCCTACAGATATCTTTTTCAGTTCTATGGAAAGTGATCTGCGTTAACTCGTCCTACCATACTAATGCACCAATGCACATATTTTCTGTGTTTCCTTATTCTTGACACCATTTTATCTTTGCTATCATATAACGAATTACATAAAAATTATTTAGAAATATGGGTTTGTGTAGTTTTAAGACAGGTATTTGTTTTGCGTATTTGATTTCTATTCTTGAAGGTAACTAGATATGGATCTTCAAATGAAAGTATGGAACATAAGTATTATTTTGTGTCGTCACTTTTAGATATCTAAGGTTAAGTGCATAAGATGAATGAGGCTTCAGGCTGACATAGGCTCTGCCATGGGCACTCATGTACAATACAATTCTTTATGACAGTTGACACAATAGCTATGTAGCTGCAATTACATCTTCCATCTTTCCAATGTCAGACAATACACAGATAAAATAAGACTTTATAGGGTTTCAGTCAGAAAAAGACATGATGTACTGTACCACACAGCATAAGGGTTTCTATAACTTAACAATAAAAAAGCTAACAATCTTTATTTCTTACTAATGATTATTTGCAAATTATGTTTTGGTATCTTTCAAATTTTTACATCAATAACTAAAGTACAATATGATATAGATTTCAGTAGGGAACTGCAGATATATGTCAAATGTTTGTTAACACAAAATGTAAAATTATTCATTAATCATTGTAATCAGTGAAAAAGGGAGCTTTGAAGAATTTACAGGGTCCAACTTTGGCTCTAATCACTAAAAAGTCAAATGGTCAATTTACTGAGCCCACTTGATGGACATTGTATGCCTTTGCATTGGAACAGCTTGTATATGACATTAACATTTTAAAGTAATATAGAGTCCTTTGGACCCAGTATTAACTAAGGAGGTAGCATAGATTAAAAAGTATATCAAAATATCCTATGGGAGACTTCAAGTTTATCCTGTGTTTCCCCTCTTCAACCCATCCCATGTCCAGTGGGATTAGGGGTTAAAAGTCATAAAAAATACCCTCGGGAAGTTATAGTAGTCATGCCCTGCCCATTGGGATAGGGAAGGTTAAACTAGTATTAACCCTTTGGAGAGGCCCAATCCTATGCCTCTAATCCTCTTTCCCTATCTTGTGGGCTGGAGTGGGTATATTTAAATATATATCTTATATATATTTAAATCGAAAGATCCCATTGTATAGAGAGAGGATTGTACTTTTCATGTACTTCTAAATATCAGGTTCTTTTTTCTATTTTGTTTTTGGACTATGAGACAAAGGCAAGGCCAACATGGGCTAAGAGGTATGTAAAGATTGGTTTTATGCTTAACTTTTGTTTATTTATTTATGTATTCATTTGTTCATCTTCACATCTAGGCTTTTAATTCATTTAGGTCATAACGTGACTAGTTCTCCCCTGCAATCAAGGCAGCCAATGAGATTTATAGCTGATAAAGTAAGACAGAGATTATATATACTGTACACACACACACACACATTATATATATATATATATATATATATATATATATATATACACATACACACACACACATACACACAAACTCTTTACTTATTTTTACATTATTGTAGATATCATTGTATGTAACAATGTCACTTCATGTTTAACAGTTACAAAAAACTTCAGGAATCTTCATAATTCTCAAGAGAAAATAAACATATAATCAAAATGTAATGGAACATTAATCCATTATTTATTTATGCTAAACTGCAATTTTCAAAACATTTCCTTCCATTATAGTAATTTATTACTGTAAAACAATATGAAATATTTGTCCCATTGTACGACTGCTGCAGATGAAATTTAAATTTATAGAGTCCAGGAAGGTGGGAATAGTCATTTACAGTAACTTTCTGGCCAGTCATATCCTAAATAAGAACAACATCAATTATTCATAATAACATCAGCATATTATAATAAGATTTTTATCTGTATTTATTATAATTATTTTATTACCAATTTAACATTGAAAAGTTGTTGAAAGTGACTTGTACTGTACAAGGAATAAAACATTTTAATCAATAAGTACATAAATTTAATAGTACATTGGATTCACCCTTTGGTCCAGCTTTTTCTAGGTTACTTGTTAGGAGAAACAATTTATAGATATAGTGTATACTAGTACCCCAGGCAAGAAGATTCTATTGCCCCCTCCATTGCGTTACATAAACAGCAATACTTTCAAGGCCTAGAAGGATTCAGCAGTGAGAAGCTATACAGAGTAGGGTACAGAACAATTATTTGCTGCATATGGCAACTATATCAGATACACAGTGTGCTCCACAGGGTGCAGATTATTCCTGTACCCACGTATGTGTTAGACTGAGTGTGTGTTAGTGTTAGAATATTGTATTCGAGTGTGTGAAGCCAGAAGGTGGTGTGCAGAATGACATGCAGGAAGCAGAACTTGTTCATTCCTCAATGTTCTGCTTCCTGCATGTCATTCTGCACACCACCTTCCGGCTTCACACACTCTAATACAATACTCTAACACACACTCAGTCTAACACCATACTTTCACACGCTTTGTAATAGACTTGCGCATTTGGATTCATACAAATTTCAAACTTCATTAAAAATTTACCAATTTTGTCTGTTCTTTCACTCTCATTCATGCTCTCTGACACACCCTCATTCATGTTCTCTCACACTCTTATTCACCAACTCTCTCTCAATGTCTCCCTACATTCTCTGTCGACTGCTTCCGTGCCACTGACTCCCTGCCACACAGCCTTGCTTCTTCTTTTACATCTTCTTGTTCTTCTGTCTTCTATCTTCCTTTTTCATCCGATTCTACTTGTGTCTTCTTTCTTCGTCCACTTCTCTTTGGACATGGCCTCCCAGGGAACTTTCACGAGAGGGCATAGTCTCCACACTCATTGTCTCGCCTGATTGGCAGCAAATGAAATTTGTCGCCCAAAAATGAATGGACCATATGCATGGATAGGCATGGAAATGATTCATGACAGACATTTTCACAGTTCCTGAACACTACTATTTTTTGTTATTTAAAACAATACTTAATAGTCATCCTTGTTTAAACATGTGTAACAGTGAATCATTCAATTCCCTTTAGGCCCAGGGCCGGCCCGACAATGGAGCCGAGTGGGGCAACCAGGCGGCACTTTTGAAGCCGCCCCAAGCCCCCCTTTTTTTTTTTTTAAAGCGAAAGAGAGAGAAAGGGGCGCCGAGTGGTTTTCGCTTTACCAAGCCGCTCAGCGCCCCTCTCTCTCTCTCCTCTGCGGCGAGTCTCCCTGTTCGGTGTCGGTGCCGGCTTGTAATGCTTGAGTGCCGGAAGATTACCTCCTTTCCGGCCCTCAGCATTACAAGCCTGCACCGAGACCGAACAGGGAGACTCGCCGCAGGACTGCTGAAAGGTAAGTACAAGGGGGGGTAGATAATAGGGGGGGGGTAGATAATAGGGAGGGAGGGAGAGGAAGGGTAGATAAGGGGGGGGGGCATTTTGTCTTGGGCCGGCCCTGTTTAGGCCAAAACAATTTATAAAAAAAAAAACTGTCAAAATACATGCATATGCAGTGCCTGTCACGGAGCTGGATAGTTCAGTTGACTACCTCCGCTGACTGGTGCTCCCTTAGCCTGGGACAACACACTCTTTTCCCGGTTTCCCAGTCACTAGATTCAGTGTAGGGTATAACCAAAACGAAGACTGCCTTATTTTTCACACACATGGCTGGATATAGCCAGCAAAGCACACTTGACCAGGGTAAATGTCTGTAATGGTGGAACTGGGGTTGAGACTGGGGTTGAGACTGACTTATACAACATATTAGTGCACCATGGAGGGGGGGTCTGACATTAAACTTAAACATTGGCGGTCACTCCCTGTTTGCATATCCTGGATGTCTGCCAGAGATAATCCCCTCAGCAAGTGATGAGATTATATATTTCTGGTGGTAGACACTAGACTTGTGCATTCGTCTTAGGGCGAACATGAAAACGAACACGAAGAGTGCGTTTTCGTGTTCGTTCCGAAGACACGCCGAGGAGAAGACAGCGGCGGTAAAACGTAGGTGAAGACGAAGACACACACCACGAAGTCTGCACGAGCGACTCTGTTGGTCGCTCGTACAGACTTTTAAAACCCCAATGCTGCAACTTACCCTGCAGATGCCACTGGTCTCCCTCCCTGTTCAATTAGTTAAATGTCCGTACAAGCGACTTTATTGGTCGCTCGTACGGACATTTAACTGATAGAACAGGGAGGCCAGTGGGATCTGCAGGGTAAGTTACCCTGATGTCGCTGATCTCTGTATACCTGACTACCCGCTCTGGTTTCTGTTTGTGCTTTATAGGACTAAGATTTTGCATTAGGTTTTTTCTTCTTTATTGTTTATTCTTTATTGATTTTTTCATTTTATATTTTTGTGTCAGTCTAGTTCCTGGTCCTTAACAGGGAACCTCTTACATTGCCATCATTGAACTGGTAACAATACCACAACTGACGGTGCCTGGCCGAAGAGACCCCGGCACTAACAGCCCCCCCCAGAAAGAACGCAAAACCTCCCTGATGCATAGCTGGACAGGCCACGATGGACAGCCATAAGCCAATATCCATTTTATCCCATCCAATGGACAGCCACACCGCCAAGTATGGTGGAACTTCTTGTTGTACCGCCACTCTGGAGCTGTCTCAGTGTGCCCTGGAATGGGTTTACAGTGTTGCAGAATTTCAGAAACAGCATTTAAACAGACAGCCAGTACCATATTTAATAGACTCTGTGGGGCAATCAGACAGGGCCCCTGCTGCAGATTTTGGTGTTGCAGAGTGCCTCAACATCGAGGCATTACAGCAACGTCATTTGGAAGAAAAAAGGGATCTTAGAATTGCCAGGCACGTCAATTGTGATCAACAGGATGTTTTTCCATGACATGCCTGTGTAAGAAATCATTTTTATTTTTTGTTTGTTCTGCACATTTTAGGCCTGAATGCAACTTGAGTGTTAGGAACATATGTTATCAATTATGTGATGTAGCTTAGAGGGTCTTCTTTGGAATGCCAGTGTATCCTATGACTGCTCCAATAGGATTCCTTAACGTACACTCTAACCAAATGTAAAGGGGTATAAATATGCATGGTTACAAGGGCAAGGTCTCTTTCTACGCTCTTTCACCTTCATCTCACCAAGAATACTGAGCCTACAGTACCTGTTACCAACATTTATTCCAGCAACCAGTACTGTATGTGTTGATACTTTGTTATAGAATAAACCTGCTTAACAAGAGTTTATAGCTATGGTCTTGATTGCTGTTTGGTCACTGGAAAAGTTTAGATATTCAAGACAAAGAATATTCTAACAGCCTGGCAGGTCAATTGTCATCAAGGGGTAAATGTTGTTGTTTTTTTTCTATCATAGCTTAATATTAATGCCATTTGATGATAGATATAGAAATGTTTGATTCATTTCAAAGGAGCGATCATAGTAAAATCCTTTTGTTACATAAAATGATTTTTTTTTTGTTTTCAAATATATCCAGCGTTGGACTGGAGAGGACCAAGCGGCCCTGGCATTTTAATGACGTACATGTGGCTACCAGCTGCAAATGCGCAGCCACATAGTACATTTTTATACTCTGGCAGCTTGTAGTTGTGCATATTTAGCCAACACCCACACACTGCAGAACTTGATCTACCCCTGGAGCATCATATCTCATAATTACGGGGCGCTATTCGCCAGCAGCCTCCAGGCAATTGCCCAGGGTGCCAGGTGGCCAGTCTAGGCCTGAATAGAAGCTCCAAAAATGTACTTCTCTGCTATCACAGGACATGCTTTAAAGTATGAGTGGACACAAGCAGAATTTAAATATAATTAGGAAAAAAACAGACCTGTTATGTGAACAGTGTGTACTGTAGTTGGAGTGCCACATGAGGTCATCGATGTTACTCACATTACTTGGCCAGATAAATACCATGACCTAACAACGGTTGCAATACCAATATCTTCTAGCAGCCAAAATAAACTGTTGGCATCTATGGCATGCTTTTCAGTGTAGGTAATGCATTTTTATGTATGCCAGTCACTTTTAATAGTAAAATATTTAAAAATTACATTTTCAGAAATAAATGTATATTTACATGTTGTTAATCAAAACAGTTTGTATGTTGCAACACTGCATAAGTAATGCCATAGTAAATTTAAATAAGTACACAGTTACTTTGTTTTAACATACTAAGTACAAATCTAACGTAATTTCTGAGGTTTTCTTCTGTAAATTAACTAGGGCTCATTAACATGAAATTACTGTTCATTCATGTATGATATTACCATCAATTACGGAAATTAAAATAGACTAATTAATTGTTTAAGCATTCTAATGAGTTTACTTTCTCTGTAATGGATTCATCTTCATATCCCATTGGTCTGCCATAGGATCAATATTTATTTTTCAGCTATATGCACCTTCCAATTCATATGCCTAGTGTAGGAGACACAATTTGTTTATTTCACTACTTTAAACCGGTAGTGTAATACATAACAATATTTCAGTGTTGTTCAATCAACAAATCTAGGTAATCTGAATCTTTCACTGCAGTGTGAAATATTACTCTCCAGGCCTAGGTGGGAATAGTTATGATATTGTATTATCTATCTACTATATAATTCAGCTTATCCTGCATATTGTAGTAAATTAGTAGATCAATACAGTTACACAGTTTCATAGTTAATGAAGTAGGCAAAGGGACTACAGCAAATCTATAATTGAAGAGGACACCTCCATTTTATTTAGGTAAATAAAAAAAAAATGAAAAAGTTTTAAAAGGAATGTTTTTTAGGTTCTATGTTATGAGGGGGTGGGGGTCTCCTACCAGGTATGAATTCACAAGTGGGACTCTGTGTGTCTGAGTGTGGGCCTGCTATCTTGGGTGCTGCTGGTGGTGGTGCGCAGATGCAGCCAGTACATCTAACGTCACTGGCTGCACAGTGTGTGTGAGAAGCTGCACGGATAATTAGATCCTGTGAGGGAGCACTTGGAAGGGTCAATCAGTGCTTACTGCTGTGGCGCCCGCACTGTGTGAGGAAACGCTTTTCCCATACAGTGGGACAGGAAACTGGGCGGGAAAAGAGCTTCCTTGTACAATGTGCGGGTGCCATAGCTGTAAGCTGCAGGCCCACGTTAGGTGGCCATCGGGCCACTGGGCACCCCCCTGATGAGTGGCACCTAGGGCGGACACACAGGGGGGCACAGCAGGATGTAGGGGTGCCATGGCCCCCTCTGAGCCCCTGCCGATGCCACTGATTCCAATTATGGCATGGTCATGATGTTTGACTACACTAAATATATGATTGTACCTATTGTACATCCCCTTTATTATACTATTAACTGTAAAGCTCTAAAAACTTATGGCAGTGCTAAATAAATAAAAACACATATGTCGAAATTGAGAAGGTGAGAAAAAAAACAAAACAAGATTTTTCAGTGTGAAAAAGTAATAATATCTTATGTTAGATATTTGGTTTTATTAAATATTTAAATGCCCCTGTGACTAAAGTTAAGATACAATCATAGCTTCTATGTATTTTTGATAGATGTATTTGTTAAACCAAAATAGTATACATACAGCACTAATTGAAGATGAGCTTGAGTCCTGTAGGCTCTGTGTTCTTGAAAAGCTGGAGGGAAAAAAGAGACCTTGCCCTTCTAAACATGAGTTTTTATACCCTTTTACATTATCAGTTAGGGTATAGGTTCTACCACATATAAGCAATATATGAAAATTCCTGGTCCTATTGGACCATTCATGCAACATACTAGTATTCCAAAGAAGACCCTCTAGCAGTTATGTCACGTGATCAGAAACATATGTTTGTAGCACTTAGGCCTAATGTGAGTATATGTATAGGGAACAAAGAAAACATGGATTTCTTACAATTTATATTTGCGATAACACTCTTTCCAAATTTCACTTTATTATTGCACCAGTGGGACCATAGAGGATAGCAGTGATTAACAGCAAATCTTTCACATTACTCAGACGTAACATTTGTGTATAAAATTGCCACTCAGCTTAATTGGTCCCATGCGGGTGGTTTATTACCATGTTTCCAATGTGACAGTCAAAATTTAATTCTATATATGACTCAGTATATAATTAAAAGACTTGGCACTCGAAAGTGGCATGAATTAAGATGCACAGAAGAAGCTGAACCCCAGAGGGTTTTTTAAGCATATGTGACTATATGTGACTACCCTTTTGTCACCAAATAGACCAGAGGCTTGTCAAAAACATTTGCTGTAAGAATTAAATACAGCGCTATGGGTCATCAAAACTGTTCATGTGTCCAATCAGAAGGCCACTAATGCAAATTAAAATTAATATTGGGTCACTCGCAAAAATGATTTTCAACTCTGGAAAATGACACATCATTCACAACATAGTTAAAAAATCCCAGTTCTAGCTAACATGATTCAATAGGAATCTTGGTTACTACAGTGATGGGGGATGTACACTGTTTAGATGTCACCAATATTGTGTGACAGAGGCAGAGACATCCATCACCTGTGGGTATATTTAAGGTAAAAGTAATTAAAGCTTTATATCTGTATTATATTTTTTGTATATATTTTTTGTTAATAACACCTGAGCTTGCACGCTAATGTAGACACTTGTTCAAATTTATTTTCAAATGGCACACAATATTTACATGATATCTTTAAACCTTTTTGTGAGTCTGACCAAGTGATAGAATATCACAGGAGATTAATTATCACACTTGCCAATGAAAAAAAAAAAATAGTACACATTAATTCAATATACAGACATTGTCATGGATCATTGAGCTTGATCGATGACTTCTCCACATTAGAGACTTATCAAGTATATTGTCACAGGCAATTACATCTTCAACTTAAATATTTAACGGAATGACATTAACGTCTCAATGAGACTCTTCACATTTTAAAATATGATTATTGTACGGTTAGGCACTTTTTTTGTATAATAAAAGATGACAAAAATTTAGATTTCCGTCTCGGCCAAAATTAAGGGGAATTTAAGATTAGAATTTAGGATAGGAAACCCCCCCAATGATTTGGGGGGTTTCCAAGTGGGGGAGATCCTTGACACCTTCTGGACTCGCCTTTCACCTACAGCAGCACCATCTCAAGGTTAACAAAGAGTTAATTTTGTGTTTAAAAAATAATTTTGTGTTTTGTCCTAAAATAAATTGGTAAAAAAAAATGTATGATGCAGTCCATATAAGTGGTATATATAAATTAAATACATACACTACAGTAGCACACTACAGCTTCTCCAATCCACCCCACACCAGTGAATTTTCTACACTAAAATAAACGGTTACTTTATTAATTATTATGTATCTATGTATTTTAGTGTCTGCCTGCCTGGATATGCATGTCAACATCTGCCTGCCTGGTTATGCCTGTGTCTGCCTGCCTGGGTATGTATGTTAATGTATGCCTGTGGATGCAAGTGTGTTTTGGGGTATATTAGTGTGTGCCTTGGTATGTTAGTGTGTGTCTCTAGGTATTTTAGTATGAGTCTGCCGGGGTATTTAATGTGCACTTTTGCAGGTTCATTTTCAGCAGTTTTATCAGGGATTGCCCTCATTTTCAGAGATTCGTACAAATGAAATGCATGAAATAGGCAGTTCTCGACAAAAAACAAGTTCTGAAGAAATTGAGTGCATAAGGATATTCGAAACGATCTTAATAATGACATCTCAGAGGCTACTTCAGTTGGTAAATTTGTGAATTAGCAATAGTCAAATTTCCGCAAAATACAGTATAGACCAAATTGTGTTTCATTTAAATAATGTGTCAGAGATATTAGAGAATGCAATTGATTTTAGAGTCAGAAAACTTAACAGAATTTTTTATGATAAATATGTAAGAAGTAAGATTTTGTCCAAAATTATAACCTCAGTTTGTTGTTTTACAACAAGGACATTTTCTATTAAATAAGGTTTATAGTAAGCAATTTTAAAGACATTTATTATATACATGTTCAGAACGTCAAATGAAGCTACCCGTGTGGAAACATTTGGAATAAATCAGTTTTGTGTTAATTAGTATTGATTAAAGAGTCACCTATAATAGACACATTTTCGAGATATAGCTCTTCTCTTTATCAAGTCTCAAGTAGTGAGCAATTTCTCAAAAGCTTGTCACTCGCAAAGAGTGTTTGTCCATTTAGGATATTATTCATTATGACAATGCTCATTAAATCAGTATGGCGAACACAAGGCTAACTCAAGGGCCAGGTATTTATCTTGTTTAACGATAACAAACACGTATGCCTTACTAGTAACAAAAAAACCCAAACAGAATAACTATGGAATTCTTAACATATTTTAACCCCCTTAACGTCAATCCACGTACATGTACGGGGTTGCCGTGCAACGTGATAACGACAATGCCCGTACATGTACGGGCTGCCGTTAAATAGCTGCATCGTCGCATTTTCGCGATTGGCGGCTTTGCAGCATCCACGGAAGTGAAAAATGGCCGCCTAAAACAGGGCTAAAACAGCTTAGGAAGCGATCGGAATCGCTTCCTAAGCATAAACTGTGTTGCTGACATGCCTCAATATCGAGGCATGTAGCAACACAACCCCCCTACCCTGATAGCCTTGTGATTGCTCCGAAGAGCAACCACAAGTGCCATCCTGTAAATGACGTTGCCGTCATTCACAGGATGGCATCCACAATAGAAAATTAATTCACAGAGGGTCTATCACTTAAAATGTTAAACAAAAAATGTAAAAAAATATGGTAACATGTAAAAATCCCCACTATCACCAAAAAAAAAAAAGTTTTTAATAAGCAAGTCCTACAATTCTTGATCTTCACAATAATTCCCGCATGGAAAGAGTTAAAATATTGGCATTACAAATGCCCATAGGTACATGAAGTACAACGTGTGTGAAAAAATGGTTTTGAAATAGCAAAACGCTACTTGTACTTATTGCCCCATAACGTGCAGAAAAAAAGCAAAAAAACATAAAAAAATTGGGTATTTCTAAACTTCTAAATAGAATCTTTTTAGCAGGTTTTTTCATTAGTTTTTGCAGATGAGTAAAAGTTTTTTGTTTAAAAAGTGAGAAAAAGTAATTTTTTAACAAAAAATACCCACATTTAATCATTTTTTATAGTAAATTAGATGATATGATAAAATTTATGGTATCTAAAGAAAGCCCTGTTTGTCCAGAAAAAAACAATATATAATATGTGTGGGAGCATGAAATGAGAAAGAAGAAAATCACAGCTAAACAGCAACACTGACAAATTTTAAAAGAGCCATTGTCCCACAATATACTATGAGTAATAACCCCTAGTGTCCTTAAGGGGTTAGAAAGTGAACAGCAATAGTTATCAAGGTGGGTTTCAGGGGCAGACTAACCCATCGGTCCCAAGGGCCAGTGAGGGTCAAGGGCCCACAAGAGCAGGGTGGGAAGATCATGGCCCAAACAGTAGAATAGCTACAAGGGTCCAGGGTGACCCCTGCGACCACTTGTTCTCGTTGTCCGTTCAAAATTGTTCAGAAAGGGCCCCTCTGACCTGGGAAGGGCCCTTTCTAATCAATTTTAAACCAGCATGGGGAAACAGTAACGCAGTGGGGTTACGTCATGTGACCCTGCGTTGAAACTGAGGCTGCTCGCACACTGTCGGACCCAAAGCTGCAGGAGCAGTTAGGGGGTGTGGGGGTGCAGTTTACGTGAGGGGTATTTATGTTTGAAAGCATGTGAGCATTGATGTGTATGTACAGTATCTCAAAAACGTGAGTACACCCCTCACATTTTTGTAAATATTTTACTATATCTTTTCATGTGACAACACTGAAGAAATGACACTACAATGTAAAGTAATGAGTGTACAGTCTGTATAACAATGTAAATTCGTTGTCCTCTCAAAATAACTCAACACACAGCCACTAATGTCTAAACCTTGGCAACAAAAGTGAGTACACCGCTAAGAAAGTACACCGCTAAGAAATGGTGAAGGAAGAGAAAGACAGAGACATAGGAAAGGTAAGGAAGAATTGTGAGAGTGTTAGAAACCATGAAGCATGTGTGTGATGGAAGTTATTGTATACTGTCATCGGTGCCTGGCTCAGCATAAAGTAGTAGGAGTTAAGATGTGCAGTGCACCATAACCCTCTCACTATCTACTAAGCTAGGTATTGATTGTGGTACCACTGTCAATGTCTGACTCAGTAAATAGTGATCTCAGTTATGCAATAACACCATCAATGTCTTGCACAGTCTATAGTAATGGCAGTTATGTCATAGGAAATATATTTTTCAGATTGATTTTCAATATTTACATATTTATGATTAGAATTACTTGTATTTTAAAATTTACATTTGTTTTTGCATGATATATGTATACTTAATTCCCATGGTTATATAATACCAATAAGCAGTAGCGTACCTAGCGGGGGGCGGGGGGGGGCGGTCCGCACCGGGTGCCGCTCATCAAGGGGGTGCCAACTTGCCGGCACCCCTCCAGAGACGGACAGTAATGTCCGCCGCTGGAGGAGCAGGCTCGCAAGGGAGCGGTATCGGAGGTCTTTAACAGACCTCCGGCTCCCTTGAGTGATTTTAAGCCTGTTCCCTTGAACCGGCTTAAAATCACTCAAGGGAGCCGGAGGTCTGTTAAAGACCTCCGATACCGCTCCCTCGCGATCCACGCGGCAACTGCTGCTGTGCGCCGGGGTTTGTTGTCAGATCCCGGCGCACAACACTGAAGCCGCGCCCACCGCCGTCCGTGCCCTCTGAACCCGGAAGAAGACAGAAGAAGAGGAGCGAAGAAGACAGAAGAAGAGGAGCGAAGAAGACAGAAGAAGAGGAAGAAAAGGAGCTTACTGCTGTAAGAAGAAAAGAGGAAAGGTAGGAAATCATTCAGTGACAGTGACAGTGGATTGGTATGTGTGGAATCTGTGGATTGGTATGTGTGGAATCTGTGGATTGGTATGTGTGGAATCTGTGGATTGGTATGTGTGGATTGGTATGCGTGGAATCTGTGGATTGGTATGTGTGGATTGGTATGCATGGATTCTGTGGATTGGTAAATGTGGATTGTGTGGAATCTGTGGATTGGTATGTGTGGATTGGTATGCGTGGAATCTGTGGATTGGTATGTGTGGATTGGTATGCGTGGAATCTGTGGATTGGTATGTGTGGAATCTGTGGATTGGTATGTGTGGAATCTGTGGATTGGTAAATGTATGAGAGTGATGGGTGTTATGCTGTACCATTTCCAATGTCTTTTTCATTATAATTATGCTCTAAAGTACATCATAACTCCCATCACTCTATACTGTTCCATACAGTGGCAGAGCTGGGAAACAGAGGCCTTGCACCCCCACCGCAGGACTCCTGAAAGGTAAGTGAACTTCAAAGGGGGGAGAGGGTAGATAGGGAGAAGGGAGTGAGACGGGGGGATAGGGCAGAAGGGGGTGAGAATGGGTAGATAGGGAGAAAGGAGGGTAGCAAGAATATTGAAATAAAGAGTCAGAATGAGAGAGCGAAAATGAATGGATTAATGTGTGGATGAATTGTTTGAATGAGTGAGAGAATTAATGAATTTGTGAGAATGCATCAATGAATATGTGTAAATAATTTGTGTGAAAGAATAAATGATTGTGTGAATGAATTGTGTGAATGAAAGTGAATTAGTGAGTGACTGTAAAAGTGTTTGTGTTAATCCATAGGTGTATAGTTGATTTGTCAAAAAGGCAAAGATGGTATAAGCAGGGTGTTTATGGGACAAAAATGGCACAGGCAGGGTGTTTATGGGACAAAGATGGCACAGGTAGCATGTTTGGGAACAATGCTGACTCATGCTGGGCTGTTTGGGGGCAAAGATGGCACGTCCTATGTGTGTGTAATTTGGGTGCTGGTCAGGTTCTATGTGGGCAATGTGGACGCTGTTTTTTTTGGAGGGTTATTAAAGAAAGCACTATTATATGTTCAGTAAATGTTATTTATATGTGTTTATTTTACTTATAAGTTATTAATTTATTTTTTCAGATTTCTTGTTGTTTACAGTTGACATACAGTTTACAAATTGGTGCAATAAATATTCTTAACATAATGTCTTTACATTTGGTGGGGGGGGGTGCCACTTACAGGATCTGCCCCGGGTGCCAAATACTCTAGGTACGCCCCTGCCAATAAGGGCTCACTGTGTACCAGAAATTGTAGTCTTCACCAGATTAGGTGCCAGAGTTTGCCTATCCAATGTATTTTAGATATGTTACCTTGATTCTCTCTACCCTGGTAGGCACTGTGAATCATGTGCTGCATGTTATCTTCTGGTTGGAGTGTATGATGTAAAGGCTGCACACAAAAACAACAGTTTTCTTTGCATTAAATTATCAAGGCTAAATAATGTATATTGAGCGTGTTGGCTCTGTGTACTGTGCACCAATTCACAAAGATTACTTAAAATTCTACAAATTGTTAAGAACTTCACAAAAATTGATGTAATAGATGTGCACCTTTTAAGCTTATAGTAGATGCATGCTTATTTTTGTTATATAGGTTGTACACTTCTGTATTCAGGTTTGTACAAATTGCAAAATTTCAATATTTTGGCAATTCATACAAAGCCATGGAAACGGGGCTAGAAACCCCACGAAGCGGACAAAAACAAAGTAAAAATTCTACATGGGCATGCTAAGCACCAATAAAACTGCTGATGAATCTGTTGTTTTTGCAACGTTCTTTGTTCGTTGTTTTTCAACTAATCTGTTATCTAAAGAATTGGAAAATATAATTTTTTCCATTTCAATGACATTGTGTGTCCTGCTATACATAATATGGTAAATGATATTGGAAAAAACTGGGCTAATTGCCATTATGGTCTCATCAGACAGACATCTGAAAGGGAAATTGATTTTCTCATTAGTAGAATCTATTTTTACAAAGTGATAATTATATATTTATAAATTATTCAGATATCAGAGACAGGTCAAAAAATAAGCAAGAATAATGTGTATGATATTTGCATTTACACCTAAAAGTCACCTTAACAGTTCAACCTTTGATGACCAATCATTTTTATTATATATTGTTTTCTGTGCAAAGAGAGAAAAATGGTATTTAAAATGTTGTTTCCAAGAAAAAATATGGGAAAATGCTTAGTTTTACCAGATTAACAGTGCATTGGCTATAGGAATATGGGGGACTGGGACTATGGGAATATGAGGGATGGGTACATGACACCATCCTCAATTGTTTTTAAATTGGAGCACTGCAGAACTGTGAACTCATTTTACCTATTAGGTAAAAAAAAAAAAAACTGGAGCCAATACCATCTCCTTGCCTCTACTACCATGCGTTATTATACCCATAATCTATTTATGATAATTTTAGCTGTCTTCAGGTCTAAGAACAGCCCAATTCCTTTTACAACACTCTTTCATTTGAAGAAGAAAACATTCATGTGTGCTCCGCAGCCCACATCAGAGCACTTACTATGCACGTAAGGTAAGGTAAGGTGAATGATGACCCAACACTGGGTGACATGTTTTTTATAAAGTCCGCCTTGGATGATCTCTGTTGTGCATGGCTGTCAATCATTGAAGTCTTAATATAGAGAGGCACTGATAAAATGATTCCGTAGAAAAAGAAGTTGTTATGTAATAACCTTTGTAACAGGTTGATTAAAAGAACATGCAATTTCCATCCGTCCAGTGGCAATTAGCCATGGCCATGAAATATGCTTCCACCTTTGACAGTGTGACTGCCATTCATTTATTTAAACATCCATGTTGTTCATAATGTATGGCAGTCAAAATTCCCCTGACATAAAATGTGTTAATGTACATGCATTAATTAACAGATTTAAATGCATTGAGATGCATTTCACAATCTGCAGCTGGTTATAAGATTTTTTAACCCATGATCTGTAACAGCAACATTTCTAGAAGATAAACAAAAGTAAATAAGCAAAATATATAATCATGCCCCTAAATAATATACTGCCAGTCTTATATTTTTCAAACACTGTTGTTCCATAAATAGTTATCCAGTATTCCAGTTCCCTAACCTTTTTAATTTCTCATGTGTGATGTTTCGTCTGAAAAGGCCCCTGGGAATTGCCTTAGCTGTTCAGGTCACATGTATGAGTGTGGGTGAGTGCTTAGTGATTAGTGGGTGCATGACAGGGGGGTGCATTCAGAGGGGATATAGGGGTGAACTTTGGGTGACCTGGGTCATTGCCATTTTGGCAACCGACTAGCAGTCACTTACCTGGTGTTGCTGAGCTTAGGATACGGCCTAGGAGTCATGGATCTTGAGAGCATGTTTGCGGCTCTTAGGGCTGATGCTGAAAAGACAGTGTCAGGATGATTAGGGAGCCAGGAAGCAGGCCATGGTGAGGCCAAACTTGGGGTTTTCACCATCAGAGGCTGAGGTGAGCTGGTTTGGGAAGAGGGGGATGCGGTGGGTACAGCTTCTCCCCGAGTTGGTTCAGCTAGCTAGGCTTTTAGGCAGTTCTGGTGTTCTACCTAGGGGCTAATGACTTAGGTTTAATCCCAGTGCGTTCCCTTGGGGATACCATAAAATGGGATATCGCTCAGGTTTTGTTCCCTGAAGTTCCAGTAGTTTGGTCCGAGTTGGTTCCCAGGAATTATTGGAGGCAGGCCCTTAATCAAAAGGCTGGGTGTCTAAATTCATGGCTGCGATTCGGGGTATCCCTGTGCGGCACCAGGTATTTGAAAGGGATGCTGCGGCCTTTTTTCCATAGTGACTTGTCCACTTGAATGACATCGGTCTGGATCTATTTAATCTAGCTTTACAGGAGGTGGTAGAACAGGCCATGGCTCTGAGGTGTGGGGACCCCACTGATTTAAGGTGTTAAGACAGCGGGTCTGTGGCGGGTGGCACAGTATGGTGTTTTGTGATAAAAACTGTGGCCTGTTTTTCATCCATATACAGTTGTCTGTATTTGGATACAGTTGTATCTGTTACAGTAGCGTACCTAGCGGGGGGCGGGGGGGCGGTCCGCACCGGGTGCCGCTCATCAGGGGGGTGCCAACTTGCCGGCACCCGGCACCCCTCCAGAGACGGACAGTAATGTCCGCCGCTGGAGGAGAAGGCTCGCAAGGGAGCGGTATCGGGACCTTCGATACCGCTCCCTCGCGATCCACGTGGCAACTGCTGCTGTGCGCCGGGGTTTGTTGTCAGATCCCGGCGCACAACACTGAAGCCGCGCCCACCGCCATCCGTGCCCTCTGAACCGGAAGAAGACAGAAGAAGACAGAAGAAGAGGAGCGAAGAGGAAGAAAAGGAGCTGACTGCTGTAAGAAGAAAAGAGGAAAGGTAGGAAATCATTCAGTGAAAGTGGATTGGTATGTGTGGAATCTGTGGATTGGTAAATGTGGATTGGTAAGTGTGGATTGGTATGTGTGGAATCTGTGGATTGGTATGTGTGGATTGGTATGTGTGGAATCTGTGGATTGGTAAGTGTGGTTTGGTATGCGTGGAATCTGTGGATTGGTATGCGTGGAATCTGTGGATTGGTAAGTGTGGATTGGTAAATGTGTATTGGTATGTGTGGAATCTGTGGATTGGTATGTGTGGATTGGTATGTGTGGAATCTGTGGATTGGTAAGTGTGTGAGAGTGATGGGTGTTATGCTGTACCATTTCCAATGTCTTTTTCATTATATAATTATGCTCTAAAGTACATCATAACTCCCATCACTCTATACTGTTCCATACAGTGGGAGAGCTGGGAGACAGAGGCCTTGTACCCCCACCGCAGGACTCCTGAAAGGTAAGTGAACTTCAAAGGGGGGAGAGGGTAGATAGGGAGAAGGGAGTGAGACGGGGGATAGGGGGTAGATAGGGAGAAGGGAGTGAGAAGGGGTAGATAGGGCAGAATGGGGTGAGAATGGGTAGATAGGGAGAAAGGAGGGTAGCAAGAATATTGAAATAAAGAGTCAGAATGAGAGAGTGAAAATGAATGGATTAATGTGTGGATGAATTGTTTGAATGAGTGAGAGAATTAATGAATTTGTGAGAATGCATCAATGAATATGTGTAAATAATTTGTGTGAAAGAATAAATTATTGTGTGAATGAATTGTGTGAATGAAAGTGAATTAGTGAGTGACTGTAAAAGTGTTTGTGTTAATCATCGGTGTATAGTTGATTTGTCAAAAAGGCAAATGGTATAAGCAGGGTGTTTATGGGACAAAAATGGCACAGGCAGGGTGTTTATGGGACAAAGATGGCACAGGTAGCGTGTTCATGGGACAAAGATGGCGTACACTCGGCTGTTTGGGAACAATGCTGACTCATGCTGGGTTGTTTGGGGGCAAAGATGGCACGTCCTATGTGTGTGTAATTTGGGTGCTGGTCAGGTTCTATGTGGGCAATGTGGACGCTGGTTTTTTTTGGAGGGTTATTAAAGAAAGCACTATTATATGTTCAGTAAAATGTTATTTAAATGTATTTATTTTACTTATAAGTTATTAATTTATTTTTTCAGATTTCTTGTTGTTTACAGTTGACATACAGTTTACAAATTGGTGCAATAAATATTCTTAACATAATTTTGTAGATGTCTTTACATTTGGGGGGGGGGGTGCCACTTACAGGATCTGCCCCGGGTGCCAAATACTCTAGGTACGCCCCTGATCTGTTATTTGGGTAAGTGGTTGGTGGGTTGGTAAGGGCTGGTTGATTTGCCCAGAGCACTATCCCCACTTCTTCATACATGTGTGATATGCTTAATGATACCAGTTCATCTTAGTAGACCTAAGGTGATACTCTTTAGTCATGGGTGGTTAGCATGAATAGTGACTGGGGGATAATTAACTCAATTAGTATATATATATATATATACCGTATTTGGGTCGTCTTATAATCAGACCTCAAATAGGTCTGACTATGAGACGACTAAGATCCAGATCCCCCGCAGCTGCAGGGGACCTGGATCCACCGGTGCGGGGAACTCTGATCTCTGACAGCCGGGGAAGGTCTGCGCAATGGACGCAGACAACCCCCGCTGCTAGCCACACCTCCTTCCGGCTGCAGCGTAAGTGCGTGGGATCTACACGCTGCCCCGGCTACATGACAGGGAAGTCAGAAGCACCGGTAAGTTGGGGGGGGGGCGGGGGAGTGTTAAATGCGGGGCATAAGGCATTTCTGGAGGCAAAGTTCTCTGTGAAATGCCTTTTAACCCCCTTAATGCCACTCTGCCTCCAGAAATGCCTTTTTAACCCTCTATACGCCACTCTGCCTCCTGAATGCCTTAATCCTCCCTATATGCCACTCTTCCCCATAATATGCCTTTTAACCCTCTAAATGCCAGAGTGGCATATAGGGGTATAAGGCATTTCTGGAGGCAGAGTGGCACAAAGGGGGTCAAAAGGCATATCATGGGGCACAGTGGCATTTAGAGGGTTAAAAGGCATATCATGGGGCACAGTGGCATATAGGGGGTATAAGGCATTTCTGGGCCAGATGTGCATAACTGGGGGGCAGGTTGGAAAATAGAAGGAAATAAAACCAAAATATTTTTCTCAATAATAGCTTTTATTAAAAAAAAATAGTTTAGATGAATTAACATTTTCAGATTTGGGGGGTCTTCTTATAATCAAGCAAATACGGTATATATATATATATATATATATATATATATATATATATATATATATATATATATATATATATATATTATATATATATATATATATGTTGTGACACAATACCCCTTCACTTTGGTACTCTGTCCGGGAATCTTTACTTACACACAGTCTACCAGGCTGTAGACAGGGGAGGGCTGGCACCTTAAGGCCTGGGGGGCAAGTCTAGTCAACTGGCCCATTGCACCATCAAAGGGGCTGCGAGCGACATTGAAAGCGGCCGTCGCGCGGCAGTCACTCCACCAGAGCCTAATGAAATTAAAGTGGCCGGCATGCACACACCGCATGCCTCAGCTCTTCATCACACCCCTTTTAAGACGTGGGAAGAGGAGCTGAGGCATGGCCGTTGGGTCTGACTGCCGCATGATGCAGGGGCGTACCTAGAGTATTTGGCACCTGTGGCAGATCCTGTATGTGGCACCCCCCCACACACACACTTTAAAACTGCATAGTTTCTATGGTTAGGCAAACATTGACAGGGGTACAGCATATTTGTTATTATATGCTTAGGGATTATCCGGTACCACCGTCAATGTGTGCCTATACATTGAGCCAGACACTGACAACCCCTATCACTATATACTAAGCCAAACATTGATGTGGTGTAGGCTTACCACTTTAGTGACTGGCATAGTATATAGTAGGGATGCACCGAAATGAAAATTCTGTACTGAAACTGAAAATTCAGCATTCACTTGGCCAAAACTGAAAAAAAAACAAAAAAAAAAATTACCAAAATTAGATAACAATATTAACATATATATAACAACAATCACGATCCTATCATGCCCAGGTTCTAGCATGTGCTGGCTGACTTAGCATGATAGGAGTGTGATTGCTGTTAGTATTAATTTATATATATATTATATATATATATATATATATATATATAATTGCAGAATTATTCTGGCCGAAGTTGGACCAAAAAATAATTTATAACAGCAATCACACTCCTATCATGCCTAGCCAGCTACTACATGCTGGAATCTGGGCATGAAAGGAATGTGATTACGGACTCCCTATGCCAAGCTATCCCCCAACACTTACACATCCATGCTATCTGAAACCCATCATAACACCCATCACTCTCACACACTTACATTCAGCATAACACCCATCACTCTCACACACTTACATTCAGCATAACACCCATCACTCTCACACACTTACATTCAGCATAACACCCATCACTCTCACACACTTACTAATCCACTCACCCTGAATCTTGTCCTACCTTTTCTTCTTTCACTCTCACTTTTCTTCCTCCTCCTCCTCCTCCTCCTCCTCCTCTTCTTCTTCTTCTTCTTCTTCCTGTCCTTCCGGTGCACTGAGCGCGGAAGACGGTGGGCGTGGCTTCAGTGTTGTGCGCCGAGATTTGACATCAAGTCCCGGCGCACAGCCACAGTTGCCGCGCACATCGTTTCTGAAGGCGTGCCGGGATGGTGGCACCCCTCAGATGAGCGGCAGCCGGGGCGGACCGCCCCCCAACCACCCCCGCCAGGTACGCATGACGGCCGCATTCAATCCTGCTCGCGGCCGCTTAGTTTTTAACTTTGCGGCCGCATTGAATACTAGTCTGCCGGTCATCCGTCCGGCCCACCGGCCCGGATTTAGGGGTCCTATAAATCTGGCTCCTGGAGCATCTCAATTGAGATTGTAGTCCCTATACACATAAAATGATTATGCCTTTAATCATTTTAAAGGAACACTGTAGCCAGCATATCAATATTAAATTAAATAACTTTTGAGCCCTGGATCAATTTTACAGGAAGGGCCCCTCTTATCGAAAGGCCAACTGAGTAAGACATATTGGGGGGAAAAACTCTAAATTTACTACAATAAAAATATACCTTTTGTGCAGGGTATACTTTTGTTGAAAAAAAATGCATTGTCCCATTCAGACAATTTAAGATTCATCTTTCCTTCCTTTTCTACTTCTCTGGTTTTCGTGCCTTTAGCAATGTCTTTTTTCCCCCTCTTTTTTTTCTCTGCGTCCTGCTACCTCTTACAATCTTTTTTTCTTTCTCACCTATTCTTTCCTCCCATTTTGACAACTTCTGTTCTCTTGTTTTTTTGCACATCACTTGCTAACATCTTTTCCTCACCCTTTTCTATCTTCTTTCTCTTTTATCTGGCTTGTGTGGTGTTTTTTTAATGGGTAAGCAGTAATTTTAATTGGATTGACAGTTGATTTTTACTGTCTGCTGAAATTGTTTCTGGAAGTATTGCATTACTTTTCCGTGGGGAGTGTTTGTCGGTTAGGGGGAGGGACCAAGATGCTCAGATATAGCCTATACTTCTGTGGCAGAGCAGCAGCAGTTGTTTGTCTCTAGTTGAGGAGAGCAGCTGAGCGAGTACTGTCAATGTCCGTGTTGAGCCAAAGAGAAAAGTGCATGCAACCTGAGGTAAATTGTGATGGCAGGAGCGCTGCAATACCCAATCAGCTAAGGACGTTTTCATTCTGTGCACTCCCCTATTCTGGGTGAACCATGGATCAGTTAGACGATTTGAAAACTGGATGAAAAGAGCATTGTATGCATTGCCAAAAGAAAATCTTGTGAAACTGTGAATTTCTGAACATTGTAGAGCATAGAAAGCTTAGCAGTAAAACTCATTTATTGTTTCTGTAATTGAGAGACATTAAGAGAGGATTAGAGTAGAGGAACCTGAAGTTAATGGTATGTCAGAACTTCTGTGCCTGAAAGACAACATTTTTGAACTTCAATGAAAATGCTTCAGGGCAACACAGGGCCCAGACATTTGGTGATTCTGTAATACTGACCACAGTTAGCCTTGCAAAAACTCATGCAACATAAATGAGTAATGCATCACAAGGTTCTAACACACAATAAAACTCTAGTTCAATCAATTATCCAGCACCTGCTCAACTAGTGTTGCCCCTATGGAACAGAGATATAAGGCCAGTTTCGTAAACCTGGACAAAAAAACCAAACTCGCATTCTAGTTTAGCTCATCAAATTGTACATGGATTGAGTAGAAGGTTCTCTGAAATGAAAATTGTGGATGCTATAATTAGAGTAATTTCATCAACCATGCAACTTCATAGTTATGTGGAAAGAAAAGCAAACCTTACTGTGCCTCTATTAAGACAAATTCTACAAGCCGATTATCAAGAATGGGTTGCAACTGATTTGTATAAACAATTGACCTCAGAGGTACAGAGCAGTAAACAGACTTGTCACGGTAACCCCCTGAGGTTGATGACACATGGGGTAAGATTTGAGTTTGGGAGGGGGATACTGATGGAATTCTGCGTCGCTGTGGACTCCTGTTATAACACCACGGCGCTCTTTCGGGGGTTACACTATGCTGGTGGTCGGCCAAACTCGGTGGTGGTTACGGAGAGGGAGCTCATTTTAGGACCAGGTGTTTACCCAGCCACGGCTATGGAACTCTGGCCCGGTTACCACGCGGACTTTTCCTGGGGACGTTTCCGCCACTGTCACTCAAGGTCCCGAGGTCAGATCAAGCTCCTTTTTGGACAAGAACATCATCAGACCCTGAGCTCTCCATAGTGACTCTTTGTAGGGGTGCATAGAACTGTATGGAGGCGCCAGGTTGTCTGGTAGTTGATGGGATTGAACCCCTAATCCTATCATGTTTGTGTGCATAAATACTGTATCTGTTCTGTCTTCAATAAACAGAGTCCTTTTTAGGACAATAGTCACACCGTGTAGCTAAGCTTCGGCTAGCCACAGTGCCAATGCCAATGCAAGCCTGTTTGCATCCCAGTTTGCCATATGATCCTATTTTAGTTCAGAATATGTTCCTCCACACTATCCTTACTGGTCTACAAAATGACCATATCAGAAGCAACCTGCAACCATATCTGGCACAAACTGATGTGAGTGATGAACTGCTCTTTGACAAAGTCAACATTGCTTGTGCAAATGAGCATCAAAGCAAGAACAAACTCGTAGTTCAACAGCAGCCCACCAAGGCACATTTAGTACAATGCCACTACAGAGAAGAAATGTAAGGCACAGTATCACAAGAGCACAGATACAGCTGAATCTGACTTTTGAGTGAGTTAAAAGAAATGCACTTAGACATGACCGTGTCAAAGAATCTTAGTGCAGATTCCACAAATCAAAGAGTCCATTAAACATCCTCAGTTCATTTCTGCTCAGTCTCTACCAAAATGAGAGATGAAACTACCATGTCACCATCCCATCATCAAAATCCACCTCAAGGTTATTGCCAATCCTCTGACAAAAGAGGGAAGACAGTTCAACAGCAACAATGGCTCCCAGCACAAAGTTTAACTTGCGTAACAAAATGCCTGGGATCTCAACAAAGAGGGTTGGATGTGTACTGTATTCATTGTTATAGATGTGGCAGAGATACCAACTTTGTAGCTGGCTGGAAAATGTGAACAACGTACAAAGACAGTCCTTTAAACGAGATAGGGTCATGACCACGGCACAGGGAGTGATTAGTTACAGGAATAAGTCCCCTCAAAGATGAGACACACTTTCTAAAAGACGAGACAGTGTTTGTCTGATGTGAATCCACAGTGGACTGAAGGGTTAGAGCATACAGAACCACTGACCATGACAATGTTAAAAGGCAAGATGATCATAGGTACAGTGCATCCAGTACATGCTGTGTATCCAACTTCTGCTTTTGAGGAACCATGCTTAACACCTGCAAAGACTAATCAAGTTACAATTGAAATAAGCCAAGCTTCAGACACAGTCTGGGACCCATCAGTGAACTTGAGCAAACAAATTGTACTACAAATTCTAAAAGGGGAAGCAGCTTCATTCTTCAAATTTGATAATGATATTGGTCGTATAGATCAGTTGCAGTTGTCCATGTGTAAATGTTGCCGATTATGAAATAGGCTCCCAGACTCTAGCAGTAGTGTTTTTTTCAAATTTATTAACAGAACAACATATAACTGGATCTATAAACTTCAGCTCTAACTTACAGTTAGTGCCCATGTGTCTGTCTTACTCATCAAACAATGACATCCTGCTGAACTGTGTTGGAACCAAACACTCTCTTTTGTTTCCATACATATTGCTGCGGTCCATTTCACTGAAAGACACTACCCCTGTGGCATGCACTTACCGGTCAGTACCTAAACCTATTACGAAGAAATGAAGGATTATCTGCGTGATCCTATTGCACAAGGAAGGGTGCAAAAATCAAACTCCCCTTATGCCGCACCAGTGGTATGTGTTTGTAAATAGGATGGTAACTTACCTCTGTCTATTGACTACAAAGAACTGAACAGAAGGACAAATGCTGATCGGCAACCCATTCCTTGTATACAAGACATTATGAACAATCTTGGAGGAAACTTGGTTTTCTTTACTTGATCAGGGAAAAGCCTATCATCAGGGTTTTATGGCCTTTGACAGCCTTTGTAACACCATGGGGGTTATACGAATGGATTTGCTTTCCTTTTGGGTTAATAAATGCACAAGCAGCCTTTAAATGTTGCATGGAAGAGTGCCTGGTGGATCTGAGAGATAATATTTGCATCACATACCTCGATGATACATTAGTGTGGAATCAAACTAAAATGTTTAAACGCAAAGTGTGTTACCTTTCTGCAGAGGGAGAAAAGTAAAGGATTGCCTTCTCAGAAGCCTTTTATATGGACAGACAAGCAACAATGAATATTGGACAGACTAATAGACTGCCTGGTAGCAGAGCCGGCCTTAAGTTTTCTGGCGCCCTGTGCGGACTACTCCTCTTGGGCCCCCCATCCCTCCAAAAAAGAAAGGAAAAAAAATCTCCCCCCTCTGCCCCTTCTCACTGCCTTCCGCCCTCTGCCCCTTCTCACTGCCTTCCGCCCTCTGCCCCCCTTCCCGATCTGCCGCGGTGCGCGCTTCACAGCTGAGTGCCAGAATAATTCTGGCGCTAAGCATGAAACGCCGGCACCGTGACCGAGCCACGGAGGGTGATGTTTTAATTTAAGTCCCGGGCAGGCGCCCCTGTTGCCATGGCGCCTGGGGGGCCGCACACGCCAAAGGCTGGCCCTGCCTGGTAGAGCCACCAGTACTCAGCTTTCTAGACTTTTCACAGCCGTTTATACAATATACCAATGTGTCAAACCAGGCGCTTGGTGCTATGTTGTACTAGAAATAAAATGGAAAGCATATGAATCTTCAACACAGACAGCTTCTGAAAATAATTATCATCTCCGTTCAGGAAAATTTGAGTTCTTAGCTTTGAAGTGGTCTGTCACTGAGACATTTTGTGATTATCTGTACTATGCACCCACTTTCACTGTGTATAGTGACAAAAAAACCCTCACGTATGTTTTAACAAGTGCAAAGCTCAATGGATGCAGATGGGTAGCCAAACTCGCAGATTTTCATTTCACCATCAGATACTGCCCTGGAAAAGACAATGTGGACGCAGACAGTCTATCCAGAATGCCTATCAACTTTGAAACAATAATAAATCAGTGTACAGAAGAACTGTCATCTGATTGCATCGAAGCGACCATCCAAGCTGTTAAAGTTCAAGACTTGAATATGTCATGGACAGCGATAATTTCTCTCAATGATTCAATGGCATGTATAAAGCTATGCAGGTAGGGTGACCACGTCCCGGATTGCCCTCAATGAGACTATGAATTTGCATAGGATTTCCCCAAAGAATTCATCAATTATTCGCCCGGTTAAAAAAGTTGTGGAATTACTGTATCAAGAACCACCCTGTACCACCCCCTAGACTCCACAGATGGGAATCATTTATCAGCAGGAAAATGTAGAGATGGAGAAAAGAAATGCGGGAAGAGTATGAAATCACAGAGAGAACACTAAGAATACAGCAGAGAGGAATAAAAAAACAATGATACAAAAGGTGAGGAACTCTGTATTGCATTCATGACACTGGATCCTTGTACGAACCTTAACACCCAGAGGCGGAACTGGGAAGCTTCACAATCAATGAGAAGAAAGTATACAAACTATAGTACATCAAATCGGTGAAGATGGCCCAATTTACGAAGTGAAAGCAGAGCAAGTAAGTGGAAGATCCAGAGTTCTGCATCACATTATTTTGTTGCCTTGTGACTTCTTAACATTAACAAGTTGAAATCAGGACAAAATTTTGAGTCAAAATCGTAAAAAAATAGTAAGAAAACAAACAATTTAGGAGAAAAATGATTCAAGTCCAGAAGAAGAACAGGATGAAGACTATGTTTTCTACTTACCTGCTATCCAACCCCAGACCCTTGTTTAAGAAAGCAGTGAGTTTGGACATACAGACTTATCAAATGTCCATCCCTGTGATACAGTAAATGAAGAAAATAAATTGGGAAATGGAGAGTATCGACAGAACGATATGCCTCTACAGGAAGAGAAGAAAACCGAGGATGAACAACCCATGGAAGGACCTGAGGGTATAGTAGATACATATGTCGTTCCAAATGAAAGAAACAGTGATTCTTAACAGGGATACAGATGGCTTAGAAGAGAGATAAGACCTCCAAAGACATTTACTTAGGTCTGCCTAGGTAGTCTGTTATGCTACCTACGGTATAGAGCATGCAAATATAGGACCTTATAGATATTACCCATACTGAATGAAATTCAAAACATGACTTAATGGGTCTACTCTGTACAGCAGTGTCAGTTTAATATGTTTTAAAATGTTATTTTTTTTAAATGTATAGTTCGCTTCAAATACCATTTAAGCCATTTGCTTGTATTATAAGGGACACTGAAGTTTATGCACTTTACTTGCAAAGTGCTTTAATATTTATCCTTTTCTCTGGATGCGACACAGGACACTGAAGTGTCCAGAGTGATAACTAATGCATGCACTAGCACATCCGGTCATATTAATGTGATTAGTATGTTACCGTAACCCAACAAATATAAATAAAACAAAATGATTTTACCAATCTTTTTATATACATAAAAGTGTGTTGAAACTGTTAGACTTATGCTTTAAAGTTTAATTTTCAAGTAAAAAAATTGGAAATAGAACATTCAGGACCCTGGATAATGAGAATTAGTCAAACATTGCTACTTATTAATCCCTGAAAACGTGCTGTATTTTAAACAAGGTGTTTGGTGGCAAAGATGGCACTGATGGACTGTTTGGGCACTATAACAATCTGTTTGGGGACAAAGATGGCTTAGACAATATGCCTTAATATTATTTTATACAACAGCTTAAACGAAAAAATACTAAATAATAGGTTTAACAAGTGTTGAAAATGCTACATTAAAAGAAAAGAAGTATTTCAGTCAAAGCAGTGGCCACATGCTCTGAATACATGTAGGAATCAAAATATTTCTGATTACCATTTCACCCATTTCAGAGAATCTGGAGAACTTGCACATAGTTACTTATAACTGAAACTTAAGTTATGACCAAATGCAAATTAAGTTCTCATTCTATATTGTAAGGTTGCTTGACCAGAGGCCTCCTTAACTTTTGTTCCTGTATGTGAAAATTGTTATGTAATGCATTAGTAATGCATTTCCTTTTTACAGATTGTTCAGCCCTGCCAAAAATGACGGCACTATATGATTTAAAAAATATTAATCACTAGACATGTGCATTCGGATTCGTACAAATTGTAAATTGACCAAATTTTGGTGAATTCAACAATTTAAAACACTCTCTCACACTTTCATTCTCGTTCACTCGCTCTCTCTTTAAATATTTCCCTACTTCCTCTGCAAACCACTTCCACTTCTGCCGACCACTTCCACATCTTCTTCCTCATCTTCTCCCTTCTTTTCTTTCTCCTCCATTTTATCTTCAATCTCCTATCTTCTATCTTCTTTCTTCATCCACATATCTGTGGACATAACAACGTAGGAATGGAGGAGCTTGCGGTGATGTCCTCCCCGATCGTGTAATGGGGGAAAAAGACTTCACCAAAAGCACCTGAAAAGCTCCGTGTGGCACACGTGGCATAGGTTCGCCATCACTGGTATAGGCCCTAAAAGCTTCTTATTTAAGACTGCTAAATGATAGAGGTAAGAAAATTATTAAAGAGGAAAATACGAGAAATATGGAAATCAGTTGATTGCCTAAAGAGAAAACATTTCAAAAACTCTTACGACTAATTTTTCGGTTCATCGAGTAAACTTGGCGCTTCCGGTGGTGTCCTCTCTCCAGATTGGAGGATGGGAAAAGGAAGTCACTAGAAGTGCCATCATTTTGGCTGGAAGTTCCCGCCGGGTTATGTCCACGGAGATGTGGATGTAGATTGAAGATAGAAGAGAGAAAATAAAAGATAAACCATAAAAGACAGAAGATGAAGAAGAATATGTTGAAGTGGTAGGTAGAAGTGGAAGTGGAGAGACAGTGAACGAGTGTGCGAGAGTGTGAGCAAATGTGGGCCTACATATTTTGGATGAGAATTTGGAGCTAGGTGAGTCTGTTTTGGTGGCTTTGTACACAGTGCCGAATTTGTACGAATTCCAATGCACAAATCTAATAATTACTAGACTTGTGCATTCATATTCAGGCGAACAGGAAAATGAACGCGAATGGTGCGTTTTCGTTGTTCAGCCCAAATACTGAACATACGAACATGGCAGCGGCAAAACGTATATGAAGACACACAACACGGAGAATCTTCATCTTTGTTTACTAATCTCCCTGGTCCCTTCCCCATCTAGCCTACCTGATCTACGCAGCATTGCAGGGGTTAACGGGAGTGGAAATCCATAGGTTTACCGTCAGTAGTTAACTCTTGGAGCAGGGAGACAGGCCAGGTTCCCAGTCAGCAAGCTACTCTATTGGTCGTTCGTACGGACCTTTAACAATTGGTCTCCCCCGGCCAAGTTGCAGTACCAGGCTTTTAAAAGTCTGTACGAGCGATTCTATTGGTCGCCGGTAGGGGTCTCATCTGATATCAACCAATGGCAGAGAAGCTCCATGCCGGCGACCAATAGAGTCGCTCTTACAGACCATTAACTCTTGGAGGGGGGAGATAAATTAAGCCATAATTTAAATCATATTAGCAGTCAGATTTATTCCCATATTTAGGTGTTGCATTCTGGGTGTCTGTTATAGCACTGTTATTGCATTCGTATTCATCAATTTGACTATACATATTTCTATCTTTCTATTTGTAATTGTCCATGCTGATGATTGTATTGATTATCGTCTATTTAATCTGTGTTGTATGGTGGATTGATCATTCATGAAAATGTATATTTTTATTGTTTAATCATTTGATTTATACAAATTGTATTATTAATGTTGTTCACTTAGAATATTATAATAGTTTTATTGTTTTGTTTATCCAGATTTCTGTCACTGTTCTGTGTGTTTATGCTTTCTTTTTCAATAAAATCTGCATCAGGCAGATCAGCCTTCCAATATATATTTAAATATATTGTGTTCCCTATTTGAAAGGGAGCTCTGGTGACCTGTTTCCCAGCTGTACAGAGTGTAAAATTGTCCTAATATAGCATTCTTTCTAAAAGGTCTTTGTGCAGCTTTCAAGGTTTTTTGACATTTTATGAAAATGTTAAGTGTTCTGAATTCTGTTACAAATTCTTTGCAGAAGCAATCCACACATTTTAGCGCTACCATTAAGATGTTTGATGATGTTTTAAAATTGACTCTAACAATAACATATTTCCTCCAAAATTGTACAACTTTGTAACAGATTTACCTCCCACATAAATACGTATGATTTATTGTATTAAAACTCTTAGCATCTGAGAAATAAAAATATATAGACTTTAGTGTTTTATATGCATCTGTACAGAGTTTATTAGAAGTAATGGGTAAAATCCACGTCACATTGTCAAGTACTAGATTACTTTAAAAACATGTGATCGTTTTTTTTAGATTAGGTTTTATGTGTAATAAAAGACTAACGTTTGTCTCACCTTTTCTGTTAGAAATAGAAATGTTTTATTATCACTTTCTTCATATAAGCCATTCCATCTGGTGTACTGTCTGCTGCCCTAAACTATTTGATCTTCTACTTTATCAGTATTTTATTGGGTGACCTCTTACCCAAAAAACATGCCCCACATGTTAACCGAAAACAATAATAGTGGGAAAAGGCCTTTCTCAGTTGATTCTTGGTGATGTAGCTTTGGCAATATTTCCAGTTGAATGTCTTGGTGAATAGGGCCAAATGGTAATGCATCGCAAAAGATGTGAAGATTCTTCCACGTTGCTGCCTTACAAACCTCCTCTAGAGAAAGATTAATTCATCTCTGTCCAAGATGTCGCTATAGCTTTGGTGGAATGTGCCCTAAGCCCCCACCGGGTGACTTGCCTGAGGATAAATAACCAGTTCTAATGGCCTGTGTAATCCAAGAGGCAATAGTTTGTTTAGATCTATAGTGACTTTTGTGCTATCCTGAGTGGCAAATGAAGAGGTTCGGAGCCTAGTTATAAAGCATAAGAAATCATTTCCGATCCTATATAGTGCTTAAGCAAAGTGCTCTTTAATTTAAAGTCCAACATACACAACTTGAAATTGCAACATGTATAATTATAATACATGAAATGGACTCTCGAACCAATTACATAGAGAAGTTATACAATCACTGGCAGGGCCAGATTAAGGCATGGGCTGGCGTATCTGCATCACAGGGGCCTCGGCCAGCTGGGGGGCCTTGTGCCAGCCTGGGTTGCTGTCTGTACAATTAAAATATATTTATCATATACACTTACTTCTGTGATACTGGCAGTGCACAATGAATACTGGCATATCGGCAATACAAAAGCCTGTATTTTTTGCAGTGTGGTGGGGAAACAGGCCCAATATGCAAATATATTACCGGATGCTCCATGCCTAGAGGTGTGCAGCGTGCGCTATACGCATCAGCACATGTGTGCCACCAACATCCAAGACAGGAAGGCGCAGGCTCAGTCTCTACCGGAAGTCCAAGTGTGCGTGTGTCTGTACTGCCTGTGCTACCAGTCTTGCTGGCTATATCGCTATCAACGTTGCATCTGAAAACAAACCAGGTAAGAGATCAATAATTTACGCACTGTGTATGTCACATTCTAAAACATTGAAAGCTGCTTTAAGTATGACTTGTGCCCAAGGCTTATGCCCAATCCGATATTACTGGGGGTCTCAGAGTACCTGTAGCCCAGGGGCCTACTGTCAGGCTCATAATATTGCAGCCCTTAACTGGATGTTGGAGTCCAGAGCGCAGGAGTGTAAGAACGCAGTGATTGAAACAAACTTCACAAAAGGACACAAGCAGAATGTTTGGTTATAGTTATATTACAAAAGCAAAGCAAGGCATCTCACCAGAAGCAGCAGAGTATGAGGCATATCATGCATATGAGGGTAGAAAAGTCCAGGCAAGTATTCAAAAGTGTCTGGGACAGGTAGCAAGCAAAAAAGGGGAAATCCAGTAGGCAGTCCGGGTGAAAGCAGAGGTGGGCAGATCCAAAGGGCAGATCCAAAGGGCAGATCCAAAGGGCAGATCCAAAGGGCAGATCCAAAGGGCAGATCCAAAGGGCAGATCCAAAGGGCAGATCCAAAGGGCAGATCCAGCGTCTGGCATGAACTATGGCTCCAAAGAACTTAATGAACTCACCACTCTGTTACAGGGAGGCAGGGATATAAAGCATGTTCATTAGGTCAGGTGTGAGTCGTCTAGGCTTCAGGTGAGGGAGGCATGGTGTTAGCAAAACCAAACAGCTGAACAGAAATACACAGCACATTAATTATAAACATAGCAAGACATGTATACATGGTACAGGGTGCCACAAATGACAGACAACAAGGCAAGGAACACAGGGGATAGAGGGCAAAGGTACATAAAATACAGACAGAAATAAACAGGACAGCAAGCTGTGGAGAGGAGTTTAACTCCAGGCAGACCACTTAAAGGGGCGGCCACGCCTTGCAGTTTGCAGGGCTGGGGCTGAACCCTGACACCTACAATGACTTAATCTGGCCCTGATCACAGGTCACATGTATCAATTTATATTGATGATTAGCATACTTAAGCAGTTCTAGCAAAGAAACAAATTCTTTTTTTAATATCAATAATTTAATTTCAATAATCAATTTAACAGCAATGATAATAATTATTCTTTTTTGTATCAGATAATTTACGCCATGATTTATGCAATAATGTTTACAAGGAAAATTACAATGTATATTTATAATTAATCACTGTGGTACGTATTAATATGGATTGCACCATATTTAATCCAAGTAACATAATGATTATCAGCATTCCATTCTATCACTGGATCCATTTCCAAATAGACATAATTTTAGTAAACCATAATTACCTGCAACAGAATAACTTTATAATGTTAACATAATTTAAACATGATCTACTATACCACATTGCATATTGATTTAAGGAATTGCTAACTCAAATTCTGTTGTTTGATTTTACTTTTTCTTGTATCCATTGCACATCACATTTGCAATATATTTATAACGATAAAGGGAGATTGAACTTCATCCTGGACTATTGCTGAGTGTCAACTATACAACATTAATATAAAGCTACTATCTTGACTATGGCCAAAATGTGTAGAAAAAGTCCTTTAAAAATTGTAACAAATTCAAAACTTGAAACATACAGAATATGAAGAAATTCAGTGATAAATGTGACATGTCCAGTTACTGCACCTGACTCTATAAAATTCTATGAAAACATGCCTGCAGCACTTTCATTTTAAGAGCTTACTTCAAAACTACTGAATAATTGAAGAAAGTGTAGTTGGTATTTTTGCTGCATAAAACTAGCAACCAGGCATGCGGAATATAGAAGAAAAATAAAGAACAAGATGACGCCTGAGGAAAAGGCCAGTTACATTTGATGCAAAACCAAGTTAATTTTAACAAGCCTGACTTTACAACACTGTTAGTGTTTAGCAAAGCATTAAAACACATTGATGATGTTACAAATGCAAAGAATATATTTGTTTTTCTAACAGGTTTCTATTAAGTTGTAAGTCACATAACCTGCCAGAGATGTCAGAATGCATGTGACGTAAATGGGTACAAAAATTTACTCTGGGTTAAAAATAGAATTATGAAAACAATTTAACAGAAGGTTAAGATACACGATAGGCAGAGTATTTTGAGTTTTAATGAGAAAGATGTATTCAGTCTGAAGAGAAACCAGAGTATAGAACATTTTGAGTTTTAAGTTAGAAAATTAAATAAAATTGTTTTACTAGAATATCCCAAATATACAAATGCGAATCCTGATACCTCAACAAAGAACGTTAACAAATAATGCAAATAATAGTTTAGAGTATGGGGACTCCTCAAGCCAAAGAAGAAGGCAAGGCGTGGAACTCTATTCTTCAAGGGAGAGAAACAAATTGTTGATTTGTTACATATTAAAAATGGGACTTTGAAAGGACTGCAGACCCAATGCATATGGGACATGAATGTCTGATTGAGGAACGTAAGATTCTTGCTGAATTCCCTTGGGGAATGTGCTTGTTACATATTGCATAAGGTAACAAATTTACTAAGAAAAACACGAATGAGCCTAAATGATATTTGTTATGTGCCCTAAAGTTAAAACTATGTTTTGGCCTTAGATACAATAGCAAGAAACAGAACCATAATATTGCTGTCACAGTATTTGGTTTGATACAATGTAACTGATGATCATGGAAGATAGGGCTCTGCAGGGTGAACTGTCTATTGGTTACTCTTGGACCATAACAAAAACACATGGGAAGGAGATGTCTAAGCAAGATTGTTGAGATGCCATTTTCCAACTTTAAATCAAGGTCAGTAGCGTACCTAGCGGGGGGCGGGGGGGGCGGTCCGCCCCGGGTGCCGCTCATCAGGGGGGTGCCACGGGCTAGGGTGACCACATGTCCCGGATCCTCGGAAGCCTCGTCACTTTTTGGTTTTTACACGGAGCAGAGAGAGGGGCGCCGAGCAGTGACGAGGCTGCCGGGGATCCATGACATGTGGTCACCCTAGCCCGTGGCACCCCCCCCGCTAACTCCGTCACCGTGCCGGCATGTCATGCTGAGCGCCGAAATAGCGCTCAGCAGTGAAGCAGCGTAGCGGCCGAGCAGGAAGCAGCGGCCGAGCAGGAAGACGGAGGCGTCGTGCTCCCACCACAGGACTTCTGAATGGTAAGTCCAAAACCTTTAACTACAAAGGGGGAGAAGGTAGATAGTGGGGAGGGGGGGAGATAGTGGACAGGGGGGTAGATAGTGGGGGGGGATAGTGAGGAGGCAGGGAGGGGGGGTAGATAGTGAGGGGGAGGGGGAGGGAGGGGGTAGATAGTGAGGAGGGAGGGAGGAGGGTAGATAGTGAGGGGGAGGGGGGTAGATGAAAGTGTGAATTAGTGAGTGACTGTTAAAGTGTTTCTGTGTATGATAGATGTATAATTGATGTAGAGCAAGATGTTTGAGCCTTGGGGACAAAGATGACACAGGCAGGGTATTTATGGGACAAAGATGGCACAGGCGGGGCTGTTTGGTGGACAAAGTTGACTCATGCTGGGCTGTTTGAGGACAAAGATGGAAAATACTATGTGTGTAATCTGGGTGCTTTTCAGGTTCTATGTGGGCAGTGTGGACATCAAAGCTGGCTTTGGGTTGTGCAACCTATCATCTATGCCTGTAGTTTTATCTCTTGCTATGTTTCCATACATTATTATTGTGTACCTGCAAATAGGGATTTGTATGTCTGATTCTATGCCTCCAGTGCTGAGTTCACATGTAAACAATAATAATAACAATATATATATATATATATATATGATTGCTAACAGCAATCACACTCCTATCACGCTGGAATCTGGGTATGCCTGGGCATGATAGGAGTGTGATTGCTGTTAACAATTATATATATATATTAATATTGTTATTGAATTTTTTTGTCCCATTTTGCTGTGTTACTTACTTTAAATAAAAGTGTGAGATTTTTTTTATGGTGGGGGATCATATTGGGTTTCGGACAGGTAAATGCTGGATTTTCGGTTTCAGTCCAGAATTTTCGTTTCGGTGCATCATTAAGCCAGACAATGAAGTGGTAGGCCTACACCACATCAATGTTTGGGTTAGTATATAGTGATAGGAGTTATGCTGCACTATTGTCAATGTCTGCCTCAGTATATAGTGATAGGGATTATGCTGTACCCCCGTCAATGTCGGCCTCAGTATATAGTGATAGGTGTAATGCTGTACCACCTTCAATGTCTGCGCCAGTATATAACGATAGAAGCTATGCAGTTTTAAAGTGTTTGTGTGTGTGTGTGGGGGTGCCACGTACAGGATCCGCCCCAGGTGCCAAATACTCTAGGTACGCCCCTGATCAAGGTCCATTTATATCAGCCTAAAGCTGACAATATTTTTATTTTAAGAATATTATTAATCAAAGCTTAACATATATATATATATATATATATATTATATATTATCATATCTTTAACTTAAAAATTCCCATTACTTACCAGCTGAGGCTCACTTGCCTTGTCCCTGTTCTTCAATGCTAGGCCTCTGGCAGTACAGAAGCCAACTCTATTCTTAAAATGCTTCTGGAATATCACCTGATGGTAGATTGTCCTTTTTTTGTGGTGTAGGATACACATATAACCACCAACCTTTCTGAGCTTTTGGAAAAGAAAGACAGAAAGACATTAAGGAAAAGAGGATTTTGGCAAACAAATTGTGGCAGGGTGTGGGAGATGGAATACGCGTGGAAAAATGTGCAGGATCAATAATACTGAAATGAAAATGCAAGAGCTTTTTGATATAAGAATATTTACATGTTTTAACAGGGGGGCATATACACAGGTTGTGTAACATGTATTATACTGCAGTGTTTTAGATGTCTAGAGTTCTACTGTTTATGATGTCAAGTGAAACCCCACATTGAACAAATCACCTAATATCCCACTGCAACTCCTTTTCTGTTCCAATCTCATTAAAATGTAACCATGCAGAACTTCTACATTCCTTTCACAGGTTTGCAGCTGATGCGCTGAATTTGGGAATTGAGTTTCTAGAATTGAAACTGCCACATTTGATTTCTAGTGATTAATAAACACTAGTGTGTTTTACAGTTTGAATGACTAATGGACAATTAAATTAAACAGTTTTATTACACAATTTTGGATGCACAGGGAGAATACATTAATCATCATGGTTTAAGTAATACTTTTTTTAGACTGGAGGTTAAAACAGGAAGATTTTTCAAGTAATTCAATAAGTATAAGACAATACTTTAAAGCTGTAGCAATGTTTGTAGGCTAGTTACACACTAGTTAGTTACACACATTAGTATTGCTCATATCATAAAAATATCATAAAAAATATAACAATCATACAGAACCAAACAATATTTATAAAAACTGAGAAAAAAATTCCAATTCTAGCGCCAAATGCTAAAAATGTGCATAGACATGATCTTGGCAGATAGTTCAAGGACAGCATTATGCATCTGATGTTGCAATGTATTACTGTTTAAAGGTGCTTGTTCATTTTGACAAAACATTTACGGCAGTCTTAAATGATGTATCATCTGGGATTTCATTTGGTGTATAATATGTCTTGCTATACTGGTTAATATTGATTCATTTTTATATGTTTTGAAACATATTTGGAGAAGTTACTCTTTAATACGTGCTTCACTTTGCCTTATATCATGACACATCATAGTGTTGCTGAATGTCTCGCTATTTATACACTTAAAAATACCATGTGTTAACTCAAACAATCCCTCCCAAAATGTCAAGGGGGGGGTTTGCTCAGCTTCATGCCCCTAACAAGTGCACATGAGTTCCTAATAACACCCACAGGAACACTAAGAATCAGGCAATGCCATAGCAACTGCTTCTTCAAAATGTGTAGGTGTTATGAAAATGATTTTCCTAATTTGTGATTTACGTCATAGACAGCAGAATGACAGCAGAATTAATTTAATATAAAGGCTGAACCATTGACCTACTGGTCAATAGTTGTCCTAGGATCCCAACAACAACAACAACAACAAAGTTGCTATACAACCTATCCTAGCCTGAGGCGATAACAGCCAGTTCTTGTGTGATTGGTTGCTTAGTTACATATAGGCAGAGGCACATTTTGTTTTATTCACATGTGTGTAGGTATAGGATGTGTTAGTGATTCTGGTTTGCATGGTTACAACAGGAATATTGTATACCTTTCAACTGAAAAAACTGTTACTAGTTTACAATTGATACGGTTGCTATTTACATAGCAACCTATCAATACTATAGTAAAAAACACCTTCAAAAGAACCACACACCATGTGCTACTGGGGAAACTTCAATCCAGGGCTTGATGGTGCCTGGATCCAGAGGGCTTCACCTGTTTGTAAGCGCCCTGGGTTATAGACCAGAATCCTTCCCACGTTTCATCAAGTAGTCGTTATGACCAACGGAGTTCCACTTGATATTGTTTTGATGGGTTTCTTCATGATCTCTGTAAGCTGACCATCTACCGAAGCTAAGTATTATTGTTATGTTATTGCAATCTGTTAAGACTGGTGTGTGACTTTAATTCTGCTGATCATTAAAGTATAATTACCATTCACCACAGTATTTAACTATTTCTCACCATATGATCGACTGGAATACCTCATATTATATACCATTTGTATATCAAGATACAGAGTGTATATAGATTAAATAAATTTTATTGTTGTTATTAAGGTTCCCTGATTACCTTAATTAAATAATTTAACGTTAGAATCAGGCCACAACCACAACAATTGGCGTAGTCGGCAGGATTCACAACAATTGGCGTAGTCAGCAGGATTCACAACAGTAGGATTTGGGGAGATTTTACAAAATATACAAGTCTCAAAGGGTATGCTACATGAAGTTATTGCCCTTTATTTAAAAAAAACCATAAAGTTGTGGGAGGTGGATCCTCAACAACCCAAGGAGAGTGTCAGGGTCCACTCTCGGCTGCCTGAACCATGGCTGAATCATACGTCAGGCTAATATATCTGCTACCACTAGTGGCCACCCTCCTCCCTCTGGAGTGATCTGACCCTGATTATCAGGTACAGCTGCGCCTCATGAATTGAGTGAAGCCCTGCCTTTAAAAGACCGGCCCTGCCCTTCAGTCAGGGCCTTGGCATTGAAGTTGTAGGACTCCTTTGCTCTGAGCTGCTGCCCGAGCCCGAGCCCGAGCCCGAGCCCGAGCCCGAGCCCGAGCCCGAGCCCGAGCCCGAGCCCGAGCCCGAGCCCGTTCCTGTACCCGTACCCGTACCCGTGCCTGAGCCGATACTCGTGCATGATCCAGTACCCGAGCGTAAGTCCGTACCCGTGCATGAACCTGTACACGTGCCTGGCCTAGTGGGCCTCCGTTCCCGTCCGCGCTGCCAGTGGGCCTCCGTTCCCGTCCGCGCTGCCAGTGGGCCTCCGTTCCCGTCCGCGCTGCCAGTGGGCCTCCGTTCCCGTCCGCGCTGCCAGTGGGCCTCCGTTCCCGTCCGCCCTGCCAGTGGGCCTCCGTTCCCGTCCGCCCTGCCAGTGGGCCTCCGTTCCCGTCCGCCCTGCCAGTGGGCCTCACCTGTACCTGTGCCTGAACCTGCCTGTGGGCTTACCTGTCAGTGGGCCCGCACCCGAGCCTGTACCTGTGCCTGAACCTGCCTGTGGGCTTACCTGCCAGTAGGCCCGCACCCGAGCCTGAACCCGCCTGTGGGCTTACCTGCCAGTGGGCCCGCACCCGAGCCTGTGCCTGCACCTGCACCTGCACCCGAGCCTGTGCCTGCACCTGCACCCGAGCCTGTGCCTGCACCTGCACCTGCACCCGAGCCTGTGCCTGCACCTGCACCCGAGCCTGTGCCTGCCTCGGCTCCCGTCTCTCTGCCTCAGCTCCCGAGCCTGCACCTTCCTTTGCTCCCGTCTCTCTGCCTCAGCTCCCGTCCTTTCCAGTTCTGCTACTCTGTCTGTCCCCCGTATCCCCTGCACATGGACTCCTACCAGACCTGCTCGCCCCGGTCCTGACAGAATGCCAAGGAGTCCGCGGGGATGACTGCAGTTCTGGAGGTACTGGCGGAGTGTCTTCTGCAGCTGTGCAAGTCTGTAAGGTCTGTGTTGGAATGCGATAGCACCAAACAAAAGCCTATGACCAAGACCAAGGGCAAGAAAGCTCCACAGAAGAGCTTTAAGCGTGAGCCTCTCACCAAAGAAGAGAAACAAAAACGGCGAGAGGACAACTTGTGTTATTATTGCGGTGAGACCGGTCATAGGATAACATATTGTCCGTGGAAACCTGCTAAGCCACCCACAACCCACACTGACCAACCCCGTGCCCAGGAACCAGTATATGACACCAGCAACCTGTCACAGCTGGAGCACACCCCGTCTCCTCAGCCCGGTGAACCAGAGGTTTCTCATGTCACGGCACCAGGTGAACCTACGCCTTCTGAAGCCATGTCAGAGGAACCCCAGACCATGTCTGACGACCCTGACTGGTCTGACATGGACGATGCTTCTTCAGAGGATGATATGGCATACACACCCGAGCTCCAACATACCACGGGTGTTTGTGCGGTTGGGACTACCACTCCCATCACTCCTAGGAACCAGAACAAGGAACCCCAGACCGCTAGACACTCCCTTGGGGCTCCCGGTAACGTCCTGGCGTCCGATGGGACAATCGTGCACAGGAAAGACCTGAACCGCTACGAGCAACTGCTGCGCGATCAGAGGTCTGGTACACCCTCCTACGTTCTAGCCTCCACCCAATCCAGTCCTGGTATTATCCAACGCCAGGGACTTTGTGTACAGGGGGAATTCCTAACCCCTGACGAAAGCAGAAGTCGGACAAGACAATTGCTTCCCGGAACCATCGCCTCTGCGCATCCAGCGGCTAAGGCCCAGACCACCCAGGCCAGCACACCCAAGGCCATGAGTGTGTGATGGCGTCTAAAGGGACTATTGTACGCCGGGGTGACCTGCACGTTTTTGAAAATGCTCTACGGGCAAGAAGAGCTTTCAGCACTATTGGCTACTGCCACACCACTGCCGTCCTAGGAACGCCCGGAGGCCGCTCCTTGAGGGGGGGGTACTGTCAGGGTCCACTCTCGGCTGCCTGAACCATGGCTGAATCATACGTCAGGCTAATATATCTGCTACCACTAGTGGCCACCCTCCTCCCTCTGGAGTGATCTGACCCTGATTATCAGGTACAGCTGCGCCTCATGAATTGAGTGAAGCCCTGCCTTTAAAAGACCGGCCCTGCCCTTCAATCAGGGCCTTGGCATTGAAGTTGTAGGACTCCTTTGCTCTGAGCTGCTACCCGTGCCTGTGCCTGAACCCGTGCCTGTGCCTGAACCCGTGCCTGTGCCTGAACCCGTGCCTGTGCCTGAACCCGTGCCTGTGCCTGAACCCGTGCCTGTGCCTGAACCCGTGCCTGTGCCTGAACCCGTGCCCGAGCCCGTTCCTGTACCCGTGCCTGAGCCGATACTCGTGCATGATCCAGTACCCGAGCGTAAGTCCGTACCCGTGCATGAACCTGTACACGTGCCTGGCCTAGTGGGCCTCCGTTCCCGTCCGCGCTGCCAGTGGGCCTCCGTTCCCGTCCGCGCTGCCAGTGGGCCTCCGTTCCCGTCCGCGCTGCCAGTGGGCCTCCGTTCCCGTCCGCCCTGCCAGTGGGCCTCCGTTCCCGTCCGCCCTGCCAGTGGGCCTCCGTTCCCGTCCGCCCTGCCAGTGGGCCTCACCTGTACCTGTGCCTGAACCTGCCTGTGGGCTTACCTGTCAGTGGGCCCGCACCCGAGCCTGTACCTGTGCCTGAACCTGCCTGTGGGCTTACCTGCCAGTGGGCCCGAGCCTGTGCCTGCACCTGCACCCGAGCCTGTGCCTGCACCTGCACCTGCACCCGAGCCTGCGCCTGCACCTGCACCCGAGCCTGCGCCTGCACCTGCACCCGAGCCTGCGCCTGCACCTGCACCCGAGCCTGTGCCTGCCTCGGCTCCCGTCTCTCTGCCTCAGCTCCCGAGCCTGCACCTTCCTCTGCTCCCGTCTCTCTGCCTCAGCTCCCGTCCTTTCCAGTTCTGCTACTCTGTCTGTTCCTATCTCTCTGTCACCATGCATAAAGGAGTACAGACAGAGTCCCCCGTATCCCCTGCACATGGACTCCTACCAGACCTGCTCGCCCGGGTCCTGACAGAGAGTTGAAAATGTTGGGGGATAACTGTGTTAAGTTTTCTTTTGAGGGAACTAGGGAATTGTGTTATTAAAATATCAATCAGATGGATTAATGCTTTATCTACAGCATACCATCTAAAAGACTTATGAATGTGTTATGTGCTTAAGATTACAACTGATCCAACAACAGATACATCCAAACACATATCAATGAAATCACAATATGTATTCGGATATATCTCCTGAAGGCTAATGTGTTTTCTAGCTACAATAACTACACTTATCCAGGTGAATGGGTATATGGATACACTTATGAAATATGCACCGATAAACCCACCCACTGGCTTATTAAATTAAACAATCCCTGTTCTATCTCTTCTAACTTTTAAGGTTTGAACTGAAAACTTTCGCTTCTTCCAGAATGCAACAGAATATTTTGGAAACAACAACAGGATATCCAAGAATCTACAATGCGGCTATGATATAACAATACAAACTTTTACTAGAACGTTCCAAATATAAAACAATACAAATAACAGTACAATAACAATAATCCCCACATTAATTGACACACTTACAACAAATACATATATATAAGTTCCTATTTACAATATTCAAACATGCATGTTCATAGTTACCTTCCCTGAGAGCTCCAGGTTAGTGATGTTCCTTTGTCTCTTTTCTTTCTCTCCTCCTCTCTTCTCACTTTCACGACCTGTCCCTTGATATACTAGAGGGTCCCAATTGAGTCTACTGGGGAGATCCCTGATTGGACCCTGTGGTTGCTGTAGTTACCCTTTGAAGTTATTCCCTTTGGCCAACACCACACACTGGGGTCTTTACAATCATGGGGCAGTAAAACCCAAAGATCTCCTGACCTGATTCAATCTATTTCATGAGAAAACCTGTCTTTCTTCCACACACCCTTCATCACGCATATCAGTGTTATCTAAACTAAGACAAAAGGTTTCCCAAATATTTATCATTCCCGGCCACCTCCCATGCATCTTTATTTAACTAGTATTAACAGAAACCATGATATATATATATATATATATATATATATATATATATATATATATATACACACATACATATGCATATCTACATGCACAATCACACTCCTATCATGCCAAGTCAGCCAGTACATGCTGAAACCTGGCCAGCTGCCCCCCTTGTGTAGTGATGCTGCCAGCAGTATGGGGTCTGCACTTACAGCCACCCTGTACCAGCATGTACTGGCTGACTTGGCATGATAGGAGTGTGATTGCTAACAGCAATCACAGTCCCATAATGCCTAGGTTCCAGCATTTACTGGATGGATGTGTAAGTGCTGGAACCTAGGCATGATGGGACTGTGATTGCTGTTAGCAATCACACTCCTATCATGCCAAGTCAGCCAGTATATGCTGAAACCTGGCTAGCTGCCCCCCTTGTGTATTGATGCTGCCAGCAGTATGGGGTCTGCACATCACTTACAGCCATCCTGTACCAGCGTGTATTGGCTGACTTGGCATGATAGGAGTGCGATTGCTAATAGCAATCAGAGTCCCATCATGCCTAGGTTCCAGCATTTACTGGATGGATGTGTAAGTGCTGGAACCTAGGCATGATGGGACTGTGACTACTGTTAGCAATCACTCTCCTATCATGCCAAGTCAGCCAGTACATGCTGAAACCTAGCTAGCTGCCCCCCTTGTGTAGTGATACTGCCAGCAGTATGGGGTCTGCACATCACTTACAGCCACCCTGTACCAGCATGTACTGGCTGACTTGGCATGATAGGAGTGTGATTGCTAACAGCAATCACAGCGAGCACAGCGAGCACAGTCCCATCATGCCTAGGTACCAGCATTTACTGGTTGCCTGGGTATGATAGGAGTGTGATTGCTGTTAGCAATCACACTCCTATCATGCCAAGTCATATTGCTAATTTTGTCCAATTGTGTGTTACCTACTTTTATTAAACATGTGAGTTTTTATTATTATTTTTAAAGGTGGGGGTCATTTTCAGTTTTGGCTAAGTGAACCCTGAATGTTTTGGTCCAGAATTTTCATTTTAGTTCATAAATCTATGGGAATCCTGAATTTGTAGTCGCAAAACTTTCAAGGCCCAGAAATCAGTGAGAGGAAGAGTAAAGGTTTTGTGTCATTTTACTTTATTTTAATCTGCATATTTTATTAAAGGCCATATTTTTTGTCACAGTGAAAAATGAGTGCGGCCCGCGCACGTATACAATTCTGATGAAGTGGCCCACTGCAGAAAAAACTTGGACACTCCTGGATTATGCCCTTTGTACATGCGCCCCTTTTTCTTTGATTTTTTTACAGATATGATTCAATATGAAAATTGAATTTGTTGAATTAGTTGAAAAAAAATTGTTGGGTAAAAATCATGTTTTTTTGGGGGGGGTGAGGGGGTGGGGGGGTGAGGGGGTGGGGGGGCCCTTAACAGATTCTCGCACCCGGGCCCTGAGGCGTCTAGTTACGCCCCTGGTTGGGGGATAACTGCAGGACACATTTCAGACAACCAGAAAAGAGTTTAGAGTACTGCCTGGTTTGACCTTAATAGGGTGAACTCATTGGCAGATGTTTGAAAGAATACAACACCAACTGCAATTTCAATCGCTATAATTTACAGAACAAAAACAAGCTTGCTTAAAAAACACCAACTGTGAAGACAATGAGTTCTGAAGTGACTTGGTTATTTATAAATGCTAATATGAAAATAATTTAAATATTCTGCTATAACTTTATATATTTCCTAATAAAATACCTCATCTTATTTTCATTTGACTAACTTTTTTATATTTACTGTACGTATATATATATATATATATATATATATATATATAATATATATATATACACACACACAAAGGGACACAATTTTTATAATCATAAATGTAAAATACATAAAATACGCAGATGACATTTTGGGATGTATATTCTTTTATAGGCGACAAGGTTGGGTCTACCCAACTTTTTATAGTATTATTATGCAGCTCAAACCCAACATCCACCATTTGTTGGCTACTTCTACCTATCAGTGTACCCTCCCACAGACAGTCCCTCCCACCTCATCAAGGAGCGCCAAAATGGCTTATAATGGCACCAAAATAACTTGTAATGACGGCTACACCTGGCAAGGAATCTAACAAATTCAAAAAATTTGTTTTTGTTAGTTTAGTTGGAGATTGCCCTTGTTTTGTTGCCATGTATGAACACACGAAACAGCCAATTTTTGTTAAACATAGTTCATACTAAAAGGAATGCACAAGAGAGGCTACCTAAGAATGAAACAATTCTGGTCATCAGTTTTGTTCCAACATATTGCCCTGAGTTCTGGTTAGGGCAGAATGACGGCACTTTCAGTGATGTCCTCTGCCCCAATTGGAGATCAGGGAGAGGACATCACTGCAAGCACCCAAATTTCACTGGAAAGTCCAGCTTGGCTATGTCTGCCGAGATGCAGATGAAGATAGCCGATTGAAGATAAAAGATACAAAATTGAAATAGAAAAGATGTCAAAGAAGTAGTGGTCGGCAGAAGCGGAACTGGTCGGCAGAGAAGGTAGGGAAACATTGAGAGAGCGTGTGAGAGAATGAACAAGAATAAGTGTGAGAGAGTAAGAGTGAATGTGGGCCCACATATTTACAAAAATTCTGAGCTTTTTGCTTCATTTTTGTCTGATTAATGGGGAGTCTGCCCTTGTTCTCATGGCTTCAAACAAATCACCGGATATACCAAAATTATATAAATTTGCAATTCATGAGAGTGTGAGAGAACGAAATATTTTTTTTCCAAGAGCTTTCCTGAAACATCCCAAGCTTTCTGCAAACCACCATCTGAAACCATCTGAAGAGAGGCTTTTGCAAGAATCAAAAAGGTATTTAACTTCACTTGGACTTTGAAAGTAAGTTTACTGATTAATTTGTTCTCTTATCTATCTCTCCTTTCCCCTCTTGTAGCTTTTGTAGCTTTCTTGGAAAATCCCAGGCCATCTGCAAACCAGCATCTGAAACCAAGCATTAACCCGCCCACCCCTGATTCATTCATTTTATTATATTTTGTTTCAATTACCCACTCTCTTAGATTGTAAAATCATCAGCAGGGCCCTCTTAAGCCCACTATTCCTGCCAGGATATGTCTGTAGATAGTAATGTATATTTACTCTGCATGTGTTAACTGCCCTAATTGTATAGTACTGCGTAATTTGTTGACATGTAATAAATTAAAGATAATAATAATAAATAAGCAAGTGCTTTGTTAAGTAGACAATGGTAAATGATAGAAAAGAGTAATGAACCCTCTATTTATTTAGTTTACCGTGGTAGGATATTCTTTACTTTATGTTGACCCTTACTTAAAGTACATGAGGTTCATGACGTTCCATGCCGACTTAAAAAAAGTGCCAGAAAATGCACTGAAATGGCAGTGAAGTCATGATTAAAGTAGCGGTGTTTCCACCTGTGTACACCGTTACCCAGCACTTACCAGTCATTTACACTTCTCACGCCTAATTTTCTTCATATTTGGGAGCTTGTCCTGATACTTCGGGAACTGCAATCAACAGCTGTAGATGTCAGATGCAAGGCTGGTTGGGAAAATCACGGCTCCCCCTCTAACTAGTCCTAACACTGTGTGCCGGAAAATAATGCTGAGCACAGGGATATAACATCATATGCCAGCATTCAACTTGGAAGCCACGTGCACAGACAGGGGATTTGATGAGACAGACCTTCTCCCACCACAGCCTGTGGAACAGGACTTAAAGAAGGAGAAAGCAGAGGGAGAAAGGTAAGAGATGGGGACAAAAGGGGTCAGAGGGAGAAAGGTTGAGATTGGGAATGCTAGTGAGAACCTTTTAAAACCCTTTCTCTTAAAATAAAAATGTATTCTTTAGAAATTAAGTTCCAGGATATCCAAGTACAAGAGACTCAACTAATGTTGAGGAAATTAAAATGCTCCAGGACTCCAGGTAGTGCAAGATCTCATATTCCCCTGAAGAACCCCCTGTGACCTAAGATTGATTTTTGGTCTACACAACTTATATTAACTCTGGACTCAGATCACCCTTGGTTGGTGTAGCATCTCTGCATTGTTCCTGTGTGACTTTAAAAGTTTTCCTTGTTGTTTGCCTTGACCTTGATATCTGTCTATTGATTTGGCGATGTTTGATTCTGCTTACTCTTCTTCGTTTTCGGCCCTGATGTTCTGCTTGGCTGCTGCATATGGTCACCTGCCCGTGAAGTTCTGGCCCAAAGGGATCCTCCTTCACCAGACATATACACCATAAATCTACACCAAATATATAATACCAATATTAGCTTGCTTAACATATCTAACATTGAGACTGTTGCCTTTAATAATAGATAGTTGTTTTATTTCGATAGAAATTGAACTCCCCTTTGTTTTGTATCCCTCAGCGGTGTTCTCTCAAATTTAATTTAATAAAGAAAGAGACAGCAGTATAGAAATAACCCTCAGGATCATCTAGGAGATGAGTGTACATTGTTTGAAATTCTGTTATTCAACGAGTGTCTAGAGAGTAAGGACTAGTGCGGAGTGCAAAGTAGTCATAAAAAAGACTTTCCGACACTTCTAGAAAGTCTTGATTGCCTCTCATCTGCCTTCGTTTTTCCCTGATGACAAGTCATGCTCAGGAGTAATAACTACTCTATGAACTAAATACATCACACTTGACTGCCTGCATAATAATAGTACAATGGAATCAGATATTTTTTGTTTGTTTCTATAACCTAGAAAATATTGAATCTGTGTGTGTACACATGTGATTTAAACCTACATTTTAACAAAATCTTTATTCCATATGTTTTTTTTTCTAACAGGGAAAATTAAAAAAACATTCTGAGGAGAAATTCTATACTACTATTATTATTTATGTGGACATGACATGGTTTTATTGAAATACTGATTGAAGGTTTCATAAAAAATTCCATTAAGGGACATGTCATTCAACATGATGATTTGTTCTTTGTGTTGGACCTAAATGATCCAGTCATATTGTTTAATGTGTTGCTTTAAAATTGAATATTTGAAATTCGACACAGGTGCACTCTGTATAATGTGAGAAAATGTAAAGGTTTCATATTACTAAATATGCTGCACATATTTATATGCATTGCCCCCTTTGCACAGCGGCCCAGTTATTTGCTGTGCAAGCATCCCAACGGTGACCCCCTATGCATACGCAGAAAGCTTTTCTGCCATCGAATGGCTGCATGGACCACATAGTCTTCTTTAGTGCGACTGTCAGGGATAGCCCCCTAGTAATTTTGTTAGCTTTCCTTCTGCAGAAAAAAACCCCACAGGAACTGCAACACAATCTGTGGCCTGATTATGCACCCTATCATTCACAGAAATATTTTTTCTTTGGCATCACAAGGGCTGGGCTGAGGATGGAAAGCAGCCCTGCCAGAGGCTGCCTAATGGTCTATGTGCAGTCGCTGGCTGTAGAAACATGAATAGATGCTACCCTCTTTCACTCTTGCAAGGTTCAGCCATGAGTGTTCAGCCTAGCTGCACACTAAAGGACTGGATCTACTGCTCAAGCAGCAGTAAAGATAAGCATGGGGTGCCATATACATTTTTGTATACATACATTTTACTGATTTATGTATCTTCTAGTACTATAAATGCTGCTACTATTTTGTCACTTTCCCCCCAAATTTAAATCTTTAAATATACTGGGGTTTAGATATTTTCAATGATCCCCTACCTTATCTGCAGACCGATTCCATGCCCCTGTATCTTTCATGCAGCTCAGTTTCTTCTCTTGTCTCCTTTCTTCCCCAATTGCAGGGACGGGGAGAGACTGTCCCTGTAATTTCCCTCTTTTGCGGATGCCCCAGTATTGCAGACAGATTATGCAATATTCTGGCTTCTTAGGGTACTTTCACTAAAGAGCAGAGTCACGGGGACAGCCTCTCCACTGTTCCTTCTGACTGGAAGAGCAGGTGTGCCTGGGAGTTGTGACATTTTGCAGAAGTGTGCCAGGAGTCAGGGCTGAATCAACAGCTGATAAGGTAAGGAGATATTAAGAGGAAATGAGAGAGAGCATGAGAGTGTGAGAGAGCATGAGTAAGTGATAGAGTGCGAAAACACTGCTTTAGCTTCATAGTAATGATTTTTTTATTATTAGATTTTCTTAAATTAACATTAACAATTAAACTTTAAGGATGCAGCCTATAATTAAGCCACACTGCCTATAAGTGGGAAAATATGGTATATCTCGATACTGCTTATGCAATAAAAAAATGTATCTGCTTAATTATGAGCATGTTTCTCGCATTTCAACTGCAATACAACAAGATTTCATAATTTTGGTCCCTGAAAAGGTGTATTTATCATACTAATTTTGAAAGAAATCTTTAGCTTACATAAACTAATAATGAAAAGGAAGGCTATACCTGAACAGAAGAAGTGTGATGGACAGGGCCGGCCCAAGGCAAAATGCCGCCTGGGGCGAATTTTAAAATGCCGCCCCCCCCTTATCTACCCTTCCTCTCCCTCCGTCCCTGCCGCCCCCCCTCCCCCCCATTATCTACCCTTCCTCTCCCTCCGCCCCCCCCTCCCCTTGTACTAACCTTTCAGCAGTCCTGCGGCGAGTCTCCCTGTTCGGTCTCGGTGCCGGCTTGTAATGCTGAGCGCCGGAAATCTTCCGGCACTCAGCATTACAAGCCGGCACCGAGACCGAACAGGGAGACTCGCCGCAGAGGAGAGAGAGAGAGAGGGGCGCCGAGCGGGTACTGACAGCTTGGTAAGCAAAAACCACTCGGCGCCCCTTTCTCTCTTTCGCTTGAGGGCTTGACGCGGCAAAGTGCCGCCCCTTCAAAAGTGCCGCCTGGAGCGGTTGCCCCACTTGGCTCCATTTTCGGGCCGGCCCTGGTGATGGATGATGATTCTACTCACTGCTATGCCAAGGGTCCATGTTAGTGTGGTCTCTCCTTTCAGGCAAATTTATATTTTGCTTTTTACTGACAGTTTAAATCTATATTTCTTTTTTTTAACAAACTTTCAAGGATATCACTTATTAACTTTTTGCTGACTTTTAATCAATGGATGCACTAGCGGAATGTCTGGTAAAGTAATTTTATTTATATAGTACCAACAATCTTGAACATATATTGTTTTATATATTACTAGATGAAGCGCAGTGTTTTCTTAACAAAAATGTATTAAATGTATTTTCTATAAAAAAAAAAATCAAAATGACACTGTAATATGTTATAAAAGTCAAACTACAAAAACACACTCATGATAGATTACCCTAAAATATGTTCCCGTATCCCTTACAAACGACTTCACTCTCTCATATGAAAAAGACCATTTATCTCTTACTTCTAAACTTATCTCAGGAAATTAAACACCAGAATGTTCTGCAATTAGGAAGCACCTCAGCCTCAAATGAGAGATAATGACAGAGTCCTTGAAATCAATGGAGGTTAAAGAAGTATTACTGTATGGCTGTTAGAGAACATTCTATTGTTTATATTATAAGTGTTTATACTTTTCAAACAGTTAGGTGACCTTGTAGAGTACAAATCATTGTTAGAAAAGTATAATTAAATAGGACATTTGTTTCTGTTTCTATACATGGCATTGCTATTTCTGTAGTCTTTCTTATTCATAACCTCTAGAAAGATCTTTCGATCTTTTCTATCCATCATTGACATTTACACAAAGTTATATTATTCCACAAATCTTAAGAAAAGCCAGGGTCAAGTTAAGAAGGGGGCAACATTTAATTAGATAGGAAGATAAATAGATAAATGTGGTGGCATAATCCATAAAACTGGTCATAGAACTCAAAATGCAAAAAAACAGATCCCAAGAAAATCATATTTACGGCAAAATACATATACATATATACGCAGACATAGGCTTAAAGGGGCAATTAAATGACCCATACAGTACCACCAACATAGAATGCATATTACTTTGTAAGTACTTCAATATGTATTCTTTACCTGTTGTCCAGATTATGCACCTGTTTCAGCTTTTTGAAGCTGCCAGTCATTGACAAAAAAAACCTGACAGCACTGGAGCTGGTTGATGTAGATTATCAGATGTAGATTATCAACCCAACAGCTCAGATGTGTGCATCTTCTACCAAACAAGTAGCTAGTTGCAGCATACGCATTAAGGTGCATTTGACATCTTAAGTGTCCATTTAAGAGCAATAATAGCCACATACAATAACACAGAGATTTCTGCACATAAAGACATGCATGCATACTATCACCGCACGCGGGTGGCTGAGGCAGGGCCGGCCCGACAATGGAGCCGAGTGGGCAACCGCTCCAGGCGGCACTTTTGAAGGGGCGGCACTTTGCCGCCCCAAGCCCTTTTTTTTCTTTTTTTTTAAGCGAAAGACAGAGAAACGGGCACCGAGTGGTTTTCGCTTACCAAGCTGTCAGTACCCGCTCGGCGCCCCTCTCTCTCCTCTGCGGCGAGTCTCCCTGTTCGGTCTCGGTGCCGGCTTGTAATGCTGAGTGCCGGAAGATGACCTCATTTCCGGCGCTCAGCATTACAAGCCGGCACCGAGACCGAACAGGGAGACTCGCCGCAGGACTGCTGAAAGGTAAGTACAAGGGGGGGGGGTAAGGGTAGATAATAGGGAGGGAGGGAGAGGAAGGGTAGATAATGGGGGGGCGGCATTTTAAAATTCGTCCCAGGCAGCATTTTGCCTTGGGCCGGCCCTGGGCTGAGGTATCCTGAAACATTACTTCCCAGTCTTGTCTGTTTCTTAAATTATTACATTTTGTTTTCTTACAGTTACTTTACAAGCCTTGAAGCTTCAATTCTTACTGAACACAACCTGCGATTAGAAAAAGAGCTTCATACTGTGTCAGGGGATGCCAGGAGTAGATGGACACAGCGGACCAGAGCGAGGTATTTAGTAGACAAGGCCCAAAAGCGGAGTCGGAAACTAGCCAAAAGTCTGTACACGCTAGGGACACTGAGAAAGCGGAGTCCAAGGAATAGTCGGCTCTGGTACACAGGAATCAAGGTAAGTAATATAACACAAAGATAGTAGCAACAGGCAGGCACAATAACTGAGCACTGAGCAATGTTCGAGGAACACCCCGCCTCCGGGCGTGACGTCAGCCAAGGGCGTTCCCCACAATCTCCATTCGTGGACGCATAAAGTTGAGTGAGGGAGCGTGCACGCGCCCCCAGCGGCAGCCACGCGGGATGCGGAGGAGACGGAGAGGACCGAAGACGCAGCGTCGGGGTCTGGTGTACGGACCCTGACATACTGGCGGATCCTGTCACATGACAGGAAGTGAGTAGCTCCCTCTAGTATCATTGATCATACCCTAGAAAAAGAGTGTGTGTTTCTCTGCAATTACCCACATTGCAGAAGAGAGACCAGTTGCATGCAAATAAATAACACAGCAAGTGGGCCAACAGCAGCCCTGGGACAAATGCCTTATTTATTCCAGCAATTATTTGCATTTTAATGAATATAATAGTTGAATCTCATCTTTAAATCAAATTTTTATTTAAATGTAAATTTTTTTATTTAAAGTACTTTAAAATCACTCTTTGTTGGTTAGGCATTATACTTTATATAGAAGGTAAACAGTGCAACAATACAGTCACATTGTCGGACAATATATAGTGCCACATACACTACAGTAGTACCACAGTAGTACCTCAAATATATAAAGCAGTTAAATATTCTTGCAAGTGATTTCCCAAGCAATGAAGGCACAAGGGTCCCTCCACTCGGGGACCCCCAACGTATGCCTAACCAATGCCTGTCTTCTATTCCAGGTCCCTCCCAAGCTCCCAACCCACGAGTAGCATTCACTGAGGTGCACATGGGAACCCAAGCGACAAATTCTTTTGTTACTATTCTGTTATCTCATTTCAGTTGGCACTTTAATAATGTAAGTATTACTATGCAAGTCGTACAATGTTTAGGGACATTTCTGGAACACTATTAAATTAGTTAAGACAGAAAACCCATTACTCCTATTTCTGGTAATTCAAATTGAGGGCTACGCCTCATTTATTTGATCTTATAGAATCAATTAAAACATAAAGATAGCCTTTGTGTTAGATATTTAATTTTTAGAGGTCAAAGAAATAGCTTTTAAAATTTAAAAATTATTTTAGTATTTGAATTTTACAGTCAACACATATACAAATTAAAGTACACAAAATGTCACTGTTTTTGTTTTTTTAATATGCCAATATGAAAAACAATGTAAGCTTTTTTTTCTTTCAAATGAAGGTAACCTGGAAACTGTACAGTGACAAATGAGCTTCCTGATAAAACCATGCATACTTTGTGAATGAAAAAAGCTAATGTAAATGGAATGGCAAAAGGCAGGCATTTAATGACTAAAGGGCATGACATAAATATCCAATTCTATAAAAGAATCGAAGGACCTTTCGTGCTTTATGTGTGATTGTATTTTAAATTGTTAGGAGCTTTTTTTTAAAGATATTTAAGAAAATTTGTAATACATTGGGGTAGGAAGAATTTGGAATAGAAGGCTTGACTACAAGCTAATTGATTATCCAGATCTACTGTACACAATTTAGATCCAAACTTTGAATGGGGATATAGGGAACTTTGTGAATTTTGAGCACCCTCAAGCTCATTTTTTTTATTTTGCTCAAGAAACTTTACCAAAGCATAAGAAAGGGAGAAGTTGAGCATTTGACAAAAGAGGAGCTGCCACACCATCTTGATCTTGTCATTTTTTTAGCACCCAATGGTGAAGCTATAAGCTTCTAGATACTGATGAACCTTAAGTACCTGCAAGAAATGCCTCTTAATGCCAAATGTTTTAATAACACATTGGAATACTGTCATACCCCTGTGGCAGTTAAACATGTTAAGTTATTAAAAATATCTTCCAGATAGCTTTACCATAATATAGAAACTACTCTGTATGTTATTATTCTTTAAAATGGTTAACATTTGCCCTAAAAATATAACAATTAAAGTATTTCCTGCAATGTATAGTAATGGTCATGTTCAATTACTTACCCCACTCATTAGATATAACACAGGTTCATAATATTTTACTGCATAAAAAAATGCCTATGCTGAAAGCATATGATAGCTGCATGGTCCCTTTACATTTTTGTGTGGTGGCTACATTAAAAGTTATAACCATACCTGGGAAATTCTGGGCTCCGGCTACCCTTGCGGGACGCGGCCAGGAGTGCACACTGACGTTGGTGGGCATTCCCGCTGATTTTAGCGGGAAACACCCCCATTTAAAGGAAAAATGGGTGGGGAGCGGGTCTCCACATATACCCCCGCTGAAGGACATGGACCCTTTGCACCAAGTGGTCCCCATTATGAATTGACATATTAACCAGCAACATAAATATTTCATGTGCCTGTGCAGTGCAGACAAATACATAAATTACACTGTGGCAAGTGGGGGCACCTTGCCACCAAGGACCCTGGGGCAAATAACCCTTTTGCCTAATTTATTTTTGCTCACGATTATGACCTCCTGCAGCACCATCCATTATTAGCCTGTTACGCACTTACTGTCATTTGTGCATTGTAAATTGTTGCTGGATCAAGCAGAATCTATTTCCATGATAAGCCTTTTTTCAAGTTTATTTCACAACACAATAGTCACCTATGGAGACTTATTTTCATTTTTTTTAAAATTCCAATTGTAATATAGCATATTTATTTTTGGTTCCTAATTCCATTTCTAAAGGTGTTGATCATTTGCAAAAAGGTTTAATTGTATTTTTGTGGTGATCCATCCTGCCTGGGAATTAATCCTAGTGAAGAATAGTAAATATATGATCTATAAAATGAACTGAACACGATAGAGATATCGGGGCACTCACTATCACATTCAGTGTAGCACAGTGATTTATTTATTTTTAATTCTGCATAGAAACTGAGGGGAGCCGGGGGGAAAAAAAACTACTTTTATTTTATATTTCTTCAATGGTATAGTACATTGCAAGCCTTTTTGATAAACTTAGATATTTGGGAAACTGTCTGTTTAGCTCAAAAAAGTTATAAATCACAGATTTAGATTAAAGAGAAAAACAGAAAAAAAAGAAACCAATGTTAATTCTAGCCTCAAACAAAGCATTTTTGTTTTGTTTATCACTTTGGACATGTATCAAAAAGAACTGCTAATTCAAGGAAGCAATGAAATGCCTCGTGGTCAACATTCACAAGCAGATGAATGCTTAAGATTTTTTCACATTTCTGCCTGGACTACAGGACTGTGATGTAAGGTCTCCAGAGATCTACAAGGTTAAGCAGATCTTAATAGCAGGAAGACCTGATTGAGAACCAGACAAATTATATGGTGGAATAACATAAGGCATGAAAACTAAGAAATATATGCTGAAATGCAGAATTCTCGAATAGAGACTCTTGTATTCATGTTGCAATGCCTAATATTTACATTATGTCATATCCTGCTTAATGTCTTTCTTGCAAATACCCAGAATTTAATGTTATCAAATTTGTTTGAATCATGCTGTAAACCCCAGTATGAAATTAGGAACATTAATCATGTATTTACCATGCCTTTATTATACAAATCAACAAACAAATCATGATTTATATGTGGTTGGTCAAGTACAAGGGCATAAAAGGGACACTCCAGCCATCAATAGCACTTTATATATATATATATTATATGCAATTAACCCTTTCCTCGCACCCTCAACTATTTTTCGTACAAGAGATGTGCTCAGCCTATATCAGACAGGCAAAGCCAATTACACCTAGTCCATATTAATATAAAATTATATTGTGGCAGCACAAATGGATAGTATTACACCGACTGGAAATACTGAAATGGCATCTGCATTTAAGCACAGAATAAACAATAATGGCCAATAATATGAAAATCACATTGTGTCTTGTTTTTTAAATGTATGAGGACATACCTAACTTTTTAAGTGTTAATCTAGAACTTCCAATTGATTATAATTTAGTGAAGGGTCAGCTGAAGTCTTTTTGCCACTTACTGTAATTGTTTTAATGGATGCAAAATGGGAGAATGCAGTTTTTAAAGAGCTATTTCTCCATCTTTCAGTTTCCCTTTGATCTTAGAAACATTGTGCTGTAGATCATATTTCCAGGAAGAAGTTATTAAGTGTATTAGTAGCACTCTAGGTGCAGTCTAGCATTGTTACCTACATTTATCCACCTAATTTCATATTTGTGCGCTGAACACATTTACTTTACTCAAATATGAAAAGAGTATTTTTCAGATATTTGAATATCCTATTATTATTTTAAATAGCTCTTATACAAAAGTGTTCTTCATCAGACTTAGGGTTATTGAATGATCAGTGCACAGCCTGGTTTATGAATGAATTTGATCATAATGTTGTTAAAACTGCATCCACAGTAAGAGTTCATTAGTTTTTAAGGGTACCTTATGTTCTTTGTAGACAGTATGTGGTTACTATGCACAAATAAGATAATTACACATGAACTGCATTAGGACGCAAAGCCACTCGAACTGTGCAATTATTTCTTAACTGGGAAAAGTTATTTCCTTCATCTATACAGATGTCACAAATGTGTTGGTAAACAACAAACAAAGAAACAGATACCTCTCTGTACATGTGGACATTATATTAGTTTTTATAGCAGTAGATTGACATATACATACACCGTTCAAAAGTTTGGAGTCACTTAGAAATGTACTTGTTTTTGAAGGAAACGCACATTTTGTCAATTAAAATAACATCAAATGGATAAGAAATATAGAGTTGGCATTGTTAATGTTGTAAATGACTACTGTAGCTGGAACCAGAAGATTTTTTTATGGAATATCGTCATAGGTGTACAATTGCCCTTTATCAGCAAACATTTTCTCCTCACTCATTTAGTGTACCCACACAAGTTATATATTGGTTTTTTTTCAGGACAAGATGGGCTTCCTTCAGATATCATTTGTTTGATCATAATATCTAATTTCCTATATAAAAAAAAAAAAAAATATGATGAAAAACAGAAAAAAACTTTTTCTCAATTTTATTTGAAAAATCTTTTACTCATCCAAAAAAGCTAATGAAAAAACCTGCTAAACAGATTCTACTATTTGTCCTGAGTTCATAAATACCCAATGTTTTTATGTTTTTTTGCTTTTTTTCTGCAATTTATTGGGCAATAAGTACAAGTAGCGTTTTGCTATTTCAAAACCATTTTTTCCAAATCTGGTCATTCTGCCCCATGTGCTATTTCGGGTATCTTTACACAATGCAATTTACCCCATCAAACCATATATTTTTGAAAACTAGACAGCTCAAGGTATTTTAACTGCTGGTATTTTAACACTTTCCATGCACTAATTCTACTACCACCCTTTGTCAAACTTTGTGGTAGTAATTTATTTTGTGGTTTTTTTTAATCACAAAAATTGTGCTTCAGTATGGATTTACAGCTCCTGGTATACATCACTTTCAAACAAGACCCCAATACTTGTTCTGGTCCTACTGCCCCCATGTCCTAATAAGACCATCTTTGAAGCTGGCTAATTCAGTTTACCCCATCAAACCATACATTTTTTAAAACTAGACACCCCAAGGTATTTCAAATGCTAGTATTTTAACCCTTTCCATGCATGAGATTCTACCACCAGCCTTTGCAAATGTTTGTGGTAGTTATTTTGATTTCACACAAATTGTAGTTCAGGTATACATCACTATCAAACAACACCCCAATATGTGTTCAGCAACATCTCCAGAGTACAGTGATACCCCCATGCATGGGTTTGTCTGGTGTTTGGGGGCTAAAAGACCACATTTGGGAAGTACGCTTTTTTTCACCACATTTTGGTCAGTCTGTGCCTATGCCCTATCTTTGAGCCCGGACACTCCAATTTACCCCATCAATATTTGAAATGCTTTTACTTTAACTGTTTCCATGTCAAGATTTTTGGGAAGATACAGCGCTAATTTTAGCACCTGCTCATAATAATAAACTTTATTTTTTTAATTTTATTTATTTTGGACTTTTTTTTTGCTGGAACTGGATGCTTCCTCTGATGCATAATTATTTTTTAAATATTTCACTAATCACATTGTGATTAGAAAGCTGGGCTCCATTGACTTGCATGGTTGAATGCAGTACCTGTATTCAACCTGTATTCAACCTGTAATTAACATGCACTCCATGTTAATTCCCATGGTTTTAAAATGGAATAACAATATATCATTGATTACATTAGGGTATTGTCGGTTCCTGTGTAATTTAGTTGATTACATAATTTTGAAGAATTAGCTTGATCACATACATGCCACTCATACAGTTAAATCATCAAGTAGAGATTAAAGAAAGTATTAGTTTTAAACTCCAAAATAGGATTCTATTACTTTGTGTGGAGCCTGTGTTCAGAGCAGCTTGCCCACAACTTGAGCTTTCACAATAATATCATAGGGTCACATAACATTATGTAACAATATGTTATGTGACCCTGCTGATCCTCGTAGAGTGGCAGATTGGGTGAGTATAATACTTAGCAGGTTTGAGCTTTAAAACCAGTATCATAATTACACTAGTATAAAAAGCTATAGCAATACTTCCTAACTGGATTTGTATAAATGTGTCTCCTTTACATTTTTCTTTTGCCTTTTTTTAAGTTATTGAATATTTTGTTGCAACAGAATTTATTTCAACATTCAACCTAAAATGCTGCTATACTGATAATCTTCCAGATGGCATTCTTTTCATAAATAGATGTTTTTTTGCAGCTCAGAATAATTTGGACTATATATGTCTACCATCCTAGCAACCAGCAAGTTACACTGAGGCTCATTTTTTGTCACTGCAGATATTTTGAATAAAATAGAAAATAAAAGAATGTAAAAATGTATTGTTCCTTAAAAAATATGGCATATCTTAGAGAATAAAAAAGAGGTTGTACACACTTTAATATGTAAAGGAATTCAATAAAGTACAAGTGGAAAATACATTTAGAAATATTAGGACAAGAGATCAAAGTCTGACCCTAACATCACTTTACATATTTAAGTGTTACTGGTTTAGATGTTACAAAAGTAAGATTTACTTCATTAGGAGGGTGGTAAATAAGTAAAACAGACAAGACCAAGGATGAGCTAAAGTTTGAGGCTTTTACAGCACGGAACTCAGCTGACTAGATGGGCCAAATGGTTCTGATCCGACATCAAATTATTTGTCATGCTTCTATGTTTCTATACTAAGTGAAGTGTTGTCTCCAATGTTAATGGGGCCATGTCATGCTACTGCTTGTGGATGCTGAATCTCACAAAATAAAGTTAATCACACCACTCATACACAGAACACTTTAAAAGCCCTTGTACACAGATTTAACTTGTCAATCCAATACAAACAACACATTCTCAGCTAGTGTGGATTTTCTGCTAGATAAGATTGTCCCCTATTTTTTAATTTGTGGTTTAGACTGGATTGTCTATGTCTACCATCGACTCTGATATGAATATGGATTGACTTTTTCAAAATAAGTTTCAATTGGAAGCAAATCTGTAGTGCCTTTCTTCTTTCATCACATTTTTAGACATGTATAAGATTGTACTAATGCTGCTTTTAACTTGTGTTTATATAGTAGTGTATATAAGAACACAAGGACAAACATATGCATATCTATGGAATATGACGAATATGGAGAAGCCATGTTATTACCTTTAGCATCAATAATTTAAAGTAATTGTTTTCTGTATGACTTTATCAGTCTCTCACATCATTATGGAGGAATTTTGACCCACTCTTCTTAACAACGTTGCTTCAGTTCACTGAGGTTTGTTTATGCACAGCCCGGTTAAGGTTCCGTTACAGCATTTCAATAGGGTTGAGGTCTGGACTTTGGGCCATTGCAACACCCTGGTTCTTTTCCTTTTCAGCCATTCTCTTCTGCATTTGCTGGTATGATTGGGATCATTTTCTTGTTGCATGACCTCATTTTGGCCATGCTTTAGCTGTCAGACAGCTCACATTTGGCCTCACATTTGACTCTAGAATACTTTGGTATACAGAGGATTTTATGGTTGACTCAATGACTGCAAGATTCCTATGTCCTGTGGCTGCAAGATAAGCACAAATCATCATCCCTACACCACCGTGCTTGACAGTTGGTATGAAATGTTTGTGCTGATATGCTGTGCTTGGTTCTCCTGGCTACCCTTCCAAACAAACCACACGTGTTCAGTCTTTGAGTACGTTCATGAACTTTAACATTTAACATGCTAACTGAGGCCTCTAAAGTCTGAGATGTAACTCTTTTCTTTCAAGGACATTTGATTAGCATCACTTGTCTGCTACTTAGCATTTTAATTCCTATGGAAGCAGTAAGGGTGTACTTAGTTTTGTACACATGGCTTCCCCATTTTGGCTTTATTTTTGTAGAATAAATCATGATACTGTGTAATATGTCATGTGTTGTCATTCATATGAGGTTGTATTTACCTAATTTTTATTTGTTATTATGTCATGATATGTAAAACCATAGAATTTAGAGATGTACTTTCTTTTTCACAATGGTATACAATACAGTTATGGTCAACATTGTTGGCACCCTTGAATTTTTATCATGTTCTATATTTCCTGGGAAAAAAATTGCAGTTACACAGCTTTAGTCTATATATACGTTGGAACGAACAGCAGATTCACAGAATTTTGGTAAAGTTGGCAATTTGTACAAGGCCACGAAAAAGAAGCCAGACCACCCCATAAATTGGATGAAAACAAAGCAAAACTCTGTGCTTTAACTGTCCAAAATATGTTGGCCCAAATTTGATCACCTTCTCACATACTCTCACTCACATTCCCATTCACTCTCTCAGGCTCTCAAAAATGAAACTGTCTTTGCCAACGGTTGTGCAACCAAATATTAGGGTAGGATGTTTTTAATGCTATCCAGTTCATATTTTATATTTCTTCTGGGAAATGACTACAAGGCAATTGAAAGGGAATATTTTTTGTTGATGTAATGCACAAATCAGATATTGTACATGATGTACAAAGTATTCAATGGTGCCAATAATGTTGACCATAACTGTAAGACTTTAAAAGAAGGTTATTTATAAACAGTAGTTCTAATGCAAAATTTTAAATGAGCTTGTATCACCATATCAATCAATAGACTGATATCATTGGCAGGAAAATTCCATTGGTTTCTGTCACTCTGTAAACCTTGATGCAATTGATCTATACACTGCACATAACCATCTGGTATTGGCTTCTTATTTGCCAATAACTATGCTCTGTACAGAGATGAACTTAAGAAAAGATCAAAACATTTTCACAATTCATAGTAATGTCAAAATTCCCATTGTCTATAAAAACTGCAATTCTAATGAGCTGCTTCAAATGTGTGAAATAAATTCTGATCAGCTGCAAGCAAGAATTAAGTTTCTTAGCATTTCAACCTTATTTGGTGCTACTTAATTGGTGCTGAATAGCACATTCCATTTTGTAAGAAATCAGTACATTTGAGCTTTGCTGCATTTATTAATGTGAAGACAATATTATTAACACTAATCACAACCTGTCTCTGGTGTTGTATCTGGATAACACTTTCTTCCATTTGTAATGACTACTTTTCTTAGCATTGTACTAAAGAAGAAAAAGAAAAAAAGCTTAAAATAATTGTTTCTTTGTATTAGCATGAAACAAGTAAGGGAAGAACAAACTTACCTATATGAGTTGTATAACAAGTCGTTTTGGAATGTATCTCTCCATGTGTGAGATGTCATGACAGAGACAAATATACAAATCTATATCCATTCTGAAGTGAAATTGTCACATACACAACTATTTCCACTTAACCAGTAGTATTAAAGCAATATGTAGTATATTGAGAACTGGCTAGGGTGTCCACATGTCCCGGATTGCACATAGACCGTGTAATGATCACAATTTATTTCCCTAATTCCATCCACAAAGAGTAGATAGTAGATCATGGTTGAACAAAACACTACTGACACATCCTGAAGTTAAAGACTCATTCACCTCCAACCTCATGGACTACTTTGTCAGAAGACATCCTTATAATAACAACATGATTATTCCATAAAACTTTTATAAGAGGTATGTAAATACAGCAGGGAGCTAAACAAACTAAATAAGACTAATCCCTCTCATCAATTGCTTGACCAAATGTATACAACTAACGCTGAGCTTTCACGCCTTGCAAGTTGCACCAGCTGTACTCCTCCAAGGGAAACAAAGTGGATAGGCTGCTAGCCTGCAACCTACATAAGACTAAACTGTTAACCAGAATATCATCCTCCTAAACAAGCTGTACAAAAAAAAGTTTTAGACAATAGAATAAACCAACTTCTCCTGTTTCTGATATCTCAAGTGGGTTTTATATCTAGTGGACAATCCTCTGTAAACAATAGGAAACTCATTGATATTATCTCAAAAGCAAATAGGTTGCTATTCCTTGATGCCAAAAGGCAGCAAGTGTCTATGGCTCTGGATTTAACTTAACCACATTCAACATCACCAATGGCACATGCCAAGGTTGCCTGCTGTCACCTTTTATCTTTATGCTCGCTCTCGAACCATTAGCAATTAAAATCACATATGCATATGAAGCAGTCTAGTCCAGGTCGGAAGGGCCCTTTCTAACCTATTTTGAACCAGTACGAGGAGACAGGAACAAGGCGTTGCCCCGTCGCAGCTGGGACTGCTGTGACCACTGTATTTACGCCAGTGCTGAAGGAGGTATAAATACTCCCTGAAACCCTCCCACAAATACAGGCTGAAAACAGCCTTAACATATTTGGCAGGGGTTTGCCTAGAACCCGAAAACTCCCCCTTTTGTAGGTAGGAATGAACCAATGCTTAATGTAGGAGTAGAACAGGATTTATTAATACAGGCTGTGTTATAAATGTGTTATCATTTCCATAAAGCCTCTTCTCAACACCTGCTCTGGGTTTAGGATGTGCCCTAAGAGGGGAAAGCCTATCCGGGTGTAGTAGGGAAACCTTATGTTGTGTGCCCGCTATGTATAATTTGATAGTGATGGTGGAAAGTTTAAGCTTACTAAGGCAGGAGGTAGCAAAAAGTAAAACCGAATTATGGGGGATTTTTTTTTGTTTGTTTTTTTTAAGTGCCTTTTAACCCTCCTGCCCCCCCTCTTGAAATGAGTAGAGCTGCTGAAGAGCCCTGGATAGATTCCCCTAAATGAGCCTCCCCCACCCTGCACATGAAACAAGCAGACCTCTGGATACCTTTCCCTAAATAAAACAAGCCCCCCTTCCCCTCTTAAAAGACCCCCCAAATGAGCCCCCCTTTTCTGCCCATGAAACAAGTAGAGCAGCAGAAGTTCTTAATAAAATCCCCTCATGAGTCCCCCTTTACTCTGCCTGTGTGCCAAGAAGGGCAGATGAAAGGAAATGAAAGCGCTTACCAAGCCTTAAGTAGGAGGAAGTAGAATGCTGAATGAGAATGTCAGGAGGCACAGAGAGGAACGCCCAGGGAGGTGAGATATTAGACAAGGTGGAGCGAAATGCACAAACGAGAGCAACAAGATGCCCCAGAAGTATAAATGAGACACCCCAACAGCACTAACTAAATGCCCAAACATCTTTAAAAAATGTGATGAAATCCTCAGTGGAAACATACTAGAGTGTGCAATGAATGTCTAAGTGAACAGCTTCTTGAAAATACTAATATTGTAACATTTTCATTATTATTTAATACTAGCCCAATTATATCAGTCCCTTTTATTGGTTTCCTATCTTCCAGAAATTGTGAAACTAATACAAATTACCATTCAACTGATTAACAGGATGTGCTAAACATTTAAAGACATTCACTTGATTTGTATCTGCATTTCTTCATTAAATGTTAAGGCCAGCTCTTTAAGAATGTACTGTTCCAACCTGCCATCTGTTTGGTTGTGTTCATTATCTCTTATAAGGTGATTGATGGTCAGTGAGCATCAGAGCTATTAAAGTGTACACTGTACTGAATGTGATAATTACAAAGATGGTGATAATTTGTGAATTGCAACTTCATGGCAAACTCAATGAGCCATTGGTGAAAAGGCAATAAAATAGTTTGTTATAGTAGTTAATAATGAGAAACAGTACATTGCTTGATAAACTGATGTCCCAACGGAGATCAAGGAAATTAAGACATCAGCGCTGCTCTTAAATAAAACCTAAGTATATAATGTTAAGACCTGTCCTCACTGCCTGACAAACTCCCAGCTGTGTAGACTGATGTTATACCTAATCGGGATCTGGGATGTTCTAAGTAATAGAAGAGTCCATTAAATTAGGCGCAGAGAATAGTCCTAAGTCCTTACCTCCTGTCCAATTGTTATAGCCTCATTGTTGTGAATTCAGTGTACTAGACATAGCTTTGGTTTAGTTCACTCCCTGTGCAAAGGTATTTGTTACTGGAAGAGATGAGACCCTGTCGGTAAGGTGACCTTATCAGCCCTTTTTTCCAAGATACATCTACATTTTTCATATACTGCGGACCAGCAGATATGGATGTTAAATCATGTATATATTAAAATTAAGTTTTGTTTTTACTTTAATGACTAATGTTATCACAGTGCTGAATATGGTGAGCTTTTATTTATATATACTATGATATATATTGCACCATTAAAGCAATTTTGATGCACTGTATTATATTGGTGGGATATCTTCTAAACAAATTAATTCTATGTTTTATGCATCTGAGGTTTTATATATATATATATATATATATATATATATATATATATATATGTATCAGAAAATTCTATCATGTTTTTAGCAGGAGACAATTTCTCAATTGTTAATGAAAATGTATTGGAAAAGCCACAGAGTGTATTCCAAGAAAGATTATATATTTAATGCAAGTTTGCCCTCCACTGGAGAATACAGTGTAGGCTCCAAAGAGAAATGTTATTTATTGTATTGTTTTCCTTTTCTGGCTCATGCAGTGTTTTCATTTCCAAGTAGTGTTTTTGTAAAATATGTGTTCAGTGAATGGTGTAATTACTCATTCCTCAGAATTAACTGCAATGAATAATCTTTATAAATATGCTTATCTCTCATGAACTTTCTAACTAATTCTCCCTGCTATTTATATACAAGCAAAAGAAATGTTTAAAGTGTAATTATATCCTTATTACAGATTATCTTAAATAAATGCTGCGTGGCAAGAAACCGACGATATTCACAGACTGGAACTATGCTGGATTCTGATGGATTTTGTATGAAGACTTCCATGTATTAGGCAGAAATGATAACACATTCTTTTTATGGCAAATTCACACAGATAACAGATAAGAGTAAACCATATAGTGCAAGGTTTTTATGAATGCGGATAATTTAGGGACCCCTTTTTTCCATGAGCCAATCGATTTATTTTGGGATTTAAATCATCTTATCTGATCTGACAAGTCTAAATTGTTATGTGACGGACTGCTTGTCATGTCCTGTTTATTCATTGTACAGCTCTGCAGAATATGATGGCGCTATAGAAATAGATTAAAAAAATGATATTAATGTGAAAGCCACGTAAAAAAGTGAATAAATGAAAAAAAATCAGATTTCTCAATTCTTTTGCAATATCTACAATCCCAAAGTATTGCTTGGAAATGTTACATTTATGTGGATATACAAGGACAGCACATTTTTATTTTGCTTTGTTGGAAACATCCAGTCAGTGTTTTGTATTTTACTTTTGCAAACCCTGATTTTCAGACCAAATTTCAAGACATTTGACCTTCCCAAAAAGAGAATGAGAAAACAAATGTGATATAAAAAATACATTGCTTGGAAAACAACGGTACAAAATAAAACCTAAAATTAAAGATATCTTATTAGGGAAATACTTGGAAACTAAATACTATCAAGAGGTGTTGTATTAATCCATATTATTTCCTATTTTATCATTTACTCGTTTTTCATGAGCATAGCAAATAGAAAACAAAACATGATGTTTAAAGTTTTTAGTGTAATGCATTACAGCCTTATTGTACATGCTAATTGAGCCTTAATTATTGTATTGAGGCTTTTATTGCAAATAACTACATACCTATGTTATCATTTCCTTGTTTGGAGTAGTAACCAGCAATTTTCCCTCAGTTGCTTTATAGACTACACTTTGTCCCAAAAACTGTACTATCTACTTAATGGTAGTGATTTATGTAAGCTAGTTTGAGCAGGGCCCTCCTCACCTGTTGTCTCTGTAAGTCAATCTGTTATGTTACATACTACTTGTTATGTCCTGTCTACCCATTGTACAGCGCTACGGAATTTGATGGCCCTATATCAAACAATAAATAATAATAATAATTTCCCACAGCAATAATGGGGTGTTGTAGTGACCCTACACTGAGGGGAGTGTTGGCTTCTTCTGGCCTAGCGGCAGGTACAGCTGAGTGTCAATCATACTTTTAGTGATACACATCACTAAACCATTAACAGAGCACCATTAACACACACCATTAACACATCATATATCACCACACCTCACATATAATTCTACCTCTTCATTCACACCTCACTCTAACTCACCATTAACATCTCAACTTTCACACCTCACCACAATTCACACTTTGCCAACACACCTCACACATCATACACATTATAATTCAAGTCTCACTACATATCACTATGTCTCACCATTAAACCTATCATTAAAACTATGTGCAGAGCTTACCATTACAGATGCTCGTGCATTTAACGAGCTCCGGTGATCTTACCATGGGGTCATGTGACCCCCCACTACGCTCCCACCTTCTAGAGTGAAGCGAAGAATAATTTTCACCATGGCCAGCAGCCTCTTTCCTACAATTTATAATAAAATCTTTTAATTTGTTCAAAGAAGTAAATAAAATAAGCCAATTTTTATATATGGCCTAATTTATCATTCTTTATCTCACTGCATTATGATGTATTCATTAAATGCTACATCTTTTAAAAAAAAAAATAAAAAAAAAATGCATAATCCAAAGACAAATTTATATCCCACCCTATGACACAAATTCTGCATGCACAATAAAATGTAATTAGCAAAAGTTAATTTTACTACCCTTTGGGTACAGCATAGGGACAAGGATCCCAATGTAAACTGGAAAAAATAAAAAAGCACATGTGGCGTTCCACTTCATATCATTTATTCCTTAAACCTACAGTTGTAGTGATTCATTCGGTTTTAAGATTCATTTTTAAGTGAATTTGATTCCCCACTCATATGTGGATTTTAACATTTTATTTCTTGTTTACAATATTCTATACTTTACAGTAGCTTTGTTTGCTCTATAAGCATATAAAAATATGAATGTATGCTGAATTCATGCAAATATTTTTGTTTTATAAAAAATATTTAATTTGTTTAAAAAAAATTTCTTCTCCTATGGAGACTTAGTTACAGCTTGACTGACATTGACTATAAGTACCACAGACAGTATTTGCAGATTGTTTTTAATATACACCGTAGATATGCTTCCTACTGCATAACCTAAGTACTATAAAACCTAATGGAAAAGGTTAAATAAGCAAATAAATGAAAGTTTCAAATAAAATGTTAGGATGAAAATTCTTCCACATATACTGCAAACAGATATCATTGTATGATCAAAAAGGTTATACAACACACAAAATATATATAAAACTGAATGCTTGGAATCAGTCCTGTCTAAATGATTGTAAGCTCTTTTATATTATAGATTGAATTAAATATAACCAGCATTCCTTGCTAAGGCGTTTATGAAAGAAGTATGTGATAACTTAAGTAATTTACATAATAAATAGATGTGTGATGCCCTTACATAAGTTAATATAAAGTTGGTATACAATACAGTATACATTTGAGAATTATTAATGTCTCTGGTTTCCAATCCTTATAAAAATATGCATACTGGCAGAATTATAAATGCTCTTTTATTTAATTCTCATATTTCCCTTACCTCAGTGCATATTTTATTAATAGAATATTCTTGACTACAATCAAGGGAAATGTCTTTGCTTATGAGAACCTTTTTGTTTGGGTTTGGAAGAGTGATGTTCTATAGTTATTACACTGTCTGATACATATTTAATGACATCTGTGAACACTTACAGGAAACAAAAGACAATGTTATCGTTCTAATTCAATGTATTCAATGACTACCTTACATGATACTTACTACTTAGTTCTTTCCACTTTGTAAATGAATGTGGCTAGACAACCCTGAACCCCATCGACATTTAACACATGAATTGTGGGTAACTAGTGCTACTACATTTAAAAATCAATTTGTCCACATAGACAGAGCTTAAAGTCTCCGGTTCACCTAGTACATTATTTTGTGGTGAGGGTGATTTACGTTGAGACAGAATACAACACAGAAAATTTACAACAGGGCCAGTACAATATTTGTGTATAGATAGGACATTGGCAGCAATTGTATAGTACACATATACACACATGCTATTAAATAAAGAAACTCCTTGGCCAAGAAATTGGTATTCTAAATGATGATGATGAACTGGAAATATTTATTGTCTAAACATTCTCCTGGTAATTAAGATAAAGCCCATGTCAATAAAGAAGGTTCAGGGTACACTTCCACTCCATCACCTCTAGATGTCAGTGCTACTTTCCATAGGTCAATAAATAAATTAAATAAAATGGGGCATTTGGAAATTATTTATTAGTCGTGAAACAGCCTGTCCTTGTAAACAGCACAACAGCAAAGGCGGTGTATATACTCATTTGGTCACTACACGTTCAAATAGAGATCTTTGCTTCTGGATGGGTAAGAGAGTGGAAAGTATCCTCACCTGAATCCTTAACCTCATTATTGTTTAGGGTATAGGCAGTGATGTACTTAAGCAGGAACTGCTGTAGGCCTGATGCAGAGCAGATCTCTAGCTACCCGTAGAGGTCATATTATATCCAAGTGCTCTGCCCTTCTAAAGGTCACCTGCTGTGTGGGAAGCAACACTATGGAGATATGTGGTGGCTAAGCTCAGACCTCCAAACTGTAAACGCAATGGTTACATTGAGATTTCCTCAACCCAGCCAGTAAAGCTGTGGCCCACTGGAGAGATCTGCCTTTTGTTAATGTGGAAGATGGACTGCCTCCCCCAGACCTGCATTCTGTGACTTGTCGTCCCAAGCAGGAAAACACAGTTGAATATAATTTAAGCAACATTTGCCCTTAAAATTAGAGGCATTCAAATTAAACAAGGCATTTGATTTTCAAAATGCACAGAAATTGGCTAAATGGTAAACATTTGGCCAAAAAGAAATGTATTAGTATTTCCTTTCAATGCAACATTTCTGCTGTAGACATACATTAAAAATATCTCTGCAAGAAAATGTCTCCTTGAATGAAATTATAGGAAATCCATGGCAAGCCAAGACCTGGCATACTTAAATGCTTTATTGTACTGCAGACTGTTTACAAGTTAGTCTGCTGCTTCTGTTGATTTCCTTTATTGTGATTATCATTTGGCATATGCTGTTTTTCCAAGCACCAGCCGCACAGTACACTTAGAAAGGGCAAGATTCAATTGCCTCTTCATTAAAAGAAAGAAACACTTAATGTATTTATTTGCATTTACCATTCGGGTACATAATATTAGAGGACATGTTAAGTGGTTCAAGTTTATGTAATCATTGCACCTTAATATATATTTATTATTTATATGTATTATTCTTTGCACAATATCTAAAATATAAAGAAAAAAAATATTATTTTAAACATGTAGGAAGCACCTGACTTATAATAGCAAATTAGTGTGTAGAAAAGGTGACTACTACATGACCATATCAGGGAACCTTTTGGCTCCAGCTTCCTATAGCCAATTGGGATGTGGGTAGAGTGTCTTGCTGACATCAGTGGGGGGTCTCGCTGACATAGTGGACGGCCCTGTTGACATTGCAGGACACACGCAATTGTTGGAGGGGAAGTGGGCGGGGAATGGGGCTTGCAGCAACACCACTCCATGTAGTGAACCGCAGACCCAGAGAGTTCCCAGGTATGTACATGACTCAACTGATTTATGAGAACCGTAGCTGGTCTGAAAACTCCAATCCATAATGTCAATGGGTATGAAATTGCTCTATTAATGCTAACTAAATTTATGCCCAATAAACCAAAAAAACATTTATGAGGTCAGACACTGATGTTAAATAAGAAGACCTGGCTCACAATCAGCACTCCTATTCATCCTAAAGGTGTTCAGTGGGATTAAGGTCAGAGATTTTTACAGGTCACTTGAGTTCCTCCACACCAAATCATGTCTTTATGGACCTTGCTTTGTGCTCAGAGGCATAAAAATGCTAGAACAGGAAAGGGTCTTCCCCAATCTGATGCCACAAAGTTGGAATCATACAACTGTCTAAAATGTCTTTGCTGTAGCCTAGCCCAAACCCTGAAAAAAGCCCCAGACCATTATATTTCTTCTACCAAACTTGATATACATTCCAGTAGGTAGATTACAGAGAACATGTTTTCACTGCTCCAGAGTCCAGTGGCGGTATGTTGTACACCACTCTAGCTGATGCCTGACATTGTGCATTGTGATCTTCAGCTTCTGTACAGCTGCTCAGCCATGGAAACCCATTTCATGAAGCCCCCCACGCAGAGTGCCTGTGCTAATGTTGCTTCCAGAGGCAGTTTGGAAATGTGTAGCGAGTGATGCTACAGATGACAGATGATTTTTGCACACTACAGCGCACCGGGGTAGATTTAGCATGGCAGAACTTTTGCGAACTGACTGGTGGCATCTTATGACAGTGCCACATATAAAGTCACTGAGCTCTTCAGAATCACCCAGTCTACTACCAATGCCTGTCTATGGAGATGGCTGCCTGTGTGCTTTAATTTAGCCACCTGTTAGCAGTAGCGTACCTAGCGGGGGGCGGGGGGGGCGGTCCGCACCGGGTGCCGCTCATCAGGGGGGGTGCCAACTTGCCGGCACCCGGCACCCCTCCAGAGACGGACAGTAATGTCTGCCGCTGGAGGAGCAGGCTCGCAAGGGAGAGGTATCGGAGGTCTTTAACAGACCTCCGGCTCCCTTGAGTGATTTTAAGCCGGGTTCAACCCTTGAACCCGGCTTAAAATCACTCAAGGGAGCCGGAGGTCTGTTAAAGACCTCCGCTATCGCTCCCTTGTGATCCGCGCGGCAACAGCTGCTGTGCGCCGGGATTTGTTGTCAGATCCCGGCGCACAACACTGAAGCCGCGCCCACTGCCGTCCGTGCCCTCTGAACCGGAAGAAGACAGAAGAACTGAAGAAGAGGAGCGAAGAGGAGGAAAAGAAGCTGTAAGGAGAAAAGAGGAAAGGTAGGAAAGCATTCAGTGAGTGAGAGTGGATTGGTATATGTGTGGATTGGTATGTGTGGATTAGTATGTGTGGATTGGTATGTGTGGATTGGTATGTGTGGATTGGTATGTGTGGATTAGTATGTGTGGATTGGTATATGTGTGGATTGGTATATGAGTGGATTGGTATATGTGTGGATTGGTATATGTGTGGATTGGTATATGTGTGGATTGGTATATGTGTGGATTGGTATGTGTGGATTAGTATATGTGTGGATTGGTATGTGTGGATTGGTATGTGTGGATTAGTATGTCTGGATTGGTATATGTCTGGATTGGTATATGTCTGGATTGGTGTATGTGTGGATTGGTATGTGTGTGGATTGGTATGTGTGTGGATTGGTATATGTGTGGATTGGTAAGTGTGTGAGAGTGATGGGTGTTATGCTGTACCATTTCCAATGTATTTTTCATTATATAATTATGCTTTAGTACATCATAACTCCCATCACTCTATACTGTTCCATACAGTGGCAGAGCTGGGAGACAGAGGCCTTGCACCCCCACCGCAGGACTCCTGAAAGGTAAGTGAACTTCAAAGGGGGAGAGGGTAGATAGTTAGGAGGGGGTAGATAGGGAGAAGGGAGTGAGACGGGGGGATAGGGGGTAGATAGGGAGAAGGGAGTGAGAAGGGGTAGGTAGGACAAAAGGGAGTGAGAAGGGGTAGATAGGGCAATCATACTCCTATCATGCCAAGTCTGCGAGTACATCCTGGAATCTGGGTATGCCTGGGCATGATAGGAATGTGATTGCTGTTAACAATCATATATATATATATATATATATATATATATATATATATATAAATATTGTTATTTAAATGTTTTGTCCTATTTTGGTGTGTTACTTACTTTAAATACAAGTGTTAGATTTTTTTTTATGGTGTGGTGGGGGGGTCATATTCGGTTTCGGCCAGGTGAATGCTGAATTTCCGGTTTCAGTCGAGAATTCGTTTCGGGGCATCCCTATTACTAATGAAGTGGTAGGCCTACACCACATCAATGTTTGGCTTAGTATATAGTGATAGGAGTTATGCTGCACTATTGTCAATGTCTGCCTCAGTATATAGTGATAGGGATTACGCTGTACCACCGTCAATGTGTGCCTCCGTATATAGTGATAGGTGTTATGCTGTACCACCGTCAATTTCTGCCTCAGTATATAGTGATAAGTGTTATGCTGTACCACCGTCAATGTCTGCATCAGTATATAATGATAACAGTAAGTGTTATGCTGTACCACCTTCAGTGTCTGCCCCGGTATATAACGGTAGAAGCTATGCAGTTTTAAAGTGTGTACGCCCCTGCCTGTTAGCAGTGGGTGCGATTGAAACACCTAAACTCAATAATTAAGAGGTCTCCACATAATTTTGGTCATATAGTGCTTATAAATACATATATCAATAGTAAACCAGCATGTACATATTAATTATATTTGAAAGTTTGGATTATGGGACAAAATAATTATACTAAAGTAATTTTTGTTTTGTAATATTCTTTGCAACAGTTCATTTAAATGAACATAATCCATATATTAATCTTATCCTTCAATTAAATGTGGTGGGTCAATCATGCTAAAAGTTGTCATCCTTGCTTGCCACATTGATTACTGTAAGAACATCTGGAATTTATTTTAACATGTTATTTTAGTATTGCAGGGATTTGGCTTCAGAATAAAAAATGACACTGTTTTACTTGCCTTACATGATTATAAGAGGGGGGCTGCCAGCTATTCCATCAGAAACTATATGACACCATTGATTGAAGGTGTCATAAACTGTGTGTGGCATTGCACTTGCTGCTTGTATAACCCAGCTGGTGTGTAAAAAAAAAGAAGTGTCCCAACTGTACAGTGACAGCTTTTGCAAATCCTTCAGGGGCTTCTGATAAATCACTGTAGTGTGAGAGGACTGCAGCTGATCTCTGAATTGGCTTCTATTGGAAAGGATCCATGTGTTACATCCCACTATCTGAATGACATCACACGGCAGCTCCTAGTCCTTGAGAGTCCTGACGGTGATCAGCTGAAGGAATTGGCTGTTTCTGCCAATCATACTACTGCAAAGATGCTGTTATAGTTGTAGTGATGAGAGAGAGAGAGAGAAATGGGAGGACAGAGAGAGCAAGAGGAGGAAAGAAATCTGACTACAACCCAACAAGAAACAGCAAGAGGTTGGAAGCAGTAAACAGCTGGTGTTCGTGAGAGATTGAAGAGTTTTCATAGCATTTTGGTAGTTCTATGAAATCTCTCTGGACTAATCCCTGTATCCAAGAAGGAAGGTGCTGGGGAGAATCATTCCAGCTGGCTGCACTATTGGAAGGAAGGCAGGGTATACGTGTGTGTGTGTGAGAGAGTATATAACACGAGGGCTTTTGTTACGGCAATTCAGTCTCTTTTACCTCCTTGGCCACTGATTAAACCTAATGCTGGACCCGATTGAGAAGACTGACAAGTAGCCTTTAACTCTCCATAACCGATGATTACAGCTTTATCCTCAGAGGAGGCTGCGTTGCATTAAGTCACGAATCAATCCTTGCAGGTAAGTACCAGTTTTAAAGTGTCCGAAACTGTAAAATAGCAACCATTCCTTTCTATGTTCCAGGAGACATGCATATTTGTGCACCTTGGAACAGTGTACAAAAATCTCACTAACAAACTGTATGTAATTAAAGTCCTTTAACTAAAGATAACCTGATTCGGATTTTGTGGAACTAATTTGCTCATAATATTATATATACATATATATATATATATATGTACATATATATATATATATATATTTCAGGAGCTGGCCGTTTGAATGGAAAGCTGTGTTAAATTCTAGTTCCCACAGTCCCATTAGAAATGAAATGGTTAACAGTAAACTGCAACTGCCTTTTTCCATTATACCTTTTTTGCCAGCTTTCCCTGATCCACTTAGAACTCTTCCCTGATAATTTCATGGAACTTAAATGAAGAATAATTAGAAACCATTTTCTGCCAATTACTCACTAGAATCTTTATCCAGCAGATCTATGCATTGGTTATTTCATTTATTCATTCATTGATCCAGTTTTTTTTTTTGTTCATTAGAGATGATGCTTATCTGATAAAGACAGATTGTTTGCTCAGTGATTATTCTTTTGTATTGTTATTTGGCAATTCTTCTTGAAAATATTGATTTTGCGCTTTATATTTGTATATCACGCCTTTAACAATTTGTATCTGTGATATCCTCTATCCAGTACCTGAAAGGCTAGCAATTTGTATACAAGATTATCTAAAATGTTTCAACTTTATAGCCCAACTTTATCAAAATCATGTTCAGCGTGTTGTTTTGTGCTAAAGGATGCTGAAAGTATGGCAGGGAATGCTAGTATTCTCTTGTTAAAGTAGTAACTCCTTGTAAAACTACAGTATTTGTATTATTATTATTCGTTAGTAATCTAGAGTATTTACATCTTACAGGATGTAATGGACCCTGCTCCTAGATGCGTATCAAGGTTGGACTCCCTATTGTAGAATACCCAGTATATTGTTGGGGTACAATAACAATCACTCTTAAAGGGGGAGACATGCTAGAACAAGAGGTCTACACATCTACATAACTATAGGTTCTGACATTTAGATGTAAATGAAGAAAGTTTTACTTGGTAGATGAATGGAAAAGCCTAACATTAGAAGTGGAAGAGGCTAATACAGTGAGGGAATTTAAACATTCATGAGATATGCATAAAACTATCCTGAATCGAAGACCAAGGAATGATTAAGGCTGAATCCATCAGGTCAGGAAATATGGACAGACTAAATGGGCCAAGTGTTTTTCGTTGAAGATCAAAATCTATGTTTCTATATTCCAATCCATCCTATGGGATATTTGGAATACAAGTTATCTATCTTAGTTACTATATGTGTTTTGGGCTGCAATGTTTAAAGTGCCTGTTGGACTGTGATTCCCTTTACCCTTAACCATCTATAATATAATCAGGGATAAAATAAGTTGACTAACCAATGCCGGGTTTATATCAGAACTGGGTTAAATAACACAGAAAATCAGTTTAAGATCTTGCCTAGGTATAACTGATAGGAGTTATAGTTCATTTTTTTAGTGGCAGGACTAGTGGTTTTCCAGTGTTAGCCTGTCTAAAATTTTGCACACACTTTATATGGATAAATATTTTGGTACAGCCATCCATATAATTGGAATATAGTATTAAGTCTGACAATGCACTATATATATTTATTATAAATTAGTATTATCTCTTTCTGTATTACAGCACAGTTATTTTTTTATACAACAATTTATTCAACATTATTTACATATGATGATATGGCCCTATGCTAAATCAGTCACTGGTGTCACATTGCTCTTCATTGTATAGTACATTTGGAAATGGTCTATAAAAGGCAGCCTCTTGTCATACATTTCTAATAACATTCTAAAGCACTTGCAGACAGTTCATCAGTAATTGCATGGGGGGGGGGGATTAATCTAACTGCTTTAATAACAGCAAAGAAGCGTTCTTGTCCCTAAAGAGCTGAAGTGGTTAAGGTAAGGTTGACCTTGTTCAGGAAAACACTTTGTGTATTATTGATCAAATTTCCAGAAATTCAAAATAAATCATAGAGAGTGACTGCTTTTGCAGCATGGGGGGAAACAAGAAGAAAGATGTGTACTTTACAATGTAAAACAGCTGGAACAGAGATGTCTGCATAGGGCTTCCAATGATGCCATTCTTTGAGCTCTCTATTTTTAGATAATATCATATCTCTTACTGTTCAGTACATCTCTAGTACCAAAATGTGGTGAAAAAATATTATTATTAAGCTTAATGTTATATGTGAAGCATATATCCATGCATATTTTCACATAACACTTGTGAAACCAGAGGAAATAGCCACAGTACTCACCTGCAAAAATGATGTAGTGAATTTGCATTGGTCATTGAGTAATCAAGCTATGCATTCCAACCTAAATTCTGTGGGCACTGGTAGTAAGTGGGCATACGGTGGCAAGCCCCCAAATTGGACCAGACTGGACCAAATTCTCTCACCAAGACCCAAAGAAACTACAACTAATGGGAATTGCCCTTTAACAACCATCCAAGATTAAGGATCCATTTCGCTGGTAGTTTCAAAGCTTCTATTTGTATTGGAGTTAACAGAATAGTTATACCTCTGTGTTTAGAAATTGCACACACTCTAGCTCATTTCTAGCACTTACAGTATGTGCATACAGTATGTGTACAGTATGTGCATACAGTACATATAAACAAATTCACTATTGCTACCTTTGCCAGTTATATATGAGTTACAGTCAAAAGTGGCCAAACTAGCATATCTAATTAAATTTTTTCTCCTTACTTCACTCTTCTTCTCCTTACTTCACATGGCAACCAATCAACAACAAAAAGCAACGTATTTATAGCATAAACATACAACAAAATCCATTGTTAGAAAATAGAGGACTTACCTATATGAACCTTCAGACTGCGAGTTTTGAAAGAACATAGACCTAGTAATTGCTCTTTTTTTAATTTGACTGTTTATATACTGTCACAATTAAAACTGACAGGTTCTAATACTTTATACTCAATAATTGTAGGAATACTAAGAAATTCCTCCCAAAGTACAGCATGGAAATGGAGCTTGGAAGCTCTCCATTTTTATTTGTCATGAATCTTTTCTACCCACCTATCTGTTCCTCGTATATAAAAATAATTTATGTTAAAGACAAAAAAAATGATGTTCAACATTTCAACAATTTATGTAATTAGCCAATTTTTTTCAAGTCAGTTCCATGTGGCATTTGTATAGTCTCTTGTATTCATTGAAAATAATGAAATAAGACTAAGCAGAATCTGACAACTTGGTTTTGTTGCATAAACTCAGGGTCATAAACAGAGCGGTCTATTAACTAAAAAGTTTTTCAAGTTAAGTGTCTCAATTAAATTTGCATGCACTCACATAATACAACTCGCAGAGCAACTTACATATTTGTTAAGATGCAGATTGAGAAAGGGGGGTTTCTAAGCCCCTTATGATCCAAGTGAGGAATGACAGGCTTCCCCTCTTCAACCATCCCTTATGCAGTGGCGTGGGCTAATAATTTACCCATGTGGGGTCATAGAGTCCACCTATGCCCCCCTGACCCCCTTCTAGTGTAATAGGTGCAACATGATATGATATTTAAGAAACATAGGCAGGTGTGTGTTTGGGTGGGGGATGGGGGTAAGGTTCATCCAACAAATCATTTGGATGCCACAAAGGCAGGCAGTAAAAATCAAGTACAACCTGAAAAAACTTACCTTTTTGATGTAATTTGGCATTGCCAAGCGATAAACTTGTGTCCTTATATTTGGCTTAGGGAAAGGGGTCATGACAATAGTTATATAGTAAATAATCCTTTCTCAGTGGCAGTATATTCTAAAATGCTCACTGGTTCCATGGGCGTATGTTTATATAGTCCTGTGCACCAACAACATGCAATGGCTAATGGATGCATTACATCGTCTTTTGACTGAAATGAAAATGTCAGTTTAAAGTAGTTTTAATTAACAAAAATAGTTTGCTCTTGTTTGATACTATTAATTATTTAACTGATAAGATAAATCCCCTTTATCAGTGTGCTGATAAAAAAATCCAAGAATGGAGGCACATCCCAACTAAACACTGTGAGATAAAATCTCAGCGAGCTTAAAGAAATGCAGTGACACTGATACAATTCCAAGATTAGATAGAAGTTGCCAAAACTAAGGTACAGTGATGGCATATAGCATGATGGAATCCCCAATATTTATGTGTGTGTACTGTGGTCCTCCAGAGGCTGACCAACCAAGTTGTCTGATTCTATTTCCAGCCCAGGTATGGCTTATGCTTTTTTATCATTTACTGAACAAGTCCAAGGCAGGTATTGGTATTGATCCAAGACTCAGTCTCAGTATATATATTAGAATTATAAATCAAAAAATGAAGCTTCAAACACAGAAATTAATACCCTATCCAGATAAACCTCACAGATTCTGTGGTCTGCACCACTTATGATATTTATAACATTAACTATATCTTGTTCTCAGTTGGCATTATCACACATCAGCTGATCTACAACACCAAAATCACTTTCATTTTTTCGTGTTCTTAACAGCAGAAGAAACCTGGGAATGTGTTTAATTAAAATTATGTTAATCATTGTTAATTCAATTTTAACACATTCTAGGAGTATCGTTAAGGTCGGTCAATAAAGTTTTGTTCAAAATATGAAATTATTATTAACCGTTAGTTATAGCTAAAACTTTATTCTTTGTCAAATGTTTTAAACAAATCCAAATCAAGATCTCACTATAGTATAAGTATAAAGAACTAGTTTACTCATGTTGGAGGCAAGGTTCCACAGAGGTCCACTGAGGTTAGGAAGAAATGGTACCTACACCAGTATTTTACTTTGATTAAAGCATAAAAACTGAGAAACATACAATATGACAGCAGATCACCATCATTCGGCCCATCTGGTCGGCCCAGCATGCTGAAGGTGCCAGAGGACACCATCAAGTTTATCTACTTACATGTACTTGGCTGGGCCAAACTAATTTTACTAAAATGCCCAAGTGAAAATAGACAGGGAAATACTGTTTAATTAATAATAAATTAGTATCATCATTTATCAAATAAATTACACGAGGTGTCTAAAAAAATCTACAACCAATATTTAGAATATTTAAAGTCCTATTATATCGTAACAGCCCGTTAGTAATTTGCTGTTTTTTCATTTACGGACTCTCTACTTGTTAACTTGAAATAGCAAAATATTTTTGACAGCTTTATGATTACAGTTACTTATGATTCCCCTGCTCTTAAAAACAACCCTTGTGTGATGATGATGAGTTTATGTCTAATGACTAACAATTTGTGAGCGCTTTAAATGAGTTCATTATATTTCTGCATCACAGGTGAGTTATTTTTTAAATTACATTTTGCCATAGTCCATTAAGATATAGCGGCTCTAACAAAAATATACTTTACTTTGTTGATGCACTGTAGCCTACATCTTTTAGGCCAACGAGGAATGTGACTGTTGTAAATGCACAGAGCCACAGCCAAAAACTCAACCAGATGGGGACTGTTGGCAACCACATTGACTGTCAAAATGAAACTACATTGTTTTATTTTTGTATAGTTGCATTGTAGCTCCTTTCCCTCCCAGTATAATATACTGTTGGGTACTTAATTCAGCATATAATATACATGAAAAGATTGGGGTATTAGCTTAGAGAGTATAAACAACTGTTTCTTTTAAACTAAGATAAATATCTTTCTCTTTCGTACTAGCTTTCAATCGATAGATTAGATAGAAAGATAGATAGATAGATAGATAGAAAGTAATTGTGTTTTTAAAATATTTTGTTTAAACTCATTACCCCAAAAATACTGCAAACAATTACAGTAATCTTAAAACCAAGTATTATGTCTCCTGGGTTTTGGATTTATTCACAATTTAAATGTCGAATTTTGATAAGTATCACAGATTGCTCGCTGTCCCTGACTATGCTGGTGGCATTTTACCAGAGTAGACATATGAAATAAAGTGACTCTTATCCCTAGAGCTTCTGTCTTTACTGGAGACATGAAGTCACAACGGTATAATTATTTCTGCATTACACATATCAGTGCCTGCAAAATTAAATAAGTATGCCTGTTAAGAATAGATATTAGTTGACAAAATCGTCACTGCCTGCATTGGATTCATGGCACAGCTTTCATAACCATCTATAAATTCCAGGGTTCCGTAAGCTATGACCCCATTTACAATATGACGAAAAATGCAAGATCAAAGAAGACACTTCTTGTTTTCTATATTTTCAACCACTCAATACAAAGAAAAGAAGATCAGAGCAAGGCCTGATATTGTAAAACTACATATTTTTACTCCCTTAATTCAAAGTCTAAAAATACTGTTCCATGTTTAGGTGTGACTTAAGAGTCTTTTGATACTTCAAATACGACACAGGTTGTTCGACATTGTAGAAAATCCATAAACTGTGATAAGGAGCCAACCTGATGGAATTCTTGGAGATGACAACATTCTCCTCTATTTATTTAATAATTATCTTTACATTGCAGTGATAATTTATCATTTAATATTTAAAACAAATATTTATATATATATTTTTTTATTGAACTCATTTCCTTTCTTAAGCATGTTCTGTTTTGTGTCTTTAGAGTAGTGTAGTGATTAGTAACAAGTCGGTTTAGAGAAAGATTTTGACATACAGAAGGCTTGGGTTTGTGTAAATCAAATTAAATGCAGATTAAATGAGAGCAAGATAAAGAGCTCAATTAATTTGAGTGCAGCGGGAAGAAATACTTCTTTTATAATTTCTGATAGTAAATGGTTAAATAATATACAACATATATAGAGCTCAAGCTATTTTATGATTCTACATCTTACACATTTACAAAGTGCTGTGACAATGCAGACATATTTTAGTAATCCTATACCAGTTAATGTCTCTATAGTCATGAAAAGAACTGTGATTTTTATAGTAAATATTAGGCATTCATTTTATTTAGCCACAGATAATGCATGTGCCAGTTTACAAAGTTATTGATGCACATTAATAATATTAATTGGAACATAATACCCAACCCTCCATTTGATATATATATATATATATATATATACTCTTATTAGCTGGATTTCTGGCTATGACTTGCACCAGTCCTCTACTAACTCTACTAAGATTCATTTGCCCCTCTTAGGGCTCAAGGACTTGGATATAGCTGTATTGGTCCAAAAGGGGATTGAGTCCTTTAGTCAAAGGTAATAACTATTAGTGGGCCAACAAAGAAAAACCTTTTACGATCTCAGAGGTTTATTCCTCATAATAAGGAGAGGCCTCTGAAGTTATTTCTATGTTGGCCCAATAAAAGGTATCACATTAGACGAAGGCAACAAATTCTATCTCACACAATATGAGCAAAAGTGTGTGGACACCCCTCTTAATTATTAAGTGAACAGGTTTATAAAATCAAGCACCTAGGCATGCCATCTCCATAGACAAACATTGAGAAAGGTGTAAGAATGGGTCATACTGAAGAGCTTAGTGACTTTAAACGTGGCACTGTCATAAGATGCTACTTTTGCCACAAGCCTTTTCAGGAAATTTCTGCCCTGCTAAATCTGCCCTGGTCCACTGTGATATTACTGTGAAGTAGAAGCTTCTAGGAGTAAAAACAGCTTAGCCATGAAGCAGTAGACCCCTGTAGCATCACTCATTACAGTTCCAAAACTGAAGCAGCATCAGCACAAGCACTGTGTGTTAGTAGTTTAATGATTTCCATGGCCGAGTAGCTGCACACAAGTCAAAGATTATGTTGCACAAGTGTCGGCTGGAATAGTGAACACACTGCCACTGAACCCACTGAGCAATGGAAACGTGTTCTCTGGAGGTATGAATCATGCTTAACTATCTGGAAGTCTGATGAGTGAATCTGGGTTTGTCAGATGCCAGGAGAACACTATCTACTGGAATGCATAGTGGCTACTGTTAAGTTTGGTGAAGGAGCAATAATGTTCTGGGGTGCTTTTTAGGGTTTGAGCCCCTTAGTTCAAGTAAAGGATAAAGTTAATACTACAGCATACAAAAAATAAAAAAGACATTTTAGACAATTGTATGCTTCCACCTTTGTGGCATCAGTTTGGGGAGGGCCCTTTCCTGTTCCAGCAGGACCATGTCCCTGTTAGCAAGACAATGTCCATGAACACATGGTTTGACGAACTAGGGGAAAACTAGCTACACATGTAAGTAAGTTTAGCAATGCAAAGGATGGGGCTAACCAGATATGTTGATGTTGCTAGCTCCAAATAGCCTGACATTAGCAGGGAGAAGGATGTGGATGTGGCCAAATACTGCTCCCTTGCACAGAGAAAAGGGGTAGTGGCTCATGAGCTGGTGCAAGGAACAATTCATCCAGAGACCTTGCATCAAACCTGGAGAGTTCTCAGGTATGGGACTATATTGTTACCCAAGCATCATAAATCTACCAGTGTATGTTGCACCTATGTATATCTTTAGTTATTGGGATACAATACGTATTTTATCTGTGAAAGAATTTTCACCGTGATTCCACATACTTGCACAATTGTAGAAAACGTGTGTTTAAATGAAGAAAAATTAAGTATGAGCTTGATACATACTGTACTCTGGGGGCTCATTCCTTGTTTAAAGTGTGTAACAGAAGCACCTTATGTTGCTAGAACATGTGTCAGTTCCCATGAGACTAGATTGTTGCGTCCATGCTTTAAAGCGTATAACTTTATACTCTTTGTATAACTACAGCAATAACAGAGAATGCTAAGGATATACTCCTGTATATCTACTAGGCATTCTTACAGGGACAAAATGAGAAATGTAAAATAGGATTCCAAATTCATCTAAGGAATTACAGCTCTGTGTATTTTAAGTTTTCTTCCCACAACCATCTGGCACTGGTCTTTTTCTCAAAAGTGAGGTACCTGTGAAAGCAGATTCATTTTATTAGTGTACAGACAGTTTAAAATGATCTTTAAAGGACTCTTTTCTTAATTTAGCACAATCAATAGATATTTGTAGGTAGTGTTTATTCCTTTGACTAAATCTAGAAATCAGAAAGGTTTGTGTTCGCAATTTTACTGAAATAAGTTAATAAATTGAACAATAAGCTATATAAGATGGGTTATAATTAACATGTATGGATTTACTATTCTATTTACTAAAAACGTAATGAAGAACCTTTGTGCCAGACTGTCTGGTGACTTCCTGTATTTCTCTAGAAGGTAGCAAATGTTTTTTTGTTTTTTTTATATTTCGTGATTTGTCTCGTGATTTGCCACCTTCTATATTAGGGTAATTAAAAAAAAATGTTTTTATTCTCATAGAAAACTCACAACCAGCAAAGTTTAGGAATCTCATGTGAATTCCCATGAGATGCAAAAAGGGCATTTCCTTGGCATGTGGAGCATTTTGCGTTTTCCAGTCTGAGACCAGTGCTTTTACCAGCTACGTTAAATATAAATTGTAGTAATCATTACTACATTTAAGCATTCTCTAATTTAACTATGTATATCTGATATACAAATATTTAACTGTATTACTGTGTAAATTAATTTCTCTTAAAATGTATGTTAGCTTTAGGTAGATAGACCCTTACGTCTTCTGGCGTATAAAACATTAGGACTGGGGGATACTTCAAATCTAACACAACAAAGAGACAATGTTCTTATGCTGATAATTAATATAACATTGTCAGGCAACAGTTGCTTTCATATCCATTCTAGAACCTACTCTATGATCTTTGTTGTGTTGTTATGACTATGTGTTGTCATTTTTTGCACTTGAACCCTAGTAACCTTTATATCCTTCCTTTCCATGACTCTGTGTTTGACATTTTCATTAACTTTAACTGTTAGCAGCTATAGAGACATTAAGGAAGTATTCTCTACAATGTACTGGGAACGTCAACAGGTTATTACTGCATCCCCAGAGATAAAATCTATCTTAATCTAATTTTACTGTGAACCTAATAAACCTCATCTTGTGGAATGTGGTAGGATTTCAAAATATCTTGTTACATGATAGTAATAATCATAGTCTTAGATATCATGTTTTTCGGCCCCAAATTTGCAAGGTTTTGGCCCCAATTTTTCAGCACTGAGCAATGATTTTTTCCTTCACAATTTTAATCTAAATGTATATTGGTGGGAGCGGGAATATGAATTCTTAGTTGACCTTTCCACTCTTGCACTTTAGAAGTTCTACTTAAAATACAAAGTGACCTCTCCATAAACCGCTGCAGATTGTAATCTAAACAATTTTACATTAAAATTCAACAGAAATCAGAAAATCTATGTGCTACAGAGCAATTAATTATTAATAGATTGGGCACGTACTTAATGCATAAAATATATCATCTTATAGAGAAATACAGCATTATGTGCAAGCTAATTGTGATTTTATAAATTAAAAGGTGGCAATTCACATCAAATGGAGGTCAGCGTTGCCTGGTGTCCTTAACAGCTGCTTTCTGCAACAAGGTATGTAATCTAATTAAGTTAAAGGGACACCTCAGCCATCATATGCACTTTAATTCTCATGGTGTCTGTAAATTTCCCCCTATAGATTTGCCCATATCCTCCGCCCTAGCTCTATAGAGCTTCACGTATTTGATATACTTAGTCCATCAGCTCTAGTGTGTCCAGACTCCTGCAAAGAGTATTGATTTCAGCCACATTGATATCAGCAATCAGTGGAATGAATCTGTAGAGGAGGAGGGTGAATGCAGCTACAGGGCTGTGGCTTCTACTACTATATTTTATTTTTTGAGATATGCATAGTAAAGTACTCGGCGGGTACTTTATTATTATTATTCTTTAGTGGAGCTGTCAAAAACAGTCACCCAATATTATGCCTAGGAATTCTCTTAACCCAAATATCTAAATTCCTCCACCAAATGCAAAATCATTACCTTATAAAGGTTTTCAATGCTATTTTATTTTAAAACTTTAAAAATACTTTTAACAGTAAATTATACTGCGATGCTTTGTGCTTCCAACAGTTTTTATGCTTTTCATTTCAATCTACAGAAAATAAAGTTAATTAAATTTACATTGATTTTTTCTATAATCCATTCTGCCTACTTTTATTATTAATGGATAATCATTTCTTTATCAACTTCAATACCACTATCTTCTTTAATACACCCTTGCTAGACGTACTGCATAGTATTTGCGTGTTTCAACAAGTACAACTGGAACAAATCTAACCAAATGCAAGTAATGGTTTTATCAACCTTTCACAAATTTCTCTGAATAGCAACCCTTATTGGAACTGGATGCATTGTCCAATCATGAAACACCATGTTCTACAAAAAGTATAATTAGGTAATACTGAGGCTAATAACTCACAGGAAAATAACAAAATATTCTATATTACTTTTCATTATTTTACAGTGTAGTTAGGCATGAAAAGCAGTAATAGCTAAGGTTCATCTGTACAAAAGTATTGAAATATAATGAGCCAAAGCACTAAATATAAGGTTATAGGGGACTCTAGATTTTCAGGTGCACAGATGCCAGGTCTGCATGCAGAAGCTGCACCATATTTAAGCAAAGTACTTTTGTCACTTAGATTTATATGACTACATGAAATGTTATTTGCATGCATCAAAAAACTCTCCATTATCAATATGCCTTCTTCTTTTAATCATATTTTTTCGCATTGTATAATTTCCTTATTCTACTATGCGGAAAGACAAAAATTGTTATAATGACAAATTTTACATTGCTCTGTGTTTTATATTTAAATTTGAATAACCGATATCATATGTTACTATTTTATAATTAAAGTAGCTAAAAATACAACTAATAAAAAATAAATATACTCAATATAAAAACTGGATAGTATGGGCCTTGCCTGCATGCTGCTTATTATTTAAACTGGGATACCAATAGTTTTATTAGCAGCTAGATTCTATTGCTTTGACACTGAGCAAATCACTGACCTTTGAGGTCCTGTCGTGATTGCAGGTCCTTTTGGTTTTGTAAGTTTATGTGAGGATATCATTAGTATTGATGGACAAAAAAAAAACAAAAACAAGAAAACACTGCCCTCTAGTGCTTAAAGAAACAACTGCAAATGTTTGCAAAGGAAGGAAACATGATGATCACAAGCCTATGCAGTATGTGCTTCATCATTGTATACCATGTTGGTTGAAGTGATAAAGTTACAATATAATGAAAATGCTTCATATCATAGAGGCATGTCAGGGGGACATATAAAATAAAGGTTATATGCAGTATATATACACCAATCAGCCATAACATTATGACCACCTGCCTAATGTTGTATAGGTCCCACTTTTGCCATCAAAACAGCCCTGACCTATCGAGGCATGGACTCCACTAGACCTCTGAAGGTATGCTGTGGTATCTGGCACCAAGATGTTAGCAGCAGATCCTTTAAGTCCTGTAAGTTGCGATGTGGGGCTTCCATGGATGCATCCTGGTGCCATGTGTTCTCCAGCTAAGTCATCCACATGCACACGGCCAGCCATGTGAGGTAACCCCCCCCTAAATTATCAGACCAGGCCACCTTCCTCCATTGCTCCGTAGTCCAGTTCTTATGCTCACATGGCCATTGTAGATGCTTTCGACAGTGGACAGGGGTCGACATGGGCACCTTGAATGGTCTGTGGCTACGGAGCCCCTTATACAACATACTGCAATGCACTGTGTGTTCTGACACCTTTCTTTCAGAACCAACCTTAACTTTTTCAGCAATTTTTGCTGTAGTACCCAGCCTTTGCCTTTGCCCCCCACTTGCATCAATGAACCTTGGCCACCCATGACCCTGTCGCCTGTTCACCGCTCTTCCTTCCTTAGACCACTTTTGATACCTACTGACCACTGCAGACCATGAACACCCCACAAGAGCTGAAATTTTGTAGATGTTCTGACCCAGTTGTCTAGCCATCACAATTTGGATCTTGTCAAAGTCACTCAGATCCATAAGCTTGCCTATTTCCTTCTTTTAACACATCAACTTTGAGGATGAAATGTTCACTTGCTGCCTAATATATCCCACCCACTGACAAGTGCAATGATAACATTATCAGTGTTATTTACTTCACCTGTCAGTGGTCATAATGTTGTGGCTGTCTGATTGGAGAGTCTGGGTTTGGAGGATTCCAGGAGAACGTTTCCTGCCCGATTGAATTTACCAATCGTAAAGTGGAGTTGAGTAAAAAAAATACCTTAGAATGTCTATGTTCAGGAAACAGATGAAGTATTAATTAGTATAAAACAGTGTGGTGAAATGGGACACAACTGCCATAAAAAAATTTTTGCATCATACTTTTTCATACAATTTTTTAGGACTTAAATTTGAAATGAGCTAAGTGCTTTATTTTAAAAAACTAAAATTGAATGAAAACAAAAATGAACTACCATTTCCTCTATTTTCTATCTCATTATAGTAAATATGGTTAAAAATAATTTTTACTCATGAAATGTGTATGGTGAGATTAGGGAATTAGCATGGATTTTCTTACAATAATACAATGTCTATGGTATTTTATTTAATTCATAAAGAGTGTTTTCAGAATGACAACACCTCTGGACTCTATGCTACCATATTATATTTATTGTGAACAGAAGGCTGTGTCTTACATAGGGCTTGACATATTAACATATTAACAATTTAGAACAATCCTCTAGATTGCACTATTTATGAAACACAATAGGATTTAAATGGTTTTACATATGTATGCAAAAAATTTAAATGAATAAGTAGTTGTTGTACATTGTATCCTACTATAGAACCAAATTATGAAATATAACATTATTTTAGGAGTTTTATTATTTGCTCGTCTGCAGGCCAGTTTCAGACTTTCTTCCTATGCTTTTTGACTTATTAATATGATAACGCTTTGCATTTTGATTATCTGATTTCTAGATTTGATTTATATGAATCAATACTTTTGAAGGTCAAATTGTGTATGCTGTGTTTCTCTTTTTGCATAGCTATGAGCTATGAATATGAAATTCTGGTCAAAATAGCAATTTCAGTGTCAGGAATGCTATGAATTTTCATTGGATTATAGTCTAAGTGTTCTGGAGTTACATGTAGTAGCAATTCGGTTGGAAAACTGTATAATCTGATATTGCATTCTAATACTTTTCCTGTTAAGGGATTAGAGCACATGGTTAGCAATAGAAACAAATTTTTTATTTCATAATTTAGATACCTGTTTAATTGTTCCTTATGCTTATGTTTTACAGGTAGTGATACATCTCTATGGTGACCAGCTTTACCTTCTTCCAAATGCAGCAGTCAGCTGCTGCAAAGATCCACAGATACATGTATTTTTAATAGATCTCAGTTTATAAGCTTTACTATTAATGCCGTGCAATGGTCACATAAGCTTATTGGAAGGAGTGCAAAGTCACTTCTGTGTTCTTCTTACCTTGACACTTTAATATGAACCCATAAAGACACAGCACTGAAATCTTACAAAACAAAAAATGAATCTATTTATAAAGCTACGAAGAAGCTTCCGAACACTAGTAATACTCTTAGCCACCTTCTGCCTTGTGAGTATAGTCGTTTCTGCTTACTATTTGTACTCTGGCCCCAAGCACTCAATAGTACTTATTGAGACAACAGCCCAAACGGAATGTGGTGATATCCATCTGTTACCATACAAAACAATAGAATTGAAGACTGCTAAACCAGCTGGTACCTCCAAAAAAGATCTCATGGTGTTACTTTTTGTAGAGAGTCAATACTCTCAGCTTGGCCAGGACATTGTAGCAATTCTGGAATCAAGCAGATTTCAATATCACATAGTTATTGCACCTGGGAAAGGAGATATCCCTCCTCTTACAAAAGACGGAAGAGGTAAATATGCAATTATTATATATGAAAATATTTTGAAGTATGCAGCGATGGACTCATGGAACAGAGAACTCTTGGAAAAATACTGCGTTGAATACAGCGTTAGCATTATTGGTTTTCATAAAGCAAATGAAAATAGTCCACCTACTACAAGATTGAAAGGCTTTCCATTACTCCTTTATAATAATGTTGCTTTAAAGGACTGTTTTGTAAATTCAAATTCCCCAATGTTGCACATAACTAAATCTTCGGCAATTGAGGAAGGACCTTTGCAAGGAGAAGACTGGACAGTTTTCCAATACAACCATTCCACGTACCAACCTGTTGTGTCAGCTCAGTTGCAAATACCTGATAAATATAATAATATTTTATCAAATTCAATCCCTCATGCCATGGTAATCCAGGATCTAGGCCTTCATGATGGAATTCAAAGAGTTTTATTTGGCAACAACTTGAACTTCTGGCTACATAAACTAATTTTTATAGATGCAATATCATTTTTGTCTGAAAAGAAACTTACCTTACCCTTGGACAGATACATTCTTGTTGACATAGATGACATATTTGTGGGAAAAGAGGGAACTAGAATGACTGCAAATGATGTTAAGGTAAGACAGTTATACTCATTGGACTTGCTTCTTGGTCTAAACAATGAAAGTGATATTTGTTAACATTTAAGGGTAGTTTTGCAATTGCTTGCATTAGTTTATACGTTTTTAACTTATATATAAATAAAGCTTTAACATACTTTAGACTTTTCCTGTGAACATACGTTGGTCTCTTATGGCTCTCCATTTCTTGCTCCTTATGAGAAGTGCAAGGTCAAGCTGGAAGACACGGCTAGCCATGCATATTGGCAATAAACTTAAAAGTGGTGGACTGTAGGTTGAGCCAAATACCATTCCTCCTGTATGTAGATGAAATGCTTCTTTGATGGTCTAGTAATCAGCTCTGATTTCTGTAGTCTCTGTGCCAAACACAGAGTGTTCCCAGGTATTCCAATGAATGGTACATATGTTTCAATGGGCTGCACAAATAATCTAATATGTGTTATTAGATAATTTAATAACATTAATTATAATAGATAATACTATTCTCACTGGGCTAGACAGAAGGTGGGGGTTAAAGTGGCTAATGAAGGAACAAGATCCCTAATTTTGGCTATTATGTTGTATGTGTGGATTTATATTATTTGGTTAAGATGGAACAAGCTATGTATGCATATAGGTATTTATTACAAAATTGTATCGCGGTGGTAATTAAGAATTACCATGAACATTTTTATCAATGCATTAAATTATTCAATGTAACTTTTCCTACTTACCAAACATGATGAATACACATGAGTAAGAATAGCATTTCCAATTTCCAAAGGATTTATGACTCCTTATGTTATCGCTGAAGATTGGTAAAAACTGAAAAATGGCAGAAAATTACACTTTCTGTCTTGTGGAAACTGTTTCCACCCAAACTTTCCACGGCCAGGTATAACACATGTCATGACTTGTGTATTTGTGCCACTATATATTCATCATTTCACTTCTTCAGTCTGCTCTGTTTCCTTGGGAGAGTTTGTGACAAAAGCCAGGAGGTATTTCATGTTGAACCTTCCTGTTGATCCAGAATAATCTTCTTTTTCAGCAACCCTTTATTAGACCAGTGTTTCCTAAAACTGTATTTGTACAGTCATTGTAAAGTATCTAAAACGATGATTCCTATAGAACAAGTTTGCATGCTACCTTTTCCAACATGAATGATGGCAAGTTAACTATAACAGGTCTACGTCAAAATAGTTCCAACCAAGTATAATAAGTACAGCAGAATGAGAACAATCACTTGACACGTTTTGCACACATATACCAGATGGCACATTGGATTAATTTCACTATTATTTATTTATAGGATAGCACTCGTATTCAACATTTACACATTATAGTCACTTATTTTCATATTTTCTTTGTATTTTCCATCCATCTAATTTGCCATATGGTACATATTACTCTCTTGAGGCTGAATTTCCACTTTAAGGGGTTTTACAAGGCTGAAACCTTTCCTTATCGATTGTATATCAATCAGTTCAGCTATTTTGGGGCATAACCTACCCTTCAAAATGTAGGAGGAGTCATGATTATTGATGACATTTTTACAATGTAAGGAATGCCTTACAATATGGCATTGGCACATCAAGAGATGGTTCTGGTTTTGCGGTGGTGTGTTTTGCTCCATGTGGATGTAAATGAAATGCTTAAAAGCATTAGATTGACACTTTCTAGTTTTGTTTCGTTCTAGTTGCTTTTACACAAAATTTACAAAGCCTTTCTCGTTTGTATCATGATGCTAGTCTGGTGAGGAATTTGGCCCAAAGCATGGTCAAAATATTTATGTTGTAATATAGTTTTTTTATATATATTATATAGAAAAGTGTTGGTAATCATTGTAATACATTGAGTCATGTTTGATAAAGTAATCTGATCTAATTTAATCTATCCAGTTATCTATCTATGTATCCATCCATCCATCAATCCTAAAGCTAGAAATGAAGGCATTATCAAAAATGGTTTTACTATAATTATAACTGCCAAACACAAAAAGTAATTGAACTTACTTAGATAAGTAGGCATATGTAAATGTGGCTTAAGTGTAAGAGTCACTTTTAATAAGCATCTATCTCTTGGAAAAGGCATTTTGCACTATTACAGAATCAAATTAGAAGCTGGCAAGTGCAGTTCAGATGAAGAAGGAAAGCAAAGGTTAATGTATTAGAACATTTTGCAGAATGTGCATTTATATTCGAGCAGTGTAAATTGCCATGTGATGGTCATTTAGAGAAATGTTTAATAAAGATGTATAGGGAGCTGAAATTGGGCTTCACCACATATTTTTTATTTATTTATTTTAATGTCTGAATCCACATTCACATATTAATCCATGGTCTACAACAGAATAAGTTAGGAATATAAAATGTTCAGGCAGGGATATTGCACATCTGAATTCAGTATTAGTATGCAGTACACATTTTACTAGAGCAGAATTTTCAATAAAATTTGCAAATATGTAGAACTCATGGCAGTACTGAACAAAAACTGAGATATTAAAGGACATTGGACATTAAAAGTAAGCAAAATTTAACATGTTTATCTCATGCGAGTATCGCTTTGAGTTTAATTGCTGCCCACAACTTCAACCTAGCTGTAGCAAGGAATATAAGGCTATACATTATGGGGAGTTTGGGAAAGATTAAACATCCACTAGTCCTTATGATTAAGGAACTGGACATCCCCTTCTCCCATTTATACTTACAAGGTGATCTCAGACACAAAACATTCCCTGACCTACTATACTCCCATTCCACAGGACATGACATGGAAAGAGGAAGAGGATCCTTTCACGTTTATGCATATAGTATCTGAGCACCCCTGACATGAAAGACTTTAATATAAATTTATTGATGTACTATGTGGGACAGAAGTGTAACTAATAAAGTTAAGTGGATCACATTGAGGTTATCACTAATCTGTGAGTTATTTGCAAAGGCATGCGACTGCCAAGTTTCTGGTGAGAGCATGCAAGAGATTGCAATGACAACTTGCATGTCCTTGTCTGTAATTTTTTTTACAAATAAAAGGGGGTGACAATTGACCCTACGACATTTTGAGAAAGAATAGTGTATTTTCTTTACACAGTTTATAAACCATATTTGTTTTTTGTTGTTTCTATGTACCGGTATATTATATTGATTTTTTAGGGCTTTAGAGCACATATATGCTAAAACTCGGAGCTCCTAGAAAAACATACCCCCTAAGTGTGGTCTACTTTCTATTGGACAGTCTTGATTTTTGGCACTTTCCTGCTGTCTTTTTTGTTGGCAGTGAGAATCATGGGCCATTTGAGGACGTCCACTCATCTCCCCTGACTCTCTTCTTCATCTCATCTCTCCTATTTCCGTCTTCAGGGATGAGAAAAATCTATTATATGTCAGTTAGCCAGTAAAGGTATCATCTTTATCAAATTGTCTTTCTCACTTTCTGTTCCTAACACTGTAAAACACTTTACCTTATATTAACGTATTTGCTCGATTATAAGACGAGGTTTTTTCCAGAGCAAATGCTCTGAAAAATACCCCTCGTCTTATAATCGAGGTCGTCTTCTAATCAGACCTCATTCTGCTGGGGCCGTGCTGCTTACCGGGCTTTGGTCGCATCAGCGTCTATGCTACTAGCAGCAGGAGAACAGGAAGCTAGCACAGTCCTCACATAACTCTACCTCCCCCTCCTTCCTCTGGGGGCAGGGCCAGAGAAGTTGCTCGCACAGCCGGGCCCCTGCAGAAGTCTGCGAGTGGGAGATCTGCAGTTCAGGTAAGGGGGTGGGGAGGGTTTTTGAGTAAGTATGTGTGATTAATGGAATGAATGAGTATTTAAATGTTTGTGAATGAGTGTGTGTGTGAGAGCATGGATGTGTAAGGGGGTGGTGGTGGTAGCATGGCATAGGGAGGCTGTAATCACACTACTATCATCCCCATGTTCCAGCATGTACTGGCTGCCTTGGCTTGATAGGAGTGTGATTGCTGTTAGCATATATATATATATCTCCAGAAATGCATTTTAACCCCCTATATGCCACTCAGCCCCATGATATGCCTTTTAACCCCCTATATGCCAGAGTGGCATATAGGGGTATAAGGCATATCATGGGGCAGAGGGGCATATAGGGGGTTAAAAGGCATGTCATGGGGCACAGTGGCATATAGGAGGGTATAAGACATTTCTGGAGGCAGAGTGGCATATAGAGGGTTAAAAGGCACATCATGGGGCAGAGTGGCAAATAGGGGGGTATAAGGCATTTCTGGGGACAGAGTGGCAAGCCTGGGGGCAGATGTGCATAACTGGGGGGGGCAGGTTGGCAAATAAAAGGAAATAATATATATAAATTTTTCTCAATCATAGCTTTTATTAAATAAGAAAATTTTTTTACATGAATTAATATTTACTAGTAAAACTTTTTTCCTATAGGGTAGTCTTATATTCAGGCTTTTTGTTTTTTTCCTAAATTAATATTTTGATTTTGGGGGGTCGTCTTATAATCAGGGTCGTCTTATAATCGAGCAAATACGGTATTAAACATTAACACATGGAGGTACGATAGGGGTGCAGCCAGTATGTTCTTTCTTAGCAAGTGCAGACATAAAGAGATACACTGGAAACAAACTTTGGCCATGATTTTTGAAAATCAAGGGCCAGCTCTGAGTTTAAATAAACGGAGTCATTAAAAAACAAACAATAGTTGGCACATAAACAATATCATTATACAACCTATTTACAGTAGGCATCATACTGACCTTTTCATAGCTGCTAGATTAATATGATAATTAACATGCTTTATATCATTATTACCAGTATTTATTTATTTTTTGTAAAGGACAGAAGAGAACTTTGTTATTTATTGTTCCATCTGGTCTCATGAAATGCAAGTTTCTCTTTTGCCTTTTGTCCTTTACAATGTTTATACCTAGGGGGAAATTTATTTTAACCATGAATATTTTTCTACTTTCTTCTATTTAAACTGGAAGAAACAAACAAAGTCTACCCTGGTCTTTTCATGTGGTTGCCTATGATGTGGAAACTTCAGACATGTCAGTTTAATTTATAGTGAAGACATCAAAAAGGACCTGAGCTGTAAAAATGAGAAGGGCTAGTCCAGAGTACTATATTATCTACATTATGCTACACTTTTCATGTGCACCGAATGGTACTAATTAAGACAAAGTGAGTTGACTATTCATTTCAATCATGTATTATATTCTTTGTATGTTAAATTCACTGCAGGTGTGTGTGTGTGTTTGTTCAGACAGGTTTCTTCTCCATTGCCAATTTGTATTCTACTATAGAGGAGCATTCACCTGAAACATGTCAGTACTTATTTACAGTACATTAGACAGAAGAAAAGTATAAATTGCAGTACAAACATGTCTCAATGGAGCCTAAGAAACTGTGCTTTATTTATTTATTAATTTTGTTTTGAAGTGGCTTCCTATTCCAATGCATGAATAAGGTCACTTTATAATATCATATAAAGCTGAATTTTTGTATCTGTTTGCTTATTGTCAGAAATGAATAAAAAATAAAAATAAATATAACAGTATACAATTCAACAATGATACACTTAAATGCATGTTTGTGATTTCTTCTGTACTCCTCTACATGTTCAGGGTTTTATCCTAATGACTGGACAACATATAGACGAACAAATCCTTGTAATGCCACTGACTGTAGTGTAATCTTTGAATTTGGTTCAATTTTAAGACTCTTAGCTTGCAGTCACATGAGAAATTAATTGTTCTTAGTTATATTGCTGGTTATGGAGTGGTGAATATTGTTTGACTTCAAGGAATTCTCTATCTCGGGACAAAACAGCAGTGCAGATATCAAACCCTCCCAAGTGATTTTAGCAAATAACTGCTTAGTGTAAGCATACAAATTCTACCAAGTAACTATTAAGATTAATAAATAATAATTAAGAAAATGTCCTGTAGAAAGGGTACAGGAGGGAAGCTTGTGCAGTGATGTATGGATGAAGAAGAATGCGAAGGGTGATCATTAGAAGAAATAATGAAGCAACTACAAATAGAGATTCTGCAGTGCAGCGAAAGCCACTCTGGCATGTGGGTATTTCTCGTGGCTATATTACGTTTGTGGTGTTTAATGTACATAAATAAGTGCGTGAACAAAATATGCAACCCCCTGCTTCAGCTTGGCACACAATTTATTAAGCAATGAGAGCATTAATGTAGATTATTCTAGCCTATATCTCTAATCATCCAATTATTTTCCATTTACATATGCTGGTGGACTTCAAATCTCCCAATACTGATGAAAATGATATGGGATTGGACACTAGAATCGTATGCTATTTTTGTGAAAAGATCGTAACCTACTTTAAATTAGACCATAGCTAACATTTTTCTACCAAAAAGGTTTGCTCATTCCACAGAAATGTGGCTAATAATAACAATATGTATATTGTACAAATTATGATGATCAATTTGTAAGGCCATTTAATAAATACACATTTGTATAATACTTCAACTGCACAAATAATGAGCAGAGGTAGACTATACATTTTGAAGGCATGATTAATTCTATTTATATATCATATGCATCTGCTTGTGTCAATAAATGTGTCCTCTATGTATTAATGAGATGACGTTGCATATTATATGGAGTATAATGGAATCTCACATATTTCCATAATGGAATATATTAAGTAATAATACCATGGAAATCTTATGAAATGGGTACTTTACAATTACTCTTCTGAAGCTGTGAAACTTTATTACAGGAATTTGTCATAGTATATCATACCCACCATATTATTAGAAACAGAATTACTATGGTAAAAATCATTCTAACCTCTTGGGTAAGTTTTTGTAACGCAGTCATCCATTTCTTTGATTTATTATGTGAATTTCACATTTGCACTATTTGCTGACTGACCATTGTAACCATGTAGAATACCTAGATGTCTCCAAAAAATCCCTTATGATTTTGTGGGACTGTGAGACTGGACATAATCCAGACATACAACTTTTCCAACAGCTTCTTTCACTAGTAAATTCCATAATATGGGTGGAACTATTACTAAACCACTAATCCTGGTTTCCCACAACCCCCACAAAACATTTGCCCTATCCCCTAGCCCTGGGTAGTACATGCTATGTAAGATCATTTGTCTTTCTACTGTCTGTTTAGATGCTACCAGTCCCGAGGACAATTATTATTATTATTGTTATTTATTGTTTTATATAGCGCCATCAAATTCCGTAGCGCTGTACAATGGGTAGACAGGACATAACAAGCAGTATGTAACATAACAAATTGACTAACAGAGACAACAGGTGAGTAGGCTTCTTCTTTGTATTAAGTCCTAGAATACAAAAACGTGCTTTTTTCCCCAAAAAATATGGATACACATATATTGGGCAAATATAAGGCACATTTGGGAAACAAAAGAACCTGAGGTACAGTAAATTGATATAAGAAGAAGACATATTGGCCACACACATGCCGGTTCTGTGATGAAAAATATATGGGCAAATGGAGGATTGGTGACCAATGGGCCTATTTATAATGTACTATGTATGTGCATAATGTTTCATTCTATAATGGTAGAACTATAATTTAATACACCGTATATATAATGTAATTGTCATTACCATTATAAGTACTTTTTCAACAACTACTCACACACTAAAATACTTAGAATTTAATAGACAAAATCGTGTTCTTTCACTGTGTCGAGAGAATTGCTGTTGTTCCTGAAAGTTATTATAATAAACAATGTGCACTTCTCCAGGGCCAGCACGGTTACTAGAACTCTGAACTCCCTCTACTCCAGTAACTCTATATAGATGAAGGCAGAACTATCAATTTTTCATTGCTCTGCTGCTCTCTTTGAGTCAGGACATAAAAATAGAGTAATGAAGGCTTTAGCTGGCAGGGATAAAGGTGACACTTTCCAGATAGGATTTTGCAGTGTCAGAAAAAAAAATTTGAATTATGTAAAAATTACAAAAGAACAATTTACACCATTTAAGATGAGAAATGCACTTAAAGTACATCTTGATTTCAAGCTTCTGGTATAGGCTTTTTTTGTATACCCAGCAAGACTAGTAAGAAAAATGCATACATTCAGTTACATTTCCTTAACAAAATCTCCTAACATTTGTTTTTATAACTGAATATTTTCAGAAATAAAACAAAAAATTAAAACAGAACAATATCTGGCACATTGTGTAAAAATGTGTGTGTATTATTTATTGCAATACATTTTAATAGTTTTTTTCTCTCTTTACAAATTGTCTTATTCTCTCTTTCTCTTGCTCTCTCTCTCTCTCTCTCTCTCTCTCTCTCGCTCTCTCTCTCTCTCTCTCTTCAGCTTCAGTATGGTTTTCTACTCATGTGGTGTGTGGCTGCATACTGGAACAACTGATCTGCTGGTGGAGCGGCAGTACCGGTAAGCACGCGGGCAGGGCTGGCCCAAGGCAAAATGCCGCCTGGGGCGAATTTTAAAATGCCCCCCCCCTTATCTACCCTTCCTCTCCCTCCGTCCCTGCCGCCCCCCCCATTATCTACCCTTCCTCTCCCTCCGTCCCTGCCGCCCCCCCATTATCTACCCTTTCTCTCCCCCGCCCCCCCTCCCCCCGCCCCTTGTACTTACCTTTCAGCAGTCCTGCGGCGAGTCTCCCTGTTCGGTCTCGGTGCACTCAGCATTACAAGCCGGCACCGAGACCGAACAGGGAGACTCGCCACAGAGGAGAGAGAGAGGGGCGCCGAGCGGGTACTGACAGCTTGGTAAGCGAAAACCACTCGGCACCCCTTTCTCTCTCTTTCGCTTTAAAAAAAAAGGGCTTGGGGCGGCAAAGTGCCGCCCCTTCAAAAGTGCCGCCTGGAGCGGTTGCCCCACTCGGCTCCATTGTCGGGCCGGCCCTGCTCGCGGGCCTACTGGCTGCACTCCTACTGGGCGTATGGCTGATGTGCCCGGTGGCCTATCAAGGCCTGTTTATATCTGAAGCTGTGTGTGTAACAGAAAAAAGGAACTAAAAGGAAGTAATTTATTTACAAAGTTTAATTGGTTCCTTTGTGCTGTTGATTTTCACATTATTTTGACCTGTATGGCTATAGTATACACTCATACCCAAAAACATTTTGAACTCCTTTAACTTTTAAGCATCAGAGGGACACTTGGGTGGTATGCATGAATGTCATAATATAAACCATCATAGCTGCCACTGGAGAATTGCATACATGGTAAATTCATAAAGTAAATATTTTACTGTACAAAGCATATATTTTATTGAGATTAGAAAAGTGCCATTATTATATTTATTTTCCAAAAGACAGTAACTAATGCTTGTTTTTTTCCCTTTTTCAGTCTTTATTCTTGCAGCGTAGGTTATCGTCACCATGTCGCACTAGTTCAATTGGGTATCATCTTAATCTCAGTCTGTGCCATAAACGCCTGCATGTGCATTACAAAGATAACAGAATGCTTATTGGAGACTGAAAACAAAATGTCAAATGTTACAACACTCTCGAATTTATAAATATCCAAAGGCCAGATATTTATTGTTTTTATTTTTTCTTAAAAAAAACTTGTTGCCAAAGCAGGTCTTTATGCAAGTCTGAAATCCACTTTCCGTATCTCTATGCTAGCACTAAGGTGTCATAGAGGTAAAAACTACAAATATGGATGTCATGTGGGCTGTACACACACACTTGCGACCCCTTCTGCTATGTCACAAAATAATATGCATGCAATTGTACCTGCAGCAATCCTGGATCAAACAGAAGGCAGTCTGGGTGAGAAAACATGCTCCCACAGTATCTAGGCATCAACAACAGAAATCCCCAGGAACCAGCAATGTTCATTCTGCATATGCAGTGTTATTATTATAAACATATATGATTTTTTGCCAGAGCATTAAAACTAATTTAGAATTAGTAAGAGACAGTTGATGGGTGGCATCTTCTGGTCCAAGTACCCTCCCCTGGCCCTTGCCCTCACCTGTAACTAACATTTGTAGTAGCAGACACACACAAGTACACACACTACCTCTAAACCATACTTACACGTTCACACTCTTTCTCACACAAACATACTCAATCACAACTCAAACCTCAGTACCTTGCTACCTCACACCTGTAACAGCACTACACACATTGTCATGTGCACCAGTCCAAGTCAGGCCAGCCCTGACTTGGACTTGGAGTAAAGATTCTTTAATTATTTCACGTATTGGATTTCGGGAACAGCAGCCAACTTGTGCATACATTCTCTTTTTTTAAAATACAATCAAATACAACAAGCACTCCAATGTACTCTTTGCAAGTTAATTAATTAAACTGTAAATACAATAAAGACTACCACACATCCATCAAGGCATAAGGTCACTTTTAGGTTTACTGTACAAATACCTTAAAATAGGTCTGCATAATATTTTAATTAATCACATGTAGAGAATTATTGGGTTTTCAATGACAAAGCACATGAAGGCCAAGGCATATGTCTGGGATTGTTGGTTCCCACGTGCCAAGTAAATTTGCCTTTCATTTTGTATCTAGACAGCCTTTGTCTAATATGCTGATGAATCTCTGCAACATGACACTCTGCCAGATTGGTATATTCTATAGCGCTTTATTTTAAAAGCTGTCTGTCCTAGATCGAGTTAGTCTCATGTCCTTTTTGACATACTTGTGAACTTCCGACTGTAGAATACCAGGAGCTCTACCTCTATTAGTGGTGTGGCCTCGTGGAACAAAGGGCTATCTACATGAGAGGCATGACTAGCCCCAGATACCCTTAAATTAGTTGTAGTTGTTTGGATAGATAGTACTTGTTGTATACTGAGGAATTGTTTTTTTATTTTCCAGAAATATTTTAAGTAAAGTAACTTGAACCTAGTGCCAATGTTCTACCTGAATGCTTTGCCCACATCACTTAACATTACTGGGGCATTAAGAAGCAATCCATAAATATGTAATATTTTCAATATTAATAAGTTATTAGAGATCAGTGTTCTACAAATAATTGGCTGCAAAGGTTTTACAATGCTAAAATGATTTTGATTATGGTAAAAAAAAACAGCTATATAAAGTGCACCTGTCTTTCAAAAATAACGAGGTGCCACTTTGTAGAAGGTCACCAATACATTGTGCTAGCCAATGGGCCACAAAATATATATGAAAAAATACTGTATATTTTATATCTGAAATCCCCTCTCCTTATCACTATGCCGGCACGGATCCTGCTACGCATGCAATTTCACCTGCAGCATTCTGCGGTCAGACAGAAGTCTGTCTAGGTGAGGAAACATGCGCACACGGCATCTAGGCAGCCATAGCAGATATCTCCAGGAACCAGCGATGTTCATATATCCAGTATTATTAATATAATTATTAACACACACACATATAAATATATATATGGGAAAAATTCCAGCCTGAAACTCTGTCTGTACATCATGTGTCACTCTGTAATTGTGTGGGATTTAAAAAGATATATTAGGAATAAACATCATCACGACTCATTAGTGTGGTACATCTTCTCCAACAGAAAAACGAAATGTAAATATTTGCACTGTGTGGGATTTGGCTAGCTTGTGGATTTTTTAATCTAGCAAAAAAAAAAGGAAATATTATGGGAATGTAAAACAAAGACACATATACCGATTGCGTAATTTACTGACGATTTAGTAAAGTGGTTTAATCAATTTGCTCAGGCCTCCTACATATATTTCATTATCCCTTGCTGTGATGATAAGAAAGGGAAAATCTGAAATGCTTTTTTTTTGCCTTTCAGTTGGTAGATTGGAATTGGGCTCAATAATTGATTGGTAGTAACTGGTTTAACCTCTTTTATTCTTAGCTCCTATATGAGAAATAGGTTTTTGTTAGAAAGCTCAACAGTAGGTGATGAGAGAGCCGGAGATGAAAAAAAAAATAGATTATATTTTTTTCCTCCAAAGCCTCAAGCAAGACTTAATTAAAAATAACTTGGTATACCAAGCTGTAGCAAGGATTCGGCACATCCTATTATTTCAGGATTCAAAATGAGTTAGAACATTGGAAAGAATTGTAAACTGACTGGTAAAATTATTGTCTTAGTATAGTTTCTTTCTTTTTTTTCTTTTATTTTTACAGATTCTCTACTCCTATACAGAAACAGAGAATTTGACAGCAGATAAAAAACGCCTCCTTACCTGATTTCCCGCGCAGTCCCGCAATGCTGCCCCCGAGTTGTTCCCTCACAGCGTCTCTTCTCTTGCACCGCCCAGGAACAAGGCGGAGTCAAGGAAGTGACGTCACATCACGTGACTCCGTTTTGTTCCTGGGCAGAGCAAGATAGGCAACACTGTAAGGGAGCAGCAAGAAGGCAGCCTTGCGGAACTGCGCGGGATTACTGAGACTCGCAGGTACAGTGCCTGACCGCCCGCAGCCCCAGCAAGACCGCCCTCAAGGGACCCGCCTCCCAATGCAGTCCTCTACTGTGGCGGTATCCGTTAGTTACACCTAATTATGAGTTTTGTATATATATATATATATATATATATATATATATATATATATATATATATATATATATATATATTGCATCCAGAGAGAAAGAGAGAGATTCATTATCCACCACATAGTGTGCTATGTGGTAGATCATGAATTTGCAACAAACAAATATTTTTACACATTAAGAAATTTGCACCTTGATTTGTTAGCTTTTGTTGTCTCCCGCTGAGATCTCCTGCATTCCTCTTCTTTTGTTTTGCATGTTGATATCAGTGAAATTCTGTGGACACTGTGTGCGTGAGGTTGAGACTTGAATGCTACAGTCCCCAATTTTTCATCCTATGATATTGCCATGATAATGCCATGTTTAAAGTCACTGAGCCATTCAGTAAGACCCTTACTTCTGCCAATGTTTTTCTATGGAGACACATGCCTTGATTTTATACACCTGTTAGCAATTGGTGTGGGTGAAACATCTAAACTTAATACTTATGAGGGGTGCCCACATACTTTTGATACTATAGTACATCCATTTTGGGAATTTGCCTTTGCTTGGAGGAGTCCCCAAATTGCAAATGTGGTCTAGACATGTCTCTTCCTGAGAAAGAGGCACATTAGAGACCATAACAAGCTCACATTTTTCCTATGCCTGTCATAATTCCAGTTGGACCACTGAAGAGCCAAAAGGGAATAGAAGACAGTGACAGTGGCCTCATTTATTTATGTGACAGTGGCCTCATTGTGTCCTTTATTCCTAAATCATTATTGACATCAACAGCAGTCATAAAACTCAAAATTTGTGAAGGTGCTACTGTTCTGTTTTCTTAGGTTTTTTCTTCTAATGAGAAAGACCAAGGTATGTATATATATGACACAATATACCGGTGATTTTTCTCATGAGACTGCCCTCAGGAAGACCACAAAACAACTTGGGCTGTAAAGATGCTATTGTGCAAAATTAACCTTTGGATTTGAACCTTTATTGAGCTTGGGAGCCACAAAACCTTCTTGTTGCAAGAAAAAATAGTAAAACCATAAATACTATAGAAATCTGAAATTAAAACAATAGATTATTGATAAAAAGAAAAGTACACATCAATATTTACTTAAAACCAGATACTTCAAAGTAGCTTTGTATTAGAAATGAATAACGTTAAAATCATAGGCATGAAGGGTGTGCAAAGGGTATGAAGGGTTTGATTCTCACTGAGTGAATACAAAAGATTTTTTTGAGTTCCAAAGGAAATTGAGAGAATTTATTATGTGAAAAACAGATCACATACATTTTCTCAATGAAACTGTTATCACCCAAAGGCCTTTGGCATGGTATTGCTAGAACATACATACAAGTAATTAAAATAAGCTGATTATTTTTTATTACAATAAATCTGGGGAGCTTTTTTATGACTATATAAATAGGCTGATATGTAACCTATGATATATACCACAATTTAACAGTAATATTTATTAGCGAGTCAATCAAGTAAAGATCTGGTGGTGGTGTCGTGGTTGCATGTTATATCTTTCTATATGTTAAGAGACTTAATCAAGACAGCTGGTACTTATGCTTAAATTGTGCTTGTATTTATCAAAATGTATCTTTGCTTCTAGTAACAATTGTTGCCCTCATTAGAGGCATTCATAAAGATACTTAAAGCAATTATTCTTACAGCAAAGCCTAATCTATTTAGCATCCGCTCCAGTTCGTATAGGGGTTGTTTCTACGCATTTAAGTATTCGTTTATGAGGGTAATTTAATTGTTCACAACCTAAAGCTGCACAACCTAAATTGTTTCTACTAATATATGATGTGGGCACAATTCCTCATGGCTGGGTTTGATAGTCTTCCTCTGCTGAAATCAGCAGTGTGTAATTTTCCTAATTAACCAATATTACCAATTTGCAAATGGCAACCATTTTCGGAATTGGCATTTTTACTCTTTCTATATTCTTTGAAGCAGGGGTTTTATGAGACTTTATATTGTCCTCTTCTCTATCTCATTAAATACATATTGAACACTACCGCCTACTCTACAAGGTTGTGTAAGATTGTCATTTAAAAGCATGCAATCCTAATTACATGGCACAAAAATCAACAATGCACTCTTACATTCCATTTCATTGGGGTGGAAAAACAGGAAAGAGGATGTTTCAAGAACTTTTACTTTCCTTCCTTATTGACAGTCCTATAACAAATAAAACTAGAATGGAACCAACCGTATTACCTGTGTACCAGAGGTTATTACATTAGCAATATTGCATGAAAACTGAAGCATATTTATATATACAATGTCCAAGCTGAGCTATACATAGCAGCGCATTACCTTTTTTTATCATTTTGCTTATTTAATGCAAACCAATAGTCATGCTCACTAAGAATATCATCTTAGAATTTTATTATGCATGCTACCATGTGGCCATCAAATCTAAAGAATACTAGACTCCTAGATTTTTTTTAGATTTCACTTTCAAAAATAATTACATACAAGCCAATATTATCTGAATCTCATTTAATGTCGAATCCAAGGTACTCCATGTAGCTATGAAGAAAGGCTCATATCAAAAAGGATAACATAATGCAAATAGGGTACTTTGCTTTAAAGTTATTCAGCGGCAATTCAGAGTGCCTGCAGTGTACCGCGCTTACCACAGTATGTGTCTGTTCTTTGCGAGTTTATAATGACTTGTAACCCAGACAGAGACCTGATACTGTCAATGTCAAATATAGGACAATACCAGGTAATTCATTAGAGCACTTGCTAGCGCCTTTGTTACTAGCAATTACAGGGCAGACCTTCATGGCAGCAGGCTACAGATTGCTGCAGGAAGGCTATAGCACTGCTCAGCGATGTTAATTATGGACTCTGGTTTTTCTCTGTATGCCTACAATAATATTTAAAGCAGTTTTTATTTTTGAATTTTTTACAGCAACAATGGGGAAAAACAATATTTTCACACACCTAGAGAAAAAAGGTTGTGGTTTAATGGCAATTGAACTGTTGTGCTGTATACTATAAGGACATTTGCAGACTAATTCAATTTGATACCTTACACGACAGCAAAGACTCATAAAAAATAATATTAAAAGACAGTATTGCTACAAAACCTCTCTGTTCTCATTATTTTTGGGATCATAAAGTCACATTGATATGTATTGTAACTAGTATCTTACTGTCTATGGTAACCGCATGTCTCTGTTGTTACAGTCCATTAAGTTCTGTTTTAATGTTCTGTTTTAATGTTGGTAGATATCATTGAATAATTCTAATTGCTAAAAAGAAATAATGGTGTATATTTAAAAGCACGAAAGGTATGATTATGATTTGGTAATGGTCATTGAAATACTCAATGGACTTTATTAGTCTGCAACTCATACCTGAATTAAAAAGAAAAGTCACATTTTGAGGTTTGTTTTTTCAAAAGCTTTGTTTACTATAGACATCTTTTGGACAAACAATGGCAAAAAAGTATAGCCAATTTATTAAACCAAATGTCAGGATTGATAACATTTTTGCAGAAGTTAACTTTAAGTAATATAACAACATATTGTATAGGCAAAAAAATGCACTCCAGACCTTTTCCACCATCTGACTATAGAAGGAAAATAACCTTAATTTATCATCAGGGTTAGTTGAGGTTGCCTCCAGCATGTGTTTTATATCCTTGTAATCACTGCATTAATGTTGTCAGAATAAAGATACGTCTTATGTAAATGCTTGAATGGGAGAATTCCAAGCCTGCTAGTAGAATATATTTACTTTTGTATGTTGGTCAAAAAAAAGGTATCAACTTAAACTAAAAACACTATCTACAACTATGTGACTTACCTGCGTAATTCATTCTTTGTATTCCACCAGTTTTTATTACCTCTGAATTGCATACTTGCAACGTCATTGAAACACCACAAAAAATTGTCACTTAATGAAGTTTTAATCGAAAGAAATATAAGAAGAAAAGAGCTGTTGGAAAAGTTGAGAAATGATGCTGAATGTTTGAAAACTCAATTGAGAGCCCAATGCTCTAGCCATATTTGGTTATTACACTATGCTTTTTAAAGATATTTTTTACATTAATCTGGGACAAGTGAAGCACACCAGGGGTTCTATACCGTGAAGCATTCATGGAGAATACTTCAATAGGAGTTGGTTTTCCAATAACAAATACAAGATGACAGCATTGCCTATATTTTGCTTCTGGCTGTTAAACACCTCCTTGACCTAATGGTCACTTCTTCGTTAGAAGAAAACATCAAAATAGCATAGGTAAAGTTAAAGTTTCCATACTTTTAATAATTAATAATCATATAATATTAAACAGTAGAGATGTGCGAATGGGCCAAAACTGATTTGGACAATTTTTTTGGTACGTTTTTGGCCTATTTGTTTTCAGACAACAAACTCTGTTCCCTGTGCATTTCGAGCAAAAATCAGGTGGGTACTTTTTTTACGTTTGTCTGACGCCCATACTCTCCCACTCTCACGCTCTCTGAATGTCTCATTACCTTTGTGGCTAACCACTTCCACTTCTGTATCTTAATCTTTTTTGTCTTATTCTCTCTTCTGTCTTCCATCTTCTTTCTACCTCCGTATCTGTGCGGACATGACCTCGCAAAAATGGCTGTGCTTCATCCCAAAGCTACGGGAGGTTAACTTCCAGGCATACCCCCTCCTCTGATCCCCCAATCGGTGGAGAGGATGTCACCGCAAGCTCTGTCATTTTTTATGGAGGTTCACAGGGCGTTATTTGCAGGCAAAAAGGTAGAGCTTCTAGGCACACTCTCTCCCTAGATCCAGGGAACAGGATGTCACCAGAAGCTCTGCCTTTTTTTTTTTTTTAAAGTTCATGGGAGGTTATCTTCAGGAAAAATGGTAGTGTTTCCATGCACACTATCTCCTATGATCCTCCACTCGAGGGAGAGGATGTCACCGGAAGTTCTAACATTTTTGCTGCAGTTCAACTGAAGATTTAAGGCCCCCTGAGATGCGAATGAAGAAAGAAGACAGAACAGAGAAGAACAATTAGATGAAGAAGATGCTAGAGAAGAAGCAGAGCTTTAACTGTGTGTTTGGGGTCATTGTCATACGGCAGAATACATTGAGGGCCAATCAGATACCTCTCTGATGGTATTGCATGATGGGTAAGTATCTGTCTGTACTTCTCAGTATTGAGGAAACCATTCATTTTGACCAAATCCCCAACTCCATTTGCAGAAATGCAGCCCCAAACTTGCAAGGAACATCCAAAATGCTTCAGTATTGCTTGCAAATGTTCATTCTTGTACTGCTCTCCAGCCCTTTGGTGAAGAATCTGCCGTCTGCTACAGCAAAATATTTAATATTTTGACTCATCAGTCCAGAGCATCTGTTGCCTTTTTTTCTACACCCTAGTACCTGTATTTTCGTGAATAGTTGAGTCACTTTGCCTTGTTTCCACGTCTTGTTTGTGTTCTTCTTTGTGTTCTTCAAAAGCGATTGGACAAAACCTCTGGAAACCCCTGTCTGCCTTGAAATTTCTGCCTGCTGGTGCAGTATGACTACCTGGTGTCTTGTTGCCATGGTGTATGACTTTTGACATTAAGCTGTCTTCAGCAAACTCACCTTGTTAGTGAGTTTAGCTGTTCCTCATCCAGTTTAATTCCTCCTACACAGCTGTTGCAGTTAATGATTGTGTTTCAACATACATAATAAATTGGTGATCATTATTACCTGTTTGGTACGGAAATCCATTTTTGAGGTAGTAATACACAGGTCTAGTTATAATACTCTATATATATATATGGGGATTTTTGTTTACAGCGTTGGGGTAGACTGAAGGTAGACTTCATATCGAGACTGACTGGTATGTTTATTTTTCATGCATATAAGCTTTAATCGGCCTTCCATATTACATTCTGCTTAGGTTTAGATTTATGGTTTTTGTAAAATATTATAAATAACTGCTTAAATTATCAGTCATTTCTTATAATTGTGCTCACAACTTCAATTATTGAATGTGAGACCTATCCATGTATAAAATTGACATTTGGAAACTTATCACTTAGGGTGGAGAATAACCTCTTCTTAAAACATTACATGGGAGGAAAAGTATGAACCCATCACACTTGATGGTGACTACAGCACCCTTAGCTTTGTCAAAAAAAATACTGCCAATGTATGACCTGTGCCCTCACCATGTTTTTTTTATTAACTCTTTGAATGCCAGTAGGGGAGGGGATAAATAACATTGTGTAGGGGAGGGGAAAAATAACATTGTGTGTGTATGTAAGTAAGGTATTAGATTGTGTGTATATGTGAGCTTACAATCTAGACTGGGCTAGTTATCGCAGCTGTTGTAAAATCATTTTCTCATGTTGTACAGGTAAATGCTGGTCTGTCAGCTACTACTTACCATGGTCATGTCATTTTTCCTATAAATAGGTAACTAACATTTGCCTCTCCCCAGGAAACCCTTCTCCTGAGCTGACAAATGTAGGCATTGGGGAGGAAAGTATTGGGGTGGGAGAGGGGAAAGGTGGGAAGAATATATTGCCCCCCCACCCCAGAAAAAAACCCTTGTACGTCCATAGCTGCAGGCCTCACAACCTCTTATGGTCAACCTCAAGACCGGCCCCAGGTAATGTGGCCTACTGATGGCAGCTCACGTTGCTGTGGGCTGGATGTGTCCCTCTGGCCATAGTTTGGAGACCCTTGCTTTAGCCCCAGAGTTTCCAGATTCTGGGCTATGTAGTAGAGAATTGGGGCTTTAGCCCCAGTAGCCCCTCGTAACGAAGCTATTGGTTGTTGTTAGCAATAACACTAGGCAATAACAAAAAAAATCACAGTTATATAGAAAGTATTAATATTCATTAAGTAGCATACATTTCAAATTGAAGAAAAAGGATGGATAGCTCTCATTTTACTGTAGCATCTGCAATATAAAAATGAAACGAGGCTGCTTTATTGTATCTCATTTTTATTGTTTTTCTATGAACAGGTAGACAAGGACATCATACGCTTTGAATCACAAACCTACCAAGGATATTGTCATTGCTATAAAATGTTTATAAGGAATGTATCAAAATAATACATGTTATTCACAAAGACATTTTATATCTTTTTATATCATTTATATTATTCTGTCAATGGGAAGTGGAAAGCCAGGACTCAGCTTCTGTTTTAATGATTTTTGTGAGACTTTGAAATATGAAGTTGAAAATATTAAACCCACGACTGCATAGCAAGGCAAAGGCAATTATAAAAACCTCCCCATCCTGTACAGATTATTTTGATATCATAGAAGTCATAGAAAACTGTTAATTAGTATGATGCCTTGACACACAGACATACATTGAGATTATTTATGGTCTTGTTTGAAGAACAATACTTGTGTGTGAAGCGTATATATGTGTCAGATGTGTAACCAGATTGTGTGTGTGTGTGTGTATGTACTGAAAAAGAAGAAGAAGAAGAAAGGCACTGAATAACATCCTGTGTTCACATGTTTTAATCAATTGTATCTTTTGATTTATTTCTTCCCTCTGTAGAGGACTTGCAAAAAGAAAATCAGAACCGCTTTTGTTTTGGCTGCTTTATTTTTTTTTTTACAACACAAACCCCAGAAAACATTAAGGCCCTATGTTTTTTTTTCTGTGATTAACAAAGGAAACATGAGGGAAACATTGTTTATGTCAGGTAAATTGTTGATTTGTTCCCAACTTAGAACCAATATCTGCTATTTCACACACAAATACCTTGTTTCAATATTACTGAGGATGCAGTCCTCCTTAAAAATCTATTTTTTCAGAACACTAATTACATCTGTGAAATAATGATTAATATAAGCAATATATGCTACATGCATTAGAAACCCACTTTATAGGTATGCCACAGGAGCAGCCATGTTATCTTCCTTATCTTAGGATCTGCATTATGTCCCCATTAAATGTCTCTTCCCTGTTGTTAAAGGGACAGTTTACTGTCCCTGACACCACCATTAAAGAAGTCACATTAAAAGGACTTATCTGAGCTAGAAGCTGCAGCCTTTCAGTTTCAGTTGCCCTCCTTCTCCATGGTCCGACAGTTCTTGCTACTGTAAATCAAAATCATATACAGCATTATTTCACACCTACTTACCACAGTACTGTATATATAAACTATATAAACACAAATATGTGAACACCTGACTATCAATAAATAAATAATATACGGATAATACATTTTATGTGCCTTACTTGCTGGTCTAAAGAAAAGAAAAATGTTGCTTCTACAGCACAAGGCATACGAAATTACATATTTCCTTTGATCCCTATACTACTTACATTTTATTTAACTTGTGCTTTTGTGAAAAATAATATTCTATGCTTTTTGAAATGTAGACATCTTAACATCCTATGCTATAAAACGAAACAAATAAAGAATTGCTACTATAGAGAAAACAATGACTAGCCCCCAAAAAAGACCTGTCGAATTTCTACATACGTTTAAAGTTCACTCCACTTCATGAAAGTAATGGATTAAATGAAACAGCATAAATGCATTAGAAATTTGTCAGATCTGCTTATTTTGTATTCTTTTTTTGTTCTTACTTGTTTCTTATTGTTTGTTTTGGAGCACTTAAGCTTCTTCAAATTTGCTATTGGAAAAATTAATTGGGAATTATTGTTATCCCAAAATAGTATCTTAAAGGAAAAGTCCAATGGACAAAAACAAATATTTTTCCTTGAGCATTAAATACAGTTGCAATACACTCTCTATGTCATTCTTGTCATAATACCTTGAGTTACTCAAACACCAATCTGACCTAATTATTTATGATAATGCTAAATAAATTATTCTTGTCCAATAAAATCCATTTTTTCATTATACTTTCACTAGTCAGACAGGTCTATGCCCTAAGTTACAAGCGTATGTGAATTGTCTAAAAATGTGGGTTTGCAGCAGAAAAGGGTGCAATGTGTAAGAAATTTAAAAAATAACAATGATGATCCATGAAACCATCGGTCCTCAGTTTTTGGCCCAAAGAAAGGAGCCAACCAAAATATAAAAGTGGAACAGGGCACGCCAAAAAAAACAAAGAAATGGCTCTGTGGAGGCATGATAATATATCCCTGTGCACCAGTGGCCCCACTATTTTAAAGTTGCATTGCATCTTACATTGACCTAAATGGACCTTATTCAAGACTATGGGCCCCATGCCCCCGTAGTTTAGTTTTTTTTATTTCTCATCCCACCCTATCTTCCTGAACAGGGGATGGGGGAAATGGGGTATTTAGGAACTTGAGCCCCCAATCAGTCTACACCTCACATCCCACACAGGGTGGGGGAATAAGAGGAGGGAATCTCTGGCCACCTAGGCAAGGTGCGCAGTTACAGCAGTTTGCAGGTTAACTAGGTCAATGTTTGCCACGAAGCCTGCTGTTGCCTATCCCTGAAAATCCATAGGTTATATAATGATATAAAGTGAGGCAATTGAACAAATATAATAGCATAAACTAGGAAGTGCAATTAAGAACAAAACTTTAGGATTATTTAATATGATTCAATGGAAATCCATTTGATTGACCAGGGAGGCGCCAAGTAGACACCTGTTTCTTTTTAAAATGTATTTATTACTATGTATTATGTGATGGTTATACCGGGACATACTATTTATATCATGCATTACAAATGGGTTAATGTGAATTACCAGTAGGAATAGGTTGTAATGGGTTGAATTTCAGGTGTTTTTTAAGGCACCTAAGTGCATTCCTAGTCTTTTCACTGCAGCTGCATGCTAACACTTGCAAAACAACTTGCTGGTTTACTAATCTCTGAGTTGTTTGCCGTGGCTTGAAAATGGCTGTGACTTTAAATCTGGCAAGTTGCAGACAATGTTCAATGTAGGCGAGTTCAATGTCCCCTTTCCGTGGTATTTAAAAAAATAATAAAAATAATAATATATTATACCTCCCCCAAATTTATTTAATTACTTCCCAATGGTGCATTAAAGTTAAAACTGGGGCTTAAAATCACTTGATATTAGTGAGTTCGTGAGTTGCCTGCTTTTTTCAACTTGCATGCAATTGTGAATGCTCAATAACTTTGAGACACAGATTCTTCCCAAAAGAGTTGAATAAGCAGATTTTATTGCTCGTGCACACGAGGGAGTGTCATCAGCCAGACTACTCTCTCTCAATGAAAACAACACATGTCTTATATACCTTTACAAACAAGACAGCTACGTGCTAAAATCTGTCTACGTGGCAAATAATCAGTGTCCTGAAATATACACACAGAAAGATACAGAAAACCATTCATCCTATTATGGTCAGTTTATGGCCAAGACCATGTTTGCAGCTGAAATAATCAATCACTTCTGACTCCCCTCATTGTGGTCCTTGAATAGACTTGGTCAGTTTCTTTTAACTTACTTGGAGCAAGAAATAGCCAACCACCTGTCCACTCTTAACCTTTCATTGCACATAGAGTCACACAGAAAAGGACACTCAGGGTTAACATAAAAATATCTGCTGAGAAACTAAAGGCACATATTCAATATTCACAGTATCTATACACTCTTATCTCCAGCATGCAAGCATATATAAGGATTTTCTTTTCTTTTTTGCAAGTATTAATGTGAGTTGGCTTTAGTGAATTTGCTGCAAACTCGTATATTTTGCAACTAGCAAGAACTCGTGCAATTTTCTGTTATTAGTATACCAGACATTGGCTTGACTCATGATTTGCTATAACCCTTTCTTCCCCGACATTTGCGCTGGATGTTTAGACTTTGAACACAATTTGCCCTGTTCCATTGAATTTTAAATTTGATAACGTTTGCCCTTAGCCCTTGTATTCTAGAGCATAGCTGCTAAGTCCTAGTGTTCACAGTACCTGGATGCTCAGCTAAGGGACACATGTCTGTTACAGGTTGAAGGCTCGCATTCTTAGTGGTTCCATAGTTTTCCCAGACCAATGGTTAATTTGCAGACTAGGGGTCATAATTAGCAATGAACGACAATATCATTAAGATGATGAAGAATTCATATTTAAATAATTTTAGGGTTAGCTCCTTTAGGTATCCCAGTTCTTCATAATTTTTACAAATTAAAACAGTGTATAACTTACGTATACAGTATTTATCTTTTGATACGCTCAGTCATTTTACTATCAGACCTAACTGTATATTAGAGCAAATATTGTATTTTTTTTTAATATCCTTTAAGTTATTACTGCTTGGATACATGTCTGGTTAAACTACTATAATGCAACTGTTTTTGGCACGTTCCATTCTTACCTGTGTGTTTTTCCATAACAAGGCTAAGATGAACATTTCTAGATCTCTGGAGAAAACTGTGAGGTTGAACCAGAAAGCATTTTGTAATTCTGGAAACATTTCTACATTCTGACAAGGTATTTTTCTGCTTTGACCAAGTCTTGATAACCTGTTCACTTTTGCAACCCAGGGGTCATTTGACCTTTAATTAAAAGGAAAATTTGTTATCCTTTGTCCAGGAGGCAAATAATGAACTCATTAAAATGAGGTTAGTGTTTGGTCCTAGAGCAGAAAGTGCCGAAGTCTCATTAGCAGCTAACAATTCAGAGCATAGCTCATAAATAAAGCTTAATATGGAACTGCAAAGTGTCTTGGCACATTCAATTTGAGAAGAATCGAATGTGTATTGTCAGTGATATCCAAGGCATGAAGTTTTAATGTACTTAATAAAGAAAAGTAAATTACTTCTATTAGCCATGAAATGCTAGCAGAGAAATAGCCCTAGAAAGTTTGCAATGCAAATGAAGGATCCTGCTATAATTAGCCATGGCACTGTTACAAAAGATCAATGCTATAAAATGTATTCACCAATTAGTAGTAATACAGACAAGTCATCTTGACCCACAAACAAGAGAGTATATGGATTATAATGCAAAATTTACAGAGGATAAAATGACATCTTCAATGTGACATATAAGAACTCTTAAGTGACAAAGTAAAGGATAAACAAATAAAATATTAAAGTCAAATTTTACTAAGGCAGCCCATGCAATTAGTTCTAAGTGTTATATTTAAATATAAATTATACATATTAATGGACGGACAGATTCATGTATGCGTCCAATCAAAATATACTTGAACTATATTTGAGTCTTTCCATTAGTAAAATGTTAAAATATACATTGGTCTTTAACAATTTAATAGATAACAAAATACAGGGGTTGCAATGGTTCACATTAATACAGTAAAGTTTTTAGGCTTCTTGCATCAGTGTATCCTACATTGCTGTGTGCTTAAGAATTCACGGGGCAGTGAGGACCATGACAGGGGAACTTGCTTTCGAATGTTAGTATGTAAAGTCGGTAATGTGTTTAATCATATGGGTTTATTTCCTGAAGTAGAGTATTACATTGAAGTTTAGAGGAGAGCTGAGGTTTCAACTCATCAACTTTACTGTGCATTATGAAGGACCAAATCATGTGAGGTTCTAATGCAAAAAGAGTAAAGTTAATAGTCTTTTGCAAATGGACCAATTAAGACTCACACTCTCATTCACTCTTTCTCACGCTCTGTCTGAATATCTCCCTACCTTCTTCACCGCGTCTGTGTTCCTTGTCTTCTTGCCCTGCAACTCCACTACTTTTCTTGCATCTTCGTGGTCTTCTGTCTTCTATCTTCATGCACTGCTCTGTGTGCCTTGAAATCATCTGCTCCCTTGTGGACATGGCGTCCCGGTGAACTTCTGCAAAAGGGAAGAGCCTCCAGGTGACATGACTATGCCCGGAAGCTCGCTATTTTGTGGAGGCTCAAAGGCGGGCAAGAGATGCAAGAGAAGAAGCAGAGCAGCACAGCAAGGAGCGATCGACAGAGAGACATTCAGAGAGAGCACAAGTCTAATGGTTAGTCGTGTGTAATACATGGTCAATGGGTTATATCCATTAAAGAAGGAGCCTGAAGTAGAGTTGTGACCAACATACTTTTTACATTTAGTTAATAAGCACTATTGTGGGGAGATTTAAGTAATGCCACTAACTGGATTATGCATCAGCTTAGCCTTCTTGCCCAAGGAACTTGCAAAAGTTGGATTTTCAGAATACATAATGGAACTGGTAAAATTAATTACATCTCCTCTGCAAGCTCCCATTTTCAGAAAAAGTTGTGTGTACTAATCTTGTTCCTGTTGATCATGGTATAGTTACTGCATTAGGCCTAGTCCCTCCAGCACCACTTCAAAAACCTAGCTCAAGTAGCCTTTCTTCTTTGTCCTGTATTGTGTGTCCTCTGAAGATCAGGAAGAGTACAGAAGTAAAGATTCTAAAGAGATGTGTGCCAACCAAGCACAGGCCTTTATAATGTAAATAGTTGGGTAAAAGAGAAATGCCAAATCTCCAGAAACATCCCATTAAGCTGCTTCCCACTTTAATTAAGCTAGAGCCCTACCAACTATTTGGTGTAAACCAGAAAAAGAAGTCACATGTTACTAAGCGGTTGTGTGAAAATTCCTGGGGCATTTATATATCTGTTTTAGCAGTGGTTGGGAGTCAAATGTCTATAGAAAAAGAAGACTGATGGGAAAGTAGAAAATGTGTAAGGGTCACATGCATGTGGCCGATTTGACAGTGAAAGTTGTGGAAAGTGTGTTGTGGAATGGAATGGTAAGTAGTGTTGATGAAGATAATCATATGTAAATGTAAATAATTGTATTTAGCAGGACATTATTTCTTTACTAAAAATATTTTTTTTAAATAACGATTTACTGTTTTAAAATTGTAAAGCTGAATTTCCTACGCTTAAGCCTCCGTTTTTCCTCCTTTGGAGCGGGTGATTAGATGACACTTGACAATTCTCCAATTCTCATTAAATTATTTTAAATATTTTGGCATGGTTCCTGATGCAGGAAAATAAATTGATTGCAGATCAGTGAGTGACAAGTAAAGTGAAAATAAATACAGTTTGAGAGACTTATGTAATATGTATCAGAGAACACAAACTACTGGACACAACAATGTAATATGTGTTGACTTCCACTGTATATGGGAAAAGAATATGGATACTCTGTGCTGTCTGATACCTGTGTTCAATGGAGTTATTAACCGCCTTATTCTGAGATGATGGACTTGCATGCTCTGAATGTTCCTTCACATCAGCAAATTAACTCCATTCAGGGGTTTAACTAGAAACAGCTAGTCTGTGCCATCATCGCCCCTAAACAACATATCTGTGCCTTCTTTGGCCTTTGCTCCCCCTTCCAACATACAACAAATGTAAATACAAACAAATTACACATAGTTCCTCATAGTTCCTCATACATACTATGGAAGGGCCCTTACTAAACAATTTTTAAAAGACACGGGAGAAGGAAGAAGGGATCACAGGGGGCGTACTGGGCCCCCCCTTACGAAAAATTACTGCAGTTTTTTCTGAAGTAATACTGCAGTTTTTTGGACATGAAAAAACTGCAATACTGCACTTTTACTGCAGTATTACTGCACATTTACTGCAGTTTTACTGCATTTGTACTTCACTGTACTGCAGATTTAATTTCAGCAATGTACGCATTATCTTTCATTGAAAAGATACCTCACTGATTTAACTATGCATTATGCCGGGCAACTCAGTCCCTCTCAAAAGAGAATGCATTGAAATTGCTCTCATGTATAGATAGATTATAGAATAAATTGAATGATTTAAATACTAATTACATGAACATAATTATGTGTGGTCTTTTTCCTATAGGCATTACTAGAGACACAAAAATTACTGCGCACTCAGGTTGCAAATTTCACCTTCAATCTTGGATTTTCAGGGAAGTTCTACCACACAGGTAAGAGATCTACATTGAACCCCACACCACAATCATCCCCTTTATCATAAATACACTCCAAATGACAATTCTCACCCTTTGCAACTATGTGAGTTCACTAGCTACATGCTATAAAGAAATGCATATAACAGATTTAAATCAAAACGATTATATTTCAACAATGTATCTCCTTGTTGGTGGTAGGATTTTAGGCTCATACATTTTTGTGGTAGTCCAATCCTTTTTGTTGTCTAACCCCCAAAAAACAGTAAATAAAGCACCAAATCAATTGACAGATCAATACATAAATGAACTGTAAGCACTTCTGACTATCTGAGAGTTTAATATAAATTTTGTAAATAAGTCATGAGATGAATGAAGTCCCTGCCAAAATGTTAGCTGCAAGAAAAAAAATCACTGGTATTAACCTGCTACAATTTGTTATAGAATAAACCGAAAACACAAGGAATGCCAGAGCAGAGAAATTGATGTCGCATGGCCTTTTTTGATCAATTAATTAACAGGAGTGGAAAATATTATTAGAAAACCAAAAATACAGAATGGCTTAAAAATAAAGTGGAAACGGTGTGAAATAAAATCTCTATTGAGTATGTAGTACAAAGATAGTAAATCAATAAATTAATTAAATACATACTTTATCTCCTCATGTAAATAAAAAAGGTCACTTTACTAACATTGGGGCTAGTCCTAGCATTTTAAGAATAAAAATATGAGGATATTCAATAACCCCACTGCTCAGCCATCTTGGCCAGGGACCATACTTGTAGGTCAGCTCACTATCTTAGACCGAGAAAGTCCAATGCCTCAAATTTTTGCAAGTTGCCATACATCCTAAAAGGGACAGTCTTGTTTTGAGCGCAAGGTTTAAGGTGTGTCTTAATGTGACTTTATGATAGCTATATATGTTACTATAAAATATTATTTAGAAGCAAAATAATGACATTTATTTTTGCAGTTTAATTTATAAACATACTTTCACCCTTCATTTGCAAAAAAATTAAAAACAATGAATGAATGATTAGAAACAATTTATAGAATTAATAATAATAAAAATAAAATATTAACAGTGGTTATAATTTTTCAGCCGCGTGTACTATTGTGAAACAATATTGATGCATAAGATGCACCAGATAATGTGTAGTACATCATCAGACAAAAATCATATGCAATGCAAATCATAGAGCAGAGATAATGGTCTTTATGGCGGTTTTATCATGACATTTTAATGCACAACACAATTACATTTTGCCATTATTTTTCTAAACAAACTTAATTATGACCTGTGAAATATCTTGTTTGGAAAGTACTAAGGAATTATATAGTGAAGATTTATTACCTCATAAAAATGGCTTGGATAATGAACTCACTTCTATGTGACTGCAGATATTAAATTAAGAATATTTATTTTATTTATAAAAAAATCGTTCCCAGTTGTATTATATTATTTTTAAAACATTTTGATTTTACAATTAAGAACAAAGTAGTAAAAAGAAAGAACAATAAAACTGACATCAAAATAGCAATTTGTTCTTTAGAATATTAAAACAAAACACAATGGGTTTTTCTTATATTTTTTGTGTTGAGATAAGCATGCTACTGTAGTATAGGATTATCCTGAAAGTTTCATCCTGTCTCTAAATTTTAAAATAACAGATTAAGGTATGAGTCCCTACAGCAGGATTAATGGGCAGACTAGATGGACTGAATGATTCTTATCTGCTGTCAAATTATGTGTTTCTATTTCTAATGTCAAAAAAAGAGGTAGCAGGTCAACCCAGCACAGGCGATCATTCAGTATTTTATGGGTCACTATCCTTGTCACTGATTGCCACGGATCCCACACCAGGGTACGGTTTTAGTTATGAAGCGCAGATCCAAGGAAATCCACACCCAGTAGCGTACCTAGCGGGGGGCGGTCCGCACCGGGTGCCGCTCATCAGGGGGGTGTCAACTTGCCGGCACCCCTCCAGAGACAGATAGTAATGTCCGCCGCTGGAGGAGCAGGCTCGCAAGGGAGCAGTATCGGAGGTCTTTAACAGACCTCTGGCTCCCTTGAGTGATTTTAAGCCGGGTTCAACCCTTGAACTCGGCTTAAAATCACTCAAGGGAGCCGGAGGTCTGTTAAAGACCTCCTATATTGCTCCCTTGCGATCCGCACGGCAACAGCTGCTGTGCGCCGGGATTTGTTGTCCGATCCCGGCGCACAACACTGAAGCCGCGCCCACTGAACCGGAAGAAGACAGAAGAACTGAAGAAGAGGAGCGAAGAGGAGGAAAAGAAGCTGTAAGGAGAAAAGAGGAAAGGTAGGAAAGCATTCAGTGAGTGAGAGTGGATTGGTATATGTGTGGATTGGTATGTGTGGATTAGTATGTGTGGATTGGTATGTGTGGATTAGTATATGTGTGGATTGGTATGTGTGGATTGGTATGTGTGGATTAGTATGTGTGGATTGGTATATGTGTGCATTGGTATATGTGTGGATTGGTATGTGTGTGGATTGGTATGTGTGGATTGGTGTATGTGTGGATTGGTGTATGTGTGGATTGGTATATGTGTGGATTGGTATATGTGTGGATTGGTATGTGTGTGGATTGGTATGTGTGGATTGGTATGTGTGGATTGGTATGTGTGTGGATTGGTATGTGTGGATTGGTATATATGTGGATTGGTATGTGTGGATTGGTATGTGTAGATTGGTATGTGTGGATTGGTATATGTGTGGATTGGTATGTGTGTGGATTGGTATGTGTGTGGATTGGTATGTGTGGATTGGTATGTGTGTGGATTGGTATGTGTGTGGATTGGTATGTGTAGATTGGTATGTGTGGATTAGTATATGTGTGGATTGGTGTGTGTGTGGATTGGTGTGTTTGTGGATTGGTATGTGTGTGGATTGGTATATGTGTGGATTGGTATATGTGAGGATTGGTAAGTGTGTGAGAGTGATGGGTGTTATGCTGTACCATTTCCAATGTATTTTTCATTATATAATTATGCTCTAGTACATCATAACTCCCATCACTCTATACTGTTCCATACAGTGGCAGAGCTGGGAGACAGAGGCCTTGCACCCCCACCGCAGGACTCCTGAAAGGTAAGTGAACTTCAAAGGGGGAGAGGGTAGATAGGGAGAAGGGAGTGAGGCGGGGGGATAGGGGGTAGATAGGGAGAAGGGAGTGAGACGGGGTAGGTAGGACAAAAGGGAGTGAGAAGGGGTAGATAGGGCAATCATACTCCTATCATGCCAAGTCTGCGAGTACATCCTGGAATCTGGGTATGCCTGGGCATGACAGGAATGTGATTGCTGTTAACAATCATATATATATATATATATATATATATATATATATATATATATATATATATATATATATAAATATTGTTATTTAATTGTTTTGTCCTATTTTGGTGTGTTACTTACTTTAAATAAAAGTGTTAGATTTTTTTTTATGGTGTGGGGGGGTCATATTCGGTTTCGGCCAGGTAAATACTGCATTTTTGGTTTCAGTCCAGAATTCGTTTCGGTGCATCCCTACTATTAATGAAGTGGTAGGCCTACACCACATCAATGTTTGGCTTAGTATATAGTGATAGAAGTTATGCTGCACTATTGTCAATGTCTGGCTCAATGTATAGTGATAGGGATTACGCTGTACCACCGTCAATGTGTGCCTCAGTATATAGTGATAGGTGTTATGTTGTACCACCGTCATTGTCTGCCTCAGTATATAGTGGTAGGTGTTATGCTGTACAACCGTCAATGTCTGCCTCAGTATATAGTGATAGGTGTTATGCTGTACCACCGTCAATTTCTGCCTCAGTATATAGTGATAAGTGTTATGCTGTACCACCGTCAATGTCTGCCTCAGTATATAATGATAACAGTAATTGTTATGCTGTACCACCTTCAGTGTCTGCGCCGGTATATAACGGTAGAAGCTATGTAGTTTTAAAGTGTGTGTGGGGGGGGTGCCACATACAGGATCCGCCCCAGGTGCCAAATACTCTAGGTACGCCCCTGTCCACACCTTTTTGTCTAAGTGGACTCACAAACAGCTGAGGGAGTAGGTGAAAGGGTAGATCCCAAGCATACCCGAGAACTTTATGGCACTAGCTATCAAGAGCCCCCCAGGGCCTCATGATATCAGTGAAAGTTCCCCTAACCTTGTGGGGTGGTCCCACCAACATATGAGGGCAGTTCTGCTGACATTGCCAGTGGTCCCATTGATGTAGTGGGATACGCAATATTGTTGGAGGGGAAGCAACACTTTATATGTATTAATCAACAACATGTAAAAATTATATATGTTCCTCAAAAAATGGCAAATATGGCAACCCTACAGACAGGGCATTCTCAGTTGGGGACTGGGCCATGGGCAACTTCACATTTGTGGGACACTCCATTGAGAAACATCGGAGAATGGGAGAGCTCTTGTGAGCAACATAACAAATATGTTTTATTATATATTATGTTATTGGGTTTTTTTAATTGTGCTTCATTTAAGGTACAATTGAGGAAGATGAAGGAGATGACCTTCTTTTGAGATCAGTGGATGAGTTTTGGTGGTTTCCTCATATGTGGAGTCACATGCAGCCTCACCTCTTCCATAATGAGTCTTCACTGGTTGAACAAATGATCTTAAACAAAAAATTTGCACAAGTAAGCAATCCTATTCTAGTAATGAATATTTTCCTGTTTATGATAATGTTATCACAGGTTTAAGACTATAACTCTGTTTGGGGCTATTGAAATAACTTCTACAGATACCTTTTACATACTAGTGAAAAGCTACCCTTTTGCATTTTATTTTAACCCTGATGTATGTAATGTTTTGTAATAAAATTTATGGACAATGGATAGCACGGCTGTCTTAATATAATCGCTGTGTAAAGATATTTTAGGAACTAAATGTAAACAAATGCTAAAAAAGAAATTTAGTCCTGTGGGACTTTTTCACATTATAATGAGATAATGCAGAAGATCCCCTGATAACATTTTATCCTAAAGACACTTCCTTAAGTAGTTACTAACATATTTCTATATTTGCATACCTGAAATAACAGTCAAGCAAGTCAAGGAAAATTTACAAATCAAACTTCAACTTGTCTGCTCATTAAAGTTGCGGTTCAGCCACGATTTAATCTGTTTTTGAGTCAGATAGTTTTCTTATATGAATAAAATCAACCTTTAGGGATTATATCTAAGACAGGAAGAAATTTCAACTGAATGCTTTCCAATTATTTTTTTCATTATTAAACATCAGCATTCTTAAATGTAGGCCTACAGATAATAGTTTTTCTGTGCACTATATAGTCATATATGTATGTATTCCATTTGATGGTAGAAAACGTGACTTGTGTCTTTGTATTTAATAATCTACAATAAATTCTCCCATTGATTTGGGTCGTGGATAGTTTTGCCTTGCTCCAACAGTGTCCTTTTCTTCCCCCTGTCACAAGCTTTGCATCCTTCTTTATTTAATAGATAATGTATGTTCTAACTAAAATTCAAATTATTCAGATTTAAACCAATGTAAATTCTATATAATCCACCAAATCATTATATCAATTTAAGAGTGTACAAAAGAATCCCATTGAGCATTTGATGCATTCATTACCTGTTAAATAAGCATATTTGAAGTATTGGGCTGGGCTCAAACGTAATTACAGCACTTTGCAATTTAATATCTAAAGCTGATTGGAATCCTGAACAATCCCACTTGGTTGTTCTGCATATCAAATACGTAGTTTAAATTTGTAGGTTATAAATCTTTGAAATTACATTATGAAGCACATTGCTTAAGCTAAGAGTGCTATAAAAATACCTAATCAATTAGTAATTAAATTGTATTCAGCTGTCAGAGAAAAGGGCTCTTCCTGGAGACTTCTAATTGCCTGACATTGATGATATTGCTTTTCTTTTTAGCAAGCTGCATTGAAGGTTTTACAATATCACCAGTGGACCATATTAACATATCTGAGCTTACTGCCAAATATCTCTGTATTTATGATTTTCCCTTCGCTCCTCTATTCTGTACATGAAAAAAACAATTTTTCTGTTGATTTACCTGTAAACCATTGAAATCTTGTGATATTGTAATTGTGAATTGCAGTTGTATACTTTAATTAGAAACACCTTAATATTAGTATTCCTTGCCTTAAAGGGGTCCATATTACAAACATCTGTGGGTCTTATATTTCAAGAGCATGTTGGGTCAAATGTTATTTACATACACTATACACTATATGACCAAAAGTATGTGGACACTAGACTTCTGCATTCAGATTCATGCATATTGTTTCTCCTTTTCCTTCGCTCTACTTCTTGTTCTCTGGTCTTCTGGCTTGTTTCTTCTGTCTTCTTCAGCGGTTCACTTGTCCTTGCTCTCTGCAACATTATCCATACCAGTTGTAGTAGTTCCATGACAGAGTGATGCCTGGGCGCACACCTTCCCCCCAATTGGAAGACTGGGGAGAGCCTCCATCCTGTTGCCCGAAGTATTACACCAGATGAGAATAATGCATACGGAGATCTGTCTGCATTATTTTGGCCTGGTGTAGTAGTTCACAACAGGGCAGAGCTTTGGTGCACACCACAGGGACAGCCAGGCACGCTTTCATTCCTTCAATCAAACTATTAATATGTGGGCAAATCCATGTTAATGGCTATAGTTTTGGAATGGGATGTCAAACAAGCTCGTATAGGTATGATGGTCAGGTGTACACATACTTTTTTTTCTTATACTTACCCCTTTTAAAAAAATGTTGGACCATTTTGGGGAAGCAGGAACGTAGAGGGGTCACAAAACACAATGTTATATTACCCCCTCAGTTTATTGTGAGGCTGCTGAAAAATATACGGTATATACTTCTATTTCCAAAGCATGATATCCAATTCTTACAAGGCACATAGTTATAATAACTTACTCGGAGTTTGTGCAGAGTACAATACTTGTTGACTTTGGGTAAAGACGGTTTAAAGGACACCATTTTTTAACATAATTGTTTCCTTCTTTATTTTTTTATTTTATTGAGCGTTGGGAATTTTTAATTGTAGGACCATGTGAGCCAAAGGTTGAGTTAAACTCTCCTTGTTACTACTAATTTTATACTTTTTTTTTATAATTGATAAGTATTATTAGTTTCCTAATACTCTTTTTATAATTGATAAGTATTATTAGTTTCCTTACAATCAGAATAGTTTACCAAAGCTATTACTATTGCTATTATGCCCTGCATGTCATTTTAATAAAACACTGGTGAGTACATTGAGCATACAATCTATTATTACACAATTTTAATTTGTCATTATAAGTACAGTCATTCATATTTGCTTTAATTATGTATTTAATTAAGTAAAAGGTTACCAAACCAATGTTGTTCCTAAGCAACTGAATAAAATAAGAATTCTAAATTGGCAACTTTGAATAAGATTTTAGATATAGTAGTATGACAGTAAATACTACTCAATAAAAAGCACAATTTCTTACAGTCAGTAATTAGTAAAGCTGGCTTTATGCTATTTCACTGATCAGCAACAATACATGTGAGAGATACATCAAAAATCAAGACATCTAGTTCAGGCATTTAACTTTTGAGACTGCTCCATACCTCCAATATTGCAGAACGGCCAGAGTGAAGAGCTTCATTTTTTAGTTTAGTTAATTTCTTTGTTCAAAAATCAAGATGACTACTTATTATGACCTTATTTTAATATTTTAGGGAATTATAGCAATATAGCATATTGTTGGAGAGTGACACAGTATATACATTACACATTGACGTATGATGTTGTGCATCTGTAGTATGAAATCCATTCAAAATACTTTGTGTTTTGTTAATTTAAGCACAAATGTAATAAGACATGTAAATGTTTTATAGGAACATGGTATTCCAACATATATGGGTTATGCCGTGGCTCCTCATCACTCAGGTGTCTATCCTGTTCATGTTCAACTCTATGAAGCCTGGAAAAGGGTTTGGGGCATAAGAGTTACTAGCACAGAAGAATATCCTCACCTGAAACCTGCACGATACAGAAGAGGATTTATACACAATGGCATAATGGTAAGATCTGTTATATATATAACATTTTGGGGAAAACAAGTTATTAACAGTTACACTGTATATTATCATAGTTGCCAGCATTTGAAAAAGAAATGCAGGGACACTTTGCAACACAGCTATTAAATACTTACTTGAAACTGTCGGAGAATTTCCGAGTACTTCTATACCTTGGGGTTCCAAATTATGTAGATATCTTTATCGAGCGGCCCGAGAGAAATCAGACACACAGGAGTGTATGTACAATAAGATCTCTGTTTATTACAGCGCATAATGGCTGTATTTATATGCTTATCACAAAGACCGGAAATAACACCCTATTCTAATACAATCATTTTACATAAAGTAGCAGTATGCCCTTATAAGCAGCATATCTACAGAATAACAGAGCAAAAGGGTGGGCAATAGATACTTGTTGTTGCATCCAAAAGAACCTTGTACCTAGTTCCAGCCCAAACCGGTGTTATCGGATAATAGTGTGGACGTGCACTTTTAGGAGAACAAGATATGGGATAGAGTTCATCCTGTATTCTTCCATAAAACTTTACCACACCCATTGGTTTAAAGCTACAGCCCACATAATTAGCATAATTTAGCTCCACCAGTTATTATGGTGCAGATTAAATCACCAACTTCACAAACTGACTTGCCATTGCACGCACAGGACTTGCCCCTGCACCCAGTGACTTGCCATTGCACACTCACAGGACTTCCAATAGCACCCACAGGACTTGCCATTGCCATGAACTTTTAGGCACTAGTATGTGCCCAACAGGCTAATGTGCCATTAGGGACAGGCCAAGAATGAGTCTTTTTTTACAATACTTCTGATGTTAAAATAAATTACACACACACTGTATGTATACATACCCAATACTTATATTAACTACTGACAAAACATTAAAACAATGCCTTCTCATAAACCAGTAAAAAAAATTATATATATAGAGAAGAGCTCTTAACAGGCACAATAACTGAGCACTGAGTGATACTCAGTGCCGGTTATTAAACGAGTCGCCAGAGGACACCCCGCCCCCGTATGTGATGTCATCAGTCTGTATTACCCGCTGTCTCCACTCAGGGATGGATAAAGCGGAGTGGGCCATGCGGGCAGCAGATGGAGCGGGAGCAGTGGCGTTGGACCCGGTACCTGCAGTTAGTGGGTACTCCGGTGAGTTGCTCCGCCTGGGTCTTGGCTGCGGACCCTGACAACCGCACGACCACTCAATGTTACATGACCCTGATCAGCCATAAATTCTCCTGTATATAACGTTGTTCTAGTGGCCTTAGTTTTAGTGGTGTCTCGGGCCGATCCTTGACCAAGTTGCACACCAGGCAAGAACTTGCCTCCCATCAAAAGTCATAGAGGCTGTTCCATTTATCTGCAACACTCAGAGATGGACTTTAGTGGGGGAATTTAAACATGCATGGGAATAGTCATAAAACTATCCTAAAAAAAGACCAACGACTCAAGTCGTTACATAAGGAAGAACAGGCAGATTAGACAGGCTAAATGGTTCTTTTGTGCTGGTAAATTCCATGTTTAAAGTAAAATTTTTTTATCCAGATATATGTTAAAGATTACACCCTGAAGTGCAAAATAAGTCTAAAACAGAAGGAAGAAAGTAGAGCTCAAGTTTGGTCTCAGGCCACAACCTTTCTTACACTACATAAAGCCATGCTATAGTTTATGGGAAGAAAATTCTCAATAGAACCTTTATTGGGTAGCAGAAGGATCACTTGTACCATTGGCTGACACATTTTTTATGTATTGTATTTTACTTGTTCTGATAGCTGCCTTTACATGTATGTGGATTTATTTGTGAAAGTAAAAACCGTACACATTCAAAATCATTAGGATATATTTATTTATTATTATTAAGGTAAAGTTGCTTTTATCCAAACTTTTTCCACATTTTTCCTTTTCAGTGCATACGTATCTCAAATTTGAGTAAAAATATTTCATATATTTTTTTTTACTTTTTAGTAAATATACTCAATAAAGAAATAGTGATACAAATATTTTCATCAGATACCCCTTTGAAGATGTTGTATGGTACATTTGCATAATAGCTACTGATTTAATTCTTGTTTACATTCAACTCAAAGTAAATTACACAGAATAATAGCTTTAAGAAAAACGTTTCAGCTGATTGTGTAGTACTACTACAAATATGTTGCCTTCAGTGTAGTTTGTGAACATGTTTGTTTTCTCGTGTATATATTTTATGCCATAGTTAATTATGCTCATGTGTTTAAACATCTACATCTATTTACACAAAAAAACTAAATTTAATACCGCAAGCTGTGATTATGCGCACTATATATTAGTGGTTTTGGGATCAAATGTTTGACTAGCGGTTTCACATATACTTTATGGACAAAAGTATTGGGACACCTGACCATTACACCAATAGGGACTTTTATGACATTGCATTCTAAAAATATGGACATTAACATGTAGTTGCCCCCCCCCTTTTGCAGTGATGACAGCTTCCACTGTTTTGGAGTGTTTTAGCGGGAATTTTTGCCCATTCATCCGGTAGAGCATTTGTAAGGTCAGGTGCTAATGTTGGCTCGCAATCTCTGTTCCAGTTCATCCCGAAGGTGTTTGATGGGGTTGAGGTCAGGGCTCTGTGCAGGCCAGTCAAGTTCTTCCATACCAAACTCATCCAACCATGTCTTTATGGACCTTGCTTTGTGCACATTTTCACTGCTCCAGATTCCAGTGCTTTCCACCACTATATATATATATATCATTACACAACTAGAACAACATTTTGCATAAGGCAAGAAGGAACAATTTTGAGTTTGAAATAGGAAAGCATACATTTTTTAATATCTTGTATACTATACATAATATTGGCTAGTTGACATACTGCCTATAAGAAACCAAACTGTCAAAGTGCAGACAGAGATTTGTCTTTATAAGGTAAAACCTAGAAAATTACATTATTACTTAACTTATATTCTTCACTGTCTTCATCATTTAGGTTTTGCCTCGACAGACTTGTGGTTTGTTCACACATACCATATTTTACAAAGAATATCCTGGTGGACCAAATGAACTGGACAAAAGTATCAGGGGAGGAGAACTTTTTCTCACTGTACTATTAAACCCTGTAAGTAATTCCAGCAGTTCTGTCAATTGATTCTTTGATTGTTACAAGATATGTAAGACAAGTCCTAAAATATGTAAAGTGAAGCAAATGTACTAGTGTGTTTTTAATAATGTATATATGTAATTTGTGGTAGAGGTAAAACATGAGCGAACATCCAGTGGGTCTGAAATGTGCCTAGACCCCAAAAATGCCCGCCTTTGTAGGTAGGATAGGGCCTACCTCTCGTTAAGAAGGAAGAGGGCTAGGAAATAGAGAATATAGAGAATCAAGACTGAGGGGAGCAGAAATAATTAACTGGGGGGGCAGGAGAGGGTTTTGAAGGGGGGTATAAATACTTCCTGAGACCCCTCCCACAAATATATATATAAATTTATACTGTATATATATATATATATATATATATATATATATATATGGCTAGAGCTCTTACTGTCTTGGGAATATGGCTACAATCAGTTTGTGAAGCTAATAGATAGGGACAAGACCATCCCCTATTAGACTTTGGAGAGGCAGGAAATTAGTGTGATTTGGACACGACCAAGCACTGTTCCCCCTGCCCAGAGATTGAAGATACTAGCCTAAGGTAAACAGCCCTTCATCGGGACATTCTGTGTGATAACTAGCAAGTTCCCATATATGGCCATGATGTTAATATCCCTCTACATGAAATATATGCCATAACATATGCAACACTTCAGAAAGTAAAAAAAAATCTTTGTATTCCACGAATAGTTGCCGGTTCCTGTGTTCAGTTCGGGCAAATATTTGTGTACATTCTTCGTGTTTGTTTTTTTTCTTAGTTTTTTGCCATTTTTGTAGAAGGGGTTAATACGGGGTTAACGCGGTAAGCAGCTTTGGCTCCAGTATTTTAAAGGTCCGTACGAGCAAATCTATTGGTCGCCGACAGGGGCCTCCTCTGCCACCAACCAATGAAGTCCACCTGCCCTTCATTGGTTAATGCCAGACGAGCCCCCTGCTGGTGACCAATAGAGTTGCTCGTACGGACCTTTAAAATCCTGGGACCACTGGTCTCCCCGCTCCAGAAGTTAAAAGTCCGTACGAGCGACAATGAGAGTCGCTCCCGTTAACCCTAGCGATGCTGCGTAGATAAGGTAGGCTAGATGGGGAAGGGACCAGGGAGATTAGTAAACAAAGGTGAACACGAAGATCTTTCGTGTTGTGTGTCTTCGCATACTCTTTGCCACCGCCTTGTTCGTTTCTTCGGTATTCGAGTTGAACAACAAAAACACACCTTCTTATTCATTTTCATGTTCACCCGAATACGAATGCGCATGTCTAGTAATGGACAGTACAGCAATCCAGTTTTAATTAACCAAAATAATTTGTAGAATTTTTTACTGAGCAAAGCAGAATAAGATTTATTTTCTGTGTTCTTTGTGAGTATCCTGCGAAGTACTGAATGTGCCAAAAGGGGATTACGTTTTTAAGGGCAGTGCTGCCTGCCCCCCCCCCCACTTTGTTCATTAAAACCACCTTTCTGCCCACCAACTCAATATATTCTTTAAAAACATATAAAAAGTCATGGTATGTGTAATAGAATGTTCTCGCTCTTTTTATTAGTGGCACTTTTCCTGTGGGAAAAATCCTGAGCAAAATCAGAAAGGGTGTGAAAAAAATACAGAGTTTTCATTTTGCCACATACGTTAGAAGAGGTTGGTGAGGAAATGGCTGCATGAAAAGTGGTAGAATTTGTAACCATCAATAACCATATTGTCCCAGCAAGGAACACTCTATTTGTCCTGAAACCAAAGAATGTATAACTGTGGTAGGTAAATCAGAGTTGAAACAAACAGTAAAAATGTATATATGAAAACATGCAACTGTGGGCCTTAAGATGGTTAAAAAGAAAGAATTTGCGCTTCTTTGTGTGTGCCATGAGGGACACTATTGTGTTTTCTAAGGCTGTGTTTTCTATCCTTTTCTGATCGTTATACATACCCGCTTCATCCTACCTTCCTCCTGGAAACAAAACAATGATTTCTTTAATGACCCTTTTAATTCTGACATAAATGCAGTAAATATTTGTTTTCTGAATTTTTATTGCAAACTATTTGAGGCAATAATTATACAAGTCTCTTACAACAAACTTCAAATTTAAATAATTTAGCTAATTGCATTTCCTTTGCGTTAAATATTGTGAGGCGCCGGAAATTATATGCAAATTACACAAATCTAACTTAATTATACTTTGAGGTGCAAATCACAAAGTCCAGGTTTAGTGTGATCTACTCAGCACTATAATTATCATGTAAAATATATCATCTGCCTGGATGTGTGTTTGACAGCATACAGCCACTCTGTATAATTTTTATGGAATTAACCCGTTAAAAACCTTCACGGCGTTCCATGCCATAATAAAAAAAATGGCCCAAAAACCTATGATGATGGCATGGAACGTCATGAAGAAAGTATCAGTGTGCGGAAGGACCTCGGGAACGGACATTAATCCTCCTTGGGCTGCCTTGTGTGATTGCGCAAAGAATGTGCGGTTCCATAAATGTGTCGTGAGTGCTGCTGATCGGTCAGAGAAAGTAAAATAATTAAATTTTAATTACATTTAAAAATAAATCATTAAAACTTAGCCAGTAGTAGACTGTTTTGCTGTGAACTATGGTTCCCGGGTGCAGGGGAGTGCCATTCATGTTCAGAGATCTCACGTGACGATGTGATGTATCCTACACCCACATATTTTTTTTTTAAATTGGATTAAGTTGTGGATCACAACTCCCATCAGGGAGCGGGAGTTTTGGCACACAAAAGCGGGTGCACGAGAAAAGCAAAAGGCTGGCATACTTGTGAAAATGTATCCTTTTTTTTAATCTAAACTGTGTTTGTATAGCGTATTATCACTAAACCCTTTATTTTCTGTGTGCCTACCTTGCGCAATCCTGTGTGATGTTGCACAGTGAACCAAAATGCTATTAAAAGAAAACTAGCCTTGAAAATGCAATATATAAATTGTGTGGGTATGTGAAAAATGTAAAAGGAGAATCATGGTTAAGGAACCATAGTGTAAAAATGTTCAAAAAGTCTCAGGTCTTTGGGCACAAAACACCCTCAGTAAAGAAGGGGTTAAGGTGCATTGATTTGTTGATTTTTTAATAGAATGTTTTAATGGAGTGTTCAGCTTAGTGACTCATTTTAATGATAGTATTGGCCTGAAAAGCTTTTTCATGCATCTGCGTTTCTGCCGATGCACACGCGATGAATATTGTGACTTACTTATACATATCACTTGACTGCTTGTGATTTCACAACCATGAAATTTTTTTCTGGAAATTTTCACGCATATCTTGGATTTGGCCCGGACACAGGTGAAAAAGCCTGCTTTTTCCAAATAACACTTATGGAAGCAATTTTGAATATTTTGGTGATTTTACTTTGTTTTATGCTTTTTTCATAATATAATAAGATAATGTATATACCATATTATTTAAAGCATATATTGACCAGATTTTTCCCTTTACCCAGTGATGGCTTTGGATAATGTAATATTCATTCTTAATGCGTCCTTGGCTAAATCTCTTTACACATAACATGAAATATGTTAAAAGACGAATATGGAATATGTAACATGCGCACATATTTCATAATTACCTGCAGCTGGTAGTGATTATTTCTAAAAGCAGTCTATAAAATTTGGAAAGTGATAACTTCAGATAATCTTTGAGGTGAGGTATGCTTTACTAGCTGTGTGTTAACCCACTGCCACACACCACAGGATTGTGACCACTTCTGACCTTGCCCAACAGTAGCCGAACCACCATCTTTTCTACATCAGGTTGGAACTGACTAGGTTTCCTAGTCCTGGCACTCTTCACATTGGAGGAAAACCTTTTGGACTGGCAACTATCTTGCCAAATGGACATTCTATGTGGGTAACACACCTTAAGCTATAAAACTCTTTGACAACTAAATAGATGAACTCTATTTTCTTAATGCAATATAACAAAACTTTTGTGTTCTATCAGTGGCGGATCTACCGGGGTCGCAGGGGTCGCGACTGCGACCGGGCCCCGGCGGCAGGGGGGCCCAAGCCAAGGGGCCGCCCGAAATCTTTTTTACGTTTTTTTTTTTTTTTAAATAAGGCAGGGGCGTCCAACATGCGGCCCGCGGGCCAAATGAGGCCCGCGAGACCTCGAGGTGCGGCCCGCGTAAGATCGGCAGCCAGGGCAACCGATCTTACACGAGCCGCACCTCAAGCCCTGCTACTTACTTGTGGGAGGGTCTTCTGGACAGCACAGAGGAAGCGGGGTTCACGTGACTTCCTACTTCCTCTGTGCTTTAGCAGAGAAGGCAGAGGGAGGCCGCGCCCCCTGCTGAAGTCTGCGAGCGGCATCGAGGGAGCTGCAGTACAGGTAAGGGGGTGGGGAGGGTGTTTGAATGAGTGTGTGTGATTGAGGGAATGAATCTGTGAATGAATGATTATATGAATAAATGTGTGTGTGTGTGTGTGTGTGTTAGCATGGATGTGTAAGTGCTGGAACCTAGGCATGATGGGACTGTGATTGCTGTTAGCAATCACACTCCTATCATGCCAAGTCAGCCAGTACATGCTGAAACCTGGCCAGCTGCCCCCCTTGTGTAGTGATAATGCCAGCAGTATGGGGTCTGCACTTACAGCCACCCTGTACCAGCATGTACTGGCTGACTTGGCATGATAGGAGTGTGATTGCTAACAGCAATCACAGTCCCATAATGCCTAGGTTCCAGCATTTACTGGATGGATGTGTAAGTGCTGGAACCTAGGCATGATGGGACTGTGACTACTGTTAGCAATCACACTCCTATCATGCCAAGTCAGCCAGTACATGCTGAAACCTAGCTAGCTGCCCCCCTTGTGTAGTGATGCTGCCAGCAGTATGGGGTCTGCACATCACTTACAGCCACCCTGTACCAGCATGTACTGGCTGACTTGGCATGATAGGAGTGTGATTGCTAACAGCAATCACAGCGAGCACAGTCCCATCATGCCTAGGTACCAGCATTTACTGGTTGCCTAGGCTAACAGCAATCACACTCCTATCATGCCAAGTCATATTGCTAATTTTGTCCAATTGCGTGTTACCTACTTTTATTAAACATGTGAGTTTTTATTATTATTTTTAAAGGTGGGGGTCATTTTCGGTTTTGGCTAAGTGAACCCTGAATGTTTTGGTCCAGAATTTTCATTTTAGTTCATCCCTAGAATAAATCTAGGGAATCCTGAATTTGTAGTCGCAAAACTTTCAAGGCCCAGAAATCAGTGAGAGGAAGAGTAAAGGTTTTGTGTCATTTTACTTTATTTTAATCTGCATATTTTATTAAAGGCCATATTTTTTGTCACAGTGAAAAATGAGTGCGGCCCGCGCACGTATACAATTCTGATGAAGTGGCCCACTGCAGAAAAAACTTAGACACCCCTGGATTATGCCCTTTGTACATGCGCCCCTTTTTCTTTGATTATGATTCAATATGTAAATTGAATTTGTTGAATTAGTTGAAAAAAAATTGTTGGGTAAAAATCATGTTTTTTTGGGGGGGGTGAGGGGGTGGGGGGCCCTTAACAGATTCTCGCACCCGGGCCCTGAGGCATCTAGTTACGCCCCTGTGTTCTATATACAGTTCATTCCTACTATACACATATGGCCATATAAAGAATAAAGAACTATTTTATGCCAGATACAGAACAATCAGCATGAATATCCAATTGGTTTCTATGTTGATTGCGCATTTCCCATTGGCAAATACCCCTTATCCATCGGTATACAATCAGGTAATAGTATTATCATTATGCAAATTTGGTTTCATTTTTTTATTTTTCCAATTGTCAGATGCAGTTAATAAGCCATGATACACCATGATCACATGCCTACTTTATGTTATCTAAAAATTAAGTCACCACTTTTTTGATCCTATTTAAAATACTAGTTCAAATAATTGTTGCTACATCATTGCTTATAACCTAACAAATTAAAATATGGAAATTAAATATTTTTAAGATTGCAATATTCTAAATAGTGGTTTGGAATGATATTTTTCTGTGTAATCTGAGGTATCCTAATTTGTGGGAAACATAGAAAAGAAACACAATGGGGTTTTTTTCTTCTTAATTTTCAAATTATGATCATTTTGCCCTTCAAATGATAGAAAATTACTGTCTAGAAATTAATTTTATCTGATGGTAGCTAAGTGCCCGCCAGATTCCAAAACATAATCAATAAATACACTGTTACCCTTTCTCCCAGTGCTTTCAGGAACTGTTAGTTTGTAATATTGAATACATTGCTTTAATATTACTGTAAATCTGACAATAAGTGTTAAGTGGTGTGCTAACAGTGCTGAGCAGTTAGGTTAATAAAGAATCAAGGATGTGGTCATGTACACTGCAGACAAATTACCTACTGCCTAATTAAATTTGACTCATTAACGAGATGTAATCAAGGCACTCTGAAACATAATTCAAACCTAGGCCGATACCAGCTATTGTATGAAAGAGCTTACTTGCTTATGCAAGTAGTGAAACAAAGAAAAAAAGTAATAATGGGTAAATTTAGACGCTTATTTTTTTTTCTTTTCAATTATGAATTTCCACAGTTATTCATAATATAAATAATAAAAAGGAATGCAATTTATTGAAACAATATGTGGCACAGGAATAATGAATAATGTACAATAAATTATTCAATGATCTTTGTGAAATAATTTGGCAGTGTGATGCTCTCTAAGCAGGGAATACTTATGCCGGTGTACAGGGTGTTTTCCCAGTGGATTGTGGTCTTAGATTTTCCTTATTCTAAACAAATATAGCACTATGATTATTCTTCCTTTTGTGCGTCTTCTCTTTTTCTTTTTTTTTTTTTCTTTCTTTGCTTCAGTCCTTAAAATCCATAGAATAGTCTAGGCTGCATAATTTATGAACGCATTTATCTTAAGAAAAAAACATAAATAAAATGTAGCCCATTATTTTTGTCCAAATTAATTAAAGTTGCACACAATGGCAGTGTTATTTACAATTTGTATGAAGACATAATATATACATACATTATGGCATCAATATACAAAGCTTGTCCTTAAGGCAAAATGCTTTCCATAAGGCTATGCCAAGAAATCTGAAGCATATGCATTTTTTTACATCCAATGTATACCTTATAGTTTAGAGCTTGCAAAAGGACAATGGTACTAATCTTGTTTCTCGTAGGGGTAACGCTGTATTGTGAAATCGTAATGTCTATAACCTGTCAGGTGCATCTAGTCCTATATGCCTTCTGCACTTGAATTTATCTAGATCAATGCTTGTATCTATGCATTTAATGATGCCAAGGACATATAATAACATACATTGTAATTTGTTTTTGTCACTGAAGAAAGTAACTGTCGAGCTTCAAATATGTCCTAAGAATATGCAGCACCTTGATCAATTTTTGGACCTAAGGATATATATATATATATATATATATATATATATATATATCCACATTAAAGTGATTTCCAATGATGCATGAAAAAGGGGACATATTCCTTCCTGTTAATCATAAAACAAGGGGGATGGAAAAAGCGCTAGACAAGACTTCTAAACTTAATTCTTAGTTAAAAACATGTAAAACAGATTCTTAAAAAGTTCTTAAAAGTTCATAAAATAGAGCAGCAGCCCACTTGCCAAGCTTTCCTCTTCTTGGCTTGATTGATAGTGGAAATTCACAAAGGGGGTAGTGATTGCGCTTCAACAATATAAAATAGAAAAAAGAAAAGCAGCACAATGGTGTATGTTTGTACTCCAGGTATATATAAAAAGAGATAAAAATGTGGTACTATCCAGCTCCAAAATGCACGTATGGGCAATTCAATCCTCGCCTAAGGATGAAATAGCAGCAATGGTGTGGTACTCAGGTGTTGGTTAAAATTGTGGTTAAGAACAATTTGAAGGTTGCTCTTTCCTACAGGTGTAGGTGGTATGATCCCCTCCAAGGATATTGGAACAGCAGGTGTCCTTCTTGATAAAGAAAAAAAAAGAAAATGGTCCCAGGAGCAATGTAAAAAGGTTATTTATTTATACTTTACAGAATAAAAAGTATAAAATAGTATAAAACAGCACACTACGCATTTCGCCTTTACAAAGGCTTTGTAAATATATTATAATGTTCAAACTAATTTTATAAGGCATACAATATAGTTGTCATTGCCCTTTTAGCTTTACTCTCATTTATGCCCAATGTATATTTATCTTTTTATCTTATTTCTTCATCTCCTACTTAATCTCCGTATAGGAAGAAAACGTAATCAATCCCAATGAAAAACTTTATCTATTTCTAAAACATAACTAAGTCAAACTTACGCAAGAAACGTACACTGTAAAGTGTCTCGAAACAAGTGGAAAATGAGCATGAGGCAAAGGAAAATCCAATATGTCAACAGTACCTTGTACCAAATGGGCACTGATTTAAAAAAAAAAGAAAATCAAGAAGCATTATATGAATGTTTCAAAATCAATGCTATCATTTAGACCACATGGCTCTAAGGTATTATGTTCTAAAATCGAATATGAAAGTCTATGTTATTTTAGATGAATTATATTACTTTTCTCTATAATATCAATATTTTGTAATCACAAAAACTGACCTTTAAAAATATTGCAAAGTCTATGATTGGCATGTTTACAAGCAACCCTAAATAGTGTGTTCTCTGAGAGATTTTTAGATGATTTTAATTGTCAGAGATGCCACGTAGGATACTCACCATAAAATATATAGCACCAAAGAAAACTTTCCAATCAAATCAGTAAGACATTCAGAAACCATGTAAATATTCCACAAAGAATTGTGGAGAAATACAATATCATCGAACTGCAATATAGTTTTCATCAAGGTGCTGCATAAATAGAAGTAGAAATATTCATAGTACTAAACTTGATTTATTTTTACTATATCTTATGACACATTTATGTTGCAAAAGTTACCAAGCATGGAAAGTACTTTTCTTGTTTTCTTTTTCTTTATTTATTGGGATACAAATAATTTATTTGAAAGAACCATTTTCATTATCCATTACATTGTCTGGCTCATATTTAACACTTTGAGCGTCATTTTTGTGTGTTTAACAAGATAAAGGAGAACTTCAGCCCCTTGTTCATTTGGTGCAAATGCCATCATACTCAGCAAGGCAGCTGAGCATCATGGGCGTTATAGTTCTTCAACAACTGATCTATCAATCATTTGTTCAATTATTTTTAGAATATTAATCCTAATTAATATATAAAATATTGCATTTTAATGTTTAATAACAATATTGTGCATAGTCTCTTTTCTGAAACGATGTAGTCAACATTATTGACACCCTTCAATATTTTGGACATCATGTACAATATCTTCAGAACTAATTTAAGAAGTTAGCTACTTTGTATTATCAGACTATTTTAAGAGGTTGCCCGAATATATTCAACAAAAAAAGATGCTTTTTTCAACTGGCGTGTAGCCATTTTATAAATTGAAAAACATAGGACCTGAACAGCATTAAAATACCCTTCCCTAATATTTGATGCGCACCCCTTGGCAGCAATGACAGCCTTCAAAACATTTCTTGTACCTGTCATTAAGCTTCTTGCCCCTGGCAGGAGTTTCTCTCACTATTTTATTGCAATTTGATTAAGATCTTGGGTGTTTGCAGGATTCCTTTTCATAATGGCAGATTTCAGCCCTTTCCAAATGTTTTCAAATGGATTGAGATTAGGACTCAATCTAAAGCAGTCCATTTTGTTTCCTTTTCAGCCATTCTTTTGGATGTGGGCTTTGGATCATTTTTCTGCTAAAGGACCCATGATCTTTGACCCATGCCTAGTTAGTATATGTAGACCAAAGCTGTTTTGCCGCACATGTTTTTCAGATATTGGACAAAATATTTAAGGGTGTCAATAATGTTGACCATAACTACAGTATATTTCTGACATTTTAAAAAAGTGTTTAAATTGTTGCATGCAATCAAATATTCTGCAGTACTTGAGGCATTCAAAATCAGTCTTTCTCTACTTTTATCATGTAATGCTCCAACCCAAGCAATGTCTGGCTTTGGACGTATTGGAAGTTACACGTTACCTGATGACAAACCCTATAGCATGAGGGCCATACATGTAATTTTTAGGGGTCCTAAGCACAGTCCTCTAGGGCAATCAGAGTCAGGAACAGCAGCTTTGAACAAAACAGCGCTTTATTTTAACCGCTTAAACCCAAAAAACCAAATCATAAAAAGAAATCCTAGCTCCCTATTGGAGCCCTCTCTAACTGAACTACGCTGGTCCGGACTGACCAGCCTAATCACCCACTGACTCAACCTCCCAGCCAGACCCAGCTACGCCAGGCTCTGGAAAACCTCCCCCAGACAACACAAAATGTCCAGGCAGGTATTGCCTCACTTGGCTCAGGGATGGTCTTCTTGTTCAGGGCCTCTCCTTGCCCTGGGAGCGCAGGGAACTTCCTCTTGCCCCAACAGTCTCTCTGAGTATCAGGCTCCAGGGGCTTTTAATGCCCAGCACCTGTGCCTGATGCTGGCCTCATAGAAATCCTGTACTGGATCCTGCAGACTTCTAGCCTCCTGGAAAAGGCGGCATGGATTTTCCACAGAATGGGGGAATGGAGCATTGCCCCACCCTGCTCTCCAATTGCTCCACCCCAGGGACCCATATTTACATTCTGGATAGCACCTGTACCCAAATGCCAAAATAAGCATCTCCCTGGGGTTTACACCGTCACAATATATACACACATATATATATATATATATATATATATATATAAGTAAAATTTAAATCTTAGCATTTCCGTTGATTTCAGTTCATGAAATCTAGATTGTGTGATAATTGTATTACTTTTCATTTATGGGTACCTTTAGACAAAGTACACATACTGTATTTTTATTGTGTAATTATAATTCTATTGCTGTTCCTTTATGAGTATCTTTAGACAAAGTACACATAATGTATTTTTATTATGATTTATGCATTGCCATCACAGGAGTTTGGACACAAATAAGCAATTATATTCCAATATCAATTTCAAGCATCTAGTCTAGAATAATTTTAACTCTCTCTATTGTCTTAAGGCTTCACTTACAAAGTCACCTTCCATTTCTACAAAAATTTTTTTTTTTTGTTCTTCTAAAATATTTTTATTTGGTGAACAAACGAAAATTGCCAATGTGTACTATATGGCTTGGATTTGGGTTTTGTAAGGAATTTTGACACCTCTAACAAATTCAACTTTCTGTTCTGTGTCCTTTATGAGTTTAATGTCAGTCGCGTACCATGTTCCTGCTTCTATGAAGGGTAGGAACAGAAGTAGCAATTTCTCTTTTTTAATTGGCCAATTATATACATGTTGAAACTTTCTTTCCAGCCGTCTATTTCTTTTGTGTTGTAATTGAATCCTTTCCACAGAAAGATATTAAATTATTCAGAGCTTGGTTTCACCACTGTTAGTATTTGTTAAGTTCATCTTATTCTTTCAAACTTTCTTTGAGGTTATCCAATTCTAATTTCATTTTTCATGCTGTTCTTATTAGATTCATCAATTATTAAAGATTTTAAATTGAGACTGCATTTATTCAGGATGGTTCCCTAGTGCTGGGCAAATATGAAGCCTTCTTTGCCAAGTGAAAGCCTTGTTAGTGTGTAAGCCTCTTGGAATACGTTTTAGTCTCCAGAAATTTGAAAGCCATAGCTGCATGCTAAAATAAATTCATGTTTGATTTCCATGAAGAAGATCATTTGATTGGATTTTCTATTCCAACTTTTTAGTAACATTGCCATCTGTACCATGTTGAGAATTGTGGATATGTTAAATTAAAATACGGAAAGCCTTGCCTTTTGAGAATAGGCATATTAAATATTCTTTAGATGGAGAACTTGTGATGAAGCATAAATCAGTCCGTAAAAACTTTAAATTCCCTCCATATCTGGATTATGTCATGCAGCAGAAAAGAAAGTTTTCGCCTTACCTGGAGATTTAAAAAGAATTAATAGAGTGTAGAAACAGACTCTACTTTATGTAAATATAACAGCTGGAAATACTTAATATTTAAGAAAGATAGGCTGGACTGCTTTATAAATCAAATTACTTTTGAGTATCATGTTATTCTAATAGAAGTGAAACAGAATACCCAAATGTGTACCTAGAAAAAAAAAACCAGATAAAAAAGGTGATAGTTATTATATATAGTTATTAGCTATAGTATGTAATTTTTAACTATATGTCAAAAAAAATACGTTTTGTGATTGTAAAATGTATGGCATTAAAAAGGACCACGTAGACATCAATATGAAACAGCTGCAACTGAGTTATTATTATTAATTATAATTATTTATTTTTTATATAGCGCCATCATATTCCACAGAGCTGTACAGTGGGTAATTCAAAGGGTGCACAAAAGAGTAGAGCTTTTAAAATACTTGAAAACTATTTAATTGTTTAATTGAGATGCTTGCTGCAAATGTCAACATTTTGAGATGTTTTTTCCAGTTATGAAATGAATTGTCTGGGCTTTATGTTAGAAATATTTTAGTCTTAACTTGTAAAAACAAAATAATTTCAAATGGTTGCTTTTGCTGCAAGCAATTCAATTAAATAAATTTCAAATACTTCAGTTTAGTAGCCATACATTTACTGGCACAAAGCATAGGCATCTATTGAGGGTATTAGTTAAACGTATAATGGAAAAAAACTAATTCAAACACAACATTTTCAATGCTTGTAGTTGTAATCCAGACCTCCCCTGCCTTACATAACGTAAACTAATCAGTATAACCATACTTTCATTTATAATTTAACAAGTACTGGCTTAGTAAATGGGACTTTTTGGTTAGGAAGGAAGAGTGACTGTATGAGGATACCTACATATTTCTATAGCTTATTTACCATAATTGAACTTAATATGTCAATTAATGTAATACATTGGATGCACAGAGGTTTCCTTCACAGTGGATTATACTTGGAATCACTGTAAAGTTTGAGCAGTTAATGCTCATTATTTAGATTTGTGCCCAGGGTATAGCATTGTTTACTGATAAATATTAACGTTGCATGCAATCCTTTTCTGGTAAAATTTCTTTTGAAATACAGAAATTAAAGTCAATATTATTTGAAGTCATTTTACCACCAAAAATCAAATCTCTTTGAATTTCTTGCAAAAAAACCCTCCTCTACCGCATGCCAAAAAGTTAAAAGGGTGGTACATGGTTTTGAAGTTCAGGTTACAGTCTGCTATTTCTCCTACTCCAATAGAAATTAAACAGAAAGAGCATTTTGACTATATAATTCGCCCCTTGTTAAGTAGCATGTGCTATTTATATACATACTCACAGATTATTTTAAATAATTTATGCGCTTGAACCTATACTTTGAATATGGACTATTCTGCTGCTGGTTGCTGAAGCACCTACAAAAATCGCATGTGCTCTGTAGCATTACCCACTACAATTTGGCGAATGCCAGTAGAATGCTACCTACTGGAATGTACAGTACCTACTGTAAAGTTTGCTGTTGGAGGGATAATAGTCTAGGGCTGTTCCAGCGAACGGTATTGTTAGTGCTACAGCATACAAAGACATTTGTGTGCTTTCAACTTTGTGGCACCAGCTTGGGGAAGACCCTTTCCTGTTCCAACATGACTGTGCCCCTATGCACAAAGCAAGGTCCATAAACCAATGGCTTTCTTTGGAGGAACTAGAGTGGCCTACACAGAGCCCGGGTCTTAACCCCACCTCACAGTTTTATTTTGTAGCCACATACTTCGGAAGAGATGGGTGGGAAATGAAAAGTGGTAGAGTGAATGTTGCGAAAAAGCCTAAATTGTCTGCTTCCTAGAAAAAAATAAAAATAAAATAAAATAAATAATTGTATGTATATATATATATATATATATATATATATATATATATATATATATAACATTTATTTATAAAGCGCCAGCAGATTCTGCAGCGCTGAATTTTAGTAATATCTGTATTACTAAAATTATACTAGAGAATAGTAGATTATGCATATATGGGAATTATTCAAAAGACTTAAAAACACAATATATAGTTTGGGTGGATAGAAACGAGAAAAATACAACGGCTTACAGAAAGCTAAAATGCCCTAGTCTGCAATTGAAGAAAAAAAACAAAAAAACTTAGGCATTAAGAAAAATGTTGTTTGGGAAAACATGGTTTGGATTTTAGCACAGATAGAAATAGGTCTGGCAGTGTGATCATTTTTAAACACAGAATACCCACTCATTAATGAGCTTAAATATTGTGACACTGTTTACCGTGGTTCTGCTGATCCAGGGAATCCCACTGGATTCCTATTCTTGCTAGGTTTGCTTTTAATCGGAGATAAAAAAAAATCTTTCAAAGGTAATTAGGAGTTGTTTGTTAGGAATGTGTTTTGGTTCATTTATTTCTTTTGGTTGCTTGGGATTTTATAGCTGTTGGGGAATACTAAGGCATTTCGACTCATCGTTTTTTTCTGAATGTTATAATGCAGTAATCAAAGGCTAAAGCCTCTATGGTTTCTCCTGTTGTGGAAAAAAATGTTGGCTGAAAATGCTTGATTACAATGTCAAAGATGTAAACACTGTATTTTACAGACAGGAGGACAGAGCTAATGAATATGAACACATTTCAAGCACATAAATGGGTTTCATTTAGTATGAAAGCTGTAAATATGAATAGCACTACGTTACAGAGAGAGACAATTTATCATTTTAAAATTAGTGCTCTGTCGACACAAAATCTCTCTTTCAGCATTTCTTTTGTGTTAACCAGCTGTTTGCAGAGCAAAGGTCCAAATGTTCTGTGCAGTGTAGGATGGATAAATGCTTCATTGCTTATGTATCAGCTTAACACTATAACAAGCCAATAACTTAACTTGTGTGTGAACATACTTTACAACAGAACTTATATAGCTTTTAATTAGGTAATGCATTATTTCTTCTGTAGAGTATACAACCATATACATTTTGTGCACAGAATAACATTTATGTGGTTATATTCACTGGTATAAATGGTTTTATGATGATAAATATTGACGTACTAGCAAGTAAATGATTCTTAAGAAGGTACTGGATCATCAGTGGTTGAGGTATGTATTATGAGTTCCAGGCATGCCCCATGCATTGCAGGAGTTCATTGTATGAATGCACTTAGACAATGGTGTTTAGATGGGTTTATTTGGAAGGATAATTTGCAGGAGCGTGGTAGTCCCTACATGTTATAAATCACACAGGTCAAGGCTTGGCCCTGAATAATGCATAGTTCAATTGGTAAGGTGACTTTTAAGAAATATATATATATATATGCTTATGCACAGCCATCCAAGCTATTCTTGTAGTAGAAGCTCATTGGGTCCGCCCTTCATGATCTAAAGTGAAGTCAATGGGATGAAAACTCTTGTGGCACCTTCCTCTTTAATGAATAAATGCCAATACGTTGGTTGAAATTGTGATGTTGCCTAATTTTAAATATATACCATAAATATTTCCACTTTAGACTCAGTTTAGATTCAGTAGTTGTGTAATCTTCCTAATCTTCATGTTTCCTAATGCCACCCTTTGGTTAAAACATGATTTCATAAGCCCCGGGAGACATCAAGCCACGAATCTTCATATTGTTGCTCCAGTAGGTAGTTTATATAGAAGCACACCTCTTTCATGGTTATACAAAGGTCCATATATATTTGTCAGCCCTTGGCATGGATAATCTTAGGTACAGCAACATTAAGTTTTTTTTTTATATTTTGTTATGTTATAGAATGTAAAGTAAGGATTTGGTGGTATACAAACAATAGAGGTACTCATTCAAGCATGATTCGTAATATAATTGAGATCTATGTAGTATTTGACTTTTCATCATGGGGTTCAGTGCTTGTTGGTAAACAAGGTTTATATACCTAGGGACATCGGGTTTCATTGACTTCATTGGTGTATCCTTCAATACGCCACAGAAACCTTAATTTCACAGAGTTGATTTTATCCAATGTACATATAATTCAGCTCTATTATATGGTTCAGCTCCCTTCCAGGTTCCATATTGAAAGAGAGGAGAAGCCTTAGGACCAGCCTGTTAAGGAGGATCCCTTTAGATGGCATTGAGTTTCCAAGCTTGTTACTTAGTATATGTTAAATGAATATTTGCCATATAGGTAAATAAAACATACTAATAAAATTAATTAGTTTGAAAAGTAAAATAAAACATTTATAAATTAATAAATATCCTTCAAGTGATCATCGTTCAAATCTTCATAACTTTATTCCATTGTAATTAACACCAAGTCATGATTAGAATAGTATATCCAGTTAGCAATTGCATTTTTTCTGGACTTCATTTTTGTTACAGAAGTTGATAAAAGCCTTGGTGCTACAGTAGCTTTATCAAAAATAAGGATTATGTTCTTTTGCAAAGGCTTCTTAATCAAGATAGGAATTCATTCCAGCAATATCTTTTGATCAATACATTTATGCATGGAAATTAGAATGCTCTTTCTTCTTCGTCTTCTTCTTTTTTTAAAACAGTAAGCAAAATAGAACAGAACATTTATAATTTAATAAACAATTTTTAGGATGAATAACTGAACTTTTCAATTGTTTGAGTTTCAACTTTGGAAAGCATGGGAATTTGCAAATTACAGAGATATATTAATATTAATTTTGTGAAAATGTGTTTTTTAAGAATCCCAGGCTTTTTATTGATTGTAAAATAACATTTTAGGCAATGAGAATAGCAAAGTTATTTTGTGAGTAATTACTAGACTTGGGCACCAGGGGGCTCTTCGTGTTCGTCTTCGTGCTCGTCTTTGGGGGGAAAAAAATCTTCGTATTCCGCGAATATTCGCCTGTTCCTGTCTTCTCTTCGGGCGAATATTCGTGGACATTCTTCGTGTTCGATTTTTCTTCGTTTTTTCCGGTTAAGGGGTTAATACGGGGTTAACGCGTACCGCAGCAGCTCTGGCGCCAGGAGTTTAAATGTCCGTATGAGCAACTCTATTGATCGTCAGCAGGGGGCTCGTCTGCCAATGGTTGATGGCAGACGAGCCCCCTGCTGGCAACCAACAGAGTCGCTCGTACAGACTTTTAGGCTCCTGGTGCTGTAACTTACCCTGCAGATCCCACTGGTCTCCCTGTTCTATCAGTTAAATGTCAGTACGAACGACCAATAAAGTTGCTCGTACGGACATTTAACTGATAGAACAGGAAGACCAGTGGGATCTGCAGGGTAAGTTGCAGCATTGGGGTTTTAAAAGTCTGTACGAGCGACTCTGTTGGTCGCTCGTGCAGACTTTTAGGCTCCTGGTGCACTTGTTTCACCTTAAGGGGTTAAGGGGCCGTGCGAGTGAGCCTACGGATTTCGGCTCCCGTTATCTAACGCAGCATCGAAGGGGTTAACGGGAGCGGAAATCCATAGGTTCGCTGTCAGGGGTTACAAAGGCCGTGCGAGTGAGCCTATTGGTCACCTGCAGGGTCTTCCTCTGGCATCAACCAATTGGTTGATGCCAGAGGAGGTCCCTGTAGGCGACCAATAGGCTCATTCGCACTGCCCTGTAACCCGTGACGGCGAACCTGCGGATTTCCACTTCCGTGAACTGCCGCATGGTCTTTGTAAGTTAACCCCTGACAGCGAACCTATGGATTTCCAGTGGCATCTGCAGGGTAAGTTGCAGCATTGGGGTTTTAAAACCCCAATGCTGCAACTTACCCGGCACATCCCACTGGTCTCCCTCCCTTTTCAATTAGTTAAATGTCCGTACGAGCGACTTTATTGGTCGCTCGTACGGACATTTAACCCGGCACAGACTAACTAATTGAACAGGGAGGGAGACCAGTGGGATGTGCCGGGTAAGTTGCAGCATTGAGGTTTTAAAACCCCAATGCTACAACTTACCCTGCAGATGCCACTGGTCTCCCTCCCTGTTCAATTAGTTAAATGTCCGTACGAGCGACTTTATTGGTCGCTCGTACGTACATTTAACCCGGCACAGACTAACTAATTGAACAGGGAGGGAGACCAGTGGGATGTGCCGGGTAAGTTGCAGCATTGAGGTTTTAAAACCCCAATGCTGCAACTTACCCTGCAGATGGCACTGGTCTCCCTCCCTGTTCAATTAGTTAAAGACCAGTGGCATCTGCAGGGTAAGTTGCAGCATTGGGGTTTTAAAACCCCAATGCTGCAACTTACCCAGCACATCCCACTGGTCTCCCTCCCTGTTCAATTAGTTAGTCTGTGCCGGGTTAAATGTACGTACGAGCGACCAATAAAGTCCCTGTTCAATTAGTTAAATGTCCGTACGAGCAGACTTTATTGGTCGCTCGTACGGACATTTAACTAATTGAACAGGGAGGGAGACCAGTGGGATGTGCCGGGTAAGTTACGGCACCAGGAGTTTAACAGTCTGTACGAGCGACCCTATTGGTCGCCAGCAGGGGGCTCGTCTGCCATCAACCAATGGCAGACGAGCCCCCTGCTGACGACAATAGAGTTGCTCATACGTACATTTAAACTCCTGGCTCCAGAGCTGCGTTAACCCCGTATTAACCCCTTAACCGGGAAAACAAAGAAAAACCGAACACGAAGAATGTCCACGAATATTCGCCCGAAGAGAAGACAGGAACAGGCGAATATTTGCGGAATACGAAGATTTCCCCCCCCCCTCCCCGAAGACGAGCACGAAGACGAGCACGAAGACGAGCACGAAGACGAACACGAAGAGCCCCCTGGTGCCCAAGTCTAATAATTATCATTGCCATTATTATTAAAGAGTATACTGCAATATGTGAAGTAGTCAACCTTGCCAGAACATAACCTAGTTTTAATTACACAGATGGTATAGGCAGATGCATCATAGCTATTGAGTTACTTAAAGTATGTGGACTGAATCAAATATTTGTAATCAATGTTCCTACTTCTACTTTTTCCCCATTAGTGTTACAGGTTTGTCAATGCATTAAAGTGTAAAGCCCCACTGTACACATTTATATATTACATTAAGCTTTACATTGAAAAGAGTCATTACCCTATTGTAATATTTTAGGAAAACGTTGTTGTCCCATGCAGGATCGCCAACAATGAATGGTATTGGACATTTAAGTACTTAACTATGTTCTGTATACCTGTAGAAAACTTACCTTTAGGGTTTTACATTAATTTCCTGTGGGAGCTCTTTATGTTAGTTAAATGGGAAATCACACTTGAAATATATGACTATATAACTACTAATCTACTGCCCTCTATATTGCATTTATCAAAGATGAAGTTGTTGGTTTGTAGTGGCCATTACATCATACAGAGTGCAACTTCACTTTAGTACTTAGAAATCTAAAAAATCTAGGTCATAAACTTTATTCAGTATAATATGTTTGAGAATAGTGATTTATGTAATTAACATCTGATGTAGTCAGTTGTATCACCCATCTACAGGAATAAAATGCTGGTTTCACGTATGGTGCTTCTGACATCAGCGTATGCTTTGTGTCAGAGGTCCAGTTAAAAAATGTGACGCTTAACTATATCAAACACTGGATTTACTGCGGATAAACTAAGAAACATGGGTGCTAGTTTCTCCGATAGAAGTACCTACTAAAGTGAAACAGTTACTGTACATGTTTAATGAGCTTTGTTAACCATGATAAGGTTTATAGTTATAAACAGCATATTATATTTAAAGGATGACTCCAGCCCTATTTCCTGGTAATTACATACTGGAGTGCGTATTAAGGAAAGCATTTCGTAGTGCCAGCTAATTGCATGTACACTAGCTGAGCACTGATGTTCAACTAACTTGATTAATACCTGCTTTAATGACTTCAATTGAAGTGCTACTGATCATGTGCATGAAGGTTACATACAAATGCTTCTTGGTATCAGTAGAGGACTTGAATAAGACAAATGTCTTTTATAAAAAAAATTTATTATTATTTTATCCCCTGCTGATTTTGTACGTTTGCCTACTAACAAAGACATGATAAGTCTATAATTTTAATGGTAGGTTTATTTGAACAGTGAGAAATAGAATAACAACAACAAAATTCAGAATAACACATTTCAAATATGTTATAATTTGATTTGCATCTTACTCAGTGAAATAAGTATTTGACCCCTTTGAAAAACATGACTTAGTACTTGGTGGCAAAACCCTTGTCGGCAATCAGAGGTCAGACGTTTCTTGTAGTTGGCCAGCAGGTTTGCACACATCTCAGGAGGGATTTTGTCACACTCCTCTTTGCAGATCCTCTCCAAGTCATTAAGGTTTTGAGGCTTGGCAACTCGAACCTTCAGCTCCATCCACAGATTTTCTATGGGATTAAGGTCTGGAGACTGGCTAGGCCACTCCAGGACCTTAATGTTCTTCTCCTTGAGACACTCCTTTGTTGCCTTGGCTCATTGTCATGCTGGAATACCCATCCATAACCCATTTTAAATGCCCTGACTGAACGAAGGAGGTCCTCACCCAAGATTTAACGGTACATAGTCCCATCCATCGTCCCTTTGATGCGGTAAAGTTGTCCTGTCCCCTTAGCAGAAAAGCACCCCCAAAGCAAATGTTTCCACCTACATGTTTGACGGTGGGGATGGTGTTCTTGGGGTCATAGGCAGCATTCCTCCACATTTGTCAGTGAGGTACGGTTGGTATCCCTCTAGGCACAAGAGAGCAAGGGGGTTCATGTCTGGAGTCACCTTTACACTTGGGGTGAACCCCAAGAGATCCCAAAGGGTGAAATACCATACAGCAAAGATACTCGCCAAGAACAGACAGCCATTTCCTAGCCTGCCTTATGATGCGTCCCCGCTTGAGAGCATCTCATATTTTAGCTCTCTTGTGCCATTACAGAGAAAAAAAATCTCCATCTACATATCAGTCTTGTCCCACCCAAAAGGACAGTCCAGAACTAAAATGTAAGGAAAATTTAATCTGCCCGAGGGAACCAACAGCCCCAGATGTACATTACAAACTACATTGGTCTCGTCAATGGGGTATGGTTGGTATCCCTCTAGGCACAAGAGAGCAAGGAGACAGTTATGTAGATGGATATTTTTTCTCTCTAATGGCTCAAGAGAGCAGAAATTTGAGATGCTCCAAAGCAGCGACCAACCGTAGGGCAGACTATGAAGTTACTCTTGGTTCTTGGTGAGCATCTCACATCCTTTTTGTATGACATGGAGGGTCTTATGCAGGACATTGTAGACACAAGGGGCCAAATGCATACGGACTTGTCACGTTTTCACCCTTCGCTGGCTGGACTTGTTCATACTTTGTGTGGCTCATTCCCGTTTCCAACCTCTAGTGGCCGCTCTTGTCACTCTGAAGCACCCAGAGTCATTATCTAGTCCAGCTGCACTCAGACCTGATTGCCATAACCAGGAAACAAGGTGCACCTGGAGATCACAGCCTATATAAACCTGCCCAGCCCTTCAGTCTGGACCTTGACATTGAAGTTAGAGGACTGCCTGTTTGGTTCCTGCTTTGGTTCCTGCTTTGGTTCCTGCTTTGGTTCCTGCTTTGGTTCCTGCTTTGGTTCCTGCCGTGTTCCTGAGTTGCGGCCAGCGCCCCACTAACTGGACTCCCAAGTCGAGTACCCTGCAAGTGGGCAACCTGCCGTGTGCCCTGCGAGTGGGCAACCTGCCGTGTGCCCTGCGAGTGGGCTTCCTGCCGTGTGTGCCCTGCGAGTGGGCTTCCTTCCGTGTGTGCCCCAACGAGAGGGCTTCCTGCCGTGTGTGCCCCAACGAGAGGGCTTCCTGCCGTGTGTGCCCCAACGAGAGGGCTTCCTGCCGTGTGTGCCCCAACGAGAGGGCTTCCTGCCGTGTGTGCCCCAACGAGAGGGCTTCCTGCCGTGTGTGCCCCAACGAGAGGGCTTCCTGCCGTGTGTGCCCCAACGAGAGGGCTTCCTGCCGTGTGTGCCCCAACGAGAGGGCTTCCTGCCGTGTGTGCCCCAACGAGAGGGCTTCCTGCCGTGTGTGCCCCAACGAGAGGGCTTCCTGCCAAGAGACTTTCTTTGTCTATATATTGTACCATCATATGCAATACAACTCTTAATCAGCATCCTTTGTCTTTGAGTTATTTCCTGCGCCTGTCTGTACCAACCCCAAGCCATTATGCATCGTGGGGTACAGACAGAGCCCCTCGTATCCCCTGCACCTGGGCTCCTATCAGATCTGTTCCCCCGGTTCGTGACAGGACTACAGGAACACTAGAATGCAAAATGCAACACAAGGTCATTAGACAGATGTGGGGAGATATAGCACACAGTGAACATTTTCACTTTGTTTCAGGTGTATTCATTTGTTCTCCGTAGGAACTTAATTCAATGGTGTGGGCAAAGACCAATATTAGATGTGTGCCCGCAATGGGTTGTATGTTAGAATAGGCATTTAAATATGCTATACATCAATTATGCAATTGTACCTCAAGGTTACATTACAATGTAGCATGATGTAGAAAATGATGCATTGACATTGATGTGAGTTGATCAAGGGTTTTTCCTATGGTCTACCTGTTCAATTAATGTGTATGATGTGATGTGTGGAGTGTGTTTGAGTCGCTATTAGCTACATTTGCATACATTACATTCACTATCTGAGGTTGGTGTAGTAAACAAAAGTGTTATTTTTTTTCTTTTCTTTCAGAGGACAGTGTGAACATGTGAGGTTTTTTTCAGATAGTGTGTACGTTTCTAATGTTCAGTTTAGACCATTTATCACTAGCCTGAAAATACAGTGAAAATTAGAAAATGTATGATTTCACTTACCAAAATGTACCAATGCCAATCAAACTGCTCTGGGAATTGATTTCCCATGCATTTCTATGGACATATTTTTTATAATGCCTTTTATACATGTTTTTGAATAGAAAACTTTTAGGACAACAGAGCCTGATTGGTCAGGTCTATTATGATTTGTTTCTTTCTAGTAAAGATTTATGTATTTCTTGAATTACATTTATTTTTCATGTTTCAAGGATAATGAGTTGTAAGGATAAACAAGTGCTGCCTCAGAGACTACCATTTATAATTATAGAGACAGAGCTTTCTGTGGGTCAAAGTCTAATCTGACATTTTAATAATAGATAAATAGGGGGCATTTAAATCCAGTTTCTGTGTGAGATACTTAAATCATCAGCTGCAATGTTCCAGTCCAGCACTTTATTACTTAATACTACAGAGTAATAAGAAATATAAAGCCAAATCAGCCATTGCTTATGTCTGCAGGCAGCAGATATGTGCACAGAAAACTGGAAATAATATTTTAATAAAAATAAATAAAGCAGCATTAAAGACTACATATGGTACTGTATGGACCTGTTCTGTATTAGAAATGGCATTGAAAGATAGGATGCTATATATCTACTACTAATTAGTATACATGGCATTGTTTGCTTATAATACATAGTTAATATTTATATTTTTGACTTTTGAGGGGAGGTTTCCGATACAGTATCAATAAATCCACAAGGAAACCATAAAATGGATGATGTTTTATTGATTGGCGATTGAAGACAGGGTTAACATAGTGAAGAAATGTTTACATGCATGCGATAGACATAAGTCTAATGTGAATTTAAGACCAGATCAAGGGCCAGATATTTGAGATATTTAAAGCAGAAAAAAACACCCATACTAGATTGACAAAATGTGCCATAAAATTCTGTTTGCTATGATGTATTTTGGAGTTCGCAAATTGATGGGATCACAGTTCTTAAAATACTAAGGTTAGAAACATTTTGAAACCACTGTAATGGTGCTTAGGGTTAAATTTGGTGCAATGTTAGTTTACTGGTACAAAGGTGTCAAAAACCAAGCTGCATACTCCATTAATTCATTAATATTAAAAGTGCATTTTATTAAGAAGATCTCTTCCACTTAACTGAGTTTTTACAATTATCAAATTGGATCTTCATTAAAAAAACATATCTTCCTAAAATGAGAGTTGGCTGTACGCTGTTCGAGACTCAGCTCTTGTTTGTACCTCCAACCCTATGCTTTGCTTAACGTATGTGTCTAAAGCATATGTAAATGACGGAGCCTATATAACCATGGGTAACGAATCAGGAAGTGATGCATACCTTAGTCTTATTCTTAGACATGTTGGTATTCAATTTAAAGCATAGCTAGGTTGAATATATTTAGTTGTATTTGCTACTGACATATGTAGGTTAAATGTTAAACCAGAGATAAAGTATTGCTCCAAAAGCGATGACAAATAGCAGTGGCTTTTACTTCTTTGAATATGAATCTAATGTGTCAATATATAGTACATTCTAACATCTAATTTTTTTTTTACCAATATTTAAAATGTATAGACAAAAATGTGCTTTTGGAAATACATTTTAGCCTTCTTATCCCCTAATCCTTAACTGTTGATTTATTTTCATATTCTTTTTCAGCCTCTACAATAAAGGTAAAATTATATATATTAGATAAGAAACACAGAAAAAAAGATATTCTGCAATGAAAGCATGAAAAGAAAAATTTCACTTTGTGAGAAATGATAATTTCATTTACTCATCATTTATTTTTTCCACTCAACAGGAAGGTTTTGGTATCTATTGTGATCTGATGAATAATGCATTTCAACATCCACAATTTGAATAGTATATAGAATGTAAAACACGTGATTAAGCACCTGAAAATTAGCACATATCTTCTGACTGCCAAAAACAAACTGCAGTAAATAGAATTTTAGGAAAATCATGAATTACACAAAGCAGAGCATGTGTTGCAATTTAATGATCTTGCGTATAACAAGTTAAAATATTTCAACGCTCTAGAGTCTAATGGGATTATTTAATTACATTGCAGTTAACTGCAGCTCCGAAGCAGCATGATACTAATAATTTTATAGTCAAACCTGGGATCTGCACCGCTTCTCCGGTTCTCCAGGTCAACACCCAAATACTTCAGGTCACACCCATTTCCCCTTTAAATGGGGGTGTTTCCCGTGATGTCAGCGGGAACAATCTCAACATCATCGAGAATGCCCCCCAACGTCATCGAGAACACCCTTAACGCATGGGGACTGCCCACCGATGGCAGCGGTTCCATCCACTGATGTCGGCGGGACCACCCACCGACTTCACCGGACTGTCTGCTGATGTCGGTGGGCAGTCCTGGCCACATCCGGCAAGGGAAAGCTCAAGGTAGCCAGAGCTCAGATTTCCCAGGTATGTGTATAATGTCTTTGCGATGTCAAGGATAGTTGTGATAGTTCTACTAAAAGATTTAAGAGTTTATCACTATTATTATCCTTTATTTATTAAGCGACAACATATTATGCAGAGCTGTACAACTTAAATGGGGTAGTTAAACACATACGTGACAAATATACATTTACACATAAAAACACAACAGCAGTTGAGAACAATGCCACGATTGCCATCTATACTGATGGTACTTTTACACAAAATTCCAGGCACGAATGGTGGGCTTATAAGCCTCATTAGCTTTCTTGTAGAAGTAATTAGGGTTAAGTGGTTTCAGGATGCAAAAAGGCAATGTAATTAAAAGAACAGAGGGATGGGCGGGTTAGCGCTTGTCTCAAGATGATGGCTTGCAGAGTGCTCGTGGTATTTCATGAAAACTACAAGGGGAAAGAAATAGATAAATACAACATTTTTATGTTAAAAAGGGGAGGAGTTATGGTTGTTGGAGGTCAGTGAGGGAGGGGGTCAGGAGGGAATGAATGTGCATTGAAATAAAAGCAATTTAATTTAAATGTAAACGACAACATTTAGCCAAAAAAGAAACAATGTCCCCAAAATACATATCTATCTATCGAACTTTTGTATTATGCAAAACCAGCTCAGCCCACCTTGTAGGAATAGGTCACTATTCTTGGCCTTTCATGAATAATTAAGTTGGTGAGTTGAAAAATCACTTCACCTGCAAACTCTCCTGCCAAATCTTGCTTTAGGAAAACCCCTACAGTTATTTTAAGTGTAGGATTCATATAATCCAGTAATAAATAGATAACATGTTCAACTGGATGATCTGTGCTGAATAAAACATGCATTACAAATTTTCAAATCTAATAGGTTTGTGTTGTCAGGCATGTCATAGAGGTAGCGTGTTCATCTCTTTTAAGGTGATTGTGCAAGTCAGCTATAATAAATTGATTCCTCTATTATATATGTGTGTGTGCAGGACTGCCTGTACATCTTTCTCATGGGCAGGAAAAGAGAGTTTCCTTATATAGGGTGTGGGCTCCACAGCGGTAAGCTGCAGGCTCAAGTTAGGCTGCATTAGTGCTGCTCGGACAGCCTCAGGACCAGTGAAATCTGCAGGTGAGTTAAGGGGGTGGAGGAGGTTAAGTGAGTGAATGAATGTATGAGTCTTTAGTGGCAGAAATGACACAGGCAGGTTGTTAGGGGGCAGATGTGGCACAGGCAGGCCGCTTAAGGGACGGAGGTGGCACAGGTAGGCTGCTTAAAGGGCAAAGGTGGCACATGCAGACTGGTAAAGGGCAGAGTTGGCACATGCAGGGTGCTTAAGAGGCAGAGGTGGCACAGTAACGCTGTTTCAGTAGCAGAGATGGAACACACAGGCTGCTTCAGAGGCTGCTTCTATTTTTTGTGGGTGACTTTACATTTTTAAGTGGGGGTGCCATATTCATGATCTATCCCGGGTGCCAAATACTCGATTTACCCCTCTGAGCATGTGTGTGTATGTTGTTAGTGTACGGTTTTAGCGTGTCTGTGCATTACTGTAAGGTGTTAATGTTTGTAAGCATGTGGTGTTAGTGTGTAGAGGTGTGTGGGTGGGTGTCAAGTATGGTGTTAGAATGTGTAAAGGTGTATGTTATTTTATGGTGTTAGCAAGAGTGTACTAGTATTTGGTGTTAGCATGTGTGTGTGGCAGTTTATGGTGTTATCGTGAGTGTGTGTTAGCCTATAGATACATATATGGTGATCATTTGGAAGACAAGTAACATTGTGTAACTGTTCTAATACTGATAAATTGCAAGACATGATCTTGTTAATGCTTGTTTTTGGCATATGCGAAGTGGTTTATAGTCTCTGCATTTTCCATTGGTTATCTAATTCTCTGTTCCTTAACTTTCATTGCTTTGATTTTCTTTTACAAATCCTGCACTGGTATTTTACACCTTGTTCGACATCTTAGGATATAATTTTGGTCCCCATCTTTTTATCTTGTGTTAGATCTTAACGGCTTTTAGTCTCTCCTTCACATCTTGTTCCTCATCTTCACTTAGAATATTGGCCTTTTGATTCCATTCAGTATCTTAGTATTTATATTTCAGCGTATCATATATATGTCTTAAAAAAAACTAGCAAAAACATAATTCTGTTTATGTAGATATATATATATTTTTTTTGCAGTGTAGATAGATGGATAGACAAATAGCTAGATGGATATCTACTAGATGAAAACAATGAATTATGATAGCATTATGATTCACAAAGATCTCTGCTTACTTCGCATGGTGATATAGTTGCACAATTCTTAGGCTATAGAGGTGACATGACACTGAATATGTGGTCCCACTGCCATAGTAACATTAACCCTTGTCACCTTTGGTGCACTAATCATGTTCACTGTTCCTAGGCATTGCACAACAAATCTTTGGGAAATAAAATTGAATTTCTACCTCTCTTAGCAGAAAGGTAAAAGTTGTTGTCATTTGAAATAAGACATTTTTCTCTTGTTTGGTTTAGCTAAACTAATGAGTTTCTGTCCTGTTGCCTATTGATTAGTATAAACTCAATCCTCCGCTTTGTCTCTGGTGGCCTGTCCTTTAAAAGAATTCACTAGACCTGACACAGCTCTGTTCACGCAGTCAAGTTCAAGATGGAATGTCAACAAACCTAGAACACAGTTTAGTCCCAAAACCATATCTTAAATTAGAACAGCTTAAAAACAAGACAGAGCATAATAAGTTTTTTTTTAAGTGGAGCCTGTCTAATTTGTATAAGCCTCTACATGTAGAAACTACATATATCTTTAATACGTTTTTCCTTTTACAAGGTTGGAGATGACAATTTTTCATTTTTTTCCAATGGATGTGTGTTCACTGATGTATATCTTTCCGTTTTAATGAAAGTGACATGTGCAGTTATTCTTGATTAATTTGCTCACTTCAAATTATGGTTATGAACAGAAAATGTAAAATAAATTAAGAAAAATGTGACACATTTTTGATTAATAAAAAATTAATGAAATTTTCTTACGCAACTAAACACTAGATGCTTCCCTTTATGAAGCTGCTTCTTCTCCTGGGATGAACATTATCTTCCTAAATTGCATTTATTTTAATAATCCATATTTATTCAATTGGCTTTCCAGACACGATCTGTATTTTTAAAGTTGCCTTCCATTATCAAACCTCTGCAATAAAAATTAGCAGGCTGTATTTCACCATTAGCTGTAGATAGAATCTGAGAAGTATCAAGGGATAAAATGCCATTGCTTGATGAATCGCTTTAATAAAAGCCTGGCTTGATTCTCTGTTTTGCACTCACTACTTTAAGCCATCTAAGTGCCCAATTTACAATGAATACCAGGTATATTGAAAAAAGTACTAGCAGAGGATTAAATAAAATATGATACTGGATTTTAGGCTCTATATATTCTTTAGTATTGAAGAAAAATTCAGAATATACAGTAGCTTTAGAGCCATAGAATCTTCCATTTTTAATCATAACCTACATTAAGCTCTATTTCACTATTGATTTATAGGGGTCCCAGGTCTCCTGTTTTTATGTTTTCATTTTTTTCCTTTAATAAATATAATACTTAAATATGTATATATTAAATATATTAAATATATATATATATATATATATATATATATATATATATATATATATATATATATTAGGTGACATGGAAAACAGTTCAGACAAGCATTAACAACCCGCATTGCATTTTTTTTGAACTTGCATGAATCCATCTGTGATTTGACAGTAATAAACATATCGTGGGATTCCCAGGGAAAGCTACCCAGAGATCTCCCTCTTCTGGGGGAGGGGGTGGCTTAAAGTGAAGCTGGGCTAGCTACATGTGAAAAAACACATGAGGACAAAGCTAGCAGCATGTAATGGTGGGAGAGAGTGACCTGGGCATGGATCAGTAAAAAATTGGTGGGGAGTGGGCAGGACATGGACAGGGAGCGGGTGTGACTATACATCACCTGCCTACCCAAACAAAAAAGAAACTGACCCGAAGACCTGGGGAAGAAGGGATTTACCTGGAGACTCTGGGTCAAACCTGAAGAGTTCACAGGAACCCTAATAAAATAAACAATGTTATGACAGTTCATTTACATGTATTATAAACATCAGCATGCATTGTATCAATAAATAATATTAATATGTTTCAAGAACTTCTGAACTTTAGTTGATTCTTTGTTTCCAAAAGCATAACAAATCCAGCATTATTTGCTAGGATGCATGATGACAGTTCCAAACATGGCTCATCTAGTTAATTTATCCATGCAGGAGAAGACTTGTGTAGGTGTAATGTATAGACCCCCTAGACGAGTAGAAAAGTTAGATAATCCACTAATGAATGAAATAGCTGAAATCAAATTGATTGGAAAGGTATAATCATGGGTGACTTTAATCTTCCTGATGTGAACTGGAAAAAAAGTAGCTGGTTGTGCCATGAGTACAGATATTCTAAACACCCTACTGGAACTATCTATAAAAGAAGTAATTGAGGAGCCAACTTGTAAGGAGGCCATATTAGATTTAGTGTTCATAAATGGAGATTGTGAAGTGGAAACCATTTAAAAAAAGTAAGGAATTGTTTTACTTCAGGAAGGCTGACATACATGACAAATTTATCATAAAAATAATTTTTTGTCCTAAAATGACTTTCTTTCTCCTCACACATTACAGAGATATTACTGTAGGTGAAAGTTTGGGACCTTGTGACCATCAGTGTGTGTGGTTTAATATACGAACAGTGATTGACTCACACCACACAAAAACAACATTTCTAAAATTAGAAAATGTATAAAGGAGTCATTATCTGCGTGTAGCCGTTTAAAAGGAGTCCCTGAGAAATGTAATTATTTAAAGGTTGAATTATTGAAGACAACAGAAAATTGTAGTAAGCTTGTCAGTAAGAGCAACAGAAAACACTGTGGTACTCCGCAGAAGTGGCCACAATAGTAAAAAAACCAAAAAGTTTTAAAAAGTCCAAAGTGAGAAAGGTAGACAGATCTATAAGATTAGGTAGAAAGAGACAAAGACAGTTATAAGATATTGCAAAGCACACGCAGAAGTGAAAATATCTTAGTCAGTAAAAAAAAAAGAGAGATAACATTATTTTAGATACATAAATGAGAAAAGGAACGTAAAACAAGGATTAGATAAAAAAAAAAGAAGAAAGCTATGTAAAAGAGGATAAAGACAATTAAAATTTTTGGTCAGTTTTTACGGATCAAAATGAAGGAAAGAGAGCATGGGTGTAGGAACCGGGGGGGATGGGGGGGACAGATCCCCCCCAGTAACTCATGCGGGGGGGACTGATAATGAAGAAATCCCCCCCAGGGCCGTAGGAACCCCCCCCACAATAGAAACACCGCAAATGCGGCCCGCAAGACCTCGGGCAACCGATCTTACGCGGTCCGCACCTCGAGCCCTGCTACTTACCTGTGGGAGGGTCTTCTGTACTGCACAGAGGAAGCGGAACCCAACAGAGTTCACATGACATCACATCACATCCTGCTTCCTCTAGCAGTACCAGAGAACGCAGAGGGAGGCTGCGCCCCCTGCTGAAGTCTGTGAGCGGCATCGAGGAGCAATCACACTCCTATCATGCCAAGTCACCCAGTACATGCTGAAACCTAGCTAGCTACCCCCCTTGTGTATTGATGCTGCCAGCAATATGGGGTCTGCACATCACTTACAGCCACCCTGTACCAGCATGTACTGGCTCCCTGGGTATGATAGGAGTGTGATTGCTGTTAGCAATCACACTCCTATCATGCCAAGTCATATTGCTATTTTTTTTGTCCAATTGTGGTGTGTTACCTACTTTTATAAAAGATGTGAGTTTTTATTATTATTTTTAAAGGTGGGGGGTCATTTTCGGTTTTGGCTTAGTGAACCGTGAATGTTTTGGTCCAGAATTTACATTTTGGTGCATCCCTAGAATAAATAGAACTATTTCATAATATCCTGAGTCCTGAATTTGTAGTCACAACACTTTGTAGGCCCAGAAATCAGTGAGAGGAAAAGCAAAGGTTTTGTGTAATTTACTTTATTTTAATCTGCATATTTTATTAAAGGCCATATTTTCTCACAGTGAAAAATGAGTGCGGCCCGCGCACGTATACAATTCTGATGAAGTGGCCCACACCCCTGGGGTAGACAGTGAGAAGGGGGGTAGGGAGAGGGTAGCTAGTGAGAAGGGGGGTAGGGAGAGGGTAGCTAGTGAGAAGGAGGGGTAGAGAGAGGGTAGCTGGTGAGAAGGGGGTAAGGAGAGGGTAGCTAGTGTGAAGGGGGCAGTAGGGAGAGGGTAGCTAGTGAGAAGGGGACGATAGGGAGAGGGTAGCTGGTGAGAAGGGAGGGTAGGGAGAGGGTAGCTAGTGAGAAGGGAGGGTAGGGAGGGGGTAGATAGTGTGAGAAGGGAGGGTAGGGAGGGGGTAGATAGTAAGAAAGTGCGAGAGGGGGGTAGATAGTGTGAGAAGGGGGAGAGGGGGTAGATAGTGTGAGAGATAGGGAGAAAGTGGGGATCTGATGGGGGAAAATGCTGTCCCCCCATATTTTTAGGGGTTCCTACGCCCATGAAAGAGAGCTCAGGAAAAACCAATAATGAGTCATTTGATACATGTAAGTTTATAGAGGAAGAAATTCTACTTCAGCTGTCTAAAGTAAAGACAAACAAGTCTATTTGGCCTGATAGGATACACCCAAACCTATTAAAAGAGTATAGTGGTGTACTAGCAAAACTGTTAACAGATTTATTTAAGCAATCATTGTTAACAAGAGTAGTACCAGAAGATTGGAAATCAGCAAATGTGGGGCCTATTCACAAGAAAGGAATTAAGGAGGGGTCTGGCTACTATAAGCCAGTAGGTCTTACATTAGTGGAGAAAATAATGGAAACTATGTTAAAGGATAGGACTGTTGAACATCTAAAATCACATACATTTCAAGATCAACATGGGTTTACTTCAGGAAGATTATGCCAAACTAATCTTATTAATATTTTTGATTGGGTGACTAAAATAGATACATTAAATAAATCAATTTAATGGTGTTAATAGCAACATAAAGCAATACGCATTACATATGTATTATAAATACACGGGGACAGTCACGTTAACCGGTCCTGAGCATCTGTATGACTTACTTCTCAATTAAGTTATCCCTAACTTATTATTAAATTTCTTATTGATTGGATTGGATCATTTTTCTGTGTAATGGGAGGGGTGAAAGAAAATCATTTTAGGACAAAAAAATATTTTTAGGATAGCTTTGTCATATATGTCAGCCTTCCGGAAGTAAAACAATTCCTTACTTTTTAAAAAATTTATGATTTTATTGGTGCACATCTCAAAAAATACAACAAAATATCTACAAACAAATCCTCTTGGACTCCAAAACCAAGGTATAACCTCACAATTCACCAAAATATAGAGCTTCAGACACAGAGTCAGTAAACAAATCAAACAGACTGACAACCTAACCACCATGAACAGAAGGCTATTAGATCACTTAAGAACAGCCAGGACATTACAATTAAACCAGCAAACAAGGGGGTGCTGGGGTTATTATAGACACTATGGATTGCATAAAAGAAGAACACAGACAACCCTCTGATGACACACAATATGTCCAACTTCAAGAGGATACACCTACATCAAAAAAATCAGGAAAACCATAAAAGGACTGCAGCTTAAGATCAGGCAACAGGTGGAAGGTCAGGTGCCAACAGTGCCCAAAGTGCACTCATTGTTTTTGCTCACCAAAATTCACAAAGAGAGAACCCCCGGAAGACCCATCATTTCAGGAGATGGAAAACTTATTTCTTGCCGGATTTTTTTTATCTCCAAAGAATGAGGACTGCCATTGGGAATCGAAGGGCACCACAATATGTTAATCTGTTCATGGGAAAACTGGAGGAGGACTACATTTCCACCTGCCACACCAAACCACTGGTATACATTTGCTAGACAATATTCTAATCATCTGGACTGTTAGTGAAGAGAAACTCCTCAAATTTCATGAAGACTACAATTCCTTCCATCCCAGCATAACCTGAAAACTGACACTACCATTTATATTAAGAACAAGTCCATTCAGACTCCACTCTACCAAAAGTCAACAGATAGACCAACCTACCTGAATGTTACCTTGCCGGCGGTTCCTGTGCTGCCTCGAGCAGGGGAGCCGAGACGCAGCCTGCGCGTTCAGCCCCCTGCTCGTTCCGTTCGTGGGAAGACGCGGTGAGGTCCATCCGGCCGCTAGATGCGTGCCCCCGTGTGGATCAGAGGATCTAGACGGGACGCGCGTCTCAACGTCATGAGAGCCGTTCGCGCATGCACGAACGGTTATCTCATGAATATTAATGCCGCGTCTTAAAGGGGTATTTATCTTTTTTCCTCCTCCCCCTAATTTAGGGGGTAGGAGGATCCTGGAGTAAGAGGGATATTTAAACCCTCAGTCTGCAAGTATCCCTTGCCTGTGATAGTGCCTTCACTAGCATTCCTGAACCTTATTTGCCTTTTCATTGCCTGAACTCTGCTTGGACCTGACCACCCGTTGTTTGGCGCCTGCCTTTACCTGAAATCAGCTTGTACTTGACTATCCGTTGTTTGCTGCCTGCCCTGACCTCTGCTCATGACCCCGACTATCCGATTGCCTGCTCCTAGTACCATCTGTTTGTTCCTGCATTACTCGTCATCACCGCTTGGGGGCGCCTTTCCTTGTACTGCAGCGTGGATCCACAGCCTGAACCGCCGTTAGTGACAGTATCACAGGCCTGCAATATGGATCCCGCAGAATTGGCAAGGATGTCCAACCGACAAGACAGACAGGATCAAGTTCTAGCCGCTCACTCTTCTCTACTCCAATCCTTGGAACTGAAGTTAGACGATGTTGCAGACCTTCTAAGATCTATGGCCACAAATTTGTCTCCGTCCCTCTCGCAAGGGGCATCATCTGATTCTGCTCCTCCTGTTCCGGGGCCAAGTACTGTTGTTCCAGCACCCAAGATGCCACTACCTGACAAATTTTCTGGTGATCCTCAAGAGTGTCGTGGATTCCTAAATCAGTGCGCCTTACATTTCCAGGCACATCCTCATACTTTCTCCTTTCATTGCAACAGAGTGACTTTTATTATAAACTTATTAAAAGGAGAAGCATTGGCGAGGGCATCACCTCTACTAGAACAGAGCTCACCCATTTTGGAATACGCGGACGCCTTCATCGCATCATTTCGTGCTGTGTTTGATGCTCCTGGGAGACGTGAAGCTGCTGAATCCAATCTAATGGAACTTCAACAGGGCAGGAGAACTGTGGCTCAGTACGCCGTGGAATTTCGTACTCTAGCGTATGAGACAGACTGGAATGTCAGCGCCCTGAAATCTGCCTTTCGCAGGGGTTTGAACAAATCAATAAAGGATGCACTCACCTACCGTGAAATACCCCATGATCTGGAGAATCTGATCGATCTATGTCTACGGTTGGAGGCCAGAGGTCAGGAGAGAAAATTTGAACGTGACAGAGAACGCGACCGTAGGCCACGTCAATTTAGGCCTTGGATGCGACATCCCACTCCTGCACCTACTGAACCTGCGGCTGCTGTGGCTGAGCCTATGGAGATCGGTCCTGTGCTTCATTTATCCGTGGAAGAGAAACAACGCCGCAGATCTTTGGGACTATGTTTATATTGCGGACAAAAAGGACATTTGATTTATGCTTGCCCTAGAAAATCGGGAAACGCCAGAACTTAGTGGAGGCCAGAGGTGCTTCACTAAGTGCTACTGTTGCTTCATCTCCTCAGTCACCAAGACTTTTGGTTCCCATCAAGCTGCAGTGAACAGGCCACCAAGTGGCCACCCAAGCTTTCATTGATTCGGGTGCGGCTGGAAATTTTATAGACAAGGGTTGGGCCCTGGAACATAGAATTCCCTTACAGCCCAGGATTCAGAAAACCTCTATCACTGCATTAAACGGCTCTCTTCTAGGAACCGGGATTGTGTCCCTCCAAACCGAGACTATTGGTGCCATCATTGGGATACTCCATTCTGAAGAAATACGATTTGATGTGTTATCCAGTTCTCATATTCCAATCATCCTAGGAATGTCGTGGTTACAACAACATAATCCCAGCATAGACTGGAGAGAAGGACAGATTCTGGCGTGGAGTAAAGAATGCTTAAAGAACTGTTGTGGCACTCCTACTAAATTAAATCTAATGCTCGAAGTACCTGCTCAGGATCCACGCCATCTTGTACCCCCTCAGTATAGACTCTTGAAAGAAAACAGGGGAGACTGCAATACTTTATTAGATGGAAGGGATACGGTCCTGAGGAGAGTTCCTGGGTCCCGTCCTCTGATGTCCATTCTCCAGCCAAGATTCGCTCCATTCATAGGAAATTCCCACAGAAACCGGCTCCTGATCGCCAGGATGGCTCTTGTAGACAGGGGGGTACTGTTACCTTGCCGGCGGTTCCTGTGCTGCCTCGAGCAGGGGAGCCGAGACGCAGCCCGCGCGTTCAGCCCCCTGCTCGTTCCGTTCGCGGGAAGACGCGGTGAGGTCCATCCGGCCGCTAGACGCGCGCCCCCGTGTGGCGTCTCAACGTCATGAGAGCCATTCGCGCATGCCGCGTCTTAAAGGGGCATTTATCTTTTTTCCTCCTCCCCCTAATTTAGGGGGTAGGAGGATCCTGGAGCAAGAGGGATATTTAAACCCTCAGTCTGCAAGTATCCCTTGCCTGTGATAGTGCCTTTATTGCCTTCACCAGCGTTCCTGAACTTTATTTGCCTTTTTCGTTGCCTGAACTCTGCTTGGACCTGACCACCCGTTGTTTGCCGCCTGCCTTTACCTGAACTCAGCTTGTACTTGACTATCCGTTGTTTGCTGCCTGCCCTGACCTCTGCTCGTGACCCCGACTATCCGATTGCCTGCTCCTAGTACCATCTGTTTGTTCCTGCATTGCTCGTCATCACCGCTTGGGGGCGCCTTTCCTTGTACTGCAGCGTGGATCCACAGCCTGAACCGCCGTTAGTGACACTGAAACACAGTTTCCATGCCAGACATACCAAAAGCTCAATCATCTACAGTCAAAACCTTCAGATATAATCACATTTGTTTGTATTCTATGGACTGGGATAAACATCTTCAAAATCTCAAATACAGAAAGCTATTAATATCCCCAGAGAAAATAACAGCAGACACAAAAAAGAGATCAAGTACCATTAGTGGTAACCTACAATCCACAAATGGAAGCCCTACGCAAGATCTCAAAGGAGCTACAAGCAATCCTAAACACTGATGAAAGACTCCAGACAATAATCTTACATACCACACTACTTTCATTCAAACAGCCTCCCTGCTATACGCTTAGCTGTTACGTGTTCGCACGCTGCATTCCTTCCAAGATCAGGACTTCTCGACTGAGAGAAGGAAATCGGAAGTGACGTATCGCATGGTCGCCATGTTTTTGGCATCTTCCACGGGAGCCGCCATTTTGTTGGTGTGTTTTTCCTCAATCTCCCATTTGGTGCCAAATTTAAATATTTAAACCCCTGGCCTTTACCCCACAGCACCCAATCGTAGATCTAGTGATCATTATCTTTGTTTTGGTGTCTTCATGGTGTTTTTGGACCTCGGCTTGTTTTTTTAACCCTGCTTGACTGCTGTCTGCCTTAACGTTAGCTTTGTTTTGACTCTGTCTCAGCTTTTCCCTTTGGTACCTAGACTCAGACTTTGATCCCCGACCTGTGACTTGTAGTTTGCTCCTGATTTCTCCTTGTTGTATCCATTTACTACCGTGTGGTCAGTCCGTGTACCTTCTATCACGTGGTGATGGTGAAGAGTTTCGGGTGGGTGCAGAAAAGTCCTGGCGACCGTGGAGTACTCTGGGGCTCAACCTACAGAGGGAAAGGGGCTCTCATGGGGGAAAATCCCCATCTGGGCATTGGCCTGACTCCGCATAGAGGGTCCTTTAGGACTTGGCATAACACTCCCAACCTCAAACAATGGATGGTGAGGAGCACCTTTTACAGAAAAACAGGAAATGGTAAAATAAACAGTTGAATTAAGATTTTAGAAATGAAAACAATACATTTAGGGAAGCTGTATAGCTGTAGTATTAGTAAAATTATACGGTAGATGTATAATATACGGTAGATGTGGGTAATCTAAGACATATGGTAGTGACTTGTTGGGTTTGCATGTCTATGCATCAATTGTGGCTCATTATAATATAAAAATCCATAGCAGCTGCTTGAGTTGTTATGTAGAGAAATACAGTGCAGTGTTAACAGTTGTACTTATTGTAAAATCTGTAAATTGATTGTGTTTATAGTAAGATGTCAGAGCTGCGTACATAATCCAAGTATAATATTGATAGTTATATTTGCAAAAGCAAGAATCCCGAGAAATCTGAAATGTACAAAATGTGCCATTGATTAACAGACAAATGGTATGGGTTCATGATCTGTTTCAGGTTATTTGACTAAGAAGGGAACAACCCATAAATATTTTATTATGTATTAAAACATAGTATTTATGCAACTTAATGACACAATGACAGGTAAAAAACCGTACTACAAAAACTGATAGGGTAGGAAACGGGTTCACCAACAGCGTACAACACATGCTCAGGGGTGTCCAAAAAAACCCCACCAAAAGGCAATATCCAATCAAAGCAAGGCCGTTATTGATGTTATTATTCTGTTTCAACGGCTTCTTAGTCCTTCCAATAAATAGGAGACCACAGGGGCAAGTAAAGAGATATATGTATTATGTAAGAGATGTAAGTAATTATACTTCCAATCTTAAACTCCTCATTACTAAACTTTTAAAGGCACTTTTCTGCAGCCAAATTAGATTTATCATCATTAACAATGTTTTTTATGCAACAAAAGATACTGTATACATGGTTAGATCTTTTATAGGACTGGTTGTAAAGTTCTGGACACCAAAGAATTAAAAATACATTCTGAAATTGGAAGAAATATATACTAGGGCAAATAGATTACTAAAATGAATTGAATATTAGGCTTATGATGAGTGGTAAACCACATTTAATGTGAACACTAAAAAAAATGCCCCAAATTAGATTTGTTCTAATTATCATTATAATTTCAACTTGAAAAAAAGAACATCTCATTGAGACTGCTTATCCTATCGTGAACAAACAAGACACTATAATTTAAGATCACTCGATATCTAATTGTGTAAATTGTGTAAAGGTACAGAAAATCTAAATTCTGAATATACAATCATGGCAAATTACTACATTAAATACAGTAGGTGCTTGCAAACTGGTTCTGGCATACTCAGCAAAAACAATCCTGACTTACATTGATGGAGGAGTTTTATCCATCAGACTTGAATCTGTTTTTCAGTGTTACCAAGCGTGTAATTATGTAAATAATAATTTACAAAATCATTATGAAGATGCGATCAACGTAGTATGCTTTTTATACTAGAGATCCACGCAACATTATCAAAAAAAGAAAGCTTACGTAAAAAACAGTTTCTAGAATAACCCCATCCTTGTAGTCATATTACATACATACAGGGGAGTGGGCTAAACAGAGGTCTCCCTCTTCTGGGGGAGGTTTTTTTTAAAGGGGTGGGGCTAGCCATTGTCAGGGCTTTAGATGGAAGGAAGTGGGCAAGGTAGGTGGAAAAGTGGGTGTGGCTAAACAGTGTTCCTCTGCCTGGAGAAAGAAGAAAATGACCCTGAGACCCGGAGAGTTCCTAGGTTCTCACTATAACAATATATTTCTGTTTTTGAGAAAGTACAGAACTTTTTACACTCAGATTACATTCACATAGATGTACTGCCTACAGCCTTGCCATTCTGTTTATTATTCAGAGCACTTTGAATTTTAGTAACTGAATTCTCTGTTGTATTTAATTAAAAAAAATTAAAAAAAAAAACAGTTCTTATAGTTATCCAAAATAAATATCTGTCTTAGACTTCAAGATATGAATGTCCTGCGTAATATATACTGCTCTGAGGTTTTCTAACTTTATACACAATATAAGAATGGATAAAACTGAAGCTTACATTCCGCTTCTGGCAGCTGAAAGTGAACTTTGGCAAGAATACTATAAAAAAAAGGGACATGACTTGCCTACAGTATGTTGTTTGTATTCCTTATAATATAAGTGAGAGAATAGACAATAGAAAATTCCTGGGTGAATAGGCCCTACAACTGTACAATGCAGTTATCATCTAATTTGCTATGAGACAATATATAGACTTACAAAATTTTCCTAAATTAAAATGGCAGTTTCATGGGCTCTTAATGTTTTTTTGTTTTTTTTGGTCACTTAAGACAATAAAATTACAGTGTAAGGATATTGCTTACAAGGACTGTACACCATTGTTAATATAACTAAGCAATATAAAAATAAATACAAAGCAGCTACTCATTTTACTGCTTACAGCTGTATCACAGTCAACAACTTGGTAATACACACCTATAGTCCCTAACGTACTGTCAATCAACAATTACTATTAGGTCAGAAAAGGTATTAGAGTGAACTGTATTTTAGCTGAAGCAAAGTAAGTCACCAAACCTGCCTCGTTGAGGAGGAGTTTTTTTTTTTCATTGCTCCTCCAGCTGCATGGCTGTGGAGCTTCATTAACAATCACACGGAATAGAGACGTTCAATCAAAGTCTATCATTTCAGTACATATTTACCATTCCAGAACCCCTAATTGTGGGGACTGGAATTGTAAAGTTATAAGGTGCTCCTATGTGATCTAAGACACATGGTCATCTAAACACAAATGACACTAAAATACAAAAAAGACTGAATATAAGTATCAGTTATGCGTGCCTGTCTAGAATTAATACAGACATACCCTGCTATCGGAAAGAGTGTTCCTATGAAACCTTTTGGAAGCTGAAATGGCATAACGTGAGTAAAGCAATGGACGTTATTTTCAACTTTTGTTGAAAAGTGAAAATAATCTATGGATTTCTTACCATCACCAAAAACAGGTTCAGAAAAGTGAACTGGCGTGAAGCGAACTTTCGAAAAAACAGGGGATACCTGTACTTGGAAAACTATACCAAATATATTTAATCAAATTCATATTCATGTTTTCCTTGGCATTTCTTTTAATTTGGAATAACAATAGTAAAAAAAAAAACCCACACATTTGGAAACAAAACATAAGTTAGTTATATAAGAAAAATAACAACAGTAGCCCCCTCACATATGTCACTATCATTGCTCATGAAAAGTCTCTCAAGTGAAGAAAAATTAAAAAAAAAAAATTACATACTCACAGAAATGAAGATTGTGAGAGCTAAAACACAACATGATGTTCTTATGTTCTACGAAAGAATTTGAACACGAGCCATCTTCTATAAAATAAGGGGGATATGGGAAGGAGCATGGAAAAACTTTACAAATCAAACTTTTAAATTAGATCCTATACAGAATAACTTAATTCACTGCTGCCACCGTACATTTAAGTCTTAATTTTGCCTCTGGAAACTTGTATAAAACTGCCAAAATAAGTATTAGGCTAGGTTTCCACTTGGGTTTTTTTGCAAAAACGCCCATAATAACGCCAATTCAGCCACACAGCGATTTTTTGTGAAAAAACGCTGCGGCCAGATGTTAGCTGTTCTTCAATAGGAAATCGCAGAATGCCATATCCACTTGGCGTTTTTCTGTTTGGCGTTTTTTCAGTCCTCTTTGGTGTTTTTCTGCTTTTTTGGGCTCTGTGGCAGTTTTTCAGAATCGCAGCATGTTGACACTCTGGCGGTTTTTGCAAGGAAATCTTGGCGTTTTTCTCCAATAGAAGTCTATGGGAGAGAAAACGCCATGAAAAAGCCATGTGGGTTTTGCCTTGGCGTTTTTTATGGCGTTTTTTCCACAGTTACAATGCAGAGGATGGACCCAGTATCTGTGTGTCCTACGAGAAATAGGCTGGAAACAAACAGTTTCACACAAAACAAAGGTCATATTGAATTTTACACCATTTGGAACAAACATGTCATTACAAACAAACATACCCAACTGGATCCTGCGTGCCAAAAGCAACAGCAAACAATTTGCACCATCATCTGGGGCCAATCTTCCTAGAGGAGCAGACATTCGGAATAAAGCATGCCTTACAAACCACAGAAAAGAGACAAAAGGGTCCGCCGGGGCGTTTAAGTAAAACTCTACCAAGGAAATGACATCAGGAGGGGGCAGACACTTGCCATTTATCCTAATCCCTTTTAGCTGGGTGAAAATTCTAACGTGTAAAGGCTGGAAAAACTGCCTAAGGTCAAAAAAGGCAATTTCCACAGAAAGGCTAAAACGCCAGAAAAAACTCCAGAAAAAAACGCCAAAACGCAGGAAAATGCAGTTGCAGCTTTCTTTGCGCTTTTACTGGTGTTTTTCATCAAGAAAATAACGCAGGACAAAAACCCAGGTGGAAACCTAGCCTTATACATGCAACATTGAATCGTTCCCCACAGTTCTTTATTTTATTATTATGCAAATGTAATTTCTGATATACATGTAAGATATACATAGATCATGGCCTTTATTCATTCTTTAAAAAAACCAGCCTTTCCTTCTTATAAGTGTACCCTCTTGTGTGCTAAACAAAAATACCCTAAAAAAAAAAAGCCAGCAGGCATTTTTTATCAAGATCCAAAAGTCAATTTAAGTTGACATGGAGTGCAATGTCCATATTGAAATTACATTTACACTCGGCTTTCTTAAATCTCAAGACATTTTAACATGCCTCTGCTTTTGGAATGTTGTTTATAATCCACAGTTTTATATTTTTCTTTAAAAAAAAAACAAGAAAAAATGTTATTTTCACATTTTTAAATTTAGAGTAGGCTGTTAAAGTGTTGTAGACTTGTTTGAGACTTTACAATGTACATGTGTATGCTTATAATATATTTTATATCTATTAAAATCAGTTGGAAATGGTTACAATCTTGTTTCTTGTTATTTTTTAAAAAAAGGTAGCTACTGCCATCTATTGAAACATTGCTGAATTACAGCATCTGCTGCTTCTAACACATAATTATAAATCTATTGCAGATCAGCATCTTCATGACACACTTATCTAATTATGGGAATGACCGCCTCGGCTTGTACACATTTGTTAACCTCGCTAAATTTGTACAAACTTGGACCAATTTGAAACTGCAGACTCTTCCTCCATTGCAGCTGGCTCGTAAATATTTTGAACTCTTTCCAGAACAAAAGGATCCTCTTTGGCAGGTATGAATGCATATAATTATGAATTCAGCTGATATTTTTACATATTGTCAGTGTAAGCTATCATCAGATTAAATGTGTATGCAATCCATGGGCTTCAGAGAAATATTAATCAAAAATGCACACCCCCTCTACGCTGTAAAATTGCACCTGACAATAAGCCTTTATTTCTGGGAACAGGTTTTGTCTCTTAATATTGATACATAATTTATTAAAAAAATAAATTTAAAAATATTTTAAAAAAATAAAAATAATGTAAAAAATAATTTTATACGTTTTTATTTAACCATACAATCACAAAAGGTTATTTTACCTGGGAATCAGGTGTAAAATGGTTGTTGTGTAGACAATAAAACATAGACTTTGACCATGCCATAGATAGGGGTGCATGTGGTTACTTCTAAATTTTTCCTATGTCTCCTGGTATTACCCACAAAAAAGTGGTGTTTGAGTCACATCTAGTGGTTTTTGAAGAACAAAACTCTCTTTCCATTGAGTCTTTTAACTATTAGTCTGAGTCTTTAACTATTATACACCCTACATCAGCATATGTTAACATTTTTTCTCCAAAATGTGTTCAATTCCACTCGGGCATGCTCTTCTATACGTTTAGGTAGTGCTACTGCTATGACTTCCCTTTCATAAATGCTGGAAACTATGACACTCATATACTAATGACAAGGTTTCCTTGTCTAAGATAGATGCCAGTATGGGTATTAGCTAAACATCTTATTACATTTTTAATTTCATTTTATTGTCAAGTCTTGAAGATAAAATATTAAACAGACCATAATACAAATCTATCAATTTTATGTAACCACACCAATTAGCAGACAAGACTGTAAGAGGAGTCTGGTAATGCTGGATGTCTGCTGCCTCCTTCATGTTCAATAAATATCAGCTATACACAGGATATTATTATTGTTTCGTATGCCTATTTTTAATGGAATGGTGAGAGACACGGGCTACCTAGGTAATATCTAAGTGTAGGTCTGATAAATTAGACACTCGCAAGCTCAGGTCCACCTTCTACTTCTGTGCCAATATATCTTGACACGCATTAATGTTATAGTGAATTTTGTATATTGTCACTTTTATTGTATTGTTACTTTTATCTCTTCCCTGTTCTGCTGGTGCTTTAAAAAAAAGTAATGCAATGTAAGTCTCTCTCATTGTGCCTAATAACAGCTTAGGATAAAGAGGTCTTAAAAAGTCGATAAAGTCCTTTACCTTTCGTTATTGAGTTCAAAATAATATGGTATTTTCTTGTACAAAAGATAAAATAGTTATCATAGCAAAGGCTTCACTGGACAACCAGCAGTTTTTATTTGTATTCAGATTAGTTTGAATTTTAACAAATGTTGTTAAATTTGTAAATTCCTACAAATGTCCAAAAATGAGGATGAGGCCCCACAGAAAAACTGAAAATGAAGCAAAGAGCTCCCAATTTTCTTTTTTGTCTTTCTTCTGTTTTTATTTTCATTCTCACTCTTTCTCTCACACAGTCTAACATGCTCTATGTCAGCATCTCCCTACCCTCCCTAGAATTGCTTCTCCTTCACTACACTTCTTGTTCTCTGTTTGTTTCTTCTGTCTTTTTTGGTGTTCTTCTCGTCCCAGCTCTCCACAGTGTTATCCGAGCCTAGTGTAGTAGTTTTATGACAGGGCATGTTCTGCGCCTAGGCTACGTACTTTTGCTGAAGTACTACAGATCCGTCCAGAAAGAGAAGAGTTTCTACATTTCTATGTCTCTGGAAGTTGCAGAGTATGAGATAGAGAAGCGGGGATAAAGAAGAAATTATAGGAAAAGTAGGGAGACATTGAGAGAGAGAGTGTGAGAGACCATGTAGTAGTGATAGAGAGTGTGAGAGAGTGAATGAGAGTAAATGATAATGACTTTTGTTTCTGAATCAGAAGAGCCCTCCAAATTTTGTCCGAAAGGGCAGGTAACGGAATTTGTGGTTTGAAAATGAATGGACCAAAAACGGAACCAAAGACTAACCCGAATCAGTTTGTTCCATTTTCCACAAGTCCAGTTTTTATGTCTAATGCAGTGCCGATGATAGCAGTGCTCTTTTTTGCTATCAAAATATATGGGTGAAATATGATTTGCATGCAGTAATATAGAGCCGGAGTAAATCTTTAACCAAACCCGTTTTGTCAGTTACTTTGATCTCATTGGATGCTCAGTGGTTTTCTTATTAGACTTTGCTGCAATAATGAGATAAGTTCACCAAATGTGCACATGTCTTTTAGATGATTTGTGTCCTTTTTAGTTTAATTACATATTAGTGCTTATATTATTTATTGTTTAATAAGGCACCAAACGAAGCATACAATCTGCTTTTTCTTTTAGATGGCACATTGAATTGAGTCTTTTTACTTCAGTTATGTGCACATATCAAAGTATTACCATTAATACCAAAAAATTGTTATCTGTTTCCACAGAATCCATGTGATGATCGAAGACATCGGGACATCTGGTCACGAGATAAAAATTGTGACCGCCTACCAAAATTCCTCGTCATAGGACCTCAAAAAACAGGTAAGGAATTCAAAGGGGCACAGGACCATGAGATACGAATAGATACATTTACCTAAGCCACTACATTTGGACAGTATCTTGTACATTTATTGCGGCTTTATTCGATATCATGGTAGCGAACGATAACTTAGGGCTTTGTACCAAATCCTGGTTAATAAGTAAATACACTTTTGAGAAGTATAAAGTTGAAGTAGCAAGGGATACCAAGATGATTCCTAGAGACCATCAGTAAAAAAAACATATACTCAGTTTGTTCTAGACTGATTCAGATTTTTCCTGGGTTAGCATCATTACTGTTAATAATATGTTGTTCTTTAGAGTGCTTGCAGTGTATTATATGATGACCACTATTATTTCTAGTAGCGATCAAATCTATCTATCTATCTGTCTATCTATCTATCTATCTATCCATCCATCCATCCATCCATTAAGCTCATATGACCTGGATAGAATATGAGGGGGAATAGTAACAACTCATGTTATATACTTAATAACTAAGAACCCAGGATCACAAGCTCTTCTCCTCTTTAATTAGAGATCATACCTCTTTTTTTGGCGATACATGATTCCGGTAATAGTGAAGGTTAAGATTATAACAGAATCTAAGCACTTATGGACTAACCATAAGGCTACTATAAGAAATGGAAAGCAGCAACACTCCCCAGAGGTGTTACATGTATCAAACAAGAAAGGGTTAATCAAAACATATAAACATAAGGTGATCCTGAACATAAGACAGGACCAAAGACTAAATTAGGTTTTAAAAATGGTGAGGCAAAGCAGCACTTGGTGGGCATTATACCTGGAGGCAGCGTTTATAGGAAGGGTTTGTGATAGCTCATGCTGCATTTACTCTTGAGTAGAAAAAGCATAGTGTCTCCCATACCTATGTTGATAAAAACTTATCAAACAACTCCTTAAAGAAAATAAAAGCCACATTTTATGTGTTTTAGAAAAAAAAATAGTGATGATCTTTAAAAGAAAACAACTTTAAATCCTAGGCTTATTACTTTTAATCTGGCATTCTGTATAATAGATTTGGCAGCAGTATAAAACATTTCTAGCAGTATTTATAACCACATTCAAATTATGCTAATCATCATTGCAGTTAACACATTGAGATGTCTTGATGATGGAGAAAATGACATTTGTAAAACAAAAGGCAAATTCTGCGTTTTGTGAAGCTCTAAAAGGATTTATTTAAAAAAAAAAAAAGAAAAGATAATTTCTATAGCTCTTGAACATTTGATATGTTTAGAAATGAAATATTGGACTTAAATCACAACATCCCTCCATTAGACTTTAATTGTGTGAATGTTCATCTAAGATTAATAATATGCTAGATTAATTTAAAAAGCAGCAAGCACTATGTTTTAATACCAACTAAAGAGCATATTTTATAGAACCTTCACTAACTAGGAATTACACTTGTACAAGGCAAGCAAAATTTATTCGGACAAAACTATCGTTTCTGTTTTCCATATTTATTTTTTAACTTGCTACTCCCCCCCCCAACTAAATGCCCTGCAGGGGATGTGTTCAGCCATCTCACTGCATGTGATTTTTTTACCTCCAGTCAGATCCAGCGCTGGGTAGGGGAAGGCTGCTTGCAGGAGACTCTTGAGGCCCCTGTGCACATGTGTGGAAAGCACTGCCATTTACTTAAATTGGAGCACTTTCCTGCCACTGACTTACTGCTTCAAGCAGCCAATCAGGGACAGCAAAGTGGAAGCAGAAATGGTTGGCAGAGAAGATACGAGGGAAGGTAGAGTGTGAGAGAGTGTGAGTGAAAGTGGCCCACAAATTGCTTTGTTTTTGTCCACTTCGTGGGGGGGTCTGGTCTCGTTTTCGTGGCTTCATATGAAAATATGGTATGCACCAGTCTATTAGTAAATACCTGGACTAGTTCTTCGGTGTCACAAATGGTGGCACACCATAGCTCAGACGTCCTAGTTGTTTATACATCAATCCCTGTCTTTAAGAGTGTTATGAAAAGTTATAAATCATAACATATGGATGCGAACTCTCAATACTATGTGATGGAAAAATGAAATTTTAAGAAAAAGTGCATTTTGTTTAAAGGGTGAGCTATGTGTCCTCAGTGAACTATGTCTGCATCAGGCCTTCTCAAGGCTACTTTGACAACTTTATTATGAGTTTCAAAGTTGTCAGTTGCAAGAAAAGGTTGAAAATGGCTTTTGGTCGTAAATGTCAGTGTTTTTACATTGACTAATTTTAATAGCTTTTAAATCTCCATTACTCCAATTACGTTTAGGCCTTATGTTGCTGGTCCATGCCTTCAAGTCAAGAACCATGTCGCTAAAAATCATACAGTTTGATTTTGATGCTGTGAACATGATGTGCTCAGGATTTATACTCAATTTATACTAAAACAAAGATTTTGATTAGATAAGTGTGAATGCAGGGGATTTAAAAGGCAATACTTTCAATAAAAACGTAATGGACCAGTGCAGCTAATTATACACCTTTGGTCATATCCACTGGCGTAACTACACCCCCTATCTTCCTGTCTCCTCGTACGTCGGAAGGGCCCTTTCTAAACTATTTTGAACCGGCATGGGGAGACAAACATGTTCTCCGGGTCAAACTCAGAGAGTTTCCAGGTATAATAATAGATAAGATGGAAAAAAATATAAAGAATATTCATTCTAGCGTATTGATGTGGCCGTTTGTATTGCCCTTGGAATTATGTATATTTAAATGTGTATAAGCTTTTGTAGTTTTCAATATGCTAGGTACATACAGTCAGGAGTAAAAAGGCCATTTTATACATTCAAGAAAATACCTTCTTTTTAATATGTTTGGACTTGGATTGTTTTTTCTTCAAAACTGTTCTTTCTGTGTCAAATAAAGATATTTGCATAGTTTGCACATTGCCTTAAACATGCCTAAATTCTCAAACATGTTTTCAATATGTTTTCATTTCCCAAGTGGGCCGCTGGCCTACAGTGCTCCATTCACTCCATCTGTGGCAGATCAAGTGCCGCAGTGTGCAGCCACCCACTACATATGCCTAGTTCACGCTATGTGAGCATAAAAAGGTAATGAAAAGCCTGTCATATTCAGCCACTAGTCATCCACCGGCCATAAAGTGCCAGGGCCGCCTTGTTATCCCCAGTCTGGCCCTGTGGTAAACCTTATATTTTGCTATGGCTACTGAATAAATTCTGCAGGGTTTGAAAGAAAATTCAAAGTGCTGCAGTCACTAACAAGCCATGATTTATAGATGTATTTGGCATGAGCGTGGGGAGCTCAATCAGAATATCTAGACCATCTGTGCTTAAGTAAGAATATTGATTAAAAAACAGTGGCCTATTAGCTAAACTTGAAGGGCTGGAGATTAACATCCTGAAATAAAAATCAATTTCATTTTAATAGACAGAATTTCATGTGCTACTGTATACTCATTCTCCTTTATGTCCTTTTACAGGCACAACAGCACTTTACTTATTTCTGCTAATGCATCCTAATATCATAAGCAGCTTTCCAAATCCAAAGACATTCGAGGAAGTTCAATTTTTTAATGGGAACTATTATCACAAAGGAATTGATTGGTAAGAAAGCTACGTGAAGTCTGTTTCCAGGGTAATTCAATTGACACATTCTACAAATTCATCTTAAAGTTTGTGTCGTAGAAAAATAAACCTGGAAGCAAAATGTGGTCATGTATTAAAAGCAATTAGTATAACTTATATTTTAATATTCTCTAAAAAAAACTATTTTAAGTGTATTTTGAAATAAAGTAAATTAACCCCTCATTATATAGTTGGTCTTAAATATTTTTATATAATTGTGAAAGGTTACAAATCAGTGAAGGTCTGGCATTGGGTGGCAATTTGTTTAAAAGGATTGTCTGTAAGAATTTGGGCCACCACCAGAAGACTTTCTTTTGTTTTTTGTTTTTCAACTTCACCTATAGCCCTTAGGGTATCTGGAATACTTATGCCTCTGGACAGCATTTAACATTTTGACTGGTTGACTGGGTCCTTTCTGTGCTGCTTTTATGGTTTCCTATGAGCTCCATATGGTAAATGGTCTGGGCTTACCCCTGTGCCAGGTGGTACCAGATCCCCTTCCCTCCTCACCTCTGATGATTATGTAGAAATCCCCTTGATCTTTACAGGGGAGTTTTTTGTTTTGTCTATTGTTACATTAATTCCACTAATTTACAGATATATTTTAGAGCAGCCCATCCATAGCGACCCTCTGAAGTGCTTCTGTCATTTTGACTTAATATGTCTATACGGAGGGGAGGGAAGGTCTTATTTCCTAGGTGTGGAACTCAGTAAAAGTTTAAAATATGAGCTTATATCAGATCCATAGGTTCACCTATAGCTTTTAACTGCATGAAAACATATTGTTAGCATTGTGCAAGAAAAAGAACAACTTCATGCTCCAGAGGGGAAAATGTACTTCTTTTAGACACAGTGCTTCATCTGGAAGGAAGGTCATAATCTTAATCATGCGTCTTTGTTTATAGTTAATGATAGATCACCTTTTAAATTAAATCATGTGGCATAATCAATACATGTTTTTGCTTAGTTTCATTCAGTTGAAGTTAACAATCACCTAGAGGGAATGTATTGATAACGAACTGATTTTCTCACCTTTTCAAGGTACATGGATTTCTTTCCTTATCCATCAAACCAAACTTCTGATTTCCTATTTGAGAAGAGTGCTAATTATTTCAGCTCTGAAGAAGTACCCAAGAGGGTCGCAGCACTCCTACCAAAAACAAAGATTATCACCATACTTATAGATCCATCGGATCGGGCATACTCCTGGTATCAGGTATTACAGAGATATTTACTAATAAGTGTGTGTTATGGGCCATGCCCATGGTGTTTAGTGTGAGGGGTAAGGGAGATGTTCTACATTGTACTAAATGAAGGCACTGGATATAGTATAATTCCCAGCATCACTAGCTTTGTAATATTTACATCACTACTAATGAAGTCATGCACATGCATCACAAGGTGCACTTGTCTTTGCTCTGTTGTGGGTTTCAATGGAAATGAAAAAAAGGAAATTTTAATATTAATGCATCTTAGATCATTGGCACAGTAATACAAAGCTCAATAAATAAATGACTGTTGACATAGAATTATTTTGTGAATTATTTTTTAACACTTTCAAAGACTGTGTCATTTAAAGACTTAAAAGCATAGATACTACATACGAATATAAAAGGGATATAATGTTTCCAATATAAATCTAAATTTAGGTTAAGAAAAGCATGGTAATGTTACCAATTGTGCTAACTGTGCAGTGAAGAAATTCTCTTGAAACAAGGTATATTTTTGTTTCAGCATCAGCGATCTCATGAAGATCCTGCTGCCTTAAAATATAGCTTCTATGAAGTTATTTCTGCTGATCATACCGCACATGCAGAACTGAGGACCCTGCGGAAAAGATGTCTAGTGCCTGGCTTGTTTGCGTCTCATATAGAACGATGGTTAGCCCATTTTCCACCCTCACAGGTAACCTAGTCAATCTCTGTCTTCTAGCTACACCTCTAAAAGTGTCATCTTTTTGACCGTTTGAAACGTGGACATACCTGGGGACTACTATCTAAATGAGCTCAAACTCTTAAAATGTTAACCTTTTAATAGCCTGCTGTAAAGATTCAGTGTAGTGACTCACCAAGTACACTTACTTGAGTCACCTGCAGTCAAACATTACATACTGGTAGCAAAAGCACCAATTGGGAGTCTTATATATGATGACGGCAGTGTAGAATAGGAAGAAGCCAGCTCCAGACTGTGTGACCCTGAGATTTTGGCTTTGAGGCAAAAACCCTGAGACTCGAGGTCAAACCATGAGAGTTCCCAGGTATGCTCATTGATTATATGACTTCAGAAGTCGTTGTGTCTGCATACATCTACATTTGATACTTAACATGTCTCAATACTGAGGCTGTCCCGACAGGATACATATGCTGCTGGATAGTGGTACTGTCCAATATGGCAAAGGACTGGTATCATGAAAGATAAACTTGGCAAATGCCTACTGATGGCACGTCCTGCAAGTCCTGACACCCAAACCACTCCACACATAATGAAGGAAGAGAGTGGCATCTCTCTCCGCTTGGTTTTACTTACATATTCTTTCCCAGCATTGAGATGCAGAATCATGGATAGCATCACATTTCTTATTAATTTCAGAAAAAAAGGGGGAAAAAGGTTAAACCTAGCACATACACATGGGTGTGATTATATCCTAGTATAGTTCTTTTTGTAATATAAAAAATATTCTCTTACAGATGCTAATTATTGATGGACAGCATTTACGAAGTGACCCAGCTATTGTGATGGATGAGGTGCAGAAGTTTCTGGAAATTTCGCCGCATTATAATTACTCTGAGACTTTAACGTAAGAGGAGGATTTAAACTGCATGAGATTATCAGTGGGTTAAAAAGCTGTGCAGTTCCACTGACTCAGCTCCTGGGTTTGTGTGCCTGTCTGGGTATATGTGGTTATCTGTCTGTGCTTGTGTCTTGTTGGATGTGTGTGTTTGGGTTTGTGTGTGTCAGTTCCTGTACGTGTGTGTGTATGTCTGTTGGGGTTAGTGTATGTGTTTATGCCGGTCTGAGTTTGTGTGTTTGTGTCTGTCTGGGTTTGTGTATGTGTCTGGATTCCAGAGTGGTTTTGGTGGTGGTGGTGGTGGGGTAGCATTTCAACCTTGGACCCAGGCAGCACAATGTCTTGGGCCGGCCCTGCTTTGAACAATGCTTTGCTTTATTTTTGTAAATGTACTCATTTTAGTCAAAAATGTTGTTAAGGGGATAGTTTGACAGAACATTTCCTTTTCATTTTCCAAGCACATTGTAAGAAGTGTTCTCTTGGGGAATTAAGAAAAACATTATAATGCAGAGTGAATGTATATAAAGTCTAAGAGAGAGACTGAGACTGCAAAACTTGCATGTATTCAATGATTTATTTACTTATATTGATTCAACTATAGGGAGAACAAACGGCAGCTTAGAAGGTTCTAGTTTATTTTTATAGGCAGATTGGGAAATTATCCAAGCCTTTCTTTTCTTCTCCTTGCTAATTTATTTGACATATACTACAGATTAATTACATATATAGCATTATTATATGAGTGAGAGAAGGGCAAGTGAATGTCACCATGTAATTAGTTTAACAATATTGTTCATATTCTGAACAGATGTTCTAAGGCAACTTTCTGATTGTTATACTAACACAGTATTCGTCCAAATAGTAACATCCTCATGAATATTTTGGGTTTAATATATATATATATATATATATATATATATATATATATATATATATTGACAGATGATTAAAATGTACAGTACAGTAGAATGTTTAAGACGAAATACCACAGAGCCATGTTGTTTTTCAAGAGGAAGTTTGAAATCTTTAAGGGTTTTTTTCCACTAAACAGTAATTCGTAGATGAGTTGAGGTGAGATGAAACATTTCATGTGCACCTAAGAGTTGTCAAGTTAGTGCTGTATAATAAACAAAGCTAAAGCAATAAGATTTCTTACAAGATTATCTCTGCTTTATGGAACACTAACATTGCCCTCTATATGTCATAACGATTAGATAGATTAGCCAGTTCAAACCATTTATCTTATCTTAGCTAAAATCTTAAAACTATATTGTATCTGTTTTAGATTCAATCCTCAAAAAGGCTTCTGGTGCCAACTACTGGATGGTGGAAAAACGAAATGCCTTGGGAAGAATAAAGGTCGCAAGTACCCTCCAATGGATTTGGAGGTATAACCTCACTATAAGCCCTAATGATTATGTTTGTTTCTCACAAATAGAACACTGATTATGTAATAATACCTGGTGTAACACCCCTATATCTAAACCTTACCACTATATCTCAGAAGAGAGAAAAGTGTTTTACTTCCTCTGATATAACTATATTATGTGGCTGATACAAAAACTTTAAAACATGTTAGATACTTGACCCCATCTCATCAGCAGAACAATCTAGTAAAAAGCCCCAGGCCCTTCAGGAAGTTTTTCTTTACCACCATCTGCTCCACAACCTTTCCTTCTCTTTTAAAGTCTTCATTACCCCCTCTACCAACCACTACCACGCACTCTATTTTTAACAATCCTCTTCTCTTTTCCACCCTACTCATGGGCGTAGGAACCGGGGGGTACGGGGGGGACAGAACCCCCCCAGTAACTCATGCGGGGGGGACCGATAATGAATAAATCCCCCCCAGGGCGGTAGGAACCCCCCCCAATAAAAACGCCGCAAATGCGGCCCGCGAGACCTCGAGGTGCGGCCCTCGTAAGATCGGCAGCCAGGGCAACCGATCTTACGCGGTCTGCACCTCGAGCCCTGCTACAACAAGAGCCCTGCTACTTACCTGTGGGAGGGTCTTCTGTACTGCACAGAGGAAGCGGAACCCAGCAGAGTTCACGTGACATCACATCCTGCTTCCTCTGTGCAGTACCAGAGAACGCAGAGGGAAGCCGCGCCCCCTGCTGAAGTCTGCGAGCGGCATCGAGGAGCTGCAGTGCAGGTAAGGGGGTGGGGAGGGTGAATGAATGAGTATATGAATGAATGAGTGTGTGATAGCATGGATGTGTAAGTGCTGGAACCTAGGCATGATGGGACTGTGATTGCTGTTAGCAATCACACTCCTATCATGCCAAGTCAGCCAGTAGATGCTGAAACCTAGCTAGCTGCCCCCCTTGTGTATTGATGCTGCCAGCAGTATGGGGTCTGCACATCACTTACAGCCACCCTGTACCAGCATGTACTGGCTGACTTGGCATGATAGGAGTGCGATTGCTAACAGCAATCACAGGCCCATCATGCCTAGGTTCCAGCATTTACTGGTTGGATGTGTAAGTGCTGGAACCTAGGCATGATGGGACTGTGATTGCTGTTAGCAAGCACACTCCTATCATGCCAAGTCAGCCAGTACATGCTGAAACCTAGCTAGCTGCCCCCCTTGTGTATTGATGCTGCCAGCAATATCGGGTCTGCACGTCACTTACAGCCACCCTGTACCAGCATGTACTGGCTGCCTTGGTATGATAGGAGTGTGATTGCTGTTAGCAATCACACTCCTATCATGCCAAGTCATATTGCTATTTTTTTTTGTCCAATTGTGGTGTGTTACCTACTTTTATTAAAAATGTGAGTTTTTATTATTATTTTTAAAGGTGGGGGGTAATTTTCGGTTTTGGCTAAGTGAACCATGAATGTTTTGGTCCAGTCACAAAACTTTCTAGGCCCAGAAATCAGTGAGAGGAAAAGTAAAGGTTTTGTCTCATTTACTTTATTTTAATCTGCATATTTTATTAAAGGCCATATTTTCTCACAGTGACGCCCCTGGGGTAGACAGTGAGAAGGGGGGTAGGAAGAGGGTAGCTAGTGAGAAGGGTGGTAAGGAGAGGGTAGCTAGTGAGAAGGGGGGTAGGGAGAGTGTAGCTAGTGTGAAGGGGGCGGTAGGGAGAGTAGGGAGAGGGTAGCTAGTGAGAAGGGGGGGTGGGGAGAGGGTAGATAGTCTGAGAAGGGAGGGTAGGGAGGGGGTAGAAAGTAAGAAAGTGTGAGAGGGGGTAGATATTGTGAGAGATGGGAAGAAAGTGGGGATCTGATGGGGGAAAATGCTGTCCCCCCCAGATTTTTAGGGGTTCCTACGCCCATGACCCTACTGGGATCACTTAGGTAAAGGTAATTACAATTCCCACTTGCATACTTTCTCTGTGTTGACATTCCTTCTGTTGAGACCACTAGTGTCTGTTGTGCAAAAAACTCTAGATTCTTGAGTCTTCTGCTTTCTGGTGGTCCATTAGTGAACATGGACATTATTAAAATAAACACAAACAAAGTAAAAATAAAAGAATCGTACCTTACAATAAATGTATTAAGAAAAAAAACCAAAAAAAACCCAAAGATTATAAAAAAAGAAAACCACAGTTTACAGTATGTAAAAAAAAATCATCCTTACCATTATCCTGTGTGTGATAATGCATGGTAATATCCAACCTACAGTAATGTTTGCTCAATTTGGAAACATTAAACAACACGATTTCCTGGAAAATGAACATGTTCATAGTATAGTAGTGATTTATCTTATCCAATCAATGTTTAATAGAGAAAGGCAAGATATAATAGTTGGGTCTTTTCCTTTTTTTCAGTCTAGAGCTTTTCTGTCAAGTTATTACCAGGAACACAACATTGAATTATCCAAACTTCTACATAGACTGGGACAACCATTACCATCATGGCTGAGACAGGAACTGCAGAAAGTGAGATAGCTTTGGAGACACGGACAATTGAATTTATTGCTATTGTTTCTTCACTAAGAAAAAAACATCTTTCCCTACACACCTAAGATTGTTGGTAACGACCCTCTGACTAACTCACAAAATCAAGACTGTTTATGTATGCACGGGGTGGCATTTATTATCACCAAAATTTGAGTTCTCAGCACCACAGTTGATATATACTATATTATACGAGGTAACATCCTAAATTTAACACTGGACTCATGCTTCACCTATTTCCTATGATAACGAGAGACTTCCAGTATCTGTTTTATGATTGGAAATCTTCATTTAAAACAACATGCACTACTGACTGAGAAAACCAAAGCATTGAACAGGAGTAGCTTGCAGTGGATTCTAAGGTTAGTTATACAAACCTATGAAAAAAAGAATCAGTGTACATCTTCATGCAATCAATAATTCCATTTGGAAGGCTTATCATTCATGCAATATTATCAGATTTACTTCAAGCATTTATAATTCCTGGAGGAGTTTACTGTTTTCACAATCACTATCCCGATATCATGATTTGCCAATGCACATTTCTAATACTTTTGCAAAGAGCAAATGGGGTTTCCAAGCCTAAGCACCTCATGCTGTGATTTTCAAAATAATTTAGTTCAATATAAGCTTCCAGCAGTTCTCAGAAGTACGGTTTAAATCATTCTATTTCTTTAGCTATTGATAATTTTTTTGCAGTACACATCTAGTGCCCAGAGTGTATTTGACAGTGATTTTGATGGGAAACCTGACTGCAGTCTTTGCCTTAATGTCACTGGAGCTTTACGAGAATCATTGAAAGGTCAGCGCTCTACAAAGACTATTAGTTCAATTATATTCACTGAGTCACAATGTCTAAACTATAAGAACCCAATTATCAGGTTTTTACCGCTAAAACCTAAGATTGTTGGGGGTCCATTTATCCGGCTCTTTTTTTCTTACACATTATATACATATAAATATTTCAATGTTGTTCTACAGGGTACAGTCATCAGATGTGTTAATAAATCAGCAAAGGAAATTTAATACTTTGATACCTTAGTTCTATCTATTGATGAATAGTTTTCCTAAAACCAATAATACCGTATTTCCTCGATTATAAGACAAGGTTTTTTTCAGAAAAATACCCCTCGTCTTATAATCAGACCTCAACTAGGTCTGACTATGAGACGACTAAGATCCAGATCCCCCGCAGCTGCAGGGGACCTGGATTCTCCTGTCTCCCCCCCGCCCCATTTACCGGTGTGTAGCTGGGGCAGTGTGTAGATGTCTACGCGATTCACGTAGACAACTTCCGCTGCAGCAGGAAGGAGGTGTGGTTAGCAGCGGGGGTTGTCTGCGTCCATCGCGCAGACCTTCCCCGGCTGTCAGAGATCAGAGTTCCCCGCGCCGGTGCCACACTGGTGCAGGGAACTCTGATCTCTGACAGTCGGGGAAGGTCTGCGCGATGGACGCAGACAACCCCCGCTGCTAGCCACGCCTCCTTCTGGCTGCAGCGTAAGTGCGTGGGATCTACACGCTGCCCCAGCTACATGACAGGGAAGTCAGAAGCACCGGTAAGTTTGGGGGGCATAAGGCATTTCTGGAGGCAGGGTGCTCTTTGAAATGCCTTTTAACCCCCTTAATGCCACTCTGCCTCCTGAATGCCTTAAACCTTCCTATATGCCACTCTTCCCCATAATATGCCTTTTAACCCTCTAAATGCCAGAGTGGCATATAGGGGTATAAGGCATTTCTGGAGGCAGAGTGGCACATAGGGGGTCAAAAGGCATATCATGGGGCACAGTGGCATATAGGGTTAAAAGGCATATCATGGGGCACAGTGGCATTTAGAGGGTTAAAAGACATATCATGGGGCACAGTGGCATTTAGAGGCTTAAAAGGCATATCATGGGGCACAGTGGCATATAATGGGTATAAGGCATTTCTGTGGCAGATGTGCATAACTGGGGGGCAGGTTGGAAAATAGAAGGAAATAAAACCAAAATATTTTTCTCAATCATAGCTTTTATTAAAAAAAATAGTTTAGATGAATTAACATTTACTTGTAAAACTTTTTTCCTATAGGGTCGTCTTATATTCAGGCTTTTTCTTTTTTTCCTAAATTAATATTCAGATTTGGGGGGTCGTCTTATAATCGAGCAAATACGGTACAAAGAAACTTAGAGGCTATTTATTAATAAATATATTAATTTAGCAATATGCATGCTTTTCGTCGAACCCTTTTAAATTCCACCTTTCCACATGATTTATGTTTGGAATTTGAGGTTTTTGAACTGTATAACAAGGTAGGTGATATGTAAAAGAGACAGGCAATGCTAAATACTAGCATTTCCAGCATTTATGTCATCTACCTATAGAGAAACAGAAATCTATCTATGAACAGAATTATTTATGAATTTAGAACAGACTTGAACAGAATAGATTATCTGTTTAATTAATATAAATACATTCTGAATATGTGAATATGATATTTTGCATTTGTATGACATTTATTATGTATTCAGTAAATAGTGGTTCAGAAATGGAAGATGGTTGAATATTTTTATGAGCTTCAGATTCTTGCACTTATCTAGTACTTTCATAAACTACCATCCTTTTACCATTTTCAGATTTTCACAAACTGGCCCTAAAAACTGGAAAAGCTTCTGGAAAAACATTTGTGTGTTTTTTTACGTGATTAGGAAAGAATAAAATGACAGATCGTCTCTATGATCTATTTGCTTACCAGCTTAAACAGAGTAATTAAAACTTAATTCTAAGTGGAACAGCACCTTTAAAGTAGTATGTCTATGTTATTTGTCCAAATGGCATTTATACAGTACCAGCTAAAAAAAAGTCAGCGGAAACTCAACAGCATCCAACATTAATCTGGGTAGTAACTAATTTCTGATACTGACTGATAAAGAGGATATATTCTTATGCATTTTATTATACTAATTTTGCTCATACTCTTTATGTTTCAGTGTATCTATTTAATGAAGACATCAACATGTGGGCTCAGCTAGAAAACGCCTTCACACAAGGATTCCTAGGCTGACAGGTGAAAATCAAGACCCAATTGGAAAATACTCTAAACTGTTTTTAATACCTTACCTTCACAAGAAAAGTATTGATAGTAGTGTTTAATATTAGGCACTTGAGAGACAAAAACTACTTATGTTTTTCCACTGATGGAAATCTGTTCATTTTTTATTCAAAATGTAATAAAACCTATAACACAGATACTTGAATATGGTCCCGTATTTCCCGGAAACATATATGTGTATGACTGTGCCTGTGTGTCTGTGTAAGCGTGTATGTGTTGTGACACAATACCCCTTCACTTTGGTACTCTGTGCGGGAATCTTTACTCACACATAGTCTATCAGGCTGCAGAGACGGTTAAGACACGAGGAGGGTAAAATAAAAGGCTGGGCCTGTTTTTTTTTTGTCACCACAGGCATTACAGAAAAATAAATAAATCAAAACAAAAAGCCTTGCTCTCATGAGCACTAACTAATACAGGGTTCTCCAACCTAACTGCAGTTGGGCGGCTTATCCGTTCCCAACAAACAAAATAACAAATTGCATGTAATATTGGCAGCACTCAGTATTTTAGCAGCTCTCTCCCTCTCACTCAGGGAGCCAAATGATCTCTCTCTTTCTCTGAGATCAGGAGGTTACTTAACTGCCTCTCCCATTAATTAGTGGAAACAGGTGAGTGTTTAGGAGAGTAACCGTGAATCTCCGGACTGGATTCCCACCTGCTGGTCTTCGGCTGCTCACAAAATGTGGAGTGGAGCACTGGCCAGCCCTACTCTCCAAAATGCTCCACCCCAGATACCCAAAATACACAAATAACAGACATCCAACAATTCCATTATTAACAACACATCTCCCTGGGGCTGGTAAAAACTATTGAGGGTAACCACCCTGCAAAATATAAGGGGATATGTACACTCCCTCCATTATTATCCCCTGCTTTCTGTCACAGTGTGTATACAAAATTAGATCCATCAGATAAAATAAATGAGATGACTTGATGTTGATGTTCTGCTCATACAGCAATAATCAGTTTTGCATACAATACATTCTGGCTTCACATTAATCTAATCATGTCTTTAGTAAATTATTGCATATTAGGTTGTTTACATCAGGGTCATGTGGTTAAGTACTGGTAAACGCTTTAAATTCCACCAAACAAAAATCACTATGATTACAAACTGCATCAAAGAAACAGACAACAGAGACACGGGGTTACTAGTTTTGTATATTCCATTATTATTACTTATTCTGCAGACAATGCAAACATTTGAGTTAGTTGAATAATTGAGAAAGACTAGGATTTAGGAAACTAAAGAAGTGGTCTGATCTATACGTTCAGGATTGGATTTAGGAAAACCGCATGATACAAGAGGCTGTCCTGGGAATAATATATAGTGTTATGGCTGATCGGTGTATAAAAACAATTTCTCATGAGTGAAACTTACAGCATAGTGAGTTGACGCAAAAGTAACCTTGCATGTGCACTCAATCACTAGTGTTTAACTGTGTTATTACAATATCTCTCCATTCAAGTAGAAAATACAAGGCTTCCTCAGTTAGTATGATGATATGCCGCATACTTCAGTTTATCCAATTGCATTCCCTAACCACTCACAATTTCCATGGAAGCGCTTGCAAAGGGTCACATGGCATTATGTTGCATGACCTCATATACAGCACTGGAGATGCTGGACTGGTGAGCGCTTCTTCAACCAATTGCCACAAAATATAACAAAAATGCATCTATTATTATCATTATTATCTTTTATTTATATAGCGCCAACAGTTTACGCAGCGCTTAATACAATACTGTACATAAATTCAAGGGGTATGACAAGACAAGAATTGACAGACTAAGACAAACCGATACATTAGGTGGAGAGAGCCCTGCTCGCAAGCTTACAATCTTGGAGGGTGCCTCAGGGTAGTGGCACGTTAGTGTTTTGTGACTGCTGCACCCACCCTGGCCAAACAAGCTCTACTACTTGCAGTTGTTGGTCCTTTCTAATGCACAGTGAAGTTGAAACTATTTTCCTGCAAATTACCACTTTACACTGATAACATCACAGCCAATATCATAACCGTATCTCTTTATCTTAGCTTAAGGTCAACAGAAGACAACAAAAGGTAAAAATTGCATAACCAGCAATGCTTTTAAAAAGTATTACTGTGACAAATGCATGTTCATTTTTAATGTGTTTTTTTTTAGAACAGCATCAAACATGTAGCCTTGCAGTAGGCAATTATTTAACAAAGTCCCGAGAAAGTATAGAGCAATATATTATACTGACATTCAGTATTAATCTCAGTGGGAACAACTACAAACAAAGGGATCATTGCACACATTACAATTTTTGTGTTTCTTTGAAATGGCATAACAATGTTTTTTTTTTTGTTTTAAATTCAAGGTAAAATAAAATCTTTATCTGAAGAAAGGAATCCTAACTGTGGCCTCTACATTTCATTACAGGAGAAAGTGTATCATTAAAATTTTCCAACTAGGCATAACTTGCTATCATAGCTTATGCTTCAGAAATCAGAACATTAAAAAAGGGAAAATTTGGACAACCTAGTTTCCTTTCACTTTATATTTTTAAATATTTATTTTTATGTTAACCTTTTTTTAACATTAATCAGAACTGAGTATTTTAATCTTGTAAACATTGTAAAATTCTTGTAAAAATCAGGTTCTGTGAAAATGTATTTAAACACAAATGTAGCCACTATGATCTCACATTACAGCTAGAAAAGTGCATTTTTAATATACAGATTTTGAAATAAACACATCCTGGTAATAATAGTGTATAAAATTCCATTTGCACTTTGTCTTTGTTCAAGTCAACAGTTTCTCTCAAAAGTTCTATACATTCTCAGGATTTGCACTAATGCCCAAGCTTTCACGCCTGACTGTCTGGCTTCCTCGGTAGTTGTTGTTGGTGTTGTAGAGTGGTGTTAAGTGCCCAGGGCCGGCCCTACAATGGAGCCGACTGGGGCAATTGCCCCAGGCGGCACTTCAGAAGCGGGTTTTTTTTGTTTTTTTTGAAGCGGAGGAGAGAGAGAGGGGCACCGAGTAGTTTTCGCTTACCCGCTCGGCGCCCCTCTCTCTCTCCTCTGCGGCGAGTTTCCCTGTTCGGTCTCTGTGCCGGCTTGTAATGCAGAGCGCCGGAAGTGACGTGAATTTCCGGCGCACAGCATTACAAGCCGGCACCGTGGCAGCACAGGGAGACTCGCCGCAGGACTGTTTAAGGGTAAGTACCGGTGGTGGGGGGGGTAGATAATGCCCCAGGCGGCGTTAAGTCTTCGGCCGGCCCTGTAAGTGCCCCCCACATCTAATTGTTCCCACCAGCTCCTGACTAGTCATACCCCAACATAGTTCATGTCCCATGTCTTTGCCGTTTCAAACTGTACCCCTTCTAGCTTTCTTGTGGATTGGTAGGACCTATAGGGCAGCCCACCTAAAATATTTCTAGGTATGTTATGTTTCTCCAAAGCATCCCTCAAGTCCTACTTTAGACTGCAAATATAAGGCAGCACTCTTTGGTTGTCTTAGGTAAGGCATTTTATTTTACTTAAAAAAATAATATTTAAAGAAATATTGCACATAACAAAATTCCATCAGATTTTGGGTCAAGTAGGATAAAAAAATACAAATATTTTTGGAGCCTCAAAAAAGTAATAGATTAAGGTTGATGGTATCTGTGATGTGTGTTATACTACATATACCACTTATACACCATGCAAGACAAAATAAGCACAGCAGGTAAGCATTGAACCACTATATAGGGTTTTATTCATGATATATTTTAGGGTACTTTGCTCTGTATAACAGACAAATAGTCTTATTTGTATATTTCAAATCAAAACCATTGCATAACTTATTATTATTGTTACATACTATTATGCATACAATGGAAAAATATTCTGATAATGATCACTGTTGGTAGTCATTCTTACAGGCAGCATGACAATACAATAGGCAAATTTTTTTTTTAAAATGTATTGACACAATCTTGAAAAAAACAGGTTTAGAAACCATGGGAGGAAAAGCAAAACCGTTGCTATTAATACAAATAATCTTACATAATCAACCACTGCATAATGATATAGACTGGTTAACATTGTTGAGTAACAAATTGCTAAACACGCTGTAGATTAGTCACTTAATGTGATCTCAAGATCATTTACAATAAGGTTGTTATCATGATTGTCTGAGGGCAATAGGCATTTTGGTGAAAATAGGAATGTTGTGGTTCTGTAACATTTAATGTACATAGTCATCAAGAATATAGCAGTCGCATGCTAATGCTAATTAAAGTGTGAATTAAGTTGAACGTGACAGCAGGTCAATAGCATCACAAGTTAACTGAACTGTCAGATTCTCAATGTTCAACTTACACTACCCAGAATCCCTTGTGGTTGTGGCAGCACCATGAGATTTCTGAGGGAAAATCCAGCCTTCTGGCTTGTCTGGTGTCTACTTACACTCAACAGCAACTCTTCTTTTTTTAGTAGACCAGTTAATGTTCAAGTTGTTTTCATAGAATAAGAGAAGATGTAAAAAAGTCACATAAGCCTTCCAGATCTTGGAGGGCTTTTTTTCACAGCCGAGGAAAGAATATTTAAGGTCCTGGAAAAGTTCCTTTATATGTTTGAGCATGCAATCCCTAAAAGGTAGCTTCTATAGAAATTTCATGTTAACATATATACTATTATTTAACTTTTCCCACTTCAGTGTTCTTATGACTAATAATCTACAAATATTGTCACTGAGCCTGATTTTTTTAAACTTATATCAACATCAGCATGGAATGAAAGTACTATATGGTTACTCATGGGAAAAATATGAACTTAAATAATTATACATTTCAACGCCACTATTTATGCTGACATCTTTTATCACCATCTTATTGTAAATCAAAGGCCACTTGTTTTTTTCTTGACTATTATAACTTACTCGACCAATCTGGAACCCAATCTCAGGGAACAGGTGGGTGATGTGGAAAGCCACTGAATACCCTGGCATTCCTTTAGTTATTCAAAAGGATCATGTTAGCACAGCATAAAAAGTGTAGGACAGAGAGTTCTTTGTGGGAGCTCTATTGACGAATGTGGCTTTAAGACAAAAGAGAAAACTCACCTGCCAAGTGGCTAGTTGGAAAGCCTAACAGTAAAGGAAACACGTTATACACGGCCGTGGTTTTTAATCCAATATATATATCATGGATGGAATAAAACAAGAGAATTATGCTCTTTTACATGATGATTCTGACATGGAAGAGTTTGATAAAAACAAAGTTGACCATATTAAAAATCAACAAGGGTAAGTAAATTACAATACAAATAGTTTGCGTATAATTAATATGCAGCACATATGAACATTTTATGATGTTCTCTTTTTTTTTATAAAATACATTATTTTTAGATCAGTAATTATAGTTTTCAGAGCTGGACAAACAGGGCTGACTAGATTGGTTCTTCCATCAAATTCTATGTTGAACTGTTTAGTTAAACAAAAGCTACGGGAGAACCTCATGAAAATGCACCAGGGGTAAATACAATGCAAAGAATCACTAGAGAATCATAAGAATGGTGTTCTAATATATGTATGTATTTTAAATATTTTAATTATAGTCTTTCCATATTAAATTACATATATCACCACTATTGAATAAACATTTTTTTGGGGAGATGTTGAGAAAATTTTTTTGGAGGCTCAAATAATTGTAGAATGACGTGTGGTACTACATGTTTATGCAAGTTAGAGAACTCTCCTGACAACAATGTATATTTTTGAGGGAATTTCTGTTCCATGTTTCACATGTTAGTATTTATGTATAGATATAGATCTCTACAAATAGATAGATCTATTGAACAAACCGATTACATCAATAGTTCTACCAATTAACATGCACTTTGTGTTTTTTTTCCTTCTCTGACTTTATTCAAAATGTGTAGATTAGATAAAGCTGATATATATTTCACATTTACAGTATTTGATGGTATGTACATCTACATTGTGCTAAGATTTACTAAACTTTTATTTAAAAATACCCAAAGTTTCAGCTCTTCTAAATTAAAGGTTTTAAGTATAATTATAGAAAAATGTACTTACTCATTAATCTCCATGTGGGGGGTACTGGATAAGCCCAAAGCCCTGCAGTAAGAAATGTTTCATATTGATCCACACCATTATTTACCCTATTATTCATGGAACACAATCATCAACCACACAAATTAAGTACATTTTCAGAAAAAAAAAGAATTGCCAACAAAAGTTTTGAGCAAAGTACATATCAAGTAACAACATATTTAATGTAATGGTCTATTTAGTGATGGTGCTAAACAGATCATTTGCGTTTACAAATAATGCTTTCCTAAAGGCAAATATTATATTTAACCCCTTAAGGACAATGGACGGCCCCTAAACCCATTGAAAACAATGCATTTGGAGCCTTGTTGTACGGGCTTTGTCATTAAGGGGTTAAGTGCACGGCTGTGTTATTTTGTTGAGGGGTTATTCACTGTGAAATCATCTTCAATTGAAATTGTGGATCTAAAATCAATAAATGTAATCTATAATCTCAGCAAACAAAATATATACAGAATGAGGAATGGCCATTGGGCCTGACTGCTGCACGACACAAGGGCGTACCTAGAGTATTTGGCAGCTGTGGCAGATCCTGTATGTGGCACCCCACACACACACTTTAAAACTGCATAGTTTCTATGGTTAGGCAAACATTGACAGGGGTACAGCAAAATTGTTATCATTATATACTGAGGCACACATTGACGCTGGTACAGCATAACTATTAATGTAACACACCAAAATTAGACAAAAAAAAATCAATAACAATATTAATATATATATATATATATAATTAACAGCAATCACAATCCTATCATGCCCAGGTTTTAGCATGTACTGGCTGACTTAGCATGATAGGCGTATGATTGCTGTTTGCAATCATATATCTCTATTAATACTGGTATTGAATTTTTCTGTCCAATTTTAGTATGTAATTTACTTTTAATAAAAGTGTTGTTAACACACCATAGTTGGACAAAAAAAAAAAGGATAACAGCAATCACACTCCTATCATGCCTAGACAGCCTCCCTATGCCATGCTACCCGCCCACACTTCCATGCAAACTGAAACCCTCATTCACAAACATTCATCATAAACTACAGCATAACACCCATCACTCTCACACACTTACTAATATTTTCCTACCTTTCCCCTGGCACTGTCACTTTTCCTCCTCCTCTTCATTCTTCCTCTTCTTCCTCTTCTGTGTCTCGTCCTTCCGGTGCAGAGAGCGCGGAAGACGGTGGGTGTGGCTTCAGTGTTGTGCGCCGGGATTTGACATCAAGTCCCGACGCACAGCCACAGTTGCCCCCCGGCAGCCGCTTAGTTTTTAACTTTGCGGCTGCCATGAATGTTCGTCTGCCGGCCACCTGGCCAGCCCGGCGGCCCGGATTCAGGGCGGCCTGGGGGGCAATTGCCCCCCTGCCCCCCGGCCCAGCCCACCCCTGGTCTTAACCATATATTTCCCAGGGGGCCCAGGCAGTTATTGTTAAGCCACTGAGAAAAAAATGCAGAGGCAGCTTGTACAGAGAGTGCAAGCTGCATGGGAGACAAGGCTCAGCAACGTAAGAGGGGAGTAGAGTATGTTCATATGTGTATGCATGTGTACTGTGCTGTACTGTTGTGTTAGAGTACAATGCCTATGTTGGCTAATGTGTGTATGTATATGAGAGTGTGGTTTAAGTGTGTGTGAGTGTATGGTAGTTTGTGTTACTATATAGCATTAGTGTCAGTGTGTATATCATTATGTTGTGTTACAGTGTGTGTGTGTGTATTGGTGTATGGTGTTAGCATGCCTGTATATGAATGCATGGTTTAGTGCATATGTTACTGTAAGGTATTAGGGTGTGTGAGCGTATGATATTAGCATGTGTGTGCTTGTTAGACTGTCAGCGGTGAGTCTAGGGTTTTTGGCACATGGGAGAGGGGGAAAAGGAGCAAATGAAAAAAATGTGTAGGTGTGAAAGTGTACTTTGTAAGAGTGAGAGGCTTTTATAGCGAGTTTGCATGATATTATGTATACATGCTAGTTGTAGGGGCATTAAGCCCCAAGATTTCTCATGGCAGCCCTGTGTGGGCCATTTGAGGTGTCTTTATACTACAGGGCACTTTGCAGAATCTGTTTCTACACCATTATTAACTGCCCCTTGGGATCATGCATAGTAATGCTTTGCTAGTGCTTGAGAGTGTGATTTATTATTTGCTTAATGAGAGTCAAATAGCTGTACTGGTTGCTGCTATTCTAATTCTGTATCAGGGGAACTGGCACATGAGCATGCAGTATTGGCTGCATTCCAGAGTGTAACCATTCAGTAATTTTGTAGAACTGGCTGCAGTCCAGATAAGAGTGATATAGTGAAATTACTGATTAGTTGTTTTTTTATCATATTATTAAAGATTAAATTTTATTTTTTGTTGCCCCTCTCATCCCTTCTTACACAATTACAGCATTAACCCCTTAATTGCTAGACTGGTTTTGAGTTCCTATTAGGCTCCTATTTCGTTCCTATTTTGCTCATGTTGTAAACTTAAGTTTATCTCGCAAACAAAACAACTTTATTCCTGACTACACATTCTCTACTTACTGTATAATCTCTCCTATTTGCCTTTAACATGTTGAAATAATTTACTGTAAATAAAGCATGGAAGATGTTTCTGGAGTAAATTTTTTGAAAAATCTGGTCAGCTTTTTCAACAACATAAGGACTGCAGAGGCTAGGTGAAATTTTAAAGGGTTTCAAAGAGTTTAAAGACCAGCTACTGGAAAATAACACAGTGAAGCGCTCAAAGAGATGCTGGAGCAGCAGTAAATAAGACAACCTAGCTGGAATTGCTCCCAGGCTGAATATTCCCAGTCCTGAATGGAGTCCACAAAACTTTGTGTTCCCAATTTCATTGTATCTTAGTTTATCTTTCCAATGAGCAGCTGGTTTTAATTTAAGTCTTTAAAGAACAGTTACAGTGAATAAAAAGATGGAAGACACAAGTCTGCATCAGACAATGCCCTACCTTTGTCCTCTTTGCACTTAACACCACGTGACCACATGAGAGTTATAATTCCAACACATTGACTTCACTAAACATTATAAAGGCCAAACTCCTTCTGCTGCAGGAAGAGCTTGCCTGGTTCTGTATAATGTTTGTTTAAATAAGAGAGATTTCTTTAAAGTCTCCTTAAACCTTGAATTATTTTACAGGGCGCTTCTTAAATTTGCCAGTGTTTGCCCTTCATAGTAAATGATGGAGCGAGGGAGTTTAAACTACAACTCCAATTAATATGATGTTTCTTCAATTCCAGAAAATTATATCTGAGAAGATCAAACACTTTGTTCTCGTGGACACAACCACAGTGGCTTTGCCACACGGTTTTTATTGTGTTTTTGGTATCTTCACAAGCAGCATTGTGTATTTTTGTGTTAACAATATATGCTGACTTGGAATCTGTTAAATTGGACCAGTCGCCATCACAAAAAGGTAATTTGTAGTATATACTTTTTACTATGATCTTTCTACTCTATATAGGGCTAATATTGATATTACTAAATGATACCCTAGTGTAGCTAACCTGCCATTGTCCATTGAAATGGCTCAGCCCAGTTTGGTCATGCAAAGCAGGTGAAGCTTGATTTGAAACCTAACCACCACAGTGTCTCAATTCCCTGGAAGGTACACAGTCAAGAGGAAAAACTAACATGCATTCCTCCTTGGTAAAAGGATCAGCATTAAGATTTGATCAAAGAAGCACACAAGTGTCGCTAGTGGATATCTGTCAAAAAGAAAACAAAAAGGAATATCCCTCTGGGAAAATCTAGAAATACAATGAAGCTAACAAAAGCATTATTTAGGACCTTGTAAAATTTTGCCAAGAGTGTATAAGACTGGAGTTCTCAATTTTTAATTTAAGTAGCATGTGTTAAATAAGAAAATGATTTGAACCTTTTCACCAACCCAAAGTTACTAAATTTGTCCTTTCTTTCATTATGCAAGTCAGCAACACAGAAGGTCTTAGTATTAAACTCAGCAAGCCATAGTTTCCATTGTTACGCTACCCTACAAGAAAGGCCACATGCCATATGGATGAAGTCAGTTAGCTCTACATGGATACAGAGTTACATTGGAATATTCATATATAAATAAATAAGATTAGATTGCATTATTAAATGTAACTTGCTTGTCTACATTCTCTCTCTCTCTTACTACTGAACAACCATGACAGATTTATCTTAATATATATTAAGATATAATTTACCTTTATACTACAGGTCTTCATAATCACATTAATAATATAAATGGTTCAAGATTTGAAAATGCAACGAATGGGGTAAGACATTTTGTTTATATTCTGCTATTGTTTATATGTGTCATGCTATATTTTGAATGACATCCCACTTCAGTCAGTTATTAACATTAACCCCTTAAGGACAATGGGCGGTCCCTAAACCCATTAAAAACAAGGCATTTTGAGCCCGTACATGTACGGGCTTTGTCATTTAGGGGTTAAAGTTTGGGTATAGATGAGAAATCTCTTTTTTTTAAGAGTTCACAATATTTGTTGTGACAACTGTTATCACTACTGATATGGTACGAGTATAAAGTCAATGCTGCGTGTTCTTAGTAGTCATCCTTAGTAGTAGTTCATCCTGACACAGATTACTTTAATGAATGCAATATTCTCATATTAACATTTTCAAGGAAGTCAGACAGCTTTTAGAGTAATAACCATTCATTTTTACTACTCATTTTTTTTTTTAGGATGAAGGCGTAAAAAATCAAGAATTGTATCCTGATTCTCGGGGCATGGATATGTTCAACATCTTAAAAAAGATCCACACATTGGAAATGGTAAAGTACATCGAAAGATACAAAAGATACCCCAGAGATACCTCCCCCGGGTTAGCCCCCCCATATTAAATTTTGTTACAAAAGATCATGGCATTTGTTAGATCTTTGTTAGATCAGGTTTGATCAACTGTTTTTTTCGTTAGATCTACTCTAAAATAGGCAATATTAACAATCTTTTTCAGGGGGGGCTAACCCGTAGCCAGCCCCCCCTCAACAAAAATTTCAACAAAATGTTACTGATTATGATAGCTCTACGTTAGATCAGGTTCTGAAATTTGGATTTTTTTTAATGGATCTTGGTAGATATTCGTTAGATCAGGTTAGATCAACAGTTTTTTTCGTTAGATCTACCACGCAGGAGGCGGTATTCACAATCCTATTTTGTGTGCGGGGGATGGGTATACATACGGTCTGGCCCCCCTCAACTGAAATTCGGATTTTTTTTAATGGATCTTGGTAGATATTCGTTAGATCAGGTTAGATCAACAGTTTTTTTCGTTAGATCTACCACGCAGGAGGCGGTATTCACAATCCTATTTTGTGTGTGGGGGATGGGTACACATAGGGTCTGGCCCCCCCTCAACTGAAATTTGGATTTTTTTTTATGGATCTTGGTAGATATTCGTTAGATCAGGTTAGATCAACTGTTTTTTTCGTTAGATCTATCTACTCACAATCTTCTTTTGATTTTACATATCCATGCCTGTTCATTTGCACATCAAGCCACAGGTGCATACCTCTCAACTGTTTCGATTAATGCAGTACAGTCACGATTTGGAGGCTCTGTCCCGCTGAGCTCTACCTCTGTTCCATGGAATTCGGGATTCAGAATCTTGCGGGTCCTGATCGTGTTCTCTGGTGCCTGGGTCACCAGAAAACGACTACTGGACATGCTCAGCATTGTACGCATGCGCAGTAACACTGCCAGCTTCAGTGACAGCACTAGTGCGCATGCGCGGTAACGCTGACACTCTGATCTTCACAGTTTAGGAAGAGTGATGGCAGCAATGCACATGCGCGCCAGCGTCCGAATTTGCCGAGATGTTGGGAGGTATGAGGTGATGTCATAAATAACAGACTCCACAGACACATTTAAAACACATTTTTCTCCGAATTTAGGCATTTTCTTGCAGTTTGCCTAACACAATGTATAGATAACTTTCAATATTTTTTTATTCTCTGCATTCACAGTATAAGCAATGTTTAGGTGATACAGTTGCTTTAATATTGGTGAACTAACCTGGCTGAGGTCAGTATATGTCCAGCCTGAAGATATTAGTTACGTTTGAATAATGCTGTGTATGACATCTTCTTTGATTGGATAATAATATCCCTCCAGTCATAACAGTTGTTGTTGTAAAAGCACTGCACATTTTTTTCTACAGTATTTACTTAGTTGTGTTTTAGACCATGCAAATAACTTTAATATTTAGTTTTATTATACTAATTAAACTGTTTATTAAAAAAAAAACAGAAAACTGATCCTTTTTGTTTAGGTCTGTGTACATGCATTTTTTCAGCCCCTATGTATACCCATTACCCGCACACAAAATAGGATTGTGAATACCGCCTCCTGCGTGGTAGATCTAACGAGAAAAACAGTTGATCTAACCTGATCTAACGAATATCTACCAAGATCCATAAAAAAAATCTCCAAATTTCAGTTGAGGGGGGGCCAGACCCTATGTGTACCCATCCCCCGCACACAAAATAGGATTGTGAATACCGCCTCCTGCGTGGTAGATCTAACGAAAAAAACTGTTGATCTAACCTGATCTAACGAATATCTACCAAGATCCATTAAAAAAATATCCAAATTTCAGTTGAGGGGGGGCCAGACCCTATGTATACCCATTACCCGCACACAAAATAGGATTGTGAATACCGCCTCCTGCGTGGTAGATCTAACGGAAAAAACTGTTGATCTAACCTGATCTAACGAATATCTACCAAGATCCATTAAAAAAATATCCAAATTTCAGTTGAGGGGGGGCCAGACCGTATGTATACCCATCCCCCGCACACAAAATAGGATTGTGAATACCGCCTCCTGCGTGGTAGATCTAACGAAAAAAACAGTTGATCTAACCTGATCTAACGAATATCTACCAAGATCCATTAAAAAAAATCCAAATTTCAGTTGAGGGGGGCCAGCCATCATTAAATATGCAATATCTCAGTAATTAGACTAGATCTAACAAAAATTTTGTCTGATCAAACCTGATCTAACGTAGAGCTATCATAATCAGTAACATTTTGTTGAAATTTTTGTTGAGGGGGGGCTGGCTACGGGTTAGCCCCCCCTGAAAAAGATTGTTAATATTGCCTATTTTAGAGTAGATCTAACGAAAAAAACAGTTGATCAAACCTGATCTAACAAAGATCTAACAAATGCCATGATCTTTTGTAAAAAAAATGAATATGGGGGGCTAACCCGGGGGAGGTCCAGAGATACCAAAAATCTTTACTGCAAAGGTGTTGTGGCCTTCTTGGTTAAAGCACCTATCTAGGACATCTAAGGAAAAATGGGCTACAAGGACTACAAGGGTCAGATGGTTGTTATCTGTTCTCAAATTCCGTTTTCCTATGTACCCTTAGAAAAGTAAAATGTGTTTTTGAAATATACATTCTGACCAGGCAAAACCACTAGTTGTCCTGGAGTTAGGATATTGTGGATGAAGCCAAGCTGTGATTTTAACAGTGATATACTGTACCAGTTAAAAAACTACCACATGGGATGCTCACATATTGTTAAATCACAGTACAATTTGAACATGTCAGCTGCAAACAGGACCAGTAATCCAATTACCTAGAGCAGGGGTGTCCAACCTGCAGCCCTCCAGCTGCTGCAGGACTACATCTCCCCTACTCCTCTGCCAGGTCCTTAGCTGAAAGAGCATTATGGGAGATGTAGTCCTGCAGCAGCTGGAAGGCCGCTGGAGTGTCCAACCTGGACACCCCTGACCTATAGACTCTTTGACTGGTGTCACAACCTTAAGACTCAGGTTACTCAAGTCTTATTCTATGAGTCAACTCCCATAAATGTTGCATTATCAACTATTAATCCCTAATAGAAACAAAAACTCAAAGATGTTATTTTTCTATTAAAAGTAATATCTCATGCTTGCCATATCTTAACATTACTTAATTTGAATAAGTTATATTATAATTAATGGGAGAAAACAATTTGCTCATTTCACAGACACCAAATATATCTACTAACTATCGTAACATTACTTTGAAATATAGCAGAACATATGAAGAGACATTTGTTCGGCAGGGTTCAGAAATAGAGTATCCTGTTTTTACAAATTCAGACAGTGCTCCTGGCAGCCTTCACCACTTTCGGTGTTATGAATACAAGCAGAATACTTTTATGAAGCAATAAAAACCGTATTAAACCCCATTAACAGTTAATGCTCCTGCAAATCATTTACAGACAATTCTGCCTATGTTTTATACCTTTGGATTAAGTTATACTTCTGATGCCTCCAGCTAAGCTTGGGTGCTTTAATCTTTTATCCTAATGCTTTATAAAGTCGTTTTTATTTTATTTTATCATTCTATGATGACAACAACATAACCGTGTCTTGGGATGATGACAATAACTATCAATCTTTCTGTCTGGAAAAGGTCCTCCATATTGTCAGGAGATTTCTTCAGTGTCATCTCCCTTATTTATCTATGCATTATGCAGGGCCAATTTGCTATGAATCTAATCACATGCCCTAAAACAAAAGTATCCCCATTTAACAGCCTGAAATGTTGTCAGATACATTAGGAGGATCAAGAATCCAGTTACTCAGTAAGCTTAACACTTTGTAACTAAATACAGCATTGGAAACATCATCCATGTATTATTCAACGCTGAAACCCCTCTCCAAAATAATGATTTGATCATATAAAATTTGTCTGGTTTATAATGATAAAGCACTGATAGATTCTTAAAAGCTTTCAGTTTTATGTGATTAAACCATCAGAGTAAAGAAAAAATGACAGATTAACTAAGCTATGTTACCATGGTAGCTCGGGTCAGGCCTAGGGAGGCACCAATCGTGAATTCATCACATATGCACTTGCATACCTTTATTTTTCTGTGTATACAATTAATCCTTCTTTATGCCTCCCTCTATATATTGTAAAAGTTCATTTTAGTTTATTTTGACTTAATTCATATTCATTCCTCATACTCTTAGAATGCGAAATCAATCAAGAAAGTTGTTTCCAGTCATGAAGAAGATTTAAAAGTTGTACAGGAACAACAACAAACAGAAACGAAAAAGGTAGTCAATATAAGAACTTTCTTTATGTAAGTGATGATATGTAAAAAAAAAAATGTTTACGTTATTTCAATGGGTGGTAGGTTTTAAAAAGGAAACTAAAATGCAAGGAATACAGAAAACTGATATATGAATTTCATTGATTTTGGAGAATAAAAATGAAAACTATGTCCCATACAAGTTTGGATTTAAGGGGACACATGATCTAATTTTGCCATAGGGTTCAGGTAGCTGACTTGTTATTCACGTGTGTTAACTATGAAATGCTTTATTGAGCATCTGTCCCCCAGGTTCGACGTCTGTATTTACTGGATTGCTTTATACACAGCTAATAGTTGCTGTGAATGAATTATCCATTCAGACACCCTGACAGAATCATGTCATATATGTATTTGGATCTTTGTAGTAGAAGTTTTATGAGAGAAGCACATGAGCTTTGGAGGCACCATGCCAGATCCCTGTACCTGCCGGGGTGTACAGAGTTCTAAACATATTTTAGAGGGCCCACGTACACAGCGTCTTCAATGTTGCAGCAGTTAACGTATTTTACTGAAATGAATGATGGACATGAATGAAAATAATAATCATAATAATAAATAGCTTTGGAAGTATAAAGGAGAAAAGTAAATTTGGTTAACAAGTATCATTTCAAAGGATACAAGAAAAAAGAAAGGGAAGCAGAGGATATCTAGTGTAATGTTGAATAATTGGGGAAAGTTAAATGCAAATGTGGCCAAATATATAGGACATTATTTAAACTTGATTAAAGTTGGAGGAAGATTGAGTAATCAGATTCCTCTGGGTCACCACAAGGTTAATCTAAGAAAGAGGGCCTGTGTATCTTCTGGCAAAAGTCATCTTGTGCAGTCAAGTAGGAAACAGATATGTACCGGTATTATAACTGATGTTAAGTGAACTGTAAGGAAACCAAATGATAAAATAAATGTTAGCGATTTTATTGCATGCATATGGACAGCTTGCTCAATATAATCATAACTAATGGAGGCTGTGATAAATGTGATCCCCTGTGATGAAGGATGTGAGGCTATAGCTTAAAATATGCAGAAACATTCTGCTATCGAGAAGCAGTCTACATATAATAATATCTTGTTCATTACCTTTCAAAATTATCTTACACTATGATCACAAGATGTATGTATGTAGGGAGGTCCTGAAAAACATATATGCTGATCAACTGATTGTTTAATAACAGTACTTAAAGAAAGCCAATAAGACCATGTGTGCAGTTCAATTGTGTTTCCCCATTACAACCTGAAATAAATATACTTAGTTGGGAAGTGTTTTTTTGCATGGATTAGGGACATTACGCTGAATAAAGCCAAAATGCTGGAGAGGAAAAAAATATTGGGTATAGAGAAGGCTTGTTTGTGAAAAGTTAAACAATAAAAAACAAATAAAGGACTAAGAGGAAAGGGAGAATACCTGAAGGTTTAGAGAATATGGATGAAAATGTTTGGTGGGGTGTGAAATGGCAACAATGGATTAAAGATAGGCAAATTGATGGGGAAGATAGGAAAATTCTAATGGAGGCAAGAGAGAAAGAGAAAAAAAGGAAGGGTAGATAAAGATAGCATCTAGTTGTGATGTGATAAGTTCCCTAAGCCTCCCATTATACTAGACCCCTAGGGAGCAGATGTACATCAATCACTAGGCGACCAGCAAGAGGGCAATATATACTGTGTGTATATATATCCATGGAGGCTCCACTTCACAACTTAAAGGATCTGCTGCTAACGTCTTGTTTACAAAAAACAAAACTGTCTGCGCTTCTTACCCTAATAAAGTTGGCAACAAATATATAAACATAATATAAATGAGAGGTTTTGGTTATATGAATTGGCCAAAGCATAATTAAGCTCACCCGCCACGTCAAGGCACACTCTCAATAGGGTGAGAACCTACTCTCATCTCCTACATAGTGGGCACACAAAGCAGTTTATACTGCTACCAAAACCTTATTAATGTGTTGGGGGAGGTGCAATTAAACCTCCTCCCCATTAACCCCTGGACAGCAAGCTGCAACCAGACTAATGAGGAGCCAACAACCTCAAATATGTGCAAACAGGGAAAAGAAGAAATGTTGGTGCGCTAAGCTAGTCACAGGCTCAAATAATACAAATGTATAATACGAGGCCTACCAAACAGGTGTAAGCATGCTGCAAAAACAGTGTATTGGCTGTACAATGTATACAAAAAACAAAACTGTCTGAGCACCGACATTTCTGCTAACGTCTTGTTGCCAGATACCACAGCACACCTTCAGAGGTCTAGTGGAGTCCATGCCTCCACTTTTTGGCGGCAAAAGGGTGACCTATACAATATTAGGCAGGTGGTCATAATATTATGGCTGATCGAGATATATACTGTATATATATGATGTATATGTTATATTTTTCTAACTCTTCTAACCAGCTTCCCTTTATCTTTTGGCATCTAATGGTGTCAGGCGGCCTAATACCGCTTTTCCAGGCACTCGGTCCTAGAAGGCTCTGATTTACCCGAAGGATATGAAGTTCTTTTGCAGAGAGAGGCATGCTTTCGCTTTATGTGCAGGTTGGAGGGATGTCTCTGATGCTCTATCTGTACATAGGGCACAGGACACCTAGTGGCATATTCTGGCCTTGGCTGAATAGGCCTAGGGTGGCAGGTTTCTTGTTTGCACTGCTTATTTACCCTATGGAAGACTGTTCCTTTCTGACACATGCTCCATAGCACAGTGTACCTGGTCTCGCACATTATTTAAAGGCGTAGGACTTATATATTACATTAGATCATGGCACTTATCAGTAAATACATTTTTGCGTGCACTCCATGCTTCCTGCTGAGGGCCCAGAACATGTAGGCATACATAAATACATACACTTATTTTATTATATCTTTTAAGACAATTTAGGCCTTCTACTGTACCACTGCATTTGTACCCGGGGCGTTGAACATTTTGCTGCAAATTGCTGCAAGGGAAGAGCGCTAAAATTATCGAACTCAACATTTTCATATAATGCCCTTCTTCGAAATAAAAGGGTCAATGTCATTTCCAGTCCAAGAGTATTTGTAATTTATACAGTCATTTGTATTTTATTACCTTTTATCACATTTTCCACAGTATGAAAATGCATTGGAGCGACAGTTCAACAATATAACAAGAGCCTTGAATAGCCTTCAAAATCGCCTAGAGGAGGTCAGTATAATTTGCTGTGCATTTTCATTTATTTTAATGGAAATTACATGCTTTTTTTACTGAAAATGCAATACTGACTACAATAGATCTATAGACGTAGTAATAACCAGGTGTGTTTTAATGAGGTCTACTCATTAGCATTCAAATTGTAGCGAAAAATATGTCTATTCTAGTAGCTACACAGAGTGTGCTTTATTCATAACATCACCAGTATCCTTTTGAAATGAACAGACTTTTCTATGTGTTTCCTTCATACTGGCATCTAGATTATACATGCATTGTAGCAAATAAACCGTATTTTTTTCTGCTGGTATCTATTTAATGTATGCTTGTTATTGACAATTAGAGTGTCACAACAGTGTACATTGTCATAGCCTCCAGCACATTTGAGGGAACCGTATTATTGCCTTCTTTTACTAGACCACCAGGTGGGTTAAAAAAAAGAGAGACTGCTAAGAGAAAAAGGGAAAAAAGGAGACAGGGATGTTGAAACTTGTAAAAGCATCAGGCCATACAAAGGTTGCCTATTATTTCACATCTACCATTAAAATCAATGCACCTGCCATTAGCACCACAACAACATTTCTGGAATGATAGTACAGAGCCGCATGAGCATGTGCATTTAATATTCAGACTGTGTGAGATGAGCTTTTAAGCCGTAACTAATTTACTTCATTAATCAATATGTTTCTTATTTCATAGTATTCTGGAGAAACTAGGTCCTAATCGAGAAACACCTTTCACACTGTATGTGTAAGCTTTATGTAACTTCTTATCTACAAGGCATTAAATAGTATTAAGTGTTGTAAGAAAATGTGCTGCACAGAAAAAAACAATAAAAAGCGCTGGAAAAATACGTATCTATACAAATGTGACTCTTGAAATGTAACTTACAGTGGTTAAGAGAAGAAACGCACTCACAGGTACAATGTGAATATGGGCTCTAGTATATCTGGTGTTGAGACTTCTTCCAAAATAGGGTGCAAGTCTTGTGTTTTTCTTTTTACATGTACATGAATGACTTTGTATGCATAAGTATCTTTCCTTGCGCAACACATTATTTTACTACACTTGATTTGACAATTGAAGTGGTTGGGAAGTATACTTTTTTGGGGGCATTTCTGTATTAACCCCTTCAAAGGGGCTACAATGCATTGTCGTTAATGGGTTTAAGGATGGTAAAGGATGTTGTATGGTATCATGATGAAAGAATAACACTGTATGATATATGTCATGTTGTGATAGGTTAATGGTTGTTGCCACAAGGTGTCAGTATGTGACTTTTATTTGTGATAAAGCAGGCCCTAGAAAAAGGCTTACATGGTAAATAATTTGTATCCCAAAGTTTGTGGGTGTGTTTGTGCGTCTTATGTAGAATTGTGTTTTAGCATTTAGTGGTGCCAGATGTTGTGCAAATTCCTACTATTTTAGGCTAAGAAATGAAGATTTGAGAAGGCAGGCTAGGAAATAAAATTGTATTGCAAAAAACATTCCATGTAAATAGGAGGGTTGGTGAGCAGCGTAACTTGGCGATGGGACCATACAAATACTCAGGCCCCATCACTTGTTTGCCCTTCTTTTACCTCTCCCCAAAGTGGGGTACACTGTATAATCTTCTGATGATCAACTTGGAAAAAGGGAGGTCTATTCCCTATTCTACTCGTCTGCATGGATATATGGAAAGTTGGAGGGAGGTTATTATGTGTGGAAACTGCCTTGGAAGAGAAATCTATGATGACATAGACACAGGTATTCCTCCTCTCTAGTTGATCACCACATGATCAGTTTGCAAAATGATAGGTGTCCTGGTCCTGGTCACAAATGCTGCCCTAAATAATGATGTTCGAGGTACTCTTTAAGTATAGATTCATACCCAAAATTTATACCACATGACTATATTTAAATATTTAGATAAAGAAGCCACCTGGTTAGCCTGCAATGAAAGACCTGTAGTTACCTCCTCCTCTTCTGGCAAGAGAAGACTGTATATATTCATAATTCAGTATATGGCGGTGAGGTGAGAGGAGCAAGACGATGCTATACCTCCTAGGTCCGCTAGTATAGGACACTTTGCGATACATACACCTTAATAGGCATAATATAATACAAACTATAACGTACATTTTTTTTATTTTCCAAACTTTTACAGAATCTGGATAGTGCCAACTCACAAATATCACAGCTCAGAGAAGATGTTTACTTTATCGAAAATTCCTTAAATAACACAAAGCAGGAACGATTAGGTGAAATTGGGACAACCCAGAAAGAAACAAGAAAACGAATCACAATGCAGATGACATCTGACCCTTTCTTCACTACGGCTCCAAGTAGGTGTTATTTCCCTTGTATTTTTCTTTTTGTGCATGGTTGAATATTTTGTAGAGGAAGAAAAAAGCAATTTATGATTACACATTGGACATACCTAAAAATTATTATTTTAAAGGTAAATATTACTGTTCCTTTTGTCAAGATTTTTTGACATTTTCAAACTGCATTAAAATAATGCAATGAATACATAATGGATTGCTGTTTTCTGAAAAAGATATTCGGTTTTAAAAGTAAGACATTTTCCTGATCCAATGCTAGGCATGGTAGGGTTGCCAGGTCTAACCCACAGGGCCGGACAGGGGATGAAAAAGTGTGCCTGGCACCTTAAGGATGATGGCTGCCTAAAGAGCGGCTAATGGCAGTTTCATGCTTTTGTAGCTTGTCCTGCTAGTGGCCACACACCACAGCATCTGATCTACGACTGTAGTGGCAGATTGAGAGTATGTGGAGTGATGTCAGGCAGCAGCCCACAAGGTATTTACCCGGTATTCCAGATGGCCGGGAGTTCCTTTTCGAGCAGCTGAATTACATCTCTTGGAATCCTTAATCAACTTGTGACCAGAAATATGTTGTCCTAAAAAAATGCTTTCTCTAGGCAAAAAACTTGTACTGTATATACTCTATCTTGGCGTTAAATGGCTTTTTGTCGGTTATGTATGAAAACGGTGCTAACATGGTGCAAACAAACACAAGGAGCCAGTTTTGCAAAAAAATAAGGCAGTAATATGATAACAAACATCTTGCACATGCAGGCTAATACATGCATTTCACTATCTGAGATAGGCCTTTCAGTATATGATATATGGGGTGGGGGATAATGGCCCTAATGGCTCCTCATAATTATCAGTAGATCCCCTTGTGAACAGGGTTCCTTAAGATCTTGGGACAGTGTTATGCATTTGTTAGCAGATCATAGATATTTTTACTTGTTCATCATTCGCATCATCATTTGACTTTGTTATAATATGGGATTGTCTTCTTTATGTGCAGCGAAAAGTATGTATTCATATCACATTCATTTTAGTTATAAAACTTGTGGCAAACTGAAAAGTTTAATCCAAAATTAGACTGAACTTTCCGTAACGAAACGTTATTTAAACTGGAAACTTCAAGATTTAATTATTCTCCAATAATTAGTAAACACTGCCATCTGGTGTCCATATTCAGAACTGCAATGTTTCTTCAATAGCTCACACTTTTGTAAGTGGTCAATGTAATATTTTTAGCGATTATTTCTTTCATAATTGTTGCTGAATAATATAAAGTTATTTCAAATACATCTTCAATGTAGTGTATAATATAGTATCCCACATTTAGCGACATTCACCAACTGAGCTATCACACTATTTGTGTACAAAAAGTCTTTGAGTTGGTAACTTGGTTGCTGCAACTACATCCAAGTATTTTTAGAGTGGCCCTTTCAGCTTGTATACGGCGTGTTGTTCAGATTTATGGCTTTGTTTAAGTGTATAAGAGTGGCACCAGTAGCTCTGCATTGTATACGTGATATAATTTATGGTTAGAAAACTGCATTACTAGAGATGATCAGAGATGTCATGAAGAGTCAAGCCCACTAAGTCTACAAAGTCACGCCAAAGACTGTTGCGACAGACTGTGGCTGAAATATAATTCAAGGGCGAGGCTCAACCACAAATTACTCTGCTGCCTCTCTGATCTATTCTAGACGTGCTCACAATCAAGAGGATTCCGGATGGACGGGCATTGCCTACCTGTTGCCTGTGCTTGCATCTTTTGATTTTGTACATTTTTCTTTTAAGGGCCAGTATAGAAAAAGACAAAACCGATCAGCAGAAAAACTGAAGGCACCAACTGATAAATGTTGATACTCCCATAAATACTCCTCAAGTTTTTATGTTTAAATTGGAATTTTGGGATTTATTGGAGTCTCAGCGTTCGCCTGCGAGTTTCTATAGTTACTTTTTTTCTGCTGTGGGGGCTTGGAACAGCCTCATAAGAACTGGTGTAAAAGATTTCAAGCAGACTGTGTTTCGGTGGAGTGTTTATTAAGTAACTTTCACCTTGAGGCACGGCTGAGTTCCTGAGAAATGTCATATTTCTCAAATTTGAAAAAAATGTGTCCGATGTCACAAAATAAAATTTAAAAAAGTGTTTTCATCATGCCGGAATGATGAAGTAAAATATGGTCACGTTGATTGAATCTCATACTTTCCTTTTTTATATTTATTGTTTCTATAGCTGGTGAGAGTGTTAATATCACAGCAATGTTCTCAGAGAGCATATACTATTTGCACAACTGTTTTATTTCCTGGTGAACATATTTTCTTACCAATCATTTTGAACTTGCCATCTGTCTCTTGTTTGGGTTGATATGCAAAACTGACATAATTAAAAGCAACGCATCCATGGATAATTGGTTTATATCTTCACTGGCAGGACATAAAAGCATTAGGCAAGGGTTTATGGATATATATATATATATATATATATATATATAAATAATATTTTACTACATGTAGTATCTATATATATATATATATATATATATATATAAATAATATTTCACTACATGTAGTACGAGGCTCTGAAACTAGAGGTTCTATTGCCGATTCACTTTTAAAGGTGCTGTTCCACTTACACAAAACACATATTGCACACTCTTTTCTGATATATCTTTTTATTAGGCTTTTTTCATGAGAAATAACATAAACAAAGGGACGTGGGGTACAGAAAGGGTGTGGGGGAGTGGGACATTTGTGTGTCCCATACAACCATAGCAAATCTCCTTTGGTAGTGCTATAGAAAGTCAAAGCTGCTCCAGCGTTAAGGGGCATTGCCCCCTCTGCTGTCTAGTTTTCACTGCAGTTCACTGCATCCCCTGTAAGCCAATATAAGGGGGTCAGGGGGAAAAAGGAGGAGGAACGGGGTGATTCAGATGAATCCTTCATGCTTTTTTATGGGAAACAAAAATGTTTTGACATATATATGGAAGAGCATATTTTTACTGTTTTTGTAGCTTGTAAACATAAGGGCACTATGGGTGTCTTTGAAAGATTCACTGAAGGGTTAAAAAGAGTTTAAAGTTACATACATATTATTATTATTATTTATTGTTTTATATAGCGCCATCAAATTCCATAGCGCTGGTATTGCACATGTCCCCTTTGTACCATACAGTTACTATATGCATGTTAGTATAATATTCAGCATATACACCTTGCCTAGTTCTGAAGGAAATGATGCCTTGGGAAATGTCTGAAAAATTGATTTATACACTGATTTTTTTCTATTAGTATGTGTAGAGGGGATGAATGAGTCACATATTGTTATCATACCGTATTATAATTAATGCATATGTGTCAGCCTGCATCTGACAATGTTTGTTTGTTTTTTAATTTCATTTAAACTAAAGATTATTTTTCAGACATAAAATCGAAGAAAGATTTATACATAAAATACTGTATTAATAAGAGGTGACTGACGAAACCACAGCGGTAAGCTAATCCTGAATAGTTGACTCATCCTCTGGAGACATAGATCTTTGCTAGTTAGCAGATGAACCAATAATGGAAGAGGAGAACGCATTTTTCCTCCTCAGAGTTAACATAGAATTTGACAGCAGATAGCAACCATTGGACCCACCTAGGAATGCTTATCAAGAAAGCTCTTGATAAGAACTACCATCAATAACCTGTATGTCTGTAGAAATCTATACGTTATATTGTACAAATAATTAACTATCATCCTGAAGGCCAATGGCCGTCCAAGAAATAGAAACCCATAAGTGTGTATAGCTGTGCACCACGCATATTGCTGCTACAGGCTACAGACTTAGGGACACATCTTCAAACACGGATCTCACTGGGACACACTAGTCGGAAAAAAAAATCAGTTATGTGTGCAGGCAATCCTTCAGGTAAAGCTGCTTTTGGATATGCTTGAGAAATAGTGATATAGCACGCAGCATATCAGTCCAAGATAGAGAGCTAAGGGTATTCTACTTCAAAGGGTGAGGTCATCTGTCATGTTCACAATAAAGACAATGAGCCACTCACCCAAGAAGAAATTTAAGACCTTAACAACTCAATGTGTTTACGGTGGCTCTATGAGCAAGTAGGCTTAACTGTCAAGCAGAAACTTAATCCTTAATGTGAGTTGCAACTAGCAGACTACTTTCAAAAACAAAAGATAAATATAATCTCTCATCGAGTAACAACCTGCCAAATAAAGTAGCGAGGACATTTACCTGCGGATAATAATAGGCAGGATGGTATAAAACAACATACAGGTTGCAAGTGACAACTCCTCACAAACCAACTGAATCTTTGGGGTTTATTTAGTCATTATTGAAAATATTTCTACTGTCAATGCTAACATCCAATTAGGAAATAAATGCTCTTTGACGGTGTTTTCCATGGAACTCAATTAAGCTACCTTTCATTCACCGTATTTGTTCAAAGGTAGCTTACATTATAATGAGATTTTTACCATGTATTACAAATTGAGCATGCCAAAAGTTGGGAAATTTATGATAAATACTAATGATTACTTTTACTATACATATACAGTGATATATATAATATATATATATATATATATATAGCATAAAAGCTATCTTTGTGTTCTATTATTTTCATGACTAATATTAAATTAATCAGCCAGCAATTTCACATTTTAATAATAGATATATGGCTGCTGGCATTCTGTGGGCTATCATCTCATCCTCTTCCCAATTACTGTTTTCTGTTTAAAACATGATATAATAAATGTAAAGGGAAATTGTCACATCTGAGATAAAATCATAATATTGGCCATTTCTTACATAGCATCTGCCTCCACCAAAAGGATATCCAGGTTATTGCATGCAGTTGTTCCTTCATTTACCATTATTTCTCAGTCAAAACTAAATGGAATAATTCTCTTAACCCAACACACATGGGTATTATAAAAAAATGCTTAATATTAGTTAACTATAAGATAATGTAACATAATATAAAGAAAGCTTGAATGCTTTATGTTTAGATTGTGTGGGGGCAAAGGTAAAATTAAAAATGGCATAAATGTAATAATTCTGTGTCACCTTAGCATTTCAGATCTATCAGAGGGCTGACGCCACAATGCAACAGATTTCAAAGCAAAATGAAAAGACAGAAGTAATGTATCAGCTCTCCATCCCATTTCTGAAGAGACGGACAGGTTAGTGTTAATACCGTTAGTGCTATTTTGATCTGGCTGCATACCCCCAATATTTCAGTTGTTCAAATCTAGACAAATGGGTCTACGTCAAGAGTGGGCAGTTTGGAGTTATGGCCACTTGCCCACCTTACAGCTCCCTGGCAGGTTGGGGGTGGTCAGAGGCTCTCTCCACCTGCCCATGACCCCACTGTCTGCAAAGGGGGGGACACGTGGTCGGTGCCACAAATAGCAGAAATGTTTGAAGTTACATGACTAAGATATTTTTTCTGTTGGTTATCAGCAATAGCTTAATTTGTTATATTTCTTATGTTGTACATATACTAGCGAGCGGCATGACACTTTTCTCCAGGGTTTATGTCATGACCTGTTTTTACAAACAAAACACAAATGTAGTAAGAAATGGCAGAAATCAATCAGAATAGATTCTATGACTTCATAGCAGGGAGATTAAGAATGGTCCGAGAAGAGGTTGTAGAAAGGAATGGTTCATGTAGAGTAAGATAAACTGTTCTATTACCTAGTTTTATGAATTGTGCTTATGCTTAGATTTTCAGGTTTTTTTCTATGGAGCTGATAAAGATGCGAATGGCTATCTTACTTATGATGAAATAAAGAGGGTTCTTGGCGAAGAGGCTCCCAATGAGGATGCCCTGGTCCAATTTGATGATGATGACAACAAAATGTATTCCTACACTGAGCTCTTAAGAATACTTCAGCTAAGAGGTAATTATAAGAATCTATTTCCCAAAACATTTCATTTGGAAACATATTGTAGATTTACTACATGTGATCACCATACAAATATATATACACCCACAAATCAGCTACAAGATTATGACCACCGACAAGTGAAGTGAATAACACTGATCATCTTGTTATTAGGGCACCTGTCACTGGGTGGGATATCTTAGGCAGCAAGTGAATATTTTGTCCACAAAGTTGATGTGTTAGAAGCAGGAAAAATGGACAAGTGTAAGGATCTGAGCGACTTTGACAAGGGCTTAATTGTGATGGCTAGACAACTGGGTCAGAGCATCTCCAAAACTGCAGCTCTTGAGAGAGGAAGAGAGTGAGAGAGATTGTGTAAAACAAACTTGTAATGTTTTCTTCTTTTTGAATGACTGATTTATGGTCCTAAATTATACATTTTTTTTTAATTTTTCAGATTAAAGAAATACATTTAAAGAACAGGTCAAAGACAGGTGACAATGGGAAGTAAGATTTTCAAAGTGGGAACATATAAAATGCAAAGTGAAAGTTGCACACAATTTTTTTTATTTTTCAATTATTACATTTACTCAAACAAAAGTTTATTTACTTCTGACCTGGAGGTAAAATTAAATGTGTTATTGTAATTATTGTAATTGTACAATGGAACTGAGATGCAGCATTATTGTTTACAGTACAGATTATGACATTAATGTTTTTAATATGACACCAAATTCTGTGTGACATCACTTCTTAATAAAAAAATACTGTTCAGTATATGAGTGCAGTATTTACAGAAACAACCTTGAAAATTTAAATAAGACTTTTTTATTCTTTTTCATTTTATCATAATTTTGTAGCACACACATTTGTATTCGGCTTACATTTGAAATATGCCTGCCTTACAAGAAGCTTTCATTTGCACCTCTTTTCGTACGCCTCTTCCCACATTTATGGGTCATGAAGAGTCAAATTATAGACATCTTCTGTATAACTTTCTTAAACTACTCATATCAAAAGGGAAGGGTGGCCACCAGCTACAAGATCAGCAATACGAAAAATGATAATACCCTACACTATACTAATTTATTTCCCGTCATTTTTAAATGACAACCAGGTTTGTATTCAAGATCAAATGAAAACTGAATCCAGGTGAAGTCATTTACCATGTCTACTCAGTTATGAATACATTAGAAAGATAACTGGTCTCCAAATTAACAAGTTAATTACAAAACAACTGAAATAATAATAATAAAAAAATTCATATAACTATACATTTGTTAAACATATGACCTCATCCCCTGTTGAATCCATATCAATATATAATTTCTAATTTACTTATCACACTACTTGATATTCAAATTAAGGGTACGTTTAATAATATGTGAAATTCAGATTCTGGAAAAGAGTATTCTATTAGGGTCTTCTTACATCTTCCAGTACCGCTATACTTTTTTTACCTTTCAACAGGTATTGTCTCAAGTTAATACTAAAAGTATTTTTTTTCTCATATACTTAACGATCTACTACACCACCAATCATGGCTCTGGGAGTACTATTTTACTCATACATTGGAAATGTTTCCTTTGATGTCATACTGCATTGTATGTCAAATACTCCCAGTTTGAATAGGTAGCTCCTGGTGATACAGCATTGCTACAATAAAGTACTGTGCATGATTAGTGGACTAAAATGTGTATACCATTTCCTAATACATTAATTAGATAAAGTACGATTCACTATGCATATCAAGAACACAATATGTACAGCTCGCATTCCCAGTATACAGAAATACAAAGAAATAAAGTAAGAGTGCACTTGTAGTATCAATGGTACTTTTTTTCTCTTGATAGTATGCCCTGCTTCAGTTACAAAAAATGGAGACATTACGAAATCTAAAACTCAATATATTGATCCTCCGGAATACTGGTTCAATGAGCACTACTGGAACTTCCCAGAGCTCCCCTCACACCTGTTTAAAGGGGACAGGTAAGTGGTGCAGCCAAGATGAGGGGTGGCACTAGCAATGCATGCGGGTGAGGCTAGTCCCACATAGACCAGATGGGGGCAAAGCCTGGACAGGTAGTGGTGGTGGCCCAGGTATGACAAAAAAGGGCAACTCTCCTCTCAACAATAATAAGCCCCTCAAACGGATTACATTGCAACAGCTCTACCATGTTTAAAGGTATATACTGTGAGGCATAAGGGTGGATTCACTAAACATGTGTCATCACAGGTCACTGTAAAGTTGCGGTATACTTAAACACAAGCTGAAAGGAAAAGCATGTGGCACATGTATACCGATACACAAAGACTTGCAGCTCTGATAAGCAGTTAACAGCTGAGTGCAACTGTATATGTATATATATATATATATATATATATATATATATATATATATATATACACACACACACACACACACACAGTATGTACATAAACTATGGGGGAAAAAATACATAGCATTGATTACAAGACAGATGGTCGCTCACTACCAAAATATTTACAGCTCTCATTGTTATCAAGTATCAAGCCAGATATCAATATTATAAATAACATGTGAATATTGTTTTACAAGTAGGGAATTATGTAAGTAGGTAAAATCTAAATTACTTTAATTTCTTTATATGAACAAATGGAAAACAGTTTCATATTCTTAAATGTTTCAACTTTTTTCCAAAGCCCTAAAGCAAACAAAAAATATATACTTCGTGTAAGACTATTTATATTTTAAAGGTAGTTTGATAAAACATACAATGATAATACATACTGCATGTAATTCATATTACTAGTAATAAAGAAATTAGCCTGATTTGGCAAATATTTGGGGTACAGTTATATATATATGATACACAGATGTATTTATATGCATATATCACACTTATGCATTCATATACAACATTACATATACATCAAAATTTGCAACAATATATATTTAAGTTGTATATACAGTCTATTTTGTCAAAAGTAGAAAATTATAATAATTATAATTGTATTGGAATATGTAGAACCATATGTGTCTGAATGAAGTTAACATGAACAATAAAACAATTAAAAACTTGCATGTCTGTTATGGTGAAGGAGTGTTTAGGACTTTTAATTGAGATTATATTGTGGGCATTGTTTAACTTTAAGAATAATTATAAAATGTATATGTTGTAGAGCAACTCAAATAAATCACCTGTGTTATCTGCAGTATGTAGGTAACAAATCATATCAACAAACTGATGTGATATTATGTATTTTTTAATCCTGTAGTGTAAATCTGAAAAAAATCCCTGAACTTTCTATATCATTCTCTCAAAAGAGAGAGGTATTCTGTATAAAACACATAATTATGAAGCGAGGGAGGAATAAAAACTCAATGAAACACAGACAGGTATAGAGTCAAATGGAACAGTATGCAAGGCAAAGAGAGGCATTTGGAAGTCACACCAAAAAGTAACCACACACACACAGCTTAGTACACCGAAAAGTAATTCACAGCCCAGTGCAACAAGATTCTGATGTCATTGACACCTCTACATCCTGAAACAAAATGTTGTGATGTCATTAAACAGGTGACATCAGTATTCTTTTTTGTCTTGACACATCAACTCCCCTATGCCAAAATAGCACAAATGGTATATTGTAAGTTGCTCTAAAATACATAACATATACTATCAGGTGGAACTTCTCCTTTTATGAGTTATAATAACTTGAGTAGGGCATTAAGATAAAATTAATGTTAAGGCCTTCAAAATAAATATTTGTAGCAGTGCAACTGATAAGAAAATAGTTATATCTTACATTCTAATCCATTGACAAAAAAATATATATAATTTTGTTCATTTCACCTTCTTTTCGTGTTTGATGTGCCCGTTTTTCTTGTGTTTGCCATTTGCTAATCCATTGTGGTAAAATCCATTATGGGTGCTGTGCTCTGTGCTTGTAACCTTTCTCTGCATATATCTAACTAATCTGGAAAAGACATACCATGCTAAAGTGAAGACTAGAACAGTAAGTAAAACCACGTCCACTAAGAAGTATTGATAAAACGAAATTTCATAAGTAGCAGCTCGCAGATGTTTAGCCCCATTGTGGCGAAGGATGTAATTGATCCAGTACACAGATCTGCTCACTGGGTGGTCTGGTTGATCTTTGTGAATGTTAGACAGCTTCAAAGCTTGTTGACGGTAACTGGGAACAAAAATAAATAAATAAATAAATGCATAGTGACTTTCAAAATAAATTTAAAATTGGGTAACATTAACTGTGGTTGCCTATGATTTGGGTTAATGCCTCAAAAGGTGTTTATGGTTGCCATTGTACTTATTTTAAATTTTATTTTGATCTTATGGAAGCAATAACAAAAACCTTAAAACAACTAAGGTTATATCACCAAATGCCCTGATAAAAGATCAGCAAAAGAGGCATTGTGAGAAGTTGCTTTGTTTCAAACTTTTACTGAATTTGCTCTTACTTTGGTTCTCACAGAATGATAATGACTTAATTAAATTAAGTACGAGACCAGACTATGACATAACTTTGCAAAACATTCAGTTTTAAAGTTTAAAGTTCTACTTGTTTGCCTCTCCAACTCATCTTACCAACTTACCAACTACCTGACCTCACATAGGCACAATTTAGATCCTACATATCTACACCAAAGATCATAACCCCTTTATCCTCTTTGTAAGATCCTCTAACCACTGATCAACATTATATTTGACTGTATGCTTTCTCTTGTCCTGTGGACAAGAACCATGCAAACGTATTTGTCAGAGGAACTCTGGAAGAAATGATTCACTTACATAGTAAGTATCTATGCTTTACCTTTCATTATTGATAACATATGTAAGTGAGCTGTATAGATCTTCTTCTGTCATCTTTTTCCACTCCAGAAGAATTCCCATCCCTTTCGCCTGTACACGTGTCATGGTATCATAATGGTCACCAAAAAGTGGAATCCCTACAACAGGCACTCCATGGTACATGGCTTCATAAATACCATTCAAACCACCATGACTAAGAAATGTCTTGATCTTGGGGTTACCTAGAAGTAATGAGGATAAGTAAAAAAAAGAACACACAAAGTTTAAGAGTTGTGAGGTACACACCAAAGGTTTTGTGAATCAGGCCTTGATATGTCTCTGTTTTGTGTGTCCCTCACTCTCAGCCTTTGAAATTGGCCCTAAGCTCCCGTTAATAACATATGTACCTTTTTAAAACAATTATTGAGCATATCCAATGTGTTTGTTAACATACCACAGGTTCCTATTTTGTGCAGAACTGCATTTTATATTTATAAAGGGGCAGTCCACACCAGAGAGCCTCAGGGTTTCATGTGGCACTCCTGCCTTAGTTAGCCTTCAAAATCCATCTGAATTTGGCAGCCTACTCTGATGCTGCAACACAAGGTTCCCAAGGGAGCCTTCCTCCTTTGACGCAGCTTACCAATTTCATGAGTGTACCCAAAAACAGGGACCCAGAGGGACGGTTATTAGGGACCCCTGAAGTGACAGCTGCCTCTTTTTACCAGCATTAAAAGCAGCCTTGGCAGTGAGAATGAACCTCCAAGTGTTCTTACCAAGTAAATCATTTTGCGGCAGCCATTCTACAAGTTTTGTGTTGTTGCCTAGATTTTTTGGCTTGGTCCCAGAAAACCTAAAACAAATATGAAAACAATATTGAACTTGGCAATAACAAGCAAAATGAGGGGCATTCCAGTATGTCATCAACAAAGCCCTGTAATATAAAGGTTTAATAGTGGCAAAACTGAAAGAGAACTATGTAGTAATCTGAATCACAGAAGTGACATGCCATAAATTAAGACAGTAAGAACTACATGTGGCTGGCCATTAGGCACAAAGGGCTAATGCCTACCGGGCCACCAGGTCAGTGTTTATAGCGAGGCAACAGTGTATCATAAAGGGCAGTGAAGAGGAGTATTCCAAGTAAGTACATTGACTGCAGTTTTGGAGCTCCCCCCTCAGTCTGTGAACTAGATCATAAACATTAAACATTGGAGGCTAGTGAGAGATGCCTCCCTGCTGCCTTTTTAGTAAATGCCACAATCAAAGGAGTCTATAATGAGGAAATCAAATTTAAAATTAAGGTGGTATAGCGGTTCAGAAATTATAAAAATTAGGCTAGGATGATAAATGGAATTAATTCCAGTGCTAAGTTTATATAGGGTACACTATCCATATACACACACATAGTACCGTATTTGCTCGATTATAAGACCTCCCTGATTATAAGACGACCCCCCAAAATCTGAATATTAATTTAGGGAAAAAAGAAAAAGTATGATTATAAGACGACCCTATAGGAAAAAAGTTTTAGTAGTAAATAATAATTCATGTCTTTTTTTTGTTTGTTTTTAATTTCCTTTTATTTACCAACCTGCCCCTAGTTATGCTCATCTGCCGCCAGTTATGCACATCTGCCCCCATGCATGCTTTATACCCTCCTATATGCCACTCTGCCCCATGTTATGCCTTTTAATCCCCTATATGCCACTCTGGCATATAGGGGGTTAAAAGGCATATCATGGGACAGAGTGGCATATAGGGGGACACTTACATACCCAGACACTAATATACCCACCCAGACACTTACCTACCCACTGAGACACTTACACTTACCTACCCACCCAGACACTTACCTACCCTCTCTGACACTTACCTACCCACCCAGACACTTACCTACCCACTCTGACACTTACCTACCTACCCAGACACTAATATACTCAGGCACTTCACTCACCCCAATGCCTCAGCAGGCACTTGCTGCAGCTCCCACGGGATTACGGCATGATGCTGTGTGACCCCGCTAGGCCCCGCCTCCTCCAGAAAATTGAAGAGGTCTACTGGATCTGCTTTGGGACGGCACAGTGCCGCCGGGTCGCGGTCCTGCAGCAATCTCCCCAACCGGCTCTGCTTCCCCGCAGTGGGCGGGCTATCCCGGGAGCAGGAAGGTACGCACGTATGCAACCTCGGCTGCTGCCGGCACTTTCGCCGGCGCTCGGTGATAGACGCCGGCAGCAGCTGAGGTTACCGCACAGGAGGATCCAGGTCCCCTGCAGCGATGCGGGGGATCTGGATCTTAGTCTAATAGTCAGACCTCATTTGAGGTCTGATTAGAAGATGACCCCGATTACAAGACGAGGGGTATTTTTCAGAGCATTTGCTCTGAAAAAAACCTCGACTTATAATCGAGCAAATATGGTATATGTAATTATGATTATTTTAACAAAACTGACACCACCCAATACACAAAATATATAGGGCATTTCATGTTGACAGTAATCAGATATACTCGGTCCAATATATAGATATATTCTCAAAGCTTTTTGCTTACTTACCTCCAAATAACTTTTTGAGGTAATTTTGCAAGCGCACCAGCTAGCTTAAGAGCGATATCTTCTGACAAGAATTTCACTCCAGCTCCAAAAGAGACCAAAACAAAGCCATTTTCATCCACACTATCCACCCACGTTTGAAAGTCCTTACACAAAAGAAGTATTTCATTATTATCAGTATTAATATTATTGGAATAGTACCATTATAAACAGATATAAACAATAATAATTATGTGCATTTGGCATCATTTCTCATTTAGCCTACAGACAGTTTGGAAACAAAGTAGTTGTTCACATAGTAGTGATATATAGACCCATGGACAATTGATCATCTGCTAGCTGAAGAAATAGCTAAGATGTTAATGAAAGGTCAGTTTATTGTTATGAGGACTTTGATCTCCCTGACGAACACTGGAAAAATCAAACAGGGTGGTCATCTAGAAGTAGAGACATCCTACAGGGATTGTGTCACATGCAATTGTAGAAAATCCAACAAGGAAGAAGGCTGTGGTGGATTTGGTATTTACAAATGGAGAGTTGGGCTCCAGTGATTATTAATCAGTGCCGTTTAATATAAGGAGCTGCGCCACACCAAAACTAAGGTTTTAGATTTTACAAAGACTGATTTTTCTAAAATGGAAAGATATGTAAGTGAGTCTGTGTTAACCTGGACATCTTTAAATGGAGTCCAAGGGTAATTAAAATATGTTCTGCTAAAAACAGCAGAATAGTGCAATAAACATATTAGTAGGAATAAAAGAAAAATGAAACAATTGTGGTACAAATGTTAAGGAAGAAGAAGGTAGCATTTTAGATCAGGGCTCGACAAATCCTAGGTGCCAGGTCGCCATGGCGACTCAGAATTTTGTCCTGGCGCCTAGGTGTTTGTCAGCCTGTGATCGCGGGGGGGGCAGACAGCACAGCCACGCCCCCGAGCCTGAGATCACTCCCACGGAGTGATTCTGTAGGCTGAAAAACAGAAATCGCATTTTCAGCTGCCACAGGCAGCTTCAGGAAAGGGGGTTGAGTGTTGATTGGGTCCCCACACCTGACACAACATCCCCCTGCTGCCTGATCGCTCCATGAGAGCGACAGGGCAGCGTTAACCCCTTCAATGCCGCGATCGCAGCATTTTAGGGGTTAATTCCCATTTTGTAAGGGGCTCTGCTGATGGTGGTCTGCCTGGAAGCTCAGGCAGACCAGCAACAGCAAAAACGACCCCCCACAAGCCCTGTGATGATTCCTGTAGGCATGGAAGCCTACAGCAGTCATCAAAGAGACTCCCCCCTGCAATGGCTGGTCTATAGACCAGCAATTGCGTCCCAGCTGCCAGAGGCAGCTTCAGGGACAGGGGGAGAGGGTTCTTTGGTCTCCCCATGAGTGTGGAGACCGGCCCCAACCCTCCCCTGCTGCCAGTGCAGCGTTAACCCCTTCAATGCCACAATTGTGTATGACACATTTGTGGCATTGCAGGGGTTAACATTTGTCCCCACAAGCTTGTGGGGACTTAATATCAGTCAATGCTGTGCTCCAATGGAACATCAGCATTGAAAGCGTTAAAAAATAATAATAATAATTTAAAAAAAAAACAAAAAAACCAGCACTGACCTGAAAGTCCATGGTGCTTCCAGGTCAAACGCTGTGAGTTTAGTAAGTGGGCTGATGATGATCAGATCACTCCTGACCAACTGTTAGTTTAAAAAAAATCCTGGCGCCTAACTTTTTTAGCTGGCGCCTAGATTCACAACAAATTTGTCAAGCCTTGTTTTGGATATATAAATAGATTGCGAATAAGGAAGCTAGGCTTAAGGAGGCAACATGCATTATTAGATGTGCCAAAGTAGACACAGAGGAGAAAGTTGCCAGGTGATAAAACCTTTTTAGACTTAAGTCAAATGAATGGAGCTATTTAAATGACGATAAAGATCTAGCCAACTACCTAATAAAATCATTCTATTATGTTTTTACAGAGGTAATGGGGAAGGGACCTTGGTTAGAAAGGAGAAATGGGAAAATGTGTAAAGCATGTGTGTTAAGAGGAAGAAGTTCTTCTTGGACTCACCAAAGTTAAAACAGACAAATCCAGGGGACCAGATGCGATATAACCAAAGTTATAAAAAGAGATCTGAAATGCCCTCATTAAAATGTTGGCAGGTGTATTTAACTCACTATTGAAAGGAGTACCAGTAGTACCACTTCATAAAAAAGATAGCAGGGGGAACCTGGTAACTTTTACATCAGTAGTTGGGAAATTAATGGAAACCATGGTAAAGTTAAATGATATATATCGGGATTAAATGTTTTGCAAGATCAGAGACAGCATGAATTTACTGTAAGGAGATCTCAAACTAACTTTATATTTTTGACTGAGTAACTAAAATAATCAAACAAAGAAAAGCAGTATCGCCTATGTAGATTTCTGTAAGGCATTTGACATATCCCCTCATAGAAGATACATAAATTGCAGTGTTTTGATGTTAAAATAGTTGGTTGGATAAGGCGATGACTGAGTGATAGACAGAAGATTATAGCTACTGGTGTATCTTCAAGGGAAGATCTTGTTACTAGTGAGGTACCTCAATAATTAGCTTTGGGGCTAATATTTTGGGACTCGAGAGACTTGGGAGTAATTATCCTCCTGTTGTCCCTGGAATCACTTCCAGCACCAGCCAGCAAGCACACCTTGGAACCCTGCTATATTCCTGCTATGAGTACAGCAGGAATGAACCGTTTATTGTTGTAAAACGTAGACTCGTATATCCACAGAACCTCATTAACATAAATAACATGAATAAACAGGTACATGTAGACAACTCCCTTTAATCCCCTGACAGTAATCCTATTGATGGGATTAATTAAACATTGGAGTTCCTGCCTGTGCTATCTTTGTTTGACAGCCAGGCCGGAGCCATCTGAGTACCTTGGGCCCCTGTATGACAGGCCATTCTGTCAAAAATATATTCACATAATAATATCTTATGAGGTCCCTTATACCAAAGGGGGCCCCAAACAGCTACTTACCGTATTTGCTCAATTATAAGACAAGGTTTTTTCCAGAGCAAATGCTCTGAAAAAGACCTCTCGTCTTGTAATCGGGGTCGTTTTATAATCAGACCTCAACTAGGTCTGACTATGAGACTAAGATCCAGATCCCCCGAAGCGATGCAGGGGACCTGGATCCTCCTGTCTCACCCCCAGCCACCCCACTTACCGGTACTTCTGAGTCCCCGGTGCTTAGTCCAGGCAGCGTGTAGAGCTCTACACGATTCGCGTAGAGCTCTACACGCTGCCCGGACTATGCAGCGGGCAGCGTGTAGAGCTCTACGTGATTCGCGTACACAACCTTGGCTGCAGCCAGGAGGAGGTGCGGTAAGCGGCGGGGGTTGTCTGCGTCCATCGAGCAGACCTTCCCCGGCTGTCAGAGATCAGAGTTCCCCGTGATCTCTGACAGCCGGGGAAGGTCTGAGCGATGGACGCAGACAACCCCCGCTGCCAACCGCACCTCCTCCCGCCTGCAGCGGAAGTTGTCTACACGCTGCCCGGACTACGCACCGGGGACTCAGAAGCTCGGGTAAGTTTGGGGGAGGGAGGGGGAGGGAGTGTTAAATGGGGGGCATAAGGCATTTCTGGAGGCACAGTGCTCTGTGAAATGTCTTTTAACCCCCTTAATGCCACTCTGCCTCCAGAAATGCCTTTTAACCCTCTATACGCCACTCTGCCTCCTTAAATGCCTTATAGCTCTCTATATGCCACGCTGCCCCATAATATGCCCTTTAACCCCCTAAATGCCAGAGTGGCATATAGGGGTATAAGGCAATTCTGGAAGCAGAGTGGCACATAGGGGGTCAAAAGACATATCATGGGGCACAGTGGCATTTAGCAGGTTAAAAGGCATATCATGGGGCACAGTGGCATATAGGGGGTATAAGGCATTTCTGGGGCAGAGTGGCAAGCCAGGGGGCAGATGCGCGTAACTGGGGGGGCAGGTTGAAAAAAAAAAGGAAATAAAAACAAAATATTTTTCTCAATCATAGCTTTTATTAAAAAAAAATTGTTCACATAGTTTACATGAATTAACGTTTACTGGTAAAACTTTTTTCCTATAGGGTCGTCTTATATTCAAGCAAATGCTCTGAAAAATACCCCTCGTCTTCTAATTGGGGTCGTCTTCTAATCAGACCTCAAATAGAGGTCTGATTATGAGACTAAGATCTAGATCCCCCGCACCGCTGCAGGGGACCTGGATCCTCCTGTCTCCCCCCCACACACACACACACACACTTACCGGTGCTTCCTGCTGTATTGCCGGGGCAGCGGGTTGACGTCTACGCGATCCGCGTAGACAACGTCCGCTGCAGCCGGAAGGAGGTGTGGCTAGCAGCGGGGGTTGTCTGAGTCCGTCGCGGATACCTTCTCCGACTGTCAGAGATCAGAGTTCCCCGCATCCGGTGCGGGGAACTCTGATCTCTGACAGCCGGGGAAGGTATCCACGACGGACGCAGACAAACCCCCGCTGCCAACTCCACCTCCTTCCGGCTGCAGCGGAAGGAGATGTCAACCCGCTGCCCCGGCAATACAGCAGGAAATTGGAAGTACCGGTAAGTGTGTGTGTGCGTGTGTGTGTGTTAAATGGGGCATAGAGCATTTCTGGAATGCCTTATACCCCTATATGCCACTCTGGCACTTAGGGGGTTAAAAGGCATATTATGGGGCAGAGTGGCATATAGGGAGGTATAAGGCATTTCAGGAGGCAGAGCGGCGTTAAGGGGGCATTTAATAGAGCACTCTGCCTCCTGAAATGCCTTATACCTCCCTATATGCCACTCTGCCCCATAATATGCCTTTTAACCCCCTAAATGCCAGAGTGGCATATAGGGGTATAAGGCATTTCTGGAGGCAGAGTGCTCTATACAATGCCTTTTAACCCCCTTAATGCCACTCTGCCTCCTGGAATGCCTTATACCTCCCTATATGCCACTCTGCCCCATAATATGCATTTTAACCCCCTAAATGCCAGAATGGGATATAGGGGTATAAGGCATTTCTGGAGGCAGAGTGGCACATAGGGGGTCAAAAGGCATACCATGGGGAACAGTGGCATATAGAGGGTTAAAAGGCATATTATGGGCCACAGTGCCATATTGGTGTGGCAAGCCTGGGGGCAGATGTGCGTAACTGGGGGACAGGTTGGAAAATACAAGGAAATAAAAACAAAAAAAATATTTTTCTCAATCATAGCTTTTATTTAAAAAAATAGTTTACATGAATTAAGATTTACTGGTAAAACTTTTTTCCTTTAGGGTCGTCTTATATTCAGGCTTTTTCTTTTTTTCCTAAGTTAATATTCAGATTTTGGGGGGTCGTCTTATAATCGAGCAAATACGGTATTCAGATTTCGGGGGGGGTTGTCATAATCAGGATCGGCTTATAATTGAGCAAATACGGTAATTTGTCCACCTCTGCTTGAACTAATCATCACATAGGTCACTTTAACAAATGTTTATGTTTTTAGAACTATGTAAAAGAAGCTTGATGTTGCTTTTTAGATACCGGCATCTCCCTATATAAATATTCTATTAGCCTCCCTTCCCCATTGCATGACTACAAGTGAGGACAAGAATGGACTGTTTTATCGCACTGTGTGGTCTTTGTTCCATTAGTTATTCAGTACAGCCTTCAATATCTTAATGTACAGCTGCAGTGACAGTGCAAGGGCCCAGCTGGTGCTAACCAGCAGAGAGAAACACTACAAATGACAGATCCCAATGGCATAAATGAAACCAAATCACAAATCTACACGCACAAATCTTATAGAACTTGATATATTTTAACATTTATTCAAAATACAGATTTAACACGCACACATATACAGTACAACAGGATCTGTTCCACATAGAAAAAGCACACTCTCTATTACTTTTATTTATGGATTTATATAGCATCATCATATTCCACAGTGCTATACTATGGTTAAACAGGACACAACAAGCAGTATGTAACAATCTGACTTAAAGAAACAAGAGGTAGGGAGCTTGCAAGCTAACAATCTAGAGGGCGTTAGGTTGTATTACACAAGAGGTAGATAGGGGAGCAATGTTGGTAAAACAAGGGGTGAGGAAGTTAAGTCTGGCAGCAGACATCATGGTTGATTGTAGAAGGGCAAGACAGGTATGAGGGAGGCCAGGTAAGACATGGTTACAGTATTAAAGGCAGGAGATAATGTTAGGATGAGTGAAGGCAATGTTTTTAAGATGAAGACGGTGATTTTTGGAATCAGACTAGATGTGGGGAAGGAGAAGGGAAGATGATTGAACCATTTTGACTTTGAGGGAAACTGTTAAAAGGAATGTTAGTATCTGGAGAGATTAAGTTTTAGGAATCATGCAGACATACAGTTAGGGACAAAGGCAAGGAAGTTAGTTACATGATCTAAGAGTGAAGGAGTGAGATCAGGAGAGCATAGGTAGATTTGAGCATCATAAGGATATACATAGTATTAAAAGCTGATGGTTAGGAATAGTTTAGTGAGGTAGTGTAAAGTGAGAACAGGAGTCCTAGATCGGAGGGTTGGTGTAGACCAACTGAGAGGGAAAATGGAGGGGAAGTGTTATAGAGAAGGGGACGCTGAAAGTACCATCAGAAAGGTAGGATGTGAACCAAGAGAGAGCAATGTCACTAGGGCCAGGATTGTGGTTTTAAGGATAAGAGGGTAGTCTACAGTGTAGGGCGGAAACAACTAATAGACTATATCAATAATAATTGATAATGAAAAACGTTATCAATTAGTTGGTTGTTCAATTAGTTGGTCTGAGGAGAGCAGCACTATTGTTTAACTTACTTAAAACAGATGCTACTTCAAAGCTGAGTGGAGAAGACATGCCAGACTGCAGGCAGCTGTGAGGTATGCATTAACTCCCTACCAGGCTTCAGTCTGATCTGGTTCCTAGTTCCCATCATACTCCCCCAGTCCCTAATAAACCCCCTCCCTCCCTTCAGTTTAATCCGGGTTAAATTGCGGGTTTTTTTATCCGATTAATCGAAAAAAGCTAATCGGCCAGCTAATTGATTATGAAAATAATAGTTAGTTGCAGCCCTACCACAGTGTCAAAGGCAGCAGGAAAGTCCAGTTAGATTAGAATAGAGTAGTGGCACTTGGATTTTGCAGTGAGTAGGCCATTAGTAACATTAGTAAAATTGAAGAGGGTCAATAAAGAGTTAGAGTCAAGATTGTGTATTTTTCGCATTATTATAAATATATAATTCTATATAATAATTCTGTAAAATAATATTTTAAAATAGTATATAATCACTAACTGTAATATGATATTTGGGTTTGGATGTGCCGTAATTCCTAGCCACTACAATCCTGGCATGTAATTCCAGTTGACTACTGACTAAAGCACTAAACCTTTAGAACACAAATGCCAAAGGCATATTTTACAAATAGGAACATGACCTGGATTTTCAGATTGGAAAATACTATTGTTGCAATAATTTAACCCAAGCATTCCACAAAGACTTAGCTGAGCCTATGATGGGACTGCCACTTATCAATTGCCGGAGAGTCTGTAGCAAGTGCTGATTGTCAGTATGTAAAATCCATACACTGAATTACTGTAATTGCACCATGAAGAATTTAAAGAAGTCCACTTATATAGATGTGGGAATACCTCTATTAAATAAACAATAAAGTAGTGAAACCATAATGCAAAATCATAGTCCTATGAACAGGTCAGGGTCAGGAACCAGAACGGGCTTTCAGATGAGCTGGAGTCAGCGGTGTCAGGGTACAATAGCCAGGAATCAGGAGCCACATAAAGTCACACGAAGCCAGGTCATACACAGGAAAATCTGGAACATGGTAGCCAGAACAAAACACAAGGGCAATGTGGAATCCTACAGGCTTAAATAGGCCAGAGCAAGGTGGAGTCACAAAGAACCACCAACAGCACACAGTGAAAAGGCATAGAGCTCACAACAGTAGAGAAAACTCATGACAAAGTCCATGACAAAAGGTTTAATGTGTGATATTGGCATACCTGGGAACTTCTTAGCTCCGGCTACCCAGAGCCTTCCCTTGTGGGACGTGGCCAGGACTGCCACTTAAAGGGGAATGGGGCAACGAGTGGGGCGTGCCAAGACCGCGCGACCTGGAGGATTCGGGTGTTGACCCTGAGACCTGGAGAAGCAGTGCTTCTCCTGGAGATCTCCCGGTCAAAACCGGAGAGTTTCCAGGTATGGATATTGGGGTGGAGGGCAGAGACACATAATTTTATTAGGATCTTTGTGTTCATGTAAGGAAAAATTTAACAGCATAGTATACTGTATATTTAATGCACTGGCAGCAGCTTTGCTTATGAAGAAGTCGTAGAAGCTGCAATGGATGCTGCAACAGCATAGACCACTGATTTTTATCTCTTCTTGGGCCAGTCAAGGGAGGCTAGAGGATCTTTCCAAACCATGATCCCCACATCCCCTGGGCAAAAGGATTATGCGTTTACATTTCCCGATGAATTTCAGTAACTAGATTTTAGTATCAAGCATCATGTTATTCAATAATTGAAGTTGTACAATACTGTACACATGTAACATAAAGTTAAACATGTAAGCACACCTTATAAAGGCATGATTTTACCTCTGGACAGTAGCCCAAAATCTTCACAGGATGGCAGCCCTGTGTGCAAACTACATTTATGCTTTACTCGTGAGTTGGTAATCACTAAAAACAAAATCAATCAATACTTAACATTCCAACTTTAGAGGAATCACGGAAAGAATAAGTATTTATTCTGAAGCCTTACCTGAGGTAATGGACTTGCTGGCTTGGTGAGGATACCTCCAACGTAGACAACATTAGGTAGTGTAGGTCTTGGAAATTCTAGAGCTACATCTGTGCAGAGCATCCATAGTGAAGATCCTTGGACTAAATCGTACATGGTCCTTGTTGGCAAAATGTTGTGCTTATACATTATCCGTTCATATTTTGGTAAGACTAGAAAGCTTACTCCAAATCGCGACACAAGATAAACAACAGTATTTTGAATCTTATCCAGCAAGTTCATGCGGTCTGTGAGAAGTGAATTAAACTCAGGGACGTAGGCTAAGGGAGCAGGGGCACCCACTTCAGCTGGATACCAAAGGCCGGTAGAAAAAACTGCATATTTAACACCTAAAATGTTGGCTATGACAAACCCACACATCTCATTTGGATCAACCAACACCAAGTCATAATGTTCCTGTTTCAAACGTTGTATTAGATCACGGTTGCCCACCATGATGTCACAGTTTTGTGAATAGTGATCAAGAATGTCAAACAGTTCCAATGCTGTGAGCCTCCCAGAGAATATATTTTGCATTTTGGACTGTAGAAAATTATCCGATGAGGTACTGTTAAAAAGTCCCGGGTAATGCTGACATTGATAATCACTTGATGTGGGAACATCCCTTCCTTCAGAAACAAGGAAAACTGTTTGGTGACCTTGTTCATGTAAAGCTGATGCCAATGTTTTGAAAACGTATAGGTGGCTTTCAAACATTATTGGCGGCACAACAAGAATTTTGGCAGCCTTAGTAACTCCAACATTGATCCATAACAAAATAATAACTGTTGTAAACGGTTTCATGGCTGTCGAGAGAGAAAAAAAAGTACTTAAATATAAGTCCTGGCAACAAATAAAGAAATACATAAAATATATATTATACAAGTGTATATCACATCATTATGCTATACATATATATTACTGTATATATATATATATATATATATATATATATATATACAGTATCTCACAAAAGTGAGTACACCCCTCACATTTTTGTAAATATTTTATTATATCTTTTCATGTGACAACACTGAAGAAATTACACTCGGCTACAATGTAAAGTAGTGAGTGTACAGCCTGTATAACAGTGTAAATTTGCTGTCCCCTCAAAATAACTCAACACACAGCCATTAATGTCTTAACATTGGCAACATAATTGAATACACCCCTCAAATTGGGCCCTAAGTGTCAATATTTTGTGTGGCCACCATTATTTTCCAGCACTGTCTTAACCCTCTTGGGCATGGAGTTCACCAGAGCTTCACAAGTTGCCACTGGAGTCCTCTTCCATTCCTCCATGACGAAATCACTGAGCTGGTGGATGTTAGAGACCTTGCATGAAAAGAGATACTAGGGGATCTTTTTGTGAGATACTATATATATATATATATATATATATATATATATATATATATATATATATATATACACGTATAAACATACATTTGAAAGAAGCTGGCATTCACCTTAATCGTTAATCGGTGTAATAATAAGTAATAAAAAATGTGTATAAATCAGGGCAAGATGTTTTTCATACCCTAAAGACTGGAGGATTTTCTTTTCTATATTTGATGTACCCTTACAAATTATATATTCTTTTAAAATCATGAGAATACACAAAACATAATTATAAGTGATAATTTGATAAAAAAACCCTTTACTATCATATATATTTTGCTTTACATTTATATGTAGTAGTATGGCTAAAGAATATTGGAGCACATTGATTTTTTGAAATATTTCTGCAATGTTATCAGGGCAAAATAGATTGAGATCCATTTTGAGATCTCTCTGATTATTTTAGATGCTAATTATGTCACAGGGACATCACTGGACTCCCATTACTTTCTTTTTTTAAAGTATATATATTTAATATTTAATTAATATTAAATTAATATTATATATATATATATTTTTTTTATTTTTTTATTATTTTTTTTTAAATTACAATTAAACAGAACCAGTCGGTAGGGAGTCAGCAAATATCCTAAAGAGCTCCCTGACACATTTCTTTGTGGATGTACCGGTACGTTCATGGGAGAGTGAAGGGGTAAAAGCTAATCTGTCATCTCCATAGTCCTATATTTTACAGTTCAGCCCTGATTGGTTCAGGAATCCTTTGTAAGGGCACTGAACGGAAAAAACGTCAGGACAAGTCAAAACTGAAACAACGTTAAAGCAGTGATTGTGTCATGAATACAAAACATGTATAATCTTACTGTGGAATATTCCACCTTTTGAATAAATATGAAAATGCAGTTACCAGTGAGATCAAAAACATAAAAACAAGAGAAAGCGTGCAGTATCACTGTTACTTAAAGCTGATATTAAAGGGTAGGGGGAAATAATTTGTGTCTACAGTGACAAACATTTGAAATATGCCAGGTATTTCAGCACCAAAGAATGTTTGGCTGTTTGAATAACCTTCAGTTAAGTGATTAAATGTAAGAGGTTTTATAAATTCTTGCATTAACTATTCAAATTCACAATTTTTCCGTTTAGGAACAAGAAATTCCATGACGCTACTTACCCTTTTCTCATTGGTAAATCTCCATACCTTATAACATTTGAAATGACCAAAAAAGGACATTTATAGTTTAGGGGGCATTATTATAGGACAAGGCTTACTTGGAACTTTTTATGTGTATTTATGAACGATTCATATTATGTTATTTTGTAATTGAGTAAATCATTCAGGAGGCAAATTAAGTACCGTATTTGCTCGATTATAATCGTCTTATAACCAGACCTCAAATAGGTCTGACTATGAGACTAAGATCCAGATCCCCTGCAGCCATGCAGAGGACCTGGATCCTCCTGTGTTATGCCCCCCAACTTACCGGTGCTTCTGAGTCCCCGGTGCTTAGTCCGGGCAGCGTGTAGAGCTCTAAGCACCGGGGACTCAGAAGCACCGGTAAGTTTGGAGGGAGGGGGAGGGAGTGTTAAATGGGGGGCATAAGGCATTTCTGGAGGCAGAGTGCTCTGTGAAATGCCTTTTAACCCCCTTAATGCCACTCTGCCTCCAGAAATGCCTTTTAACCCTCTATATGCTACTCTGCCTCCTGAAATGCCTTATACCTCCTTATATGCCACTCTGCCCCATAATATGCCTTTTAATCCCTAAATGCCAGAGTGGCATATAGGGGTATAAGGCAATTCTGGAGGCAGAGTGGCACATAGGGGGTCAAAAGGCATATCATGGGGCACAGTGGCATATAGAGGGTTAAAAGGCGTATCATGGGGCACAGTGGCATATAGAGGGTTAAAAGGTGTATCATGGGGCACAGTGGCATATAGAGGGTTAAAAGGCATATCATGGGGCACAGTGGCATATAGAGGGTTAAAAGGCGTATCATGGGGCACAGTGGCATATAGAGGGTTAAAAGGCATATCATGGGGCACAGTGGCATATAGGGGCTATAAGGCATTTCTGGGGCAGAGTGGGAAGCCTGGGGGCAGATGTGCATAACTGGGGGGGCAGATTGAAAAAAAAAAAGGAAATAAAAACAAGATATTTTTCTCAATCATAGCTTTTATTAACAAACAATTGATCACATAGTTTACATGAATTAACATTTACCGGTTAAACTTTTTTTCCTATAGGGTCGTGTTTTATTCAGGCTTTTTCTTTTTTTCATAAATCAATATTCAGATTTTGGGGGGTCGTCTTATAATCAGGGTCGTCTTATAATCGAGCAAATACGGTACTTTATTCAAACAAGTAATTTTATAAACATATTTGGTGCCGTTTCTATATACATTACTGTTACATTTAGCGCTGTAGAACCCACCAAACAGTCTGTGCTCCTAGAAAAGTGGAGCATTAGGAATATTAATGGAATTCAATCCAATCAAGACTGAGGGTTACCCTCCCTTAAAATCCCAGAGTTTCAAAAGGAGTTGGCCTTTCCTTAACATAGGAGTCTTAACTTTTTCTCAACATTTCATTAGGCAGCATAAGCTAGGGACTTAATTTTGTGATGCATTAGGGATTTTTAGGCAAACAGCAGTCATAAGAATAGGTCCCTGTGCATGAACAATAAACAGCAAGACATAGTTTCTGATTGCATAATACTCTAATAGTATGCATGATGTAACTTGTTCACAGTAAGAAGTTGTCTATCCAGATTTTCCAACTGCAATATCTACATAAAACATAGTATGTTAAAACATAAATGTGAATAGAATGAACTAAAACATCTGCACATCAAGCAAGACCAAACTAAAAATAGATTTTCCAGAGTTGCTCCAAGTTCAACATTCTATAGTGGGGCAAATGTATGATGGTATTTAAAAGGTAACATACATACCATGTCTAAACTTGTGTGGCAACATCTTCGAATGACTAGATTTAGGCTAGGTTTCCACTTGTTGTTTTTTTTTGCTAAAAACACCCATAAAAACGCCAATTCAGCCACATGGCGTTTTTTTTGTGAAAAAACGCTGCGGCCAGATGTTAGCTGTTCTTCAATAGGAAATCGCACAATGCCATATCCACTTGGCGTTTTTCTGTTTGGCGTTTTTTCAGTCCTCTGTGGCGTTTTTCTGCTTTTTTGGGCTCTTTGGCAGTTTTTCAGAATCGCAGCATGTTGACACTCTGGCGTTTTTTGCAAGGAAATCTTGGCGTTTTTTCTCCAATAGAAGTCTATGGGAAAGAAAAAACGCCATGAAAAAGCCATGTGGGTTTTGCCTTGGCGTTTTTTATGGCGTTTTTTATGTAGTTTGTTTCCACAGATATTCGGGAGCAGACATTCGGAATAAAGAATGCCTTACAAACCACAGAAAAGAGACAAAAGGGTCCGCCGGGGCGTGTTTAAATAGAACTCTACCAAGGAAATGACATCAGGAGGGGGCAGATACTTGCCATTTATCCTAATCCCTTTTAGCTGGGTGACAATTCTAACTTGTAAAGGCCGGTTAATCGATGAACTGCTGCTGCCACGCTCTTAACCATTAATCTAATTTATTTAAATAATTTGCCATTTGGCTTTATACTATCTGCAAAAAGACATATTTTACCATTAAAACCTTCTATAATATCACTAATAAAAATATTACCCCACTAGTAACAATACCTGCCTCTGAACATCTACAACCTTCTGCCTCCTGTCATTCAAAAACTGCCTTATCCATTCAACTATTTTAACATCCTACACTGGCCCATTTACACTATGGAAGCTGTGCCAACTCAGCACAGCCCCAATGCACCTTAATGCACAGCGCACATTTTTAAGGTAAACGGATCACTGATCAAATGCCAAATTAAAATCTCCTCCCTTTGAGTACTATATTAGTTATCTAGTAGAAAAAATATGTTAGTTTGGCAAGATTTCCCTACATTAAGCAAATGCTATTAATTTAGCATGGTTTCCATTCATTTCCCAACTTGTGACAGAAGACTTATTGGTCTTGTCTTAAGCAGAGTCTTCTCTGCTACCTTTTTTGTGAAGTGATACCACAATTGCCAACTTCCAATCTTCTGAAATTACTCCTGTCAATAGTGGTTAAATAGGTTCTGCCAGGACACTTCAAAGCTGTTTTAACCCCTAAAGCCATTTTTACCATGTGTGGGTTTCATTAAGATGCTTCTTTCTCCATGTTTGATGTACGAACACAAACTACACATCCTTTTTTCAGAACAAATATAGCTTTTACTTGAAACCATACATACATGAAAAAAAATAATTGAGAGTGCTAGTATGTAAAAAAAACATAGGGTGTACACAGTGACTACAGACATAGCCAACATATTTTTTATGTTCTAGAGGGCCACATCTATCCTTTACATAGTACCCTATAGGGTAGTAATTTTAATAGTTATGGCTTAATGGGTTTGGGGGCAGTGAACAAGGGGGGTATGCTTTTTACGTGTACGAAAATGTGATGTAAGTTGTTTTTTTAATGATTATCTTTACTGTACTATACTTTTTTGTTTTCATTTTTGCACTCATATCAAGGCAATATGGATAGAGATCCCTGTAGGGACCTCTCAAATATTATGCCAGTGATGTCTCAATGATATCACATAGCTCAATTTATTGTTTATTTTTCCATGGTGTGGGTCGAGGGAGAAACTTTATTTCTCACTCACTCTCTTCCCTGCTATCTCCCTGCACTGATCACACTGTGATCAGCAAGCAAGTCTCCATAGACTTGCATTGGGAATTGCAATGTGTGTGATCGGCCAGCAGGGGCAGACCCTGCAGGGAATATTGTGTCCTCCGCTAACGTTCTGGTTCATGTCATCAGAGAGTCCACAGGGGAGTCTAGCACTGTAGGTTGTACAATTCACATTTTCGTTTTAACAGACCTTGCCTATGGCTGGTGTGTAACATATTTATATTATTTTTATATCACCACCAATTGGCATTCATATTTCTTTCTCACGTTTCTAGGATTTATATATCGCTTTTCTACCAGTGAGTCTCAATACGTGTGATTTGATTTTGATATGGATACTTTTATTTTTTATTTTCACTTACTGTATTTGCTCGATTATAAGACGAGGTTTTTTGAAAAATACCCGTCCTATTATCGGGGTCGTCTTATAATCAGACCTCAAATAGGTCTGACTTTGAGACGACTAAGATCCAGATCCTCCTGCCCCCCCGCCCCACTTACCGGTACTTCTGAGTCCCAGGTGTGTAGCTGGGGCAGCGTGTAGATGTCTACGCGATTTGCGTAGACAACTTCCGCTGCAGCAGGAAGGAGGTGTGGCTAGCAGCGGGGGTTGTTTGCGTCCATCGCGCAGACCTTCCCCGGCTGATCTCTGACAGTCGGGGAAGGTCTGCGCGATGGACGCAGACAACCCCCGCTGCTAGCCACGCCTCCTTCCGGCTGCAGCGTAAGTGCGTGGGATCTACACGCTGCCCCGGCTACACGACAGGGAAGTCAGAAGCACCTGTAAGTTGGGGGGGGGGAGTGTTAAATGGGGGGCATAAGGCATTTCTGAGGAAGAGTGCTCTGTGAAATGCCTTTTAACCCCCTTAATGCCACTCTGCCTCCAGAAATGCCTTTAACCTTCTATACGCCACTCTGCCTCCTGAATGCATTAAACCTCCCTATATGCCACTCTTCCCCATAATATGCCTTTTAACCCTCTAAATGCCAGAGTGGCATATAGGGGTATAAGGCATTTCTGGAGGCAGAGTGGCACATAGGGGGTCAAAAGGCATATCATGGGGCACAGTGGCATATAGGGTTAAAAGGCATACCATGGGGCACAGTGGCATATAGGGGGTATAAGGCATTTCTGGGGCAGATGTGCATAACTGGGGGGCAGTTTGGAAAATAGAAGGAAATAAAACCAAAATATTTTTCTCAATCATAGCTTTTATTAAAAAAAAATAGTTTAGATGAATTAACATTTACCGGTAAAACTTTTTTCCTATAGGGTCGTCTTATATTCAGGCTTTTTCTTTTTTTCCTAAATTAATATTCAGATTTGGGGGGTCGTGTTATAATCAGGGTCGTCTTATAATCGAGCAATTACGGTATAATTCTGCAATAGAATTGAGCTGGGTCTTAAAGAATTATTTTTTCTGGAAAGGTTGCAAGCTGTGCCCTTTGGTGACCGCTTACCCTTAAAAACTTCATTGGTTCCCTTCTACCTTAATTTGTTGAGAATAAAAGTAAGAGTGTGTGTAGGGGGGTAGTATGTTAAAGTATGCCTGCAAAGAAGGTAGTCACGCTTTTCCACACTGAAATGTTAGGAGGTACACCATCCCTTCTTACTGTGCCCATTCCCAAAAGGAGAATGCACCGGGGCATGCACTCTCAATGCAGCAATGTATACCATTAACCAAGCTCTGTGGTGCCTGTCGCCTATCCCAGGTGAAAAACAAGCATAGATCGGTGAAGCTAGTTTCCTTATAAGAAATAGCTTCTTGAAAAATCATTCATGAATGAAAATTGAGCAACAGTTTCTGTTAAGAGTTGGGAAATGTTCTGCACCAATCGTTACACCTTCCACTAACCAAAACCTAAAACACTCTTTTTTTCAGACTTACAGACACGTGCAGTTGTATTGAATGTACACAGGGGCGTACCTAGAGTATTTAGCACCTGGGGCGGATCCTGTATGTGGCACCCCCCCCACACACTTTAAAACTGCATAGCTTCTACCGTTATATACCGGCGCAGACACTGAAGGTGGTACAGCATAACACTTACTGTTATCATTATATACTGAGGCAGACATTGACGGTGGTACAGCATAACACTTATCACTATATACTGAGGCAGAAATTGACGGTGGTACAGCATAACACCTATCACTATATACTGAGGCAGACATTGACGGTTGTACAGCATAACACCTACCACTATATACTGAGGCAGACAATGACGGTGGTACAACATAACACCTATCACTAAATACTGAGGCACACATTGACGGTGGTACAGCGTAATCCCTATCACTATACATTGAGCCAGACATTGAGAATAGAGCAGCATAACTCCTATCACTATATACTAAGCCAAACATTGATGTGGTGTAGGCCTACCACTTCATTAGTAGTAGGGATGCACCGAAATGAATTCTGGACTGAAATCGAAAATGTAGCATTTACCTGGCCGAAACCGAATATGGGCCCCCCCCCACACCATAAAAAAAATTCTAACACTTTTATTTCAAGTAACACACCAAAATAGGACAAAACAATTAAATAACAATATTAATATATATATATATATATATATATATATATATATATATATATATATATATGATTGTTAACAGCAATCACATTTCTATCATGCCCAGGCATACCCAGATTCCCGGATGTACTCGCAGACTTGGCATGATAGGAGTATGATTGCCCTATCTACCCCTTCTCACTCCCTTTTGTCCTACCTACCCCTTCTCACTCCCTTCTCCCTATCTACCCCCCGTCTCACTCCCTTCTCCCTATCTACCCTCTCCTAACTATCTACCCTCTCCCACTTTGAAGTTCACTTACCCCACCCTGCGGGTGCAAGGCCTCTGTCTCCCAGCTCTGCCACTGTATGGAGCAGTATAGAGTGATGGGAGTTATGATGTACTAGAGCATAATTATATAATGAAAAATACATTGAAAATGGTACAGCATAACACCCATCACTCTCACACACTTACCAATCCGCACATATACCAATCCACACACATACCAATCCACACACACACCAATCCACACATACCAATCCACACATATACCAATCCACATATATACCAATCCACACATACCAATCCACACACATACCAACCCACACGCATACCAATCCACACACATACCAATCCACACACATACCAATCCACACATATACCAATCCACACATATACCAATCCAGACATATACTAATCCACACATACCAATCCACATATATACCAATCCACACATATACCAATCCACACATATCAATCCACACATATACTAATCCACACACATACACCAATCCACACATATACCAATCCACACATACCAATCCACACATATACTAATCCACACATACCAATCCACACATACCAATCTACACACATAGCAATCAACTCTCACTCACTGAATGCTTTCCTACCTTTCCTCTTTTCTCCTCACAGCTTCTTTTCCTCCTCTTCGCTCCTCTTCTTCAGTTCTTCTGTCTTCTTCCGGGTCAGAGGGCACGGACGGCAGTGGGCGCAGCTTCAGTGTTGTGCGCCGGGATCTGACAACAAATCCCGGCGCACAGCAGCTGTTGCCGCGCGAATCGCAAGGAAGCGGTATCGGAGGTCTTTAACAGACCTCCGGCTCCCTTGAGTGGTTTTAAGCCGGGTTCAAGGGTTTTTTTTTTTTTCTTTGCACCGGTCCTGGAGGTACTGCAATATCAGGTTAATGCGTGGAGTGGACAGAGCAAGCTCTTCTTCCATCTCCCTGTTCTAAAAATCCATTTAATATATGGTCCCCAGATAGGGGACGTATCAGATATTAAACTGATAAGAACAGATACTACACTTTAAACTGTTTTTCCTGCTCATTTTTCTAGAAGCACAAAAGGTCAGTCCTAAAAGTGACATTAATAAGAAAAAACAGAAATATGTGTTTATACATAAGTGTAATTAAAGTATATCATTGTTCAAAATGTTTTAATTATAAAACAATGTCAAATACAACACTATATCAAACAATATGTCAAGGTAAGGCCCTGGGCCACAACCATACATCTGACTATACATCCTAAGGCAAATGTGTCCTCTTGGTTACTACAAAAGTGTTTAAGTGTTTCAACAGCAGTGTAGGTGCATGCATTTCAGCACCATAAGCAATGAAAGTCCTATCCTCAGCACATAAGTAATACTGGCAGATTAGGTGATCATCCTACAGGAGAAGTGATCTTGCCAATACAGCAATACATAGACAGAGCTGTGGATAGATGGGCTACTGGGCTTCAGCCTGAAACTCCTAAGTGAAATATTACTTCCTCAGGGCTCCTTGTTAGTGTCTCCAATCTCAAGGACAAGGAGTCATACTCGCTCATAACATCCTGGTTGCAGCCAAAGCCACGTTCCTGACTCCTATAAGGAAAAGTAGAGGGAGAACTACGGGCAGCTAGTCATGTTATTCCCCAGGTATGCTAACAAGCCTTGTAATACAGGCCCCTATTGTTGGTGTTGATCATTTCTACTGATGTATCCTGTTGATGTAGTTTGCCCAATACATTAAGCCGTGGAATTAAATGGGAGGAGAAAGGAGAGGTACTTGTCATGCTTGTTGTGGTGTTTAAACCAAATATAAAAATATCTCACAAAGGTTTGTCTACTTTAACAGATAAATGAGTGACAGCCCAACATACAATGCAACACTTTCCAAGACTAACCTGCAATCTAAAGGTCTAACATAACCCAGCACACCACCGATTACCCCATCCATGCAGGATGGTGGGCAGAGAGAGACTGAACTAAGATTTTGCATTCAACAGGCATATTGAATCACTGTAGGTGTGCACTCGTTAACATATCAAAAGACATGTAATACAGGAAGAGTTCAACTGGCAAAAACATTGACAACAATACTTATGTCACCACACTTGTGAAATACCTGCTCGCTCAGAAATCTGGCTATGATTTCAGGCTTAACCATCAGTGGGTTATAAAATATTATAGTTTACAGCTCAACCAGAACATTGCGATCAGCCACAGAAATATTTTATTTGAAACATCAAGTGGGATAGGTATTTGTTGGCTTGATTTAAATGCCAAGTCTGAGTTTTTTTCTTTCTGCCTCCGTTCCTATTGTCTGTTGGGTTTAAGTATTTAGCTTGACCTCCTAAATATTTGCTGAAATACACTGAAAAATGCCTGATTATGCATAGTCACTCATGTAGTCACACACTTGTAGACAGGTCACGGTAGAGTATTTGAGAATTTGAGAATAGAATTTTATTGCTGTGAAATCATATACGTTCAAACAAAAATAAATGCATCAGTTAGGAAATAAAGATCTTGAAGGCTACAAATAGGCTATGAATTCTTGATATATCCTAAATTTAGTTACAGCAAATAATCTGATAACTCACCTGATACTGCGAGGGGATAACCTAAAAGCTTTACAGCCTTCCATACCTGGAACCTGACACTCCTGGGTTGTCATTATAATTTGCGTTTTAGAACTTCAGGCAAAAAGATGATACAGTACACTGGTTGGTTTGAGATGTTGAGTCTGTCACGAACTACATTGTTTGGACAGTTTTATTGAGTTCATATTCTCCTATACTTGAAAACAAATCAAAAGTACAACATAAGAGCATCCAAATCCCTGAAGTGCTTATGAGAAATCTATATTTATTATGAAAACATAAGCATGCAAGGTCACTTCATACCATGGGAGCGGACTATCCTTACACACTGCTTTTATGAGCTACGTTAGATTTCCTAGAAGGAAAGGATTCTCATGACGTAAGATCTCTGAAAAAAATGTGGCATTATTGTCACTACACATTATAATAAACCTATTTCAACTGCCATAATCATTATTTATCTGTTTGCAAGCAGGTCCTACTCTACTGAGCAGTGATTACTACAATGCGGAAAGGAAAGGCAGTATCTCCAGTGTTAATTGAACCAAAATGCTAGTTTCAAAAAGATCTAAACTGACCCATGCCCTGTTCGTAACTCATTTACAAAAATCAGTGTGGATTTCGTCACAGAACGGTGGCTGCATTCCAGCAAACTGTCATGTCTGTAATCAGAAATATTGTTTAACATTTTCAACTGGCACCTCAAAACAAACAGAAACATTTCTCCTGCTTCGTGATTTGCATAGTAGATAATGGAGAAAGCAGTCTCATAAGTAACTTGTATTCATAGTAAAGTTAAAGTGAACAGAAAATGTACACTCCAGTGGCAGATCGGGTGTTGCAGTATGCAGCCGACGCTGGGATATTCCATGCTATGGGAGCATGAAGACGTAACGTGCACCTGCACATATCCAACTGTCGCCTTAAAGTGCCAGGGTCGCCTCACTGTCACCAATCCGGGCCCTTCTCAAATAAGTTTAAAAATCTAGAAAGAGGCGGATGTATATTACACAAGAGGTAGTAATGCAAATGGACAGATAACTGTATCTTGGCGTAACTTAGGTAGAGACTGAGAGCAGGGGTAAGGCTAGTAAAGGTGAGGCAGAAAGTTAACCGGTCAGTTAATATGGTTCTCTGCAGAAGTGGATTTTGGGGATATATCAAAGGTAGAGAATGGAATAGACAGATATCAGATCACCAGATAACGTTAGATCATCAAATCATCAGATTTGTAGAGGGACTGATTAAGTATATACCGTATTGGCTCGGATATAGGCCGCACTTTTTTCCCCCACTTTAAGACTTTAAGTCTTTAAAGTGGGGGTGCGGCCTATATTCGGGGTCTAGCGCCCGACGCCCGGGACATGCAGTCCCGGGCGCCGGGCAGGCAGCGGGGTTAGGATACAGATCCCCCGCAGCGGTGCAGGGGACCTGCATCCTACTCCCCGATACGCTCAGACAGCCTCCCCTGCCAGCACTTCCCACGGGGGGGGGTGCCGGCACGGGAGGTTGTCTAAGCGCATCGTGCGGTTGTCTAACCGCACGATGCGTTTTACCTCTGGCCCCCCGCCTGACTTACTGGAGCAGACTCTCGGGTGTCTTGCGGGGCCGGCGGGGGACATCTACGCAATACGCGTATACAACTTCCGGTGCCGGCACATCCGGCACCGGAAGTTGTATACGCGTATGTAAGAAATCATTTTTATACTTTTATTTTGTTCTGCACATTTTAGGCCTGAATGCAACTTGAGTGCTAGGAACATATGGTATCAATTAAGTGACGTAGTTTAGAGGGTCTTCTGTGGAATGCCGGTGTATCCTATTACTGTTCCAATAGGATTCCTTTACGTATACCCTAACCAAATGTAAAGGGGTATAAATTGGCATGACTACAAGGACAAGGTCTCTTTCCACGCTCTCATCTTCATCTCACCAAGATACTTAGCCTACAGTACCTTTTATCAACATTTGTTCCAGCATTGGTATTGTATGAATTGATAATTTGTTATCGAATAAACCTTATTAATAAGACATAGAAGCTGTGGTCTTGATTGCTGTTTGATCACTGGAGAAGCTTAGATATTCAAGGCAAAGAATATTCTAACAAATTGACGAGCCAGCCAGTCTTTAGTCAGTTTTCTACGGCGAGCCTTTACTGCACGTTTGTTTTTGACTTTTCCTCTTCCGACAAAGGGGGGATAGTGTGCAGTTGTCTGAAGAGATCAAAGAGATCCTCTGACTAAAAACAAAAAACCTAGCAGTGTGATCAGAAGAAAGTGTAATTCGACACTACCAGACCATTACCAGACCACGTGGTGAGAAGCAAGAGCATTCCAGAACCGTGTATCGTAGTGAGAGCAGATTGAGCAAGCAACTGATCTACGGTAAGTATGGATTTTATTAATACTTTGTCTTCCGGAAGTAAACTTGAATTTACGTTTGTTCCTTATAGGGCTAGTGATTCAGCTTTGTGGCATGATTTATGGCGTCAATGTGAAGATGCAAATAAGAAGATAGACAAAAAGATATTTTCTGTGAATAAGGAGAAACAAAAGTTGAGAAACGTAATGAAAATGATTAAGATTTTTAATACATTACTTGATGGTGGTGTTAATCTGACTAATAATGATGTTAGTCAAAGTAATTCACAGAGTAGTGACATGGTTAAAAATGAGATGCACAATGTGTGTGCAATAGAAAAGGAATGTCCTAAATGTGATTTATTAACTGAAGAGATTTCTGATTTGTCGGATTGCTTAGAAATTAAGAATTTGTTAATTACAAAATTGCAGAAAGATTTGAAACAAGTTTGTGTAATTACAAGGGGAGATAGACAAAGACACAGCTTAATTCCAGAAAATGTAGAGGATGAACCAGAGGTCAGTTCAGAACAGGAACTGCAAAGGAAGAAGCTTAGAAATAAAGCAGCAAAATTAAAATTACAGATACAAAGCGAATTAATGAAATTACTTAAAGAAATACCGCCGTATAATTCTAATTTGGATGCATTTGGTAATGCAGATGTATTTGAATCGAATACAGAGAAGCATAATTTGTCTAATAAAGAAAAAAATATTTTGTTTAAGATTTGGTTACCTACATACATGAGTAGAAGATTAGTAGCTCCAATAAGTTCTCCTATAGTGGAGAATGATGAAATAATTCATGGAACAGATAAGGATAGACTCCAGCAGTTGATTAAGTTTACAACTGGAAATACCAATCCAACAATTGATATACTAGAAAATCTGAAACCTACAATTTCTGAGGATCCATTTTCTTTCTTGTTAAGATTTGAGCAGGCTTACAGATTAGTTTTTAACATTTCTGATGATGAATGTCCTGTTTCTATGATACAGGTGTTTGTTAAAAAGTTTAAATATTTGGATCCTACTAGCATAGCAATTGCTTCTGGTATGCAAACACTTGAGGATGCTGCTGCATTTATTGATAAAATAAGGAGAGAATACAGACATGAAGGGGTTAAAATGAATGTGTCTGTAGTTAACATGGTTAATAGCAAGGATATAGGTAGAAAGGACAGATCACATTTAATTCACCCCCCTTCTCCCCCTCAGGAATTTAAACATACCCAGATGCAGAATCCCAGGGGACACAGGTTTTGGAATAAAGAGTCTTTTCACTGTTTCTATTGCAAGAAACTGGGACATTTTAAAAGACAATGTCGCAAATTTCTCTATAATAAAAAATTAAAAGAGCAAAGAAAATCAAATGGATTTGTTTACAGTTCAGATCCAAATGTATATACTAACAGGGCTGTAACACCTCAAAGAGATTTACTTTACACTCCAATGATTAGGCAAATCAGGGAGATTGAAGTTAATAAAGAAGATTTACCTAATACAGGAACTACACAGGAGTATGTTTGTTGTAAGTGTCGTGAGAGCTATAATACGTAGATCTATGTTGATTCAGTATATAGGGAGCTAGTATAGCAATTAACTCTAATTCGTACTGTATCCCTGCACTCTGTCTTCTATGAAGATGTTTTGAATAAGTTAATTTATTTATAAGAAAAACTATATGAACAACATCAGATGTGTTATATGTTAAAGTTTTGTGTTTTGTTTTATTCTGTAAGTTAAGATCCTGTAATGTTATATGTTGTATATGTTAAACTGCAACTACATAGTGTCCATCATTTGCAGAAGTACAAGTTAGGGATATTTCCTTTCTTGCTTCTCAGGTTGATTCAAAACCTTAATTTAGTTCATGAGAACAGGGTTTTGCGTCATGACTAAAAAGGATTACTATGTATTGTATTGTATTGATCAAATATGTTTTTCCGTAATCAATTGAGGTATTAATTATTTACTATTGTCCATATTCTTAAATTCATCTCATGATCCAAATTCATGTGTTAACATTTGCTATTTGGTTTTTTGATAAAATGATGCAGTCTTTAATGTTAATCAATTTAAACAATTTCTTAAGAATCATTAGAACATTACATCATGTTTTATAGTGAGGTGCTACAATAATAAAGGTGTTGTATCAGCTAAGATTTTGATGCTGCATATCTGTTGTGTTTTTTAGGTTTTATATAAGAGTTGAATGGACACAATGCAAATCATTAAAAAGTCCATCATGGCAAAGATACCTGACATTCAAGAAGAGATAATCCTTTTATCAACATTTGTTCCAGCATTGGTATTGTATGAATTGATAATTTGTTATCGAATAAACCTTATTAATAAGACATAGAAGCTGTGGTCTTGATTGCTGTTTGATCACTGGAGAAGCTTAGATATTCAAGACAAAGAATATTCTAACAGCGTATTGCGTAGATGTCCCCCGCCGGCCTCGCAAGACACCCGGGAGTCAGCTCCGGTAAGTCGGGGGGCAGAGGAGGACAGTGGCAGCATATCTCGGGGGGCAGAGGAGGACAGTGGCAGCATATCTCGGGGAGGGAGTAGGACAGTGGCAGCATATCTCGGGGGGGGGGACGGACAGTGGTAGCATATCTCGGGGAGGGAGGACAGTGACAGCATATCTCGGGGGGGGGCAGAGTGGCAGCATGTTTTTTTTGGTGCTTTTTTAAAGAAAAAAACTTTTTCTTTAAAAAAGCACCAAACTTTTAGGGTGCGGCCTATATACGGGGGCGGCCTATATCCGAGCCAATACGGTATTTGTAGATAAGGAAGGACAGCATGCAGCGGCCTTCACAACATATTATGTAGGAACTAGAGCTGTTTTAAAATAGAAAACACACACAAAAAAATTTAATCTAATACTAGTAATAAAAAATGGTGGAAGTTTAATGTGAAAAAGAAAGATGTCCCTAAAAGTTTGGTACTATTTTAAATAAAATGTACTTTTAAAGAAAAAATACATATTAGTGGAATGGTAAAACATAATTCCGCCGGGGCTTCTATGAAGCACTTTTCCCCGGCTATTGCGGCCTATAATTGGGGTTTAGCGCACGTACGTGCAGTTTGTATGCCCAACACCCGGGACAGGCAGTTCCGACAGGCGCTGGGCAGGTATTTTTTTTTTTTTTAATTTATCCCTGCTGCAGGCAAGCAGCAGGGTTAGGATCCAGATCCCCCGCAGCACTACAGGGAACTCGGATCCTACTCTCCGGGAGTCGATGAACGTCTGTGTGATGCGCTTAGACAACCTCCGCTGCCGGCACTTCCACTGGGACTTCTATGGTGGACCTGCCGGAGAGTAGGATCCGAGTTCCCTGTAGCGCTGCGGGGGATCTGGATCCTAACCCTGCTGCTTGCCTGCAGCAGGGATAAATTAAAAACAAAAAAAAAAAACCTGCCCAGCGCCCAAAACTGCCTGTCCACTTTTTGGTGGGGGTGGTATGTGTAAATTATAGGGGAATAAGTACAAGTAGCATATTGCTATTTCAAAACCATGTTTTACAGATCTGATCATCCAGGGCCCATGTCTTATTTGGGATATCTTGATGCCAACCAATGCAATTTACCCTATCAAACGATACATTTTTCACAACTAGACACCTCAGGGTATTAAAGATGGTGGTATTTTTGGTGTTTTTGAAAAACTGAAATGTGCACATGAAATTAATTATTTAACTAAACATTTTGACAATTTCATTATTTCATTAAAAAATAAAATAACACAAAAAAATAATTCATTGGTTGTTCCTGATTAAATGTTGCTGATGCAGCAATAGCCCCTGAGCGACAGAAATGAAGATTGATCATGGTGTCTTTCAAATAGATGAATGTAATCACTCCACAACACCCTTACGTGTTTGTTTTTTTTGGTGTTGCTGAATGCCTCAATATATAGCCATTGCAGCCACCCAATCTGAGCAAAAAAAGTAATTGTTGACTACTTTCTTAGCTCATTTAACCCAATGAGCTACCAGGCACATCTATTGTTGTTAATTGAATGTTTTGCACATGGCGTGCCAGTTGACGTTAAGGGGTGAAAACAGCTCTAGTTTTTGTGTACAGTGGCTCGCCCAGCTGAACTCTGACTAATAAAAGTATTGGAGAATTTTTCCATGGCACTTCTTTTGTTAGGTTCTTGCCCTTCTCCTCACCCAACTTACAAACCTCGCCTAACCAAAGAAAAATAATCAGCAACTCAACAATAGGACAGATAAAATAATGGGTAAAAATAATCATTAAGACCTAGAGAAAAGGAAATTAAGCGACATTAAATGTTAATACCTCACATCGCAATGTATACATAAAGCATAAAGCAGCCTATAAAACACAAATATTGTTTATGTTATTCTATAAACTGGTTTATTTAGTGTTTAGAACTGTAAAATGAAGACTTCTGGAAAGGAGACAGATCGCTTTGTCCTTGCTGAGTTCTTATCATGCCTTGCCACTAACACGAGTTGCTATCACTGATCTGTATAAATATAGGCAAAATCAACAGTAAGGTACAAAGGAAACAGAGGAAGGAGTCTTAGTTAATAAAAGGAGCCGGAAGGCTTAGTATACAATTTCAGATTCCCCTAGAATTTGCAAATAAGTGTACAGTATCACAACAACATAGTGCCAGGCAACAGTGTTACACAAACACTGCTAGAACGGAAATGTAAAATTAACTTGTGACCCTAAACAAATATGTCACAAAAGCTTACACCAAATCATTGAAAGGGCAGTCATGTCTGATTTTTTCCAGGGTTCATTGAAGCACAGTCTTCATCGATGACTTTCCATTAACTATATGAGGAACATTGCAATAAAACACAAATTCCATAGTATGCTGTACTTGTTTGGAATTTGCAGTATGACACCATCTCCTGGCACTCAGTAGTGGTGTATTTAGGCTGGAGGTTGACCTAGGACGGATCCAAGGAAGCCCAGAAAATAGGCTGGTTACAAGCGCAATCTCCGACTTCCCCAATCGGCCCATTGAGTAATTGGTGCAGTGGAGAGTCTGATAGTCCAATAGGGCTACTGCTCCCCCACACTAGCCATTTGCCACCCTACATCTAGTCAGCCAATGTCAGACTACGCCACTGTTCCTTTAAGACAGCAAATAATGAAAACAAAATCAAAATAAAGAAGAAAGAGATTTTGCCATTATAGTATAATATAAAATATGGGGTTTTTTATATATAGATTTTATGGTTAGGGAGAACATTGTATTGCACCACATTTACAGTGTATCACTACACTGTAAATCACATATACAGTACTTGCCTGTTAATTATCACCTATCCGTTTGAGAAATCAATGTATTAAAGGCAGCCTGATGTCCTTGGATGTATAATAAAGTACTATGTACGAAACTGTCTTCTTCCACCATGATCTCACATTTCTTGCCTCTAATTGGTTGCTTGAAGTAGCTAACTGGTGCCAGGAAAGTGTTCCCATTGAAATCAATAGGAAGACGTTATACATACGCACTTAGGTCTAAACAGATCCCTGCATGCAGCGTTCACCAGAACCAGCACTGGAGCTGACGTACATCATGTGCAAGTAGATGCGCTGGGCCAAAGGGATAGTATAATTTTCCTGACAGCCTGACCAAAAGCGAATCCATATTAAAGTACCTGATGAGTACATTAATGTGCATTGTTTTAAAATTGGGAAAAAAAAAGACTTAACTTAGAGAGAAGCTGCAGCTCCCCTCCTTCGTGGTTCTGACAATTCTTGTTATTGATTGGCTAATTATTACTGATCTATCCATCTATCTATACTGTCCAAAAGCATCAGCGCAGTCACATCAAACAAATTGCAAACTCTCAATACTATAGTTTTCATTAAAAAAACACCTTCCAATGTAACAAAATTGGAGATTTAGTCACATGATATGGCCATACAGCAATACTTACCAAGGTTCTAAAATACTTATCATATTTTGATATCTTGGAAAGGTGTTTTAAGTGGCCTTAATGAAAACTATAGTTCTGAGAGTTTGCAACCTGTTCGATGTGAGTGTGCTGTCCCTTTGGACTGTGTGTGTGTGGATATATATATGTATATATATATATATATATATATATATATATATATATATATATATATATATATATATATATATATATATATCCACACACACACCCAGTCCATATATAATGTTCAGGTGTACAAGTGTTAGGTGAGGCAGGGTTTAGGAGATAATGTAGCACTTACATAGAGTAACAGTTTAATAATATATATACATAGATACATAGATAGATAGATAGATATCACACTAAAAAGCATTTCTGATCCACTTGATGTTATTTTGGTTCATAAATTTGGAATGGTAATATTTATATATATATATATATATATATATATATATATATACACATATATGAAATAATGAAGCAGAAAGTTTTTTAGGGTGCAGCGTTATATATAGCACGTATGACTGGCAATACTATTACAAGTGATACATCTAGTACACAGGTAGTTAAGTAGACAAGGTAGATCCTTCACACGTATCCACTTATTAAGTTGTTTCATAATTTCAAGCACTAGTTTTTCGTTTACAAATCAATTAAAAAAAAACAAAAAACCATTGCAGGTGAATTTTATGGTTCTTGCACATTGACCTCTCCGTTCCACTCTGCGCTTAGTAACCCCCAGTGACTTCTCAGTTAGTCATTAAACTGCGATAACGCTGCTCGTGAGCTGCAAATGATGTGAGTCAATAACAATGGCACTTGTCCTATACCACACCTTGCTTTATACAGTCTCCATGCTTTAAAAACGCATATGAGAAATATGCAATATGTGAAATAAGTATGCGAGGGCATGGCTCCTGAAACCAATGCATAGATATGACGTAATAGGTTACAAGTAGTACACCTGTCTGTAACAATACGTAAAATGATGCTCCAATGAATGCCTGTAAATCACCATCTGCAGCATAAATACAAAGGAAAACACTAATATAAAACAATGCATTATTTTATCTTGTATTCTACTTGTCTCACCTTTTCTACACGTCCTTCTTGTAATGTATAGTTGTCTACAATAAAGTTGGAGCGTTCCCGCTACTCCATGTGCTGGTTACAGACCAAAAGGAAAGAAGGGACTTGGGAAGGTCCCCGACGCTTGAACCACAAGACTGCCGGCGCCTTTATAGCCCTTGGATGAAGTTGGCTGGTGGAGGAAATTGTCGTATCGTGTATGTTGCTCTTCACTGCATGCTGTGCAGGGTGACTTGACTTTTGCCCCTAAACGTTAAACTGCCCCTAATACCTCTCCGTGTGAGCTGCCACCGTCTCTTCCTCTTGCTTCACCTTGCTGTCTGGAGAGTGACAGGGTGTGTGAGCCCTTTTTGAAGCAACTTCATGCAATTTCCCAGTGCCAACTCCTCCCATAACCAGCGCTCCCAGCCTCTGCCTGCAGCCTCTTCCCTTTAATAGAAACTGGGGACATGGTCGGACTGATCAGGTGCCTCAAGGCACATTTATCACCACAACAATGGAATATATTCTTGTTGTTTGTCTAATTTTAAAATAATATTTACAGCAATCAAAAATATAAAGAATAAAATATTAAGTGCTTTTTCAATTACAGACACCGCATAGAGTCCACATTGTTTATTGCAACCTGCTCATTTCTGGTAGTGTACTCAGAACTTTTCTAAATGTATGAGACTTTTGAAAATGTTATTTTACGTTGAAAGGACAGTCTAGTCCTCCAAATGTTTTAGCGCATATAGGAGCCAATTTTGGATGGATTTCAATGCATTTTACTGCATGCAGATCAGTGCATGTATTCTTTAGTTATTGGAGTTAGAAAATGAGAATTCTGTCTCATGTTTGTCCACCGCCGGCTGTCTTTTACTGAAACTAGGAAGTCTAAAGCAAGAAGCTTACTTAAGCACAGTTCCTGCGCATGTTCTGTAGCGTTCCCTTTGAAATCAGGGCAAGTAATGGCAGCCGATCATGAGCGGTACTTGAACAACCCATTGACTTCAGTGGCAGTGTACTGTGTGCTGCTAATGGTTGCACTACACTGAATGCACAGGAAACGTACTTAAGTAACATAGTAACATAGTTCATAAGGTTGAAAAAAGACCAAAGTCCATCAAGTTCAACCTATATACATATTGTGTCCCTACTGTGTTGATCCAGAGGAAGGCAAAAAACCCTTATGAAGCAGATGCCAATTGCCCCATACCAGGGGGAAAATTCCTTCCCGACTCCAAATATGGCAATCAGAATAAATCCCTGGATCAACGTTCTGTCCCTATTAATCTAATATCCATAACTTGAAATATTATTGCTTTCAAGAAACACGTCCATGCTCCTTTTGAACTCTTTTATTGAGTTTACCATCACCACTTCCTCTGGCAGAGAGTTCCATAATCTCACCGCTCTTACTGTAAAGAACCCCCGTCTGTGCTGGTGTAGAAACCTTCTTTCCTCCAGCCGTAGAGGATGTCCCCTTGTTATAGATACAGTCCTGGGTATAAATAGGTCCTGGGAGTGATCTCTGTACTGTCCCCTTATATATTTATACATAGTTATTAAGTCCCCCCTAAGCCGTCTTTTTTCCAAACTAAATAACCCCAATTCTGATAATCTTTCTGGGTACTGTAGTCCTCCCATTCCCCTTATTACTCTGGTTGCCCGTCTTTGAACCCTCCTGCTTTCAGTACCGACAGCCTGGAGATAAAGAAGTCTAATGTCCCAACTCCAATGACTGAAGAATGCATCAATCGATTAGCCTGCAGTAAAATGCATAGAATTCCTTCACCCATGATCCGAAATTTCTTACCACTGATTGGTTGCTTTAGCTGTCAATCAGTGGCTGTAACGTACTTCCAATGAAATTAATGGGGGTATTCTTGTCACCGACTGACAGCTAAGAGTTTTAGCAACCTGTCAGTGGCAGAAAAGTGCTTCTATTTAATTCAATGGGAAGACTTTGCAGATGCGCAATGGAGTTTAAACAGACCCCTGCAAGCAACATTGGGCAGAGCGAGCGCTGGAGCTGACTGGAGGAGAGTATATCACATTCAAGAAGGCGCATTCAGCCGACACTACAGACCACATGGAAATTTAAAGGGACCACACACCTATCATATGCATTACATTTTGATACCCCCTTAGAACTTAAGACTATACTTTTGGGTCTTGCCACTAAGAAACTGTGTGGTCAATTAAGTGGATGGAGGATACATTGCAGTTTTTTTATGTTTTATTTTTTATTCAATTCAGTTTTTTTAATGTGTTCAGGGAATGGGGATCCGGGGTGAATTATTGAAGTTGGAATTCACTTGTGATTAACATGTGAGTTAAGAGTGATTTTTTTTTTTAGGCAACTCACGGGAGTTTGCTAGTGTCATTTATTTTACTATTAATATGACTTAACTACAAAACTCGTTAGGAAATCACAACAGGCAAAGTTAAAGTAAATTCTTCATGTTTTTTTCTCATTGACCATGAAATACAATAATGGATAGAGTCATAAAGGTTATCATTGACAAAAAAACTGGTTCTATCTCATTTGTTCCAATAAATGCATTATAGGTAACTCTGTCTGCATAGTTTTTAAAAAAAAACTATTTTCTCTATTAACCCGGTCATATACAGCAGGAATTAATGCCAGCACTTTATTCTAATCAACAAATGCCATCACAATTAAATAAATTGAAATGATTTACGTTGAAATCATAATTAAAAAATACTGCAGGGTATAGAAAATCTTTTAAACACTACTGAATCTTGTTGGACTTGTTTGATGATCCACCCTGCCCTATGTATAGGCTAGAGCTAGGATTTTCAAGTAGTGAATAATGTACACAAACACAGAAAGTTCTATAAATAATTGGTGCAAATACCAATGTTTATTTCCAAAGCATTGATGAACTTATATTACCTGTGTAAAAACGTGATCATTCATAAGAAAGGTATAATTATTATTGTAAAATGTCATAATTGTTTTGTAATTATGAATTTATCAGTAGTATACAGTATACAGTATATTTAATATACAGTATACTGTATATTAAATATACTGTATACTGTATACTACTGTATACAGTATATTTAATATACAGTATAGTTAATTTGTTTAATTAAAATCATTACTAATCTTACTACAGTAGCTGGTCATTAAAGGGAAAATGGACCTGTGAAATGAAAAAAAAAAATCTATAAACTGTGTTTAAAAAGATAAATGCAATGATATATTAATGATATATTTGCACTTTTATATAAAATTTTATCATAGTCTGAATACAACACTACTAAAAACCCGCCATAATACAGGATGGCACACCCGTATACAGTATTATTAGTCTTATTTGTTTATATATATATATATATTTTATTTTTTTTATTATTATTATTATTATTATTTATCTTGATAAAGGTAAGTGAGTGTCTACATATTAAGAACATATATTACATTTATGGATAAGGACCAGAAATATTTTATTGCTGAATCAGAAATGTATTTTGATTTATTTTGCAAGCATGACATTTAATACTTTTGTTACTGTACTTAATATTATTAAGAACATACCAGAAAATACAAATAATGTTGACATTAGTACAAAAAAGTACAATAAGTGCACAAATATGGAAGAAACACAAATATAAAAATAATTAAAAGAATAAATAAAAGAATAAAGTACCCATAACAATGTTCCATGTGGAATTACTGCAGCTTCTTTATCTTAAATGAACAATAAAAAAAACATATTTATGTTGATATCCGTGCAGACGGAAACATAAAGAAGGCCCAATAATGACAATATAAAGAACAAATACACTAACAAATACTTTTTGGAATGGCCATGTCTTATAATATCACAGTAGTTAATGTAACCTATGGAAAAGCACAGCTAAGTGGAATCTTCCAACTTGCCCTGCACTCTTTTGGTAGATAGGGTAGTTGTTTCTTCCTGTCAATGTCACGGTGGTGGGGCTGGTCAGAGTAAGGTGGGGGTGGAATAATGTTTTCTAAGAATGAGAAATAGGTTGATTGGCCTTTGTTGGTGGTCTGTGGCTCAGAACCTGGTGCGGTATGAGGAATCTCAGTATGCACCTTTCCTGGTTGGTTATGGTATTGGTGTAATTGTCTTGCTATACGTATGGGGAGAGGTATCATTGTCAGTCGTAATTTGTATAAGAAAGTGGTATATTGTATTACATGAGGTTGTAATTCTGACATTGACTTTAATTGTTACAACGTATTTAATTGTTCCACTTGTTTTCTCATACATATTAAAATGTGGCCGGTTGTTCGCCATCAGCTTGGTATCTGTGTGTTTTATTTCTGTTGGGGAATGGGTCACTAGGGCACTACTAACAGGGCCTACAGGGGAGGGGAGGGGGGGATATATAGTGGGTAAGGGGGGAGAGGATATATAATGGGTAAGGGGGGAGAGAATATATAATGGGTAAGGGGGGAGAGGATATATAATGGGTAAGGGGGGAGAGGATATATAATGGGTAAGGGGGGAGAGGATATATAATGGGTAAGGGGGGAGAGGATATATAGTGGGTAAGGGGGGAGAGGACATATAGTGGGTAAGGGGGAGAGGACATATTGTGGGTAAGGGGGGAGAGGACATATAGTGGGTAAGGGGGGAGAGGATATATAGTGGCTAGGGGGGAGAGGGTATATAGTGGGTGGGGGGATGTATAGTGGGTAGGGGGGGAGGGTATATTTGTTGATTTAACTTTACTTGTTCTTCATTTTAAATATTGTATTTATTCCCGTTTTGTTTCTTCACTTCAAAATAAGATATATGCAGTGTGCATAGGTATTTGTTCATAGTTTGTTTTTTTAACTATAGTCCGGCCCTCCAACGGTCTGAGGGACCGTGAACTGGCTCCCTGTTTAAAAAGTTTGAGGACCCCTGGTTTAGAGCACTGTCAAATACCCTTGATTTGACTAGCTTGAAAGCTAACTTGAAGAAAGCATAGGTTTATTGTCTGGTATGTATTTCTCAGCTGCTAGAAAGGGAATCAACTCAATACAGCTAATTTCTAGTAATTTATTCATCTGCCATTTCAATTACTACTAGACTTGGGAACCAGGGGGCTCTTCGTGTTCGTCTTCGTGCTCGTCTTCGGGGGAAAAAAAATATTCGTATTCCGCGAATATTCGCCTGTTCCTGTCTTCTCTTCGGGCGAATATTCGTGGACATTCTTCGTGTTCTGTTTTTCTTCGTTTTTTCCGGTTAAGGGGTTAATACGGGGTTAACGCAGCTCTGACGCCAGGAGTTTAAATGTACGTATGAGCAACTCTATTGGTCGTCAGCAGGGGGCTCGTCTGCCATTAACCAATGGCAGACGAGCCCCCTGCTGGCGACCAATAGGGTCGCTCGTACAGACTGTTAAACTCCTGGTGCCGTAACTTACCCTGCAGATCCCACTGGCCTCCCTGTTCTATCAGCTAAATGTCCGTACGAGCGACCAATAAAGTCGCTTGTACGGACATTTAACTGATAGAACAGGGAGACCAGTGGGATCTGCTGGGTAAGTTGCAGCATTGGGGTTAACTTTTTAACTTTTATTAGGGGTTAACTTTTTTTTTTAAAGGGTTAAGGGGCCGTGCGAGTGAGCCTATTGGTCGCTTGCACGGCCCTTTAACCTAGGCATTTCCGCTGACACAGCGGAAATCCATAGGTTCGCTGTCAGGGGTTACAACTTACAAAGGCCGTGCGAGTGAGCCTATTGGTCACCTGCAGGGTCTTCCTCTGGCATCAACAAATTGGTTGATGCCAGAGGATGCCAGAGGAGGTCCCTGTAGGCGACCAATAGGCTCACTCGCACTGCCCTGTAACCCGTGACGGCGAACCTGCGGATTTCCAGGGAACTGCCGCGATGCCGCGAAGACAAGGTAAGTTAAAAGGGGGGGGGAATGGTAGACGAAGACAAAGACGATCACGAAGATTTTCGTGGTGTGTGTCTTTGTCTTCGCCTACGTTTTACCGCCGCTGTCTTCTCTTCGGCGTGTCTTCGGAACGAACAAGAAAACGCACTCTTCGTGTTCGTTTTCATGTTCGCCCGAAGACGAATGCACAAGTCTAATTACTACTGTGATATCTCCTGTAGAAGATTTGATAACAGTAGATATGGAGTAAGAGGGTAAGTGAGTGTGATGAAGTGATTATGTATGTATATAGTGTGAGTGTGTATGTATAAGTGTGCATTCGTTAGCATGGATGTGTAAGCATGAGTGTGTATGTGTCTGTTAAAGGGAGTGTGTTTTAGTATGAGTGTGTATAAGTGTTAGCATAAGTGTGTATCTGTAAGTGTGCATTTGGTGCATGAACATGTACAGTGTCTGTTAGCATGAGTGTGTAGGTGTGTGTTAGTGTGACTGTGTTAAGTGATATTCGTATGAATGTGAATATGTATGTGCATGTGTATGTAAGAAAATGTATTCTTTCCATGCCTTCAGTCAGCTCCTAATTTTCAAGTGGGTCCCATTATAGCTAGCTCTAACTTATGTAAATGAGAGGGCTGAAAAAAACATAGCAAAACAGTGAACAAAAAGCATGTGTTAAAAAAGACATTTGTACAATTCTTTATTTTATTTGATCAATACAGCTTTGTTGAGTGCACATCCTTTCACACTGCCATTGTGTTTAGTGGAATGTAATCAGAGGCGTTCTGTACTAGGAACCTCAGCTGTCCACAGTCAATAAGACAATACAACTATACACAAATCACTGCTAACATGTAGGAATCTCCTACACAATAACCACATTGTACCACAACTTGAAGTCTTTACATAACTGTAGCAAATCGCTAATCTTGTCATTTCCATGAAATTTGCACAAATGCAATTTGATTTTTATCACAAATTAATATTCTAGTAAACTATCAATAAAGGTAGGAAATACAAATAATTACCGGTATTTTGTACAGGATCCTTGTCCAACATTTTATAATTGTTTATAAAGTAAAATATAATAATAATAATTTGTTATTGCAGCATTAAAGCAGGTTATTCTGTCTACTTAATTATCATATTAGCTGCTTTTAGCATAACTAACATTGATTTATTAAATCCATGGTTTGAGTAAGAGACTGCCTTACTTCTAGGAATCTAAACATTTGTAGCAAATGTGGCAAAACTATATTATGAAAGGATACTAAAAGAACACTCCCTTTTCTAATTTCTACCTCTTGCAAATTCATGGAAGGATTCAGTAGAATCCCGGCATGCATTTGCCTTCTTCCTCACTCCCCAGATTGTTGGTTGTAAGTAGACTTGGGCACCAGGGGGCTCTTCGTGTTCGTCTTCGTGCTCGTCTTCGGCAAAAAAAAAAACTTCGTATTCTGCGAATATTCGCCTGGTCCTGTCTTCTTTTCGGGCGAATATTCGCGGACATTCTTCGTGTTCGGGTTTTCTTCGTTTTCCCCGGTTAAGGGGTTAAAACGGGGTTAAAGCCGCTCTGGCGCCAGGAGTTTAAATGTCCGTATGAGCAACTCTATTGGTCGTCAGCAGGGGGCTCGTCTGCCATTGGTTGATGGCAGACGAGCCCCCTGCTGGCGACCAATAGGGTCGCTCGTACAGACTGTTAAACTCCTGGTGCCGTAATTGTCCGGCAGATCCCGCTGGTCTCCCTGTTCTATCATTTATTAACTGATAGAACAGGGAGACCAGTGGGATCTGCCGGGTAAGTTGCAGCATTGGGATTTTAAAAGTCGCTCGTACAGACTTTTAGGCTCCTGGTGCTGTAACTTACCCGGCACATCCCACTGGTCTCCCTGTTCTATCAGTTAAATGTCCGTACGAGCGACCAATAAAGTCGTTCGTACGGACATTTAACTGATAGAACAGGGAGACCAGTGGGATGTGCCGGGTAAGTTGCAGCATTGGGGTTTTAAAAGTCTGCACGAGCCACTCTGTTGGTCGCTCGTGCAGACTTTTAAAGCCCCAATGCTGCAACTTACCCGGCACATCCCACTGGTCTCCCTCCCTGTTCAATTAATTAAATGTCCGTACGAGCGAACAATAAAGTCGCTCGTATGGACATGTAACTAATGGAACAGGGAGGGAGACCAGTGGCATCGGCAGGGTAAGTTGCAGCATTGAGGTTTTAAAACCCCAATGCTGCAACTTGCCCTGCAGATGCCACTGGTCTTTAACTAATTGAACAGGGAGGGAGACCAGTGGCATCTGCAGGGTAAGTTGCAGCATTGGGGTTTTAAAACCCCAATGCTGCAACTTACCCTGCCGATGCCACTGGTCTCCCTCCCTGTTCAATTAGTTAGTCTGTGCCGGGTTAAATGTCCGTACGAGCGACCAATAAAGTCGCTCGTACGGACATTTAACTAATTGAACAAGGAGGGAGACCAGTGGCATCGGCAGGGTAAGTTGCAGCATTGGGGTTTTAAAACCCCAATGCTGCAACTTACCCGGCACATCCCACTGGTCTCCCTCCTTGTTCAATTAATTAAATGTCCGTACGAGCAAACAATAAAGTCGCTCGTACGGACATTTAACTAATTGAACAGGGAGGGAGATCAGTGGCATCGGCAGGGTAAGTTGCAGCATTGGGGTTTTAAAACCTCAATGCTGCAACTTACCCGGCAGATCCCACTGGTCTCCCTCCCTGTTCAATTAGTTAGGGGTTAACTTTGTTTTTTAAATGGTTAAGGGGCCATGCAAGTGAGCCTATTGGTCGCTTGCACGGCCCTTTAACCTATGGATTTCCGTTCCCGTTAACCCCTTCGATGCTGTGTTAGACAACGCAGCATCGAAGGGGTTAACGGGAGCGGAAATCCATAGGTTCGCTGTCAGGGGTTACAAAGACCGTGCGAGTGAGCGTATTGGTCACCTGCAGGGTCTTCCTCTGACATCAACCAGTTGGTTGATGCCAGAGGAGGTCCCTGTAGGCGACCAATAAGCTCATTCGCACTGCCCTGTAACCCCTGACGACGAACCTGCGGATTTCCACTTCCGGGAACTGCCGTGAAGCCGCGAAGACAAGGTAAGTTAGAAGGGGGGGTGAGAATGGTAGACGAAGACGAAGACAATCACGAAGATCTTCGTGGTGTGTGTCTTCGTCTTCGCCTACGTTTTACCGCCGCCGTCTTCTCTTCAGCGTGTCTTCGGAACGAACACGAAAACGCACTCTTCGTGTTCGTTTCCATGTTCGCCCGAAGACGAATGCACAAGTCTAGTTGTAAGTGATGTGTTTGGCAGAGAACATCTCCTGCTTCCCATTATGCACGTGAGCTATACCTTGCACACACTAGAGTTCTCGAAGGACTAAAGAAACCCCCTGCCCACGCACATGAAGAGAAGGCGTTCACATTCTGTGAGTGCTTTCTTGCTACTGATTGGCAAGCGGACAAAACTGGACAAAAACAGTACCATTGAGGTCACAGTGTGCTACAGCTTCTCCTATTGCATGGGATAGTATACTGTCTCTTTACTTAATTTCCTGTCCTGTATAAGCCTGTCATGACCAAACAAAATAAATCATTTAACAGAAGGAACAATAGTATAATAGAGAAAAGTAATCATGAAGATTTTAGGAACAGGAAATTAGGATTTCTTATCCAGTGGTACACTAAAACAGTGAGTTTCTGATATTTATTGTTTTATGTAATCCTACCCCATTATATAGGTTTAATAAGAATACTGAACTATAGATCAGTGGTTCTCAACTCATGGGTCGCGACCCAAAAGTGGGTCGCGACCCTGTCTTCAGTGGGTCGCCGAGGGTTAGGGCCGAGGGTCAGGGCCGAAAATTTCACTTTCCTGGGGCTGCCTTACACATTCTAGCGGCAATCCGCGAGCAGCAGGCTGTCAGGACCGCGGCCGCAACAATCAGGGCCGCCAGGCTTGATTGGTTTGAGGTCGCTGTCTGTTCCTAGTGGGAGCTGAATAAAGTTTTTCTCTGATTGCTCCTCCCCTCTTCCTGCTGCAGTCCGCGGACAGCCTTTCCACTCCCTCATCTTTTCTGAGGTTATTTTTGGGTCGCGACTTAATGACCAAAGACAAATGTGGGTCCTGAGGATACACGGGTTGAGAACCACTGCTATAGATGATAGGATTTGCAAAAGAAACAGATCTGCCTTAAAGCCCTGTGACCCAAGTTTTGCAAGTGAAAATCAGAAGATCTAAACACACTTTGTAGATGTAGTTGAGGTGAGATTACATTTTTCTACTTACCCACTTACTGCATATGTGCATTTGAAATGGTCAAACCCAGATAATTTTTCCGCCTGTACAAAAACATTGTATTATGTCCTAATGGTCATCTAGACCACCATTTTCTATAGTACTTAATGATATGTTCTATGATTGTGAAGGGGTTAAATCCTTAATTTGGAGTCATCTTACTTCAAATGAGTTGTTTTCACTATAAATTGTGATAGGTCAATGCCCACTAGTATATCCTCCATGCTTAGCCCTATATAATTCATAGTTATTTTTCTTGAATGTTACCTTTCTGTATAAACAATGCATCATGCAGGCTCATGCTTAGGTCATCTTTCAGGAGAATCTTGCCAGGGCTGGACCCTTATAATCCATAATCAAGTCAAGTAGTAAAAAGTACAATTGTCGTGCAAACTCCCATTTGAAGAGCCTATGATCTCTTACCCTCATTTAACTAAGCAACATATCCCCAAAACATTTTTAAAAAATAATCAAAAAATAGTTTATTGTACTGGTTCACATATTTCTGTCAATTACATTTTAAAATGGTGTTGACTTACATTAATATGAACTTTAATGCACACCTGTCTGCAAATTTTACTCACATCCTCACTTTATCTTAACTTAAATTCTGCATTGTTAAAAAAAATTACGCTTTATTTTTTGATTTACAAATCCTTTTACCCCCCCTCTACTCCCTTGTGTTTTGTGATCAAGCAGTGCTTATAAGTGAAATTGTGCTTTTTTAGCTATAATGTTTTGGATGCTTTCCAATAAAGCCTTTCTTCAATTGTTGAACTGCTCCAAATTATGTGAATATAAATGTACGTGCACGGAGAGAGAAATAAGACACACGACACACTCTGGGTCAGGTCCAAAATCACTCTGTTTAATTATGTTTATGTTATAGGTTATATAGTGTCCGGAACAAGGGACGTCAGGTTACGTAAAGCATATCAATTGGTTAATCCTGAAACTATGTGGAAATAGGCAGGAAACCGTTAGAAACAAAGGTTGGGTAATTTCCTGTAACTGAGTGCGAAATGTTAGCCGGATATCTCTGCGGTTAGTAAAACATAGATAAATTATCTGTTAGCTGATATTGAATATACTAATGTACTGCTACTTGCATCTCCCGCATCTCTGCGTGAGGTGGGACCCTTTATACTGGTCGAAGCCAGCTTATATTCATTAAAGCCATAAGCGTTTTTCTTGCTGGTATATATTCTGGTTCCATAACAATAAGAAGTGCTGTAAAAGGCGCTACTTCACTTATGCCTACAAAAAAGTAAAAGCAGGCATCATTGCCATAAGCAATGTTTAAACATAGTCAATGTCATTAGAGAAATGACAACTAAACTTTATATTTTATTGGAGCATGCGTCTGCACATACAGGGGCCACCTGGACTATTGAGGAAGGGGACATGACTGCTGGCATTTGCCTAATGGCTTGTCAGTGTTCTCCTTCCTCAATGTTGTAGGCTTAAAGGGGTTAAATGAAGGTGAAGAGGGAGAATTTGTCCCGCCTGCCCTCTCCCTGTATGGTCTAGTTTTAAAGGTCAGTTGTTTCCCTGATTGTGTTTCTCTCTGTTTAATTGTCACAGCAGCAGGGTTGCCCCCCCCCGACAGTGCTAGGAGTTTGCCCTATGTATCATACTAACCCCAGTAAATCACATTGCTGTACTTTAAAGTTAGTACAGAAACCTGAAACACAACATACCAACACCAGTAAGTCAAATTGTTGTATTTTAAAGTTATTACAGAAACCTGAAATACTACATATTAACTCTAGACACATAATTGAGCATTGTGAACCAGATTACTAAATGCCAAGCTTCAAATACATGAAATCGTATAAAAAGCAGTCAAACTATAGAACAGTCAAAGGTGAGAGTGAAATTGATACAAAGTATGTATGTAAACTTTCAGTCCTTGATGAGTATCTCGTCAGGGGACAAACAGAGTAGTGTGTTAAGTCTACAAAAAGTTTAAGCGTATAAGCAGTATATGATTAAACTCTTGCCTTAAGAGGGACGCTAATCCTGCTCCCTAGTTTGTGAAGTGTTCATGTCAAAGTATTCAAAATAAGTGCGGTGAACACGAAGCAAAGAGCCTTAAACGAACAAAAAAACTAAAAATGTGTGGCTGAAAAATGAGTGGATATAGTCCAAAAATGGAGAAGAAAAGGTGGACTCTTGCCTGGTATAGGGAGCTAAAATCCTGCTCCCTTATTATACCACTCACACAGTGTTAAGAGACATGCATTATAATGATTCCTATCTGGTATAAATTAAATAAAAAAGTTATTTGAGTGAAAACTAACTATGAAAAATCTATACATTGTGTTAGGTAAGATTGATGATTTGACCTGATGTTGATTTGTCTAAATGCATAGATTGATGTATAAATACATTGTCAGTTGATGTTTTGGGTAACTATTTCAAATATTTCTGATGTGTTCACTAATTTAACGCAAAGGGGACAGGAAGTACGGCCCACATATTGTAGGCCACAAGGACAGGATAATAAATATATCACATTTTTGGTTTTGCACGTGATTAGATGTTTTATTTTGTAGTGTATATTAGTGATTGAAGACGTAAGAGTAGTAATTTTGTTACCTGTGGATCTTAGTGTTCTACTAAGTAGGCAATTTTTGCAATAGTAGAAAGCCTGATTATAGTTAATCATATATTTTTTAACCATTAGTGAACTTTTGCTTCACTGTACTAGAAAAATTAGCACATTTAACATCAAACATATAGATTTCTCACTTTAACAGCAGTTGACAACACAAGGGTTAATCAACCATGACAGGTAAATGAACACATACTCGCCATACATCCCACATTAAGTACTCATGTCTCTCCTTTATTATTTCCCTGTGCCTAATTGTTCTTACAAGCTTGCAGTTTATTAGAAGGTTAAAGTGAGACAGAAGGTGAGAGACTGTAGTGAAGATGACTTGGGAAAATCAGTAGCCTTTTTTCTGTCTGTGTTTTTGCCCAATCATCTCATAGAGCATTTGTGAGGTCAGGCACTGATGTTGGATGAGAAGGCCTGACTCACAATCTCTGTTCCGGTTCATTCTAAAAGGGTTCGATGGGGTTGAGGTCGGGGCTCTGTGCGGGCCAGTCAAGTTCTTCCACACAAAACTCATCCAATCATGTCTTTATGGACCTTGCTTTTTTGCTTTTTTGGGGCACAGTCATACTGGAATAGAAAATGGACTTCCCCAAACTGTTCCCTCAAAGTTGGAATCATAGCATTGTCCAAAATGTCTTTCTGAAGCATTAAGACTTCACTGAAAGTAAGGGGCCTAGTCCAACCTCTCAAAAACAGCCCAATACCATTATCTCTCCCCCTTTACAGTTGGCACAATGCAGTCTGTCTGGTAACATTCAACTGGGATCTGCCAAACCCAGACTCTCCAATCAGACTACCAAGCATGAAGCGTGATTTACAGAACACGTTTCCACTGCTCCAGAGTCCAGTGGCGGGGTGCTTTACTCAATACGCTTGGCATTGTACTTGGTGATGTGAGGCTTGCATGCAGCTGCTCGGTCACGGAAACCAACTCCATGTAGCTCCTGCCGAACAGTTTTTGTGTTGATATTGATGCCAGTGGAATAGCACACAAAGGAAGCCTGGTCACCCAAGAGGGAAATGTTTCCCCTAATTTTTGCTGAGGGTACTGCCGCCCCCTAGACCTAGATGGCCTAGACCAGTATATTTCTCTCACTACTCACAAAAAGTATGACCTGACAGGAAGCACTGGAATATGACATCCTAGTTATATGCATCATCCAATAGCATACAAAAAAGTGTTAAGGGATAACTGTGCAGACCAAGGGTATGCAACGTCAACAAACATAAGGCACTAGAGTCTATGGTAAGTGTTTTTTTTCAGGGAGTTATAAAGCATTGAGTTGGATATTCTCCACAAAGCCTGATGTTGCCATCATATTGCCCTTCATCCTATGATCTCACCACCCCTCCTGTATCTCCAACCCAACAGACCCACAGACACAATGTTAATACATCTCTGCTCTGAAAATACATCATTAAAACCATAAAATGTGTGCAGGGTTTGGAAGCTCTCACCAATTTTATTCCTGACACTACTAAAGCCTGAATCTAATGTATATTTTACAACTAGGAGATACTTTCAGTTATTATAGATGGAAAATATGCTACTCTGTGTATGGTTTTTGGAAGTAAGAGGTCTGTCTGATAAGGCTTTTTGAAGACCATTTTTGGAGCATTTAGTGAAATGTCAAAAAGTGCCAGTTGTTGCCTATACCTGTTATCAGCAGAGGCGCAGCCTTTGGTAGACTTATAGAGAAAGGTCTATACTATTCATTGGTTGCTAATATGAGCACATATTGTATAAGGTGACGTAAATGTGAAATCACATTATCTGATGCTAATTAAATGAATAATAAAAAATATGTATCCTGTATATTTTTATAATGCCTAATATTTTACATTAAAAAATTGCTATACCTATGAAATATTTATTCACCAAATAGAATCAATTATATAGTAAATTATTACAAATGAATACAATATTCAGACATTATTCTATACTATGTGGAAAAAAACCTATGTATATAGATGTAGGAACCTATCATGATTGTAATAAACTTTATTTAGATTTATTGATCATATTAAATAAATCAGATATAAAATTCATCATAATTAGAAAATCAGTTGTAAAATATATACCGCGGTATTAATTCACTGACCCTTGATGATGATTATATCCCTGCTTGAAAACAAATCAATTCATATTTGCTGTGCTCAAGCAGGGATGTCCAAATGATGTAAGCTGTTTGCAGCCCTCAATGCATTGTATGTTGTACTGGAAGTTTCTGATTCTAATCAAAATGCACCCAAGATATATTGGCAAAAAGACAGCAAAAATATTATTTTCCATAAGTGATAGAAATGAATTTACTATTTTAGGAATTACCTTAGTTGTTATAAAGAAAAGGAAATGTATAGATCAATGAATTAATCACCCGCCTTTCTATTAATGGCTGTTGCTCAGGTGACAGCGTGGGAATATGCATATGTGGACAAAAAGCAACATATTAAATTAGCTACCTGAGCTAGTTATTAATTGTTAATTGTATCCTGAACCCTAAACCAGATCCCTTAAATTCAAAACACTATTATTAACAACAGATGCAAGTTCTATAGATCCTTGTGCATACAGACATTGCTAGTTATGTGCTAGGTTTAATATTTCATTGGTTGTTTGTACAGACTATACCTTCATTTGCCATACATGTTTCAATAATTGGATTATCAAAGAAATGTAATAAATAAACAAGAACACAACCAATTTGAACATTTAATTTCATCAGTATAATCCACATTTACAGTATGTTTTATGAGGTACAGAATAAAAAAAGGAAAAAAGTCAAAAGGTTCGGCACATGATTACCAGATCAAATTGACATAAACAGGAGTGAAAGCAACTCTTGTCATACTAAGTTCCTACACTACCACCGTCCCCCCAATCGAGCCAGCCATATCACTAGAAATAGAAGAAGAGTTAAAAGGTCAGGTACAGGGTGAAGAAGAAGAAGAGAAAGGAAGAGGAGAAGATATATATATATATATATATATATATATATATATACCAGCCAAAGGAAAGTAGCCTCAAACAGTGGAAAACCCCCTCTTCCGCTGGCTCGATATTCAGGCACGCAAACCTCTAGGAGGCGTGGAAGGCGATTACCAAATGACAGTCCTACCAAAAGAGCGATTAAAGAAGAAAAACTTAAAAATAAACATGAGAGCCCATATGACCCTGTGGTACCAAGCATAAACATAATGTTCCCAATCCCAACTCCCCAGCAACCTGCAAAGTTACCCACATCACCCAACATGACGTTGAACAACCTCGCTAAGTGTCATCTCCCATATACCTCAACCTTGTTAATCGGATAACCACCCAGCACTATGAGATCGCCCTGCTTAATTTAGGAGAATACTACCTCTATGTGCCATCATTGCTCATAAAATAAAAGGTGCACCCGAGCCCACTGGGGGCATAAGGCTTGTTTGAACCTGTTCTAGATCTGCCGGGGAGTTCCCAGGGAGGCCCAGCACCTGATTGAACAGGCCCCTCAGTACAGAAGTCTTCCTCCTAGAGTGCTTGCCTCACCTCTGTCACCAAGTTGCTGAAGTCGTCCTTAGTTGGCAGTAGGCAAATCAATGACAAAATATCCAAGTGTCCTCTCAGACTTCTCAAGAGTTTGAGAGTGCTGCCTACCACCAGAGTCCCTGGAGCCCCAGGGGGTTCTCTCTGATGGCCCATAGCTCCGTGAGGCTGCGTGCTTTTAATAAGCAAAAATTTGATAATAAAAAAATATGCTGATTTTGATAACAATTTTACTAGTGAGTCAGCTGCGTTTTCCTATTCTGTTAAGTGGTTGCCTCAACAGGTCAGGCAGATATTAAGAGGTACATCAGTCAACAACCTTGTTACTTCATTAATGATACATAGACTTACTCTGAAGCAGACAGGTTCATCAGAAAACAGATCAAGAATCTTGTCCTACACCACATATAACCTCAGTGACTTTTTATGTACTAGGATTACCACCATGCTTATATTTGAAGGACAAGTACATATGTAGTGAAAATAGTGAAAATAAGGCCAAAGGTATATAACAATAACATTCCTGTGTTTTATTTTTACACACGTTAGCCATTTAATTCATTGTAATACTCAAAGTTCAGTTTCCTGTTATTTCCTGGATGGGCCCTGTATATTCCACCATGTCAATTTCAAGGTTGAGGTTTGCTACATAGGGCTGCATGGTGTACTTCTTTAACATGGGTCTCTGGGTGAAGAAGGGCCCAGACCATAAGTTAATGCTTTGCTACAGGGACCTCATTATGAGGGGTTCTAGAATGATGTCAGCGGTGATGGGCACACAAACACACTTACAAGCGGTGCTTAATTTTATTCAAAATGTGCACCTTACACTTACAGTAGTTATCCCATAATATAATCACACATAACTGAATGACAATTTCATACAGATGAAACAACATGTTCTTAGACATCAACATTTATATCCAAGAGGATACATATAGAAACATAGGTGCTCTTATTATAGCAAGGTTGCCTATATTTATAAGATAAGGTCTGGATGCTTTTCTGGTTAAGCATAACATAAAGGGCTACAACTGCAAAGACAGTTGTATTAGAACTTTGATCCAGGGAGTAATCTGATTACCACTGTGGGAAAAAGAAGGATTTTTTCCCCTGTTGTGGCATAATTGGTAATTGCCCCAAGTAGGGTTTTTTTGCCTTCTTTTGGATCAACTTTAGAACTAGGTATGTGTGAAAGGTTGAACTTGATGGACTGAAGTCTTTTTTCAACCTACTATACTATGCCCCCTAAGGAGTTTACATTTAACTTCCCATCTCAAGTTGAATGGGCTGTAGGGGGGGGTGGGTATATACCTTTAGTTACTTCTGCCCCAAATGCCTGAAGTGGGGGTTAATCTTCACCCTAGACAACAGGGTTTTTTCTTCTTCCAATTAATTGTATTGCAGTGACAGTGATTTTGGAAGTTTCAGGCAAGGACATGCAAGTTCTCATTGAAGTCACGGACCCTTGCAAACTACTCACAAGCCCATTTTTAGGGCATGCAACTTCAGTCGAGATGGGTCAGTTACATTAACCCTCAAATAAACTGACCCCTGTCCTTAATGTTGTCACGTTCTGCCCAGGCTGAGGAGCTGCGTATCTGTCTTGTTTCAGTTTCCCTGTTTTTGCTTCGATCCATTCCTGGATTTCCTTTTGCTTTGTTCTGATCTTCCATTCCTTGCTTCTGCTTCAGCTCTTTGCTTCAGCTCTGTTTCCTTTATAAGGTGTGCCCCACCTATGTGTTCTGTTTGTCTCAGTCTTCAGTCTAAGGGATGTCTCAGTGCTATGTGTTTGGTTTACATGTTTGTTTGGTTTGTTTCGTACCACTGTCAGCAGGGATTAGCGTTAGGACCCACCGTCATTGGAGTACTTTGGCGTAGTGGTGGGCTAAGCATACTATGGCCATATGATGTGACGGAATCTCCAATTGTTATCATATAGTTCTTGGCTAGTTCTTGTATTCATGTTTGTTTGTCTCTTATGTACCTTTCCCTTCTTCCTTGTATTATCTGAGGATTCTGGTTCCTCTCTCCTCTCCCTATGTTCTAGTTTATATGGCCTATCCTTGCTTAAAGGAGAAGTGTCCGAGGATTCCGGCTCCTCACTCCTTCCCCTGTGTTCCTTGCCTTGTTCCCTGTCCTTTGTTGTGCCCTGTATCGTGTATATCTTGTCTAGTAATGTTTATTCCTTGTCTGGTTCACTGTAGTGCCCGGTAACATGTATATCTTGCCTATTATGTTTCTTGCCTGGTCTCCCTATCCCTTGCTTGTTATGTTTCTTCTATAACCTCTGCTTAGCTTCCACACTCCCAGCCTGCAGCATCCTGCACATGAGTCTTGTGTAATGTCTCATGCCTGTTCCAGGGAGCCTGCAGGATTTCACTTTCTACTGGACTACATCCGCTGCCATATCAGGGCGCTGGTGTTTGGCTGCACTACCCTAGGTGCTCACCTGGGTGAGTGTGGTCACCCTGCAACCAGGCCCTGTCTAAACTCCACTACTGCAATGTGACTCCTGCATACAATCATCGGGCGCGCTGGGTCCTTTCAGTCATCTGTTTGGACCCAGTCCATGACAAATGTATAGAGGGAAGTGTCTGCTTTACATTATGTATGAGACCATCAGTGTATGTATGATGGTTTATTACACTTCATTTTCATTTGCATTTTTACTGGTAAGTTGTTTTGATTGATTGTGTAAGAATCTTATAATACATGTTCTTTTATTTTTTCATTGTTAAGCTTCTAATATCATAATTTTTGTTAGTTCTTTTACAGTTTTTCCTACATTGGTAAATGTAATATTTTCATGCATACAAATACCATTAGTTTATGTACTCAACAGACAACTGTTCACACATAAAAAATCAGTGTATTTTTACACCGTGTTAGATATGGTCTTACTGTCAACTGTTATCTCCAGTAACAGGATCTTGTATTGCTTTCAACATATTGTATGAAATATTTATAAGCAAGGCACTCTAGTTAATGAAAAGGTCTTGTTACAGAGGTCTCATCATTTATAGATTCTTATTTGTTTCTCAAAACTGTTGGTCCCATTAGTGTCTTATAGTCAATATGCCTAACTTTAAGAAACAGCATTAAACACAGCATTAGTTTGCTAAGTTAAGTCACCTGGGTAAGCTGGGTAACTCAACATACATCAACTTCAGAACAGGGATATGGGGAGGCTAAATAAAATTGAAATAAAATGAAGAGATGTGGAGCCCACAATGTCTCTGCTAATCCTTCTTTTAAACCACCCTCAATTTAACTGGGCATGGGATAGGTAATACATTGGGTAAGCTCCACACCTCCACTAGGGCAAAGTGTTACCTCTGACCTCACATAACTCGACCAAATCTCACAAATTTTTACCTTACACATCCTTGCATTACCCATAAACCACTTATTTTATTATTGAATATACAAATTGTTTTGTTAAATTTAGTATGTATGTGCATGCAACTTAAGTTGTCACACCAAATTTAACCTTAGAAAATAAAAAATAATGTGAGATTTTATAATGCTCACTTTAAAATCAGCTGTGATTAGACTTTGGCTGGAAGAGGTATAGACAAATGGATATCTACTTACATGTCTGGTGGTCTTGTCAAATTCTCCAACCGCTTTGGGAGCAGGTCAGGGTCAAGTTTGCACAAGTGATAGGTAAAAATACACAAAATGATGCTTGGGTGATTTATTAGCTAGATCCCTCCACAATCTAATTCAGAAAAAGTGTGCTTGGGGTGAGATAAACTATTGCTGTATTTTGGTTTAAGATCAGATATCTCACTAGTCACTCTGATCCTAGATAAAATTAATGAGAACTTACTAATGTATAAACTAACATCACTAATCCATAAAAGGCCCCAATTCTGGGGCTTCTGAGCTCCACTCCTGCCTTGGGTAACCTTTACAGCATGCCACAACTACTAGAATAGCTACTTGAATAGTAGCACCTTTGGAAGTGTTAATCCGGAACATAATGGGGAGAGTGGCAGAGCCTTTAAATAGAGCTGTGTAGGACGTGTTTTTTTAACATAGATTTTTCTTTTTTTTTTTTTTGTACTTAATAATTCCATAATATTCAAAATGTTCAAGTTGATTCCTTGAAATCTTTAAAGAGTAGAAGCAGATACAAGTGGATATACCAAATTAAAATATAGAGATTTGTTGCAGGCTGACATAACAGTCTGCTTAGAAAAGTCTCAAGGTCGTTTTGATGTTTTATTAACCTTTTTAACATGTCTTAAGGAGGAGTCTGTACTTTATACTGTACTTTATTTTGGAAAATTAAAAATAAATCAGCTGTTTATGTGTACAGTACATGGTTCAAAACAGACCTACCCACTTAAATTACAGGTAATCTGTCTGTGACAAATGATGTTTTTTGCTGTTGTCAAAACATTACATTTGTTCTATCACTCACCACTCATATTGTGAGTCTCATGTCTCCCCTCTGTCAGCTTGAACCAGCCTTGCTGGCTGTGACCAGATAGAGACAGTTACACTGATAATATCTGGAGTGATTAATCATGCTTCACCATCTGAAAGTCTGATGGATGAATCTCCATTTGGCTGATGCCAGGAGAACACTACCTACTGGAAATCATAGTGCCTTCTGTAAAGTTTGTGTTTCAGGGTTTGTGCTATGCCCCCTAGTTCAAGCAAAGGATAATATATTCATCACCACTTTGTTCCTGTGCACAAGGCAAGCTCCATAAAGGCATGGTTTGACAAACTTGATGTGGAGGATCTCAAGTGGCCTACACAAAGCTATGGCCTTAATCCCATTAACACCTTTGGGATGAATTGGAACTCCCATTGTGAGCCAGGCCTCCTTCTCCAACATCAATGCTCTTTGGCTGAATGGGCATACATACATTCCAAAATCTTGTTGAAAGTCTTCTCAGAAGAGTGGAGGATGTTATAGCTGCGCAGTAGGGGGCAACTCCTTATTAATGCACATGGTTTAAGAAATGGGATGTCCAGCATGCTCAAATACGTGTGATGGTCAGGTGTCTAAAATGACTTGTGTAACTGTAATGGTTGCCTCTCTGAATGCTGATCACTTGTGAAAGGCAGATGCCTCTAGGGAGGAAAGTTGTGAATCCAGGTCTGCCAACTCTTCTTTGAGAGAAGTTACCTCCTCACTTAGGGCCCTTCTTTTTTTTTTTCCTTTTTTTTTTTTTTCCTTTATTACATAAAACAAAAACAGGACATATAAATGGTTGTTGATTTAACATATATGTCATACTTATTACATTCTTTAAGAGAGAGTGCAGGTCCGGCTAGTAGAAGTTTTTAGAGAGAGTTTTTAGAGAGAGATCAGGAATTATATTTCATTTGAATGTTCAGGGGTATCTCAAAGGATTTTGATTATAACATTAGATATATCTTTCCACATTTTTTTTACTTTCGTTGATGAGTTTAGGATCCAACTAACTTTTTCTTCCATTATTATTTGGTGTTTCACCTGTGAAGCTAATAAGGCTCTAGACAGGTCTACATCTTGTTTCCAATATTTAGCAATTATTTTTTTAACTGCTAAAAAACATTGTATCGTAAACGTTTTCTGGGTTGCGGTAAGAGGAGGCCAACTTTGATGTATCAATGCTGTTGTTGGTTCTCTTTTGATTATAATATTCATAGTGTATTTTAAAAAATCAAAAGCTATGTCCCAAAAATTTCTAATTTTTTTACAATGCCACCACATATGCAGATAGTTTCCTTCTTCCTTTCTGCATCTCCAGCAAATACTAGAGTGTTGAGGATATATATGGGATAGTCTTTTAGGAGTTAGATACCAGTTATTACAAAGCTTAAACAAAATTCAAATAAAGACAAATCTCTTACAGCCTTGGAAAATTTTTTGAAAGCTTTATACCAATCCTCTGGATTAATCTGGATTTTTAGTAGGTTTTCCCATTTTTTTTGTAGTTTTATATTTTTTTATCGGATACTTTTCTGATTGAAGGGCATCTAGGAATCTTGAAGCACCTTTTTTAATTTTCTTTTGCTCTAATATCTGAATCGCTTTAATATTTGCTGATTCATTGTCTAAGATACAATGGTTTTTTAAGAAATTTTTAACCCTTAAATATTTAAATGTATCGTCGTTTGATAAATTAAATTCAGATTTTAATTGCTCAAAGGGTTTCACACTTGTCTTAAGTACCAGATCTCCAATATAGTTAATTCTTCTTTTTTTCCACTCCGAAATAGTTAGGTCGGCCATACAATGTTCTAAAATTTTAATATCGACATGTCTGGTTAATTTATTCCAAAGACCTAATTTCGATTTTAGTTTTGTCCAGCTAGGTATTAGTTGGTTCAAAATCATATTATCGCTGGTTATAGATATTTTTTTTTGTTTGCTTTCTTTTTGTATCCCCCAGACAATATAATTTAAGTCTCCTTTAGTGCAAGATTCTTCTTCGATTTTATACCAAGTTTCTTGGTTGGCATCATCAAGCTGCATCCTAAGAATATGAAGGAGAACATATGTTTGCTGGTGTATTTTAAGAATTGGAGCTCCTGTACCTGCCTGCGAGATCTTCTTCGCCATTATATCCATACTGATCCTAGGGATTTTCCCTTTCCAAATAAAATTATTAAAACTAGATTGAACCATATCTAACCAGCTGCTTGGAATTATTAAAGGAATTAATCTAAATAGGTATGTCCATTTTGGTAGAAGGTAAGATTTTAAAACATTAATCCTTCCCCACCAAGAGAGGCCAACCTGACTCCACTCTTTTAAAATTTTATTAGTGAATTTTATTAGTTTTAATACATTAACTTCCATGATCCTATCTATATTCTTGGGGATCTTTATACCTAAATAGGTTATTTCTTTTTCAGAATCGTTAAATTGGTATTCTTTTTTAATTGAATTTTTTATTAATATATCTATATTTCTATATTGTATCATAGATTTGTAAGAGTTTAGCTTATAGTTAGAGACTTTGCTATATTTTGTTAATTCAAGCATTAATCTCTTTAAAGATGTTAAAGGATCTGTTAAAGTTAGAATAACGTCATCAGCATATAGAGAAATTTTTGCTTCTTGATCTTTAATGGGATAGCCTTTAATCTCTCTATTGTTATATTAATTGCCAGAGGTTCTATCGATAAAATGTATAGTAATGGTGACAAGGGGCATCCTTGTCTTGTACCATTTTTTAAGTAGAAATACTCAGAACAGATATCTGAACCCACTATCCTCGCAGAAGGATTTGTATATAACATTTTTATGGCATTCGATATCCAGCCTGTGATCCCAAAGGTTCTTGCTGTTTGTTCCATATAGCTCCAGCTTACCCTGTCAAACGCCTTTTCGGCATCGAGAGACAGGGTAATAAGAGGTACGTTTTTTTTATTGGATCCATCTATTATGTCTATAAGACGTCTTGTATTATTTCCAATATCTCTATATGGAACAAAACCAACCTGGTCACGACTGATTATGGTTGGTAATATTTTCTGGAGTCTATTAGCCAAGATTGAAGAGTAAAGTTTAATGTCTACATTGATCAATGAAATGGGATGGTAGTTACCAATATCTGTGGGTGATTTGTCTTGTTTTAAAATAGGCAATATATTGGCAAATAACATCTCATCAGGGCACTTCCCTTCTATAGCCATTTGGTTAAATGTTTTTGTTAAATGAATGGCTAGTTCAGACTTAAATGTTTTGTAGAAAAAATTTCCGAAGCCATCAGGCCCTGGAGTTTTATATTTTACCAGATGATTGATTACTTTAGTTACCTCATCCTTTGATATAGGTTTATTTAACAATTCCCTTTGTGAGGCTGTTATTTGAGGGATGTCGGTATTATTCAAATAGGATATAATGTCATTTTCTGAAATGGATGTTGGTAAGTTATACAAATCATGGTAAAATATCTTAAATCTATCCGCTATGCCGTCTGGAGTTAAATAGGTCACGCCATGGTCTATAATTTTTGTTATTTTATTCTTAGCGCTGATCTTTTTCAGTCTATTAGACATAAATTTATCTGTTCTGTTGTTTCTATAATATAATTTGACTTTCAATTTCTCCATATTTTTAATTACTTTGTCCATCTCTATTTGATTAATATTCTCCTGTAACATTTTGATTTCTTCTGATTTACTTTTAGTAGGGTTTTCCTTGTTAACTTAGGGCCCTTCTGACCTCCCCTACTAGGCTGCTAAAATCCTTTTTCATTATTAGCTGATCACATGTGAAAGGCAGAGGCTGACTGTGAACCCTTAGGGGGAGGCTGCATTCTATACATTTGATGCAGCACTGGTGGGAGAATCCGCCATGTTAGATCGATCTGGCTGCAAGGTAAGGGCAGCCGGGGTAGTGAACTAACCTGAAATGTTTGTAGTTGCATGTTCTAATGGGGTCCAGGGGTCCCGCACGCACTAACAATCTTTTTATTTTGGTCCATGTGTGCACACAAGCAGGGAAAGGCCCCTTTGTTTATTAAGTGTCCATTCTTCAGCTAGGCAAGCAATGCCCCTTATATATTTTTATATATTAATTGTCCTAAGAAAATAATTTTGTGGGTACTAAAAACAAATGAAATTATGTTTGAGCAAAACAAAAGAAAGTTTTGTTCCATAAGTGTAAACAAAAATGTGAATCAGTCTAGATTCTTAAGGGGAGGTAGTGGGTGAAAAACGCTGATGGAAGCCAGGCAGATGTGTTGCAGGACTAGAGTGAAAGAAGGAGCAGAGCAATACTAGGTTGAGAAGCAGTTAGGCCTTGTAAGGGTACCCTGGGGTAGAGGGAAGAACAAGTAGAAGAGGCCAAGAGCCTGACAAATGGAAGGAGTGTGAAGTTAGGGAGGAGAAGGCAATTAGATTGGTAAAGGGGCAGAAATACGTAACGGAAGAAGGGAGGACAGAAGGGAGTTGCATCTCAATCCTTGCCACCATTAAATTGTAAAAAATTATGAGCAGTTAGCGCAACCCTTTTTTGTACATATACAAAGTATCTGAAACATTTTTGAGAGAGTGCTCAATGAAAAGAAAAATAATGGCTCAATGAAAGAAAAAGGATGTGACAAGTAATACTCGCAGCAGGCAGAGCATTATCAAACAGAAGGTCCCAATTTAATCTCACAAATTCATCCTGCAACCAGGCAAATGCTGAACATGTTTCGCACATAGTGCTTTGTCAAAAGCCACCAGAAGTCTTGGTGCCCAGTACAGACTTAAAGCCTGGGCCATGATGCCCCTCCCATTACCCCATCTTATGAGAGCAAGAGCTATCTTAAGGTTAGTGGCTTCTTTGAATAACAAGCATACATACTAACATGCAGACTTACTCTAACACTGTACACTTATATAGAAATATTCTTTCTGTTGCTTCTCCTCTCCATCCCCCAGGTGCCACTAACCCTAGACTCACCCCTGACATGTCACACCATATGCTGACACAGACATTCTTGATACCACCATACACCAACACCCATCTGTGACAGGGCCAGGCTAGCTGGCTCAGGTGTCATATGAAGTTTAGCCGGGTCACGGAGCACTTTTGTGTCCGGTTCCGTATACCGTGACCCGGTAATATATTATATTGTGTTTATTGTGTAACCGGCCCAGAGACTGATGTGGATTCAGCCCCAGCCTTCAAAGAGACGATCCTATAATCTGGCTGGGGCTCTTAATCAGCCAGCACAGCCCTGTCTGCCCAGACGGCACCCGCACTACAGGGGGGATAACACAGGTGGGGGAACCCATTGTATTCTGTAATCCCCTCACCTGATACATCCCCTGTATACTGATGGGATTTGTGATGGGATGTGGCTGATGGGATTGGGGGTTGGGTTCGGTACACATTGCATTGAGATTGTATAAAGTTCTGTGTGTTTGTAATAAAGAGAGTTCTTCTTTGTTTACTACGAATGGTGGTCTGGATGATCCGTGGATAGCTGAGTGCTATCCGTATGAGGGACTGACTGGTGATTCCTCAGCCCTCAAACAGGGGTACCCAGCCTTGGGTACGGTGACCCTGTAACACCATCCACACACAAATGTTAACACAGATTCATGCTAACACCATACACTATCATAAACTTACACACTCTAACATCATATAGTAACAGAGACACGCAAACATCATATGCTCAAAAACACTAAACTATTAGCATATGCGTTTTTCAGATGTCAACATTTTTTGCACAGTACTGTATAAATACATACACTAAAACAAGTGTATAATACATATATAATCTGACGATAATACTACAGTAAACATACACACTATACCTGCACACAGTGACTCTAGAACTATACATATACACATACACAGTGACTCTAACACTACAGTACACATATACACACTACCCATCTCCCTCGTATGTAGGCATCTGTGTGGTTGAAAATGATAAGTCTATGTGGCTGGCAGTAATGCTTGTTTGGTGCCCATTTTGTGTTAGCTGATAGTTGTACATATGCTTGAGTGTGCATCATTGTGGCTGAGTGTGCTCAAAGTGTCAATATTTATGTGTTCTGTCGATGCCATACTAGGCTTTAGGGGCTGCTTAATTCCTAAACTGGGTTGAATGCCCTTTCATTACAGTTGGGTTGCATGGGCCCTGTACCCCACAAAAAGATACAAACAAACAACAGTATTCAAACCCAAAAGTGGTCGAAACAATCTTCCCCAAAAGCAATATTGTGGCCTAGTTACTGTTAGCATGAACATCCCGCCAAATAAAAAAAAAACAGCAGACCTTAATTTTTAAGACCCTATATGAGTTTCCTGAAACACTTATTAATACTACAACCTGTCATGTTGCCAGACAAAGCAATTCTTGAGGTAGCAAACCTCCCCAAAAATAAAAACAAACTTGTTTGCATCTGATTCGGTCTGCTTGTGATTTATCAATTTTTAAAAAATGCTTCTTTGTAGCTATTAATGATATCACTTTAATTGTTACAAGAGTCTGACTTATGAGCATCAGTAGGCCTGGTGCTGATGAGTGCCCCCCTCCCCAGTAGGCTACCGCACTCATGTCTCACTGAGAGAAAATATGGCCTTTTAGCTTTATAATGCATATTAATACAGGGTTAATTTGGCAATAATGAAAAAAGCAGTGGAAAACTTTTATATGTCATTCTTTCAATACTAAATTACTTAAACAGTAAAACAAAGTCAGTCCACAAACCATTTGAAACAAGTGTTGCCAAATAAAACGGCACAAGGCTGGAGGACACTGTGGGTACAAGCTGGATTTAAACTGGCGCACACTGGAGGCAGGGCCGGATTAAGACACCCAAACACACACACCAGGACAGCCTCTGCCACACCGACCCCCCAAACACACACAAACCAGGATAGGCTCTGCCACACGGACCCCCAAACACACACACCAGGACAGGTTCTGTCATACCGACACCCAAACACAGACACACCAGAACAGGCTCTGCTACACAGACACCCAAACACATACACCAGGACAGGTTGTACATATGCTTGAGTGTGCATCATTGTGGCTGAGTGTGCTCAAAGTGTCAATATTTATGTGTTCTGTCGATGCCATACTAGGCTTTAGGGGCTGCTTAATTCCTAAACTGGGTTGAATGCCCTTTCATTACAGTTGGGTTGCATGGGCCCTGTACCCCACAAAAAGAAGGAGATAGATAAGAAGGGCAGACAATGACAGTAAAACAGAAAGAAATTAACACACCTGCCGGCTGCACCCTGCCCCCTCTTGCTTCTCATGGTTATATGGAAGTTCTCCTTTGTACACATGATTCTATAGATCTGTAATGCCTTGGCCACATCTATAACAACTATATACTATCATATAGTTCAGAAGGCAGAATCAGGAGCAAAGCCATCTAGGGTATATGGAAAGTGCTGTTCAGGACATAGTGGACACTGTAATGTAAACAGTGACGTGGGAAAGTAGTACTTTTATAGCCAGGCAGGACAAGGCTGTTGCACAACAAACATGGTTTAACTTATCGTTTCACAGATAAACAATGTCTCTAGGTTGCTTAAGAGATGTAATAAAATATACACTTCACAATTAAACAATGTCTCTTTGATGAAAAGAAAAGGAGGATACAGCACTGTTATTGCTAGTATATATATATATATATATATATATATATATATATAATAAGTGTAATAAATGTGTATCAAGTGAATATAATGTGTATTAAGTGAAGAGAAAAGGGGAGACCCCCCTATTTTTCAAAAACAGATCTATTAATAGAGAAATCAAGTGATAATTATCGTATCATTGTCGGTAGAAATAGTGTGAAAGAAATAAATAATATTCAATGTTTGAGTGCTTGTGAACAGAGCAGCTGATCCTTGGAGAGATGTGGAATTCCTCTTGACAAGGGAAGACCTATGGTTACAAAGAATATAACTAAAAGAAGACAGCGCTCCGGCAAAGTGTTAATATAAAAATATATAATTTATTAAGAGAAAAGTAAACAAATATTAAGCAAGAAAAATATAAAAAATATATTTAAAATAGAAATAACAAAAAAGACATACAATGATAATCAAAAAATATAAGTGTAAAAATGAATAATCAATAGACAATGCAAAGAAATTTTATAGAACTCGCTGTAGAATAAGTAATGCCTGGCCAGGCTGGCGCCAAAATGCAGGACGCGTTTCGTTCATGATTATTCATTTTTACACTTATATTTTTTGATTATCATTGTATGTCTTTTTTGTTATTTCTGTTTTTAAATGTACTTTTAATATTTTTCTTGCTTAATATTTGTTTACTTTTCTCTTAATAAATTATATATTTTTATATTAACACTTTGCCGGAGCGCTGTCTTCTTTTAGTTAATGTCTCTGATGGTTGGGAGATGTAACAAGATAAGGAATATACTTTGCAGGGAAACAAACAAACAACAGTATTCAAACCCAAAAGTGGTCGAAACAATCTTCCCCAAAAGCAATATTGTGGCTTAGTTACTGTTAGCATGAACATCCCGCCAAATAAAAAAAAACAGCAGACCTTAATTTTTAAGACCCTATATGAGTTTCCTGAAACACTTATTAATACTACAACCTGTCATGTTGCCAGACAAAGCAATTCTTGAGGTAGCAAACCTCCCCAAAAATAAAAACAAACTTGTTTGCATCTGATTCGGTCTGCTTGTGATTTATCAATTTTTAAAAAATGCTTCTTTGTAGCTATTAATGATATCACTTTAATTGTTACAAGAGTCTGACTTATGAGCATCAGTAGGCCTGGTGCTGATGAGTGCCCCCCTCCCCAGTAAGCTACCGCACTCATGTCTCACTGAGAGAAAATATGGCCTTTTAGCTTTATAATGCATATTAATACAGGGTTAATTTGGCAATAATGAAAAAAGCAGTGGAAAACTTTTATATGTCATTCTTTCAATACTAAATTACTTAAACAGTGAAACAAAGTCAGTCCACAAACCATTTGAAACAAGTGTTGCCAAATAAAACGGCACAAGGCTGGAGGACACTGTGGGTACAAGCTGGATTTAAACTGGCGCACACTGGAGGCAGGGCCGGATTAAGACACCCAAACAGGGCCGGCCCTATAATGGGGCAGACTGGGGCAATTGCCCCAGGCGGCACTTTAGAAGGGGCGGCACTTTGCCGCCCCAAGCGCTTTTTTTTTTTTGAAGCGGAGGAGAGAGAGAGGGGCACCGAGTGGTTTTAGCTTACCCGCTCGGCGCCCCTCTCTCTCTCTCCTCTGCGGCGAGTCTCCCTGTTCGGTCCCGGTGCCGGCTTGTAATGCAGAGCGCCGGAAGTGACGTCAATTTCCGGCGCTCAGCATTACAAGCCGGCACCGTGGCAGAGCAGGGAGACTCGCCGCAGGACTGTTTAAAGGTAAGTACCGGGGGGGGGTCGTAGATTATGCCGTCGGCGAAGTTTAAAATGTTTTAAACTTCGCCCCAGGCGGCGTTAAGTCTTCGGCCGGCCCTGCACCCAAACACACACACCAGGACAGCCTCTGCCACACCGACCCCCCAAACACACACAAACCAGGATAGGCTCTGCCACACGGACCCCCAAACACACACACCAGGACAGGTTCTGTCATACTGACACCCAAACACAGACACACCAGAACAGGCTCTGCTACACAGACACCCAAACACATACACCAGGACAGGTTCTGCCACACTGACACCCAAACACACACACACTAAGACAGGCTCTGCCACACTGACAGCCAAATACACACACCAGGACAGGCTCTGCCCCATCAACACCCCACCACACACACACACACACACACATCAGGACAGCCTCTGCCACACTGCCACACCAAACACACACACACCAGGAAAAGCTCTGCCACACCAACACCCAAACACACCAGGACAGGCTCTGCCACACCAGCACCCAAACACAGACACACCAGGACAGGCTATGCCACACTAACACCCAAACACACACACCAGGACAGGCTCTGTCACACCGACACTCAAACACACACACCAGGACAGGCTCCGCCACACCAACACCCAAACATACACACCATGACAGGCTCTGCCACACTGACACCTAAACACAGACACACCAGGACAGGCTCTGCCACACCGATACCCAAACACACACTCCAGGGCAGGCTCTGCCACACTGAAGCATAAAAAAAACATTTTCTACACTGCTTTGCCATTAACTGCCCCTGTAAGGCACCTACCTTAAGCAGCTCCCGGCCGTCCTCTTCTCCTCCCCGGCAGAAACGCCGGCACCGCAGACTGGAGCTTGAAGCAGCCGCTCGCGCACGCGGCCGCTTCATGAATATTCATGAAGCTGACCGCCGGCTGGATTCCGCTGCGTCGCTATGGCGACGCAGGACGCGATCACGTCCCGGACGTCGGGGAACGCCCCCCCGGGCTATTTAAACCTCGAGCACAGTATCCACAGTGCTCAGTTATACTGGTTCTGTCCGTATTACGTGAGCTCCTCCCGTATCCTATATATATATATATCTTGTTCCTGTTCTCCCGGTATCCGACCCTGGTCTGCTAAACGGCTTCCTGTGTTTCTCTGGTTTCCTGACCCTGGCTCTCCCTGCTACTACGTGTACCTCTGGCATCCTGACCTTGGCTATCCAACCCGACTACGTGTATCTCTGGCATCCTGACCTTGGCTATCCGACCCGACTACGTTTACCTCTGGCGTCCCGACCCTGGTCTGCTAAACGGTTGCCCTCTGACCACTCGTGCTTACAGTTACACCACCAAGTGCCCTGTTATCCTCACCAGGCCCCTTGCGTGTGTTCTGTTTTTGAGCAAGTGTGTTCCAGTCCTGCATATCGGATTCCTTCTGGTAAGACAAACCTTACAGAATAACTGAGCCTCGACATGGAATCCGCAGGAATTTCTGATGCTGTTGCAGCCATCGCTGGACAGATCACTGCACTTACTCGCTCCTTCCAGGACCTCCAAGCCAGCCATGCGCATATGCAGCACCAGCTTCAAACTAACCCCCCTGGCCCTGGGGCACCATCTCCTGCTCCCGCTCCGCTTCCACCAATGGAGGGGGCCTCTGCTGCTGCTGCTGCTACTCCTGAACCCAAGGCTATTCTTCCCGAGCGCTTCTCAGGAGACAGAGCCAGTTATCGTACCTTCATGACGTCCTGCCAAATCCTGTTCTCTCTCCAACCCAGAACCTACACCTCTGATCATGTGAAGGTACGAACTGTGATTTCTTTATTATCAGGGGAACCACAGATCTGGGCTCACCATCTACTGCGCACCAATAATCCAGTCCTGAACTCATGGACCGAGTTCAGTCACGCTATGGACACTTTATTTGACGATCCTTTTCGCACTACCTCTGCTCATGCTGCCATACGTGCTTTACGACAAGGGAAGAGGCCAGTAGAGGAATACGTGACCGAATTCCGAAGCTTGGCTATGGAAAGCAAGTGGAACGAACCAGCACTGTTAGATCAGTTCCGTCTGGGTTTGGCCGAAGGATTGAAGGATGAACTGGCTCGCGTGGGCATTCCTGATTCCTTAGAAGACCTCATACACCTGGTCATACAGCTTGACCGCAGATTTCGGGAAAGACGCCTGGAACGCGCAGCTTCAGCCATTCCTACCCCGAGACGCCACTTCCCTCCTACGGTTCATACTGCTCCTACGGTTCCTACCGGTCCTCCTCTCCAGTTTCCAGCGATCATGCCCCCTCCAGAAGAACCTATGCAGATCGGAGTGGCACGTGGCCCACTATCAGAAGCCGAGAAGGCCCGTCGGAGGAGGAACAATCTGTGTCTATACTGTGGTGAACCTGGACATCTGATATCTACCTGTCCGCGACGCCCTCCCAAGGGTAAGCCTGCACCTGATAAAGTTTGCCTAAGTTCCTTCCCTAAGGACGGTTCTCCTCACCTGTACATCTCCTTGTTTTTACAGTGGACCAATAATTCTACCACCGTTTCTGCTATCATCGACTCTGGAGCCAGCAGTTGCTTCATGGACCAGGACTTTGCCAAGCAACTGCATATACCAACTTCAATTAAGCCAGCTCCCATACATATACAAGTGGTCGACGGGTCCCCCCTATCTACTGGACCCGTTACACACGAAACATCACCACTTCATGCTCTATTGGGGAATAATCATACGGAATACTTGAACTTTGACCTTATTCCGTCACCCATGTTTCCAGTAATTCTTGGCCTACCCTGGCTAAGACTCCATAATCCTACAATTGATTGGTCCAAGGGGACCCTCTCCTTCCAATCCCTGTTTTGCCGCAATCAATGCCGGACAGACCACCCTACACTTCTATTGCTTCCTGATTGTTCGCCTCCTCCTCCTGATCCACGTATTCCTAAACAATATGCAGAGTTCTGTGATGTTTTCGACAAGAAGGGAGCTGATACACTTCCTCCCCAAAGGACTTATGACTGTCCCATTGATCTCCTCCCTGGCGCTCCCATCCCATTCGGCAGGATATTTCCATTATCAGAACCTGAATTACAGCACCTTAAGGACTATATCCAAGAAAATATAGCTAAAGGGTTCATCCGACCTTCCACTTCTCCAGCAGGCGCAGGAATCTTTTTTGTAGAAAAGAAAGATGGGAGTCTGCGACCATGTGTAGACTATCGGGAACTAAATAAGATCACCATTAAAAACAGATATCCGTTACCTCTTATTCCTGAACTCCTGGATCGACTCAAAACTGCGCGGATCTTTTCCAAGATTGATCTCCGAGGGGCTTATAATTTGGTCCGCATACGTAAAGGAGATGAGTGGAAGACCGCCTTCCGAAGTCGATATGGACATTTCGAATATCTTGTCATGCCCTTTGGGCTCTGCAATGCCCCTGCTACCTTCCAACATTTTTTAAATGACGTCTTTCGGGACTATCTGGATGTCTTTATGGTGGTCTATCTGGACGATATTCTCATATTCTCGTCAAACCTATCTGATCACCTCGACCAGGTCAAAATGGTTCTCGACCGTCTACGCACACATCACCTTTATGCTAAGCTGGAAAAATGCCAATTTGAAGCTGATCAGGTAGAATTCCTGGGATTCATCATTACGCCTGGAAACCTACAGATGGATCCTAAAAAGGTGTCAGCTATCTTGGAGTGGCCAGTACCTTCTGATAAAAAAGGGGTCCAACGTTTTATTGGCTTTGCAAACTATTATCGCAAATTTATTAGAAACTTCTCTCATGTTATCGCGCCCATCACCAAGTTGACTCGTCAATACTCCCGTTTTGCCTGGACACCGGAAGCACAGAATGCGTTCGACGCTCTCAAACAACACTTCACCACTGCTCCCATCCTTATTCAACCCATGGTGGCGGAACCGTTCCATTTGGAGGTGGATGCTTCGGATCTAGCGGTAGGAGCAGTTCTGTCCCAACGACATGGGGAGAAACAAAATTTGCATCCTGTGGCCTACTACTCGCGTAAACTCACCACGGCCGAGATGAACTATAGTGTGGGGGACAGAGAACTACTGGCCATCAAACAGGCTCTGGACACCTGGCGTCATCTGCTAGAAGGGACTCAACATCCAGTAACGGTATATACTGACCACCGGAACCTGGAGTATCTTCGCTCCGCACGGCGTCTATGCCCCAGACAGGCTCGGTGGGCTCTCTTTTTCACGAGATTTAACCTACATATCACGTATCGCCCTGGATCCCGTAATACCAAAGCAGACGCCTTGTCTCGGTTACCTACTGTATCGAGTTGTCCCGAGACTCAACCGGATACTATTCTTCCTTCCAGCCTCTTCCTCACACACCAACCATCTCTCATGGACTTCATTCGCTCCTTATCCCGCAGAGCCGTAGTTCCGAGAACTAATCCTCCGGTTCGTTGTACCCGAAACTTATTATACTACCGTGATAAGATATTTGTACTGACCCCGGCCCGTTTAAAGGTTCTACAAACATGCCATGATTCTCTCCTCTCCGGACATGGGGGCATTAAGAAGACTACAGACCTCGTTCGACGTCAATTCTGGTGGCCTCGTTTGTCCGTTCATGTACTACCTGCGCTCGTACCAAGACCCTCCGTAGAAAACCAACGGGCCTCCTCCGCCCATTACCTATTCCTTCGGTTCCCTGGTCTAAAATTTCTATGGACTTTATTGTCGATCTACCACCCTCCAAGAAACACGACACAATCATGGTGGTGATCGATAGATTCACCAAAATGGCACATTTTATTCCCACAATTGGCATTCCTTCCGCTTCCACCACAGCCACCTTGTTCCTGGATACAGTGTTCCGGCTTCATGGATTACCACGAACTATCACTTCAGACCGTGGAGTGCAATTCACATCTCGTTTCTGGAAGGTGTTCTGCCGCAAGCTGCACATTCGTCCCACTTTGTCCACGGCCTTTCATCCGCAAACCAACGGTCAGACCGAACGTCTAAATCAAATATTAGAGCATTACTTAAGATGTTACACCACGCACCTTCAGAATGATTGGCTCCAATTTCTCCCTTCCGCAGAATTCACCTACAACAATCAAACACAGCGATCTATAAAGATGTCTCCATTCTTCGCAAACTATGGTTACCATCCTATCATGATTCCAGGTCTGCCAACCGAACCTACGATTCCCGGGATCTCGGATCGAGTCACCGTGCTAACAAGACAATTTCAAGTCCTGAAGCAAAACTTAATCAAGGCCAGAAAGGCCTACAAATCATATGCAGATCGCCACCGTTCCAGTCCCCCTACTTACCATTGTGGCGACAAAGTCTGGCTGTCCACAAGTCATTTGCGCCTACAGATCCCTTCCAAGAAACTGGGACCTAAGTTCATTGGCCCATACAATATCACGAAAATCATCAACCCAGTGACAGTGCAATTGAAACTTCCCTCTACCTGTCGGATTCATCCGGTTTTCCATGTATCGCTGGTCAAACCTTGGGTGGCCAATCCTTTTCCTGACCGGGTACCTCCTCCTCCTGCACCAGTGGTCATCGACGGGATTGAAGAATACGTGGTACAAAAAGTGGTAGATTCCAGGATCCGTCGAGGGCATCTAGAATACCTTATACAATGGAAAGGATATAGCCCAGAAGAAAGGACCTGGGAACCGGCAAGTCAAGTTCATGCTCCATTATGTGTTCAAAAGTTTCATAAACTGCATCCTCTCAAGCCAGGCCATCCTCGCCCCCGGAGGTCGCGTCTTGCAGGGGGATCCTGTAAGGCACCTACCTTAAGCAGCTCCCGGCCGTCCTCTTCTCCTCCCCGGCAGAAACGCCGGCACCGCAGACTGGAGCTTGAAGCAGCCGCTCGCGCACGCGGCCGCTTCATGAATATTCATGAAGCTGACCGCCGGCTGGATTCCGGACGTCGGGGAACGCCCCCCCGGGCTATTTAAACCTCGAGCACAGTATCCACAGTGCTCAGTTATACTGGTTCTGTCCGTATTACGTGAGCTCCTCCCGTATCCTATATATATATATATCTTGTTCCTGTTCTCCCGGTATCCGACCCTGGTCTGCTAAACGGCTTCCTGTGTTTCTCTGGTTTCCTGACCCTGGCTCTCCCTGCTACTACGTGTACCTCTGGCATCCTGACCTTGGCTATCCAACCCGACTACGTGTATCTCTGGCATCCTGACCTTGGCTATCCGACCCGACTACGTTTACCTCTGGCGTCCCGACCCTGGTCTGCTAAACGGTTGCCCTCTGACCACTCGTGCTTACAGTTACACCACCAAGTGCCCTGTTATCCTCACCAGGCCCCTTGCGTGTGTTCTGTTTTTGAGCAAGTGTGTTCCAGTCCTGCATATCGGATTCCTTCTGGTAAGACAAACCTTACAGCCCCTTTTGTATTTTTGCCCCAGCCCAACCCCCTTTAGTATTGATTAATGTGTCCCCCACAACCTTGTGTATATTGATTTATGTGATGCCCCAGCCAATCCCCTGCCTTGTGTATTGATGCCCCCACCCTTTTTGTATTGGCTAATGAGATGCCCAACCAACCTCTTGTCTATTGATGCCCCTACTGCCATGTGTATTACCCCCAGCCACCCCCCTTTATTGATTTTGTAATGGCACATCCCAGCCACCCCTCCTTTTGTATTATTTAATTTTTGTCCCAAGGGAATCATCCCCCCTTGAACATGGGTCCACTTTCCTATAACCCCTATTTTTTTGGTAATGTTTACATTTTTGTGGGTTTTTTTCCCCTGCTGTACTCCGACACGGCGATCCTCTCCCTGTCAGGAGGAACTCTTCTGTGAGCCCGTTCATTTTTACAGCAGTGCAGTTAACACTGGCACTCAATGTACCATTGCACATATAGAGATGAGTAACCGTTTTTTGTTGAACCTGTCTTATTTTGTGCATTTCTATCATGTCATACTGTGTATGTTTTGTTAGAAAGAAATAACTTACCTTCAAGAAACGTAAGTTATTTCTATCAACAACAAAAATAAAACAACACTTTAATTATAATTAGTACTGTGTATTTGGACTTTGGAATAACCTGTTTTTGTGATATTATGTATTAAAATAAAAGACAAAAATTCTACCTTTTTTGTTCTAAATAACACTAGCTAAAACTTCCCTGACATTTTAAACTGCATTGAAGTAAAAGTAAGGGGCCAAAGTAACCCTTTTAGACACAATGAAGCTCTAATTTCTATGTCACTACAGCTAGGAATGTCATGGAAGGATTGAAAAGAAAATTTTCAGGTCCCTGGTTGCTAGATGGCAGAGAACATTTGATCTGAATCACACTGTTATGTTATAATGATGGATTATTTCCAACTCAAGTTATCTTAGTATGAAAAGTAAGCATCAAAATTGTTTTCAGGTCAGATTTGTGAATGGTCATGTGAACAATAAATGCAATTCTGGAGAAAGCAGGTTACCTTTTTAGCTGTAACTGAAATATAAATGATTCAAGATTTGACGATTTATGGTGGCTATAAACTTGGTTAGGCATTAATGAATGACTCACTGACATATTCATTGCTCAACCTTGTGTTGTTTCATTATAAAACAGAAACATATGATTGAATAGCTAATAAGATCTGTCTGTCACGCGTCCCAGTCCCCTCCAGTTCCACTGCCCTCCTATGACTAGTGCAGGGGGACCCATTCCGGAGAGCTCCCCTGGGTGTTACAAGTCTTCATAGCGTTGCAGACCGTGCAGCATGCTGCACGCTCCAACAGAGAGGTGTGACCCGTATACATGACCTGTAGTGACCGCAATTACCTTGTTTTCGCCCCAGACTGCCTATATTAGCTTGGGACCTTCATTCTTCCAGTACCCTTGGCTGGTGTACACCATGTTTTTGCTCCTGCTTAAATTTGATGCGAGTTAACCCATTGTGACCGGCTTGTTTGGACTTGGCTGCTGAATTCTGATTTGGCTTTGACTTGTGCATTCAAATTTGTCTGAATTGCAAATTTTTTAAAAGTTTGTAAGTTTGGTAAGTTGTACAAAGTCCCAAAAATGAGGCCAGACCTTCCACAAATCAGATGAAAAAAGCTAATTGAAAAAATCTCATTGGCTCACATTCACTCACACTCTCTCACACTTTCAATCTAGTTCACTCTCTCTCATGCTCTCTAAATGTTCTGATTTGACTTTGACATCACCTTTCTGGCTCCTACCTGGCTTGCCTGACTATGTCTACTTCTCATCTCCTGTCTCCAGCATAGTCTGGTTTTTATTCTTCTGTGGCCTGGCATACTCAGCTTACGGGATCCTCTCGTACATTACCTTGGCATTGTGTGCCATTTTTTTCTACTTTGCACTGCCACAGTGGCATAAGGAGAGGAGCAATGGTAACATCCTGGTCTTAGACAGTTGGTGGCAGCAAACTTCTCATAGCATCGGTGACAGCAATTTTTTGAGGGATAATCAGTAAAGTAAATTATACCAGAGGTCTGGCCAATTTTATTTCCCATTGGAAGCCAGGACATTTTCACTAATTTGCACATCCCTTCATTTAACCGTAATTCTTGGGGAAAGTTTTCAGTTTGGATCGTGATTCCTGCAGAAAGTTTTCAGTTTGCCCATGGAAAACTTTTTTTTTTTTAATTTTCATTAGTACGATGTATCCAAAATTACATATGTTCAAACAATTTTATCTTATAAAACGGGATGCATGAGGTTGGTTCAAATAACTATGTATTTGAAACTGCAATATCCTGAATCTATTTTCATTTTTTGTAAACAAGTACTGAAAATTGGTAATAAATTATCTTTTATGAATTTCAATTAAAAACATTACTAATGGTCTAAAATGTGAAATAAGCATATATTTCCAGAAAGCTCACATCAAGGGCAATAATGTAAGCACTTTTCTAGCTTTTAAAAAAAAATTAAATGCAGTGAGCCACAAACAGCATCAGGATATATGAATATGTAATCTCTCCAACGTTAATCAATTAAAGACAAATTATTAGAAATATGAATCTCTAAAGTCTCCTGAATAACACAATTTCACTAGACACACACCCTGGCATTATTACTTTAAATTAAGTAGAACCTGGCCTTTACACTGACCTACAGAAGCGTTTCAGCCATTGCACTTAAAGAGACTTCCTTTCTGTCTGGGGCTGCAGTCCTTTCCCCAGCTCCTGTGCAACCTGTTACTGGACATAAAAGCACATGTAACATCAAGGGAAAACAAAGTAAAGATAATGAAGCAAGGGAAAAGAAATGAGGCTGAATAACCAGAGATCAGCCTGCGCCTTAAAGTTGGCTCTTTTCTGCTAGACGACCCTCGCATTTATTCAGAGCTTTTTAGGGCCCATCTAGCATTAGAATAATGTCCTCGCCTCCTGATCTTGGGTAAGGGGGTCATCTAAAACATACACTTTTTACAAAAATGCCCAAAGCTAAAAATGGAAAACCTAATAAACTGGTACACACTCTTGTGTGATGTTATTTCAGGGCCAAAATAACTTGTCACACCCCATCCAGGCTGCGGAGCTGCATATCCCAGAATTTCCCAGTCTCGCTAGAGTTCCCTTTTGTTGTAATCCATTCCTGGATTTCCATATGCTCTGTCCTGTACTTCTGATTCCTTGATTCCAGTTCTGCTCTTTGCTTCAGCTCTGTTTCCTTTATAAGGTCGGCCCCACCTGTTTGTTTTGTTTGTCTCAGTCAGCAGTCTAAAGGTATGTACTTCTCGGTTCTCTGTTTGCATTCAATGTTTAGTTTATTAGTACTTAAGTAGGCAGGGTTTAGCGTTGGGACCCACCGAATATTGGAGTACTTTAGCGTAGTGGTGGGCTAAGCATACTATGGCCATAAGATGTGACTAAATCTCCAATTGTTATCATATAGTCCTAGGCTAGTCCTGTATTTTTGTGTGTAGCCTGTCCCTGTAACCTGTATTCAGGGCTGGCCTTAGGTGTTCAGGCGCCCTGTGCGGACTAGTTCTCTTCTGGCGCCCCCCCTCGACAGAAAAGAAAGGGAATAAATCTAGTTTTAATTAGAGATTATTTATGTGCAAGTGCAAACAAGCACAATAATATATAACTGGAAACACTGGTAACGATAATGTACCTTAAATACATTAAATATAGGAAAAAAGACAGAAAAAATTGGACCCTAGGCAATTATTTCCTTTGCACCCACTCCACGCACCCTAGCATGCAATCACTCCCTCTGCTCCCACAGCAATAAAAAAATCCACATTGACTGCAGATTATGGGAAGACTGTGAGAGTCAGTGCAGTCTTCCCTCCTGACTCACTACTGTGAATTTGAAAGGTCCTCTCTCCCGTACTCTTCCCCAGAGTCCTTTTGTCCCCTCATTCACTAAGCCACACCTCTCTTTTCCTTCCTCCCTGTAGTTCAGGTATAGATCAAATAAACAACACATGTAAACAACACTTGCATGTATAGCATTGCAGGTATAGTCCAACAGATTAACACACAAACCCAGCTTTGCAGGTATAGATCAACTGGGGACCACATGCAAACTCAGCACTTAAGGTATAGATCAAATAAATAACACCCTGCGTGTGCCATCTTTGCTTTTCCCCTAATCACTTATAAATCTATCATACACACACAAAACACTTATACAGTCACTCCTTCAATCTGTCATTTACACAATTCCTTCATACAATTATTCATTCTCTGACTCATTCACACAAATAATTTACACATATTCATTAATGCATTCTCACCATTCATCAACACATTAATTCATTAATCAATTCATTAATTCTCTAATTCAGTCACACAATTCATCCACACATTAATTTATTCTCTCACTCATTCACGCAATTCATCAACACATTAATTCATTATCTTCCTCATTCACACAATTCATACAGACATTAATTCATTTATTATCTCACACTTTCACACAATTCATCCACACATTAATTCTCTTACTCATTCTCACGCTTTCTTTCAAGATTCTTACAACCTCCCTTTCTCACAACCCCCTCTCCCCCTTCTTACTATCTACCCCTCTCCCCCTTCTTACTATCTACCCCCTCGCCCCCCTTCTTACTATCTCCCCCTCTCCCCCCTTCTTACTATATACCCCTCCCCTTCCCTTGCACTTCACTTCACCCTGGTGAAGTCCTGTGGTGGGAACACAAGGCCTCAGTCTCTCTGTCCTGCCACGGCGCGCGCAGCTTCACTGCTGAGCATCGGAGTATGACGTCGTATTACGGCGCTCATCATGAAGCGCCGCACCGCGGCAGAGGCCTCAAGCTCCCACCACCGCAGTCAGGGTAGCTGTAGGGAGCTGAGGAGACAAAGGGGGCCGAACGGTTGCTAAAAACGTTTTCACGTGCGACCACTCGGCTCCCCTTTCTCTCCTCTTTTCCCTGCTGCCTCGGCGTTGGTGATAGTGCAGCCACACGGCTCCCCTGCTGCCGTGGCGCCCTGTGCAGCCCCACAGCTCGCAGACCCCTAAGGCTGGCCCTGCCTGTATTCCTCATTCTGCAACCCGCTTCTACTCCGCTATCTCTGTCCTACCTTTTCTGTTCTTAGCTCCAGATATCTCTATATCCTGTTATCTGTACTGCATACCTCCCGCTGCTATTTCATGGTCCAGGTATCCGGCCACACAATCCTGATGGCCCAACACACAGGGAAGCGTGGTTACTCTAGATCTGTTCCTGTGTCTCCGCTCTTGCACAGTGACTCCTGAACACAATCTTTGGGCACTCTGGGTCGTTACAGTCGTCTGTATGGATCCAGTATGTGACATATGGCCTCATAGCTAACTGTCACCAGCTCAGATGGTACACCAGTACCAGACCTACTAAATATTGCCATCAGCTGGCTATCTGTTAAAGTGAAATCACCCTAAACGCCAAACCAAGTCTCCAAATCAGACCAGATTCGTCACCCTTATCCACGCATTCTCTGCAGCTGTGACAAACTACCACCTACCAATCAAAATGGTGGACGGGCAGCAGTGTTCTTCACTAATGTTTCAAAGAGACTGAGTCACCAACCTCTTCCATATCCTTCATACCCTTCCTCAGATTTGATGACCTCTGAGCTTACTTCCTCATGCCCTCACCATGCAGCATTAACCCTTCCTAATCAAGCTGTCCAGCCCTATCATGCTGTCATTTTGCCTAAGCATCTCCAGGGCTACATCACATCTTATGTTGGTAGAGCTGCACAGTGAAGTTACATGCTGGTAAGTATTCTAAAAGAGGGACAACAGTAGGGCAATTTTCTAAGGTTCAAGCAGTAAATATATTAACTTAACTCCCAACCACTCAACCAAGCCTTCTCAAACAGCAGGTTGTGCAGGTTGCACAAAAAAATCAAGTTGCATATTGAGTTACTAGAAGTATTACACACTTCTTTAAACTATCATTTCTGAGGCCAATACGGCAATACCATTTTTTTGTGTTAAACTTTGTACAAAATCAAATACAGTAAATGCATGGAGTACACTAAATTGCTAAATATAGGAGTGGGTTTTGTATTCTGTAGAAGATGTGTATGATAAAGTATTTTACTTTATCTCCCTCTAGTGACAAAAAGCTATACACATTTAATCTGACTGTCCCTGTGCCATGCTAAATTTGGTCTCTGAATATTTTTGTATCAGGAAAGGATACAAATAGTAAAGCTGACCACAGGAGCCTACCACGTTATGTAATACATAGTGGGAAGAGCCTCTCAAAGTTATAGTAACATAAAAAATATACATTAGTGGGTGAGTCAGGAAATGTGCAGTCATGTTCCCTATGTCCAATGTTAACTGGAGGAAAGATTCAATAGGAGTTCAGTAGGCAAAGGAATCTCCTCCTACATCTATTAATGGCCTGTACCCATTGCATGGATGTATAGCTCCAGCAAAGGGTGAGAAGGATGTTGAGGACTGCTCAGAGAGGGAGGCTAAGCCTGCCAGGACTAGGATGCCTCTATTCAGGGCCGGCCCAAGGCAAAATGCCGCCTGGGGCGAATTTTAAAATGCCCCCCCATTATCTACCCTTCCTCTCCCCCCCCCTGCCACCCCCCCCCCCCTTGTACTTACCTTTCAGCAGTCCTGCGGCGAGTCTCCCTGTTCGGTCTCGGTGCCGGCTTGTAATGCTGAGCGCCGGAAATCTTCCGGCACTCAGCATTACAAGCCGGCACGGAGACCGAACAGGAAGACTCGCCGCAGAGGAGAGAGAGAGGGGCGCGGAGCAGGTACTGACAGCTTGGTAAGCGAAAACCACTCTCTCTCTTTCGCTTTAAAAAAAAAAAAGGGCTTGGGGCGGCAAAGTGCTGCCCCTTCAAAAGTGCCGCCTGGAGCGGTTGCCCCACTCGGCTCCATTGTCGGGCCGGCCCTGCCTCTATTCCAACCCTTTCTAACGGAGCACTAAGCAAAGTCAAATACTTCTTTAACCCCAGAGGCGTATCTACTGAAAATAGCGCAAGCACGTCATATTTCGGCGCCCAGCAGTGAAGCAGCGGGCACCAGCGAGCGGCTTTTAAACACTGATGCGGAGGAGATAGAGGGGCGCCTAGCAACCGCTCGGCGCCCCTCTATCTCCTCCGCATCAGTGTTTAAAAGCCACTCGCGGGTGCCGGCATTTCATGCAGAGCGCCGCAATATGCCGGCATATTGCGGCGCTCTGCATGAAATGCCGGCACCGGGATGGGGGTAGAGGGCTCGTGGAGGAGAATGAGGGGCGCCGAGCGGTTGCTAGGCGCCCCTCTCTCTCCTCCGCATCAAAAAAAAATAAATGCCGGTGAGCGGCATTTAAAAGCCGCTCACCGGCGCCCCCCTTGAGATGGCGCCCATGGCACGTGCCATGGCTGCCATACCCTATATACGCCTCTGTTTAACCCCTTAAAATCTTCATGGTGTTCATGAAATGACATGGAACATCATGATTAAAGTAGCGGTGTGCCCTCGTGCATGCCGCTACCTGGCGGTTCGCAGTGCAGATGACTGCCTTGCAACCAAGGCAGTCCTCGGGCACCATCATTAACCCTGCCCACGCCGAAAGTCTTGCTCGATTATATGACCGGGCAAGAATTCCTTTATATGTAAATGAATGCCTCGCGTTTACACTTAACGTGAGGCTTCAATTACAGGGAATGAGTTGTGCTGATAGGTCAGAGACAGATCAGCAGCCTCAGAAAAATCATTGCTACCTGCTAAATGCTATTTAAAGTTAAAAAAATAATAAAAAAATAAAATAAATGTTAAAAAAAGGTGCCAACAGGTTGCTACAATGGAAAACTGTCTGATCCCTGATGTCATGCGCCTTCAAGTAACATCAACCACAAAACAATAAATACCCTACAGCCATTTTATCAACATTTTATTTTTATATAGAAATGGGCTGATGACTCTCTGTGAATTACAACTCCCATCACCCTCATACAGGCTGGTGATAAGGGGGATGGGAGTCGTGGCCAAAAAGAGGTAAAAAAAGGCTGCGCTTAAAATAACAGATATGATATAACCAATAAGAGTTAATAAGCTGCTATGGTGAGAAACTCTTAAAAGTACATATAAAAACTCTGCCAACTAAATATGCAATAGTACAAATGTAAAACAGTAAAAAAGAGTATTGCTCTAACCAAGCGCTTATAAAATATTGAATGTATAGATTATAAAGTAACCTTAAAATACTTAAATTTGAGCGTGCATAGGTCGGTCAGCTGTTTTCAATCGATGTCTCTCAAATGCAGGCAGGCCCGGACTAGCCATCGGGCACACCGGGCCCGCGGCAGGGCCGGATTGACTTAGGGGCTTATGGAGCTGCAGCTCCAGGCCCCTACCTTAAAATAGGCCCAGTCAGGACCGGACTGACTGGGCCTATGCGGCCGTCCTTAACGCAGGACAAAAGGGGCACCTGCCCCTTAAGCTCGCAGCAACTGCGACCGGGCCCGCAACTCTAGCAGCGGGCCTGCTACTTACCTGGCAGACACACGCAGGGGGACGTCTCTTCTACCGCCAGGGGGACGCAGGAATCCAACGGAGCCATGTGACGTACGTCACATGACCCTGCTGTGCGTCTGCTTCCCCTGTGCAGATCCGCGGAAGTGAGGGAGGCTGTATGGAGTATTTGAGATTGAATGAAAGAGTGAATTAATGAGTATCTGTGAAGGAGTGAGTGAATGAATGTTTGTAAATGAGTATATGTAAATGAGTATCTGAATGAGGGAATTAATGAGTATCTGAATGAGGGAATTAATGAGTATCAATGTGTGAATGAATATCTGTGAATTAGTGAATAAATATTTGTGAACGAGTGAATGAATATGTGTGTGTGTGATAGCATGGATGTGTAGAGGGGGGGCAAAGATGCAACAGGCAGGCTGTTTTGGTGGCAAAGATGCCACAGGCAGGCTGTTTTGGTGGCAAAGTTGCCACAGGCAAGCTGTTATGGGGGCAAAGATGCCACAGACAGGCTGAATGAAACCGTCCGTGGAAACCCTCCGGATGCGGGTGTCAGTGTGGCAAAGCCTGTCCTGGTGTTTGTGATTGGGTGTCAGTGTGGCAGAGCCTGTCCTGGTGTGTGTGTGTGGGTGTCGGTGTGGCAGAGCCTGTCCTGGTGTGTGTGTTTGGGTGTCGGTGTGACAGAGCCTGTCCTGGTGTGTGTGTGTTTGGGTGTCGGTGTGCCTGTCCAGAGCCTGTCCTGGTGTGTGTCTGGGTGTCAGTGTGGCAGAGCATGTCCTAGTGTGTGTGTTTGGGTGTCAGTGTGGCAGAGCCTGTCCTGGGGTGTGTGTTTGGGTGTTGGTGTGGCAGAGCCTGTCCTGGTGTGTGTACGAACACAGAAAAGAACCCCAGCACTCCAATCAGCTTCCTATCCTTAGGTTACTTTATTCAAAGAAAGCAAAACAAAAAAGCAACGTTTTGGCTAAACAGGGTCTTTGTCAAGCTCAAAAGGCCCTGTTTGGACGAAATGTTGCTATTTTTGTTATGCTTTCTGTTTTTGTTTTGCCCTTTTTCCTGCTAGCTCCCAGCTTCCTGGGAGTTGAGTGCTGAACCAGTTCTTCTTTTTGTAACTGTCCTGATGTGTGTGTGTGTGTGTGTGTGTTGGGATGTCGGTGTGGCAGAGCCTGTCCTGGTATGTGTTTGGGTGATCGGTGTGGCAGAGCCTGTCCTGGTGTGTGTGTCTCTGTGTGGAAAAGCCTGTCCTGGTGTGTGTTTGGTTACCTGTTTCCTTAATTTACAGTAGGAACTATTTCATTTTTACTTATCCAGAGATAAAACGCCCTCCTGAATTTGTAGTGACTTCAGGGGACAAAACATTCAAGGCCCTGAAATCATTTAGTGGAAAAGATAAGGTATTGTGTTATTTACTCTATAATATTTATTTCAAGGATTAGTCGCACTAAATTGTGGCTTCAGGCTTCCCATGTTGAATGACCAAGTATTGTGTATATGTATGTACATATATGTTTTTTCATAAAAATGGGCTGCTCAGTCTGAAATGCCCGGGCCTATTTTTTGTCCCAGTCTGGGCCTGAATGCAGGTATCGTATGAAATATAAAAGGCAAAGAGAGACATCATAGTACAAAAAACATCAAATGCATAACATTATGCACATCAAGTGCATAAAATGAAAATGTTAAAACCTATACACAGCCTGCTCACCGTATTCAGAGCCAAATTAAAAATGTAAGCTCATAAAAGACACATATGGACACTCTTAAGGCGGTGTCCTAGCCCCTTTCTGAGAATAATCACTCAAGATGTTTGTATTAATTTAAAAGTTTTCAATTTATTAATACTTCAAATAATAAATTTAAAAAAAAAATACTTAAAATAGATATATTATGAGAAAAGGGCTCAATACATTCACTGGGACACGTTTTGGGATCCGTTTTATCTATACCTTTATTGATGAGTTTGTATGTGATTTCCAGTTAATCTATACCTGCAATGCTATGTTTCCAAACATTATTATTGTATACCTGCAAATACGGGATTTGTATGTCTGATTCTATGCCTCCAGTGCTGAGTTCACATGTAAACAATAATAATAACAATATTAATATATATATGATTGCTAACAGCAATCACACGCCTATCATGCCCAGGCATCCAGTACATGCTAGAACCTGGGCATGATATTAGTGTGATTGCTGTTAGCAATCATATATATATATATCAATATTGTTATTGAATTTTTTGTCCAATTTTGGTCTGTTACTTACTTTTAATAAAAGTGAGAGATATTTTTATTTTTATGGTAGGGGGGGTCATTTTTGGTTTCGGCCAAGTAAATGCAGAATTTTCGGTTGCGGTCCAGAATTTTCATTTTGGTGCATCCCTACTACTAAGCCAGACACTGAAGTGGAAGGCCTACACCACATCAATGTTTGGCTTAGTATATAGTGATAGGGGTTATGGTGCAATATTGTCAATGTCTGGCTCAATATATATAGTGATAGGGATTACGCTGTACAACCATCATTGTCTGCCTCAGTATATAGTGATAGGTGTAATGCTGTACCCCGTCAATGTCTGCCTCAGTATATAGTGATAGGTGTTATGCTGTACCACTGTCAATGTCAGCCTCAGTATATAGTGATACGTGTTATGCTGTACCCCCATCTATGTCTGCCTTAGTATAAAATAATAAAATTTATTCTGTACCACCGTCAATGTCTGCCTCAGTATATAGTGATAGGTGTTATGCTGTACCCCGTCAATGTCTGCCTCAGTATATAGTGATAGGTGTTATGCTGTACCGCTGTCAATATCTGCCTCAGTATATAGTGATAGGTGTTATGCTGTACCCTCATCTATGTCTGCCTTAGTATAAAATAACAACATTTATTCTGTACCACCGTCAATGTCTGCCTCAGTATATAGTGATAGGTGTTATGCTGTACCGCTGTCAATATCTGCCTCAGTATATAGTGATAGGTGTTATGCTGTACCCTCATCTATGTCTGCCTTAGTATAAAATAACAACATTTATTCTGTACCACCGTCAATGTCTGCCTCAGTATATAGTAATAGGTGTTATGCTGTACCATCATCAATGTCTGCCTCAGTATATAATGATAACAGTAATGCTGTACCACCTTCAATGTCTGTGCCAGTATATAAAGATAGTAGCTATGCAGTTATGTGTGTGTTGGGAGGGGGTGCCACATACAGGATCCACCCCAGGTGCCAAATACTCTAGGTACGCCCCTGGGTTACTGAACAAAGCAATAAAAATTAATGTTACATTAATGTTGAAAAAAGGAATGGGCATGTTCCATTTTTTTGTCCTGTAACCTCACAAGCCATGAAAAAAATATGCATGTTGGGTATTTCCGTAATCTGGAGAGGGACCTGAATATATTTTGGTGGGCTTCTCTGCAGTTGCATGTAATCTGTGCAAACAATCCTAAAAAACATGGAAATATTGGTGAAAAAAAGCAACAATAATTAATGCTATAGCTAATTTTATCCATAGATTGGTAGCCAAATGGATGCATTATGTGTCCAAATGCGCCTAGTGAAATACCCTGGGCGGTCTGCTCTCCAAAAATGTATACTTTTATAATAAAATTTTAAAATTTAAAGTTTAGAAAGGGAATGGTCATGTTCCATTTTGTGCTCCTTAACTTCCAAAACCCAAAAAAACCCTTTGCATTTGGTGTATTTCGATAATCTAAGATGTATTTGAATATATATTGGTGGATTTCTCTCAAGTTGCATGTAAACCTGTGCAAACAATCTTAGGAAATATGGAAACATTGGTGAAAAATACAACGGACATTAATGATGCTCGCTTTGTCAGAGACTGGTGACTAAATGATTCTATAATAAGTGTCCAAATAACCTGTGTATTCTTTTCTTTAATAATTTTGTGCTTGTGTTTTGAGCTGGTGGGCTGTTAAACAGTCTCAAATGAAACATAGGACTCGCAAAAAAAAATTTAAATTTTGCAACCGTAACTTCCAAAACCGATAAAAAAAATATGTCTTATTCATACTTTTTGTTGGAATATTCATCTAAAAAAATAGAAAGCTTTATCTGTCCTTGAAAAAACAATATATAATTTGTTTGGGTACATGAAAAATTGAAAAGGAGCCTGTCTTGCCATAAAATTGTGGTTAAAGGAACATAATGTAAAAATGTACATAATACCCTCAGTAAAGGGAGATAATACTTAATGTTGTGCACTAGAGGGAGCTCATGGATTACTACATTCACGAACACATTTATTTTGCATTACAACGTTTTTCACATTCTAGCTTGATTCTTGATATGGATAAATTGAAGATATGCAAAGCAATTTTTACCGAATTTCAATAGTGTGGGTGTTTGTAGATGTCAAGAATGAGAATGATACTGTAGAGAAAGATGAGTCTGAATTAGTTATGTCATTGAAATAAAAACTGGCTCTGAATACAAAGTAAAAAATTAACTGTTTTACTAGGGATTGAAACCTGCAAATCGTCATAGGAAAGATTTATTGTTTTTTTATTTTTGTTGTACTATTTCATTTGCAATTCCACATACAACATCTTGGGTACCTTCTAAATTCACTTTAGTTTACTGTATTCCTAGGCATGCACTTACATCTTATTTTCCTCCTCCCCCTGACTGCCTCCACTGAAAGCAGGAAGCATACTGTTTTAGTAAACCTCCTGCACATACATAGTATTTTGGGGGTTTGAATTTTGCTTAAAGAACTTAAGAAAATCTCTTACTATGGCCTTGAAGACACCATGCCTTTTACATATTCGATTAAAAAGCATAACAAGTAGATGAACTGCTGGTGAATTTATATATATATATATATATATATATATATATATATATATATATATAGTGAGAATTGTATAAAATTGTTTTAACAAATACCAGTGAGTTTCTAATCAGATGATACATGGACCATTTTTTCAGGCTTAAAGATTCACATTTAGAGATTCTTTCAGTTCAGATATAATGCCAATATACTGGTGTAAGGTAGATGTGGTGCCCACATTTAAAAAGAGATCAAAATCTCAGCCGACCAACTACAGAGGGTTTTTCCCATAATATAATTAGTATAAGTCAGCATAGTTTCATGAAAGACATGTCTTGTCAAATCAATCTAATAGCATTCTATGAAGAAGTCAGTGAAAATATTAATCTAGGAGTGGCAGTAGCTGTGATATATTTGGACTTTACTAAAACATTTCATATGGTTCCACACAAAATGTTACTGTACAAATTGTCAGAAATAGGCTTAGGGCAAACATATGTATCTGGATTGGAAATTGACTAAAAGATAGAATGCAAAAGAACAGTCAAGAGAGGTGGTTCTATCAAATACAATGGATGCCTACAATGGATGCCTTTTAGAAAAACAGAATTTACAGGACTATAAATGATCAAATAAACATTGATAGTGTTGGCCTTCTCAATCCAATCAGAAATCCCAATGCCTTTTTGGAGTCACAAAATCCAAAAAATAGTGTAATTTTTTTTTGTCTTCTTTTTGATCAAAAGCAGGAAAGATAGGTAGAAGGGTTGAACTTGATTGACTTTTTTTTCAACCTTAATTACTATGTTACCATATTACATACCTTTTGTATAAAATAAAAATCCCCACAAATTACCATTCTGGGAAATATTGCTATGAAAAATCACTAATTATTATTCCTGAGAATTTTCTAAATTAGCTGACCCTAAGACTCTTAATATATAACCCTTTAGTAGCCCATCGTAAAGATTCTATATTGTGACTGACTCACCAAATATGTTAACCAAATGCCTTTAATACTGTTCCTCATTGACCTGTCATTATTTAAAATACGCCTTATTGAGTCACCTCCATTCAGACAGGGGTATCAGAGATAACATACTGGTTGCAAAAGTACATATAAGGAGTCTGGATGACAACAGTGTAGATTAGTTCCAGTTCCAGACTATGTTCCCTGAGAATCTCCCCATCACTCTGACACCTTGAGGTTGGAGCAAAAAACCCTGAGACTCAAGGTCAAACACTGAGAGTTCCCAGGTATGCTAATTACTGCAAAGTGTACTATACAACGACCATAGAGTAAATCATTTAGAGGCTTATTTTCTGATTTAGATACATAACTGAATTCTCTCTTTCTAATTGTGTATTGTACAGTACTGCATAATATGATGATGTTATATAAATCAGTGAATAATAATTATAAAAATGTAGGCAGAAGTTGTAAACTAATAATGGTAAAGCAGTACAAATGATCTGCATGATCTGGGGAGGACTTTTTGCATGATACTGAACTTTTATCCTCCTCTATACATACAATTATAATAAAACTACTTTACTCTGACACCAAGCTGAACTAGTCTTTTTCCCTTTTTTTTTTTTTTTTAGAAAACATCTTGTTTTCATAAAGAAATCTGCCAAGATTTTTTTTTCTTCATTTTCTGTGTTGTTTGCAAGATTTTAATAGATGAGATAAAGTTTGGAAGCCAAACACACAACTTTTGAGTGTCTTAATCAAAACAAACTTTGACACTTGCTCAAGCCCACACTGAATTTATAATGCATAAAATATGCTAATTGTGTTGCTTCAATGACAGCTACTTCATGATTTACGGTTTGCCAGAGGATCTAAAAAGATTATGAAATCTCATCAGAAATCAAAATTTACTGCACAATACCTATAGACAAATCCATAAGCGCTATTATTTTTTGGAAACTAGCATTTCAGATTGAAGAGTGATACTGGTTCAAACTTTGGCATGTGGTCTTTTTACTAAAGCATGACTAAATTATAAAAACAAAACAGAATTGCACATTACATTCATAATCCTTATTCTGTTTCATTATAACTGAATCCCCTTTTGGAGGCTGCAAAACACATTAAATTATGGAATTTTTTTATGTAAGAGCTTTACTGTGGACATTTCCTCATACAGTCATTGACATATGAGTTTATATTTATTGGAAATAAATTATTAGTAGTTGCAAAAATTGGAAATTACAAAAAAAGTAAAGGTCAATTAATTATTTACAGTATTATGACATGAGTAGAATGTCCCATCCTATAAATGTAGTCTACAACGAGAGGTGCAATTCTCCAATGAAAGATGGACATGGATTAGCATGCTTTTTGAGTATTTACGGAACTGCTTAAAATTCTGTGTACATACATATTACCAAATACTGTATGTATGGGAGGTCTGTTCTTTAAGAAATGAATGCCTGCAAGTTGGCAAAAAATAAACTTGTTTTCACTTAAACTGCATAAATTAATCGCAGTAGAGTCAACTTGATGGATAACGCATACATGGTTGGCATTCTAAGCCCAGGAGTGAGCCTAGGGTCGCTGGCACTTGGGTGCAGGATTTCCTTGGCGTCTCTATTGGTAGGCAAGGCTATAACATTGATCTTTCTTTCATGTGGTGACCCACTGCTTCGGTTACTACACCTACCTGTTAATACTCCTTCTCTTTCATACTATACCTGTTTCTTCCTATTAATGCCATATCCCATGATAATATCTGTCTACAGCAAACATTTTTATGAGCTACTGTATGCAGGAACAAGATTGTCCACTTGCTCCACATTACTAGCTGTTAAAGCCCGCATCATATGACAGACCAAACATTTGCTTACAGTTTAAATGTAAAAAAGGTAGTTATGCTTCATACGTACATCAGTAGCACAAGATCATAGTGTAATAATGTTGTTTAACCTTGGTGGCCTGCATTGTTCAAACAAAATACACTTATAGCATAACATTCTGGGTTTTTTGGGACTGTGTAGAGGAACCTGATCCCTGTGTGACTTGCAATTGTGGATACTCCTAAACAGTGGTAGGATAGATTTCTTTGGGCAACAAATACTTCCACTGATCCAGTGGTAGTTAAGAGACTGTCTTGTTACACACTGCTCCAATTTGCTTCAATCCACAAACATCTGCTCTAGAACATATTAGGTGTATCACCACAGATTGATTTCTTTTCACTGCAGTTCTTTTAAGCTCGGTGTGAATTACATTTTCACTATTCAAACATGGTTTTACATCCAAGAATCTCTTAAATCCTACTTGAGGTGTTTTGTGTTAAATATTCAGCATTTTGGCCACACAATAACATCACAAATAAACATGTTCTACTTCACAGGGCTTTCATAATGAAGTCATCCCCTTCTCCCCAAGGCCCCATGTTTAAGATGTACAACTTCGCCTCCACCCTCATATTACAAGTGTCAGATGCATACACAGACTAACATCCCCAGACATGCTCTCAAAAAAATGCAAACCACTCACTTACCTTACCTGTCTTGCATTGCTACTGAAACAACAAAGAAATTAATTTAAGAACATACAAGCAAGCTAGTGAGTGAGCTTGCTAGCCTGTTTTCCTGTCTATCCACAAACAGGGTGTCATGCCCCTCTAACTCTTACCTGCTCTCCCCAGCTCTCCTCCATTACTGCAGGCCATCAAAAAGCTCCAGGATTGCAGAGTAGGCCAAAGCCTCAGTCTGTAGTAGCAGTGTCTACCCACGATCACAGCAGGCCAAAACCGCAGCCTAAAGTTCCAGCAAACCACAGGGAAGACTTCCAGCTGTTGCCTAGACATTGGCATAATGTTGCATACCTGTGGAGGGTAGGTGAAACCTGCTTCCACCATCAACTATCCACCAATAATGTTCACACACAACCAATCCAGTACAGAGCAGGGGAGGAGTAGATACCTGCAGCACTATAAAAACCCCTCAGACTGTTACCACTTTACTCCAGTGTTCCCGAACTTTGGTTCCTGTATGCCCTTGGACTCCAGATTCCCATTCTTGTCTGCTCACCTTGCTACAGACCCTTTTTGGGTTCTCCGTTATTTGACCTTGGCTCTCCTACCCTTGTCTGTCTCCTGACCCTAGCTTGGACTACCGTTTTCTCTGATTGCCGCCAGCTCCTGACCTATTGGACTGTTCCTGACATCGTTTTGGACTATCCTCTGCTCTTACGCTCCAAACCCAATGCTGACACAGGGCCATATTTACCTTTGACGTTGGCCAAGGACTAGCCCAGAGCAAGACTACCAGCCACCATTCTACATCTGCTTCATTATTGCTGGGCACCGCTTAAGAAGGCCTTAAATTCCATAACTGGAAACCCCTGGAAGCATACTCTGTAACATAAAAAAACAGGGTTTCTGCGTATGTTTATCTGATATGACATCTGAATGAAAGCAGGATCTGCATGTAAATATATTGCTAGAATATGGTTGTGATATAACATTATGCTTACGTATCCTTCTAAAACAAATAGAGAATTATTACCACCTGAATTGTGATTTATTGTTTATGAGATTTTCTGGTTGGCCAGCAGCCTTCGCGGAACACTTCATGATTTTGAACTGGCCGGCGTGCAGGCACCATGCCCCTCAGTGTCTTAGTGAGGCTCTTCATCCCACCCATTTGACGCAAAAAAGTATTTTTAAAAATACGTAGGGTGATAAATGGAAGGGGACCCATATTCAAGGGGGCTGCCTTGGGGCAACAATTAAATAATACAAAAAGAGAGCGGCTGAGGGTTATAAGCACACAACAGGGTGTTTGGGGCATCACATATGAATCAATACAAAAAGGGGTGGGTGACCACACATGGGGCAATATACAAGAGTGAGGGGGAGTACATTAATACTAAAGGGGGGCCTTGCTGGGGCATCAATACACAAGGGGCAAACACAGAAACAACAAAGCAGCATGGAAAGCATATCTTATGCTTTGTGTAGCTTAATCCATCCTGATGCGGATGTCGGTGTGGTAGAGCCTGTCCTGGTTTGTGTGTGTGGCAGAGACTGTGCTGGTGTGTGTGTTTGGGTGTGGCAGAGACTGTCCTGGTGTGTGTGTGTATTCAGGTATCGGTGTGGCAGAGCCTGTCCTGGTTTGTGTGCGTGGGTGTCAGTGTGGCAGAGCCTGTCCTGGTGTGTGTATTTGGGTGTTGGTGTGGCAGAGCCTGTCCTGGTGTGTGTGTTTGGATGTCAGTGTGGCAGAGCATGTCCTGATGTGTGTGTTTGGGTGTGGCAAAGCCTGTCCTAGTGTGTGTTTTTGGGTGGCAGTGTGGCAGAGTCTGCCCTGGTGTGTGTGTTTGGGTGGCGGTATGGCAGAGCCTGCCCTGGTGTGTGTCACGTCCTACCCAGGATGCGGAGCTGCATATCTCGCTCTTGCTTCAGTTTCCCTGTTTTGCTTCAATCCATTCCTGGATTTCCTTTTGCTCTGTTCTGATCTTCCATTTCTTGCTTCTGCTTCAGCTCTTTGCTTCAGCTCTGTTTCCTTTATAAGGTGTGTCCCACCCGTGTGTTCTGTTTGTCTCAGTCTGCAGTCTAAAGGTATGTCTCAGTGCTATGTGTTTGGATTACATGTTTGGTTTGTTTCGTACCACTGTCAGCAGGGATTAGCGTTAGGACCCACCGTCATTGGAGTACTGTCAGGACCCAGGTAAGCAGGTCGGGTAGGAGCCCAGTAGCAGGGGACACAAGGGGCTCCGATTGTACCCCACGATGCATGACAGCAAGTGGGATGGTACGGACCGGCGCAATGAAACACAGCACAAACAGGATACTTGGAAAGGTACTGTATTGATGAAGGTGATAGGACCAGCAAGTAAAGGCAGTAAGTCTCTAGGCAGGATGCCCACTGGCAGGGCTGATGGATACGGAGGCCCACGGGATGGGCTGACGGATACGGAGGCCCACGGGATGGGCTGACGGCAGGAAGCCCACTGGCAGGGCAGACGGGTACAGAGGCCCACTGGCAGGGCTGACGGCAGGAAGCCCACTGGCAGGGCTGACAGATACGGAGGCCCACTGGCAGGGCTGACGGCAAGTAGCGCACTGTCAGGGCAGGCGGCACGAATGCAGGTACAGGCAGGAATGCAGGTACAGGCAGGAATGCAGGTACAGGCACTGGTTCAAGGCCAAAACAGAGCGGTCTAAACACTCCAATGCAAAGGCCCTGACTAAAGGGCAGGGCAGGTTAATAAAGGCAGGTTCTACTCAGGTGATCAGACTCAGTTGACCTGGTAATCTGATCCCGAGCACTCCAGAGGGAGGGGGAAGGTGGCCACTAGTGGTAGCAGCAGGACTACAGCAAAATAAATCATCCATGGTCCGGGCTAGTAGGGTGGAATCCTGACAAGTACTTTGGCGTAGTGGTGGGCTAAGCATACTATGGCCATAAGATGTGACGGAATCTCCAATAGTTATCATATAGTTCCTATATGTATTTATGTAGAGGGGTGTCCTGTCTTGTAACCCCGGTAGAGGGGTGTCTTGTCTTGTAACCCTGGTAGAGGGGTGTCTTGTCTTGTAACCCCAGTAGAGGGGTGTCTTGTCTTGTAACCCCGGTAGAGGGGTGTCCTGTCTTGTAACCCCGGTAGATGGGGTGTCTTGTCTTGTAACCCCGGTAGAGGGGTGTTCTGTCCTGTTCATGTTTGATCTCGGGTATTCCTTGTCTTGTTTCCTGTTGTGCCCTGTATTATATATGTCTTGTCTGGTTATGTTTCTTTCTTGGTCTCCCTATCCCTTGCTTGCTTATGTTTCTGCTATATACTCTGCTCAGCGTCCCTACTTGGTATCCTGCACATGATTCCAGTGCTATGACTCATGCCTGCTCCAGGGTGCCTGCAGGATATCTCCAATTTCTGCTCTGTTCTGCCATCATCCGCTGCTATGTCGGGGTGCTGGTATGTGGCTGCACAACCCTAGATGCCCACCGGGAGAGTGCTGTCGCCCTGCACCAGGCCCTGTCCTGAGACTCTGCTCCTGCACCATAACTCCTGAACACTATCTTTGGGCGTGTCGGTGTGGCAGAGACTGTCCTGGTGTGTGCGTGTGGCAGAGACTGTCCTGGTGTGTGTGTGGCAGAGCCTGTCCTGGTGTGCGTTTGGATATGGCAAAGCCTGTCCTGGTATATGTGTGTTTGGGTGTCGGTGTGGCAGAGCCTGTCCTGGTGTGTGTGTGTTTGGGTGTCGGTGTAGCAGAGATTGTCCTGGTGTGTGTGTTTGGGTGTCGGTGTGACAGAGACTGTCCTGGTGTGTGTGTGTTTGGGTGTTGGTGTGGCAGAGCTTGTCCTGGTGTGTGTTTGGGTGTCGGTGTGGCAGAGCCTGTCCTGGTGTGTGTTTGGTCATCTTTTTTTCTGGTACTTCACTTACTGTAGGAATAAATATAACTATTTCCTTTTTACCTATCCAGAGATAAAACACCCTCCTGAATTTGTAGTCACTTCAGAGGACAACATTTTCAAGGCCCAGAAATCAGTGAGAGGAAAAGTAAAGGTTTTGTGTTATTTACTCTATTTCAATGTGCATATTTTACCAAAAGGATTAGTGGTACTAAATTGTGACTTCCGGCATCCCGTGTATGATGACGTTTATTTTTTAGTGTACTGATGTACTCCCAATCCTATCACATAAGATTCTATCATGTATTATCTGCCGAGCACTGATGTCATCTTTATCCAGTACACATGGATGCTGAGGAGTTAAGATTCTATTTTATTTATTTTAATAAAATGGCCACCAAATGTTCTATATCATAGTTGGACTCTTCCTGTATCAAATGTGTCTTTTGATATGTTAACGAGGGCAAACCTCCAGTGATTCAATACGCCTTTTCAGTCTCTCTCTGCCCACCATCTTGCATGGATGGACCAATCTGTGGTGCGCTGGGTTATGTTGGGCCTTTTGGTTACAGGTTAGTCTTGGAAAGTGTTGCATTGTATGTTGGGCTGTCACTCTATTGTAGGTTACTGTGTAATGTATCTTATTAAATATCTGTTAATGTAGACAAACCTTTGTGATATATTTTATATTTGGTTTAACACCACACTTGTTACCATTAAGCTTTTGAAATCAAGCTACCACATTTTTCAGATATGGAAATACATGATTATGTGAAAATTGTTTAAAGAATCCAAATTGTTTGAAAGTCTGCATTTAATCCATCTGTCTAGGGCCTGCTGAAAATGAAACTATTTGTGGAAATGGACAAAAATTAATGTGGCACTATAATAATATATAGAAGCTGGCATACCAGCTTCCCGTGCTTTGTCAGACTCTCTATTTAGAAAGCTTCCTATTTGTAACCTGCAATAACACTCTTGAATGAATTGAACTGTTTATTGTTTCTTCTTTGATTGCATCAGGTTTTAATCTGAATGGCAATATTAAAGCTTACATTATATTTTTTATAGTAGCTCCAGACCTACGTGTATTAATTTACATCTAGAAAGATACAACTAGAAAATTGTTCACTAAAGGGAGACTTGTAATGAGAGTTTGCATGAGAGTTGTGTTTCAGCTCATTGACTTCACTATACATTATGAAGACCAAACCTAGAGCTCTTCAGCTGTAGGGTATACTTAGCTTAGTCTTCAAAGCCCCTCACACATTGAATTACACATTATATAGGGCCAGTACGGATCTTCTTGCTAGAGAAACCTTCCAGTGTTGGCTGTTTTAATGAATACTAGTGTGGGAGAGTTGAAACCACAGCTGTGTGGCAAACAACAGCCAATGCTCCCTTTAGTGAATACAACCATTTGAGTTAATACACCTGTAAAGGTGGGCTAATTTTTATATTGGTCCATCTCCAAAATATAGGAAAAGTACCACACTCTGACCACATGAAAATTCTCAGGAATAGAACTGATGCAACGTTTTAATAATTGCTGCATGTTTTGTTTCTTCTTTCAGTGAAAGGAAGCTTGTAGTTGGTGACCACTTTCACATTTTGTTTTCTTTTCAAGTTAGTCCTGAAGCAGGAGGAAAAGCAAGCTTTTCATGGAAAATCCCATGGTGTGACACCTTTACAGTCATTGATCAGAGTAAACATTTCATGTTAGTCAAATACTTAATAACCCCCACACATTGTCTCAGTGATCGTTGTAACACAGCTGGGTTAAAGAAAAGTATACATTTCTCCATGGAATAAATTAAATTAATTAATTAATTTAACTTAGTACATTGGTCACAAGGGAATAAAACAATTTGGTCTAACAAGTGATTAAACCAAAATGGTTGCAACTTTAACAAAAGTGTGCTAGACTACAATCAGGGAAATCAATCTATGGTTTACATTTTCTGTCATGAACATGCACTTGCACCCTTGACCTATTATAACAACTTAAATATGGTACCACAATACTTAGGTCCTAAGGTGTTCTACACTGTAAAGGGGTCAGTTGCCTTAAATCCAACCATCATCTGAGGCTAGCATTAACAGTATTTGCCCACTTTCTGCCTGTCAGTTCCATATAGTGATTTATAGGAAAGGATGATTTTGTCTTTTTACGTTAAATATTATACGACTAGAAACCATACTACATGGCTTATGTTAATATACAGTGCATTTAAAAGGACTTGCACAATGTTATATGAGCGTTTGCCAGCCAAAGTTTTCCTTTGGCTCAATCAGAATTTAAGATTATTTTTCATGAAAATATCTTATTTGCGGAATTCAGTTTGCTTAACTTTTTCCATTCAAGTTACATCCATTACAAAATAGCACTTAAGAGCCATCAATGTGCAATAGAGAAAATAAACAAACATAGAATCATTTACTTTTCCTGTGAAGAATAAAACCAGCTATTACACACTTCATTAATTGCAATAGAAAATTGGTAATATATGTAAAAAATTTAACTGTAAATGATATGTTGGAAGAAATGAATCATGCATATTAGAAATGTAAAATATATTGAATAATTGGTATGATGATGATATATACAGTCTTGATGAACCTAGGTTTCTGAGGATAAAACACGTATGTGTGTGGTTCAGAGGCAGAGGAAATGAGGCCGTTTATAATTGCAATAACAAATTGCAATAGCAAATTGGGAATATATGTTAAAAAATGTAGCTGTAAATGAAATTTTAGAGAGATTCTAAGTCTTCTAAAAAAATGAATCATGCATATTAGAAATGTAAATTATATTGAGTAACTTGTATGATGATGATATCTACAGTCTTGATGAAGCTGGGTTTCTAGGGCTAAGTAAGCGTTACCAGATTGGTTTTTTTATTCAGATCATACTATCCTCCCATCATATAGGTGCTTCATTAATGGTGTTAAAAGAGTGTTTTAAATTAAGGAATTAAGTACACCTCAAAGTTAGAGGACTTCTTACTGTGTATAAAGGTCAATTTAGTAGAAGCCATACATTGATATAGTTGGAAATCTGTCTTATTTGTTATTCTCCTAGTTAATTACAGTATTTTTTTAAGTGTAATTCATTAAGAGTTATTGTATGACAAAGATTTTGAAATGCATAATGAGACATAATACATTACAATAAATCAATAAATTATTGATACATAAATCATATTGCAATTGAAATAGCAGTGTTATATAAACCTCACCGAAAATCTGTTGTTTATAATAACAAATATTATAAATGACCGTATTTTTTTACTGTAAAGGCATATACTATGTTTATATCCCAGTTTTTTTTTCAAGGGATCCTTTGAGATGCAGTCTTCAAATAAAATATAAGCAGCCTAAATAAATACCCCATTTTAATATTGGCTCCAATGTGCCAGGCAACCAAGGTCACCTCCTAAAACAGAATGTGTTGGTGGTAAATGTTTACTCTAAAAGTAAACTACATTTCTTTCGCTGTTAGTAAAGAATGCTGACCTCTGGGCAGTGACAAAAATATGAGGGTGGTACACAAAGATGCCTCTGTCTCTGCTGAAGAATAATGATTACATTAAGGCCTACTTTTACTTTTCCCAAAAGGCTTCACATTTATATGGAGCTGGATAGCATCCAAGACTCCCAAGAAAAGGTAAGTCTATTCTTTGTACACGACCTTGTATCAGTGACAGCTCATCAAAGAGCTAAAGGGGAACACAGTTTAATTAAGGATATTTGCTCAAAGAAGGTTTTATGCAGTAGCTTTGGGTTTACAAAGACACCAAGCTTGTATCTAGTCATGTTGGACTGCACCCTCATAAAGAGCAGTGCAAAAAAATTGAAAAAGAAATGGAAAAAAAAAATTAAATGTTAAACAAGACCCCAAACAATCTGCCAGCAGACATAAGAATGAAAGTCTAAAAAAGTCAGAAAGTAAGATAAGTCCAGCAACTCCAAAATAATAAAAAAAACAGTTTTGGTTTAGGGAGCATTTTGACCCTTAATCTCCTCAAAAACAAGTATGTGGGGTATTACTGTATCCTGGGGAATTTTGCTGGGGAAGATTTACTGCCTTAGGGCACATCCTCTCCCCCAATGGAAGGAGAAATTCTTTTTCTCTGTGGACTTGTTTGCATTACTCTGGCCAGTGGTAGAACTTCCGCAACAGGGCAGGACCATGGCGCATGACACTGCTCCATTCCTCCAGTCGGAGGGGAGAGCGGGAGGCTCCATCCTGTTGCAGATCAAACAGGCTGGGATAATAATGGGGAGAGCTGGTACAAGGAGACCTCAGGAGAAGAAAGAGGACAGAAAAAAGAAAGGGTTTTCTAATGATCAATTAGCCCTTTAGACTTAAATTTTGATTAGCTAACACAACGTGCCATTGGAACACAGGCGTGATGGTTGCTGATAAAGGACCTCTGTACGCCTATGAAGATATTCCATTAAAAATCATCCGTTGTCAGCTACAATAGTCATTGAAAACGTTAACAATGTTTACACTGTATTTCTGAACCATTTTATGTTATTTTAATTGACTTTTCAAAAACAAAGAACATATATATATCTTGGAGGATTGAGGAGATGACAGCAAGTGCCATCATATTGCCTTAAGTTCAAGTTCTCCCTATCTTAAAAAGAATTTAATTTAAGGCATTTCTCTTACATTAAAAAATCTAATTTATAAATATAATATCTGTATCTGTTATTAATGTCTTAGAACTTAATCTAAAAAATCATTATGTTCTCGGCAAATACATTCAGCACATATAATATTCTGACTAAAGTAATCATAGCCTAATAACATTTCAATTAACTATTATTATGATTCCATAAATTAGTTTTACTTTTAAAGAAATACTATAGTATGAGAGTTGAAGATGAATTATGAATAATGAATAATGAAAATTATAAATGAAACCCCTTTCTTTTTTGTTGGATTCAAAGAAATCTTTTGATTGGCCCTATGTACCCATTATTTGCATTATGTAATAGAGGGCAGAGATTTAACTGTATGCAGTGAATTAACTTCAATGTGTTCTTTAAAATGTTATGACTTCACTCTCCTCATAATTCTTCTCATTCTAGGCCAGTCCCGGTAATTTCATTGGATGCAAATATATATTTATATATAAACTATGCAGAAACTATTTGCGTATCTTATGATGTCTACATTAATATTTTGCTTTCTAACATAATGTATTTTTCTTTTATTAAAAAAATCACATGCATGTTTAAGTATTACTGCTTTATAAAATTCTAAACATGAAATAATTCATATATGAAGATAATTGTAAAGGCAGGCCAATGAAAATATTGTATGCTCTATGGGAGAAGAATTTATGAAGCATGAAAAGTTCCACCTACATTCATAATAATAAATTAACGTTAATTTACAGTTATTTATAGTAAACTAAACCCATAAAAATAATCAAAAACATGTTATATCAGGGAGTTTATAGAAAAGAAACATTGAAAATTGTACCTGGACAATGAGCAGAATAGTACTAGCTGTGGGTGAAAGCAATTTCAATAGTCAATGTGAAAAAATATGAATCTTTTACATCAGAGTTGCCCACTGTTATTTTTAATGACAATGGCTTATTATTATTATACAGTTAAATGGAAATGTATTGGAAACAGTATCATTTTAGAGAAGATCATTTTTGTACTTAGAAACATATAATTTAATGGAAGATAAGAACTGTTCAGCCCATCTAGTCTGCCCATTTTCCTTATTTAAGACTTAGACCTTAATCAGTCCTTGGTCCTATCTTAGATTCAAGATATCTTTTTGCCCACCAATGTATGTTTAGATTGCCTCACTGTATAAGCCTCCACTACTTCTGCTGGGAGGCTATTCCATTTATTTACCACCATCTCAGTAAAGTACAACTTGCAATACATCTAAAACTCTGACCCTTTAGTCATAAACCATGGCCTCTTGTTTAATATACATCCACCTTTGGTATAATCTTCTCTCCCATAATTTGTTAAATCCTATTCAGTATTTAAATGTTTCTATGACATATATTCTCTCTGTTTTACTCCAAGCAATATATATATTCAGATCCCTTAGTCTTTCCTGATAATTTTAATCCTGCAAACTATTTTAATCAATTTCGTAATCATGCTTTGAACTCTTAGGTTAGTCCCATGTCACATTTGGAAATGTTTAGTAAGTAAAAAAAAAGATGATTTTAGAATGATAACGATAGTTTATAACTAATTTTTTGTCAGTCTAATTGTCCCAAATATATGAAACAAATATAAGCCGGAGTACCTTGCACATGTGCAACATTGATGAATAATATATGATATTTTATGAACATAGTAAACACAAGGGCTTTCCAGATGGTTTGTGTTACAGTTACCATTCGTGTGTTATTATTCTTTCTTGGCATGGTTGCTTGGCATTGTAACTTTTTCTTCCATTTAAAATGTTATAATGAGTGATTGTTAAAAAAATAAATAAAAAGGATTGTGTTAGACAGGTGGTGAAACCATAAATCTAACATTTAGGTTTCTTTAGAAATGACGAAAATCCATTTATTCAGTTTCTGTCTTCCACTTTTCCCAGTGCAAATACAATGAAAGTGAGTAACGTTCCTCCATTTACTTGTATTTCTAACTTAAATGTATGATTTAAATTTAAAAGTAATTTCTTAAACAAGTAAACTGTCTCATTGTTGTGCACATTTATCTATGAATGTTATATAAAATAACCAAAATTATTTATGATGTAGCAATCAATTGGAATGTGGGGTATACAGTAGAGCCCTGCGCGGGATGGCTTTTTTAAATTCCGTTCCCGCTGATTTTTTTCCCGCTCCCACCACATTTGTGGCCAATTCCGCCCGCTCCCGCTACATTTGTGGCCAATCACGCCCACCTCCTTACCTGAACTGCAGAGTTCCCGCGCAGTCCTGCAAGGCTGCCTTCTCGCTGCTCCCTCACAGCGTCTCTTCTCTTGCTCCGCCCAGGAACAAGGCAGAGTCATGGAAAGTGACGTCACATCACGTGACTCAGTTTTGTTCCTGAGCAGAGTAAGAGAGGAGACACTGTAAGGGAGCAGCTCGAAGGCAGCCTTGTGGGACCGCGCGGGATTACCAGGATGCGCACGTACAGTGCCTGACCGCCCGCAACCCCAGCAAGACTGCTCGCAAGTTTTTTGGCGGGACCCGCCTCCCAATGCAGTCCTCTAGTATACAGCATCGGGCTTTGTGGAGGACCTTTCACTAAATTCCCCTCAATGATATACACAGGCTGTGCCACAGACTTTAGTGTCCTTATTGAGCCACAAAAAGTATGCAAAAAAATATTTTCCACAAGACTTTACTATTATCAGTAAATTAACAGTTATCGTTTTTACATTACATATTTTTATGTGTTCTAGCTCTGTTTTGCTGTACATTACTGTATGCATCATTACTTTGTATGCTTAAGTAGAAAATACTTTATCCACAAGACTTCTCCTTTAAAGTTTGGAGTATAAGTCACATTTCTAACTGCTGTTGATTATTGTTGGTTGGACGATTGGCCCAATTACTGGTTCTTGCATTGAAACTTGAGATATTTTTATGGAGAATGAAATCTTCCAAATCCTACCAGATGTAAGTCAGGGGAACCCTAATATTAACTCAGACGCCAATAATGTACTATGAAATCAGCACACCTGCATGACGAATGCTGCAGGTTTACACAATAAATACTAAAAACAACAGAGTCTGGTATCACATTAAAGGCAGAATCCTATAATTATGCAAAAAACTTTATTATTGTCTTATAAAACCTGAAGATGGTTTATTTTGTTGATATAAAAAAATCTATTAATGACTTGTGGTTACAATAGGTTTCATGCTTATTATTTGAAGTGGTATAAGAAGAAGTCATACTTTGACTAGTGTGAAATACAGAACATTCAGACTGAATTTTATATGAGTTTCCAGAAGGGTTTAGTGTCACAGTATATGTGCTGCAACATTTGGGACTAATTAAAAAGCTTGCTTTGTAGATCGGCTGGACTGATGCTGAAGTCTGTGTTAGTAATGTCTGTGACACTGTAGTATTTTCTCATAATTAATTTATTTTTGGAGCTACAGTGTTGTAACGGATGGACTCTACGCTCATTACATTCATACTTACATTTAGAATTTTAAAATGAGTGACAATTTAGAAAATAGAACAATTTTTAAAAAACTAAGTAAGTTAGGTACTGTATATAATGCTGACATACATCGAAACTAAATTGTCCCAGACGCAGGCTCTTCTTGAATCTATAAAAACAAAAAATCTAGAAAACTGGGCTTTGGTATCAAGACTTTGTTCACTACTATGCAAGTGGATACCTCCCAAACGTGTTCTGATTTTTAGACACTGTCCTACTGTCCCACTATCCCGAGCAGCTGCTGGATCATGGCTCAGATAAGAAAATCCTGTGACCTTGTAGTAGTAGAATGGAGAGTGGGAGCAGCAGTGAAGAGAGGACTGCACACAAGGTAAGAGGGATAGGGAGCTATGCTGATGATGGAAGAGGGAATAGAGGAGTGTGTGTATCTATATATGTATATAGTAAGTGTATGGTGTTAGAGTGGATGTGCGTGTGTAAATGTATGTTGAAGTATGTCTGTTTGTGTAAGTATTTGGTGCTGGGAATTCTAAGGGTATGGTGATAGTGGGAGTGTGTGTTACTGTATGTGTGTGAGTCTATGGAGTTAGTATGAGTTACTTTATGGCAGTAGAATGTACATGTGCTAATGTAGGGTGTTAAAATTTATGTGAGCATATGGTGCTAGCATGTGTTGAGTGTTGAATCTGCCCATTTTTCCTGATGTAAAGATTCAAACCATAATCAGTCCTTAGTCTCATCTTAGATCCAAGATAACCACTTGACTTTATCCAATACATGTTTGAATGCTCTCGCTGAATTAGCCTCTTCAACTTCTGCTGCAAGGTTGCTCCACTTATGGACCACCCTCTCAGTATTTAAAATTTAGATTATGACTTCTTGTTCTAAAACAAGAGGCAATCTTGAGTTGCTACCATTCATGGATTTCTGTATTTACTTGTTTGATCTCTGACCTATGTGTTTCAAGAGACTTAATTTGTCAAATGTCTACTCTGTATTAGATGTTTGATACGTGCATATTTTTTACATTTTAACTAAAGTGTAATTATGGTCAATAATCATCTGAATTTCATGCCTTAGCATAATAACTTTTTGGTCTGATTTAGTTTTATTCACTCTTTATTATTAAAAATAACAGTTGTTTTAGCTTTACCTCTATATATTTTAAATAGAACAATTGAAAATAAAAACAACGTTGTAGAACTAGCATAGCACGAACTCTGATAAACTGTAGGGAAAGAGATCAGGGTAGAGGAATATTGACTTCAGCATAGATTTATGCTGCCAGAAATTGGATTAAGGAGTTAGCCATAAAGATTTCAAGTGGGTTATAAAAGGTGACATTTCATTGATGGACACCCTATAAATAATTATTTAAAACATTGTCTGTATACAAATGAACTGTATAGAAAACAAGAAGCTCTTTAAAGACTTGTAAATGTCCCCATATTTGTAAAACAGATTTTAGAAAATGTTATATGATAGATAAATAGTTAAAAGAAACTCTTGGTATAAGTACCCCAAATAGATGCCACAGAGTATTAATATCAAGGTGAAGATTCTTTCTTCCTGGGTAATGTAAGTATGTGAATGCATTATTGCAACTGGTGTTTAGTCCATTCAGATTAGCATCATTGTATATATTCTATTAGCAAATTGTCGTATCACTGAAAAAACATATAATACTAGTAGCAAGAAGGCTTTTCTCAAGGAAGAGGGAGTTTGCAAAACAGTTGCAGTTTATCTGTTAAACCATATTATGCTGTATGAAGACCTATTTAATCTGTAATTGGCACCAAACAAATAATGGACCCAGGTGCAACTAACCGAAAACTCGCCTCTGGAGATATCCTGTAAGTCACCTGATAAATTGAACTATTCATTATGAAGGGCCAACTCACAACTTCTTGTAGCAGATCCTTGCGAATGTTGGCCCCTTAAATTGCAGTAAAATCAGTAACTTGAAACTGCACCTTATATCTGGCCTAAATGCTGCCAGTTCTACTGATCTAGAGGGAGCGGGAGCATCAGAGACATCAAGTCAGAGTCATTGGTAGGGCTTAAAGGATTGAACCCAGTATAACATGCCCATAAAAAGACATGTTTACCATCAGAAGGGACTTTAAACAATACTGTTACATCATTACTACTCCAATCCTTCATAATTACATACAGACAAATAAGCTCATTAATGGTCACTCATCTTTAGATATGTTACTGAAAAGTCTCTAAGCTGGAATACATGTGAATGCAAGTCTCCTTTAACATAACTAAGACTTAGGAGAATGTAACATTTAGCTGTAATGACCATTCTTAAAGAGAAGAACCTTTGTGTCTTTTTTTCACTTTGTATGCTCATCCATTAATGTTATCTTAGTAATTTTTATAGCATGTATATGGTTAAAATGCATGATTCCTCAGAAATAGTCATTGAACTGTAAGTCTGCCTGTATGTTTGTTTATAAGTCTGCCATGCTAAGACTGTAAGCTCTATACTATACTATACCCCAGCCAAAATGTCTGTAGATATGTATATATACATACAAAGTTTGATTTGTTACGTGTCCATATCAACAAATTAGATATTGAGCAAAATAAGAAGTTTCCATATGGTTTTGCTTGGCTTGAAGGCACATAGGAGGCAAAGAATAGCCAGTCATCATTAGCAGAAGACTCAGGATAGTTAATTTTATTAAATAATTTGTCTGTATAAGATTAACAAATCATAATGTTATATTAAAAAATCAGACTCAGAAAGGCACTAACTAGAAAGTTTTCTTGGCAGAATGGGTGAAGATTCGGAAGGTTTACTAACATCAAACAGTTTCAGTAAATGTCCACCATGAGCAATGTTGGAGCCTATCTCTGTTTTCAAGTATAAATGAAATCAAACGTAAATCATAACAACTATTCGTAGCACTTTTAGTTTTATTAAGAAATAAGTACTGGCATAAATTTTAATTTTACAGGGCTATATAAAGATTATTATACTGAGTAAATTTATGTGGCTTTCCAAAAGTCTAACATATGTAATGAGCATACCATATGTTATAAAACTACATTTTTAAAAATCAAAAGCAAGGAAAGATGTTGGTGGACATGGTGTGGAAATTACAGTTTATCAACATTGGCTAAGCACTTTTTAATTAATAAATGTATGACATAATCAATTCCCTGAAGAAGCAATTGACGCTATGACACCACTAGTCTGACAGTTCCCATCAAACTGTAGCTCCAGCCAGCTACAGCTTTGGTTCCAGCTGTTTTATAATCACAGATATATAAGCCTATATTTTGTCTGCTCAGGAAACTGACCTGTTAGACAGTGAGATCATGTCCTATACACACCAATTTTTTTGCATAAAAAGACAGAATTGCTAGCAAAAAAAACCACAGATAATATGTAGCTTTAGCTGCATTACAACAATTCTTTTAAAAACGTAATTGATAATATACAGTATGCAAGATGTGTGTATATATATATATATATATATATATATATATATATATATATATTAGTTATCAGTCACAACACTGTATAACAAAAAGCAGAAAGTTATTATGTCATTGGACTTTGTCAGTTAATATTTTTAGCAACCATGTCTTATATTCAGTATTAATGAACAAAATATGTGTAGTAAAATGTCAGTGTTGTGAGCCATGTGAATAAGCTCCCAAGAGCTCTCCCTCTTACACTACTGACTATATGATTGAAAACATCTACATGTAATTTATCAAAAACACCATAATACAGCATTTTTCAGTAAAGCATAAAATAATCTGTGAACCAAAACTTGTTTTGATCAAAAATATTGATAAACAAGACTTATGTGTCTGTATTAGCAGGGTAGAAGGAGCCCAGAATGCAGGACTACTGGAGGTAACAGGAACAGTCCAGAGTAGTAGAGATAGGGCACGATAACTAAATCAGGTAGAGGCAGGACGCCAAATAGCGTAGACAGGTCACAGGCAAGGGTCAGGTCCAGGCAGCAATCAAATAGCGTAATCAGGTCACAGGCAAGGGTCAGGTAACAGATCAATCAGGATACAAATAGGTAGAGGAGCACAGTACTGGGGACGCTGTGTAGGGCACAGAGCGTCTCAGAATATCTGAGCGCCGACATAAGGGAGCTTGAGGGTTTTATAGAGATCCCAGACGTGGCTTCTGACGTCACGTCTAGATCTCCACCCACTGCTCCGCCCCCAACCACCTCTTCCCTGTGAGACGGTACAAGAGGTGCCGCCCCTCCAGGGGAAGCCTCTACCCCCACTCCTCCCCCTCCCTCCTGCACACCGTTAGCAGGAGGAGAGGAACTTAGGGCGGCGTGCTGGAGCGCCGCCCCCTTCACTGGGACCTGAATTGCATCACCGGCGTGTTCCCCGGCTCCCCGCGTGGACGCGGGGAGTGAAGAACACACCGCCCGAGACGGCGGCGGGAACTGGGAACCTGCCGCGAGCAGACGCGGTCTGCCACGGGAGGTAAGTCCCGGACCTCGAACGGCACGTACCGTACACCGGATGGTACGTGCCTTACAGAGACCCCCTCCCAGACGACCCCTCCGGGGGCGATCAGGTTTGGGGCGATCAGGGTGGTTACGGTGGAAAGCACGGAGTTTGGCAGGAGCATGGATATTACTTATAGGTTCCCAGGAACGATCCGTCGTCCCATAGCCCTTGCAATGTATGAGATATTCCAAATGGCCGTTCTTTACACGGGAATCGAGGATGTGCTGAACCTCGTATTCATTCTCTCCTGCAATCTCTACCGGAGGCGGAGGAGGAGGATCTGACGAGGGCCTCCAAGGTTTCACAAGGGAAATATGGAAAACCGGATGGATACGGTATTTATTGGGTAGCTGGAGACGGACCGCAGCAGAACCAACCATCTCAAGGATGGAAAAGGGACCAATGAAACGAGGACCGAGTTTCTTCGATGGACAGGATAGACGAAGATGTGTAGTGGAGAGCCATACTTTATCTCCTTTTTGGTACAGAAGGCACGCCAGAAGCGAGAGGTGAACTGTGTTCCACGGTCAGTTGTGATTGAGCGGGGTAAGCCATGAAGACGGAAGATCTCTTTGAGGAATAAGGTGGCTGTCTCAGAGGAGTTGGGTAGACCCTTGGCTGGTAAGAAGTGGGCCATCTTAGTGAACCGATCCACCACTGCCAAGATGGTAGTGAATCAGGTAAGTCTACAATAAAATCCATTGAAATATCAGTCCATGGTCGTTCAGGTACTGGTAGAGGTTGAAGGAGTCCGGCAGGTCGTTGGCTTGAGGTCTTGGAGGTGGCACACACTTGGCAAACTGAAACAAAGGCGATGATCTCTTTACGCATAGCCGGCCACCAAAAGAGACGTTGGATTAACTCCACCGTTTTACGTGAACCTCCATGTCCTGCAGCCAAAGTAGAGTGGTGAAGACGGATTACCTCCTGACGTACAGGAGGAGGCACAAAAATCTTGTCGCGGAAGTAAAGCAACCCCTCTTTGCGTGTACAGAAACGATGGGCAGTAAATCTCTCAGAGGTGCTATGATAACGAAGTCTCTCCCACATAGACGGAAAGGATGCTAAAAAATGACCTTTGTGTAAAATTGCTTCTTCGATGTCTGGTGTACTCTCTGATCCCCCGTTAGTACGTGATAGGGCATCCGCTTTGCCATTCTTAGATCCTGGACGATAGGTGATGTTGAGATGAAATCGACTAAAGAACAGGGCCCAACGAGCCTGGCGAGGTTTTAGCCGTTTAGCTGTGCGGAGATACTCCAAATTACGATGATCGGTGTATACCAATACAGGATGGGTGGCACCCTCCAAATGATGTCGCCATTCTTCAAGGGCAGATTTTAGGGCAAGTAATTCACGGTCGCCTACATCGTAATTCCTCTCGGGAGGAGTCAATCTCTTAGAGAAAAAGGCAACTGGGTGTACAATGTTCTGAGGGCCACTTCTTTGAGAAAGTATAGCCCCTATCGCAGAATCGGAAGCGTCTACTTCCAAAATATAGGGTCTGGAGGGATCAGGAAAGGCCAGGATAGGTGCTGAGGTGAAGAGACGCTTGAGACGATCAAAGGCATCCTGAGCGGAAGAAGTCCAGATGAATCTACCCTCCTTTTTGGTCAAAAGTGTAAGGGGTTGTATTACTTTAGAGAAATCACGGATGAATTTCCGATAGAAATTAGCGAAGCCTATAAAACGTTGGACTTCTTTCTTGTTGGTAGGACAAGACCAGGAAGTGATGGCCAGAACCTTTTTGTCATCCATTTGGACCCCTTGGGGGGTTACGAGGAAACCGAGGAACTCCACTGTGTCTGTTTCAAATGCACATTTTTCCAATTTAGCATAAAGATTGTTTTCGCGCAACCGGATGAGAACCTTGTGCACATGTTCTCTATGCTCTTTCAGGGTCTCCGAGTATATTAATATGTCATCTAAATATATAACAACAAAGACATCCAGATAGTCCCGAAATACATTATTCAGAAAATTTTGAAATGTCGCTGGGGCGTTGCATAAACCAAACGGCATCACGGCGTACTCAAAATGTCTGTACCGTGTCCGAAAGGCAGTCTTCCACTCGTCTCCCTTTCTTATCCGTACCAAATTGTAGGCCCCACGCAGGTCAAGCTTGGTATAAATATGGGCAGAGCTAAGACGATCCAAAAGTTCAGGTATCAATGGCAAAGGATAGCGGTTCTTTATTGTAATATCATTAAGAGCGCGATAATCTATACAAGGACGCAGACCCCCATCTTTTTTTCCCACAAAGAACATCCCTGCACCGGCTGGAGAAGTAGATGGTCTTATAAACCCTTTATTAAGAGCATCATCAATATAGTCTTTCAAAATTCTGAGTTCAGGACCAGAGAGAGGATAAATGCGTCCATACGGAATAGGTGCACCAGGGAGCAAGTCAATAGGACAGTCATAACTGCGATGAGGCGGGAGCTTGTCTGCACCTTTCTTTTCAAAAACATCGGCAAAAGTGTGGTAAGCGGTAGGAATACCCGGCGATATCTTATTGACAGGTTGTGACTCTAGAGAAAGCAACTGTCCATGTGGAGGAGCGGGTCGACACAAACAAGTAGTTCTGCAATGGATGGAGGAGAAGGAGAGTGTTCCCTTCTTCCAATTTATACAGGGGTTATGCAGTCTTAACCAAGGTAAACCGAGGATAACAGGAAACATGGGGGACTGGACTAAATCAAATTGAAGAAGTTCGTGATGGCGGGTTCCAAGGAGAAGATCAAGGTGAGTGGTTTCTTGGGTAACTGGACCGGAGGCCAGAGGATTACCATCGACCAGGTGAATAACAAGAGTTCTAGACTTGGTGAGACGAGGTATCCGATGCGCAGAAGCAAATGCAGAATCCATGAAGTTCCCGCTGGCACCGGAGTCCACCATGGCCGATGTGGTGAAGGAGCCCTCAGTCCACTGTAGAATGAGACAGACGGATAAGTGAGGAGCAGAACGAAACATAGTGGGTCTCTCTGCGGTGTGCATCGTAAACAGCTTACCTCCGTTCTTAGAGGGTCTCACTGGGCACTCGCGGAGCATATGGCCTGCCTTGCCGCAGTAAAGGCAGAGATTCAATGTCCTTCTTCTGGAGTGCTCCACAGCAGAGAGTGGTTCCCGAAAGATGCCTATTTGCATAGGTTCCTCTGTGGGGGGTGCGAAGGTCTGAGGGGATCGGACATCAGCTGGAGCCGGAGCAGGAGCAGGAGCCTGGTAGAGCCGACGCCTTGGAGGGCTGGATCCCAAGGTACGTTCATGTCTACGCTCACGCAAGCGACGATCTATCTGGATAACCAAGTCCACAAGTACCTCCAGGGAGGTAGGAATGCCAACGCGTGCCAGTTCATCTTTCAGAGGGTCTGAAAGACCTAGACGGAACTGATCGAGGAGGGCAACCTCATTCCACATGGATTTAACAGCAGCTTGACGGAAGTCCGTAACATACTCCTCCACTGGTCGCCTACCTTGCCTGAGGTGGCGCAGTGTGTTCTGGGCAGTAGCTGCTCTTAGGGGATCATCATAGATCTTGGTTAAAGCTGACTGGAATGTGGACCAGGATTCAAGGACCGAGTCATTAGTACGAAGAAGGTGATGGGCCCACTGCTGAGGTTAACCTGCTAGTAGTGTTTATTACTGTGTGTTCTTTCGCACGGTCAGAGGCAAAGGTGCGAGGCTTGAGTGTAAACATCACTTGGCAGGCAGTAAGAAAAGTCCGGAATTGGGACCTCTCCCCGGAAAACTTGTCAGGCATCGCGATATGAGGTTCAGGATCCATAGCCCCTGCCTGAGCAAAAGCATTGGACGGATCCAGGGCCGATGGTGCAGAGCGTCCGGATCGAAGTTCCTGTAGCTGATACCGGAGATCAGCCACTTCTGCCTGGAGTTCCCCCACAGTGCGATTAAGGGAGGTTAATTGGTGGGCCATAGATGTAATGGCCTCTGCTAGCCCCGCGGACTCCATGTATGGCTCAGATATTATGTCAGACACTTGCTGGTGTCTGTATTAGCAGGGTAGAAGGAGCCCAGAAAGCAGGACTACTGGAGGTAACAGGAACAGTCCAGAGTAGTAGAGATAGGGCACGATAACTAAATCAGGTAGAGGCAGGACGCCAAATAGCATAGACAGGTCACAGGCAAGGGTCAGGTCCAGGCAGCAATCAAATAGCGTAATCAGGTCACAGGCAAGGGTCAGGTAACAGATCAATCAGGATACAAATAGGTAGAGGAGCACAGTACTGGGGACGCTGTGTAGGGCACAGAGCGTCTCAGAATATCTGAGCGCCGACATAAGGGAGCTTGAGGGTTTTATAGAGATCCCAGACGTGGCTTCTGACGTCACGTCTAGATCTCCACCCACTGTTCCGCCCCCAACCACCTCTTCCCTGTGAGACGGTACAAGAGGTGCCGCCCCTCCAGGGGAAGCCTCTACCCCCACTCCTCCCCCTCCCTCCTGCACACCGTTAGCAGGAGGAGAGGAACTTAGGGCGGCGTGCTGGAGCGCCGCCCCCTTCATGGGGACCTGAATTGCGTCACCGGCGTGTTCGCCGGCTCCCCGCGTGGACGCGGGGAGTGAAGAACACACCGCCCGAGACGGCGGCAGGAACTGGGAACCTGCCGCGAGCAGACGCGATCTGCCACGGGAGGTAAGTCCCGGACCTCGAACGGCACGTACCGTACGCCGGACGGTACGTGCCTTACAAGAGGTGATTAACCCCAGCCATTAATCCTAGGAAAATAACTTCCAAATTAACACATAAGCACAACTTCAAGAGATAAGATAGAACAACGCAACAAAGCATTACCGAAATGGGGTTGCCACCATTCTTTAATATTGGTGGCAATTAATACATACTTAATGCTTTCACCAAAACTCATATAAATATTATCTTTCTTAATTAGTACTCAGCTACCCATGGTCTACTTCTACTTTAACTTAGTCATTGTTACCTAGAAGCCACCTAGGGATCAGAACACTGCACCAATTACATTACATGCAATGTAATAACAAGGAATAAATATGGATTGTGACCGACACCCCTTACACAAGCCATGGATTGATTGAAAAAGCTGGCTTTGTGCATGGGGCATCTACTGCCAGCACTAGTAATACCATATGAATTCCGAATACCAGCTGGGAAAGGTAATGCTGAAGTGCACCAAATAATGGATCTACACGCAATTCACACAGGGGAAATCAGAAATTACAGACACGAATGCAAAAATTTAAGTTAGTTATCCTGATTTTCTACTCCAAATAACAACTAGCTACTTAACACACATTGCTAGGTACCTTACATAGAAAATAATTTTGCCAACAGAAAAAAGCAAGTTCCATCTGAACAAGGGTTGGGGAAGAGGACATCAATGAAAGCTCCGACATTTTGAGGGAAGTTTTCCCCAGGAGGTTATCTCTGCAAAGATGAGGATTAAGAAAGAAGAGAAAAGAACAAAAAGATGAAGAACAAGAAGATGTGAGACACCTAATCAGAGCTGCCAGACACGGAAGTGAAAGTGGCAGTAGTCGGCATAGAAGGTAGGGAGACATTCAAGAGTGTGAGAGAGTGGGAGTTAAAGAGCTTGCAAACTTCGGATTTAGCATTTTGCTTAATTTTCATCCATTTCATTGGGGGTCTAGCCTTGTTTTCAGAGATTTGTACAAATAGACAAAAGCAGCAAGTGTTGTTAATTTTGCAATAAGTATGAATACGAATACACAAGTCTAATATACATTGTATTTCATACCATGCAAAATTAATTTACTTTGTCATAGGCTTCCTGATGTGTCATTTAAGATGACAATTTGTGCTTTGGACATAGAATCAACTTTATCCATGTACTTTAGGATTACATTACAACCGACTAGGTCGGTATTTTTTCACATTGGCTGACACCAGACACGTCATGTGGAGCAGTTAACAGATCATTTCACTTGCTACAGAACATTTGATTTTTCTACTCTATTAACATAAAGGCATCATTTTTTGGTTCTTCAAAGTCTCTCGTTTTCTAGCCATACTAAGCTCAGTCAGAACAGAACACATCTACTGCAAGCTAAGGAGCTGGAGGGATGGGAAAAGGCAAATGCGAATAGAGGGACTCTACAAAACTCTACCCATGCATTTACAAAGGGAAAATATAAGTTAAAGGGATCACTCAGATATTATATGCATTAAAGTGCCCCTTTAAATGATTTTTTGGATGTTTGCCAGTAATTTGGTACACTGTATCATTGTAAAGTACAGGAATGATTTTACCAATTATAAAGATACACTGGTCAGGGTTACCTTCCGGAATTTTTCATTAAGGAAACCATTTTATACTTAAAATTCAACTTTGTAGCGAGTTGTAGATATTTTTTTTCTACGTGGTTAATTCTAAGTTGCTTTGGTGAAACACATCCCAGAAATCAATTAAAGAGGAGGTTAAATAAAAATTGTAATACAGTAAAATAAGATTTAAAAATAAACATTTACAATGTTAGCAATCTTTAATTTCATTAAGTAATCTGTATTGTATTGAAATGCTCATACATATTACATATTATATATTAATCAGTTGGTAACAAAAAGGTTATTCTTTAGACTCTGTCTTTTCAGATACCTTAAAATAAGCAGTAATTGAAAAAAATAATAAAGCAGGAGACCAAATAACACCACACAACAATAGAACATGCATTTAACTAAAATAAATACATATGTACATCTTGTCAGTGTCCTAAAACAAATTGCCTTTGCCATCTTTTGCCCCCCAAACACTTACACATGCATGCTCACACACAAACGCCTACACACATACACATGCATGCTGACATACACTTACACATTCATTTAAACACACACTGATACATACAGTCTCATTCTAACACACATGCATGCATACTCATAAATCTCCTGGTATCCCGATAGGCCAGTCCGGCCCTAGGTAGAGATGGGTATCCCAGTGCAGCTGGAGCTGAGTGAGATGTGTCAGTCCACTGACAGGTGGGTGTCCTAGGGAACAGGCCAAGGGAGATGGTGGGTCTCAGCTGGATACAGGATAGTGACATGGTCCCCATATGGTGGGGTGCTGCTACAGTTAATGCCAAGGGTGCATTATTTTGGATACTGGTGGCGATAATGCAGCTCTGACTAATAGATATATAGTGAGCTGTGTTGCTGGAGCACTCTTACTGCACCATGGTAGCAGATGTTTCAGCTGGTTGGACAGATTAAAATACATGTGTATTACTCATAAGTGCAATGACAAGGATCATTCATACATTTATCTGCATTTATAATTCCCTAAACATGTGCCAACATTTTAGTTTCATTTTCAAAATATATAACAAACCACATGGCAAAATACATACAACAACGCAAAATATTAATCCAATCCTCTAGGGTTTAACAATCCCAGAATTAATTTTTGCTGGATAAATGACATATCATATGTCGGCTAACATTTGGTTTGACAGCTAGTCACAAGTTAGAATGTATAGAACAGTTAATCCTTTCCTACTAAACAATTTTTTAAAGCTAACACTCATATCTAATGTCAAAGAATGACTTACCCATTCTTTCTCATTGTTACATTTGCAACTTGGCTTGGATAGTCAAGATTCAGTGGCGCTATGCTTTGAACACTTTAAATATCCTAATGTGTACTAATGAAAATAATGTCACAGACCACCAGAAAACTCTGTGAAAGTGTGTGCCAATGCTTGGCGTCCTCACCCTTGCAATTACACCAGTCACATAACACATGCCATTGATTAGGTGAAAGCTGTATTTCCTAGTATGGCACTATTCTAAATCAATGGAAGACAGGGGTAATTGTGTGCTTCGGGGCTTGAAAAAAGTTTCTGTGTGAGGTCCAAGAAACTGTAAGATTTTGGCACCAAACCTAGTACTGTTAAAGCTGTGTTACGCTAACCACTTAAAATAAGGTGAAAACCTTAAAGAACATAAGATCACCATAGTCCAATTATGGATGCTGGATTTCCTAAATGGCAGACTAAGCACTTTCCTTAATAGACAATATTTTATGGAAAGCAGGGGCACAGACTGTTAAAACTGATCAATTCACTTCTAACCCTTCATCCACCCAGCTCCCTTGTTGTTTTTACAAATCATTTGCTTATAGTAGCCTGGGCGTCTGGGGTAGGCTGTGACTGAACTACTAAGTATCAATCTTATGTGTTTATATTTTTGCAGATTTTCCATATTTTTGAATTCTGCTTTTGTATTTTGATTGTGCCGGCAACCATGAGAAATTCCATATGTTCGTTATTAGATACACAGCCGGCCTTAGGTGTTCTGGCACCCTGTGCGGACTACTCCTCTGGCGCCCCCCATCCCAAAAAAAGAAAGGAATAAAAACTTGTAACAAAACTTGTAACAAAACCCCAGTCACTATATACTACGCCAAACATTGATGTGGTGTAGGCCTACCACTTCATTGTCTGGCTTAGTAGTAGGGATGCACCGAAACAAATTCTGGACTGAAACCGAAAGTGCAGCATTTACCTGGCCAAAACCGAATATGACCCCCCCCACACACCATAAAAAAATCTAACACTTTTATTTAAAGTAAGTAACACACCAAAATAGGACAAAACAAATAAATAACAATATTATATATATATATATATATATATATATATATATATAATTAACAGCAATCACATTCCTATCATGCCCAGGCATACCCAGATTCCAGGATGTACTCGCAGACTTGGCATTATAGGAGTATGATTGCCCTATCTACCCCTTCTCACTCCCTTCTCCCTATCTACCCCCTTCTAACTATCTACCCTTTCCCTCTTTGATGTTCACTTACCTTTCAGGTGGGGGTGCAAGGCCTCTGCCTCCCAGCTCTGCCACTGTATGGAACAGTATAGAATGATGGGAGTTATGATGTAGTTTTAGAGCATAATTAGATCATGAAAAAGACATTGGAAATGGTACAGCATAACACCCATCACTCTCACACACTTACCAATCCACACGCATACCAATCCACACGTATACACTAATCTACACACATATACCAATCCACACATATACTAATCCACACACATACCAATCCACACGTATACCAATCCACACGTATACCAATCCACTCGTATTCCAATCCACACGTATAAATTTCATAACATGGGGAGATTCAATCCTTCATATTGATATGAGACTTGACACAAGTACTTAGCACGTGGCTCAACGTCATAACCTTCAGCAATGTCTCACAACAAGACTTTGCAATATTAACAGGGAAACAAGGCAGCAAATCCTTCAGTAGGGTTAACATGTGGTGCTGAAATTAAGTTGCTGGTGGGATTTTGAAAAAAAATAGTACATTTATCATCACTATACAAATAAGGCATATATGTGTGGTCCTCTCTCCCTTCTACCAGGTAATAAAGAATCCACAACAACCTTACACATGTTAACCCTACTGAAGGACTTGCTGCCTTGTTTCCCTGTTAATATTGCAAAGTCTTGTTGTGAGACCACACGTATACCAATCCACACGTATACCAATCCACACGTATACCAATCCACACGTATACCAATCCACACGTATACCAATCCACACATATAAATTTCATAACATGGGGAGATTCAATCCTTCATATTGATATGAGACTTGACACAAGTACTTACCACCTGGCTCAACGTCATAACCAATCCACACATATACCAATCCACACACATACCAATCCACACACATACCAATCCACACACTTACCAATCCACACACATACCAATCCACACATATACCGATCCACACACATACCGATCCACACATATACCGATCCACACACATACCGATCCACACACATACCGATCCACACACATACCGATCCACACACATACCAATCCACACACATACCAATCCACACACATACCAATCCACACATATACCAATCCACACATATACCAATCCAATCCACTCTCACTCTCACTCTCACTCAATGCTTTCCTACCTTTCCTCTTTTCTCCTTACAGCTCCTTTTCCTTCTCTTCGCTCCTCTTCTTCAGTTCTTCTGTCTTCTTCCGGGTCAGAGGGCATGGACAGCGGTGGGCGCGGCTTCAGTGTCCTTGAACCGGCTTAAAATCACTCAAGGGAGCCGGAGGTCTGTTAAAGACCTCCGATACCGCTCCCTTGCGAGCCTGCTCCTCCAGCGGCGGACATTGCTGTCCGTCTCTGGAGGGGTGCCGGGTGCCCCCCTGCGGACCGCCCCCCCCCCTGCCCGCTAGGTACGCTGCTGGCGGCAGCGGTACGCTACGGCGGTGTCCAACCGCGCAACGGCGTCGGACCTCGCGGCGGCGGCGCCCCCTGGAGTGTGGCGCCCTGTGCGGTCGCACAGGTCGCACACCCCAAAGGCCGGCCCTGATTAGATACATTTATTTGGCAATTAGTTTAAATATTTGTTAGTCTATGTAATAATATGACATTATTTTTCACACCTCAAAGCAAGGTTAGGAGAATGACCTCCAGTTGTATAGGTATTGCCACTGGATATAATTTGAATAATTTATTCTGGGAAATGCATGATGGGCTCATTAAGCTAAGTATTTCTAAGAACAGACATCTGTACTATATTTAACATCACAGCCCACTGCCACAAGCATCACACATATTCCTAAAAAAACAGATCCAATGTAATTTCCAGCTCCAGCAATGGTCCTCATGTAGGACAGATTTAACGCGTATGACAAGCGACTGATAAAAAGAATCTAGCACCTGTTATGTGCAATATGTTTACCTTTTCACTGCCAGAGGTGTGTTTATTCGTATATTGCAAATACATTAATCACATGCCTTTTGGCATTACTGGTATTTCCCACCCAGATGGATACTTTTTCTTAGTGTTAGGGAGAATTTCTCACCTACCTTTACATTGTGGGTCACTGGACTATCCCTAAATAATCTTGTCAAGTAAGAGAATGTCCAGGCCATTCATCAGAAATTGTTGGCTTGTCTATAAATTCAAGAACCTGTGCTCATTGTCTATCCATTTTAGGTTTCCTATTCTATTCCATATATCATTTTTTACTTCATTTGCCCCATCACATGTAATCCATCCCCTAACTTTCTCCCTTGTTCATTGCCTCCAACCCTCAATCTCATGTCACTTACTTTATTTTATGTTTCCCCACCATTCCAGTATTATTCTTTCACGTCTATTTCAGTTGGCGTGTGATCCTTTACGCACCCTTTTGACAATTGCCCCATCTATTTGGATATCAAGTATAATTTTTCAGTTTTCCGCAAACCCTTTTTGCCTTTTTAAGCTGTCTCTGTCTTTTGAAGACCTCTGTGCCCGTTTCAGTTGCCATAATTCACCTTCTGGTTTTAAGTAGTCAACCCCCCTCCCCATTTACACTTCCCACACAGGTAATCTCTGACCCATGAATATGTGTTTTGACCAATTTCAAAGAAGAAAGCAGGATAATTAATTGCATATCCTTTTTACAGTGTCCCTTATGGTCAAGCATGATAAATTACCCTGTGATAATCATCCAGAACATTGTACATGGACTATTCATGCCTCCCTTCTTAGTAATATATTTGGCAACCATATTGCATACTTCCGTAAGTTTGATCCTGGAAATGATTTCAGTGCTTCAAAAGCAAAATAAGCATTCCATAACATTTTAATTGTATTGCATTTATAATGATATGGTATTCCACCAATATGATTTAATGTGTTCTGTCATCTACATATGATCATCATTACATTTTATTGGTGTTTATGGCTGGTAAACTACTTGGAACCAAAGCAATTCTATTTTAAGCATTATAAAATAAATGTGCTGAATAAACAATTATTTTGAGGTTAACACAGAACATAATTTATAAAATATATACCAATTTAAAAAAAGCATAAATACCATATGGTATATGAATTAGATGAAGGAGTAAAGACGGTACGTTTCATTATTTTTCTTCTGCTTTCTTGGCACTTGCATAACTTCTTCGTACGTCACAGTCTCTTGAATTCATAAAAGCGGATTCCTTTATTACATTCTGCTTTGAGTGTTATAGCAACCTCTGGGCCCAATTATCAGACACTTTCCAGGTAGTCATTACAAAACCCACTAGGTTATTGCAATTGCAGTGATTCTCATGAATGCTTATCCAGATAACAAACAGCAAGACAGCTGAAAGAACAGATATTCAGCACCTTTAGATTTCAGTGGAGTCTAATTATATATTTCCTTCCAAGTTAGCTTGACAGAATTTGTCAAAATCTCTCTATGCTGCCTGTTCTATGTGGAATATAAAGCAATTTAACGTATGCTCCGAAAATATTTATAGCATGACTATATGGACATGAGAGTTTGGAAATACACGGCTGCAAATCTTCAGCAGGAGGTAGAACATGAGCTAGTGAAAGTCTGGTACCATTTAATATGTCTGTATATTAGTCATATATATTTCCATTTTCTTATAATACCTGCTGTGTGCCTGCATGATCTCATATCACAGTATCACAGTATAATTTTTTTTAAATGCTTTCATTTTGTATTTTAAGCAATAGCAATGTACTATCATGTAAATATGACTTGGAATTTAGTTAAGTTAAGGAATTGTTAAAAAAAAATAAAAATGTACAGCATTTATTAAATATTTATTTTATATTTATATAATGGCCATGGTATCCCACTGGGACCTTCTTAGTGCGTTCAGCTCAGTTTTTGGTTTGAATTATGTAAAGATCTTCAATAAATTGTTAATTCTCAATAAACTGTACAGTGCTGGGCCCTGGGCAAGGCAAGGAGCAGTTGCCCCAGGTGCCAGAAGGTAAGGAGTACACCTATATTCTCATCTGCTTCCAGAAGCATATGTGATATCAGCCCATGGCTGGACCCTGCTCCAGGCTGTAGCAGCCCTTGTTATGACTCTGGGTCTCTCCATAGCACCAGAGTCATAACAAGGGCTGCTACAGCCTGGAGCAGGGTCCAGCCATGGGCTGATATCACATATGCTTCTGGAAGCAGATGAGAATATAGGTGTACTCCTTACCTTCTGGCACCTGGGGCAACTGCTCCTTGCCTTGGAGCAAAAATTAGTGGGCAAAAATTAGTGGGCACTACAAAAAGCACAGAGAGTGCCAGGATATGACGCCATAGCCTGCTCCCAGAAGCAAAAGGCACTGAGACTGAATAGAAACTGCTAATAGAGAGCAGGCCTAAATTGTGCCAGTGCCCGATTGAGCCTCCCATGTACCTGTATGCAGTCACTGGCTAGATACATCTGGCTGCATGCTGTAAAAATGAATAGCGTCATGTATATCCAGCATCCATGTATTTTAACGTCTTTGGGCCTTAAAGTGCAAGGGATGCTCCAAGTGGAAATGTTGTTTCTAGTAGCTGAACCTCCACTGAGGCCCCGTAATGTTTAAAGATGGACCTGGCGTAGACCAATAACTTTAATAGTCTCTCACTATGTGTTCATGTTAGCATAGCTGTATCTGGTCCCTTTTCTTTAACATTCTTTACATCATATTCTTTTCTTGAACATATTTTACCTTCTGTAGTAATTCTAAAATAAATAAATAAAAATCCACAATACACCATATTGGTATTCTCAAAGTTGTTATTTTTATAGCTCCCTGTTTGAGAGGAGAGCTAACTATTATTACAAATGTATAAATGCTGTACAAACCATATTAAATAATGCATGCTTTAAATTAAATAGAACAATATGTCATTCACCAATATTAATACCATTGGAAATATTGAAGTTCTGAACAAACTTGACATTTTTCTTAAGAGACTTTTATTGAATTTTCATAAATATAATTCTGATGGCTAATCCTGCAAGGCAAATCAAAGAACTGCAGTGTAATTAAATATTGATTAAGGGGAAAAGGATTCATCTGACATGTCAGTATCATAAAATGTAACTATTGGAATTAAATGTCTGTGGTTAAAGTTTAAGATTACAATCCAATGTAATGGTGCTGTTCCACTTAGACAAAACATTATGTTAAGCAAATAAACTTAGCACCAACAATCTGTGCAGCACTTAAATATGCAGGGGACCACGTTTGGGAGAGATGCCCCAAGAAGTAAAAGACAGAGAGGTAGAGAAAAGGCAGATTTAGAAGGGGGTCAAGGAGGCAGTGCAGAATTGTGAGATGATGGGGGGAATGTGTTGCAGGCTTTAAATGGGCTATAGGGGAAAGTGTTTAATATAAGACTTTTTAATTTTAGCAAAATCTCCCAATTTTGTTAATATGTACGAATGTCTGAAAATGAGGATGGACCTCCAACAAAATAAACGAAAATGAGCCAGAGAGTTAAGAATTTTGCATTTCATTGCTTTTTCACTCTCACTCCTTCCCCGTTCCGTCAGACTTTCTGCCTCGTACGCGACTTTAAAACCAGCAAAAAAAAGCAACATCTCCGGAGTACAGTGATACCACCCATGGATGGGTTTGTCAGGTTATTTGAGGGGGGGTTTCACTTTTGTGAGGTGTGTATTTTTTAAAATTTCAACACCTGGTCAGTGCTTTATTTTTAACTGCTCATAAAAAGAAAAACATAGCTCCCAATTGGAGCCCTCTCAAACTAACTTCACCTCCCAGCCAGACCCAGCAAGCCAGGCTCTGGAAAACCTCCCCCAGACAGCACACAAAAGGTCCAGGTAGATATTGCCTCACTTGGCTCAGGGAAGGTCTTCTTTAGGCTCTTCTTCTTCCCCCTCTCAGCTGAGACTCCAGGAAGTTTTAATGCCCATTACCTGGGCCTGATGCAGGCCCCATAGTAATCCCAGACCGGATCCTGCAGACCTCTAACCTCTTGGAAAAGCTGGCATGGATTTTCCACTGAACGGGGGGGTGATGGAGCATTGGTCCACCCTGCTCTCCAATTGCTCCACCCCAGGGACCCATATGTATGATCTTCATAGCACCTGTGCCAAAATGCCATGCTAATTATCTCCCTGGGGTTAAACTACTTAAATATTGATGTTGGTGAACAGTTTGCAGTTAGAGACAACAAGGACAGGGAGGGCTGGATGAGAGTAACTTCATCATTCAGAGGATTCAGGTGTTGTCCTGGGAGAACTGTAGAAGCAATGCTTCTCCTGGAGTTCTCCTGGCAAAACCCGAAGAGTTCCTAGGTATGCTTATCAAGGATAAAGTATGTTTATATGACTGACCATATTTAGAAAGGTTTAAGAACAGAAAGTCTGCCTTTTGCATATTCCCACCTGTGCATGTTGTCATCAGCCATCTTCTTATTCTATGACAGTACCAAAAGCTTATCAGATTTGGGTTCATGTTTCACTGTTTCTCTGCCTGTATCATTTTTCTTTACGATAAAAGGCAGAATAGTCAATACATAACATTTGCATACAAATGTTAACTTCTCTCACTATGTTATTTTAAATAAAATCCATGTGAATTGAGGCCATACCAAACTTTTATACTATCATACCATCTCTAGGAGTTGGCTATATCTGGAACACCATATGGTGCTTACTATGATTCTTGTATCTTTAAGCATCTTTAGAGTCATAATCCACAGCTGTTGGCATGTCAGAGGTTGAAAATCCCTAGTCATATCCTCCAATTATTCCACAATCCTTTCACATTTCCCATGACAGTTACGTCCTTTTAAACATGTTTACTATAATGTGGCATGCGATATTTGATGTGTTTCTAAAACATATTTTGTGACTTTCAATGACAAAAAGGGTTTAGTGCAAGAATTATGAAGTTTGTTGTTAAAGACACAATTTTTAATATAAGGGTGATACACGGTTGTGTAATTCCAAAGCAGATGTTTAAAAAATGCAATGTGTTATGTAGGATCCATATTTACCAGCAATCTTTGAAATCATCTTAGTCTGTTCGTCTCCCAAGGAGAACATATGCAGATTATTAGCAGATAGAGGATATAATGCAATATTGCTGCCACAACATACACTCACTGGACACTTTATTAGGTACACCTTGCTAGTGCCGGGTTGGACTTCAGAACTGCCTTCATTCTTCGAGGCATACTTTCTACAGGGTGCCGGAAACATTCCTCAAAGATTTTGGGGACCAATGTGTGCCAAGAAAATGTCCCCCACACCATTACACCACCACCCTGAACCATTGATACAAGGTAGGATGGACCCATACTTTCATGTTGTTTACACCAAAGGCTATATCCCATCTGCTTCAAGGTTCGACGTGTCATAATCCACTCAAAAGCCATTCAGAAATGGCATTCCGCGTACCTTGTGTATTTAAGTTACTGTTGCTTTTCTGTCATCTCGAGCCAGTCTGCCCATTCTCCTTTGACATCTGACATCAACAAGGCATTTTTGTCCAGACAACTGCCGCTCACTGGATATTTTTTTCTGATCATTCTCTGTAAACCCTAGAGATGGTTGTGTGTGAAAATCCCAGTATATTAGCAGTTTCTGAAATACTCAGACCAACCCGTCTGGCAACAACCATGCCACGTTCAAAGTCACTTATATCCCCTTTATTCCCCATTCTGATGCTCGGTTTGAACTGTAGCGAGGTGCCTTGATCATGTCTACATGCACTGAGTTTCTGCCATGTGATTGGCTGATTAGCTATTTGTGTTAACAAGCAATTGAGCAGGTGTACCTAATAAAGTGGCCAGTGAGTGTATATTTATTATGGCCCAGATCCCTTTCTCCTTCTAACTTTTTGTTCTGCAGTAGTTATGATATGTATGATATATTACTATCTCTAGTCACACAGGGGAACAGGGGATTAGGGATCTCTGCAATTTTTACTGGGTCCCTAAGTAATTAAACATGTAATTCCCAAGGATGACTAAAATGATGGTATGAAAAAAAATATCAGACTTTAAGTACCCCTTCACGGTCCAATTTTACGTACAGTACATATTTGCATATTACAATATGCATAAAACTATCAATTCCTAATCAAAAGTATTGTAACTAGAACAGATCACAGCTAAAAATAGCATACAATAAATAGTCTTATTAGTGTTATTTATGTTCACTTGATCCAATATTAAGGAGTTCTAAATTGCATTATTTGATTAATTTTGAAATTAAGCAAAAGTTTTCCGTAATATTTATTACAACCATTTTTCCCTTTTTACTCTATAATCAAAAAACCTATGCATGTGTTAATATTTTCTCATCTCGGCTATTGTAACTCCTTGCCCCTTGGTCTTCCCACTTCACATATCTCTACAATCTGTTCTCAACTCCAGCACAAAAAGACAAAAAAAACCAAAAAAAACAGGAATTTGAAGGGAGGGGAGAACAAATGGGGGGGATTTATTAATTTACTTGTATTTAATGTATCTCATAGTATTTGTAATTCAAGTTTTGTTGTCAATCTTTAACCCCTTAAGGACCGGGCTCATTTTTCGTTTTGTACCCTGTGGGACCGAGGCTGTTTTAATACTTTTGTGGTGCTTGTGTTCAGCTGTAATTTTCTCCTCACCCATTTAGTGTACCCACATAAGTTATATATTGTTTTTTTCAGGACAAGATGGGCTTTCTTCAGATACCATTATTTTGATCGTATCATCTTATTTACTATAAAAAAAAATAAAAAAAACATGGTGAAAAATTGAAAAAAACCACATTTTTGAAAAATCTTTTACTCACCTAAAAAAGCAAGTAAAAAAACTAGCTAAATAGATTCTACTACTTGTCCTGAGTTTCGAAATACCCAATGTTTTTATGTTTTTTTGCTGTTTTTTGTAAGTTATAGGGCAATAAGTACAAGCAGCGTTTTATGATTTCCAAATCTTTTTTAACAAATCTGGTCAGTCTGCCTCCATCTCCTCTTTGGAACATCTTTGAAGCCGGTTAACTCAATTTAACCCTGTCAAACCATATATTTTTGAAAACTAGACACCCCAGGGTATTCCAAATGCTGTTATTTTAACCCTTTCCATGCACCAATTATACAACTAGTAATTTTTTGTAAAAAAATTTCACACAAATTGTACTTTAGTTATAGATATACAGGTCCTGGTATATGCCACTGTCAAACAACACCCCAATGTGTGTTCAGGAACATCTCCTGAGTGCGGTGATACCCGACATGCATGGATTTGTCGTGTTGTTTGAGATTTAAAATGCCACATTTGGGAAGTGCGCTTTTTTTGTCCATTTTGGAAAGTCTGTACCTATGCCCTATCTTTGAGCTCAGCCACTCCAATTTACCCCATCAGCCATTTTTTTTATATTAGACACCCCTTGGGTATTTGAAGTGTTTTTATTTTAACTCTTTGTTGAGATTTTTGAGAAATTTTAGCACTTGCTCAAAATAATAAACTGGATAATTATTTTTAAATGTTAGCACTTTTAATTTTTTCCATATTTTTTTTTTTTTCTATTTTACTAATCACATTGTGATTAGAAAGCTGGGCTCCATTGACTTGCATGGTTGAATGCAGTACCTGTATTCAACCTGCAAGTGGAGCCAGAGTTCTCTAGACCATCTAGCGAACTTTAAAAACTTGTTTGTTTCTTTTACAGGGCGGCCGCCATCTTGCTCATGGTGAAGAACACCGGCAGCTGCGGCTGTGACCGCTCTCCGGAGCGGTCACAGCCCACCCAGAGGTAAGTGTTTGGTGTCGCTGGATGCCTCCTGATCGAGGCATTCCAGCGACACCATTTAAGTTTAGGAGGCGATCGTTGATCGCCTCCTAAACGCTTTTAAAACGGGCGTCCGCCGCCATACAATGTATGGCGGCTGTTGACGCCTCGGGGAGGGGCCAGACATGGCCCCCGATGCCGATCTCGGCCTTGCTGAATGCCTCGACATCGAGGCATTACAGTAACGCCGTTTAAGCGAAGAAAGTGATCGTTGATCACTTTCTAAGCTTATTTTACTTTTTGACGGTTCAGGACCGTCAAAGGTCATTTAGTGACCTTCATGTCATGACGGTCCTGAACCGGCAAAGGTCGCGAAGGGGTTAAGTCTATCTTGCCCTGCCAACTTGCATGTGTTTATCAAAAAGAAAACCAAAAAATATTTGGGCAAATGTACTTATTGTTAATTACAAAGTATGTACATTGATAAACCAGCAAGAAGTTAAATATTAAAGCTAATGTTTTATACAGTTTTAGTATGTGACAACCACAGTTACCCTGACAGTAGGGGCTGGATCATGAAAGGTACTACAAAGTTTTCCAAATCAAACCCCATTCCAATAGGCATTCTCATTGCACTGTTTATTTGTTAATGTGTTCATCAAAGCATTGTACTACATGAAATCAATGAATTTGTTAATTAAATCATCACTCCACTGGGGAGGGCAACTAGATTTCATATTTAACCGTGATGAGCAGCCCAAAACATGAGAAGCTTTCAATGTGTCGCTGTGATTCCTAAAAGACATATTACATTCTAAGCTCAAACATTAGTTGCCAAGCCCTGTATTTATACCACTGGAAGAAAGCCAAACACAGCATTAGTTTCTAATGAACCGCTTTCTTTTTTCCGCTATGTAAAAAGAGAGAAACAAAACTGATGTGGTGCTATTTTCTTGAAGGTGCTGCTTATATGACTCTAGCTATTATCTTTTATTTCACTTTATTCAAACATCCACTGCGATGATACCTTTGGGTTTTTCTTTTTTTCTTTTTGTTGTCTCCCTACTAGGCCTGTTTGGTGTATTTATTGATGGTGGCCTCTATGGCCTGGGCCTAGGGACACCTGGTCCTGGTTTACATATGGTTAAATATGGTTAAATATTTGAGGCCCTAAAAGCTTTAGCTTTAGCTATTATAATATCAAAATAATACATATCATGTTAATATTTGCAATAATTGATTTAATTAAAAATATTGTTATGAGACATACTTTGAAAGTAATCAAATAGATCAAATTATTATTTTTTTATTTTTAAGAACAGATATACAGTACAATGGCAGATAATTAAATAGCACCATAGTTTGAGCAAATACATTTCTGCTTGCTTCTTGACATTTGCCATTTACCACACGAGATTCCATTGAATTAAACAGATTTAGCAGTTGTATAATAAGTTAGTCAGCACTTTGTATCTCTCTCTTGGCACCGCAAAAATAAGCAAAACAATATTGTCTATAAATAATGTTAATACAGTAGGGCAAGATTTATCATAACCTGGAATTAAACATGAACTCAATAGCAGCTGGATACTTTTGAATTTGCATATTTATAGAGATGCATGGGCATAAAAATGTGTACATTTCATATAATTTGATTAATTCCTATAATTATTATTTTAACTCATATACATAAACATATGTATGGAATTTCTAGAATACATAAGGTTTATTTTTAGGGTACAGGGAGGTGATATTTAAACTTTATAGGATTTCATAGTCTATATTCAGCATTTAATTGTACAAGGTCAACAGACTCTGTGCTTAGTTAGTTTTATTTAATATGGGTGCATATTAGCGAAGGATTAGCTGTGATGCATGCTGTATTACTAAATGTTTTTACTGTATCAGCAGGTACTAAACAAATATTTTAAAATTGGATTTATTTGTATAGTATGCCTAATTAGTGCACATACTGGGTTTTCATAAAATTCTGTTTGTACTCCTAATAGAATATGTTCCAATTACCATTAAGAAAATGAATGCATACATTTTACATTGTTTTAATATTTATAATTTTTAGATATTTGCAAAAAGACTTCTTAGCTTTCCTATAATGAAAGAAATGACCATTAAAAAATAAAAAAACAAAACAATAAATACGTTAATATTCTTTGCAGGAACAGCATCGACAAAAAAGAAACGAGGCCTAGGTCTTAGCCTTGGAAGGCAGATCAGGAAATAATCCTGCACAGTCATACTGAGGTCTGTGTGCCTTTTCTGTGCAACCTAATGCAGAACATCGGGATATGGCTTCACATCTGTGCAGTCTAAGCCTGGACTGGCCGTTTCAATGTACACTATATGAACAAAAATATGTGGACACTTGACATTACACCTATATAAGCTTGTCGGACATCCCGTTTAAAAACTATGGGCATTAATATGGAGTTGACTCCCCCTTTATGACTGTAACAACCTCCGCTATTCTGGGCTGCATTACACAAGAGTGTGAAGTCAGGCACTGATGATAGATGAGAAGACATTGCAATTGGTGTTCCTATTCATTCCAAATGTGTTCAATGGGATGGTCATCCAAACAAAAATAATCAAACCATATCTTTATGGACCTTGCTTTGTGCACAGGGGCACAGTCATGCAAGAACAGGAAAGGCCCTCAAATTTAAAAGAATACAAAAAAAAACCAGTTCCAGCCAATTATCACTTCACTACCAAACTTTACAGTAAGCACTATGCATTAGACATGTGCAAATGGGCAAAAAACAATTTGGACATTTTTTTCATTTTTAGCCCATTCATTTTCAGACAATGAATTCTGTTTCCTGTCCATTCGTTTTGGTAAAAATCAGAAACAAAATTCAAATTCAGAAACAAAATTTGTTCCGGACTCCCATATTCAGTCTTACTCACTCTCATTCACTCTCTCTCTCATGCTCTCCGATTGGCTCCCTATCATCTCTGCCTCCACTTGTCTCACAGCTCCACTTCTTCTCTAGCATCCTTTTCATCTTCTTGTCTTCATCTTCTTATTTTTCTATCGTATGTATTCTTTCAGTGATTGCATCTCCACAGACACAACCTCCAGGTAAACCTGCTAAAATGACTGCGCTTCAGGTGACATCCTCTAATTGGGGAGAGGATGCCACCAGAAGCACTGCCATTTTGCAGAAGTTCAGTTGAGGTTATCTTCAGGCAAAATGGAGGAGCTTGCGACACACTCCCTGATCCTCCAGTCCAATGTCCAAACCAGAAGCGCTGCCATTTTTGTGGAAGTTCGCCTGGAAGTAATGTCCATGGAGATGCTGACGAAGAAAAAAGACGGAAGACAGAAAAGAGAAGAATAAGATGAAGAACGTGTTGCAGAAGAAGCGGAGCTGCGAGACACGGGATCAGTCATCGGAGAAGGTAGGTAGAGGCCTGAGATACAGAGTGAATGAGAAAATATGAATGAGAGTTCAGCACTCAGCAGCCCCACTTACAGTTGACCAGGGTAGATCTAAAAGAGCAGAAATTTCATAAACTGGCTTGTTTTGAAGGTGGCATCCTATGACAGTGACGCCTTTAAAGTCACTGAGCTCTTCAGTATTACCCATTCCACTGCCAATGTTTGTCTGTGGAGATGACATATATGACTTTACACACCTTTTGGCAATGGGTAAAACTGAAAAACCTAAACTCAAATAATTAGGAGGGTTGTATTCAAGAATGCAGAAACATGGTTCAAGAATTCAGAAAATTATAGGGTATTCACTTGCCTCATGCAACAGCAGATGGTAATCACAACCATTAGTTTTCCTTGTATGGTTTTCTGCAGGGCTGGCCTTAACACCAGGTGCCCCAGACACTTGGGTGTCTGAATCAGTAGGCATTGGGCAGTTGCATATTCTTGTTGTTGGGACCCAAATCTGTGTGCCCCTCTTTCCCCTGTTCCCTTGCTTCTGAGGGGTTTGTTTGGTGATTTAGAGTATGTTACAGTGTTGTACAGCCTTCAAACTTCCAATAATGTTTAGCTAAAACAGCGAGACAAAGCAGATAAAATGTGAAATAAATAAACCAATGTAAACACACAGTGATTATATAAAAACATATGGAATAAATTCAGGAAGGCCCAAAGAGTATTGTTGCCTGTGGTGCCATTCTGTTTGCCTTTCTCTTGTGCAAATATCCAGCCATTGCTGTCCTCCCAGTGAATGGAAGCATACTAGCAATCTCATATTGTTAACCCTGAACAGTACTTAAAAACTATTTATTGAAAAAGTACACCTTTCAAAAAAAAAACACACAAGTCAATAAATCTTTTTACATTAAACTCAAAGCGTTACAGCAGGGCATCATAGTTAATAATGTGTTAGTATTTGCTACCAAATAGATTCATTTAACCTTTATTACAAAATTTATATTTTAAACAAGATCTATTTAATGTTACACTGACAAAATCATTCTTTATATTCTCGGAAACAGAGAACTGATTTTTCTATAGGAAAATACATCAGTAGGGAACATAGCACAACTTACTCATGGGAGTAACTTATTACCATGTGATGAAAACTTGGTTCTTATGTCAACACATCCAGTGCCAGGTAATCTAAGATTACTGACACGAAATACCTTCACTTCACCTTCGTTGAAGACACATTTTTGCATGTTGGTTAAAAGATAATCACTTTGTTCAATACATTTACGTCTGAGGCTAGCTCAATTAAGAGCAGATTACTCATACATACTCACCCATGTTGTCTCCATTTGGGAGAAGCTAATTCGATCCATTTTACTGTGTAACTGATGTGTTGATAATGAGCAAAACAGTAGGACAGGTATTAAGTGTTACTCATTTCTTTCTAGTAAGTTTATATTTTATTTTGTGGTAAATCATCACAAGTACATACATTTCTGTAATCTCAATGAAGTTTGTGCAAATAAATGTTATATCCTGAGAAGTATATGAAAAGGAACAGGGTCATAAAAATACCCTTCAACACATACTAATCCTAAACAAGCCTAATAAAGAAAGCAACCATGTCTGGATTGAATTCATCTTTTGTCTTTTGAGTAAATGTATATGGTCCACCACTACACTCTAACATTGGGCCCTGGGCCCACCTCATCTCCTGCATTACCTTTCACCATGTAAGCCATACAACATGGTGTTTTATTAATACATCATTCATAATGTTCACACATACAAATGTATCTCTCGTTTTACCCATTAAACTGCATAATCATATGGATACAAGCACGTGTAAATACTTGGGTCATGGTTTATTAATAGCATCGAAAAAAAATACTTAACTTTATCTAAAAATATTTTAATACTATTTCGAGGGTGTAGTAAGGAGGCTGGTGCATGTACTGGAGAGGCTTTATGTGAAAGTGTTCAATAAACATATCATTTACAATCTTGCAAAAAGTTGCATACAATGTAAAATGTTTAGTTAAAATAGATACTGTATACCTTAATTATAATCGAGACTGTAAAATGTTACCAGCAGTCGGTACTTTGTTGAACATACTATGGGAGTGTTCAGTGGAGCAGTGTGTAAAACAGAAATTACAGTCTGGTAAAAAGCCAGGTCATCTGAATTATATGGTTTTGTAACCCATAAGTACATAGGCAGCTGAATGAATAAAGGCAGCTTCTTAAAACCAGTTACATTTGAGATTTGAGAAAGTCATTAAAAAAAGGAATTGTGTACATTTGCTTAGAGGATGCCCTGAACGCTGTTGTCTTGAGTAATGGCTCTGCATACAATGGAGCATTTTTTGTGACGTGGTGGCTGTACCATGGGTAGAGGAAGTCCAACATATTATTGGCCAAATCTTTGGGGATACTTGCAGTCAATGGAATAGTCTTATCATTTTTCTGACATCTATGTTTCATTAGAGGCGCTGTTTTCGAAACATACACAAATATGACACTACAACCAAAACACAAGATGGAAACATATAAGAATAACACTTACATTAAAAGACACTTGCAAACGTTAGGTCACTTTATGATTCCCTATCCATGATTACATGGATTCCCTTCCAGAAGATAGGTAGCCTTCACTGGAAAAAAAAATGTGCATATTTGTGAATATAAAAATAAGTTTACTGATCCATGAGGGACAAAGCCCGCATCTGGGGTTAATGGATGCATTTCATCTTTCATTATCTGTAACAGAAGTGATATACTGTTTTCCATTTTAACTACTTGGCACCAAACAGACCATTAACACATAAGCAATAACTAGTCAGAATTAAGAGGAACTATGCACTGTTGCTGTGCAGAACAAAAGATTGGTTTGCATTTGTCACAAAATGTGCATAGGAGGCAAATGAAAGGGACTATTGATAACAAAATGTTTTGGTTTCCCAATCTAGATGTGTTTTCCTGTGCTTCCAGCATTAATTTTTAGAATACTAATTAGAATGAGTAAATACACGCTGTATGGACAAAGATATTGTGATACCCGACCGTTACACCAACAGGGATTTTTGTGACATTGCATTTTAAATACATAGACATTAATATATAGTTGGTCCCAGGGCCAAACCTAGGGTCACTGGGTCAATTGTTTGGCACCCCAGGTGGATGTGATAAGATTGCTAACCCCTCCCCTTAACAAACATAATCCCTCTAACCACACGCATTTTCTACTCCACCTCTTTGGGACCCATGGACTTCAGCATGTAACATGGCACTCACTTTTCACAGTGCAAGCTTTGCCCCCAAAGAGTTCATCAGTGCCACCTTTGTCCCCAAACAGGTTGTCAGTGATATATTTGCCACCCAAACAACATTACACTAAATCAGTCAGTGACATCCGGTGCTCTGACTTTAAAGAAGCCGCTGAGCAAGAGGGGCAAAGCCGTAGCTAGCTCAATTTGCGCCCGAGACAAGAATAGAAAATTGTACCCCCCCACTATATCTTTACTGATGTTTTTTTGAAGAAAGTAGATAAATAAATAACATGGAAATTCATGATATTAAAAGAGAGTTAAAAAAATAATAGTAAAACAAATTTCCCCAAATCCAGTGATTTATTCACATTTTGACACTAATGGTGGTAAAGCATAACGCCCATCAATATATACTGAGCCTGGCGGTGGTACAGTATAACTCCCATCAATATAAATATTGAACAGTGGTATACCACAACAGTATAACTCCTATCATTATATAGTGATCCAGACACTGAGGGTGGTGCATCATTATATTAATATCATGTTTTAAGTATATTGCTGGGCCATTGGTGTAAGCTACAACAAATAGCTGTAGATAAAACATGTGTCCAATGATTACACATTATTAAGGGCTAATTTAAATATATAAAAGGACCAGCTATTAGAAACTATGAAAGGTTGGCCCTTCACAGGTCAACAGATTACTTTTTCTAAATTTAGAAAAAGTTAGACTTGTTCAGCACCCAGATCCCTCTCATAGGCCTTTCTGCAGCACCCACATCTACATGACTTGCTCAGGACCCAGGTTGTATCCAAAACACTTGCCCAGCACCCACGTTGCATGCAAACCACTTTACCAGCACACAAGATGCATCCAAATAACTTAACCAGCATCCAAGTTGCATACACAGGACTTGACACAGCACCCAGAATGCACACATAGAATTTACCCAGCACCCAGATTGCACCTCAGAGGACTTCCCCCTATACCCACTTTGCACTCCGTGATGCCCCTGGCAACCCCCTTTCTGACCATTTTCACTTTTTTTTCAAAAATGTCTTTTTTAAAATATAACACGTATATAAACATATAGAATAATCTGTAAATAACATAAATACAATTAACATATCACAATAACATATTTTTATGTTTTATTTAAAAAATCCTGAATATTCTAGTGGTTCTGGTTTAATTGGATACATAACAGTAGTAAAATAAAATTTAGTCAGAACAGGTTCAGTTGGAAACTGGAATATACAACTTTCCAAAAATACAATAAAAAAATAGCTCTAAATGTTAGCTCAGCTAGTGAGTCAGCTGGACTGAAATATTTTTGGATGCAAGCACCACAACCTTCAAAATAAAGTATAATTACATTAGATGCTACTGTAATCATCTAACTGGTACAGATACAAATAGCCTTTTTAAGCCATTTTTTATTTCAAACATAGCCATCGGGATAATTCTAGTAAATATAGCCAGCACTTGCACCACGACTGGATCTTTTCTATGTAACTTTCATGGGATGTATTTTATGTCAAATGTTTTTCTCACCAGTCCATTAAGTTGGCTTTGCCCTCAGGTATTTAAAAAGTAGAAGGTAGAGTTGTAAATAAACAAGGCCAATTGAATGAATAATGCAGAGATATTCTATTGGAAATATTATAATGCAATTTAGGTTTTACATTCTAAGACATGAATAGCTCCGCCACATCCAGTTAGCAGCAGTAGACGAAGAGCCCCAGGGTATATCCCAGGTACACAATATAGCCAGCCATAAAAAGGGGGGCATGGCCTTCAGCTGCAGTGAGCAACCAGTGTGTCTGGTTCTTGAAAGCTGACAATCAATTATACTTATTTTAGCCAATAAAGGTATCACCTTTCACAAATTTGCTCTTTTTCTTTCAACTGCTAACACGATTCATCTCTATAGCTGTTTCACTGAAGGACAAGGATTGGTGAAGAAACACTGCTTTAATAATGTCCAAATTAAACAGGCATTACTATGCTGTAAAATAGTATTCTTAACAGAAGCAGTATTACTGTTCTAATTTCAGGTACATTTGTCATGAATAATTTGTATGGTGAATGCTTATGAAAACAGTTTGTTGTGCAAAGATAAAAAAAAAAAAAAGAAAAATATTTTCCACTGAATAAAAAGAGGCTCATTGTTTGTTTCTTTCGGTTGCCAGTAATGAAGGGTGTGTCATTAAAAAGGAATTTAAGTATGAAAGTACCTCTAGCCCGTCATTTCCAGGATTTTAAGTCTTAGTTCCAATATCTAAACACAACACTGCGGGATTAACAAATGTTTCCACCATAATACGAAGAATTTAATTTCACGCTGGTTATGGAAACGTACGTATACGAAAAATACAAAACAATTAATTGTGTAACAAAGTGTTACTGTAAACATTTACCATTTCAAAGCTTAGCATATTTTTGTGGTTATTTTCTGTGTACAATAAAGATCAAACCCTGCTACAAAACTACAGAGATAAACTAGAGATGCATTTGAAGCACAGTGAGGCATTTTTTAATCCAGACAGACTGGTGGTGGCCCTTTATGTAACTATGATACACAGATGGAACATGGATCTTAAGCAAAGTTTGTGTCAAAGAGGACTCCCCTACTACAGGCAGCCACAGTACAAGATACCCATAGATAAGGGAGCTATGACTGTGGACAGCACGTACCTAGAACTCTAAACCCCATGGAGTTGCTACCAATGTTCCATCTAATTTTTCTTAGTTGGCGTGCGCAGAAAATTTCTCTTGTGCAAAAAGTTTCACAGAGCAAACATTTTATGCGCACAATATCCGCGCCAATAAAGTTTCAAAAAAATAATTATTTTTTTCTTTTTTGGGGAAAAACTGTTGTGCGCACAATTTTTGGACATGTGCGCTCTCTAAAAAAGCTATGTGCGCACGCACAAGCGCACAGCTTAGAGGGAACACTGGTTGCTACTATTGACGGAAAACCAGAATTTGGCCTGCCTTGGAACTGTCATATTGTGTGGGGGAACCAACGGCTATGTATGCAGGGTGTACATTATGTTATATTTTGATATCACAAAAGACTTTATAACATTCATGTATTTTCCTGCATATAGAATGAGGAGTAAGAGACATTTGGACAGTGTGGATGTTATGAAAAGAACAGCAATGACTTGCCTCTGATATCTTATATGTAAGGTATATATTATTTCCATGTGCGCACCAAAGGAGAGGGTAACAGAGAGTGTAAGAGGAAGAGAGGAGTGGATGTTACAAGAGGTAGAGGATGAGAGGAAGAAAAGGTGTTAGAGAGGAAGAGGAGAAGAAGGTGTTAAAGAGAGAAAGATGAGGGTAGATTGAGAGAATTAGTGTGTGAAAGTGTGAGAAAATGGTGTGAGTGTGTGTGAGTGGTATTAGTGTGTGTGTCACCGTATGGTCTCAGGGGGTAAGCCTATCATTATGTACTGTTTTACATAGCGCCATCATATTCTGCAATGGTGCACAATGGGTAAACAGGACATGACAAGTAGTATATAACATAATAAGTCGAACAAACAGGTGAGTAGGGCCCTGTTCAAATGAATTTACAATCTAGAGGGAGCTACGGTGTATTATACAAAAGGTAAAAGTGTCATTGTTAATAATAGTCCAGCCACACTAGTATAAGTATTGCAGGAAGGGGACTAGGAAAGGTGAGCTAAGGAATATGAGCGGGAGGCCTTTAACACATAAGTTCATAGGCTTCCCTAAAGAAGTGGATTTGGAGGGATTCTTTAAAGATCAAAGGCAGGGGGAAAGACTGATGGACAGGGGAGGGCATTCCAGAGGATAGGGACAGCCCTTGAGAAGTCTTGCAAGCGTGCATGAGAACTAGAACTCAAAGCAGAGGACAGACGGAGATCATTGGATGAGCAGATAGATCGGGCAGGAGTGTATTTAGAGATGAGTGAGTAAATATAAGTAGGATAACCGCTATGAAAAGATTTGAAGGTAAGAAGTCAGAATGTTTAAATTAATTCTGAAGTGCACAGGCAGCCAGTGAAGAGACAGAGGGGAGAGGTGTCAGTAAACCAATGGGAGAGAAAGAAAAGTCTGGTAGTAGTATTCATGATCTATTGTAGAGAGGGTGAGATGAGTATGAGGGAGACCCACTAAGACTGAGTTACAATAGTCAAGGCGGGAGACAATATGAGCATGGACAAGAGTCTTAGTGGCATCTTGTGTTAGGAAGGGATGAATGGGGCAGATTTTTGAGACTGACACAGGAAAAAATGTAGAGTCACATAAATGTTTGAGACCTCAGATGTCTCTTGTTTATTTCATCGGCAGATGAGACTCTACTTTTTCAGTGTTGGCCCAATGAAGGGTACTGGCTCAATGACAAGCAATGGTTAATGGTTAATTACATGTTAATTAGAAGAATTATAGATATCTTACAAAGTTTATACCACAGTGGAAAAGTTTGACACTTGATTTCTAAGGTCAGCTTATAAGCAGAAAGTAATGTGCAGCATACTTTGATAAAGTCCATGGTATAGACAATAATATGGTTTAGATCAACTGTGGCAACTTGAAATCTAGATTTCACATTCTGTCACAACTGTGTTATTGTTTACACATGAAAATATATTTCTAAAGAGGAATTCTGTAGTAATGAGCAAAATATTTAGTATGGATCATTCCACTGGTATTTGCTTCAGAGGTCTAATATACAAATTAGAAAGTATCCTTTACTGAACAGTTTTTAAAAATGAATTATTTTTTTGTAGGAAAAAAAACGAAATTTTCTATATACGGTATATCTCCACGGAATGTTCTGTATGTTCTTATTAGTGAGGCCCTGGTTGCAATTATTACCTCATTACAGAAAAACGAATCTAATATGTCGACAAAGGTCTTCAATATATGTTTTCTTCACCAACACACTTGTAAGCTAGTAATTAATTTGTCTCTATAATAAAAGTATGTGAATGTATTTTTTCCCAAAAATATTGTGAAGATCCAATATACTAGACAAGATTGCGGCACACTTTAGGTAATAGAACTAGCCTCTTGATGGAAACCTTTAGTGGTTTTGTTAATAACAGCACAGAAATTTCAAAACAATGTTCATTGTAGACTAGCCTGTAGACAGGCTGGAACCTTAAGAAGACTTTAAGACCTTGTGCCTGTCAGAGCTGATTACGATTCTGAATAATTGCGTTTTTTTGCTTGTGTTTCCTTAAATCACAGCCAAAGTGCACTGCTGATAGCCACATGAGTGCTAATCTCAGGCAAAGCAACACCTGGCTCCTACTTCGGAAAGAATCATAGTCTGGCTGTTGATGTGGGGGAAAAAATCAGGTCCCAGAGCAGGTGTGAGTATTATATTCCTCTACCACAAACTGACTTAAGGACTTCTAAAACACAACAGAAATTTCAAATTATAAGTAGCATGTTAGCCTATTTCTAATTTCCTGTGTTTTCATATCCCCTTTAACTTTCTTATATGCTACAGCTCCAGTAATATATTTACATTGGGCGCTGCCCTGGGCCAGACCCAGGGTAGTGCCCACAGCCACCCCTACACAGTCGGCATCCTGAATGCATTAAAAGGCGCTGTGCTACATATAGTAAGATATTTGTAGCGTAAAATTTACCCTGTAACTGCCCCATTATGCAGCAGGACATCAGGGGGCTTAATTGCCCAAGAAGGCAATCTGCCGCCTGGTTTTGTAGCAGGGATCTGCTGCCCCTCTGGGTCTAAACAGCCTAGACCTGGATACATCAGCTCTGTGTTTGTGCCATAAGCGCACTAGCCTTCCGAGCAGACTAGGCTGCAATGCATGCAAACGGTAGGGGCACAGGGAAACCCTGTGGTTGGATACTGATTTTCTCTTTAAAAAAAAAATAATATATATATATATTAATATATATAAGTGTGACTGCTTTATTGCAGTTTTTTAATAAAATGGTAACTGCATTGTTGAATGTGAGAGTTAGATATAAGTCTAATATTACAATGCTGTACAATGCTTTATTCTCTGTTAGGCTAATGATAGCACGACACCTGCCACTCATTTCTACAAAATAAATATATCACGAAAACTAATATCCTGAGCTATAGTTCCATAAAAGAGAAACTCCCAACATATTTTTATATTTTATATTTTTCGCTGCCCTATGCTAGTTACAGTGGGGCAAAAAAGTATTTAGTCAGCCACCAATTGTGCAAGTTCTCCCACTTACAAAGATGAGAGAGGCCTGTAATTTTCACCATAGGTACACTTCAACTATGAGAGACAGAATGAGACAACAAAGTCCATAAATCACATTGTCTGATTTTTAAAGAATTTATTTGCAAATTATGGTGGAAAATAAGTATTTGGTCAATAACAAAAGTTCATATCATACTTTGTTATATACCCTTTGTTGGCAATGACAGAGGTCAAACGTTTTCTGTACGTCTTCACAAGGTTTTCACACACTGTTGCTGGTATTTTGGACCATTCCTCCATGCAGATCTCCTCTAGAGCAGTGATGTTTTGGGGCTGTTGCTGGGCAACACGAACTTTTAACTCCCTCCAAAGGTTTTCTATGGGGTTGAGATCTGGAGACTGGCAAGGCCACTCCAGGACCTTGAAATGCTTCTTACGAAGCCACTCCTTCATTGCCCGGGCGGTGTGTTTGGGATCATTGTCATGCTGAAAGACCCAGCCACCTTTCATCTTCAATGCCCTTGCTGATGGAAGGAGGTTTTCACTCGAAATCTCATGATACATGGCCCCATTCATTCTTTCCTTTACACGGATCAGTCGTCCTGGTCCCTTTGCAGATGATGTTTCCATCCCCATGCTTCACCGTAGGTATGGTGTTCTTTGGATGCAACTCAGCATTCTTTCTCCTCCAAACACGACGAGTTGAGTTTCTACCAAAAAGTTCTACCTTGGTTTCATCTGACCATATGCCATTCGCCCAGTCCTCTTCTGGATCATCCAAATGCTCTCTAGCAAACTTCAGACAGGCCTGGACATGTACTGGCTTAAGCACGGGGACATGTCTGGCACTGCATGATTTGAGTCCCTGGCGGCGTAGTGTGTTACTGATGGTAGCCTTTGTTACTTTGGTCCCAGCTCTCTGCAGGTCATTCACTAGGTCCCCCTGTGTGGTTCTGGGATTTTTGCTCACCGTTCTTGTGATCATTTTGACACCACAGGGTGAGATCTTGCGTGGAGCCCCAGATCGAGGGAGATTATCAGTGGTCCTGTATGTCTTCCATTTTCGAATAATTGCTCCCACAGTTGATTTCTTCACACCAAGCTGCTTGCCTATTGCAGATTCAGTCTTCCCAGCTTGGTGCAGGTCTACAATTTTGTTTCTGGTGTCCTTTGACAGCTCTTTGGTCTTGGCCATAGTGGGGTTTGGAGTGTGACTGTTCGAGGTTGTGGACAGGTGTCTTTTATACTGATAACAAGTTCAAACAGGTGCCATTAATACAGGTAACGGGTGGAGGACAGAGGAGACTCTTAAAGAAGATGTTACAGGTCTGTGAGAGCCAGGTATCTTGCTTGTTTGTATGTGACCAAATACTTATTTTACTGAGGAATTTACCAATGAATTCATTAGAAATCCTACAATATGATTTCCTATATTATTTCCCCCCATTCTGTCTCTCATAGTTGAAGTGTACCTATGGTGAAAATTACAGGCCTCTCTCATCTTTGTAAGTGGGAGAACTTGCACAATTGGTGGCTGACTATATACTTTTTTGCCCCACTGTATATAAAAGAGTAATAATATAATTTAGTCCATGTTTAACGTTAGTACTCATCTACCTATGAAAATCTTAATTAGTACACATTTTGTGACAATACAGTTATGCTAAATTTTTCACACATTACCTGAATGAGAAGCGTCAGGACAAGCAGTCATTGTCTAAAACTGGAGGATCAGTTTACTGGCAAAGTGGTCAATAAGTGAAACTGCCTCTCAGCACAAGTGGTGGAGATAACACAGTAAAATAAAGTTTAATGGCTTTACAGTTTGAAACAATGGGCAGACTGGATGGGCTGAACGGTTCTTATTTGTCTTCAAATTCTGTTTCTATAATGTAAACTGCCACTAAAAATGTTAAAATTATTTGTCCTGGCCAAATATTAAGTATGTCTGATATGACAATAAGCCTCTGTAACTGATTACAAAAAAAAAACCTCAAGCGGATCCTTTAATGCATGGTTTGAAAATGCCTTCTGTCACCAATAATGGTTGATGTTTTGCTGGATCTATTCCCTTGTGAAACAGAACTAATGCTACAATTACCCAATTGAACACTTGATTGGTCTTCTTGACTGCCCTTTTGTTTTTCAGAACTGCGTGTATCCATTTATTCTGTACATTCAGAACCCCCACGCAGGCTTCGGAAGCTATCAAAGGAGAAGCAGAAAACATTATATGGAGCCATACCAGATTAATACGAAAATGCAGACTAAGCAATCTTTCCTTTTTCATTTCTTTTTTTAAATGATACAAATTTGTCACAAAACAAGGTGTGCATATTATACAATATAACAAAAGAAACATTAAAATGTTGCCATGTGTCCTGTTTTAGGAAAACATTAGCTACACTATAGCTATTTTGAGAAATATGCCGTTTTCTGGATATCACATTGAACAGATAAATGTGTCCCAGACAGCATCCTAAACAAAGAATGCATATTAAAGTGACACTACGGACATCATATGAATGTTGTTTAATATCTGTGTGGTTCTTTTTCCTGTGGTCTGCTTTGCAAAGCATGGAGGGAGTGCTGCAGAATCCCTCCAAATGTATTCCCCCCCCCCCGAGAAATGCCTGTTCTGACGAAGTGCTGCCATTGATTTCAAAGGGAACACTTTCCTGCCGCTGATTCATTGCTTTAAGCATTCGATTAGTGGAAAGACAGTAAGACTATGGAGGAGAGGCGACGGCTCCAGCAGGGCAACCTCTTCTGTCTCAGATAAGTGCTTTATTTTTTTATTTTGAAATGATTTACAGAGTACTTTAATATGTATTCTTCTGTGTTGGGGCTGTCGGGGACATTATACTGTTTATTTAAAGAGACACTCCAGTCATATTATGCAATTTGATGCATTATAAATTTGCATGGAGCCCATTTTGGAAATGCATGGGGACATTCTCCAGAACCCCCTAATACTTTAAAATGCATTCATTATACCTGCCAAAAAAAGTACTTAACTTTGGAAGAAGCTGCAGCTACAGAACTACAACAGAAGTCCTACTTCATGGACGTGTAGCTGTGTTATTGGCTGCTTAAAGCAGAATCTCCTCCTATGTATATTTGGCTCTTTCTCCACCACCCCCAGCTATTTTCTGTGCAGTCAGCTCCAGCAGTGGCACAGCAAATGGCAAGCAGGGGTGCATACTCGGATAGCACCACCACCCGAATAGGGGAAACCAAGTACCTTGGAGCTAATGTACCTTTTGCTCTATTTTTAATCTACCCTGGCCACTAGACAAACTACACTGTATCAAAAGTATGTGGATACCTGGCCATCACACCCATATGAGCTTTCCAAAACCATGGCCATTAATATAGCGTTGGTCCATCTTTGTGAATGTGTGGCAAAAAAGAGTATTCATGAGGTCAGGCGCTAATGTTGGATGAGAAGACCTGGCTTGCAATCTCTGTGTGTTAAATGGAGTTAAGGTCAGGGCTTGTCAAACAATAGGTTTATGGACCATGCTTTGTGCACAGGGGCACAGTAATGATAGAACAGGAAAGAGACTTCCCCAAACCATCCCCACAAAGTTGGAAGCATGCAATTGTCTAAAATGTCTTAATATGCTGGGCATGAATGCTGCCAAGTGCCCCTGTCCTTCAGAGGTAGAGTTGTGCTTCTAATGTACGGTTGCATAAAATTGTACTACATGACCCAACTAAGCCCTCCTTCCATAGCATGCCAGCCCCAAGTGAAGTGTCACAAATTCAGAACTCAGGCCAGCCCTATTTGATGAAATTATATTGGCCCTGCATAATCCATTTGGACTGGCACAGGCTGCAATACCTTGCAATGCTGGCATTCCAAAATGTGAAGAGACTTTGATGTTACTGTATCCTTTGCAGCCAATCACAATACCAACTTCTAGTTACCATCAGAGAAAATCAATGCGGATTACTTAAGATCGGGGGGTTGCATGGTTTTCATTTGGTGAAAGCATGAAAAGAAAATGTTAGATCAAACTATCTTTGTTATTCCAGCTGAATCTGAAATCCTGATCACCAAAAAACACTACTGTTTTATTGTTACTTTAGTGCTAGCAATATCTTTAAATTGTTCCTCTGGGGGTAAAGTTCTCAATCAAATATTAATTGGGTCAAGATCGAGATGTGCTGCAATGATTTCATTATTAGAAGAGGAAGGAAAGAACTCGCTTCTTAATGTTAATAAATGTAATTAAAATCAGTGGGATTTCTAAATTATGTCTTGTTACAATTAATCTGCAGTAATTTTTAATATACTTAAAAAAAAACACACTGAAGATGGCTTACATGTGTTACTGCTGGATGAATGCCCAAATAAAAAGATATACTTGTTCAACCTTATGAATGTAGAAGTGATCTTTAATCATCAATAACTGGCTAAGATAAAACTGTTTAAAATTCATGATTGACTATTTGAGACTTTATAGGCACCATGGAGTATTTCTGCCAGGACGAGTGGCTATTCACTGACTGTTTACAATCATAAGTTTCTAGTAAAAATTTGTATTGATGGATATGTTTCAAAAAGATAAGTATTTAATTTAACAAGTAAATAACATGTTAATGAAAACAAGTATGAAAAGTCAAGAACCTTTCCTGCAGGAGCATTGCTAGGTCTCCAAAAGATCTGGGGCTAGAGCATTTGATAGCAGTGGAGTCGGCTTCAGGAGGGGTGCCAGCGCACACTGCACATATATAAACACACAAAATTATTTGCAAAGCATTAACAAAATTCTGATTTCTTCATTTCCAGCAATCTCTGTGAATATGCAACCAAGTCTGCTTTAGACATCCAATTTGAACTCTATATTTTGTACATAAGGACTAGCCCCAGCAACCGGATTGCACCCACAAGATTTGCCCCAGTAACCAGATAGCATCCACTGGATTTGCCCAGATTGCATTTACACGATTTACCCTGCACAAAGGTTGCAGCCACAGTGGTCTCCTCTCAAAGTTTCAGGTCTCCTCTTGATCCTTCCTTTTCTCGTTATCTCTTCCATTTCTCTTTATCTCAGCTCTTCATTTGCTCTTTAGCTCTCTTTTTCTTTGCTTTTATCTCTCCAATTTCTCTTTATCTGTACCCCTTTTCTTTATCCCTCCCCCCACTTCTTTTTGACCCCCCTTCTCATTATCCCTCCTCCTCTTTTTCTTTATCTCTTCTTTTCCATCTATTCCTTTTCTGTTTATTGCTTCCTTTTCTTTTTAATCTCTCTTCTATTTATCAGCCAGTCTTTATCTCTAATCCTCTTTCTCTCGCCACTTTTTTTTAATCTAATTTCTCCGCTTTTCTATTTTCAGTCCTATTTACTTCACTTTTTCCTACCTCTCCCCCTTCTGTATATCTCTCGACCTCTTTCTCTCTTTTGCTTTTTATCTCTCCCCTTTCCCTTGATCCCCTTTTCACGTTAGATGTTCTCTTTATATTTATCTAATTTCTTCCATATTTCCTTTAATTCTCCTCTGAGTTCACTTTACCGCTCCTTTTTGCTATATCTTTTCCACTTCTCATTATCTCTTCCCTTCTCATTATCCCTTCTACTTCTTATTATTTCTCCCCATCCCTCTCCTTTCTCATCTCTCATTATCTCTTTCTCTTTATCTCAGACTCTCTTGTTATTTATGTCTCTATCAATTGATTATTTCTTTCCTTACTCCCCATCTCTACTATTACATTTGGCATCTTTTCCCCTCTGCCCCTTGCTTCTCCCCCAGTAACTTACATATGCAGTGGCACACATGTTTACACTCTCACATTTGCAAAGACTTACAGACTCACATCAATACACATACACACATACCTACTAAAACACACTTACATATACACATCCATGCTTACACACAAACACCTACACATACATAAATATATACATTCATGCATGCTCGCAAATACTTTTACACTTCCCCGCTTACCCTCTCCCTCCTTCACTCACCCCCTAGAGCTCAGCTGCAGATTTTCTTTGCTGCTTGAGCAGCCTCACTTTACCCTCGGGGTCACGTGACTTTGCATTATGTGACCACACTCTGTTCCTGCCTCCCTGGGCCTGGGGGGCAGGAACAGAGCATGGTCACGCAGTGAATGGACCAATACCCCCCATGTAAGCATGTCGTGCTTAGTGCTGGGATATGTGGTCATAATCCAGCGCTCTGCATAAATTTGGGGCCAGTTAGAAATCTCCCCAGCTGGCCCATAGCCCGGAGTGGAGACTCTGGGGGGTACAGTATGCTTTAGCCCCTGAGTCTCCATTTAGGGCTATGAAGTTGAGACTTAAGGCTTCAGCCCCAGCAGCCCCCTAGCAACGTCCCTGCTTTCCCTTAATGGAAAGGCAAAGAGAAAGTCAATGGAGCCTAGGGAAAATGAGAAATTACAGTACACATTTCAACTGGAAATCATGGACACTTTTACATATTAACAAAATTAATATTTTTTTATTTACTCCATTTTTAATAAGACACAACTGAATTTGTCACAACCAAAATTTATGAGTCACTTATTTAAGACTCGATAGATTTGTTTCATTATTATTATTACTATATACGTAAACAACTAGTCTAATATGTCACTTGTTCTTTTTTTCACTAAGGCAGTAGATTGAAAATTATTTACACATTTCAATTCAACTTCTCTGCACATTATGAATAGACTGCTATTGTGAGTTCACCACTGGGTTGTGCACATGTATTGCACATTTAATTGATCATTATCTCAATTATTTAACTATAGATTATGCAGGAGAAGCTCCTTTACTTGTTCACAGTGACTGCTTTCTTACTTCTATCCAGACCATGAATGGCCATCAGATACAACAGGCAAATGCTGATCATTGCACAGGAGGGAACTCACCAGTAAATGGGAGACCAGGCTGTCATTAGCTTTGCTGGCTTCATGCTGACCAATCCAGTGTAACAGCAGTCGACACAAGCAACACTAACACAGAAATATCTGGACCCTCCTGGAACCTCTGAAGAGCCACCCTGCAAGCTGACTAGGGAAACGTGAAAAAAGTTTTTCTTAAAAAAATAAAAAGCTTTTTAAAAAATCGTTGTTAAAATAAAAAAATACAAAAAAAAATAACCAAACTGTCACGTACAAGTAGTTAGGAGACACTGTGGTCAGGTAGGACTCCAGGACAGAACAGGTCAAACAAGCCGAGGTCAGGTTTCCGGAGAGCAGGATAGTCATATAACGTAGCCGAGGTCAGGATTCAGGAAAACAGGATAAACGTAAACGTAGCCGAGGTCAGGAATCAGGAAATCAACGAAGTCAGACAAGCGGGGATCATACACGAGAATACAGAATCAAACGCTATCTGGGTACTAGCACAAGGCATAGACAACCAACAGAAGGCAATGTCAGACAGAACTGAGGAGGTTTAAATAGGAACCGCAGAGGAAGTTCAAATCTTCCGCCAAACCTCATGACGTCACTTCCAATGTCCGGGAATCGCCACCATCATGGTTGTGGCGTAATCTCCCCTCATATATGCCTGCAGTTTGGGAGTTTGCCACTAGAGGGCGCCGAAGCCGGACGCCGTATTCCAGGAGGTCTGCCTCTCCTGCGGGGCAGTTCAGACGACGACGGCGGAAGCGGCACCGCGTTGGAGGGCGGCCTCCCTCTCCTGCGAGGCGGCTGCTGCGGTGGTAGCCATGCGTTGGAGGGGGGTCTCCCTCTTCTGCGTGGCAGCTCCAGTGGCCGTGCGTTGGAGGGGGGTCTCCCTCTCCTGCGAGGTGGCTCCGGTGGCCGTGCGTTGGAGGGGGGGTCTCCCTCTCCTGCGTGGCGGCTGTGGAAGCAACGTGGGAGTCGGGGGCAAGTAAGTAACACAAACAGACCCCATTGCACCTGTTTCCATGAAAGATCACTGACCCAAAAGCAATTTCCATTCAATAAAATCTAAAAAGAAAACAAAATAGCAATAAAATTAAAAAAATACAAAAATAGCTTAAAAAAAAAAAGTAGTTAGAAAGATAGGTGTCCAAATATCTCATAGGCCATCCACTAGAAATATAAAGTAACAAAGCCATGTTACTATGCCACCAAACTAAATGTTAAAAAAAAAATAGTGTTGTATGTCATGGAGCATTTTGCAAATTACAAAAACATATGCATGCAGGGTATTATTCTACTTGGGGAGGATGATGCTTAATAAAAGTCAGGGTTTTTTTTATTAGTGACATCTAACTTGTGGGAAAAGTCATAGGTAAAATTGCAAAAACATGCAATTTTTATTTATTGTTCAATTTTTTAAAACATACTAATTATATAAAATTCTGGATTATACATACAAAAATTGTATGAAAAAGGCACATATGTCCTTGGAACACATAAATTATATAAATTATATGGGCATTGGGCACACTACATATGATAAAGGGGAATCATGACTGAACATACATACTGTATAGTAAAAGTGGCAAAAAAGTTTTAGTCCTACGGCAGGAAAACTTTTTACTTGAGCCTGCTGTCCCGTATTCGGTCCCAAGATGTTTGTACATGTTTCTGAATTAGATTGTTATTCTAGAAAAAAAAATTGCCACCTCTAGTAACCAATTGGGTTTGACCTCAGCTAACAACCAAAGTAATTCTCTTCTACCTTCCCTATATACTTGACTAAATACCTGAATTTTCCGCAGGTACCAGAAGCAGTTTATTGAACGTAACAAAGATTCAGCAAAATTATATTTGTAGCAGGTTAAGACCTTTGCTGCAATGCCTCTACATTAATTATACACTGTGGATTTTCTGTGGATATTGATTTTCCTTTCTAGTTTACTTTATGTATGTAACGTTTAAAAAAATGTCTCTACACACTTATTAGTGTGATCTTAGCACAGGAAATTCTTTATTACTTTATTATGGTAATTATGTCCTCTGTCAAGTTATGATATGTTTCACTATTTTTACAAACTAGTAATTCACAAGTAAGAGAACTGTCATCTGCAACAGTCAATAAAAAACATAACTTTCCGACTACATTATACTCAACATTAATGATGTAAAACACAAAAAATGTCATCACTGCCAAGTGTTCATGCATCTGTCTTGAATTTTGGAGCAGCCGTCCACTTACATTTTGTAATGATTTCCTTTGGAAAGACCTCTCCATGCTCATGGGACAATGCTTGAGGAAGGCGTGTTATGATTACTTTCAACTCTAATTGATTTTGCAAAGTTCCCAGGATGCTTATTTGTGAGAATAGATGAGATAAGGGTTGGCTGATGCTTGATGCTGTTTAATTGGAGCTGTTTCTAAATCTGATTCTGCAACAGAGAAGCATTCTGAATGAGAACACAACTATTTAACCAAGGCAGTGCTGTTGTTTATGCTTGTTATATCCTTTATTTGTTTATGCTCTTCAGACATTTCATTATATTGATGTTGCCATGAGACATAATACACTGAATGACAGTGCCTTCAACATCTCACATTGGTTAATAGTTAACATGTAATCGAATCTCCACCACCTGTATGGTAACCACATAAGGCTTCTGTGTAGCTGTGTAGTATCAGATATATATATATATATATATATATATATATATATATATATATATATATATATACATATATTCATTTAGTCAGATTTGTACTGAAAATAGGGCAAAGTGAGTAAATGGCTGATGTGCTGCTGGATTTTTGCATCAATGTGAAATGGCACACAATTTAGTAAGTATGGAAATGATACAATTTCCTGGTCCTGGCAAGTTTTTGATTGCCTGTTAATGCTACAGGATTGTAAAAAGCCACATAGACTTCTTAGACACAATGATAAAAGGTAATTGTTAAATTAATTGCCCATATACACAGGGTCTCAAATTTTTATTTACCATACCTTAGAGACAAATAATTTACCTCTGTGTATTAGACTGATTCCATCCACAAATGCACTGCAAATTAAAATATGTGACAATTTTCCCATGAACATAAAACAAAGTCCCAGATGTTCACTTTGGCCTTCATAGACCACATCAATGGATGTGGTTGATATCTTGCTAAGCACATTGAGCAAGGAGTCCAAACATGGACTACTCTTTTTACTCCTAAGGAGAGCATCTAAAGCCCTCTTGAGTCAAGATAATACAAATAAATCAACCCTTAATCACTCCAATATATATTCATATTTTTATGAAAGAAACTTTAAATGACAATTTTTCCTCAGTATATATTAAGGAGGAACTTATGGCATAGGACCACTGAGCAACTAAAGAAATACCTGACAGTATTCACCCACGAGTACTTAAGGAGCTGAGTCAGGAAATAAGTGAACCTCTGTTTCTAATCTTTTGGGATTCTTTTCTTTCAGGAATTGTACCAGAGGATTGGAGGAAGGCAGATGTGGTTCCTATTTTCAAAAAGGGTTCAAACTCTGTGCCCGGAAATTATAGACCTGTGAGCTTAACTTCCGTGGCTGGGAAAATATTTGAAGGGCTGTTGGGGGATAATATTCAAGAATTCCTTGGGAAGAACAGTATTATTAGCAAAAATCAGCATGGTTTTATGAAACATAGGTCCTGTCAAACTAATTTAATTGCATTCTATGAACAAGTAAGTAGAAGTGTCGATCAGGGGGTTGCAGTGGATGTAATCTACTTGGATTTTGCCAAGGCGTTTGACACGGTTCCACACAATAGGTTAGTATTCAAACTGAAGGAAATTGGTCTAGATGCAAATTCTTGTTCTTGGGTAGAACATTGGCTTAGAGATAGAGAACAGAGAGTTGTTATAAATGGTAAATTTTCAAGCTGGTCAAAAGTGGTAAGTGGTGTCCCTCAGGGTTCTGTTCTGGGACTAATTTTATTCAACATATTTATAAATGACCTGGCAGTAGGCGTTGAAAGTCATGTTTCTGTGTTTGCAGATGACACTAAACTAGGTAAAGTTATACAGGGTGAGCAGGATATTACTGTGCTGCAGAGGCATCTAGATAGACTGGGGGACTGGGCACACAAATGGCAGATGAAATTCAATGTAGATAAATGTAAAGTTATGCACTTCGGGGTAGCGAATGCACAAGCAACCTACACCCTAAACGGTAGTGAATTAGGGGTAACGACAAATGAGAAGGATTTGGGAATTGTTATAGACAACAAACTAGGCAACAATGTGCAATGTCACTCTGCAGTTGCTAAGGCCAGTAAGGTATTGTCCTGTATAAAAAGGGGCATCAAGTCGCGGGATAAAGATATAATGTTGCCTCTGTATAAATCAATGGTAAGGCCGCACCTTGAATATGCTGTGCAATTTTGGGCACCTATTCTAAAGAAGGATATCATAGCACTAGAAAGGGTGCAGAGGCGGGCTACAAAATTAATAAAAGGAATGGAGCACTATAGTTATGAAGAAAGGTTAACTAATTTAAATCTGTATAGTTTAGAGAAACGTCGCCTCAGAGGGGATATGATAACATTATATAAATATATTCGGGGCCAATACAAACCATTGTGTGGAAATCTGTTCATAAACAGGACTATGCATAGGACACGTGGTCATGCGTTCAGACTGGAAGAAAGGAGATTTAGTCTAAGGCAGAGGAAAGGGTTTTTTACAGTAAGGGCAATAAGGATGTGGAATTCTCTGCCTGCAGAGGTAGTTTTATCAGAGTCTGTACAGACGTTTAAACTGCAACTGGATGGATACCTGGAAAAACATAATATTCAGGGATATAATCTTTAATTATGGGGAAACAGCTTATTGATCCAAGGAGAAAGCTGACTGCCATTTTGGGGTTAAGAAGGATTTTTTTTCCCTGGTTAGTGCAAAATTGGAAAGAGCGAAACCGTTTTTTGGGTTTTTTTTGCCTTCTTTTGGATCAACAGCAACAAATTAACAGATATAGGAAAGGCTGAACTTGATGGGCGCATGTCTTTTTTCAGCTTATATAACTATGTAACTATTACTATGTAACTATGTAATATGCTCACATGTGCCATAACAACACCCTTGCCTGAAAGCAAGTACTTTGATTGAGATACCTGTGCTTAGGCTGTGATACCAATATTTGGAGCCTATTTGCTGCTCTTGAGGACTGGGCAACTGGTATAAGTAGTCCTGGTAATCTTTAGCCTGATGAGAAAGCTCAATTAAATAGTCCAGTGGACTTTCAGAGCAATTAGACAAGCAGAAAAAATACTACCGGTGGCATACATATTTCCATCTTCTACCTGTGTCATGTTAGCCACAGTATTCCACAAAAGAGCAGTTTGTAAGAGAAGTAGCTATGCCTTAAAAGATGATAAACTGCTGACAAAAATGGATCCTGGTAAAAGCCTGATAAAGCTATGAACAATATAAGACAATGTTAAGCACTGTTAAAATAAGCTAGGAATGTATATGTATATATTTTTACCACAGTTGATTAGTACCATTAGAAAGAGACATGCAATAAATATGTGGAAGTTGGAGGACATTGAGATATGTTTATATTCTTTCCTAGCCTTAGAAAAACTAGCATTTTACTAAAATATGATATTATGAACCATTTTAAGATTATTGCTATATGTAGAAGGCGCTGTGATGGCAAACACTGCCAGTATTTAGACACAATGACTGGACTCTCAAAGAAGGGCTATGGATTAAGGATTTACCACAACTTTTTCAAAGTCTTATGAGACCTTTTGGCATACTTGGAAACTTCCTAGGCTAGATTAGTTGGAGGTCTCCCTCTTTTGGTGGAGTAGCTTTGTGAAGGATGGGGCTAGTGGCAAACAAGGACTGGGCTAGCCCCAGATAGCCTTTAGCGGGTACAGAGCAGGATGAAAGTGGGCTTGGCCAAACACAGCTTCCCTGGCCTGAACTAAGAAGACATTGACCTGGAGATCCTTGGAAGCAGAGCTTTACCTGGAGAGTTTCCATGTATATCGATTGATATGTATTTATGCTATTATTCAATAAGGTATATTGAATAATTCAAATGTATTTTATTACACAACTTTATTCATAAAGCTGTTTCATATTGTTTCTATACACATTGTAACTTTTTGGGTGGTACGACACCATGATACATACATACCCAACGTACATTCTGAGCTGCTAGAAAAGAGGAATGTCAGTGGAGAGGAGTGGGATGGAGGAATTTGGGTCCCAAAGAGTGACACTTGATAGGACCGATGCAAAGTAGAATAGGGTGGCTGTGGCCCTATATACATATGGAGACAGCACAAGAATTCCTTTATTAATATATATAAAGATATATATGAAATCAGATCTTAAGACAAATATAGAATTCTTTTTTTATCTGAGAAATCTGTATACAACACCAACAACATCAGCTCCAGAATTATGTTCTCAAATTCATATAATGAAAAACATAATACTAAATAGAATGATTCCAAAATGCTGTTTCCAGTTGGAAGGATGTCAAACAAGTCCCAAAACTTTTCAAAATATTATATAGATTGCAGCTGGATTATTCACAACAGCAAATAATGTTTGAGAAGAAAATCGTAGTCATATGGGACAACATATGTTTTCATTCTAAGTGTGAAATTAACTTTTTTTATGCTACTTAATATAATTTATATCATTTCTTTGGAAGCTTTTATATTATTAAAATCTGCTGCAAAAGCTATCTAGTACCAACATGTCATGGCATGTGGAGCCTTTAACAAGGACATCTGCACCCAGGAACGTCTACTATATTTATACATAAATAGAGTTGTCCGCAACACTGTGTGAATGTAATTTGACGTTTCACAGGAGTAGCCTTCCATCTGCTGGTCGCATTCATTTGTATATACATTATTATGTGTTACCACATTTATATTTTGGAAAAAAAATAACTGTTACAAAAAATACTATATCATACATGAGGCAGAAAAAGTCACAATTATATTATTGTTACTTATTATTTACATAGTGACATCTTATTCTTCAGGGCTGTACAATGGGAAATCTATCCATACTTTAGTAACATTCTTTTAGTGCCACTTTGGAAACATGAGCTGTCACCTTTAGCCTTCTGCAACATTTGAATTAGTATCGATGATGATACCATGTTACTCCCTTATTTGATCCACCCCTTCCTAATTGTGAAACCCAAGACATGTTTCACCTTCAAAAAAGGAAGATCTCCCAGGCCTGACTGTGCCCCTGATAAAGACCTATCACAAGACAAAACAAGCATTTCTCATAGGTTTCCATTTGCTGTAATTAGTCTCCTCTATGTTAAGGATGTGAATTGTAGTTCTGATTTCTAGCTTTTCTTTTATCCCGCTGTTCACAATAGTTTTCCTGTGTAGAATGCTCTAATCCTGGAGGAGGTTAAAGTTTTAAGGAAGCTGTGTTAGTTGGAGTTACTTGGAGCATTCTGTTACTTCTGCTTGGTACTTGTTTTGACTTTCTACTGAATGATGCCATCTATAAGGCACCATTACCAAAAAACTGTTTCCTGAGTTATACTGTGTGTTACTTGGACATAATTAGTATATGTTTCCTAATAGATTCCATTAGTTTTGAATAAAAGTTGTATATTTTAAGGGCCATCCTTGATTTTTTTATTTTATTTCATGGCACCATTCTTTCAATCAAGCTGTTGATTTAGCTCATAAGAATATTTCTAATGTTTTTCCACCTGGTAGAGGTGACTTGCACATGTCACATAGTAGAAATGCCTCGAAGGCATCCATAGAAATCTAGTTTCCTGAGGCCCTGGAACCACCAAAATGACTGCCCTGATTATACTGTAATTATATAACTATGTAACTATGACTTTTGACTTATTGAATATAGTACATGTTTAACATTTGCTGACCGAGGACTATCATGTGGGTCTCCTCAAATCTATCCTATATCTATACCCACTCTTACAGCAAGGCTACACATTGTATGGTGTGTAGCTTGTTGACCTCAAAATACCATTTAGAAGTTATTTGAGGACCTTCAGAATACAAATACAAAACATGCTGATATCTCCCCAACCATCTTTTCCATTTAGTCCTAGTGACTACCCATTGACCTTGTTCAGACTTCTGTAGGAGGTCAGTGGCTGAAGGAGATAGGGAATTTGTGAGCACTTTCTCATTAGATCTCCCTGAACACTCACTGAGACAGAGATGGGGCTCACTAGTGGTACTACGTCTCCTGCAGGAGACATGGAAAGGAGAATACACATAAGTGGGGAATTTACAGAATCCTCCATGCATTTGCAAGGGGAGCACTTCAAAACTTAAAAAGGACCTTTCAGCTATCATATGCATTAAAGTTTCAATAGCTTCCAAAGAACATTTTTTCAGTAGAACTAAAATTAATACATGTATTTCACTGCCATTATATGTGGAGGTCACCCAAGTGATTTTCTTTCCATTTCTTACTTAACAAAAATATCAGCGTTCTGGGAATACCACACAGAAAGAAATGTTTTCAAATGCTGCTCTGTGTGGGGAACCTTACTCAGTTAAATCACCATCAAGGATCTATACACGAATAATACCTCCCTTCACTGGGATTTTGTGTTTTTCTATTAAGAATTATACTGTATATAACAGACCTTTCACAACAGAGAGCAAATCCTAGTTACAGTGTGTGTTATCTAGAAAAATCCATCACTCTATCCAAAAAGCAGCATTAATCTTAGACTTTTTTGCAACCACGAAACAGTCAGTTGCATGGGGATTTGTACTCTTAATGAAACTAAATGTAAACAAAGACTATCAAACGCAAGGGATTTCCTTCTGTAAAAGGGAGTATAATTACAGAGACAGTGTAATCATTGAGACAGAGAAAATTAAAAGTGAAAGAGGAACTGAAAATAATGAATACAGTAATACCGGTATATGAAAAAAATCTGCTTAGAGATGAGCTTTAAGTACTTTGAATAGACAATCCATCACATTGGTATAAAATAGATGAAAAAAAAACATAAAACATAAATATATATATATATATATATATATATATCTTACCAAAATAAACTGCCAAGCTTTGTGATGTATTTATGTGTGTGTGTATAAGTGTATGTGTGTCTGCATGCATGTTAGTGAATGTGAGCATATGCCAGGGGTAGGCACAGACATGTTGTCTTTGAAGTCTTCAACCTGAGGTCTTCGGTTTCATGCTGAAAACTGGGCACTTAAGCCAACATTACTGTAATGTGGTAATGCTGAATGAAAACCCAGCTGTAATGTGCACTGGTGTGGTCCCCTTGCCACACTTGGCAGGTTAAAAAGGAAAAGTGAAGAGACAGGCAGAACAGAATCATAAGAATCACCTGGAGGATTGAAGATTGTACTCAGATGGATTAGAGGAGGAGGAGGTGGACTGGATATGTATTCAGCACCAAAAAGTAGTAGCTAGCTCAAAAATTCTCCAGAGAAATCTGATCAAGGTGAATTACATATAATCCAGCAAAAAAAAACATGTTTTTCACAGCATATTATTACTTTCATTATTTTTTTACGTGAATCATCTTTAAATCTTATATGGTTTTTTTTGTGGGTAGATTAAGTTCTGTAAAAGATTTAACAAACTATCAGCAAGCCATGATGTAACTTTGAATCATGCATGTAAACTGTCTGACATATGTAAATGAAGGTATTCAATTAGCATAGAACATATATTACATTAAGGGGAATGTAACAGAAATACCTGAAGTGGAATCATTTTAAATTCTGTTCCAAACACAATTTACTTTCATATGAAATAATGTTTTAGTATTTAACAATACGTATGTAATTATATACATTGAGTTAGTCATAATTTGACATGAGGTATTAAAAATGTACAATCACTTCAGAAGACATTGAGAAACAATTTCCACTTTACTTGCTTGAAACGCTTATAATGTATAGCAGGAACAATATGGTATATCATTCTGGAGGCTTGCAGGAATGAAGTAGTAATTAGGTATAAATTAATTTATTGTAGGACTTCTTAATATGGGTATGGGCTCTGGCAAACAGCAAAACTGGAGGATGTAATTGAATTGTTATGTAGATTATGTATTTGAATGAATCAGCATTCAGTGATTGCAAGTAAGGCAGGGATCACAAAATATCTTGATAAAACAAAACAAAATGTTTACATTCTCACTTTTGTGCACTGGTGTAACTACAGGGGTCACAGATACGACCGGGCCCGTGCCTCTAGGGGGCCCGATGTGGCCCCTGCGACCCCTTCTTCCTGTCTCCTCATACCTGTTCAGAATTGTTTAGAAAGAGCCCTTACAACCTGGACCGCACCAAACTGGCATGGAGAGATAGGAACGTATCAAGGGTCACATGACTGACATATCGAAGTAAAAAAAAGATACTTTTATATTTTTTAAATAAATAAATATTATTTATTAACCCCTCTGTGTCTCCATTGAATACATATCTACTTTAAAGAACAGAATCCAGGAAGAGAAGAATATAGCTACCTCAAGGGTCTCATTTCCACGGAAAAGATATGAGCAGCGGACTGCTCCACAAAGAGTGAGTTGCCATTGCCCACGTTTAACTCAAATATATTTTTTTTGTTAACTATATTACACTATATTGTGTTTTTTTCCTTGTTTTCTATACTTACATTCATATGGAGTTGTAGGTTTGGAATATGTAAGGTGCTGCTTTTTTTATGTTAACAATGAATGCTATTATGTCAGTGAACTGTCCCCACTAAGTGGTTTTGTATAGCCTCTCAGCAGGCTTTCGTTGTCATGGTAACTACCTTTCCAAGAGATCTACGTATTTTCGTTTCTCCCTCAAAAGATATGCACAAATATGTCCTTCTTCTCCCCTCTGTCTCTCCTTCAACTTCTCCTCCCTCTGTCTCTCTTCTTTTCAACCCAGCTTTCATTTTGCTACCTCTCTCTTTCTCCCTCTTCTATCCTCTCTCTTATCTTCTTCTTTGCCCTCATCTCTCTTCATTCCCTTCTTCTTCATCTCCTTCTCTCTCTCTTATTACTATATGGAAGCCACAAGCTCACAACACTATCTACACTATCTGGTTCACTTATAAAACACTATCCAGCAGGTCTTCTTCACTCCACACATAATATCCAGCAGCTTCTTTGCCTCGCACACATAGCACTATCTGCCAGACTTTTGTCAACTAGAAGTAATCCTACACGGGGCATACAACAAAGAGCCAATCATAGTGGTCCTCCCTTAATGTCCCTACCCAACATGATCATCAAGTCCCACATTTACATTGCTTTTACATGTAGAGGTTACATATTCAGTAATCTTTAGTAAAGGGCATCTCATAATCTGATTTGACCAAAGTACAACAGGAAAAATTATAGTTTCTGCAGTATTTGTGCATTTTGATATTTAAGTGTGAATACTATTAGTGTTTCTAATAAATCTTAAAAGTTTGTCTTCTCCACTCCCTATCTCTAAGGATAATGCAGAGGAAGTTCTGAATCAAATACTATGATGATGAGGGATTTGGATAGATCAGCTGCAGCTGTTCTTTTAAAAAGGAACAGTAGAATAGAATTGTATTACTGGACAGTACAAATGTTAAGGGTACTTTCCACAGTAAACCGAAAATACAATCTCAGGAGATTTTACTAGTTGTGTCTCATCTAAATGTCAAGATATCTCTACAATCCTCCTTTATTCTTTCCATAACAATCACCTACAATAGTATGTATGGAATTGTGATCTTATTTTCAACGAAAAGAACACCTCTTCTGTCTTGAGATTTATCACACAAAAAAACCGCAATCTTTTGCATGTCTTATTTGGCAACTAGGCAAGCATAAGTATCGCAGAGACTGTGTCGGAGCATCTTCAAAACTGCAGCTCTTGTGGGGTGTTCCCGGTCTGCAGTGGTCAGTATCTGTGAAGAAAAAGCAGCAACCTGGCAACAAGGTCATGGGTGGCCAAGGCTCATTGATGCACATGGGTGGCGAAGGCTGGCCCGTGTGGTCAAATTCAACAAATGAGCTACTGTAGCTCAAATTGCTGAAAAAAACTAATTCTGAAAGAAAGGTGTCAGAATAGTGCATCACAGTTTGTTGCGTATGTGCACTGCCAAAAGCACCTACCAAAAATAGTATGAATGGTATAAGCCAAGAGTCCCTATTGTTCAACTAATAAGAGCTTGATAATAATCAAAATTGTATTTGTAATGCAAAATGATTCAGATTACATGGATGTGACACAAATTTATAAGTGAATTTTAACAATAACAATTTTAACAATATGCAACTTGCTAAACATCAATTATTGGATAGTTTTAGGCAACATACGGCACCAAATAAAAACAAAAAAATGGAATCTATGATTATCAAAATTAATTATAACTTAACAACGCATCCTTGGCCCAGGGACCAACCCCTCCATGTGCACCATGTAAATAGTTACCCAGGACATCAAGTTGTGGGGTACTTTTGCACATGCAGTAAGAGGGTACCAAAGATAAATTCTGCCTAGTGCTTTGAGAACATTAGGGCCAGTGCTACAGTGGCCTCACTATGTTGTAGGCTTTCAAAGGCCATTCGGAAGTCATGCAGGAAGCACCACATTTATCAAAAACTGAATCAGTATGTGTATCTGTGTAATATGTCATCAGCACATTCATTATTTATAACAATTTATACGCTTTTGTTGCCTGTGTCATTACCTGCCGGCATTGTAACATAAGAGGATGAATACACTTACTAGACACATGTATGCTTCTTCCATTGTAACAAACTGCGCCCAAGGACAGATCGTCCCATTGACCATTCAAGCATATGGATTGGTGGGCCATGGGAGGCTGGCATCATAATATATAAGGGAACACTTGTATTCCCATGTCCACCATTACAATTCCTGACACAGGAAGGTATAGATTGATGCTGTAGTGGTACTTTCTTACATATAATTGGGAGTAGGATTCTGCCTGAATGAATGGGATATGTGTTGAGCAGGAACATGATGATAAGTTGCAAGAACAAATGAAAGGGATACTAGGGAGAGAGCTCTAAGACACAGGAAAAGGTTCTGGGGGCTTCGGTGAGAGATTTAGTTTGAGGGCAGAGAGAGAAACGTTAAAGGGGAGAGGTAGATGAAGTTGAAAGACAAAACTAAATGAAGACAATTATTAATGGCAAGACTGAAAGGAATTAAGGACACTGCTCTATTCATTAAGGTGAACCATGCCAAAGTCCATTGGGAGCTTAAACAACAACTAGAACCCACCAAAATAAAATATATTTTGATCCAGAATAAAATTCTTATTTAGGAATATAAGAGCAGTCAGTCTGACTTTACTGTACATTCATTTAAACAGTCTAGGTTTAAGATTGCTATTGATTACAATTGAACAAACCCCATTCATAGAAACTACAACAAGCTTCCTTTCATAAATGCAGTCACTGCTACTGGAAATAGGCGCCTGGCTTCAGGAAAGAAAAAAATACATATATCTTGCCATAGTGTACACAAAGTTTAAAGCAGAACTGTAAAAAGTTTTTCTTCAACGTATTTACAGAATAAATTATCATATACAATGTGTGTCCATCTTTTTGTTTTATTGGAGACGTTATACATTTAAAAGGACAATGTCTCTGACACATACTTTAAACTTAATGAAATCTTAAGTTTAACCGCCAAAAATTTGCTCTCAGTAAATGTGTGGTGCATTCGCAATATACGTGAGTACTCGTTCTTTAAACGTTTTGACAGTGATGTGTGCTGGGATGATGGACATTTCACCTTAATTACAAAGTGATATTCCTTTCCAGCTTGTTTCTAGGATCTCAGTGACACAGTAAAGAAATCTTTCTTAAAATTATTCCCATTTGGGATGCTATTCATCTTTGTTGACATCACAGCAAGAATGTAGTCTGTCATAACCTCTACAGGAGTTTACCAAAGACCAGGGCAGCACAGCAAGAGATATTCTGATGGTATAACTTCATTCATCTGTTCTCTCGTTCCTGGTGAGATCAGAGAAGTTGTTTGATGCCAAAAATCAACCATGGCTCATTCTCAACAAGAAAACTATGCACAAGAAAAGTAAAAACTAGTGTTTTTTAAAGTAATGCTCAAAAATTAGGTTGTTTTTTTCAGCAATGAATAAAGCAAAACTAATTCAGTGTTCTTTCACTGATCTATTTCTTTTGTTGATGCATTTTGTACAAGCACTGCATGGCTTGTACAAAATGCATAAACATGCCTCTCATGTGCTTTAACCCCTTAAGGACCAGGCTCATTTTTCGTTTTATACCCTGTGGGACCGCAGCTGTTTTGACACTTTTGTGGTGCTTGTGTTCAGCTGTAATTTTCTCCTCACCCATTTAGTGAACCCACATAAGTTATATATTGTTTTTTTCAGGACAAGATGGGCTTTCTTCGGATACCATTATTTTGATCGTATCATCTTATTTACTATAAAAAAAATAAAAAAAACATGGTGAAAAATTGAAAAAAAACACATTTTATGACTTTTATTTGAAAAATCTTTTACTCACCTAAAAACGCAAGTAAAAAAACTAGCTAAATAGATTCTACTACTTGTCCTGAGTTTAGAGATACCCAATGTTTTTATGTTTTTTTGCTGTTTTTTGTAAGTTATAGGGCAATAAGTACAAGCAGCGTTTTATGATTTCCAAATCTTTTTTAACAAATCTGGTCATTCTGCCTCCATCTCCTCTTTGGAATATCTTTGAAGCGGGTTAACTCAATTTAACCCATTTAAACCATATATTTTTGAAAACTAGACACCCCAGGGTATTCCAAATGCTGTTATTTTAACCCTTTCCATGCACCAATTATAGAACTACACTTTGTCAAACTTTGTAATAGTATTTTTTTTTTATTTTTTTTTCACACAAATTGTACTTTAGTTATAGATATACAGGTTCTGGTATATGTCACTGTCAAACAACCCCCCAATATGTGTTCAGGAACATCTCCTGAGTACAGCGATACCCCACATGCATGGGTTTGTCAGATTGTTTGGCTGGTAAAAGGCTACTTTTGGGGCATGCGTAATCCAGGTGGTCATTTGGTCATTCTGCCTCCATCTCCTCTTTGGAATATCTTTGAAGCCGGTTAACTCAATTTAACCCATTCAAACCATATATTTTTGAAAACTAGACACCCCAGGGTATTCCAAATGCTGTTATTTTAACCCTTTCCATGCACCAATTATAGAACTACACTTTGTCAAACTTTGTAATAGTATTTTTTTTTTTTTTTTTTCCACACAAATTGTACTTTAGTTATAGATATACAGGTTCTGGTATATGCCACTGTCAAACAACACCCCAATGTGTGTTCAGGAACATCTCCTGAGTGCAGTGATACCCGACATGCATGGGTTTGTCGGGTTGTTTCAGATTTAAAATGCCACATTTGGGAAGTGCGCTTTTTTTCTCCATTTTGGTCAGTCTGTACCTATGCCCTATCTTTGAGCTAGGCCACTCCAATTTACCCCATCAGCCATTTTTTTTATATATTAGACACCCCTTGGGTATTTGAAGTGCTTTTATTTTAACTCTTTGTTGAGATTTTTGAGAAATTTTAGCACTTGCTCAAAATAATAAACTTTATTTTTTTATTTTATTTTATCTTTTTAATACTTTTTTATATTTTTTTTACACATTTTGCAATGTACTGGATGGTTCATCTAGTGACATCACTGCATAATTATTTTTAAATGTTAGCACATTTTTTTTATTTTTTTTCCATTTTTTTTTATTTTTATTTTTTTTTTAATATTTTACTAATCACATAGTGATTAGAAAGCTGGGCTCCATTGACTTGCATGGTTGAATGCAGTACCTGTATTCAACCTGCAAGTGGAGCCAGAGTTCTCTAGAGGGTCTGGAGACCGTCTAGCTAACTCTATCATCTTTATTGTTTATTTTCCCGGACCGCCGCCATCTTGCTTGATGGCGAAGATCACCGGCAGCGGCGGCTGTGACCGCTCTCCGGAGCGGTCACAGCCCACCCAGAGGTAAGTGTTTGGTGTCGCTGGATGCCTCCTGATTGAGGCATTCCAGCGACACCATTTAAGTTTAGGAGGCGATCGTCGATCGCCTCCTAAACGCTTTTAAAACGGGCGTCCGCCGCCATACAATGTATGGCGGCTGTTGACGCCCCGGGGAGGGGCCAGACATGGCCCCCGATGCCGATCTCGGCGTTACTGAATGCCTCGACATCGAGGCATTACAGTAACGCCGTTTAAGCGAAGAAAGTGATCGTTGATCACTTTCTAAGCTTATTTTATTTTATGACGGTTCAGGACCGTCAAAGGTCATTTAGCGACCTTCATGTCATGACGGTCCTGAACCGGCAAAGGTCGCGAAGGGGTTAAAAGCTTTCTCTCCTAGCATATAGGTCTAGGTGTACAACCAACCTGTGACTTGACCATGCCATTGGCAAATAAGTGCACCGGACAGGACATAGAAACATTTTGTATGAACTAGAAATGCTACAATTGGGCTTTAATATTTTTATCATGGTGATGGATAATGGAACAGTGTCCCATCAGGAGTGGTGGAGGCTCATAAAGTAAGGGCTTTCAAACATGCATGGGATAAACGTAAAGCTCTCCTGAATCTAAGATTATTATTATTATCATTATCTTTTATTTATGAAGCACCAACCAATTACGCAGTACTGTATAATTTAATTGGGGCAGTTAACAAATACATTATTTTGCCATATCTGTTTGCACCTCACTTGCTGCCTTCTTTTCCTCACATTTTTCTATCTTCTTTCCTTTCTTTCCTTTTATTTTGCTTGTTTGCCTTTTTCATTTTTATTCCTCTCTCTAACTTTCTGCTCCCACCTACACAAACACATATACACACACATGCATACATATACACATCTACACACATCTATACATACATACACACAGTACTTAGTGCATCCTCCACTTCTCTCCTGTATGTGCTTTGTGCCTGTAGCTTACTCCGCACTTGGAAATTACATCACTTCTCGGCGTGCATGTTGTGGGACTGGATCAAATAACCACCTCATGGGATAGATGATAGGTATACACCTGTTAGAATGCCAGGGTCCCTGGGGAACTTGACTCCCTGTGCTTCGCTGTTCCCTTGAGCATTCAAAATGCATAACGAATGTGGTAAGAATATATTTTTCATCTTGCAGCAACTCTCACAGAACACACAGTTTAGTAAATAAATATATTTTATATGATTCCCTCAAACAGATTTTGTCTTATATCATATCTGATAACAAATACCATTTGTATTCATTGAGCATAATGTGTTAACTACACATTTTCCGCCTGGCATAGAAATTGTTATTAGTAGAAAGTAATTTCTCCATACTTGCCCATTAAAGGAAACTTTGGCTTCCCAACAGGAAAGCTTGAGTGCTTGCCATTAAATTCTGCCCTTTATTTATTGTGTGGCATAGAAAGGCATTTATTTTATTTATTAAACCCCAGGCTGTATAAAACAAATGTTACAGATTTTTCATCAAGTGAACGAGTTATACAGAATTTCTAAACTGTACTTCAGTAAAGCTAAGCTACTAGAAGACGTATTACCCTCAGAGATACAGGTCTTTATCAATATAATTTACAGTACTGCAGAGTAATGTCGCTATCATTTCAATAAGTTTGAAGTAAATGTTTAGAAGTTTGTGGTTATATTACCGAGACAGGTGAGAAAACACAACTTTTTTAGGAAAAACTTTCCTGAAAACATTTTTTCCAATGTTAAGCCAAACACATCTCCCTGTATGTGATATACCCACCTCCAGGTCAGCTCTAGTGCAGTGTTGATAGAGAGGAGGTCTGATCGGACCCTGGGACGCATGTCTGGAAAGTGCTGCCATTGATTTCAGCTGATTGACTACTTCTGTCGTACTTTAATATACTGTATATTTTAGACTTCCCTTTTCAGTCCATTTTGTTTTTAGACAACAAATTTAGTTTCCTGCTGTAACGGGTTCACCAAGAGAGCTGTAGTAACTCCCAGAGATTACCCAGGTATATCCTCCTTGTCCCCAAAATCACTTCCAGCATGCATACCTTGGAACCCTGCTATGTGTACCCAATAAGTAGACACAACTACCTTGAATTGAGTACAGCAAGAATTAACATTTTATTGTTGTAAAACATAGCCTCAAACATCCACATAATTGCATAAACATAGATCAACAGATACATGTATACAACCCAACCTTTAATTTCCCTGGCAGCAATCATATTGAATAGAGTTCCTACCTGTGCGGTCTTTGTTTGGCAGCCAGGCTGGAGCCAACTCTGAGTGACCTTCTGTCACACCTGCCCTTTCAGTTCGGAGGAAAATGGGAGGGCTTTTTACATTTGGAAACAAAATTTGCTGTCACTCGCCCTTATTCCCTCTCTCGTGTTATTTAACATTCTCTCACACTCTCATTCACATTCTCTCAGACTCTCTCTCTGGATATCTCCTTACCCTCTCTGCCGACCACTTCTTCTCTTGTATCTTTTTTGTTCTTCTGTCTTCTTTCCTGTTATCTGCTGCTTCACAAAGTCTTCTTTCTTCATCAGCTTCTCTGTGTAGAACTGGACATGCCCCTTGGCACACTCTCTGCCCCAATTTGCAGAATGAGGGAGAGGCTTTTTTTCTGTGGAAGTCCACAGAGAGGCCACAATAATACAGATAGATTCGTGGAGAAAGAGAGGTGCAGAAATGCTTCTCTTTTTCAGCAAATCTCTCTTCATTATTTTAGCCTCCCAGTGAACTTTGTTAAAAGGACAGAGCGTCCAAGCACACCCTCTTTCCCCTGTTCCTCCAATCTGGGGGGGGTTCCCAGAGACTCCACCCTTTTGCAGAAGTTCTGTCTGCTGCATTGTGTTATCTTTAAGTGTCTTTACTATAATGTTCTTATTAATTAATTCATATGATTTAAACCAAGACCCCTGGAGCTATTTGGTGCTGCGATACAGTGTGTGGTGATACAGTGTGTGGTGATACAGTGCAGTCTGGGCCTGGAAAAAAAACCCAAAATTCAAATAAAAAATCAGAGCTCGTTGCTTCACCAATAAAGCAAGTGAAAATGGCCACTCCTCCTTTTCTGGGATTCGTATGAATTGACTGAATTGGCTAATCTTGATAAAATTTTAATTCGTACTAATCTGAATGCACAAGTCTAATATATTCTTCTTTACAATGGATCTCAGGGACATTACACTGTCTCCTTGATAAGAAGATATGGAAACAAAGACACCAAGTATGTTACTTTTGGCTCTCCTACCCCTAACATGACCTTTGTTGTTTGCCTGCTCCTTTACAGATAGCTTTGAGCATAGTAGGGTGGAATAATACACAGACCCACATTGGCCATCTGGCAAACTGGGAAAATGTTTGTGAGGCAGATTAAGTCTCTGTCACAGTCTTAAAAGGTAACATGTGGGGACATGTATTCAAAAGGCATCCACATGTGCATAATTTATTAGCCACTTGTCTCAAAGTGTTAAGGCCGATTTTAATCCCTAGCACAACCCTGTACTTACAGGCAACACAATTTTCACATAACTAAATGTACGTTAAGAGTTAATATCTGTTACAGTTAAAAACTGAGGAGTTTTTACACATTTTATGCCAAGACCTCTTAATGAACCAATGAGTTATATTACCAATGCTATTAGAAATGCTTCAATGCCAGCATTTAGAAACAGGACTAATTCAACTCAAAAGTACTGACATCAATTAAAAGCGTGCCCTTTAGTGAGACTCAACCTAGGAGTGCATGAAAGGTTTTGTTTATTAATGGCATTGCAGGCCATATAAAGGTTGCATCCATTAGCATGTGAGATTTAGCACACCCATGAAGGCAGTCCAGTCTTGCAATGCAAGGCCTAAACACAAAATATTCAATTTCCTATGTAAAAGAGAATCAATAAGGAAATGTCTTATTAACCTACTCAAAAGAAGTAATATATAAAGAATTTTACAAGGTGCTAAGGAACAAGCGAACAAGTGGAGATAAGGAATGAGTAAATGAAGGAATTATATGATGAATAAAGATAATACATGAAAGATTGAAGGATGAGTAAGTGAAGGGAGTGAATGAGTGTGTAGTCTGTTCACATCTGTGTTGATGTTTAATAAAATACCCTGTATTGGCTAAACTGTATTCAAGTTGAGAATTAAATAATTAGTTGTATTCAGTAAACCAGGATTTTCAAGCTGAGCAGAACGTTTGACCTCCTTGTGGTCACAGTTCGCTAAGGAAGACGAAGCCTATCATTAAATCTGTCAGAAGACTCGCCCTCAGGCTTTGGGGTTGGTTTAAGTAGAATTAGCCTTTCCAGGTATGGTTATATCACATAAACCCAGCATAACAAATTGTACAGTGCATAATATATAATTTAGTGTGTCTAACAACATGTATTTATCATTAGCCAAAACCAGGTGTTTACAGCCTGTCTTTGCTATTTTAATTGCTAAAAACCATAACATATCAAGTATACTGAAAAATATTCAAAGCGTGACTGCTACAAAAGAAATTAAAACATTTCTGATGCTGTAAATTACGTCCATGGTGTTTTAACAGTATTTATAAAGCCAATGTCAAAATAATTCCCTTGGAAAGCCTTTGTCATAATAATGGAATCTGCTAATGTCAGTTGCTCTTGTGGGATATAAATTTGTAAAGCTACCACACATAAAAGGAATCTCAATCATTCACATTCCTGACCACTGCAAAAAAAAAAGGAGCAGTTGAAATACTACATTTTCTGAAACACTAACATAATAGAATCCTGTTTCTTTGTACAGGAAAGGAATTGCTGCGTTGATGCAACTAATAAATCAACCTGCAATTAAATCCACCTTTCACTGGGATCTCATGTATTCAGTATTACACAATAAGGGGTTTAATCCCACCCTTGAAAAATCCCACATTCCTAGATAACTAATGTTTTTTGGGTGGGATATAATCCCCTCTGTACACGCACTAAAAGAGGAAACACTAGCTTTTTTCCCTTGCTTTTAAATCTACTGCCAGTCACAGATTTTACTGTCTTTCCTGTTCTTGATCTACCGAATGTGAAGTAACTTGCTAAGACAATAAAGTTACATAATAGAATACTGCTTTCGCTGATGATCACGGGAGTTGCATATTAGCTGAAAGCTGCATTTAATCCTTGCTCCATGGGCTAGATAGGGCATTTCTAACCACTGGTGCAGGCCCATACATTGTTATGGCATTGTTTTATCAAATTGCTAGGTAGTATCCATTTCTGATTATATACTTATTAATTATAGAGGGGAAACTAAAAAGTGGGCATCAAGGTTCCATACCTTTCAGTTGTGCAGATTTTCATGGCACAGCCCCAACACAGATGGTGTTTTACATCAAGATTTGTCAAGTGCAGCCATGATGCCCACGTGCCTTGACTGTACCATGTTTGAAGCATTTTCGTTTTCTCTAGACTGCCAGAATGAAACACAGGAGAATCATCACAATCTGCCAAGCCTTTGGATGTTGTCAGCACAAAATGTGCCCATATACATATGTTGCTCATGTGTCATCATTACTATTATTGTGAACAACCCCTCTTAACATTTGTCTGGTGAGCCTGATGGCCATTCTGGGTCTGACCTCCCTAGTACCAGGCAGCCAAGACAGCCGCTTGGGGCACTGCTGGAGGAGCCAGGACCAGTTGGATAGATCATGTATCTACCTCTAAACCAGCTCAATATAAAGGGAGTGCGAGGTATGCTCCCACACACCTCTGCATCAGTGCTCCCCAGTACTGCGTGCTGGCAATTGATACAGAGCACCGGGATATGACATCATATACTGGTGTTCAGCACTGAACCTGCACACACAACGAGGGAGACCTAAAACAGAAGTCTGTATGAACAAACCTTGTGCTCCTACCACAGAAATTAAGAAGAGGATAGGAAAAAAAGATGGTGAGAAGAGGGAGAGGTAGTAGTGAGAATATGGAAAGACAGAAAATGAGGTGGAGAGATAAAAAGAAAGGACATATATAGTGAGAAAGGGGAGAGGTGATAGTGAAGAAGGGAAAGGATAGAAAGATATGGGAGACAAAATAGATTGGTGAAATAAAAAGAACAATAATGAGAAATAAGAGCGATATGGAGATATAAAGCGGGGGAGAGATAAAGAGAAAACTGAAAGAGAGTGTTTTTGAAAGTGTTTATATGTCAGGGCAGGTATGTCTACTGTAAATGCAAGTACACTTTATGGACAAAAGTATTGGGACACCCGACCATTACAGCAACATGATCTTTCATGACAACGCATTCTGAATACATTAATATCTAGCCGTTCACGCCTTTGCATCTATAACAGCTTCCACTCTTTTGGAAAGATTTTGGAGCATTTCTGTGGGATTTTTGCCCATTCATCCAGTAGAGCACTTGTGAGGTCAGGCACTGATGTTAGGCAAGATGGCCCATTCCAGTTTATTCCAAAGGTGTTTGATGGTGTTGAGGTCAGGGCCAGTCAAGTTCTTCCACACCAAACACATCCAACCATGTCTTCATGGACATTTCTTTGTGCACTGGGGTATAGTCATGCTGGAATAGAAAAGGGCCTTTCCTGAACTGTTCCCACAAAGTTGGAAGAATAGCATTGTAATTGGTATGTCCCCTTCAGCATACCAAGACATTTTGAACAATGCTATGCTTTCAACTATGTGTTTGTGGACAGTGTTAAATTGTGTGTGTGTCAGTGTACAGTTTTTGAACGTGTGTGTTTTGGCGGATGTCAGTGGACAGTGTTAGACTGTGTTGGGTACTAGTGTATGGTGTTAGAGTGAGTGTGTATGGGGTTGTGACGATCTGCAGACTAGGCTAAGAATAACCTACATATATATACATCTTCTTTGGTGGGGTTTGATTACAGGAGGGTAGAAGATCCAGCTATTGAAGCAGAGCAACAGGATGTGGCATTGGAAGCCACAGTGGGGAAGTTCAGTAGGATGGTGCCCGAAAATTGTTATGATAATGCTTAATCCTGCAAATAGGACTAACTATTGTGCAGAGCCCAAGTGGTTTATAATCAGTTAAGTTAAAGCAAACAGTTTATGGTAGGATGGAAGATTATGTTTTCTGTGTATTTTAGTAAGTTCTCACAGAATTAACGGATTTAGAAATCATATGCATTTTTATTTGTGTTATCTGAAAGGATCAGCTCTCAAAAATAATGTTTAAAGATCATCTAATAACTAACAGATACCCTTCTTTTATCTGCATCCCAGTTACTTTATCTTTGTAACTGGCTGGAAAGTAGACATTTTACAATTATTTACTTTTCACCGAACCAGATCTTTTTTCCTTTGTAAGTGAATAATGAAGAAAAAACAAATACAAAGGTAAGAGCATATGCTTACAATTACATAAATTATATTCCAGTTCGCTCACTAAAGTAAAAGCTGACATATTGTTGGCAACATGCAACATTGGTGTAATGTATGTATATGTCAGTCTACAAAGGCTTCTGCTTTATTCAATTAAGATACTTTGTGTTGATCATTTAGGAATCATCTCCTGAAAGTGTTCAGAAAACTAGCAATTTTGCTTAAAATTATGAACAACCTCTAGGGACAAAACATGTCACACATATGGGTTTATTCAATAAAGTTCAAGTGAACTTGAGTTTGCAGGCTAATTTTAGCTCGCATGGAGAACTGTCACTCGTGGAACCAAATTGTAAAACTTGCACATTCAGAATATCAAATTGACTGCAGGTAATTACCAGTCGCTAGTACAAATTGTTGAGTTGTCAACTGGACTTTCTCGTCAGGAGAAGTTGAACCCTACTGGCTTATGTGTCTCTAGACTGATGGCAAGCATGGCCAACTCGACAGCACTCAAGCTAATTTCCACAGCAACTCCACACAATTGGACAAGATGCCCATGATGTCTAGCTTGGGGACAAAATACCCCTATAGAAGAGAAAAATTGCTGCTCAAGTTCTATTAGTTGAATGCTGCTGAGGGGTTTTGAGTTACGTTGTAGAAGTGACCTAAAAAGACAACTTGAACTTTAGTAAATTGAGCCCATAATTGTATAAAAACTGATTTTATTTAGACGTTGGTACCATATCTGGAAACTATATAAATATACTGTATGTAGTAGATCGACCAATCACCTAGTAAAACATTTTAAAATGTTCAAATGCTTATAGGATTGTAAGCTTGCGAGCAGGGCTCTCTCCACCTAATGTATCGGTTTGTCTTAGTCTGTCAATTCTCGTCTTGTCATACCCCTTGAATTTATGTATTGTATTAAGCGCTGCGTAAATTGTTGGCGCTATATAAATAAAAGATAATGATCATATAACATTTCGAACTTCAAAAGACAAAGACAAGAAAATATACAATCAAGGAATTGGGTCAAAAATATGTTAGTCAAGTACTGGCACAAAACATGACTACTAACACTACCATGATTTTCCATTGATATGTGATTGTCAGTACATTATACACTGTATAATTGAAAGATCAAATCTTGACAAAGTTGCATATGTAATGGAAAATAATTCTAGTCCAGCTGGAAAAAAAAACTAAAGCAGAAAGTTGACTACTCTGTGGTTGTTCAAATAATTGCTCTCTAAGATTTTCCAATTCTTTGGCAATAGCCAGTAATCATAAACACTGGTTCCCACCAAGTAAACCCTCTGCTTTTAGGATAAAACATGCAAAAATAAAATTATCCGTGTTTCTAGTTCTTAAAAAATATGGTAATATGCAATCATATGATATATAGCAACACATACCAAATACATAGAATCAGAAAGGAGCTATTTGGCCCATCTAGGCTGCTCATTTTTCCTGATGTAAATAATCAGTCCTTGGTCTCGTCTTAAATTTATGCTTTATGCTTATCCCATGCATGTTTAAATTCCTTTACTATATTAGCCTCTACCACTTCTACTGGGAGGCTGTTCTACTTATCTGCCACTCATTGGATAAAATAAAACCCCCCTACATGCTCTACGTGTGTTTTTCAATATCAATATCTTTCGACCAGCTCATTGGAGCCTAACATCTGCTCTTGGTTAATTTCAAAGGCAAATTTACTTTAAAACACAATTTCCTGTTTAAGTTAAATCCTGGCAATCTATTAGTGTGGGTATTTCTCTTAAATTATGTTCTTTTATTTTTAAACTGTAACCCATTGCTGCAATCTGTGTTATGTGTAAATAATCCCAGAACTGTCTATATGCAAGGAAGGACTAGCAGGGGGGAATAATTTCCCCCTGGGCCTTTTTTTAATGGGTAGACTACCAGATGTTTCTTAATATGTTTCAATTGCAGTTTGGGCTACTGAGATATTTAGACACATTAAGACATTATGCAGATTTTACATCCTGATTGGCTCCTTCCAATATTACATGTTTTTGTGCACTCCTTTTAGTTAGATGTGTGGTAGATATAATGGAATAGTATAAATTGAGAATTTTATTTGCCATGCATATATACCAGGTCAGTATATTTCTATGAACAATGTTCAAGGGCCACAACAATGTCCTAGCCTACACAACAGTATTAGTGACCACACTACACAACATTGACTTTTCTTGAGTGTGATTCCGATGATGTTAAGCAAGCAACATTGCTAGTTGATTATTATGTGATTAGTAGCCAGTAAAAATAGATTGGGCTTGGAATCTACAATAATATTCAGCCAGCCATAATGCTAGCTGAGTTTCATGGAGTTGTAATAAACTGGAGTTGTGGAGAACTACACTATACACTAACTTTTTTGGTGTTGACTGCAACTTCCATGGTATACCATTACTTGCCGAATGCCATTGGAAATATAGGCTGCAGTAGTTGTGGCTAATCTTTACCACCCCAGCTATTGTAAACTAAAATTCTCATGTCATGCAGGTTTATGCTAGTCAGTTAGCTACTACAACCATGGTCATATAATTTTTTCCTATTAATGGGGAACAAATATTTGCCCACCCAACAGGAAACTCCTCTCATGAGTCAACAAAGGTAGTGGGTAGGAGGTAAGGAGAAACTGGCATGAGAGAGAGGAAAAGGGGAGAAGATATTCCCACCCTGGTCGAAGAAAATCCTGCGGCCACCCATGCATATAAATTCTATCAATTGAAAGTACCCTTGTGGCAAAAATATGGAATTTGTGAGATTATATGTATATAAAACAGTTTTGAATCATTCATGTCCTTCATAGGTTTCTGAGACACTACATCTCAAATACACTAGGTTAGTTTTTATATTCGTTATAAGGCACATTGTACGGTTTACTTGGCAAGTTATCACAGATTTGTAAAAGTGCATGAATAACGCAAAGTGGATCAATCGTAAGAGATGACTGATGAGTCATTTGGACTTATTCTGCTATTCTGATTATGCTAGTTGGGATCATGTGAAGAGGTCCTGTAAACATCCTCAGTAAGAGGCAGCAATAAGAACATCTACAGGAATTGTGACTCATTCTCATAATGCTGAAACACATGTTGCTTGTGTTTTATTTGAGTATTTTATTATTTTAACTCCTTAACTTAAATTGTCAGACTGGTTTAGTTTAATAAAAGTGATGATTTTTTTAACCAAAAAGTAGGCTATTGAATAAATAAGTAAACTGAGAATTTTTAATTCCCACTTTTGCAAAAACATGTATACAGGTTAATTATGAAGCAGTTCTGAGAGTGAGAGTTTGCAGGAAAGTTTAACATTTTATATCTCTGATAGTTTTGTTGAACCAGTGACGGTTCCCCAACAACACCTTGCTAATCACAGTATTCAGTGCTGTGAAAAAGTATTTGCCCCTTTCCTGTCTTCTTCCATGTTTGCATATTTGTCACACTCAAATGTTTCACATCATCAAACTAATTTTAATATTAGACAAAGAAAACACAAGATGCAGTTGAAATTATGATTTCATGTACAGAAGGCAAACAGCTATCCAACCCTATTCGGCCTTGGAAGGTAACTGCCCCCTTAGTTACTTAATCAACCAATTAACCATGTTTACTGCCAGTCCTGTTGAATCTAAACATCAATTAAATATAACCTGTCTTGCAAAATAAAGTAGGCTAAAAGGTCTGGAAAAGTAGCTCATGAAGCCACAATCTAAAGAAATTCAAGAACATATAAGAAACAAAGTCATCAACATCTCTCAGTCTGAAAATTTACAAAGCCATTTCTAAATCTCTGGGACTCTGGCGAACCACAGTCAGAGCCATTATCTAGAAATGGAGAAAACTTGGAATAGCCGTGAACCTCTAGGAGTGGCCAGCATACCAAACTTTCTCCAATGGCTCATTGATGACTCATCCAGGAGGTCACAAAAGAACCCAACATGTAAAGAACTGCAGGCCCCACTCGCCTCATTCAAGGTCTGTGGTTACAATTCACAATGAGAAAGAGACCATGCAAAAATGGTACCGATGTTGCAAGGCAAAAACCACTGGTAAACAAAAAGAACACAAAGGCATACATGCATACTTTGTTATAATACAATTGATGTTGATATTTAGATTTCTTTATTTACATTTTTATTTGAAGTTGCTTCAAATCTCACTTATTCATTGCTTGGGAGTCATTTATTTTTTATACAAACAAAACATATGAGCTCTCCATATTTACGCATCCCATGCACAGATTTGCGTTTTTAACATGCAAAATTAACCTATGGTTCTGCTATGTTAAAGAATCTGCCAGCGTTATCTAAGGAATGTCAAAGTTTATAGCCACACTAAGGAGAGATCCCAGCTGCTTCACATCAGAGGGAGTGAGGGTCTTATCTGACATTTACGAGGGGTAATTATGCTGTAATTTCAAAAGGAAAGACAATTGGAACAGTGGTTAGCAAATTATCCACATGTGATTTACAGCTGGTATATGGAGTAATAGAGACCTTTTAGCTGTTGTAACAATAGAAGAGAAGCATGATCACTTAGCACCCTACAGGGTTACCATTTTCATAATGTCTTAATAATAACTTTGAACTGGACTTCCACACACCCACCTCTGTGATTGATGCTAAAGTTTAAGAAAGTGTGAATTTGAGACTTAATATTCAAACTCCACACATGGTTCTGTTAAAGGGGCTGATACACAGGAAAGGAGGGGGGGCAATCTCTCTCTGACAACCCAATCATTAAGCACACCCATGCAAGGAGAAGAGACTGAAGGTGGAGAGAGATTCCAGGGCTTGGTACAGAAACACCAAGTGTCCCAAGTTTTAAAGCAGTCAGTATTGTGTTCTGAGAATGTCACCGTGTTCCTTGTTTTATTCCCCTCCTTGTAAGCAGCTGCCTGGCATCCAGCAGTAAATGTGTTCAGTCTGCACACTGCCTGGGGAGATTGGGTTGCTGGATGGAGAACAGACGATCCCCTCTTGCCTGAATTTACACTAATCTTCAGATGGGAGGTGGGGGGTGCTAAGGCTCTGCCTAAGGAGGCTGCAAGACTGGAATAAGACACAAGCCTCCCATCACCCCACAGGTCAGTATGAAGTGGTGGACAAGTATCAGGATGGACATGGAAAAAAAGAGACAGCTTGCTGGTGTGACTGGCTGTACTGGGGGTTTTGCCAAAAACTCACAGATGCTCTGAGTTCATTTGTTTCTGAAAGCTGTGTAGCTGGGAAGCAGGGTATAGCTGGTGAGAAGCAGATCCCTCTCTCTTAGTCTGTGGATTTTTGGCGACCTCAGCAAGTGGCATCAAGCTTTTCAATAAGGCTGCCACCAGAATCCTGGTGCAAAAAAAACAACTTGTAAAGCTTTTTAAGGGGGTGGGGATTTCCAGATGGACAACGCAACGCGTTGACCACAAAGCTGCACATGGCTGGCAGTGAATCTTGGACTGACCCCTGATGTGGCTGTGTTTGGGGGGAGGTGAATGGGACTGGTGGACAGTTTGCAGGTATCGTGGTGTGTGAAGAAAATGTTACCATTGGGGTTTCTTACTGCATTCTCAGCAGTGAGCCTTTTCACCTATGGATACGTGTCCTGGGAAAGTTCTAACACCGGAGTTGAAGAACAGGAGACCCTAGAGAAAGGTTTTGATGATCACGTTCCACAACGGGAAGTTGGTCGCCAACCACATATCATTTTCATATTGGCTGATGATCAAGGGTACAGGGATATTGGATATCATGGGTCAGAGATCAGAACTCCTACACTGGACAGGTTGGCTTCAGAAGGCGTCAGGTTGGAGAACTACTACGTACAGCCAATCTGTTCCCCATCCAGGAGCCAATTTATCACTGGGAAGTAAGTATATTAACTTTAGCAATGTATACTCATAAGCAGAACAACACTGCTCATTTGCAATACTGATTTTAACAAGATCCCTTAGCTTTATTTCATTTTTGGTCTCATTGTACCCCAGTCTCTCTGGGTTGCCTGTGTCTTGTGTGGTTTCACCTTGGTAATTTGTGTCCACCCAGAACTGACCCTGATGTTGTAATTCATCTTTTGCTTCATCATCTACAGACCTGAATGCTGTTCTCCTTCATGTATTGGTGGCTTTCAAAATGTGCAGTTAGCTGAACTTTTCCCCCTCGTCTTTAAAAATTCACCCTGTCTTCTTTCTAAGAGTGAAACTAGACATTGTGATTCACCAAGAGATCCCTGCACTTCTAAAGGGGAAATACTCACTGGTATACATGCTACACAATGATCTCATTAACTTTCAGGTTATCCAGTGTCTAACAATGTGCAGAACTGTCTAGAGTACTAAAAACCCAACCATTTAACTCTATTCTGACAGATTTTGGAAACATCATTTCTTGAATAATTGGCAGATGCTTACATATATGTTTCTGGCTTTAAATATCTCCTGTGTTTCAGTGCATTATTTACAAGAAGTAGTGAATAATGCTGTGCAGACTGGTTAGCAGGAGAATAAATAATTCTCATGGGAGAAAAAGTGTAAAAGAGTCTGACTGACCTTCAACACATCAGTGTGGCTTAAAATTGTGTGTGATAGAAAAAAGAAACAAGAAACAAAACATTGTGCTAAATCATTTTTATTTTGTTTGAAATAGTAGGTACATCTGTTTTAAATACAATTCTATAGAAACAAACTTTATATCATGTTACTTTGTCAGCTATTATGTAAATTAACGTTATCCACCCACATTTTCATATAGTATGTTAATTCAAGGGGTGTGAAGCCAACCAATGCATTCTTTAAGAAGCAGCTTTAGGTAAATTGAGGCTACATTTTTCTTGGGGAAAACATCTGTGTGTCTTTCAGTCAGTTGAATTATATTGTGATGCACAGTATGTAAAACTATTTTATTATTTTGTGTTAGAACACAATTATGTCATGATCAAATACTGAGAAGATACATTCAGACCAATATGAATTTTTCTTGTTATAGTATAGCAAATGTAATACAAAACTCTGGTTAACAGCTATACTTTCTTATGCGCGTAGCTAGCAACTAAGTGGAGCACATTTAATTCATGATTTTTTTTCTAATTAAATATTCCCAGCCCCACTGTTTCATTTAGTGAACAGTTACCCTCCTGAGATCTAGGTCATTAGAACAATACACCATTCTACTACCATTCCATAAGACGGGTATCATATTCTTTAGGGTTTAACTTAAAAACATATATTTGAGTTTATATGATGAGATTTGGCTTAAATAATAAGACACAGCGCATTACTAGCACCTAAAAACATTGATAACTCTTTCCGGAATATAAAAAAGCACAATTTGTTCTTAATAACTTAAATTGGGAAATTTTGGAATCCAGTGTCAATTGCCAAAAAAGGACTTGAGGCCTGTTGTGTACACATACATGCCAAGAACCTCATAAAAATACACTGTGGAAGGAATGGGTGATGCATCTTGTGTGGCCTGAAAATCTTGGCACCTGTTCTGCTATTTGTCAAAATTCAGATTACAGTAATTACAATGATGTCATTTGGATGGCCTATTGTGACATTTCTGCACATTGATTTGAATATCTGTATCTAGTTTCAGATATATTTCACAAATATATTGATCCACTTGTGGTCCACAAACAAAATTTGATTATAACCGTAATCTTATCAATTAAAGAAATATTTCAGTGTCCCAGAGAGTCCCCTAAACAACCAATGCCACATTCTTTCATATGCATTGTTCAAAGTAAAACAAAAAAGAATTCTCACCAATAAGTGGTAATAAATTAATTGGAGCACTTTTCACACATGTGCACAGGGGTCTTGTTAAACTTCTGTCCAGAGCATTTCCCGAGGATGTGGAAAGGGGCAAATGCCTTTACATTTGAAGGAAACTCACAGGAAGGACCAGTATGGAGTGTGAGGATGCAATACTTAGTATTAATAAAAACCCCAAACCTGCCAAAAAATATTATTTTATAATGTTAAATCATGTCCCATCCCCATTCTTTCCTGTTTTATACAAATACAGATGCTGAAACATCGAAAATATTAATATTAAGGACATTTTAGAGTAAAATACTCGACTATACTAGCAAAAGAGCAATAACTTTGAAAGAGTGCAAGTTGACTCTCAAAGTTCAACTTGGTATTTTGGGCCATCAAGACAGGGCATAACTGACATCCATTAACAAATAATGGAAGCATTTAAATTGTGAGCAGCACCGCTACAAAAATCCAGTTAGTCACACATACATTTTAGGAAACCAGGAATATGGAAATATTTTTGAGGCTAGCTCAAATGATAATTTGATCTGGGCTAAGTCATTACTCAGGAACATCTTAACCGCTTTTTGTTCATTTATGCCTCTACTTAGAAACAAATCTCCATTAGCATGTCTGAATCACATAGTCTGTAAGAGAAGCCCAGATCTGAAATGCAAGTCAGTCTTCCTCTACATGAAAGAGCCAACAGCCCCAGACATAAAATTCATCCTCTCCTGGGCCTCATCAGTGAATCATGGCTTATATGTCTTGTGCGTTTTAAATGCCCCAAATTAAATTAGTTACAGCTTTGTCCTCAACGTTGCCCTGTCATGTTTAGGAAAGCAATTTTGCCTGCGACTGGACAATTTACTTTTGCGTGTCGGGTAAATTTATATAAATGATTATGTTTACAAAAGTATAGATATATTAGTAAATAGTATGTTTTTTATCTCCCTTCTAAATTTAATCCAATCTGTGCATTTTAGGGTTAGTGACTTGGGGTTTTTGTCCCTTTGACACTATGATTTTCTCTAAAATATACAGATTCTTTGTGCAATGAACAGGAAAATAGTTAACTTTTGAAAATAATTAGATGTAGTACCAGAAAATATAAAAGTGTAGTTAAAGGCACATGTACTATAAGACAACACTGCATTAATTCTGGTTCAGTCTGATGTCAGAGTTAAACTGATTATTTTGGGTCCTGCTGAGGCCAACTCGCCATCTCTGTTAATTCTCTTCTTCCAAGACCATTCGCCCCTGTGAGGATTAGAAGATAGCCTTCATAAAAGAACTTCATGAAGAATTACAACACTCACAGTACATGTAGAGATTGCATCAACCTGAAAAGAGATACTCCAGCCATCAAATGTATTTTAATGCATATGATAGCGGAGAGGTCACTTCAAATTTACAATTTACCTAGAGTTAGGTTAGAGGAAGAAATCATCAGATTAAAAACAAATGAAAGGAGTTGTATAAATAAGAATAACAATTTAGGTGACTTCTGTTAGAAGATAGAAGAAGTTCTACTTGAACTCTCCAAAGAAACAATAGACAAATCCATGAGACCTGATGGGATACATCCAAAGTTATTAAAAGAGCTTTGGAGTGTCCTGGCAAAACCATTAGCAGACTTATCCAAGCAGTCACTATTAACAGGGGAGCTCAAGAAAATTGGAAGTTGGCAAGTACCACTTTGCAAAAAAAAAGGTAGCAGTGAAGACTATAGACCAGTAAGTCTGGCAGTAAGTGGCTATTTGTCAGGATGAGGCAACCATACCGCTGAGGCACCCGGCTTACAATGTGTTTAGTTTGCAAAAGACAGGTCATATCAAAAACACTTCTTTTTCCCACAATATATTGCTGTGCAATGTGCCTTTTGCTGACTCAGAAAATATGTCTCTGAATGATTCAGTCCATTTGTCACAAATGATGAATTTGCTATTTCTGGCATTTTTTATTTATTTTTTTAATCATTTTGCACAAACAGGCCCATTGTTTTCTTTTAATGATCTGCTTACAAATGAGCTGGACCGTGAATCCATTTTTAACACTCATGGAATGTCAGTGAAGAGTCCTTTTTACCAATTATAGAGGCAGTTACTCCCTTCTACCGCTCTTATATCTGTGTGGTCCATCGTGAAGTGTGGTCAGCCAAAGCTGGATGAATCTCCATGAACAGTTGCATCACATGTTTTTTCCCCTTAGTATAAAAAAATTATTAACAGTGAGAGAAAATACAGATTGTTTTAGAAATTCAGGCATAAATGTGGGTCATTGAACAAATTTTGAATGCTATATTTACATACATTTCACTCCACAACAAAACCTTGATGAATAGTGGATGGCCAAGAAGTGGCTGCTTTAACCTTTATTATTTGTCAAGTTACTTCCCTTGCACTGTAACTGTTTCCGAATGTTATAAGCTTAGAAAAGTAACTTCTATTCCATCCACTCCCACAAACCGGGTACCTTTCACTTTGGAGGACAGTATCAAATATCCTACTTACTGTGTAAAAGTAGAGATCAGTACTGAAGTGTTATATGAAGGGTGATGGATATAACACTTCATTTTTTGGTGTTGGGTTCTCTTTAAGGCAATAAAAAGCTTACAGTTTGGCCACTTGCCAAAAAGGTGATTTCTTATAGTATCTACGCATTCAGGCTTAAAAACAATTAAACACAGTTTGCTTGGTATTAATAGACTATTGCCATTGTATCACTATGGATAAACACTGTTAAACGATGAGAGTGCTAAACAATGGAACATCTAATCTAAGACACCTTTGCCTTTGTTACCAAGAAGCTCATTTTCATGAATAATGAAACCTGTCACTATTATATATCAGTGAAAAAAATATGCACATATTCAGGCTACCCCTCGGCTTGCAGTCTATTGCCTCATTATGCATAGAGCTAAAAATATCTCCACAACTGCTGCTGGTAGGCGGACAGCTCCTACAGAAATAACCCAAATTAGCTGAAATGAAAATGCATGCTTGTCACATGTTTTCCTTACCCATTAGTAAGAAGCTCTTACAGACTATGGACAATCTTTCAAAAACAAATTAAAGGAAAGAACTCCTTAAATTAATGTAAACATTTTTTTTTGTGTATTTCAATATATACTGCATTCTTCCTGTTGCTATACTATGACCCTTTGTGACATCTGCCCACCATATGGAGCTAACATGCTGTTCGAAGCAGAGAACATTAATTTCCTGCTGTGATCACGAAAACAACTCCCTGCCATTTCAGACAATGTTTTAGAGAGATGTTATACCTGTTAAGTGCGAAAACCAGTGGCGTCTCCAGGTTTCATATTTAGGGGGGGCACATGGGGGGCCAGGGACCAAAGTAGGGGGGCCAATTATAAAACGGTACAGATACACTATATATATATATATATATATATATATACACACACACACACGTTAGACGTGCATTTTTAACTACATAATATGCACTTATCTCTTTGAAGTAAAGACTGTGATTAAAATATGATTTCAAAATAACAGCTAAAGTGACAGTTATTTTTCATTCTTTAATATTAGCCCCTGCTGACAATATATATAAATATTAGACCCTGCTGCAGATATATAGAAATATTACACCCTGCTGCAGATATATATTAATATTAGCCCCTGCTGCGGATACATACTTATATTATACCCTGCTGCCGATATACATAGAAATTATACCCTGCTGCCAACATATATTAATATTAGCCCCTACTGCCGATATATAGTATTAGTCCCTGCAGCCAATATATATAAATATTAGCCCCTGCAGCCAATATTTATTGATAATAGGCCCTGCAGACAATATATATTAATATTAGCCCCTGCTGCCGATATATATAAACATTAGTCCCAGCTTCCGATATATATTAATATTAGCCCCTGCAGCCAATATATATTAATATTAGACCCTGCTGCCAATATATTTGCCACACTGACTGCAGATCAGGGGAAGACAGTGAGAGTCAGTGCAGTGTTCCCTCCTTCTGACTGCACCGTTACATTGAGAGGTCCTCTCCCCTGTAATCATCCCCAGAGTCCCTTTGTCCCCTCATTCACTAAACCATAGCGCTCTTTTACTTACACCCTGTAGTTCAGGTATAGATCAAATAAACAACACATGGAAACAGCACATGCAACTGAATAAGACAAAAAAAAACTTGTATTTGCAGGTATACATAAATAATGTATGGAAACATAGCATTGCAGGTATAAACCAACAGAACACACAAACCCAGCATTGCAGGTATATATCAACTGGAAATCACATGTACACTCAGCACTGAAGGTTTAGATCAAATAATCAACACATGGAAACAGCACTCCAGGTATTGATCAACTGAATAAGACATGCAAATCCTATATTTGCAGGTAAACATTAATAATGTATGGAAATATAGCCGATACAGATGAACAGAATGACACAAAACCCAGCTTTGCAGATATAAATCAATTGGAAATTACATATAAACTCTGCATTAAAGGTATAGATAAAACCCCCTAAATTACAGGCATAGATCACTGGTCACACACCCCAAAGCCAACCCTGGTGTCCACACTGCCCACATAGAACCTGACCAGCACCTAAGTTACACATTATGTCAACTTTGTCCCCAAACAGCTGAACGTACGCCGTTTTTGTCCCATAAAGACCTCTCCCTCCCAATCTATCCTATCTACCCCCTCTCCCTCCCAATCTATCCTATCTACCCCCTCTCCCTCCCTATCTACCACATCTGCCCCCTCTCCCTCCCTATCTACCACATCTGCCTCCCAACCTATCCTATGTACCCCTCTCTCCCTCCCAATCTATCCTATCTACCCCCTCTCCCTCCCAATCAATTCTAACTATCCCCTCTCCCTCCCAATGTATCCCATCCACCCCCATCTCCCTCCCAATCTATCCCATCTACCCCCCTCTCCCTCCCAATCTATCCCATCTACCCCCCTCTCCCTCCCAATCTATCCTTATCTACCCCCTCTCCCTCCCAATCTATCCTTATCTACCCCTTCTCACTTCCTATCTACCTCTTCTGACTCTCTAACCCCCTCCTAACTTTCTAACCCCCCCTTTGAAGTTCACTTACCTTGGGCTTGTCCAGCGGTGAGATCGCGAGGTCTCTGTATCCCTGGTTCTGCCGGCTTCACTGCTGGGCGCCGGATATGACGACATATACCGGCGCTCGGCTTGAAATGCCGGCACTGCGAACCAGGAAGAGGCCTCTCGGTCGCGGAGAAGAGTGAGAGGCGCCGAACGGTTGCTGAGAACTTATTCCTCAGCAACCGCTCGGCGCCTCTCACTCTCTCCTCCGGGTCTATTAAAAAAAAAAAAAAAAGACGGCGTTTCGATTGGGGGGGCACACCAGGGGGCACAGCATGATGTAGGGGGGCCATGGCCCCCTCTGGCCCCCCCCTGCCGACGCCACTGGCGAAAACCCAGTATTAAGGAGACAATATCACCATTGGTGCTGTAAAAGCGACTTAGGTTGATACTCTTGGCCTCATGGAGGAAGTGAATTCAGTGGTGATAGAGTGGACACCTTTAAAGAGATCTCGGATTTCCTCCTCGCAGCCCACACAGAGGTTCACACTGTGCTAAGAGCCAAGATGCCATGTGATATACTGGCAGAGCCGGCCTTAAGTGTTCTGGCGCCCTGTGCAGACTACTCCTCTGGCGCCCCCCCTTCTCACTTCCCCCCCCGCCCCTTATCACTATCTACCCCCCCTGTCCCTTATCACTATCTACCCCTGCCCCTTATCACTATCTACCCCCCCTGCCCCTTATCACTATCTACCCCCCCTGCCCCTTATCACTATCTACCCCCCCTGCCCCTTATCACTATATACCCCCCTGCCCCTTATCACTATCTACCCCCCCTGCCCCTTATCACTATCTACCCCCTGCCCCTTATCACTATCTACCCCCCCGCCCCTTATCACTATCTACCCCCCCTGCTCCTTATCACTATCTACCCCCCCTGCCCCTTATCACTATCTACCCCCCTGCCCCTTATCACTATCTACCCCTCCTGCCCCTTATCACTATATCTACCCCCTATCCTTACTTACCTTGTTGCAGGGAGCGGGAGGCGTCCGTCTTCCCGCTCTGCCGCGGTGCGCGCTTCACAGCTGAGCGCCAGAATAATTCTGGCGCTCAGCACGAAACGCCGGCACCGCGACGGAGTCACGGAGAGTGAGGGGCGCCGAGCGGTTGCTGAAAACTTCACAAGCAACCGCTCGGCACCCCTGCCCGGGACTTAAATGAAAACACCGTTGTTTTTTTTGTTTAACTTTATTTAACATCCTCCATGTTAAATAAAGTTAAAAAAACCCTTTATTTAACATGGAGGATGTTAAATAAAGTTACAAAAAAAACAAACAATGTTATAATTTAAGTCCCGGACGGCGCCCCTGTTGCCATGGCGCCCTGTGTGGCCGAACAGGTCGCACACCCCTAAGGCTGGCCCTGTATACTGGTGCTCTGCATATTGTGAGCAACACAAAGGCCCCAAATGCAGCAGATAATAGATATCAGTTGCAGAAAGGCTGTCAACACCGCTATACAGAAGTACTATTGTGATGCTTACAAAATGAAGAACCAGGAACATAGAATGCTATGGCGGATAAGAATAATTTGGTCCATCTAGCCTGCCCTTCCTGATGTATAGACTCAGACCTTAATCAGTCCTTGGTCTCGTCTTGGATTTGTGATAGCCATATGCCTACCCCATGTATGTTTAATTTCCCTTACTGTATTAGCCTCTTCCACTTCTGTTGGGCGACTGTTCCACTTATCTGCTCCAGCCAAGAATACTTTTTGGTAGCCCCACATTAGCAATATGATTTTACACCATTATTGTGTAATTCAATTATTTAAGTTATAATTTCCTGTAGGCATGTTAGTCGTGCAGTTTACATGCATATACCTCTGTATGTACAGAACTCTACATACCCATAATCATATGTTTAGAATAATCTATAGTTAAAATGTGGGAAAGGAAAGCTTTTTTTGGGATGTCATGAACCATGGAAACGTAGTACTATGCATGCACAGTACAGTATGTTGATGTACTTATACAACTGCTGAATTAAAGATGAATGTTCACTAGGCCTCAAAATGAAAATTCCCTGTTCTCTTCGCCATAGCATTTGTGTTTACCTAACTATAAAAGAGTGTTAGCGGTTTGATCTCACACAGAGATCTGTTACTTGACATCTAGCTTAATGCTTACTGCAAGCAGAGATGCTCACCTCAGGCATGTGTCACACAAGGTAGGAGTTGTCGCCCATCACACATAGAAACCTAGATGTTGATAGCAGATAAGAAACATTCGCCCCATCTAATCTGCCAGTTTTTATAAAATAGAACAGAAAAAATGCCAAAATATAAAAAATACACCAGCAACTTATTTGGTACATACACAGGAAAACATGCAAAATTATACAAAATATGAAGTAAGAAACTTGCTTGCAGATCTGGCGTAGTAGTCCAACTGAGTTTGAATACCCTTTCTATCTTCCAGGAGCTTGCCATGAGATGGTAGTAAGCTGGCTATTTGTTATGATGCAGTAAATCAGTGTTTATAATGCTATATGGCCCCTATGAAATACAATCATAACTACATAACTACATCATAACTACATAATAGATGCAGAATAGTCTGAAAACTGAGTACTGCTTTTATCACATTACCTTAAGTAAGCTTGAATAGTGCAAATACAGAAGGTCCCCCTTCTCACTAGCTTTCTCACTAGCTTTCTCACTAGCTTCCAAAAGAAAAACTCCCTGTTCTTTCCGTTTGTGTTTTTCTAACTATAAAGTAGGGGGGCCAATAAAACACTGTGTGTATGTATATATATATCATGCAAACAAAATTGATGCACTCAGCGGGTCTTCTTGTTATAAAGTTTATTAGCTTGGTGAAGGTCCAAAGTTTCAGCTCTCAATGAGCCTTGGGGTATATATATATAAATATTATCCCCTGCTGCCAATATATATATATATATATATATATATATATATATATATATAAATATTAGACTCTGCTGATGATATATATTATTAGACCCTGCTGCCACTATATATTATTATTAGACCCTGCTGCCAATATAAATATATATATATATATATTAGACCCTGCTGGCAATATATATTAATGTTAGACCCTGCTGCCAGTATATATTAATATTAGACCCTTCTGCCTATATATATATATAAATATTAGAGCCTGCTGCCAATATATATATATATAAATATTGGACCCTGTTGCGAATATATTTTTTATTGAGAAAAATTAAACCCCAGGAAGGCATTTCCTTGGGTCCCGCTCCACACTCCCTAACATGCAATAACTCCCTCCGCTCCCGCACCAAAAACCATATTTGCCACACTGACTGGAGATTAGGGGAAGACTGTGAGAGTCAGTGCAGTCTTCTCTCTTTCTGACCCAACTCTGACATTGAGAGGTCCTCTCCTCCCGTTATCATCCCCAGAGTCCCTTTGTCCCCTCATTCACTAAGCCACACCTCTATTTTACTTACTCCCTGTAGTTCAGGTATAGACAACACATGTAAACAGCACATGCATGTATGGATCAACGGAATAAGTTATAAAACCCTGGAAACATAGCATAGCAAGTATAGATCAACAGAACACACAAGCCCTGCACTGCAGGTATAGTAACATAGTAACATAGTTCATAAGGTTGAAAAAAGACCAAAGTCCATCAAGTTCAACCTATATACATATTGTGTCCCTACTGTGTTGATCCAGAGGAAGGCAAAAAACCCTTATGAAGCAGATGCCAATTGCCCCATACCAGGGGGAAAATTCCTTCCCGACTCCAAATATGGCAATCAGAATAAATCCCTGGATCAACGTTCTGTCCCTATTAATCTAATATCCATAACTTGTAATATTATTGCTTTCAAGAAACACGTCCAGGCTCCTTTTGAACTCTTTTATTGAGTTTACCATCACCACTTCCTCTGGCAGAGAGTTCCATAATCTCACCGCTCTTACTGTAAAGAACCCCCGTCTGTGCTGGTGTAGAAACCTTCTTTCCTCCAGCCGTAGAGGATGTCCCCTTGTTATAGATACAGTCCTGGGTATAAATAGGTCCTGGGAGTGATCTCTGTACTGTCCCCTTATATATTTATACATAGTTATTAAGTCCCCCCTAAGCCGTCTTTTTTCCAAACTAAATAACCCCAATTCTGATAATCTTTCTGAGTACTGTAGTCCTCCCATTCCCCTTATTACTCTGGTTGCCCGTCTTTGAACCCTCTCCAGCTCCACTATATCTTTCTTGTACACAGGTGCCCAGTACTGTACACAGTATTCCATGTGTGGTCTGACTAGTGACTTGTACAGGGGTAGAATTATTTCCTTGTCGTGGGCATCTATGCCCCTTTTGATGCACCCCATGATTTTATTTGCCTTAGCAGCAGCTGCCTGACACTGGTCGCTACAGGTAAATTTACTGTTAACTAAAACTCCTAAGTCCTTTTCCATGTCAGTCGTCCCCAGTGTTTTCCCATTTAATACATATTCCCAGCCTGGATTTTTCTTCCCCATGTGCATAACCTTACATTTATCTGTGTTGAACCTCATCTGCCACATCCCAGCCCAAGCCTCCAACCTATGCAGATCCATTTGTAATCGTGCGCTGTCCTCTATTGTGTTAACCACGTTACAGAGCTTAGTATCGTCTGCAAAGATTGATACTTTACTATGCAATCCCTCTACAAGGTCATTAATAAATATATTAAAAAGAATAGGACCCAAAACTGACCCCTGTGGTACCCCACTAGCAACAGTCACCCACTCAGAGTATGTACCATTAATAACCACCCTCTGTTTCCTACCAGGTATAGATGAACTAGAACTCAGGACTGAAGGTATAAATCAAATAAACACATGAAAACAGCACTGCAGGTATTGATCCACCCAATAAGACATACAAACCCTGTATTTGCAGGTATAGATATATAATTTATGGAAACATAGCATAGCAGATATAGATAAACAGAATAACACAAAAAGCCAGGTTTGCAGGTATAGATCAATTGGAATTCACATACAAACTCAGCATTAAAGGTATAGCTAACCCCCCCCCCTCTAAATTAGAGGCATACATCACAGGTTTCACACCCCAAAGGCCAGCCCTGGTGTCCACACTGCCCACATGGAACCTGACCCGCACCAAAATTACACACATAGGACATGCCATCTTTGTCCCCAAACAGCCCAGCATGAATCAACTTTGCCCCAAAACAGCCCAGCGTACAATATTTTTGTCCCATAAACACGCTACCTGTGCCATCTTGGTCCCCAAGGCTTAAACACTCTGCTTGTGCCATCTTTGATACACACAAACATAATTTATTGACCCATTAATTTATTCTCACTCTTTCACACAAATCATTAACACATTTTCATTAATACATTCTCACAAATTCATCGATTCTCTCGCTCATTTACACAATTCTTCCACACATTAATTCATACACGCACTCATTCAGACAATTCATCCACACATGTATTCATTCTATCTACTCCCTCTCCCTCCTTTTCTCACTATCCATCCCCCTCCCCCTTTTCTCATTATCTATCCCTCTAACCCCTTTCTCATTATCTACCCCATCTCCCCTATTTTCTCTCTATCTACCCTCTCCCCCTTTGTAGTTGACTTATGCTACAGAAGTCCTGCAGTGGGAGCGCAAGGCCTCTGCCGCGGTGCAAGCTGCTTCACTGCTAAGCGCCGGATATGACGTCATATTCCAGTGCTCAGCATGAAGTGCCAGCACCGCGACCAAAGCGGAGGCCTTGTGGAGGAGAGTGAGGTGCAGGGAACGGTTGCTAAAAATTTATTCCTGAGCGACCGCTTGGAGTCGTTCTCTCTCCTCCCTCGCAGCTGCGAAAAAATAAAACGTTTCAATTGTGGGACACAAGGTGGGGCACAGCATCATGTAGGGGGGGCCATGGCCTCCTCTGCCCCCCCTGCCGACGCCACTGCTCCTCCCTCCACGGCCACCATCCTTACTGCAGATGTGTCAGGCTCATACATAATGTAAATTATTATTTATTGTTTGATATAGCGTAATCATACTCCACAATGCTGTACAATAGGTAAACAGGACATATCAAGTAATATATAACATAACAATTTGACTTTCCGAAACACCCTCTGTCGGTGAATAGAGGGGATCGGTGTTAGTTAAGCAGTGGGTGAGGAGGATAAGTCTAGCAGCAGCATTGAGGGAGACCAGCTAAGACAGAGTTACAATAGTCAAGACGGGAGATAGTGAGAGCATGGACATGAGCCTTAGTGGCATCTTGTGTTAGGAAGAGACAAATACAGGTAATGTTTTTAAGATGAAGATGGCATTTTTTTGTATCTGGCTCATTGAGCAGCCCCACAGCATGGGGAACATAACCCAAATGGTGATGTTTTATAGCACGATTACTGCCCCCTAGACCTGTAGGCCAAAATAGATCATTGCCAGCTGAAGTGACCACACAAGTATAGGGTTTGGAACCTTGAGTCTGGAACCAGTGGTATGAATATGGTTGGTTTGCCTGTTGCCCTCCTTTGTGGCACCAACCATCTCTTTTTATTTAAATTACTAATTTAAAAAAGCACTGCAAATTAGTGTACTGCACTGAAAATGAAACTTACTTAGAAGAATCCCTGAGAGTAGTGCAAGCAGACAGAGAGCCATAAACATTTTTCTGTCAACCAGCCACAGTGAAAGTTGCTTTACATGCAGTTAATAAAAAAAGCCATATGGAAATGAAGTTTATTATCTAGAGATTTTGGGGTCATTCATGGTTTTTGTTTGCCTATGAGTAAATGCATGCATTATGCATTCCAAATTTGCTTTCTATTAAAAACTATTTGAAAACGATGATTAGCATTTGACGTTCTACTCATCAGCTGCAAACGCTATCTTAAGCAACTTAACAAATTACTAAATAGTCATTTGTAATTAGACCTAAGGAAGCAGCATTGCTCTCAGTCCTTTGTTACATACATTTTATTATCTTCATATTGCTTAACAGAAAAGTGAGTGAATATTCTGTCCAGAACCTGATCACGCACAAGGCAGACTAGACAAGTTCAATGTCAGGTGAATGGGGGGGAGGGGGTGACCATGCCTAATCATGGCAATGCTGCCATTCTACATCTGCACATGCTCCTTATTCCCTTGACTGAAAAGCCTTTCCCCCAAATACTTTGCTGTCTGCCGGTATGGCCCATAACTAGAACCCATAACTAGCCAGTGGCTTCAAGACTTTTGTTCTGTGTCACTTGTGAGCTATGTGCCTGGTTTGGGCAGGAGAATCACAGATCAGAATAGTGAGTGGTGGGGAAAGGCCAGATTAACCACGGGGCACATAGGAGAATGGCTTCAAGGCCCCAGAGGGATAGGAGGCCCTGAGCACTCCATTCTTTAATAGATTTACTTGATTTATAGAAGCCTGAGCTGCTCCAACATCATTATAAACTGTGCTGGCTGTGAGCTCTGGATTAATGAGACAGACACTATTATGGAAGAGTTGGAGGGCTTTAGGTCACAAAGTGTGCTTTATTGGCTGTTCAACCTTTGTCTTCTTTTGCTTCCCTGCACTCCCTGTGCTACTTGAAAACAGTCCTGCCCAATGTCACAACAGGCACATGGTTAGCACTGCCCTACAGTGGCCAGGCCCTACATTAGGTGGGGCATAACCACAGCTCCGGTGTTAGAGAAAAATAGTATGTAAACCAGACTTTTGGCTTGCATTATGTATGACCAAATGGAAGATGGCATATTTTGTAAACAAAATGAAGATCATATTTAAAATGATATTTGGGGGAAATAATATAAAAAGTAGAAACATTCAATTGGACAGCAGTTTCACTTTTCCTACTTTGTAAGGATGAAACATCTAATCCCCCCCCCTACTCTTCATGTGACTCAGAAGACAGCACTTGAATGTTTTGGGGATAAATATTATTGTATGATGCTAATTCATGGACTATTCTGTCTCCTATTGAAAATAATAATAATAATCCAATGAATTCAAAATGTTGTCCCACCAGATGAGAGATTTGATATAAATTACCGTATTTGCTCGATTATAAGACAATGCTCTGAAAAATACCCCTCGTCTTATAATCGGGGTCGTCTTATAATCAGACCTCAAATAGGTCTGACTATGAGACGACTGCTGCAGGGGACCTGGATCCTCCTGTCTCCACCCCCCCCCCCGCCCCACTTACTGGTGCTTCTGAGTCCCCGGTGTGCACCCGGGGCAGCGTGTAGAGCTCTACGCGATTTGCGTAGCCAACTTACGCTGCAGCCGGAAGGAGGTGTGGCTTGTAGCGGGGGTTGTCTGCTGTTGGTTGAAATAATGGTCGAATTCTCCTCAGAAAGAGTTTCCTTTAATTAGATCATGCGCATAATCGAGACAAGGCACACAACACACAAAAGTCGAAGCGTTGTCTAATTACACATTAAGATTACTTGGTTTATATAGCATCTTATCTACTTCTAATAGCATGCTTCTTTCTGATTGGTTACTTTTCAAGCAAGTTACACCTCTTTAAGCTGCATAATTAAGAATGGCCTAGACTTGACCCTTTGCACATATATATATATAGAACAACTTAGAGTAGACGTGTTGGCGGAAACTCGTCCATATATCATTGACTAGACATTCCCTGCTTTCTTATGTCTTTGTCAGGAATAATATTTACGATCACATAAGCTTTCTTCTAACATCTGCGTCCATCGCGCAGACCTTCCCCGGCTGTCAGAGATCAGAGTTCCCCGCACCGGGGGGTATAAGGCATTTCTGGGGCAGATGTGCATAACTGGGTGGGCAGGTTGGAAAATAGAAGGAAATAAAACCAAAATATTTTTCTCAATCATAGCTTTTATTAAAAAAAATAGTTTAGATGAATTAACATTTACTGGTAAAACTTTTTTCCTATAGGGTCGTCTTATATTCAGGCTTTTTCTTTTTTTCCTAAATGAATATTCAGATTTGGGGGGTCGTCTTATAATCAGGGTCATCTTATAATCGAGCAAATACGGTATTATTCTCAGGGTCCTCAAGTGTCTTAAAGTGGTTCTATCCATTAGTTGGGTTCTCATTAAACTCATTCTCCTCTACTAGCTTCTCCCTGTGACATCATAGTTCATATACACCTTGGCAGGCTTGTTCGGCACCAAAAATATACTCACTAGGACAATAGAGAAAGTTTATTCTAATGAGAACATTTATACTTTCCCGTCCTCCATTATTAATTACCATTGGCATAGAGTCAGCAAACCAATTTTAACAAAAGAAAAATAAAATGATTCCACAATATCTGACAGGTTTTTTCAGTTAAGTAAAAGTTTCTACTTTTAGATTTGTTGCTAAGCAACAAACTGACTGCTTCCCCTGTGTTTCTAAAATGATAACTTATAAAATATTCAAAACTAGTGTTGTGAACATTTTAAACAGGGCTAAACAGTTGTGTTGGAACCCAGAAAAGGAGGAATTTAAAAAGAGTCTATGCAGTAACCAGATTTGTAAAATTAAAATGATAGCATGCAGCTCCACTAATGAAGGATGTATATTAAAGTACTCGGTAACTACTTTAGTGTGCAGTTATTAACTGAAAAAAGAAACACACCCTCATTTAGAAGAAGCTCCAGGGGTACAGAGCAGCCCTTCCTTTGTCCAATTTTAATGCCAGTTTTGGCTACTTGAAGAAAGCAATTGAAATCAACGATAGCACTTTTTATGCATGTATGCAGGGGTTCTTATTAGACTTATTAGAACTCAGCTCATGCTAGAGATGGCTGGCAATAAGAAGATGCACAGTGGCAAGCAAAGGGTGAGTTTGAATGTCCAGCGAGCCAAGCAGCAAGGGTATGGGAAAAGAGAGCAGAGGCATTCTGATGAACCTCTCGATGATTCTGCAAGGGGGAGAAAACATTAATTTAAAGTGGAATCTAAGCAATCATATGCATTAAAGTTCATATGATGGCTCAAGTGTCTATTTAATGATTACGTATTCTGCATAAAAATATATAAGAATCAAACAGTTGTTATATAGAATTGTATTCACCGTGATTAAAGTAACTAACATTGGCACAATTGCTTGATTTATATATTGTACAAAAACAAAATTTATTGTTTATTATTTATATACACGTTTCATTGTCTGTTTTCAGTTTCCATAAAACTGCTAGCATGGCAGTCCTTTATGTATAAGGTTGTAAATGGTGGTGAAACACAGGCTAAATATTATTATAGTTTATGCTTGCAATCACATACACTGGAAGACTATGTTTCCTCCTACTGGCTCAACCTGATCGCCAAATTGACGGATTAATAAAAACTCCAGCATTTTTCGACATGTATTGGTTAATTTGTCACTAGTAGGAGATTAGTGCAGCCAAGTTCTCCAACAGTAAATGTTTCTTGCTGAGCACATCAGCTTTTGCTTTAAACAGATTGTGCTGTACCCAAGATTACCCTAATGGAATATTCTACCTAATGGCAAAGTGAATGAGCACATTAAATTAACGGTCATACCATATTTTCGCTACCAGGAAACCTAATAGCCCATGAAGTTATGCACTGGTCTGGCCAGATAATATAGGACACATTATGATGTCACTTTTTACACCTTGGCTACATTTTGTTGGTAATAGAATAATATTACTTCTTTTTATATATACCGTATTGGCTCGGATATAGGCCGCACCCGAATATAGGCCGCACCCTAAAAGTTAGGTGCTTTTTTAAAGAAAAAAGTTTCTTAAAAAAAAACAAAACACTTAGTGGAACAGATATGCTGCCACTCTGCCCCCGCGAGATATGCTGCCACTCTGCCCTCCCCAGACATGCTGCCACTCTGCCCCCTGAGATATGTTGCCACTCTATCCCCCCTGAGATATGCACTCTGCCCCCGAGATGTGCCCCCCCCAGATATGCTGCCACTCTATCCCCCCCCCTGAGATATGCTGCCACTCTGCCCCCAAGAGGTCCCCCCCCCTTAGACTTATCGGTGCAGACTCCCCGGGGTCTTGCAGGGCCGGTGGGGGACAGCTACGCAGTACGCGTATTCAACTTCCGGTGCTGGCACTTCCGCCGTGGGAAGTGCCGGCAAGGAAGATTGTTAGCGTACATCGCGCAGACGCTCACCGGCTGCGGCGATGCAAGCGTTAACAACCTCTCGCTGCCGGCACGTCTGCACGATGTGCTTTATCAATCTCCCTTGCCGGGACTCCCCCCGTGGGAATTCCCGGCAAGGGAGATTGTTAAAGCACATCATGCAGATGTGCCGGCAGCGGGGACTGTTTACACACATCGCCGCTGCCGGTGAACATCTGCGCGATGCGCTTAGACAACCTCCCGTGCCGGCACTCCCCCCATTGAAAGTGCCGGCGGGGAGGCTGTCTGAGCGTATAAGAGAGTAGGATACGGGTCCCCTGCACCGCTGCGGAGGATTTGTATCCTACCCCTGCTGCCTGCCCGGCGCCCGGAACTGCATGTCCCGGGCGTCGGGCGCTAGACCCCGAATATAGGCCGCACCCCCACTTTAAAGACTTAAAGTGGGGGGGGAAAGTGCGGCCTATATTCGAGCCAATACGGTATATATATATACATACACAATATATACATTGTGACAGGCCTCCCTTTTCCTTGGGATTTTTGTCAAGGATCTTGGCTGTAACCACAGTCTTCTAGGGTAAATGAAGTCCAGGACACATCCAGCTCAGCTTCAATGTTTATTTTAAAGGAATAAACAGCAGCAGTTTATAAGTAGCACAGGATAACAGTCTTTGTTTGAGCACTTGCTTAGTAAAAAACAGCTCCAAACATTCACCTTCTAGTCACAAGTTATCATCAAAACGGTTTTAAGAGAGAACCCACTCCTCAGTTCATCAGCTCTCCCAGCTGAAATAACACTGGTCTCCCCCTCTGAATCAGGCTCAAACCCTTTAACCTTCTGCCTGCTAATTAATCAGCCACAGGTGAGCTGTTACTTAGTCCACACCTGTGGAGCTCCTGTCCAGAATACAGGCTTTGGACTGGATCAAAACAGCAATTAGTGCTGTTGGAGCACTGGCCCACCCTGCTCTTCCAGATGCTCCGCCCCAGGGACCCTTACCATGTTTTGCAAACTGCCAGTAGTGCAGTTTGTAAACAAACAACATATTTCCCTGGGACATATTTTAACCCCTTGATGACAATTGCCGGTCCGGGCACGTCACCGAAAATCGTGACGATTATGACAATTGACGTGCCAGGACCGGCACGTCTTTAAACGGGTGAAAAAATCGATCCGTGATCGATTTTTTCACTCAAACGGTGTTGCTCTAATGCCTCGACATTGAGGCATTGAGCAACACCAAAAAAAACATTCCCGGCCCCCCCCGATCGCTCCTAGGAGCAAATAAAAAAACATGTTTGAAAGACTGCACGTCTTTCAAACATGGCGGCGCCCGCCGCCGAAAAACGGGTTTAGGAAGCGATCGCGAGTCGCTTCCTTTGCTTAGCTGGTGTTGCTAAGATGCCTCAGTATCGAAGCATCTTTGCAAGACCTGTTTAGCAAAGGAAGCGACTCGCGATCGCTTCCTAAATGCTCAACTTACCTTCCCGGTGCCGGCGTCTTCGAAACACACGCGGTGTTTCAAGATGGCGGCGCCCATCAAGCCGCGGGGCGGAGCCTGCTGTCATCATCGGGGGGGGGTTGTTGCTGGATGTCATTGACATCCAGTGAATAACACCCCTAGTGGTCAGATCACTCATAAGAGTGATCATGATTTGCTAAATCAAAGGCAATGTTTTCTAAACATTGCCTTTGATCAGTATTGGATCTGCCTCCCTCCTTCACTTGTTTCTAGTGAGGGAGAGAGACAGATCGGTGTGTTTTCTGGTATTTCAGGTATTCTCTAATAAAAAAATATATATATATTGATCCAAAGGCTCTTATAAGAGCCACCCATATAATATTAACCCCTTCATTGCCATTGATCACTGCATAAACAGTGATCTTGCATAGTGGCAATTGTTTTTGGGTTGTTTTTTTTTTTACATATTTTTTTTACTTTTTTAGTGTTTTTTTTTGTTTTTATTATAGCCATTAACCCTTTCCTTCCCCACTATTTTTGCTGCAATTGTTACCATGCAGCGGTATACGGCTGAGGAGGCGTATGCCTTTTTGGCCACAGATTCTGAGGCCACTGATACAGCGTCAGATTTTGACGTTGGTCAGTTCACAGATACATCTAGTGATGTATCTGTGGCTGTTAGGACGCCTGCTACACGTAGTCGTGGCAGTGCACCAGAGGCATGGGTAGCGCCTAATAGGTACAAGCCAGCTATCCCTCCTTTTTCTGGAATTCCTGGCATCAATATTGATGTTACAGGATTCACTCCACTGCAATTTGTGCAGGTTTTTTTGGGAGACGATGTCTTGGGAGACATTGTCACACAAACAAACATTTATGCCCAGCAGCACCGTGCTGCTAGCCCTAATTCTTTTTGGGCAAAACAGCCATGGACTCCCATTGACGTGCCAGAATTTCTTAAATTCTGGGCACTCACAATGTTAATGGGCATTATAAAAAAGCCCTCCATCCGCTCCTACTGGAGCACCAGCCCCATCTTTAGTACCCCCATTGATGCCCAAACTATAACTAGGCAAAGGTATGAAATGATTCTTCGTTTCATGCACTTTAGCGACAACAGCCTGTGCCCCCCTAAGGAGGACCCCCAGTTTGATAGGCTCTACAAAATCCGCCCCCTGATTACCCATCTCGCTGCCAGGTTTCCAGAGGTTTATACACCTGGAAGGGATATCTGCGTGGATGAATCCCTGATGAAATATAAAGGAAGGTTGGGATTCAAGCAGTATATTCCTTCCAAGCGCTCTAGGTATGGAGTGAAGGTGTATAAGCTCTGCGAGAGCGAGACAGGATATACTCATGCCTTCCAGGTATACGAGGGTAAGGATAGCTACCTTGACCCTCCAGGTTGCCCAGACCATCTGGGCACCAGTGCCAAGATTTTTTGGGACCTAATATTCCCCCTTATGAACAAAGGCTACCACTTGTATGTAGATAACTTCTATACAAGCGTCCCTTTGTTCAAGCTGCTGTATTGTTTCGATACGGTAGCTTGCGGTACTATAAAAAAGAACCGCTTGGGTTTCCCACAACACCTGGTACGAACCCGGCTAGGAAAGGGGAGACCTCAGCTCTACGCCAAGAGGAGCTTTTGGCATTGAAGTTCAGGGACAGAAAAGAGGTGTGCATGCTGAGCACCATCCACGATGAAAGAACCGTGGAGGTTTCTGTCCGTGGCAGAGCTGGGGTCACTACAAAGCCAGTGTGCATCAGGGCCTATAACAAGCACATGGGTGGAGTTGATCTGTCAGATCAACTCCTACAGCCCTACCTCATTATGAGGAAGACAAAGGCCTGGTACAAGAAGGTTGCAATTTATCTAATGCAAATTGCAACCTATAACGCTTTTTTGCTGCACAAAAAAGCAGACACTGGGCTGAAGCTGTCTTTTTTGCAGTTTCAGCTCGAAGTAATTTCAGGTATCTTGTACCGTGATGCACCTGGTCCCCAAGTAGTGATGGGAACCAACAGAATTGGGGCTACCCATTTTATTTTTAAAATCCCCCCTACAGCAAAGAAGCAGAATCCCCAAAAGAGATGCAGGGTATGCTACAGCAGGGGGCAAAGAAAGGATACTACATTTTACTGTCCAGATTGCCCTGGAAAACCTGCACTCTGTGTCGGTGACTGCTTCAAGCTGTATCACACAGTTTCCCATTTTTAATTTTTTTTTGTTCCTGCTCCATTTTTGTATTTTATTTTTTTTAATTTTTTGTTACATTTACAGTTTTTTAGCTTTTATTTGCTCCTCCATTTTTAAGCGTTTTTATTTGCACTGTCAAGTGAACCCTGTGTCCATTCCATGGCATGAGGGACCACTTAAGGTGCTAGATCAAATCCCTTCTTGGAGATAGGCCAGGCTTTCTTGTAACCTGTCCCTACTGATAGTTGCGTGCAAGCATTTTTCTTTACCCAGATGTAAAATTCCTACTGAATTTGAATTGCTCATGTTCCAAATGTGGCCCTTTTGCCCCCAAACAATCTGACAAACCCATGCATGTGGGGTATCAATGTACTCAGGAGATGTTGCTGAACACATATCGGGGTGTTGTGTGACAGCAGCATATACCAGGAGCTGTAATTTCACACCTGAAGTACAAAGTATGTGAAAAAAAACCCAAAAACAATTACTATCACAAACTTTGACAAGGGTTGGTGGTAGGATTTGTGCATGGAAAGGGTTAAACTATCAGCATCTAAAATACCCTGGGGTGTCTAGTTTTCAAAAATATATGGTTTGGTGGGGTAAATTTAATTTGCTGGCTTCAAAGATGCCCCAAATACCACATAGAGACAGAATTACCAGATTCAGAGAAAAATGGTTTTGAATTAGCAAAACTCTACTTGTACTTATTGCCCCATAACGTGTAGAAGAAAGCAAAAAAACATAAAAACATTGGGTATTTCTAAACTCGGGACAAATAGTAGAATCTATTTAGCAGGTTTTTTCAGTAGTTTTTTATGATGAATAAAAGATTTTTCAAATAAAAGTGGCCACAGTAATTCAATAAAAATTATCTTTCTCCTAGTTGCTTTTCAGGGGAATACGAGAGACTTCGGAAATGAGTAAAAATATTGAATTTGACAACCCCTAAATGACGAAAGTGCTCCAGAATTCTATGTGGGATGCACTTATATACTAGGAGGTCTTGATATTGAGTTTGGTACTTTTCTTTAGTGAATAATAATTACTTTGATCTATAGTTACATGTTTACAGAAATGGAAGTCACACGTGCCCCATGAGGTAGTCCCCTGGTAGGAGGATGAGGTCCATCTAAACACCCTTTTGTGTGTCATTAGGGTGGACAGTAAACATCTCTGGGGAACCTTTTTAGGGCCATCCAGTAATGATTGGCAAAGTTATCAATCCTTATTTTTAAGTTATAAGATAATAAAGTGGATGAAATTACACAAAAAAATCCATTCTCTATGGCAGCATATTGAAATTGTCTTGTTGCTCCGTCGAGGCAGTTGCGTGGTAGGCTGAATCTCTGGCTTCGCGTGCAAGTCACACCATGATCAGTGGTGCAGTCATAGAAGAGAAGATGGTACACTGGGTCCCGTAATACAGAGGCAGTATAGGCCGCATCCTGACCTAGATTACATAAGTCTACGTAGAGTAAATGGGCTACAGCTACTGAGGGGTGTATCCAATCAGTCCAAGGAACATTCCCATGGATGGAAATGGATATACCAGGTGTCAGGCCCCAGGTCCTTCCCCTCACCTCTTACCTGGGGCGTCCGCCGTGCGCCACGCTCCGTCGCGACCCACACATACCCCCATGGTGGGGACAGCGGGAGGGAGTGTCCTGGCCTTCCTTGGACCCCATCCCATTGGTGGAGATAGGGGAGGCGGAGAGAGAGGCTGGTAATCCCTTAGGGGGATTGCATAACCTCACAGGTGAGGGCAGGAAAACCCTGCATACCCTTCAGTCTGTGCTTAATTATTGAGCTCTCTGGTTCTCTTAGCCCTGCTCTGACCCGTTCCATTGCATATTCAGCCCTTGCTATTTGATTGACCTCCCGGCACCTGACCTTGGCATTGTTTTCTCGACTTCGTGTTTCTCTCCTATCCTGACCTGGCCCGTTTCCCATTGTTGCACCTTCACTGCCTGCCATGATTCGGATTTCCTTCTTGGACTTTGTCTTTTGTACCTGTCCTCCTGCTGGGCCCAACCAGTCCTGCTAGAGCCTGACACCAGGCCTGTAGGAATCAATGACTGGGAGAAGCTGGTTAATTGCTGCCTTATTTAAACCTTGCTAACCCTCACTACTTTGCTTATGTATGTCGTACCTGTCCACATGCAGTTAACGACTTCTTGGTACAACTGGTTACCCCACTTGAATCCGCTCAACTCTGTTTGACTTCTCTGCTTTTTACCTTTGGTTTGTTACATGATTGTCCTACTTTAAACTCCTTCACCTCACTTAACCTCCAGGCTTTTTTGACCTTTTTGTTAGGATATCCTGATTATCTCCTACTCTTTCACCTTGGCTTGTTAACCCTTTGTGATCCTGTGCTGCCTGCCTTTGACCTGGACTGATTATTGACTTTTGCTTTTGGACTGCCTCCTTCTGGGTGTCTACACCTTCTGCCTGAAAGCAGAAATGTGACAGTGTATACAGTGTATACCCTCATGGACCAGCACCCCCCCAGTGTTAGGAAGATGCATTGTATCCCATATTAACTTGAATGTGTCCCTTAAACTCGAATGGCCAATTCATAGTATGCACTAGGAGTTTACCATGAGATAGATTGTACATTTGGTTAACATGAACATTGAAAGCTTACCCCACTAAATCCACACCTATACTAAAGCCACACTCACTTTATATGTAAGTCCTAAATATAGAATGTTGTCACTCTACACTATTGTAGCAAATTAAGCAAATTAAGGCATATAAGGGCAACATTTGGTCTTAGGGGAAACCTATACCTATTGTGTTCTTTATTAAAAGCAGAATTATTTTTTTATAGTATTACTTGCATTAAAGATGGGGCTCCAATAAAGTGTATTGCTTAGGGGCTTCAAAAAACTCGTACCACTTTGTAAATCAATCCCCCAACAACAACGATTTAGTCCTAGGCTTAACAATGTATTTTATTACAATGAAATATAGATTTTGTTCTTAGAATATTGCTTATAACAATGTTTTTCTTGTCACTCTGTATTTTCTACTCTACTTGTGAACTTATCATTATGACAAAGAGAGAATTTTTAACAACAAAACCTACTTTGTTTTTGGTTAATTATATAGCTACATCTTGTATATCTCTGATGGCATCAATAATGTATTCACTTGTAGACCATGATTTCCTCTGAGTGTTTCATTATCAACCGAAAATGAAAGTCCTCTGCTGTGTTTATTTTAAGCAGACATTAATTAGGAATGTGAAGCTTAATCCGATTGTAGCTACCCTGGCATTTGGTATTCATATATCTCTTAGAAGACACAGACATTAATATACATGCTAAGGCATAGTGGGAATCTCTTTTGTGTATTGCAGTATGTGTGCTATGTTTTTTGATGAAGGTTTATGGGAATTCCCGTGGTGTGTGCTATTGCTGTGTTGGTGTTGTAGAAAAGGAAAAATCCCATGCTGTTGCTAAGTATTCATCATATTGGACAAGAAGAAACTCTCACCAGGCCCCAAAGCAATTATCTGAATCGTATATTCAGAGCTAAAAAACAGTCACATAGCCCATGTGTGTTCCAACATTATTTTGCAATGGCATACTATAGTGTTCCAGTTGTTTCCACCACTAATATTAACATTATAGAGTCACTAAAATCAGAATTACAATCAATTGATTAGTTAATGTCTAAAACGAGACATTTCTGAGTGTCAGAAGATTGTGGGCAACTTGCTCTCCCTCTTAGGAAATGTGTCTTTTCAATATGAGAAAGTGGAATTCTAATTGCAAATGGGCCAAAAACTATTTTTTTTTGGTTCGTCTTTAGCCAATTTGTTTTCAAGTAATAAATTTTGTTCCCTGCCCATGCGGTTCGGTCACATTTTTAATTCAGGAACAAAATTTGTTGCTCAATGCCCACATTCACTTTCCCTCGTTCCCTCACACACTCACTCTCTCATTTTTGTTCACTCTCTGTAAATGTTTCACTACTTATCTGCCGACCACTTCTGCTTCTGCTGACCACTTCTGCATCTTCTTCATCTTCTATCTTTTATCTTCTGTCTTCATCCACATTAGCGGACATAACCCAGCGGTAACTCAGTTCACATTAGAGCAAAATTACTGTGCTTTTGGTGATGTCCTCTTCCTCTATTGGAGGATCGGTCAGAGGACGTCACTGCAAAGCGCTGCCATTTTGGTGGAAGTTCCCGCCAGGTTATGTCCACGGAAATTCAGACAGAGATTGAAGACTGAAGAGAGAAGAGAAGGGAGAAGATTTGAGGGCTTCATCCAAATCACCAAATTTACCAAAAAACAAATGTTAAAACAAACTCTGCAATGTCTTTAAATGACTTTTAAATATGTAAGCAATTTTACCAGTATTTATTATCACACTTTAAATAAATAGAGTACATATATATATACTGTCTATCGACATGGTTTATCAAAAATAGGCCACTTTCCTGATGCAAGGTGTTACAGACACACTTCTTTCTGTGGAGAAGGACACACTCTCTGGGCAGAAATTAGCACAAACGTGCCCCAAGCTGTGTCAAACAAGAGAGCACAAAAGGCTCTTTCATTGCACATATAAATGCCCAGGAACGACAATCTAATTGTTTTTACTGTTGTTGTTCACCATTTCATTGCAAAGAAAATGTGTGTATGCGCGTGTGGACAGGACTCTCTGTGTTCAGAAGTCTCCCACTGCTGCCCTATAAATGAAAGTGCAATGTAGCGGAATAAATGAAGGCTGCATTCAGTCACTTAATATTTACAATACAATGTGCAGTCTGGATGATAGAGTCTAGTGACAGGGCAATCACACACCCCTAGAAGTGGATTCTCCAGGATCCACTGGTTGCCTGTCGACACCAGCAGCATTAACAGCTGTACATAGAAATGACATATGCATTAAATCATAATACAGACAGCACATAGCAGGTTGTAATGAATACACAGCCAAATTTGATATTGATGGTACAGTAGCTAAAGGTTACTGAGAAACGGACATAAACAAAATGGAAATAGAATAATAGATAATAGAATGAATAGATAAACATAGCACAAAGGTTTCTCACTTGTTCGTGACACTATGGTAAACAAGGGAGTGATTTAAATTTTAAAGGGCACCCTTTACCATACATCGTCCTAGACTCGCTACACATCGTCCTGGAATTGTAAGGAATATATATATGTAATAACTGTGGTAAAAGTTTGCATAAATATTGCATTATAATGTATCTCTATTCTTCATGTAAGTATTTAAATACTCATGGTCTTCTACTGTATGAGAAACTATTTCTGCTGACCTGGGAGATTCTTGTAAATCGAATGGTGTCACATGTGATGGGATCATGTAAATATGGATGCCACAAGTGGCTTCAAATGTCCTTACACAAGCTTTATATTGTCGCAAAAGGCATTTTTTTATCATTTGTATGTGGTGCCTTTTAATCTAGCCTTCAAAAAATGATTATGTTTAAAAGCAGCTTACTCTTCTGGTAATTAAAGGAATTTTGCAATATCTGGATGATCATTATACACATAAATCACTGGTTTATTTTCTTAATTAAACTCTGAGTTTTTTTCATGTTCAATTTTTGGTGACCTATAGTATGATATTTGTAACAATCCAGAGTATACCGGATTAAATGAGTTATTAATATTAACACTTTGCCTTTTTTCTCTATTATTCAGGTATCAGATACACACAGGCCTTCAGCATTCCATCATACGTCCTTCTCAGCCTAATTGCTTACCATTAGACAATCTGACTCTACCTCAGAAGCTCAAGAAAGTTGGGTACTCAACGCACATGGTTGGAAAATGGCATCTAGGATTTTACCGGAAAGAATGCATGCCTACACAGAGAGGGTTTGATTCTTTCTTTGGCTCACTTCTGGGAAGTGGAGATTACTACAATCATTACAAGTGTGACAGCCCTGGAATTTGTGGCTATGACTTGTATGAAAATAATAAGGCAGCTTGGGAGCATGACCACGGTATTTATTCAACAGAAATGTATACCCAAAGAGTACAAAAAATATTAGCGAAACACAATCCTAAAAGGCCAATATTCCTTTATATTGCTTATCAAGCTGTCCATTCACCCTTACAAGCTCCTGGAAATTATTTAGAACATTACAGGTCCATACCCAATGAAAACAGAAGGAGATATGCTGCCATGTTGTCATGTTTGGATGATGCTGTTAACAATGTAACTCTTGCTCTCAAAAAGTATGGCTTTTATGAGAATAGTTTAATTATATATTCATCAGATAATGGTGGGCAGCCAATGGCTGGAGGTAACAACTGGCCTTTACGTGGAAGCAAAGGCACATACTGGGAAGGTGGAATACGTGCCGTTGGCTTTGTGCATAGTCCCTTTTTGAAAAACAAGGGCTATGTGTGCAGGGAACTGATACATATAACAGACTGGTTTCCGACATTAGTCACCTTGGCAGAGGGAGAAATTGATGAATCAATCCAATTGGATGGTTATGACATATGGGAGACCATAAGTGAAGGAAAACCTTCTCCAAGAGTGGACATCTTGCACAATATTGATCCCATGTATACCAAAGCACGAAATGGGTCTTGGGCAGCTGGTTTTGGTATTTGGAATACAGCTATTCAGTCAGCAATCAGGATGAAAGAATGGAAGTTACTAACAGGAAATCCAGGCAATGGAGACTGGATTCCTCCACAGAGTTTTAGCAGTATTGGACCCAGCCGCTGGCATAATGAGCGGGTGACTGTGTCAAGTGGAAAATCTGTATGGCTTTTCAATATAACAGCTGATCCATATGAAAGAAATGATCTGTCAGACAAATTCCCGGATATTGTAAAGCAGCTACTAAGGAGACTTGCACAGTACAATAAAACTGCAGTTCCAGTAAGATACCCTCCAAGGGATCCAAGAAGCAACCCAAAGCTTAATGGTGGAGTGTGGGGCCCATGGTATAAAGACAATAACAAGAAAAAGAAAGGAAACAAAACAAAATCAAAGAAAGACAAATCAAAGAAGAAACCAAAACATAGAAAGCAACAGTTCTCTGGCTGCCACCCATCACCAATTGAGTCATAGAGGATACTCCTGTGTCAGAATTGTGCTATACCATGTTCAGAATTGGGCATGTTTTTGATATCATTCTGAGAATGCTGTATTAGATTTTTGTATTTCCTGTTTTGTTTAGTTATAACATGTATTCATGTCTTTTAAGAGGATGTGAAACAAGAAAAGACCATGTTTGGCATCCATTAATATGTTTCCTATCTTCGTTATCTTTAGAGCCTTGCTATTGTTTTTAAGGGTTTGTGCTAAATATGTTTTTGGGGTACATTAATGGTCATCTGAAGGGGCTGACCACCTGGGGACAAATATTTGACCGCTAGTTAAAAAGTTCAAGGCAATATGTTAAGAGATGAAAACGTACCAGGGCCACTTTGGTTGTGCCTGCTCCCAGCTTAGGTTCTGCTCCTTCCCAATGCATGGCTAGCCATGTCCCTTACGACAGGCTCACCAACTTCCAGTCTCCTGTAAGGAGCAGTAGCGGCACAGCTACACACAGGGATCCATTAACTACATCGTTAACATGCTTGACTGTAAGGTCCACAGATTAGCAAACCCCTATGGCACCAGGGCATAATAAAATAGCTGTTTGTAAAGTGTTATTGTGGAAGCACAGATATTTCACCAAGCAATGATGAAATGAATAGTGTAGAAAGAGTTACAGATGTTGTAAACACAATGGTTCACCCTTTTAAAGGGCAATTTATACTTGCAGTTATTAGTACCAATTCAAATAAAACAAATTTAAGGTAGTAGTAACATATATTGTTGGCAAAAAATATATTCCCCATGGTAACCTATAATAAACATACTGTAAGTAGGCAGTGAGTGTGAATGTGAATTGTGTTTGAATTCCTCAAGGAATTGGACTCCTTTCCATTACATTGTCAGCTGTCACTGAATAATCCATTAGCACTTCACATACATAATTGCAAATCTGCCTGTGCTAACAAGACATTTGAAATTGGTTATGTATAAAGACGGGTTAGAAACCAACAGAATATTCTTACTGATTTGCTCTTTATACATAACCCTTTAAATCTTCTGTTTATTCCAGTGGGGTACCCACTCGTATAGAGTGAAATGCATTATCTAGAAATAATATAGACAACTAGCTATATTTAATGTAGTCCTGACACTGTATCTTAAAAACTGCACTACACCTTTTCATTCGTTTGTATCTAGTAATTGTAACCTGCCAAATTACTGAGCTTTGATTACATTTGAGCTCTAGGCTTTAGTGCTAGTTATAGAATTATTATTTGCATACAATTCATATGACCCGGTGGATTATAGTGGAGTACTTTATACAATATAATCATTGTCAAGTGCAGCTTTGACATTAGTGTAGCCAAATGGGAAAAAGATTACGTATTATAATTGTATATTGACCCTACTTTGACAATTAATTCCGTCTCACAATTCCAGCACTCCCAAAATATTAACCGTTAATCCCATGATCTCCAAATATATCGGTTTTAAATTGATGGTTATGGTATGGATAGTTATGGATTTGATTATATATATATATATATAAAATCCATAACTATCCATATCATGATCATCAATTTAAAACCAATATATTTGGAGATCATGGGATTAATGGTATATATATATGCAGTTCAAAATTTTAGCCGTCTATGAAATTTGCAGATAAAAAAACTAAAGTAAACGCATGGAAATTTGAGACGTCTGTACCAGCAGTGCTATGGTATATAATCATTATTAGCATTTATTTAGAAAGAACCAAAGGATTCTGCAGTGTTATAAAGTGGTAGATCATTAGATATATACATATTTTTTACTTACTGCAATAAACATATTTCAGAGAGTGTTGGTCACGAGGGCTTTCAATGTGAGGGTTTCTAACCTTTGTAAGTAAGAAGAGTCCTTCATAACCTGAAAAAATGAGGATGCTCTCATAATTATTGGTTTGAAAAAATAAATCAATCAACGATGAGAGCTTTCTCAATGAGCTAAAGGAAGTCATCTGAAGTGCCCCAAGGGAAATTGGGACCTCTAATCTAAGCGATAAATGTCAGTTGTCATTTTTACCATATCAATGTAGAAAACGCACTATACAAACATAGAAAACACAAAAGCTGCATTTCATTGAGGCTGTTGTCTGTAAATATACTACCAAATACGATACCAAATGTGCTTAGGGAACGTGGCAATGTATTACAGATGTAGGTGAAATCTTTGTTACACGGTATGTACTGTATATTAAATCAGGGGTTTTCATGACTCCACCTCAGACCTTAGTGGTTGCTAGCTAGCTTTAACTTAACTTTTCTACATAACATTTTGCCTAATGTTAAAAATGGTGCCTTTTGCAGATCTCTGAATTTACAAGTAGAATAGGAGTGTCATCACATGAGGAATATTCCATTAATCCATCCACTCTAGAAACAAAGACAGCACAATATTTATTTTATATACAACAATGGAGAAATTTGCCTTACTGTAAACATGTTATTTATGTAAATATTAAATTGATATATTTTTATGCAATTAATTCATGTAATTATTAAAAGTGTTTAGAATGTGTCATAATGCACAAACAAGTGTGTTTTTTCAATATTTATGATAAACATTCACATACTTCGCAACATTTAATTGAGCCAAAAAGGGACATTTTGTTTTAAGTGGTGTTGTTAAAGAAAAGAGACGGGGCAGGGGTTTACAAATACTTTTTGGGGTGTATTCGCTAAAAGGAGAGTTGGCGTTAAAGTTTGCAGGAGAGCAGTAGTTTTATATATAGTTTCTGCTATAGGAAGAGCTTGGCTGGCTCTCTATAATACACCTTCAAATCAGTGAGATTTCTTCAGTGTCATCATATATTGAATTAAACATTATGCAGAGCCAACTGAGCCCTTCTTGCTGGAATAAGTGGGGGAGTTTAAACCACAGCTCTCCTGCATACTTTCTCTTTAGTGAAAGGAGAAACAGAGACCTAACCCTAATAACATCACTATAGGTATAGTGCGGTAAAGTACTGGACCTTGGGAGGTGTGATGGTGGGGTATCCATTCCCTACCCAGATCCTGGATAGCCTGGGACCTATAAGTGGTTAGGCTTTCCTCCTTAACTTGGCAACATGCTCTTCCTGCCTCATATAAGAACCAGGAGAGAAAAAAATGTGTGGGCTCAACTTGAGGAGTAACACATTAAAGACTCAAATTTCGAAAAAAGCTGGTAATGAGAGTCAAAGAAAAGCACATACAGTATAGAGGAGGAAAAGCTTTATTCAGATTGGCTCATTAATGTTTTGAGCTATAACTACATTTCCAAACAGGTTAATTGATGATAGTAATGGAAACAACTACTTTGCTTTAAAAAAATTACCGACTTATTTGTTTATTAAACATACTCTGTACACACATACACGCTTACCCCTTTAATCAATGCTACATTATTATGGATGGAAGAGGTTTCAAGATTTTGTTGTTTCTTTTTCATACCAAAGCATTTGTGATAAATGACTATGTACAATAATGCTTTTTCAAGGAAATTTGGTTTAGAGTGGGTTTTTTCATGCGGCATTTGAACACCACTAAACTTTAAATTTTACTAAACACATGGCTTCAAAAATACTATAAAGAAAAACATCAATCGTTTTGATTTTCTTTTAAAATGTGTCTTTAATATGAATTTCTAAAGTTTGTGGAAAGCAGTTATAAATTGCAATCATATTACACTCCCTTGAGACCATGAAATCTGGTAAATTATTTCTGTGCGACTGTATTAATATAATCTACAGTAGCACACATTGTTTGGAAATTAATATACTGCTACTGCAATGCATGTCTTTAGAAGGAATATAGCTTACAGAACTGAAATGCAGGAAACCCGCCAAGGCACAGATCTCTTTAAGCTGTGGGTATCGCTCTAATTCAAGTTGTTCTGCTGGATTACTGCCAGATTCTGTGACATAAATCATTCATACCTATTTCAAAAGTGTTTTCATACTAACATGGATGGTTCATTTTTACAGTATGTCCAAAACTCCAAACACCTCCATGGGTTTGCTGAGTGAAACAGGAGATGCTAGGAAATAAACCAAGAAGTTAGATTTACGAAGATTATACTGTTCAGCACCAGAAAAATATCTGCGTTGGGTGCTGTTTCTTAAGAAAGTTGATAAGAAGCACTTTTGGAGACATTCTTTTTTAACTTTCAGAAAATATTAAGTCCCCCCCCTGAACTAAACATAACTTCTGTGTTTGTTAATTTTATGTTAATATGGCTTTTTACAATGTTTAAAAAATAGACCACATTTTAAAAAGATTACAATAATAAAATGTCAAATAATTATACATAAACGTAATCATTCAACTGTGGTAAATAAAGTTCTTGTATGTATCTGGTTGAGTTAAACTCCACTTCCAATTCGTGTGCACTTGACTGCTACTGATAAATTAATTTCTCCTCTTACATGCATGAAAAAGGGTTGCATGAAGATAGATAAAAAAATGGGGTAACCCAGGTCTGGTCTGATGAATCACGTTTTCCTTTACATCACGTTGTCGGCCGGGTGCGTTGCCTACCTGGAGAACACATGGCACCAGGATGAACTATGGGAAGAAGGCAGGCCGGCAGAGGCAGTGTGATGCTTTGGGCGACGTTCTGCTGGGTAACCTTGGGTCCTGCTGTTTTTGCGGATGTTACTTTGACATGTACCACCTACCTAAGCATTGTTGCAGACCATGTACACCCTTTCGTGGACACAATATTCCTTGATGGCATTGGCCTCTTTCAGCAGGATAATACGCCCTGCTACACAGCAAAAATGGTTCAGGAGTGGTTTGAGGAACGCAACAAAGACTTCAGAGTCAGTAATACGTAAGTCAGTGGTGTCCAGGAATCAGGAGCCCGAAGGGTAGTCACACAAAGCCAGGTCATACACAGAAAAATCAGAACGCACTTGGTATCCAGAGCAAAACACAAGGGCAATGGAATCCTGCAGGCTTATATAGGCCAGATACCACAGCACACCATCAGAGGTCTAATGGAGTCCATGCCTCGACAGTTTAGGGCTGTTTTGGCGGCAAAAGGGGGATCTACACAATATCAGGTAGGTGGTCATAATATTACAATCGATATGTATGTATGTATATATATATATATATATATATATATATTCCCTCAAACAAAGATGCTGTTGAGATCAGGGCTCTGGAGGAGGCATACCATCACTTCTATGTCTCAGAGTTCTTCTAATGACTTTGGCTTTGTGTTTGGGATCATTGTCATGCTGCAGAATACATGTGGCGCCAATGAGATACCTCACTGATGGTATTGCATCATGGATAAGTATCCGTCTGTACTTCTTAGCATTAAGGAGACCTCAATGACCACATGCGTGTACCACTCTTTAGCCCTTTGTGACCAAACTGTCCCCTTCGTCAGCCAGTTATTTTAAAATTTGACTCATCAGTCTAGAGCACCTGATGCCATTTTTCTGTACCCCAGTTCTTGTGTTTTCTTAAATAGTTGAATCACTTGGCTTTGTTTCCGTCAGATATGGCTTTTTGGCCGCACATCTTAAATGAAGACTACTTTTTGTTTTCTGTCAATGCTGAGCTGATGGCACTGCTGGACATCTTGTGAGGGGAAGTAAGCATGACATGTCTTTCATCTGCTGCACTAAGTTGCCTTGGCCTACCACTGTCTACAGTTCTCAACAAGGCTGGTTTCTTTGTGCTTTTTAAAAAGAGCTTGGACAGAAAATCTGGATATTTCTCTGATGGAGTATGACTACCTGGTATCTGGTTGCTGTGCTGAGTCTTGCCATGGGGTATGACTTCTAACATTGATGCTCCTCAACCAGTTTTATTCCTCCTACACAGCCTTTTCTTTTTTAGTTAATGATTGCGTTTCATCCTACACATTAAATTGATGATCATTAGAACCTGGTTGGTAAAATTATTTAATCATACACCTTGATATATGCATAGCAAATCCCTTACTTTATGCAAGTGTACCTAGAAGAATTGATGCTGTTTTGAATGCAAACGGGTGGTCACACAACCTATCCAGGGTGGATTTGTTATAGTGATAGAATTATGCAAAGCAGAGGTGCGAAGGAGTCGTTCTGCAGCTGTAGCACCTCCAGACAGAGTTGATACAGAAGTGAAGCTCAGAGGTGGTAGTATGAGGACTTGCCTGTTGTAAGTATTAACACTTTTACACCACATAAAACTGTATTTTTTGGAGCAGCGTCAATTAATATATTCACACTGATACAGCAGAATGAATTTAAATTACTAAGTACAAAATTGTTTAAATTGGCTTCTTAGCAACTGTAAGTATCAGTAGATACTAATTATATGTCAATGTCCAATTCATGTCATAGTCATTGCAGATGTCTTTGTTCTTCTGCATAATCTGCTTTTAAAATGGTAACATTCACAGTTACACTCCAAAGATTTCTTCAGTAGAAGAAGAGAAAAATGTAATAATTATAACAGTGGTGTAGTAAATAGATAATTATAGTCGAGGCCATGTATTTTAAATTAAATCACCATGGCAAGCAACCTCCGCCGATGTGTCTCTTAGACATTCAAATAGGTGTTTGATGTCGTGGTATAGTTCATTACTACTTAACATCATCCATTACATTTATGTATAAAGTATTTTACCAGGAAGGATGCATTGAGATTTCTCTTGTTCTCAAATATGTACTGGGTTTACAAACATTTCATTGTTACAATAGTTTACAATATGATATTAAAAATACAAAAACACATAGACGCAAACAGGTAAGGAAACAAGTGAAATATAAGTGAAATAATCATGATTTCAGGTGCATTTTGTATTGAGATATCTCTTAAGGGATTTTACACTAGTGGAGTATTTGATAGTGTCCGAGAGGTTTGATCCCGATGGTGGGTTGTGAGTGGTTTGGTCCAAATTCTTAATAAAGTATTGAGCCTTTGTCATTTTTTGTTTTGTGCAAGCATTTTGCTATTGACAATAAGCACGGTGATTGTCAGCATTGACAATTATATCAAAGATTGCAGGGGAGTTATAGTTTTGTAAATGGAGAAATTACTGTCAACATCAGGGGCGTACCTAGAGTATTTGGCACCTGGGGCAGATCCATTCACACAAATTTACACATTCATTAATGCATTCTCACCACCTCATTAATTATCTCCCTCATTCAGACAATTCATCCACACATTCATTCTCTCACTTATTCTATCTACCTTTTCCCCTTTTCTACCCCTTCTCACTATCTACCCCTCCTCTCCCTCCCTTCTCACTATCTATCCCCCTCCCTTCTCACTATCTACCCCCTCCCTTCTCACTATATAGCCCCCTCCCTCCTCACTATCTACCCTCCCTCCCTCCTCACTATATACATGTTCGGAGCGTAGTACTAGGCCTTGGCTAAGTCTAGGTGTTAGCACTTGATATCCAAGGCTTAGTACTACGCGCTAAAGCTTTTTTTTTGTCCCCCAACCCCCACAGAGTAAATATTTGCGCTCCTTATCTTGGGTTTAGCACCCTTATTGGCACAGTTACTTCAAAACACGTTATTGTGTCTGGAAACTTGCCACGCACCAGACATGCTAATTAGATACCTAAGCATTAAAAGGGATATTATACCCCTCATCACTATCTTCCCCCCTCCCTCCTCACTATATACCCCCTCCCTCCTCACTATCTACCCCCTCTCCCCCTCACCTCCTCACTATCTACCCCCTCTCCCCCCTCACTATCTACCCCCCTCCCCCCTATCTACCCACCCTCCCCCTCCCTCCTCACTATCTACCCCCTCCCCCCATCCTATCTACCCCCTCCCCACTATCTACGCCCCTCCCTCCCCACTATCTACCCCTCTCCCTCCCTACTATCTACCCCCTTCCCACTATCTACCCCCCCTCTCCTTCCTCCCCACTATCTACCCCCCTCTCCCCCTTTGTAGTTAAAGGTTTTTGTACTTACCTTCCTGCTCTGCCGCTGCTTCCTGCTCTGCAGCTGCGCTGCTTCACTGCTGAGCCCGGCGCTCAGCATGACATGCCCACACCGCAACGGAGTTAGAGGCCTCTAACTAGCTAGTCGCCCCTCTCTCTCCTCCATGTAAAAAAAAACACAAAAAAAATAGGTGACGAGGCTGCCGGGGATCCGGGACATGTGGTCACCCTAGCCCGTGGCACCCCCCTGGTGAGCGGCACCCGGTGCAGACTGCCCCCCTCGCTAGGTACACTACTGGTCAACATAGATAACAATGCCTACTCCTCTTTTTGCTCTATGTAAAAAGGAGGGCATGATTGACAACCAACTGTATGCCAATGAAGTGAAATGGTGTTCTGATGCAGAGATCCAATGGGCAAAGCCTCTCTATACAAGACCTTAAAATGGTCTCAAACATTAATGGAGATTCTTCTCTGCAGAGCACATGGCAAATCAGTTAGGACATTTGGTCACCTTCCACTCCCTCCCCCAGTGCAATGTCCTTTCCCTTTTCTATCACCTTGGTCTCTAAGGGTCACTGGAGAAGATAGGTTACCAGGGGAGTGTCCAGCAGAAGGAGGACTTATTGTGTTTATAAAGTCCTGCCAACTCTCTCTCTCTCTCTCTCTCTCTGAGTCTGCGTGGAGATGATCACAAGGGAGTGGTAATTGTATCACATGTTTACAGGCTTATCCTGCTGTTTCTTTGTTATTTCCATTCAATCAATGAATAGTTAGTTTGGTAACAGCATATACTAACTTATAGTAATTTGTATATGTATTGTTAGTTTGTTTAGCCTCTCTTAATAAATATTGTTAATTGCAGAAAACAAGGAGTGTGGACTCTGACTTTACACTCAATAGTTAGTGGTTATTGATAGCATAACAGTGTATATAAATATATATTCATACATTAAATGTTATTCAGTAATCACAGTAAGATACAGACACGTTTTTATATTTATAACATTTGGCGAGCCAGGTAATTATTTTTTACTACTTTTTGCTCACTTGCAAGGGGGGACAATCCAGTTTTCTCCAGATACAAGTGAGCTAAAAGGGACAAAATAACCGAACCGATTTTGTTTTATTTGCTGGAAGCGTTTTCTGCAATACGTCTCGGGCCAAGACGTGAGAGATCCTAAGAGGCAACCAGAGTGAGACGCAATTAGTAAGCCGGACATCATTTCTGGAGGATCGTGTTTTATCCAGACCGAGGATTCAAAGTGGGGTGCACACCATTTGATTGCCTGCAGTCTGAAGACACAAGTCGTGTGAGTAAATTATAATTTGTTTTTTGATATATAAGAATGGAAATTGTAGCACAGTATGCAGAAGCTAGCACTTTTGACCCATTAATGATGGAAAATGAAAATGAATTTAAACAAATGCATAGTTTGTGGTTGCAATGTGAGAAAGAGAATTGCAGAGTAGACAATAAGAAGTGGTGCCTGAATAAAGATAGACTGAAAATCCAGAACTGTATGAAGTTGCTGAAGTTATTGAGGAATCAGTTGAACCGTATACTTGTGGGGCACACTCCTGTGGCCTCCATAATAAACAACACAAGTAAATATAGTGATTGTCCAACCTGTGGATTAAATGGAGATTATGTAAACACATTAGAGGACAATTACGAAGCGAGAGGAGAGTTGATATCATCCCTTAGAACATGTTTAGCCACGCAAACCCCAGTTGCTGTATGCAGCCAGGGGAAAACATGTGCAGAAGAAGAAGAGGCACAAAGTATTGTAGAGAATGAGAACCCAGGAACAAACATAGGAAACCGTATACTGGATGAGCTAGATAATGGTGGTATTCCTGTATTAACCCCTCTTGTAACAAAGCCAACAATACCACATTTTATGGACCCTTTATCTGTTTCACCTAGTGTTAAAAGCAGGACATCTGCCACCCTGCAAACTGCTAAAATTCTACAGCAGCAGGATAGAGATAAGGTGATGAAACAGCTGATGAAGTTAAAACCCCTCTTTCCCCCATATGACTGCAAAACAGATGTCCTTTCAAATGTGTCCAATTTCGAATCAGCAGTTAAACAATATATGCTCTCTCCTAAAGAAGCATGTATGATTCTTAAAATGTGGGCCCCAAGCAGCATTGCATGTAGATTGAATCCACCCATAAATGGCCCTATTAATCGAGACCACGATTGGTTTAAAGATGATAAATGGGGTACAGAGGGAGACAGACTTAGAGCTGTCTCCAAATTTGTAACAGGAGACAGAGATTTAGATAGTCATTCACTTGCTGAGATGAAGGTGAATTTACAAGATGATCCGTGGGTTTTTGCTTCCAAATTTGAGCAAGTCTATCGGCTAACCCACCGCATTCCACCAGATCAAACGCCTCCTGATCTACTACAATACCTGGTAAAAAAATTCACTTACTTAGACCCTGGAGTGCAAATGATGGCCGAGGAAAAAGATACTTTGGAAGGGGTATTGACCATCATAGGGAAGGCCAGGCAGAATTTAATGAGGAAAGGAGTCATAGGACAGAGCAAGGTTGCGATTGTAACTACCAATGAAGGGAAGCAATCTCTACCTGAGATTCCCTTCAGAGGTATTTGTTATTATTGCAATAAACATGGTCATAGACAGAAAGAATGTAGGAAGGCCAAGAGAGACCAAAGGGTGACTGAGGGATGGCATGTTAGTCCATCCCCCTCTTGGTCTTTCAAAGAAAGTGATCAAAGAGGATCTGTAAAGATGAAAAGAAATAACAGTCCTGAAAAGGCAGGTCAGGAACATCATTCTAACCCTCTGCCTAGGACCAATCTGTATGGTCCGGCGCGGGAGGCTCTGAGAATGATGGCAGTACAGGGAGCGGTTACTAATGAGCACAAACTGAAACTGGGGGACGAGGCTCCTCTGATTTCATTTTCAGATTGACTAGCACTGGACGATATGGTTCCTATTTGTAAAACATTTAGGGACCATTCTGGACGTCCATACGTGCATGGTATTATGGCAGGACATCACACTAAGATTCTGATTGATACAGGAGCTTCAGTGACATTAACCGATCTACCATTAAGTTCTCCTTCTGGGGCGAAAAAGACATTTCTTGTAGGACTTGGTGGTTCCCAGTCTCAGGCATTTCTTATTCCACAAGTGACCTTGACTTTAAGTGCTCAGTGGAGTAAGGAAATACCAATCTGGCAAAGCAAGAACACTGAAGGTACTATACTGGGTGCAGATGTAATGAGAACAGAAGGAATGCTTGTCGACCTTTGCAATAATGTTTTGTGGAGAGATACAAGAGGGAGAAAGCCTGTTATCTTAGATGATACTGCTTTAAGTCCCGTGGCATCTATTGCCTCTGTTCCTTCAGAAAGAGTGTGGCCCATTACTGAAGACAACTATGATCTGCAGAAATTGGTTATGGATTTCCCTGAAGTTTGGGCTCAGCATAAAAATGATTGTGGCATTCTAAAAGGCAGCAGTATTAATATTGTGGGACCTGATGCTCCTCCACAGAGACAATACAGGTTTCCAACAGAAGCCATTGAACCTGTAGCAGAAATTATTGATCAATTGGAAAAGCAGGGTATCATTAGGAAATGCTCTTCCTCCAACAACTCCCCCTTGTGGCCGGTGCGTAAAGCTAATGGCACATGGAGATTAACTGCAGATTTCCGTATGATAAACAAATTTACCCCACCAGTAACAAATTTGGTTGCTTCTATACCTGAAGTTACATCTAAGTTAAGTGCTACCTGTGAGTGGTATTCAGTACTTGATATCAGCAATGGTTTCTGGAGTATTAAGCTAGCCTCGGAATGTCAATACAAATTTGCTTTCACCTTTAGGAATACTCAGTATACATTTACAACGCTTCCTCAAGGTTTTCATAGCTCTCCAACATATTTCCACCAAGCCCTAGCTAAGGTATTAGAAGTATTTTCTTCTCCATCTAGTATAATACAATATGTAGATGATATCTTACTTCAAACACAGACAGTAGAAGAACATATGGCTTTGTTGAGGGAACTGTTTGGCTTGATTGCAAATGCTGGCCTCAAACTTAACACTTCAAAGGTACAGTTGCTCAGACAACAAGTGACATTTTTGGGAGTGACAATTACAGGAGGCACCAGATGTCCAACTAAAGAAAGAGTAATAGCAATGTTACAAGTCCCCAGACCTTGTAATAAGCAATCTTTAAGGAAGTTTTTGGGACTTGCAAATTTTTCAAGGGAATTCATTGAAGGATTTGCTGAAAAAGCAAAGCCTCTCTATGATCTCCTGAAAGGGGACGATTCAGTACAAATCCCTTGGGGTACAGAACAGGAAGAAGCATTTAGGGTTCTGAAGCAATATCTGGCATCAGCTCCAGCCCTAAGTACAGTGGATGGAGAGGCTCCCTTTGCCCTCCAGACATGTACCTCAGACACCTCTATATCATCTGTGTTACTGCAGGAGAAAGCTGGAAAGTGGAGGCCTGTTGGCTATTTTTCCAGACTTCTGTCTCCAGTAGAAAAGGGGTATGATGCATGTGTAAAGGCTCTGTTGGGTGTACATTGGTCAGTGGAAGCTACTGAACACATAGTTGGGTTCAAGCAGTTGTTCCTGCAGACCCCTCACACACCTTTAAAGTTGCTATTTGAAAAATCTCTTAGTGGGGTATCAACACAGCGGCTTACAAGGTGGTTGACAGACCTGCAACATCGTAATATCACTGTACAGCATAATGCAAAATACATTTTGCCACAACTCATGCACATTCAAGGAGAGCCCCATGATTGCACAGATATGCATATTCAGAAAGACACACCACCTAAATTGTTTAGAGACAAATCATCTTCCCAAGATCTACAAATTTACGTAGATGGTTCACGTTTTTGGCATGAGGGAAAATTTCATACTGGGTTTGCAATTTGGGTTCCTTCAGAACAAATATCCCTCAAATTTATGTTGCCACGTTCATTTTCAGCCCAGAGAGCAGAATTAGAAGCCATTTCTATGGCTTGCCATAAATTCGACACACGCCCTATTTGTATCTATAGTGATAGTGCTTATGTCACCAGATCCCTCACAGAGTATCTTCCTATATGGAATTTAAGGGGAATGGTGGACTCAGCAGGGAAGCCTTTGTCACACACTCAAGCACTTCGGAAATTGGTTGATTGGGGACTAAAACACCCTCTACAGGCAGCGGTCATAAAAGTAAAAGCTCATACCAATGCCAGTGATGAGCATTCCCAGGGTAATGCACATGTGGATTTGTTAGCAAAAGAGGCGGCCTTAGATGGAGAATCATGGCATTTGCATGAAAATGACACTGAGACACAGGAAGCATGGGATGAACACTTCACATGCAAAGAATTAGTGACTCAGGTAGCCAAGGTTACTGTACAAGGTTCGGAAGTGCCAGATTTAAAAGAAGAACAAAATAAGGATCCTAACCTTTCTCTTTTGTTACAGAACCAGCAAACACTTCCTACTGGCTACTCTATAAAGGAAGGGTTGTTATGTTACAGTGATCCTAATGACCCACAAGCGAGACTTCTTTTTGTTGTCCCATGCCATTTGCAGAGACCCATTACACAACAAACACATGCTTTTATGGGTCACATTGGACAAAGTGCATTAGAGTATCACCTTAAACAGAAATTTTATTGGCCTGAAATAACAACTTCAGCTTTACACTGTATTCAGGAATGCCTTGTTTGTGCCCAAATAAATCCACGACCCAAGGGACAACGGCCCATACTTCAGAGAGTGCCAGTTGCAGATGGTCCCTGGAAATCAATACAGATTGATTTCATAGGCCCGCTTCCACTGTCCAAGGGGGGCCTCCGGTATGGATTAGTAATTGTGGACACATTCTCCAAGTGGGTTGATGTAATTCCCCTTAGACGGGACTCAGCATTGGCTACAGCCAAAGCATTATGGGAACACGTCTTTCCTTGTTGGGGTTTTCCCGAAATAATTGAATCGGACAGGGGTACCCATTTTACAGGGCAGGTTATGCAAAACCTGTGTTCTTTATTAGGAATACAGCAGAGATTTCATATACCATATCATCCCCAGTCATCCGGTATAGTGGAAAGAATGAATCGTACTCTGAAGTCCAGGTTATCTAAAATGCTGGTACAATATGGCAAATCATGGGTTAACCATCTCCCAGCAGTACTCATGGCTATCAGAGCTACACCCTCTAATGCCACTAGGTGCTCTCCATATGAATTAATGACAGGGAGAAAAATGGCACTAGGCCATCCAGGTGAACCACAACTTTCAACTCCACTGAGAGAATCTGTATCTAGAGACCAGTAGCTCTCCCAAATTCAGGAGCAATTAAACTAATTGCTTCACTTTGCTGCCTCCAATATGGCCCCAACAGATTGCAAAATTTTATGCACACCTCAAACTCTGTTTGAGAAGGGGGGATTAGTAATGATTAAAAATTTTCTGAAAAACTCTCCCTGGGATGCAAATTGGGAAGAGCCCTATGTAATTCGAGACACACTGGGCACAACAGTTCTACATGTACAGAGGTCTAACCCCAAAAAGGCCAGAAGGCAGCCTGGATATAAGTGGGTGCATGTAGATCAGTGTAAATTATATAAAGGGACTTGTGCTCCAGATACAGAGTTAACTGCTAAGGATTGATGCTTCTGCTTGATCTTTTTAGGTGCTCGAAGTATGACAACGTGAAATAATATTCTAAGAAGAATGAAGCTCAACATCTTTCCAGTCATGTTGCATTTCCTTAAACAATTCAGGACATGTGAATCCGATAATAATTCCCTATTGGAACTGAATGCAACTCCATCCACTCAGCAACATAATGGAAGTTATACAGATACCAAAAATGAATCTTCCAATACTTGAACTTAACACAAACTCATTTGACCAACATCCTGAAGGCAATTATACTAGAAACAGCTCTTGGACTGATCTAGGCATCACTCCACCCTCTCGGGACCGCAGAGGGAAATACGCCCATGGAATGAAAGGATGGACTAAAATATGGAGTGGTGGCAATGTATATGATCTGTGTTTATATGTAATACTCAGTGCGGGTGTGGGGTGTTGTTAAAAATTGATGGGGACATTTTTGGGGAAATAATTATATTCTGGGATTATGGGTGGATAACAAGGGCAATCAAGATGATTGGGAATGTAAAGGGTCGGTTTGGGGAAAATGTACTGTAGTTTTAAGTGGTAGGGATGTAAAACTGACTGATTGGTTAGTGTCTACACATTTCAAATTTCTACACATTTTCTAAATTGTTCCAGAATTACCTATACTATAAAAAGAGCTTTAATAAGGTGGGCAGAATGGGTAAAAGTAGATATAGAAGAGGGATTGTGGACACAGTTCTGGGAGGTGTAGGGCCTGGGTTGGGTTAGTGAATGCAGTAGACATAGCCAGTATGACAGCAGCATTATAATTGTTAACTGATACTTCTTATATTGTGTGTTTCTGTAGTATGTATTGTTATTCAAGTTTGTATGTGTTGTTACCTGAAGTCATTGATTGCCAGAGTATATCACCTCCATTATGGAATGCAAATGGAAAGAACTCTGTGAATAGCGGGCTGGGCATGCATACATAGTAGATACGCTGCGAGGTACGCTCTCCCTCTTGTCTCCAGTGGGTTTTATAGAGTCCAGGGGTCTCATCCACTTCATTGTCAAAAGGAGGGATGTAAAAAGGAGGGCATGATTGACAACCAACTGTATGCCAATGAAGTGAAATGGTGTTCTGATGCAGAGATCCAATGGGCAAAGCCTCTCTATACAAGACCTTAAAATGGTCTCAAACATTAATGGAGATTCTTCTCTGCAGAGCACATGGCAAATCAGTTAGGACATTTGGTCACCTTCCACTCCCTCCCCCAGTGCAATGTCCTTTCCCTTTTCTATCACCTTGGTCTCTAAGGGTCACTGGAGAAGATAGGTTACCAGGGGAGTGTCCAGCAGAAGGAGGACTTATTGTGTTTATAAAGTCCTGCCAACTCTCTCTCTCTCTCTCTCTCTCTGAGTCTGCGTGGAGATGATCACAAGGGAGTGGTAATTGTATCACATGTTTACAGGCTTATCCTGCTGTTTCTTTGTTATTTCCATTCAATCAATGAATAGTTAGTTTGGTAACAGCATATACTAACTTATAGTAATTTGTATATGTATTGTTAGTTTGTTTAGCCTCTCTTAATAAATATTGTTAATTGCAGAAAACAAGGAGTGTGGACTCTGACTTTACACTCAATAGTTAGTGGTTATTGATAGCATAACAGTGTATATAAATATATATTCATACATTAAATGTTATTCAGTAATCACAGTAAGATACAGACACGTTTTTATATTTATAACACTCTGTCATTTTGGAAACACGAATCCCCTTGTATTGCAGTGGCAGAGTTAGGTTATTTGGGTGTTAACCATCATTCTGAGAGCACAATGATTTCGGATTTGTAATTTTAAAAAAAATAAAAAATTGTAGTGCATCCAGTTTAGGGAGTAGGCTCCAGATGTTGCAAGTGAGAGGTCTTTTTAAGGGGAGAGGCTAGGGGAGACTAGAAATGTGAGGGACCAGGGTTAGACTCAATATATAATAAATATGAATTTGGGCAGCAGTTTTGCTTGGTAATATTGGTTTATAACTTTATGGGATGCGGTTAGCAAGGCTGGAGTTTAACATTCTCCACCAGCAGACAAGATACAGAAACAAAGCAGTCCATGGTATATAAGGATTTGTTTTCTAACTGGAGTTATGTGCTAATGGAGATAAATATAGGAACATGAAGTTATAGGAGTATGGTCATATTTAAATTTATGGTAGTGGTAGAAATGGTATGCAAAGAACATAAGATGATGAATACTGGAAAAGTCATGGAAAGTCATGCAAGACACCTTTAAGATGGCTTTGCTTTGTGCTCATTTAGCCGGGCGAAGGGGCTTCAAAAACTTTTGCGCCACAGTGGGCATTTCCAAATGATAAGGAAATGGACTCTATTATTATTATTTTTTATTATTATTTATTGTTTATAGTGCCAATAAATTCCATAGTGCTGTACAATGGGTAGACGGGACATAACATGTAGTATATAATATGACAACTTGACCTACTGAAACAACAGGTAAGGCAAGCCTTTCATAAATGAGCTACCAGTCTATCTAAGGTAGCATGGCTCTACATGCTGTCTATAATAACCAACACCTTTACTTTGGTTTCTAGATTACTATTGTGATATTTTAACTATGTATCACACATGCTGCAATGTATTGTTGTTTCAGCATTACTACATAAAATATATATTAATTCAAGCAAAATATCAAATCTTAACTCTGTTATGAATGGTACCTGTGTCATTCAAGAGGGTCCTGGTGTTAGGTGGTGGAAGCTAAGCCAGTTTAATTTAAAGTTACCAAAGTTGCTGGTGTTACAATCAGAGGACATTTTATAAATATGTGTGTTTCTAGGAGTCCACTGGGAAGCAAGTGGCTTGCAGAAAAAACACAATTCAAAATTTAAAAAAATATATTTTATCTCTTTAAATTTCACTTTCTGTTCTGCCTTTTACCCAGGAGACTCCTAGAAATATACAGTGCAATTAATCATTTCATCTAGTTATAGAGCTATGGGATTCAAAGATTTCTTGACCCTGCAGCAGATTCTGTTACCATTATAGCCATACCATTCTGAGGTTCTGGATGATCACACTCAATCATTTCTTTTTATTTATGTTAATATTATTTAAATAATATGTATAATGTTAAAAAAACTAGTAATGAGCTATTCTTCCCCTTAATAGAACTGCTACACCTACTTGGCTACATTTTACAATATAACCAAATGTGTCATTAAAAAGTAAATCCTAGTACCGCTGAATGGCCAAACCATTCCTAGATGTAATTCTTGAATGTTAAAATTTTTTGTCAGATGCATATTTTTTGTTGGAAACACTTAATTGTCATGTGACAAAAAAGTAGACACTGGTAGGTTGTTACAATAGAATCTGCAAAAGTTTCTTAAATGTTCCTTTATTAATAAATAAAAAATGACAGGAAAAAATACATTACATATCTGCTAAGGTTTATTTGCTTAACCTACTAAAGAGTTTAATTAATGTTATTCCCAAGTTGAAGTCAATGACCGAAAGACAGAAAACAGAGGTCTGCAGTAGTGGAAAATATTCATATGTAGTATTAGTAGGTTACCTCAGGGATCTATACCAGTGCTTGTTAGTTTTAATATTTTAATACTGCGAAATATCTTAAGGAGACAGTATGTTTTTTTTGGTGATCGCATCAAAGATGAAACGATGACATAAGCCATAGGGCATTTTGTTTACATTTAGTCAGATGAAAGGACAAATGTGTGTGCGTCTGCTAAATATAAAAAAAATGTTAAATCAATTACATCGCAAAGAATGTAGCGTCATAAGGGACCCAATAACCCCCACACAGGCCTATATGCATACCCTTGTAAGCACGAAGTATCACAAAGCATCATGAAATGCAGGCAAGCAACCAGGCTGTATAGAAGAGGCAGAATAATACATAACAACCATTGTACTTTAATGTGACACAACAACCCCCTCTTCATTCCATTTAAACTACATATATTTGTGAACCATTTTATTCCATGAAAAAGAGACACAGCCCACATGACTATCAATTTTTGTGCCAAGTGCTGATAATTTCAATGAGTGAACGCAGAACGATTTAACTTATTGTTCCTGCCAACATTATGATAGAGCCCAGAACAATATTTTTAGCGTTTGTTCTAACACACAAAACATGTTAAACATGTTTCTGTTTTACATTATGTTCAGCTAATATTTCAAGATATTATTTGTTGGTAGTCACCAAACTGGTTGTTTTCTATAATTTCATTACATACAGACTGTACGCCCAGAACAGAACAAATAAAAGTCAATTTAGGGAGAAAAAAATTTTCATTTTAGAATCTGTCTTCTTAACTTCAAAATCCTGTTAAATAGCTTTCAAAATAAGTAATGAACAATGGGATATTTTAAAAAGGCATCACCACATTATTTAACAAAATATTTTATGTATCTAAACTCCATTGAGCCACGACCCTGCATGGGATGTACCATTGACAAATACCTGAGATGGCTGACATTGGGAAATCCTACCAGTGGCTGTAGAGGGCTGGACCCAAAGACAGCACTGAGGCACTGATAATGGCAGCACAAGGGCAGGCACTAAGCACCAGATCCATAAAGGCAGCCATCTACTGCACCAGACACGACCCAAGTTGCAGACTATGTAGCACTGGCGTACCCTGCGACCCCTTCTTCCTGTCTCCTCGTACCGGTTCAAAATAACCTGACATTATAATACTAGACAAGGACGACAGAGGTGGTGATAGATTTAGCGGTGCCAAGTGACAGCAATATTAGGAAGAAGGATTATGAGAAGCTGGAGGAGTACCAGGGCCTGAAAGAACAACTAGAGACGATGTGGAGAGTGAAGGCCAAAGTGGTCCCAGTGGTCTTTGTGAGTTCTGTTGGGAGAGTGGCTCCAACAGATTCCAGGAAGAAAATCAGAACACTCTGTCCAGAAGAGTGCAATGCTAGGAACAGCTAAATTACTGTGCAGAACCCTTAAACTCCCAGGCCTCTGGTAGTGAACCCGAGGTTGAGGAAGACACACACCATCCGTAGAGGTGAGAAGGGAATATATATATATATATATATATATATATATATATACCGTATTGGCTCTGATATAGGCCGCCCCCGTGTATAGGCCGCACCCTAAAAGTTTGGTGCTTTTTTAAAGAAAACATTTTTTAATAGACATGCTGCCACTCTGCCCCCCCCCGAGATATGCTGCCACTCTCCCCCACCCGAGATATGCTGGCACTCTCCCCCACCCGAGATATGCTGCCACTCTGTCCCCCCGAGATATGCTGCCACTCTCCCCCACCTGAGATATGCTGCCACTCTGTCCCCCCGAGATATGCTGCCACTGCCCCCCCCGAGATATGCTGCCACTGCCCCCCCGAGATATGCTGCCACTGTCCCCCCTCCGAGATATGCTGCCACTGTCCTACCCCCCGAGATATGCTGCCACTATCCTCCTCCTCCTCCTCCCCCCCGAGATATGCTGCCACTCTGCCCCCCCCCCGACTTACCAGAGCAGACTCCCGGGTGTCTTGCGGGGCCGGCGGGGGACATCTACGCAATACGCGTACACAACTTCCGGTGCCGGGACTCAGCGGATGTGCCGGCACCGGAAGTTGTATACGAGTATTGCGTAGGTGTCCCCCGCCGGCCCCGCAAGACACCCGGGAGTCTGCTCTGGTAAGTCTTGGGGGCAGAGGTAAAACGCATCGTGCGGACGTTCACCACTGCCGGTGAACGTCTGCACGATGCCCTTATACAATCTCCCGTGCCAGCACTCCCCCCGTGGGAAGTGCTGGCAGGGGAGGCTGTCTGAGCGTATCAGAGAGTAGGATACAGGTCCCCTGCACCGCTGCGGGGGATCTGTATCCTAACCCTGCTGCCTGCCCGGCGCCCGGAACTGCATGTCCCGGGCGTCGGGCGCTAGACCCCGAATATAGGCCGCACCCCCACTTTAAAGACTTAAAGTGGGGGGGGGAGTGCGGCCTATAATCGCGCCAATACGGTATATATATATATATATATATAATTCCTTACTCACAATCTAGTCCTGTCTCATGGATTTTCTTTTCCATCCTTTTGTTTTGTCTTCTTCGCGCTTTCCTTTCATCATTTACCAGTCTGCTTTAAAATCTTTAAAAATAAACATATATTTGGATGTTATTCAGAACACATATTTCTAGAAGAGGTGTATCAATACTGCTGAATCCATTTTGAAAATGCTCATTTTTTCTGTAATGAGTCTAGTATTAACAGCTCTATCTGATACCACTGGATGTGGTAGAATGGTATCTATTTCTTGGCATTGCATACCAGCCCACATGGCAGAGATGCAGGGAGGGGGAAGGGCATGGGATTGGGTGTGTCCTTCTAAATGGTAATTTTTTTAAATGTTTTAACCCTCCTAACGCCAGTGGGGAGCAGGAAACCAACAATGGCTCCTATCAGTTAATTGTTTTTTTAAACCCCCTTCCCACTATGGGCTTGGGCACAACTTGGGACCCAAGCCTCCTATAGGATAATATAGGTAATATATTTCCCAAGGTTAACTGAATTACCCCCTGCCCCACACCATATGAGGCGGGGAAGAGGGGGGCAATGCCTCACCTCCATCCTTGCTTAGTAAGGGGTCGTGTGGATCCCTGCTTCAATTTGTAACATTTTGTTATCAATTTTATTATATTGGGGTAGTGAGGGGGGTTTGAACGTGCATGCCATGAAAAATGTAATTAAACACTTCAGTGAATCCAAGTCTGGTCAGTCGATTTGCATAAATGCATAAAGCTGTGTGTCCTTTTAACATTTTCGTAGTATCCATTTTGCAAATGCATGAGCATATGCATTTGCCTCTTCCCCCATCCTTACCTCTGCAAGCCAGGGTCTATTCAGACCCCTGTAAATACCGTATTTTTCGCTCCATAAGACGCAGTAGGATGAAAAATCAGCCGCGTCTTATGGAGCGAAGATGCACGCACGCAGGGAGGGAGGGAGGGAGGGGGGGGGCAACGATATACCGTATTTATCGGCGTATAACACGCACTTTTTTAACTAAAATCCGGAGCTTAAACCCTACCTGCGTGTTATACGCCGATAAATCCGGGGTCGCAACTGAGGCAGGCGGCGGCGGCCGCCAGCAGAGGAGTCCTGGATTTCTGCCAGTCAGGGGGGCCCAAGGGGTGCCGAGCGGTTGCTGAAGACAACCGCTCGGCAACTCTCGGGCCCCCCTGCCTGACAGATATACAGGAATCCTTTGCTGGCGGCGGCCGCCACCGCCGCCTACCTCAGCGCTTCAACTCCTGTGTTGGAAGCGTTTGTCTCGGGTGCCGGCGCTTTACGCTGGGCGCCGGCATATGACGTCAGACGCCGGCGCTCAGCAGTGAAGCGCCGGCACCCGAGACAAACGCCTCACGCTTCCAACACAGGAGTTTAAGGGCGGAGGGGGGGGATCCTGAGAAGGGGGGGGTTAGGGAGTTAGAGGGGAGATCCTGAGAAGGGGGGGTTAGGGAGTTAGAGGGGAGATCCTGAGAAGGGGGGGTTAGGGAGGGAGGTCTTACTGTGTGTGTCTTACTGTGTGTGTGTGTCTCACTGTGTCTGTGTGTGTCTTACTGTGTCTGTCTTACTGTGTGTGTCTTACTGTGTTCATAGCTTATTCAGTTATTGTAATAAATATTTTAGCCCATTTTTTAGCTCAAAATATTTTTTCCTTTTTTTTTTCCTCTAAAATCTAGGTGCGTCTTATCAGCAGGTGCGTCTTATAGAGCGAAAAATACGGTATGTATTAAAATCAGTCCCATTGATTTCAGCGGAAGTGCTTTCCTGATACTGATTGGCTTCTTTACACACTTATTGTTAGAATTAAGGGGATTCACCAACCCCCCAACCTAAAAAGAGAGATAAGACAGGAGGATATTCATGGCCTTCCTCATCTCAAAGCCAGACCTGCATCCACTGCTGTATTTTCAGTGAAATAATTCTAAACAACTTCTGAAGTCCTCTGCAGTATCTGCACAGCTTCAAAACATACTAAATTGTGAACCATGCAAAAAAAAGTAAACATCAAAGATGAATTGGCACATGAGCTCAAGAAAGTAAACTGCAGGAATTAAAAATGAAAGGGTTACCATTTCTGTCCTCAGCATTTACTTGTACATAAAAAGATTGTCCACCTCCTGCCCACCAAGTGAATAAAAGGAAATTTCAAATCAAAAGATCCAGGTGCAAAAGCTCCCCTGTACTACCTGGCATACGCAGCTGGATCATCTGCCGGAGGTTCAGAAATCATACTGTGTGTATAGTATGGCACCTACACAAACTCTCTCTTGTTTTCTAAATTTGACTATTTGTACAAATGCAATGAGTTGGAAGCCACTCACATATGTTTTTAATATAGTTGTGCCTCTTTAAACTGGCAATTAATTAATTATATGTTTAATAATCTTTTATATTGCAGATCATTTCCAGGGAAAAAAAACGTAATTTAAGTTAAAGGAATATAATAACATTCATGTTTTCTGGTTATTGGTGGAAAGGGAGCAATTTGAGTTTTCATCATATACAGTAGTTAATGATGCATGTTTATTCTGTAATGATAATTTCAAATGAGCAAACTTTAATAATAATTGTTGTGCCTGGTATTAATTTGCATTGGTTTATCATACCAATTGCTCATAAAAGCCAAAATGTAACATTTCTTTAAAATTGATTATACTAGTTACCCACTAGGAGGGAATATCTGTGCTAAATAAAAAAAAAATAAAAAACCCAAACTAACCAGACTAACCAAAGTAGCATTGGACTAAATGTAATGCTTAGGGAAATTTCTCAGGTGAAATACCTTGTCCCCACATCTAAGTTTCACATTATATATGTCACCTTACCGACATTTTCACTTGGTGTACCTATCCAAAAACTATAGTGAGTCAGTACCAGCAGAGTCATCCTTGATTTCCACTAGGAAGCCTAAAAGGGTGGACCGAAAACATAAATTTCTCTGTCCGCTTCTAAACTTTTTCATTCTGTTCCATGGTCTTTCTTGCTACCTCTATACAAGCCTATACAAGTATTTCAAATTTTAGAATTAACAACCAAGCTTACTAAAATGCCAGATAAAAAGCCATACTTAACTTACTAGGGCAAAAATGGAGCAATTAAAATGCAAAGTGCTGGAAACATACATTGGAATCTGGGGGAATTACCTCGGAATTGGTGCTGTTTTGACTTCCATAATTGATAAATATGATCAACAGTTTCATGCATACAAACATGAAATCAGGTCTGACAACATCCATAGACCATTCAATATGGAACTGGTTAGAAAAATTGTCCCTAAGCTATGAAAGCACAGTGAAATAATTAAATATGTTACATATATCCATTGGTTTTCCATGCGATGTGCCACATTTTAACTTCACAACGCGGTGTAATATCCCATGTGCGGTTGTATTTACCAAATTTTTAGACCTGCTAAGGAACAGATGATTGTTATTATATCCTGAAATGTAAAACCATAGAATTTAAAGAGGGTGTTCTTTCTTTTTCACACGACTGTACATGTTTAATAATATATTTAGATTTTCGGCTTATAAAAGAAAAAAAACTAAGATAGAGACTTCAAGGTCACCTTGTAAGGCTAAATCAGACCCAAGCAGGATCTCTTAATGAATGTCACAATTTGTAGTTAAATCACACCCGTATGGTTACTGCACATCTTTAATGATAAGGTATTAGCATATATAAAATTGAAATATATTGTTGATTTATTTGTGGTTAGAATGAAAACTTCACAGGTGGCGCTAAATTATTTTAGAACCATACTGTTTTAAAAGCATGGTGCTTAGAGAACACAGTTGGAATCTCCTAAGTGTACCACTAATGTTGATGTTGCATCTTGGCATTTGGAGAATTTGATTGGCTGAGACTGAATAGGTCAGGTCTACAGATACATTTAGTAAATTATGCATAATCATTTATGAGACGTTGACCGCTAAATATCTACTTTACCCATTCCCTATGCAAAATCTCTTCATTAAACCTTTTTTTGTTCCAGGTGGACAATAATTGATGCGCCTGTTGTTAGGCCCCATTCATGTATCTTACAAATTTACGAGGACAAGACATGTCCATGTACGTGAAATTACTGAAACAACTTGTGATTTGTATTGAGAAACACCCCCCGAGTACAAGAATATCCCATATGCATGGTTAGGTAATGTCTTTTAGGCACCGTGGGTTCAAAATTGGAACACGCCCATTACAGTTTTCAAACATGAAATTTTGACAGATCAGTTTGCTGGGTCCACGTTTATTTGGGACAGAGTAGAGGTCCCATATTTCAATTTATCCCCTTAAAACTATAATATAACTGTCTGTGGAGGGTTCAAAGGCTCGGGCGGGGGGTTGAGGTGGCTGTGCTGGTATGCCCAGACACCTGAGCACATAGCAGCAGCTGACGTACCAGCTATGTCACAGATCCAATGAGCCCACTGTGCTATGCTGGTTTCGGTGTTCTGTCAGCTCTTCCTGCCTGTTATGATGCATACCTGTTTCTGGACCTGAGTCTGCAAGAGTCGGCTTCATCATCCTTGTTCAGTGAACCTGATTCCTGTCCTGAGCCCCGGCTGAGGGGTGTCCTGTCCTGAGCCCCAGCCGAGGGGTGTTCTGTCCCTGATTCCTGTCTTGGAGGAGGTCGGTCTGCTAAACAGTGTTCCGGTCATCTGGTGGTCTTTTGTTTTGGTCTGCATGGGTTCCCTTACTATGAGAGTAACTTCGCTTGAACCTGAAAGTTCGCTCGAGACAGCTTCCTCATTTCCGTTCAGATATGCTGACTTCTGTTTCGGAGGAGCGTTTGCAAGAAACGGCTTCCTCATTCCTGTCAGATATGCTGATTCCTGTTTTGGAGGAGGTTGGTCTGCTAAGCGGTAGTGCTGGCCGTCGAAGGACTCCATCTGAAGAGATTCCAGAATCCCGAGTATGCTGGTTCCTGGGTTGACTTTTTCAAACAGTTCTCCCGTCAGAGAGCGGGCCTTCATTATGTTGAAGTTTCTGTTCGCGTCCGGAGGCCACTCATTCGGAAGGGGATACTGTCAGGGTCCATCCAGGCTGCGGAGCTGCATATCTCTGTTTTTCCCTGCCTTGCCTCAGTTCCCATGTTTTGTTGTGGTCCACTCCTGGATTTCCATATGCTCTGTCCTGAACCTCTGATTCCTTGATTCTAGTTCTGCTCTTTGCTTCAGCTCTGTTTCCTTTATAAGTTGTGCCCCACCAGTGTGTTCTGTTTCTCAGTCTGTAGTCTAAAGGTATGTCTCAGTGCTATGTGTTTGGGTTTCATGTTTGTTTGTTTAGTTTATCAGTACTTTCGTATGCAGGGCTTAGCGTTAGGACCCACCGTCATTGGAGTACTTTGGTGTAGTGGTGGGCTAAGCATACTATGGCCATATGATGTGACGGAATCTCCAATTGTTATTTCATAGTCCTAGGCTAGTATTCATGTTTGTCTGTCTCTTATGTACCTTTATCCTCCTTCCCTGAATCATCTGAGGATTCTGGTTCCTCTCTCCTCTCCCCACGTCCCAGTTAAGATGTCCTATCCTTGCTTAAAGGAGAAGCGTCCGAGGATTCCGGCTCCTCACTCCTTCCCCTGTGTTCCTTGCCTTGTTCCCTCTCCTTTGTTGTGCCCTGTATCATGTATGTCTTGTATGGTTATGTTCCTTGCTCGGCCTCCCTGTTCCTTGCTCTGTCACCCTTGCTTGCTACGTTTCTGTTGATACTCTGCTTAGCTTCCATGCTCCCTGCCTGCAGCATCCTGCACATGATTCCAGTGCTATGTTTCATGCCTGCTCCAGGGTGCCTGCAGGATATCTCTGAAGTTCTGTTCGTTTTGTCAGATCCAAGTTTTGTTCGGATTTCCACATCCAGCCAAGTTTCGTTCTGCTCTGTTCTGGACTACATCCGCTGCTATGTCAGGGTGCTGGTATGTGGCTGCACAACCCTAGGTGCTCAACACCCGGGTGAGTGCGGTCGCCCTGCACCAGGCCCTGTCCTACTCCACTCCTGCGCAATACCTCCTGAACTCCATCTTTGGGCTCGCTGGGTCATTACAGTCGTCTGTATTGACCCAGTTCCTGACACTGGCACAAGATCCCCATATTGTTTGGTGGCAAGTACAATTTACAAGATTCTCTTACTACTACTTAATACAATTTCATATGTTGTGGAGATTCTTTTACAGTGCCTGGAGCACATCTTGATCCACATGTCTGATTAAAGGTGCTTTTCCACTTTATAACTAAATGCAGTATTAGGACAATCATTTCCCAGTACTGCTGAATGGCCAAAACCTTTAATCATGTAATATTTTGACTCTATTTATACTTTTCTTAAACATTTGTCATGCTTTTAATTTATGAAATGCTTAGAAAAAAGAATGAAATTACCGTATTTGCTCGATTATAAGACGAGGTTTTTTCAGAGCAAATGCTCTGAAAAATACCCCTCGTCTTATAATTGAGGTCGTCTTCTAATCAGACCTCAAAATGTCCGCTGGGGCCAGGCTGCTTACCGGTGCTTTGGCCGCGAGCAGCAGGAGAACAGGAAGCTAGAAGAGTGTCACATAACTCTGCCTCCCCCCTCCTTCCTCTGGGGGCGGGGCCAGAGAAGTTGCTCGCACAGCCAGGCCCCTGCAGAAGTCCTCGAGTGAGAGATCTGCAGTTCAGGTAAGGGGGTGGGGGAGGCTTTTTGAGCAAGTATGTGTGATTAATGGAATGAATGAGTATTTCAATGTTTGTGAATGAGAGTGTATGTGATAGCATGGATGTGTAAGGGTAGTGGTGGTAGTAGCATGGCATAGGGAGGCTGTACTCACACTCCTATCATCCCCAGGTTCCAGCATGTACTGGCTGCCTTGGCTTAATAGGAGTGTGATTGCTGTTAGCAGTTATATATATATACCTCCAGAAATGCATTTTAACCCCCCATATGCCACTCTGCCCCATGATATGCCTTTTAACCCCCTATATGCCACTCTGGCATATAGGGGGTTAAAAGGCATATCATGGGGCAGAGTGGCATATAGAGGGTTAAAAGGCACATCATGGGGCAGAGTGGCAAATACGGGGTATAAGGCATTTCTGGGGGCAGAGTGGCAACCCTGGGGCAGATGTGCATAACTGGGGGGGCAGGTTGGCAAATAAAAGGAAAAAAATATATGTATTTTTTTCTCAATCATAGCTTTTATTAAATATCAAAAAATTGTTTACATGAATTAATATTTACTAGTAAAACTTTTTTTCCTATAGGGTCGTCTTATATTCAGGCTTTTTGTTTTTTTCCTAAATTAATATTTAGATTTTGGGGGGTCGTCTTATAATCAGGGTCGTCCTATAATCGAGCAAATACGGTATATGCAACCAGATAATATATTTCATACTTGGGGTCAGCAGGATGTCATAGCCAAGTGACCTCCAACCCACTTATGGAGCCATGGATACTGCATTTGCAATCACTGAGGCCAACAAGGTTAAGCAGCAAGGGGAATCTACTTAGATATTTGAAGACCTGAGTTTCAATCTGCTGAGAGGTCAATAGGTTCTCTGTAGAAGCCACTTTTACAATTTAATAACTTTAGGTTCCAGCAGACATTTTTTTATGCAGTGATTAATGGAAATGCCATATTTACTGTTAGGAACATTTCCCTAATAAAATATCCATTTAACTGTTAATTAGAGCATTGTTTAAGTAGGTTTATGTGAAATCCCATAGCAATCATTCACAGCTCATTAATACACATTCTAAAAAGTTAAACAACTGTTAGCATCTAAAAGTTGCTATTAAAACAGACCATAGTTTCGCTTAGCACAAATTATTCCCATTCTTCACACTATTACATAGACAGTCAAACTGTGTTTCTTTATTCCTAAAGGCAGAAAACATAAAATGTGCAGCCCTGCTCTCAGTATATATATATATATATATATATATATATATATATGAGTTATATATATATATATATATATATATATATATATATATATGTTGTTATATATTAAATGTTATAGCTCTAATCTAACTTGAGAAACTAAAGCAGATACATCTCTCTGTCCTCACACTCATGGAAAATGACATAAATGCCATTGTGGGTTTTTCATGACATTGAAAAATGACTTTTTTTGTGTTCTCTGATGTAAGCATCTGTCTAAAGGTCACTTACTAGTCACATCATTTATTACTGAACACAATCATTCATTTCGCAAAATGTTTTCCAAATAATCTGTTAAAGGCATTTTATTTATTTTTTTCCTTAGTATCAGTGATACAAACTGACCTTCGCCATGACCTTCCCCAAACTAAATGCCACGTTTACTTTCACAGTTAATTGTGCCTGACTTCAAGGAGGTACATGAGGGCTTACCACTCTGTGTGCCTGCTTTGCCCTTTAGTAGCAATCTTCAAATGTATACTTGCACATTTTGCTATGTGTGTTTAGGAGACGTATGTATTTTATTCAGGGATGAGTCTAGGGTTATTGGTCTAACACACAGACTCACATAAACAACATACACTAATACCAATGTAAAATAGCAAAAAAACAGACCCAGTTCTGCTAAAAAAAAGTCCAATGAAGTTCAATATAAAATCTCAAATGATATATTATTTCAACGTGGTGCTGCCTGATGTTGAGGTCGTTTTGGACCTCAAAAGCAGAAAATGGAGAAAATACAAGCACACACAGGAAATATATAGTGCAGTATGTTTATTATTAAAAGGTTTCCCACTACCACTAATGGTACTTACAGGGTATCCAGTAAATGAAGTGAGTAATCATATGTATGTCCATAGAGACAGGAAAAACAACGTCGAATACATCCGCCAGAAACAGGAAGTGCTGCTCAATCATCAATGTATCGGAAGGAACCTGTTATAACCAGAGGTACAGCGATGGGCACAACATTTGTATCCTTAGACCTAAACCTAATGATGACATTGCAAAACTAATTTATTTGCCACAATAACCATAACAATGTGCTTTTTATAAAAGCTACTGTATATTGATGACATTAGGGATCGGGGGGGAGCCACAGACTAGGAGTTGACACAAGAGACAAGGAGCCTAGTCCAGTAAGCAAACAGGGGGCCACAGGCAGATAGGGTAGTCCGGTAAACAAGCCTGGTTTAATAGTCGGTAAGTCACAATAGTGCCAGAGGTGGATAGCGTAGTCCAGTAAAAAAGCTGGTGTAAATAGCTGGTAAATCACAATAGGGGCCATGGCTGTAGACACAATTGTAGCCAGGATGCGACATTAAATTGGGTATGATTAAAAAAAACATTAAGATGCCATTTAGCCAAAGAGAGTCTTGATAACATTAGTAGAAAACATATTCTCAATAATGCCAGGGAGACAAAACAACGATTCGGTCACACAAGAGATTGTACTTATTACAAGATATATAAAGGGGTCTAGACATATTCAGGGGATCCTAATCAGAGACCAAGATTGAGAAGAGTTTGAAGGAGAAGAGGGTAGTCGACAGTCTCAAGAGCAGCAGAAAGATCTAGTAGCATGGAGTAGTGATCCTTGGATTTGGAGTGAGTAGGTCATTAGTAACTTTAGTAAGCACAGTCTCTGTAGAATTTCGAGAGTGGAATCCAGATTGAAGAGGGTCAAGTAAGGACTTGGTGTTAGGAAACTTAGTGTACAGGAGGGTGTAGAGTCAGAGGAACAGAAAGAGAGGATGGGCACTGATCAGATATTTCACATCTGATTGTTTCAATTTTACTCTTGAAGTGTGTGGCAAAGTCAGAAACATTAAGGTTAGTGAATGGAGTAGTGATGATAGGGAGAGGAAGGGAACTGAAAGATAAGGGAAGTGAAGTAGGTTTCTTTAGCTAGTGTGAGAGCAGAGTAGAATGAATGCAGTATGAATTGCAGGAAGTCAGACATACAATAGGACTTCCACCAACTAAGTACAGCAGTACGAGAACAACATCGAAGTTATCGGGTTACTTTTCTGTGCCAGGGTTGGAAATGTGAGCGTCAAGAACAGCAAGTAGTAGTTGGGGCTACATCGTCAAGAGCAGATGTAAGGGTGGAGTTAAAGAGAGAGGTAGCAAGGTTAGGACATGATATGTTTGAGATGAGAAAGAGGGGAGGAATTGGTTGAAACTTTCTGAAGACTGAGAGAGCTAGGTTGTCAGGCTAGGTTGTTCGGGAGAAAGAGAAGGAGAGGCAAAGTGAGAGAGCAGGATAGGAAGGTGGTGGTCAAAGAGGGGGAAAGGGGAATTAGAGGACTAATTAAAGAGAGCACGTGCTAGAAAAATTAAGGTCCAAGGTGTAACCATCATCATTAATAGGGGAGTTCGTATGCTGGGTGAGATGCAAAGAGGAGGTAATGGAAAGAATTTTCAAAGCCATATGACTCAAATGAGTGTCTACTGGGATGTTGAAGTCTTCAAGAATGACTCATGGGACATTGGAGGAGAAGAAGTGGTTGAGGAAAACATTAGGAGGTCCAGGGGGACAGTATATATAAGCAATTTATAAAGAGATTGGATTAAATAGCTGGACAACAGGGACCTCAAATGAGGGGAAAAAGAGAGAGAGGGATAGGTTGAAAAGTAGTAGTTGGGAAGAGTAGAAAGCCTACACCACCACCTTTTCTGTCATCCGGTCTGGGAGTGTGAATGAGATGGAGGCCACCATAGAAGAGAGCAGCAGGAGAGGTAGTGCTAAAAGAGATTAGCTCTAATACCATACACTGAGATACTCGTGCTAACACTATACACTATCGTCCCCACACTGTTCATACACATACGGTATATAAACACACTCACTCAATCCCTTTCCTTCCCCTGTTCCTCCCTTTTATGTCAAATGGGGCCTCATCTTAAGTGCAGCTCGCGCTCTGTGTACAAGCAGCCACTCTACTACTGCAGGGTCACGAAACATGTATTACGCCACCTAGCTGGGCTCATTAGCTACTGGCCCCCACACCTGCCTTAGCATGCCATGCATGCACTCATACCCATCAAACAGTCTAAGCTTCTCAGGGAAGAAAAGAGAAATGGGGATGCTTTGGGTCCTGAAAAGGGTGGTATCTTACAGACATTCCTCTTAAATTTAGAAATGTTTTTAAATTGCAACCATTTTGCAATGTTCTGATTTTAGACAATGAATTAGTTTTATGATAGATATGTCTACATAAAAAAGGGCTAACAGGCCTTTGAAATAGTCATTTCAGTTCTCATGTGGCTCATAACGCAAACACAGCCAGACTATTCCCCACGGACTGGGATTGGCAAAGGTTATTACAACAAACAAACTGTAAGCTCTGTAAACATACAGAGGCTGTAATATACTCTTACCATATGAATTTTAAATATATTGCAATATATTACACAGAAGTGAAACAATAGAATAGATAATACTGCTGCCTTACACAGCCTGGGCAAGAAGGTGAACTGAAGCCTACAGGGTGAAAGTGATCTGTACTAAGGTCAAATATATTCAGTCCCTAGCAGCATTAACAATTGTTTATGTTAGTTAGCAATGCATTCTATTCTATTCTATATTATGTAAACACTGCTTAAATCGATCAGAAAACATTGTGTTTTTATATAAAGTAGTGCAAACTTTGCCTTTAATATAATCTTCTATTCTGCGATGATCAGGGTGTACCTAGAGAGGTGGGTGGTTTGCCCTGTGTACCACTCATCACAAAAGAGCCACACACTGGCACACAGAGGACTCTCAGAAACTCCCCCTCCCTACATTCTCTGCCAACCGCTTCCTAGTCCCTTTCAACTTTCCCACAGCTCCGCTTCTTCTCTTGCCTCTTCTTCTCGACAAACAATGGTAGGGAGACATTAAGAGAGAGAGTGAAAGAGTGAGTGAGTGAGAGTGTGGGTCTTTTTACATTTTTGGTATGGGTGGGGTACCAAATATAGAATTACCCCCCCTTTCCAAATACTCTAGGTACGTCCCTGCAACCTGTTAATTGTCTCCTAACAGTGAGCAGATTTTGAGCCACCTGGAGGAGGCTGGCAGATTTACAACTCATTTGGTTCACGTCTGGCTCCTATAATGAAATATGGGTCACTGACAGAATTGATTTCTTAAGCTGAAAAGAGACACATTAAGAAAGGTAATATCTATTCACCAGCAAGAACAATGCACAAAGCTGAAGATTTGTTATATGTAAACTGTGCTTAATGTGCTCTCTCTCCCTTACAGAATGGAAAGTTATAATTCATTTTTCTGTGCACTGGACTGTAGTACTTCCTTAACATTCAATTTATGTTCCTAGTCAGATTTTTGTTTGTTCGATTAGTTTATAAAGTAGCATGAGAAGGCACCTAAATTTATAGGGCACATTTTCACTTCCTTACATAAAGTCTCTTAACCCCTTAACATCCATTGCTGGGTCTTAAACAAGCTTAGAAAGTGATCAACGATTATTATTATTATTATGAGCAAGTGCTAAATTTAGCCCTGTATCTTCCCAAAAACCAGACAAACCCATACATGTGGGGTATGACTGAACTCGGGAGATGTCCCTGAACAAATATTAGGGTGTTGTTTGATAGTGACGTATACCTAGAGCTATAAATTTGTACCCAAAGTACAATTTGTGTGAAAAAAAATAAAAAAAAATACTACCACAAAGTGTGGCAAAGGCTGGTGGTAGAATCTGATGCATGGAAAGGGTTAAATACTACCATTTTAAGTACCTTGGGGTGTCTAGTTTTCAAAAATATATGGTTTTATGAGGTAAATTGTAGTGGCCAGGCTCAAAGATAGGGCATAGGCACAGACTGACCAAAATAGGGAAAGAAAAGCGCACTTCCCAAATGTGGCCTTTTAACCCCAAACAGCAGTCAAACCCATGCATGGGTGGTATCACTGTACTCGAGAGATGTTGTTGAACACATATTAGGGTGTTGTTTGATAGTGACATATACCTGGAGCTATAAATGTATACCCAAAGTACAATTTGTGTAAAAAAAAATACTAACACAAAGTGTGTCAAAGGCTGGTGGCATTTGAAATACCTTGGGGTGTCTAGTTTTCAAAAATATATGGTTTGATGGGGTAAATTGAATTAGCCGGCTTCAAAGAATCTCATGCATGGAAAGGGTTAAAATACTAGCATTTGAAATACCTTGGGGTGTCTAGTTTTCAAAAACATATGGTTTGATGGGGTAAATTGAATTAGCCGGCTTCAAAGATGGTCCTATTAGGACATGGGGGCAGAATGACCAGATGTAAAAGTTCCAAGTTAAAAAATGTGCACTTCCTAAATGTGGCGTTTTACCTCCCAAACAACCTGACAAACCCATGCATGGGGGGTATGACTGTACTCTGGAGATGTTGCTGAACACATATTGGGGTGTTGTTTGAAGGTGATGTATACCAGGACCTGTAAATCCATACCTGAAGAGCAATTTTAGCAATAAAAAACACAAAATAAATTACTACCACAAAGTTTGACAAAGACTGGTGGTAGAATTAGTGCATGGAAAGAGTTAAAATTCTAGCATTTGAAATACCTTGGGGTGTCTAGTTTTCAAAAATATATGATTTGATGGGGTAAATTGCATTGGCCGGCTTCAAAGATACCCGAAATGGCACATGGGGGGGAAGAATTACCAGATTTGGAAAAAATGGTTTTGAAATAGCAAAACGCTACTTGTACTTGGGTATTTCTAAACTCAGGACAAATAGTAGAATATATTTAGTAGGTTTTTTCATTAGCTTTTTTGGATGAGTAAAAGATTTTTGGGGTAAAAGTCAGAAAATTTGTTTTATTTTTACATTTTTCATCATATTTTATTATTTTTATGGGAAATTAGATAATATGATTAAAACAATCTGAAGAAAGCCCTTCTTGTCCTGAAAAAAACAACATATAATTTGTGTGGGTTCACTAAATGAGTGAAGAGAAAATTATATTTATTACATTCAATTAATCTAAACACGAACACCGCAAAAGTGTTAAAACAGCCTCGGTCCCAATGGTACAAAAGGTAAAACAGCCTGGTCCTTAAGGGGTTAAAGAAGCTGCTATCGGATTATTTCAGTTTGAAAATGCAATGTAGAAATATTGTTTAGCATCATACTCAATTTTACACAACTTAACTGTTTAATGCCATAGCATTATACTTCTTACATTCGAGCCTAGATAATACTGTTTATCTACATTGGCATTAAAAAGACATATGCATAAATAGTCAGCTACTCAAGGAATATTTGGTCTTACCTGTGGTTAAGACAGTTTGTGCCCTTAATATTGTGTGACAATGTGAGTCTTTGAGGATAGTTTCATTAGTGAATAGTGAATTAGTGGATAGACTTACTCATAAATGTTTCATTATGGTGTGAACTAATAGGGGTTTGTGGTAAAAGGTTTCATGGTGAACTAATTTATATACCCTGTAATCACTAATGATTTTCACAAGCCTTATTGATACTGGAATTAGTTACTCTGCCCACTTTAGGCCTGTTACATGATTAAATGTTCCCCACAATACTCAAGTTTTCACACAATGCAACACCCTGCTTACATGCCCAAACTCCTCTGAGCTTCTTTTGAATGAAGAGGATCCCCTGAGGTCAGCAGTTAAGCTTCCCTAATTCTTAGTGGGTCAGGGGCACCTTCATACTGAATGAACTTTAAATAGCAACATAATTGCCCTGTGCTTTGCCCTATCCAAAACACCTCAACCACCCCATTTTCCACCCCTGTGGCCACTACCCTTACTGCCAAGCTCCCGGATATCTCATATCTGTACAGTGCCAGTTACAAACTGCTATCAGGACTGTGCATGCTAGGCTCTGTATTACATAGTATACATTGTTAGAAAGATCAGAAAACTACCTTGTGCCCATTCTCCTCTGATTTCTGCTGATATCTTTTCTTTTTCGGGCCATTCTCTGTAAACCCTAGAGATGGTTTTACGTGAAAATCCCAGTAGATCAGTAGTTTCTGAAATACTCAGACCAGCCCATCTGGCACCAACAACCATGCCACGTTCAAAGTCACATAGATCCTCTTTCTTCCCCATTCTGATGCTTGGTTTGAACTTCAGCAAATTGTATTGACCACGTCTACATGTCTAAATGCATCGAATTGCTGCCATGTGATTGGCTTATAACCTATTTGTTTTAACAAGTAATTGAACAGCTGTACCTAATAAGGTGGCAAGTGAATGAAATTTGTCCGACACTAGGTATATATGAATAGCTTTACTTGTCCTTAAAAAAAATATATTCCGTAGGTTGCCTTATAATAAAACTATGAAAATTGGGCTGGTCTACCATAGGGAAGCATTTGTCCTGTCCCTGGCACTCAAAGGGTTAATACAACAGTGTCAAATAATTATGACTAATATTATCATCGTTACTGTTTTTGACACGCTAAATAAATTCCGCTTTGGCCTTTCCACCACAAGTTGCATATGTATAACGTTTTTAATGTATCATTATTTCTATATTATTTTTATAAAAACATTTAATATATTAACCCCTTAGGTTTTGATGGCTACTTTTTATACTGCAGTGCAAGTATAATCAAACTTGTTAGTAACTGTATCGACTTTTCATAGCGCCAACATGGATTCTAGCAGCTCCTGATTCTAACCACGCATCTATTCTCTTGCTCCTAACCACACACATGCACTTTCCCTGCTTATCTTGGTGACTTCTAAAGAACCATCATTAGATTCAAGATAATGATTCCATTGGGAAATGTTTTCTGCACTTCAGATTACCCCTTGGGAAAATTGTTTATTCTATTCATTCCACAGACACTGAGAATTCATTTATTTCAAACAGGTTTTCTTGCACATTCAAAGCTGCAAGCAGGTTAAATAATATAAATAATTAAAAATAATTTCATTAACTATCCTAAAAACAAAAGGATTTTTCAAGGATCTTTCTCAGGTATTATGCAAGTGATTTACCAACACAGAATATGACTGCAGAATGATACTTTCATATTCTCAAATCAATATCTCACATATTGTCAAATATATATTTTAGGTATAATAGTTTCTATATTTTAGATATAGCCAAATATATATTTTTAGAAGAAGGTATAAAAATATCCATCTTTGGCCATGTCCTTCTACATGAAGTATTCCTATGGCAACACGTCATGGTACAAAAAAAAGGTACCCATGGGAAACATATAAATAGAATCTAGGTTACACATGCAATTGTCTTTCCCTGTCATATGTAGCCCTTTCAAATTCAAGGCAGTTTGTGTTATTCCACTTGTGAAGACAACTGCCCAGTCACCACACTGGTGGTCCACCATGGAGGAGCCCCCCTTCTATGTGGTAAATGCAGGGAGGGGCTCATAAAATAATCCCCGGGGGTGTCAAGACTAAACCTAGCAGCAACTCTCATAAATACAGAGTTTCTTAAATGTCAACTCATTCCACAAATTTACCACAATGAATGACACTATTTGCTTATCATCCTTTAACCTTCTCCAGAATTTTGAGCAAAACTTTTGAGTAAATGGAAGACACAAAAAACTTGCCTAGAAGCTTCACATTACTCCCTGTAGGGAACACACAGACTTCCTTAAAATACTCATATTTGTTATGCTATTATTTATTTGGTGTCCCTACATAGAATTCTATGTAAGCACTCTGAGAGGTAAACATAATCCAAAATGAACCCAATGTTTAAAGCACTAAGCTGTTGAACATAAAGTAGAACTACCATAAACTAAAACTAAGGAGCCAAAGGGTAATGGCCCCTTTTTCTACTATGGGCAGTAATTCAGGGGTACAGGGGGGTGCAGGAAGTCAATTGCCTCCTGGGCGGCTCTGATTTAAAGATCTTAGGCCATTGTTGGAACATTTATTGAGTGTGGTACTTGCAATTTCACACAAAACCACCACCAAGGTGTCTAGAGTAAAAGGACCTTTAGAAATAATCTACTGGTTGTATCCTTTCTGTGTTACCTTTATGTATTTTTAAAGCAATCACTGTCTGTTTATGAGTTTTGAGACCAGACTGCAGAGTACATATTGGGCATTGTTTTATTTCAAATATGGCTTGGACTGCTTTATTACTTGATCACCTGGTATAGTTGCCCCCTGGGCTGAATATTGCCGTATATGAAACAGAAGATTTCAGAAGATGACTGTGTATTAAAAACAAAATAGGCTCGACGTTTTAGGGCCCCTAAGCACAATGGTTTGAAGGGTCCCATCTCATAAACTAAGGAACATAATGCATCAATGAGTTTTGTGCTTCCTACATTCTGCCACCTGATTAAATCTAGCAGTGATCTCAATTAGTACCTGGCTTAATGAGGCATAAATAAAACAGCACAGTTATTACTTATTTCTTCTGTTGGTATATTTGCATAATTGCTGTCCCTTGCTGCTTATAGAGCTGTCAAATGTTTCCACTTCATCCATTTTATTGACGTCTTTCAAGAAGTCTATTCGCTTTGGGCTATTTATATACACTGGTACCCTATAGTTCTCTGAAACAATCAAAAAATAGGAAAAGTCAGGAGTGGGTATTTTCTATAAAAAACTTCATTTTAAAAAGAAACAAAAAAATAAAAAGAAAAATAGATTACTTAAATAAAATATGTGTAAAACAAACACAATATCATATAAAGGAATTTAGTGATGCCATGAATAACAAAAGAAGGAGTTTCAGATGAGCCATATTTTCTGTTGTGTAGCACGAGGACTAAAGATTAAAGGGACAGTCTGATGCCTCTGATGGTGCAGAATTAAAGTACATATGATGGCAGGAGTGTCTCTTTAACATTAGTGTTCTAATGCCATAAATATTTTTATTTGTAATACCCTGAGTTTGGGTCTAACGCTGAAAGGTTTCCTGGCAACTCTCTAACAGGCAGTGTAAGGTATCAGTTTTTGTCACAACTGTTTGTCTACTACCATCTGTCCATGACTAATATCATGAAGCTGCCTTATTGCTTAGCTCCTTCCTGTCTTTCTACCAAACACAAGGTAGCCTCAAATTTGTGCAGTGTGATCCTTATCAGTTTAAGAGGATATTATTAATGTAAGCCTTCTCTAGGATTTAAGCCAGAGTAATAGCTTCTCATATTTACGCGTTGACTGTAAACATTTTCTCTTACTTATATTCATATTTAATTAACGGACAGCTTGCATTGTTATAACGAGCCAACTACATATTCTTAGTCTTTGTTAGATGCTGATGTTGAGGAACAGAGGCACTCAATATTGGAATGATCTGACAAAGCTATCAGAAAACAACTGGAACCATTAATTACAGTAATTATCCTCTTCTTGAAAGAACAAAAGACCTAACAAAAATGACAGTGTGATGAACACTAAGAAATACAATCAATTGTTACAGGAAAATAATTAGGGGACTATTTTGGTGCAAAGTTTTAAAAGTAGACATATCAACATAGTACCCAACAGAATATTCTTGCTATTTTGACTGCTCCATTTGTCGTTATTGCTTGGGAATTCATTAAAGCTAGAAGTCAGTTGCATAAATAGGAGCACAATAATTTGCACCCTCAGTAGACAAGCTTCTTATAAGGAAAAGTAATTTGTGACATGGTACCTTATTCAGTAGGTTGTGCCTAAATTACTAATATTTGTTGGAGAAACTGATATGCAGCTTATAAAAGGGGAAGGATCAATAATGTAAACACAGGTTTCTTCTCTGAAATAAAAACTGTGGGGATGAGCATCCATTTAATACAGCAGTTAAATGGGTTCTCTCAGGAACTCCCAGAAGGTCAGTCATTTCTAGAATGCTATGATGGGCTCATGGATTCAATGCAGACCCCTTGTGAGTTGGGCGCAATTGGTACAGAGACAAAGTTGTTGTCACAGCTTCTGTTAAGATTTCAAGGAATTCTGGTACCAAGTTTATTTTCTTATTGACAAGCTGCCCATTGCACCCACACAACACATTGTAAGGGAGTCTGAGGAGCAGCCAAATATTAAGATGCCCCGAAGAAAAATACACATAATACCGTAATGCTGGATGAAAGGAAAAGGTGTTTACTATAATTGAAATAAAGTAAAATTACAGATATATTCCCTCTCGAAAGAATGTTGACAAAAGCAGACAGTGAGCTTGTGCACTGCTACTTGGCAAGCCAGAATTTTTTAGTGGACCTGATTGAATCTGCAGTTAGGCAGCTAATCGATTATAGCCTTTTTAAAACCACATTACTTTTGTATATCACTCAATGTGCAGACAAACTTTTAGACCAATCTATAAACACTCTGCTAAGAGGAAAACATTGCTTTAATGTTCTAAATTTATTACTTTATTTTTATTGATGATAAAACCCAAAAAATTACCAAAATAGAAACTTTGAATAGCAAAAATGTTATGCTTAAGAAATCAGTTAGTGTACAAGTTTGTATAAAAAGAAAAGTTCCATATCTGAGCTATACTCATGGTAATCATTAGACTTGGGCACCAGGGGGCTCTTCGTGTTCGTCTTCGTGCTCGTCTTCGGCAAAAAAAAAAACTTCGTATTCCGCGAATATTCGCCTGGTCCTGTCTTCTCTTCGGGCGAATATTCGCGGACATTCTTCGTGTTCGGGTTTTCTTCGTTTTCCCCAGTTAAGGGGTTAATACTGGGTTAAAGCCGCTCTGGCGCCAGGAGTTTAAATGTCCGTATGAGCAACTCTATTGGTCGTCAGCAGGGGGCTCGTCTGCCATCAACCAATGGCAGACGAGCCCCCTGCTGGCGACCAATAGGGTCGCTCGTACAGACTGTTAAACTCCTGGTGCCGTAATTGTTCGGCAGATCCCGCTGGTCTCCCTGTTCTATCATTTATTAACTGATAGAACAGGGAGACCAGTGGGATCTGCAGGGTAAGTTGCAGCATTGGGATTTTAAAAAGCTGTACGAGCGAATCTGTTGGTCGCTCGTACAGACTTTTAGGCTCCTGGTGCTGTAACTTACCCGGCACATCCCACTGGTCTCCCTGTTCTATCAGTTAAATGTCCGTACAAGCGACCAATAAAGTCGTTCGTACGGACATTTAACTGATAGAACAGGGAGACCAGTGGGATGTGCCGGGTAAGTTGCAGCATTGGGGTTTTAAAAGTCTGCACGAGCCACTCTGTTGGTCGCTCGTGCAGACTTTTAAAACCCCAATGCTGCAACTTACCCGGCACATCCCACTGGTCTCCCTCCCTGTTCAATTAATTAAATGTCCGTACGAGCGAACAATAAAGTTGCTCGTATGGACATGTAACTAATGGAACAGGGAGGGAGACCAGTGGCATCGGCAGGGTAAGTTGCAGCATTGAGGTTTTAAAGACCAGTGGCATCTGCAGGGCAAGTTCCAGCATTGGGGTTTTAAAACCTCAATGCTGCAACTTACCCTGCCGATGCCACTGGTCTCCCTCCCTGTTCAATTAGTTAAATGTTAAAGGGTTAAGGGGCCGTGCAAGTGAGCCTATTGGTCGCTTGCACGGCCCTTTAACCTATGGATTTCCGCTCCCGTTAACCCCTTCGATGCTGTGTTAAATAACGCAGCATCGAAGGGGTTAATGGGAGCGGAAATCCATAGGTTCGCTGTCAGGGGTTACAAAGACCGTGCGAGTGAGCCTATTGGTCATTTTTACTCTATTGCACGTCTGGTGTCTCACTGCGCTACGCTCCAACCCTGCATACCCTACAGACGAGTTGTATTTTTCAGAGCACTTGCTCTGAAAAAAGCTTGTATTATAATCAAGCAAATATGGTGTATATATATCAGGGACTGCAAAATGTAAAATCAGGGCTGGAAAAATATCACCATCCATTGCAACTTGCTATACCAGCAAAAAGTAATGTCAAAGGAAACTTATTATGGTAGCACCAAACAAAGGTTACTGTCAATCAGAATGAAAAGGATAAAGAAAAAATATAATGGTAATGCAAATAAATGTGTTTGTTACTAATGCAGCCAGTGTATATTTTACTGTTGCAAAAATAGCTTCATATAGGAAAAATTGGACAGCTTTAAGGCTATGCATGCACTTAAACTTCTTCTTTTATATTATTTGTATGTACAACCTTTGCTGACAGGCTAATCAATTTCACTACTTTTCAAATGAAAAATACTTCCTCGTCATGCATGACATTTACTTCCTGTATTTTCTTATCTTAAAGTGTTTAGACATTTTAGTCGGAACCCTTCTCTTTTGTCTTTCCTCAGAGCAATACACGTTAAGAAACTTTTCTCATACTACTTTATTCTGTAAATCTTGCACCATTTTAGTATTTCTGCTTTAAAATATATACACCCTTATGGAGATGCCAGTTCCCCTATTGTTCAATATACACTACTAGGTGATATCTGATCAGTGATCTGTAAAGTGGCATGATCACCTCCCTCTTACTGCTATAAATACCTTAGATAAACAACAGAATGAAGCCCACAGGGAGCCAGAATGGACTAGAGTGGGCCCTGAGAGAGTGCTGAGCAGGGCTAGGCTAAGGCCTGTGGAATTTACGGGAGGAGTTTTGGTAGGAGGATATTTAAGTTTGGTGATCACAGGGGTAAGGATCCATTTTGTTAAACCTTACCTGGTGTTGTTTGTCTTTCCCTGTCTGTCTCTTGTTGTATGCGGCTCTTTTGTGCCCATGGTTTTTTGTTTTGTTTGTTTATTTGTCTTTTTGGTTCAGATCCATCTTTTGTTGTTGTCTGTGTCTCTTTTGCATCCTTGGCTGTCTCTAGCTTCTGTATCTTTGGTGTCATCTTGCTGTCTGTTTCTCTCTTGTGTCCTGGACTGTCTCTGTTTTCTGTGTCATTTTGTGTTTGGGTCTGTCTCTTGTTGTCTGTGTCTCTCTTGATTCTGTGGCTGTCTCTTGTTTCTGTGTTTTTGAGTCTGTTCCTTGTTGTCTGGGGCTCTTTTTTTATGTGCATGTCTATTCTTTCTTTGTGCCCCCTTTTTCTCCCCCCTCTTCTCATCTCCTGCAGGTGTCTGTGTGGATTTGGGGTTCTGGAGCAGCCGTTGGACCTCGTGGCTGCAGGAGCGACTAGGCCGCATGCTGGATCCGGCTGCACTGTTCCTGAAGGCTGGCATGGAGGACTGCAGCAGCGTTGGAGCATCGGGGCAGAGGCAGGCCTGAAGAGAACTACACAGATGGCCCAGGACGGGGCCTGGGAGGCAAAGCAACCCACTTGCAGGCCTTCAGAAGCCTACCAGCGAGCAGTGCAGTGGCATGGAGAAGGCTTCGGCCTTCGCAGAGTTCAATCACAGCGTGCCAGACGGGCACATGGGAAGGCACTGGGGATCCTGTGGCTGCTGGCCGCTCCTCAGATGGAAAAGGGGGCGCAGCGTGCAAGGAGTCAGCAGATGGAGGAGGAGGTTTGGCCTAGTATAGAGATATAGAGAAGCTGGCGGGATGTCCGGGTGCAGCCTGCGCTGATGTCATGTAGGGAGCAGTTACCTGGGGCAGCTGCCGTGGGGCTTGTTCGGGCATCCAGGCTAGGAGGCTCAGGATTTGGAGCAGGGGGGCAGTGGGGGCCCCTCTTTTCCCAGTCTCCATCATGAAGGGGGGTAGGGGGTTTTCCGGCTGCAGAACCCCATCCTCCGCACGGACACACAAGCAGGCACACCCTAATTAATGCAGACATCAGGATGGGAAGAGTTGGCGGGAATCTGCACGCCAAGGAGGTGGTTTTGGTGCGGCCACTCCAGAGGTTTTTCTCCGCGGCGGCACAGGATCATACGGCCCGGTGGTAAAGGACGGCTGAGGAGTCAAATATTAAGGCTGTTTTTTCTCGCACACAATTGACATTGGGCGCACAGGTGGGGGTTAATGCTGAAATTTGTTAAGGGGCTGTATTGAGGGATCTATGGAGTTGAGCATATAGTGGGCTGTTAACGCATCTATGTTTATTATTTCAGGTTTTACGGGACAATGACTGTTAAATAAAAGGCTGTGGCCTTTTCAAACCCATATTGTGTGTTGGTGTTTTATTTAATTGAGTAACTGAGCTGAGCCTGGCCCGTGAGTCGAAGCTACATCTGTCAAATATTGCACCCACGTATAGAGACCAACTCAAAGAATGGGCAATGTCTTGTTCAAGGGGCTTTTATGGGATAAGTGTGTCCAATTTGGCACATACTATTGTGTATATATCCATCTGGCTTTGCATGCAGCTCAATTTCTGGATGTCCAGTGTAAATTATAGACATAGCCAGTCCTGGAAAATGTGGGATGCAACCTTTTGTTGTGTATGGTATACATTCTGGGCATCCACCATATGTGGATATCTGTATTATTTCATGATACTTAAGGTGTTGTCTGATCAGTAACCTGCAAAGTAACATGATCGCCTAGCCATCTTGCTCACTGGGCAAATATCTGGTGGGCTGCTGGAGTGCCTCCTATGTTGCATAAAAATGTAGCATGCAGCCACAAATATCCCACCGTCGGCTGCACCTACGCCATGAGACAGCATTTGGCCTTAAAGTGCCAGGGCCACCTTGTGATTGCCAGTCCAGCACTAAGTAGGAGCTCAGTTATTATCAAAACATTTAAAAGTTTCATATATATTTAAATACATGATTGTTCCTGGTTTTCATAATGCTCTAATCCAAAAATGATTCTCCTATTACCATAGTTAATTAATGTTTTGATTGTAAGTATTTTTACAGCTAGACGTATCTACAATTGTCATTACAATTTATTATAATTTGCTAATTCTGAAAGAATACATTCATAATTAATGAACTGTAATTATTAAACATCATATTCTTTGAAAGTCTTTAGTCCTTTTAAAAGTTATGTTTGTGTTTTTAAATGCTAAACTCTGATGGTCACCACAACGAGCTTTAAAAATAGAACTATAATTAATGGAATATTTTACTTTTCAAAATAAAATCTGATATTCATCTTTATAGATGTATATGCCTTGCAACAACAAAAAACAAAACCAAAATATAAGAACTATCATTATATATCTTTTATAAAACGCCATCTCATCTCACAAAGTCTTCATGGACATTACAAGAAATATGAGGTAATAAGATCGATGCATGACTGCTGGGCCAAGTAAGCATAATACTATCCAACAGGCCAAGACCTGCCAATGACCCCTGCCACCCACTAACCCACGCTCTTGACACACACAGCCACATGCTACAATGAGTGCCTCCAATCTGCATGTAAAGGTGCTTAAAATGCCAGGACAAAATTTACCTTTCCAATCCAGTACTTGTATACTTCTACATTTAGGCGTATGTAAAAGTGTAGCAGTCGTCCACACGCCTTTAGTCTATGGGCTGTTGGACTTTTATACAATTAGTTCTCCCTTCACTGGATATCTTGGAGATTTTTGTAGGCCCATGTGAAGCTTTGCGTTTCAGATTCGCTTGCATCTGGCTCATTGAATTGATCTTGGATCAGCCAGAAGAGAACAGCCTTCAGCTCTGATGATGGTGCCACAGCCACATCCTCAACATGCTATCTCAAGGCAGTGCAAGAAGAGCACATGAGATCACATGTCACAGAGAAGGAAACTGTCATAGCGGTGTCTCTCCTGCTGGAACTCCTGTTGTAAAGTGGTAACCAGCAAATACTAAACTAAAATGCTGCAGGGACACTGTAGGGGGTCCCAGTGCAAGGAATGTGTCTTATTACATTTTTTCACAAATCATTGGACCTTTACTGTATGTCCCAACCAGCATGACCAATAATTTGCATCCTGAAAATGGGCTGCAAATTAGTGGCTTATATGAGGAAAGAAGAGGGGCTGTAATGTTATGTGCATTAAGAGGGATAAGGAGTTGTGAGATAGTGTTGTGATCAGGGAAGGGGGCTAATGTAAAGTGTGTAGGGGCGAAGGGCTGTAGGTAAAGTGATGTACATAGGGTTGAGGGTCTTACAGATAGTTGTCAGGGCCCTGGTAATCAGGTTGGGTAGGAGCCTCATTGCAGGGGATACCTGGGGTTCTGTCTGCACACAGTGATGCATGGTAACAAAGGATAAGACAGACAGGCACAAAGGAATACACCACAGGCAGAATTCCAGGTAATGCTATGTATTGTATATTATGGCAGGACAAGCAAATACAGGTTAAGCAGTCTCTTAGCAAGAAAACGGACGTATGGCAGGAAGCCCCCTGGAAGGGCGCTTGGCAGGAAGCCCACTGGACAGGGCACAAGGTAGGAAGCCCACTGGACAGGGCACAAGGTAGGAAGCCCACTTGGCAGGGCTGAAGCCAGGAAGCCCACTTGGCAGGGCTGAAGCCAGGAAGCCCACTTGGCAGGGCTGAAGGCAGGAAGCCCACTTGGAAAGGAACAAGGTAGAAAAGCCCACTTGGAAGGGCACAAGGTAGAAAGGCCACTTGGAAGGGCACAAGGTAGAAAGCCCACTTGAAGGGCTAAAGGCAGGAACAATTCAGGATCAGGTACAAGTCAGGATCAGGTACAAGTCAGGATCAGGTACAGGGCCAGAGCAAACCAATGCACCAACAAACAGGAGAGTGTCCAGATATAGGTCTGGTCATTAGGTCAAGTGTGAATGACATAGGCTTCAGGTGAGGGAGGCAGGGTAATAAAGCCTGTTGGTTGGATCAGGTGTGGTAATGGCATAGGGTCCAGGTGGGGGAGACAGATATAGTATAACCAAACACAGCTGAACATAAAAAATACATAGCGAATGAAGGTACTTACTAGACAATAGTGTTGTGTGTGGAGGGTTGAGGGGCTGCCACATAGTGTTGTGTGCAGGAGAGAGGGAGAATGAAAAAAATAGATTGAGTGAGTCTTCCCTTTATCAAGTCAAAAGCATTTCTCTATAAATTTCTCCACTGCATTGGCGTTATCTATTCATTCCGATTTAATTTATAGCTTTTCCTTTTAGTTGTACTAAGAGCCACAACTAGATCTAGCTTTCTCTCCTGCACTCCTAGTCATGGTCACTCAATTTCCTCATTGCCTGCCAATTTCTTGCCTCAATAACCACTTATTTTCAAACTCAATGCATATAAGTGTGAATTATGGTAATCAAGTTTTGTTGCAGGGTGGTTGTACCATACACAATATAAAAAATCATGCATTATTCTGCTTTGAAGACCAGCTGAAAAGAAGCAAAGCTATCATTTCTGATTAAATGTTGAAGTGTAGATTCTTATTTGGGAGATCATAATTACAATGCTCTTCATAACCTGTTTAAACTGTATTGATTTCAGGGGCAATAGTAATATTTTAAAATGTATAGTTCACTTTTCATTGTCAGAGTGCAATACACACACAGAAGGAGGAGAAGGATTGGCTCATGATCTCTGTTTCAGTTCATCCCAAAGGTGTTTAATGGGGTTAAGGTCACAGCTCTGTACGGGCCAGTCTAGTTTCTCCACACCAAAGTCATCTAACCATTTCTTTATGGACCTTGCTTTGTAAGGGGCACAGGCATGCTGGAATAGAAAAGTGCCTTCCCCAAACTGTTCCCACAAAGTTGGAAGCAAAACATTGTCCAAAAAGTCTTGGTATGCTACCTGTAGCCAAATATTTCACATTTTAAATCTTAGCTTTGCCATTATGTAGGCCCTGATATAGACTCCATATCCTTGTGTGTACTAGATTAAGATAACATCTAAAAACACAATTGCTGTTTCTGGAATTGTGACTATAAAAAATAAAAGAATAATAAACAAGGCAGGTTATTTCATGTATTCTGATATTATATGCATTTTTTTTACATGAATCAGCTTTTCCAATTATCTAGTTGCACCACACCATGAAACACAACACAAATCCACTCTCAGGAAAATGCATTTGCAGCAAAATGATTTACAATAAAAATTCTCCTTAACCACTGTTCTGTATTAGTTAGTAGATTTAGGCTATCGTTGACCATAGGGATCCCATTAGTGGATGGGGACCATAGGCCTACGCAAGACATATTTATTATTTATGTGCTATATGTTTTCTTTAAATTAAGTGTAAGCATGTAAACCCATCATTTATGGTCATTAAGTCCTTAAAATGCCAATAGTTGCAGCAACATAATGTCCCCTGTTTGTAAACTTCCAAATGGTAATGGGAGGAAGGATGGACTGGCTGATTTGGGGCCAGAGGAGCGACTGCATACATCCTGTTTCAAATGGCCAATGACCTTTGTTTTAGAGCGTGTGGCTAGAATTATTTAAATAACCCCAACAATGTACGCAGGGTTTCTTACAATACGTATATTCAAGGAGTAAGACAAGACTAGAATTGACAGACTAAGAGAAGAGATTTATCAAGACTTTTCAGGGGACATGTAGTTATTTTGTAACAGAGTAAGGCATTTAGAAGAACAATAATGCATTTTATTTATACACTTTGATTTATAAACACATTTTCTGCTATTTCTGTACACATTATTGTATTATTTAGGGATGCAGATCACTGAGATACACTCATATCAAGGAAACAACGTTTTCAGATAATAGAAAAGAGGCATCATCGGGGAAAGAAACAGCGACAGGGGGAATTCATGCCTAGAGGGACACTTTAGAGGTATGCAACAGTCCCTTGAAAAGTGGGACACTTGGCAGGTGTATGCTTAACTGTCAAAAACCACCATGCTCCATGTGCTTCTTCCTGTCATCAAAAACAGAAGAGCAGGTGCACTGGAGTCTAGCAAGAACAACATAGAGAATGAATGAATTGACTGGGCACAGGATGCCCCACACATTGGGCATCAGGTGACAGAACACCAGGCCTGGGTATGTTCTTGGAGACGGTGGCCTGTGGCTTGTTGTTATTCTTGCCATGCTCTGTGTCAGACGTGATTGTGCTGCTGAGTCGCTAGAGGGAAGTGTGATCCACAGAGCAGCCAGAGGAGGGGAAGAGAAGGAGGCTTCATCATAGACTCCTAACCCCCAATCATATACCCTGAGCTTCTTCTCCTGGGCAGTCATTAGCAGCAGTGGGGCAGGAGGCACAGGTTTGCATCACGGATACTGCTGCAGAGCTTGCTGGGCAATACCCCCTGCTTGCTGCATACCTGAGGAGGGATCCTAGCATATCTACATTATCTCTCTCCGTCATCTCCATTTTCAACTCTTGCCTTTATTTTGTTGTTTTTTTTCTGTTGTTGTTTTATCAAGTTTGCGGCTTTTGTTACTTTGTGGCGTCGAAACATTGTAAGACAGAAGCGCTTTTCTTATTTCTGTGGTTTGTTTATGCTGCCCGTTTGGAGCTAAAGTGAAAACCGGGACGTGGAAAGTGAAGAAAGGAGATAAGGGGGAAATAGATGAAGCCAGTGAAAGCATAGTAGAAGGTGGGCTGTGACCGTGGGAGCCGACCCTGCTGCGTACCGAGAGGTGCAGTGGAGGAGGAGGAGGAGGAGGAGGCGGCGAGGGGCTGAGAGAGGAGGAGGAGGAGGGTAAGCCAGGCTTCCTCCCCAGGCTCAGGTTAGGAGTTGCCCTACGCCCGCGCTCTCTGGGTTCTCGGCGCTGTATCTGCTCCTGCCTGTCCCTGCGCTGCTGCGCGACCCCCAGCACCCCGACCCTGCACCACCAAAGGAGGAAACCCGGGGGAGGAGGAGGCGGCGGCGGCGGCGGCGGCATGGCTTCCACTGCTACCTGCACCAGGTTCACCGACGAGTACCAGCTGTTCGAGGAGCTTGGAAAGTAAGCAGCTTGCCCGTGGGCATTCATTAATTCACGGCATGGCAATGCGGATTCTTATGTGGCTCAGTATTATGTATATGTATTTATAGGGAATGTTCTGTATATAGCGCCCTAATCTCATATAACCTATACTGTATATACAGTCCCCACTTATGTATTTATAGGGGATGTTCTGTATATAGCACACTAATCTCATATAACCTATACTGTATATACAGTCCCCACCTTTAATGAGAGTCACTCGCCGGCCATGGGTGGGATGACAAGAACCTAATCCCACTGGTTTGCCACTTGACACTGTTTTTAATGAGCCATAGGTTGTTGTGACAGTATAACTGCTTATAATTGCTCTGTTTGCTGGTAACAGTCATTTGGGTTGGGAAAACAAAGGCACAAGTCCATCAAGTTCAACCTCATTGTTTGATCCAGAAGAAAACCCTACATTGAAGTGATTTCCAGTTGTGGGGACAATGCCTTGTTGACTCCAAAATGGTTTCGCTGGATTGGCAAACCGTAACTGATAGTGCCGTATAACCTGTTATATCCCTGTATATTCTTCCTTGGTTAAAAAAATATCCAGCCCATATGCAGAGGCATCAATGGAATTTGATAGCAGGAGCCCTGTGGGAAGTAAATTCCACACCTATCTTTTTGGTTCTTACTGTAAGGAACCCTTTTTGCTGCTTTAAATAAAAAATAATCTCAATGGATGACCTCTTGTTCTTTGTACAGTCCTATTAATGAACATGTCATTAGAGAGCAGCTGGTATCATTTACACGTATCCGTTTATTACTTAGATGGACTTCTAGTTCCTCAAAATCCTATGCACCCATTATTATATTATATTATTATGCACCCATTATTAGTGAACCCCATTCCTGCAGCTATGCGTTCTTGTGAAAGTAGGTCTTAGCCGGACGTACAAGTATTAGTAATGTTTACATGCCAGCGGAGATAAAATACAAATAGCCTATGGAATGTCACTCAAGGAAAAGTGGGTGTTGTGGAAATGTGTTGATAAGGGGTATTTGCTAGTTAATAATTTCCGTGTTGCTCTTCTGGTTAGGATATTGGCTCATTAGTACTCCTTTTTTTTTTTTTCTTTTTTTCTTCAGACAAAGGCTCCATTTCCTGGTCCTTGGTGCGTAGTGAAAAAAAAAGCAGGCTTTTAAATTGCCTTTAATATAGTCAGAGATACGGGTAATATAGTATTACAGCACATGAAAGGTTAATGGAATCTGACCGGCTTTTATAGAGTAGATGATAAGCCGAATTGAATATAGTGCAAGGAGCCTATATGCATTTCTACCGCAATATCTCGCTTGTGTTGCGCAAGGAGAAAGATCCATTGATGTGCCTTTTCTTATCAGCACTGAAAGTGTATGTATGCTATACGAATAGCTAGCAGATGGATTGCAAAGTCATTTCAGGAGCTTGTAGCATAAAAGCAAACATTTCCTAAAGAGGGATTCCCTATCCTCGAGATCTTATCGCGATGTGAGCAGGGACTGGGATAAATGTCATACCCAGCATGCTCAAAGGTTCCTTTAACAATCTATTTTGCAGATAAATTGATATTTTTTTTTATACATAATGCGGGCATTGGTTACCAGCAGCAGGGCACAACCCAGAAACCACTCCTGGGTACTGAAGTTATCTTGGTTGAAGCATAAAATATGTGATTGTGGTTGCTGGTGATTCACTCCAGCAGGAATGTGGGTCAGTGAGTAAATATACTTCTTTTTTTTTTCTTGATTTGGAACAAATGTTAGTTAAGACTTTTGATGTTAGAATAGGGTTCCTCGGCAGCTTTATTTACAATGAATTGCTGGAAATTTCCCTGTTTGTGAAACTGCTTGGACAAATACTAGTTCAATATTTAACTCCTGCAAACCCAAGCTGTACGCCCAATTGATTGAAAGGTTAAAGAACCTAATCTATGTGTCCCCAAGCTAGCATTAGCACAAGCGAAGTAAGGAGGGTTGGCAAGTGATGGGAATGTGTGAAATCTGACAGCAGGTTAGCAACGATTGTGTCATTCTGGTAAACCGGTCCTGATTCATGTACACATCCAGCGTGGTTATTAATTCAGCTTTTTTAACACAAAAACACAGTCACTTTTCTCCTGGCACTTTAGCAGCAACAAATTTGAATATAGCTTTAGCACTAGTTAAATGTTAAATTCCCTTCTAAAATGTGAAATTGGAAATAATTTGGTGGAGTGTTGGTTAGATCCACAACTTTCTGTTCTGTCACCATGCTCTAGTGGCTATTTGGAAACTCATGTTAAGCTAAAAGCACCATAATACAGAACTAAATTCACCATTGTATTCATAAAATGTTCCTTCCTCCTTTTAGGTATCTCTTTCAGTTTATGTTTTGGAATCTATTGACCAGTATCTCACCCTCCAAAAATGCACATGATGACCAAACTGAACCAACCAATAGTTCTAGCTGATTTTTTTTATACCTTCCAATCTCTTATCCAGACAATTCTATTTCCAGGGTTATCCCAAAAGTTGGTGGCGGTAATCTAAGTCAGTGGACCTCAAAGCATTTTTCTGATGACACACGCCAGAACATACACAGAGCAATCTCAGCCATGCACAACACGTAGCACACTCAGCTACATACACAGCACATTCACACACTCCAATGAACAGCTTCTTCAGTGTCAGGGATCACTTATGCTCCTTTTCAATGGGCGCTGTCTTCCTTGCTGAGGGCCTGCTAAACAGATTTTGATGGACGACTGATCCATCACCACAAATTGCTGTCCTTTAAGTACCTATGTCTGAAACACCTCTGGCCTTGCTTTTACACACACAGGTTGCTTATGTATAGTTTGTGGTAGCAGCATGTAGAATTCTCTAAAATATCCATAAGTTGATTAGTGTCAGGCTTTTTTTGAGCGAATGAATGAGATTGTGAATAAATGCATAAGCATCACTCAATAAGAATTCCCTTTTTTGTCTAAAATAATGAGGCCTCTCTGCTTTCATTTCTGTTTGTTGAAATATGTAAGGAATTACGAAAAGGTAGTTTCTAATGATCTATGTGAGAAATGGCACATAACAGCCAGATGTATGATCACCACACATCACGTGCACCTTTGTATTAGGTTCCCACTAAAAGGTTTCTGCCATCCGATCAGAAAACCAATGCTAAGCAGAGCACCTACTTGTATTCAGTAGAATGTTTCCCTATGCATTTGCTTTATACAGGGTCTGACAAACATCAGATGCCAATCCATCCTGGAGACTAGATTTTGCTTCCTGGCTCCTAGTAGTTCCCCTAATGGACACTTTCTGGCTCTGTACAGAACTGGTTTGTAGGTTTATGTAGACCTAGCATTTCCTTTCTGTGTGCTGTCGGGGTGACGAGCGCCGGGGTGCCCTATGACAAGTATCACTGGAGCTCTTGCATTTTGGGGCTGGTTAGTAGACGTGCAGGTAATTTGATAAGCCATGTCTTTATAACAAGCAGAGCACATAACACCATGCTTAATGGGAAATTAGTTTAAAAAGTGAAGTGTGATGCTCAAAAGAGTAGATTGGGCAATCTGCACTAACCGTTCAGTTCCTATCAACCATCAAGGTCAGCATTCTTAAGTCTTATTTTTTTGTTGTTTAATTCAAACGAGTCATTTATATTGTTTGAATTGAACCCTAGAGAAACTGTAACGTGTTATGTTTTCTCTGCAGGACAAAGGAGTTAAACATAGATACCACTTGGTGAGATACTAAGTGACAAATGAACATATTTGCATGGTTCACGGATTATTTTGTGTGCACGGTTCTGTGTAGATGTTAAAATAGCTGCTGTTTTTTTAATGAACCTATTTCTTTGATAACTACCACCAGAGGGACTATTTAAACACACTGACACCTTGTAAATTCCTTTGCAGAGGAGCCTTTTCTGTGGTGAGACGGTGCTTGAAGATTACCTCAGGACAAGAGTATGCTGCCAAAATTATCAATACCAAAAAGCTTTCTGCAAGGGGTAGGTAGTTTTCAAACCAAAAAAAACATCAACAATTTATGATACTTGGGAATTGTTTTATTGTATGTGGTGGTAAATGCAATCGTGTTTTATAACAAGTGATGGATGTATATAAAATGGAAGCTCTGATGATAAGTTAGCAACCAATCGAATGTCCCGTTGAATGCACCGTTCTACATGATGTCATAGGATCTGTTAAGAACACTTTCTGCATGTTGCTTCAGAATCCATTTTTATATAGTTAAACATAAAAATGAACATTAAAAAAAGCATTCATAGTGCATACAATATATATAATATTTGTCGACCAGTGTAGCATTTCCGAAATCTTCTTTAATTACACTGCAATGTGCTGATGGCTTTTACAATCACTTACAGATAAGCGTGACTTGTTGTAGCAAGATGATTCAAAGAAGAGTAATCTTGCTTTAGGCTCATTAATGGGCAGTAGCCTGCCTGTGAGGCATCCTGCAACATGGGAGTAAAACGTTCCTGCAGCTTGTTGTGAATTAAATAGGTCAGAGCTTAATTGAATCACATTTCTCTTCATTATTTACAATGAACTCGTCTCAGCAAGGCCTGCTGTATTTTTAACGCTAACGTTCTATACCTCTTAATCGAGAACTACGGATACAATATGTAGCTTACTATAGTCGTTTTCCATAGGCTACTTGGCATCAATTGGTGAGGGTGTTTACCCTCCCAACCAGGGCCAGAATGGTGGTGTTGAGGTGACTGGTAATTAAAGTCCGGTGGCTTCCTGACAATGGTGCAGCCAACGGCTGGATAGCTGCTTTCGGCTCAGTGATAGAGAGTTGTAATTGAACTCCTTGACTTCACCATGAAGACCCAACCCTTAGCAAGCTTCTGCTTCAGGAAGGATTATACAGATGGCCCTGTATCATGTATAGTGAAAAATACTATCTAACTATTACATTTTGATTATTGGGTCAGATTTTTCACATTCACAATTAAGGAACCTACAGCTGGAACCAACTGTAAGACAATATAAAACAAAGGACTTAGTTAGATATCTTGTTTTTCATAAATTTATACCTTCTAAGAATGACCTGAAAAAAAGTACATATTCACACCCCAAGTGGTTAAAAAATGTGCATAGTGGTTCTGTTAGTGGCACTTTGCATGGTGTCTAATGTTCCTAGGACATACAGGTATTTGCTTTGCTCATCTGCTTACGTGTGGAATGCAAGTTTAGTGGGAGGTCTTCCCATAGGGTAAAATGTAATTCCTACAGCATTCATTCCATACAAAGAATGTGCTTGCAAAATGAGTTTAGTGGGAGGTCTTCCCATAGGGTGAAATGTAATTCCTACAGCATTCATTCCATACAAAGAATGTGCTTGCAAAATGAAAGGGCTGTTAAGCAGACAGCTTTTATCACCTTTGAACTCTGTAATTAAAGCTTACCTGTAGCCTGGGTATTTTACAAACAGTGTAATTTTGGATGTGTTAATTAATCAACCTCGTGGCATCATTGTTTGTGAAGGCAAAACTTTTTTGTATGTAGCCTACAATTTCTATAGATTCCTCTATTTATAAACCGTGTCTTAACATGGATGTTTCCTTAAATATGACTGCCATCTTATCATTCAGTATGCTAAATAAACCAACATAATAATACCGTATTTGCTCAATTATAAGACAACCCTGATTATAAGAGGACCCACCCAAGATTTGAATATTAATTTAGGACAAAAGAAAAAGCCTGAATTTAAGACTACCTTATAGGAAATATGTTTTACTAGTAAATATTAATTCACATGTTAACCATTTTTCATATTTAATAAAAAACTATGATTGAGAAAAATGATTTTTTCCCTGGTGTCTAGTGGGGCCAGCCGGTGGACGTCTGCGCAATGCGCGTAGACAACCTCTGCTGCCTATTAGTTCTGCCGGGGCTTCTATGATGGAGCACCGGAAGGTCACGTCGGCACTCCGTCATAGAAGCCCCCAGAGGAAATGGCGGCAGCCGCGGAGGTTACCAGAGAGGAGGATCCAGGTCCCCTGCAGAGCTGCGGGCGATCTGGATCTTAGTCTTATAGTCGGACCTCTATATGAGGTTTGATTATAAGACAGCCTCGAATATAAGAAGAGGGGTATTTTTCAGAGCAAATACGGTACTTTAGTTCAAAGCAAGCAATATACCGTATTATAAGACGACCCTGATTATAAGACGACCCCCCAAAATCTGAATATTAATTTAAAAAAAAGAAAGCCTGATTATAAGACCACCCTAAAGGAAAAAAGTTTAATTCATGTAAACTTTTTTTTTGTTTGTTTTTATTTCCTTTTATTTGCCAACCTGCCCCTCGAAAAATGCCTTATACCCCCTATGTGCCACTTTCCCTCTCTGATATGCCTTTTATCCTCCTATATGCCACTCTGCCCATGTAATGCTTTTTAACCCCCTATATGCCACTCTGCCTCCAGAAATGCCTTATACCCCTATATGCCACTCTGGCATATAGGGGGTTAAAAGGCATATCATGGGACAGAGTGGCATATAGGGGGACACTTACACACCAAGACACTAATATACCCACTTACATACCCACTCTGACACTTAGATACCCAGACACTAATATACACTCAAGCAACTAAGGCACTTCACTCACTGTGATGCCTCAGCAGGCGCCTACTGCAGCTCCCACGATCACACACAATGACCCTTTGTGACCCCGCATGGCCCTGCCTCCTCCAGAAAATTACCGGATCCGCTGATGACTTTGGGACGGCACAGTGCCGCCGGGGTCCCGGTGTTTCTTCTGATCTCTCCGACTGGCTCTGCTTCCCCGGCAGTGGGCGGGCTATCTCGGCAGTGAGAAGGTACACACAAATGCAACCTCCGCTGCTGTCCGCACTTTCGCCGGCGCTCGGTGATAAACGCCGGTGGAAGTGCCGGCAGCAGCTGGGGTTATCAGACAGGAGGAGCTGTCTGCAGGAGAGCTGCAGGAGATCTGGATCTTAGTCTCATAGTCAGACCTCTGTTTGAGGTCTGATTGTAAGACGACCCTGATTATAAGACGAGGGGTATTTTTCAGAGCATTTGCTCTGAAAAAAACCTCGTCTTATAATCGAGCAAATACGGTATATGTATTGTAGACAAATTTTGTATGTAATATTCAACATTTTTCTGTTCAAAGGATCTATATTATTCCTCTGCATTATCTCTGAGCTATAATTTTCTTTTTAAGGACAGTACCTCAGTCTACATGTTAAATGAAATGTACGAAAAGTGGGTGTGGACACCTGACCATCAAAGCTTATATGAGTTTGGTGGACATTCCGTTCTAAAACCATGAGCATTAATATGTAGTTGGATCCCCTTTGGAGCTACAACAGCCTCCACTCTTCTGGGATGTCTTTACACAAGATTTTAGAGTGTGTCTGTGGGAATTTGTCCCCATTCAGCCAAAAGAGTGTTTGTGAAGTCAGGCACTGGTGTTGGGCAAGAAGGCCTGGCTCACTATCAGCATTCCAATTCATCCCAAAGGTGTTCAATTGGGTTAAGGTCAGGACTCTAAGCAGGCGACTCAAGCTTCTGCACACCAAACCAATCCAACCATGCCTTTATGGACCTTGCTTTGTGCAGGGGGCAGTAATACTGGAAAAGGCTTTCCCCAAAATGTTACAATTTACAATTGTAAAAATACAGTTGTCTAAAATGTTTTTTATGCTGTAGCATTAACATTACTCTTCACTGAAACTAAGGGGCCCAGACTCTGCAAAACTGCCTCAGACCATTATCCCTGCTACACCAAACTACACAGCAGGTACTATGAATTCTCATATGTTCTTCTGGTATCCAAAACCCCCAGATTCATTTATCAGGCATCCTGATACTGAAATGTGATTCTTCACTCAGAGAACTTGTTTCCAATGCTATAGAGTCCAGTGGCAGTGTGCTTTACACAACTCCTTTCGTTACACATAGTGATCTTCCAATTGTGCGCAGCTGCTAGGCCATGGAAAGCCATCTCATGAGGCTCTTGAAACACAGTGCTTGTGCTGATATTGCTTCCAGTGGCAGTTTGGAACTATGAGTGATGCTACACACGACAAGCTATTTTTCTGTGCACTCAGCAGCTCCATTCTTTGAGTGTGCGTGGTCTATCGCTTTGTGGCTAAAACTGCTATTACTACTAGACACTTCCAATTTACGATAAAAGCACCTACAGTGGGCCAGGGCGGAAATTTCACAAATTGATTGGGGGCAAAGGTGCCATCCAAAACTGTGCCACATTTAGAGTCACTGGTCTCTTTGCCATGACACAATCTACTGCCAATGTTTGTCTATGTGGATCGCATGCCTGTGTGCTTGATTTTATACACTTGTTAGCAACAAGTGTGGGGTAAAACATCTAAACTCAATAATTATGAGGGATATCTACATACTTTTTCGTTATATAATGTATGTTCTCTGATTAATCCCCATAGCCTGGATCAAATCATCTGGGTGCCAATCAATCTTTTTATAATTGCTTTTTTTATATGCCATGATGATATTTGATCTTCCATGTTGGTTGCTTTTGCTATGATGTCAAATAGAAAACCGTTTATGGAATACTGATGACCTTTTAATAAATACCTTTGATCTGTAGTGCAGTACAGTTTTTTCCCAGATGTTGCTTTTTTGGTTAGGCTCTAGGCTCTGCATAAATATTAATGAAACCATCCTCGATTGTAAATGTTTATTTAGTAAGGCGGGCTAGTGGCTCCCTAAACACCACTCCTTCATAGTCAACTAAGATACATTATCTGAAGCCAAGTTAGCTTCCTTTTAGTCTAGCCACAAAACTATTAATTGACCCTAGCTCATGGAGTTTGTCAAAACATTTTAGTAGTTGTAAGTACCTACATTTAATTTTGTCTAAAGGGACATGCAAGCAAACATATGTATCTTTTCAATGAGTGTCCTTTTCAGATTTTTGCTTGCTCTTATTGTCTCTTTGTAAAACATAACAAATTTAAATAAAATTTTGAATAAATAGGAATAATCTCGGTTTCTTTTTCTGAGAGAGGTTTATATATTTTTATGGTATGCTTTATTATGCCATTGCTAAATGAGCCAGTTAGAAGGAACCATGCTGAGAACTCAATGCATGCCTTTAAAATACGGAGCCTCTGGATGAGATCTGGGGGGGCTGCCAAAAGATCAATACTCCACTGATGCACAGAATTATCTGGGTACTGGAATCTCAACTGTCCTCCCAGATTCGTGAATAAAGGCCTTTTGTATTCTTTGTTGCTTAACATGAAATAATACATTTGGGAGAATGTTCGATAGGAAAGGAGATTTCAGGTCCAACCAGTAGCAGAATGGATGGAATATGCTAATATGCCCAGGGATACAGTATTTCATGTGACACAGCAGGTATACAGGCCCAGCCATCAGTGAAGTATTTACTTTTGGGGGCTGCCCAAGGCCCGACCTAGGGAAGTCCTCGCAGCCGTCCTCTCCACGGTCGGAACACGCTGCTCCTTTAAAACATGATGTGCCAGGATATGATGTCACCCAGGTGTGCCATGTCTTAATTCAGTCTATGGAGGCTGTGCTGAGTTGGCACAACCTCCATAGACTCTTGGGCGACCCCCCCCCAGCGTCTTGTTGCACAATGGGCAGTTACAAGGGAGGTCTTTGATCTCAACCTCCCTTGTAACTGCCCATTGTGCAACAAGATGCTGGGGGGGTGGTCTCCCGTCCCCGATTTTGTAGCAGTGGGACTGTAGCCCCCTTGGATCTGCCACCAAAGACCTAGGCCAGGATACCTCACTGCAAAACAATTGATAAAACCATAGAACTCCACATTTCCCCACTATTGCATTGTCTTTTCAACTCCATTTCCTTGATAGATGTAACATTTTAGCCCCTGTATAAATGTCTGTTTCCATTTTACTTATTCATTTATAAATGAGACATATTGATGTAACATCCAGTGCTCGGGTGGCAAAAAGTAAGACCATTAGACTTTAAAACCTGGTTGCGTCATCTTTAGCAGTAATAACTGCTCTCGCTGATGGTAATGTTAGTGGTTCTACAATCCATTATGAGCAGTGGTATCAGGATTGGATGTGGCTAGTTGTGGGTTGATTTGCTGTGTGATGTGTATATAAATATATATGTGTGTGTGTGTGTGTATATATGTATGTATATATATATATATATATATATATATATCACTTATCCTGAAGTTAATATTGGTTTATCTATATGTGACCTAATATAGAGAAAACAGTGAAAATATGGATTCTGTGACTGTTAATCATCAGGTAGAGGGAATTTTAACCAATTGACACACTGTAGCTCAGGAATATATACAGTATATATTGGGTTATTATATTGAAATGTATTGTTTTACCCATTTTGTTCTGATACTTCTTAATCCCTGCTTTTCTTTTTTTTCATTGAAGCTCATGGTTTGTTTTTTTGGACATATTAGATTGTTTGGATGAATGCATTCATTCCTAGAGCCCCTTTCCTTTTTTGTGTAGTACAAATCATGAGCTAGAGAGAAGGCTGGGAGCATACCCACAATGTCCTTGATCCTTCACAGAAGGTCAATAATGCAACTGCAGTTATACATGGTGGGTCCATGCCACCCATATTGTCCGAATATATAGTTTGTGTATATATAATGTTTGGGAGTCAAACTGATTTTTTTATGTGAGACTTGCCAACCAAGATGTGCTCGTGTGTGATGCCTGTTCACTTTGAAATAGCGCTATTAAGTATTAGAGACACATCTAACAGAGCAATGCAATCTTACACAATCTATTCCCTCATGCAGGGTTATATTGCTGGACCTTTTCGTCAACCATTAATTCACTTTCCACTCTGATGAAACCGCTCAGTAGTGTAACATAATAGAAATTCAGTTTCCCCTCATGTGAGATAATGTCACTTCTTTTTTTTGCCTCTGTGACACAGACGTTCCGCGTTCCGTTGTTATCCAGCTAATTATGTTAATAAAAGGTGCTCATCATAACTATGTACTGCAAAGCATGCTATCTCTGCATTTAAAATGGCATGCATAGGATGCATGTCAGGAATATTGCCCGCACCTGGCAGTGTGTGCCAAGTGAACAAATCAGCCCTGCGCATCCCGAATTGAAATAAATATGCTTCACCGAAGCTGTGCGGGGTGCATATTTCCATGTGCATTATTCACCTCTGCATGACAGACAGGATTATCTCTGATTGATAAGCTCCTTACTGAGACTGCATTTGCCTATTGCTAGCCTGTGAATCTGTATTTAGACTTCATTCAGACGCTGAACACTAGTCTCCCCGCTGAGACAGTATTTTATTCCTTTAAATACTGCATTCACCTTTGCTTTTTTGGTTGATAGCACGGTTCTCATATCGTCATAGGTATTGCTCAGTATTCACTTAAAGTCATGGTACCTATTACAGATTTTACAAAGTAGGGGTACTAAAATGGCACAGTATCAGGATAAAAGTATCCTTAGAAAAATCATTCAAGGTCTTATTTTCATATTAAACAATTCATGGAGAGCTTGCAGCATTACATTTTACTTACTATTTTGACAGAGATAATGCAAGGCTAATGATCAGATGCTTTTTATGTTGCACATATACATTGTAAAAATATATATAATTTTTGGAGTACAGCCTCTAGTACGTTGGTTACACCTGGCAAGCTGGCATCCATTCAGTTTAAATGTATTATTCTTTTTTTGGATGTTTTAAAACAGGGTCTGCATTTTAATGTTCTTATTCACCTATGTTATTTGTCCAACATCGCAATCTGCCACCACTTTTCTATTCCTGTTGTCTTCCAGCTTGCAATTGTTGTTCTGTTGCCTCTTGTTGTTCTGTCCTATTTAGCTGGATGTTCAATAGATGTTTTGTTGGATTTTTGGAGTTCTTTACTTGTATACGACACAGTTTAGGAGTAGCTCAGGCATTGCTTAGATAGCTTGTGCTACAGTAAATGTCCTGCTCAGGAGAGTCTTAAATTTTGCTAACAAGTCCCTTTACAGATCGGCATATCAGACTAATCCTGCCAATATTGTTTGTCCGTTCTCAGCTCAACTATTTCACTGACAAAGTTTTTCCCCTTGGTAATCTCTGGAGGATCTCCCTTAGAGTCCAAATGTTCCCTTCCATGCTAACGGTGCTCAGGGAAATATACGAATCACACTTCCAGAGGATATTAACCTCACTTTGTGGGTAGGATTTGTCTCATGGAAATTTTGTCTGTGTAATAATTTTAGGCCAAAGCGAAAGACTTTTTGCAATTGCTGTCCGTTCCCAGCTTCGCTAGACTTGTACTTTAAACATAGTTCTTAATTTGGCCAGTAAGAATATCTGTGCACAATGAAGCTTTTCAGATATACATGGGACTTGTTGATGAAGGTTAAAACGTATATAAAGAAAGCCTGTTCATCTTGTGTTTTGTAGCGGGCAGGTATTGTTATCTTAACTTTGCCAATGTCCTCGGGTTGTTTATAAATATTTAAAACTTGGATATGCTGATGTTTATGAAATGTCTCCACTCTTCATGTGCCTTTTCATTGAGCATAGTTTGCATGGAATCATGGAACCACTCTCTTCATTGGCATTGAATTGAGCAGTGGTCCTCGAAGGAGTTTCCTTCTGGTAACTTTCTAAAGGAGACTCTTTAAATATCAACCCCTTTAATGGCCCAATCATGCAGATTTTATGTAGCAATTCAGCAGATGTGCTAACCACATGGCACTAATACCAGCCATCATGGAAACTTTGCCTTCTCATTATTGAAATATAATCTTAATTGAGTCACCTGCATTCAAGCATGGATACAACCATAATATACTAGTGGGAAAAGCACCAATCATGAGTCTCCATCGTGATCACAATATATATATATCTGCCAGTTCCAGACTGTGTGACTCTGAGTTCCCCTTTATGCACATCTACTCACCTATAATCCCAGAATGACATTGTCCTGCCTGCTTGCAGTACTTACATAAGGTGGTGTTAGCATGCAAACAAAACACACCTTTGCAGATCTGTCCTTTTATTCTTTCCGCTAAAGGTTTAATCACACAACAATATCACACATTTCTAAGAAGCCTTTCTTCCCCAGTTTATATGGCAGCAATTTATCAGTGCCTGCTTTTGTGTCACACATCAATTAAATGTTCTCAGCAGAAATTGTGAATGAGACAAAATTTTACACATTTAAAAATGTATTAACGAAAAGGGTTTTAGAATTCAGTAGTAGTGGGAATTATATTTCCAATTCTGTATTTATATGCAAAGATGTTAAAGCAGGACCATTTTTGTTTATTACTAGTATCATATTAAAAATACATCTTGAAAAATAGTGTTAAAAAAGTCTAAGGAAGAAGGGCCATAAATCCCCTAAAGAAAGTAACTGAAAATATGACATGGCTGACAACAGTAGCAACCTCCAGGTCTGCACATAAAGATTACTTATTGCAATGCTAACCTACATTGTTGTCTATGGCTTTGTATTTTAAGCTCAAGTTAAAGAAACATTTTTCCCCCATGATACATCCCCTTTAAAATTAGGCACATTAGGTAGAACAGCATCTTTAACCCCTTCGTGACAAAGGCTGATTTTACTTTTTGTACCCTTCGTGACAATGGCCTTTTTAACATTTCTGCGCTGCTCGTGTTTAGCTGTAATTTTCTTCTTTCCCGTTTACTGAACCCACACACATTAGATATTGTTTTTTTCAGGACAAGAAGGGCTTTCTTTAGATGACATTGTTTTGATTGTATCATATTATTTACTATTAAAAAAAGTATAAAATATGGTGAAAAATTTAGAAAAAAATGACTGTTTCTAACTTTTAGTTGAAAAATCTTTTACTCATCTATAAAAGGTAATGAAAAAACCTGCTAAATAGATTATACTATTTGTCCTGAGTTTAGAAATACCCAATGTTTTTATGTTTTTTTGCTTTTTTCTACACATTATGGGGCAATAAGTACAGGTAGCGTTTTGCTATTCCAAAGCCATTTTTTCCAAATCTGGTAATTCTTCCCCCCATGTGCCATTTCGGGTATCTTTGAAGCCAGCCAATGCAATTTACCCCATCAAGTCATATATTTTTGAAAACTAGACAGCCTAGGGTATTCCAAATGCTAGTATTTTAACCCATTCCAAGCACTAATTCTACCATCAGCCTTTGTCAAACTTTATGGTAGTAATTTTTTTTGCATTTGTTTTGTCACACACATTTTACTTCAGGTATGAATGAACAGGTTCTGGTATATGTCACTATCACAAAACACCCCAATATGTGTTCAGCAACATCTCCTGAGTACAGCGATACCTCACATGAATGATTTTGCCTGGCTGTTTGGGGGCAAAAGGACCACATTTGGGGCATGCACATTTTTCAATGTTGAACTTTGGAATTTGGGGGGGATCCACTGCCCATGCCGTATTTGGTACATCTTTGAGCCGGGCCATTTCAGTGTGCCCAACAAAACCATATATTTTTGAAAACTAGACACCCCAGGGTATTTTAAATGCTGGTATTTTAACTCTTTGCATGCACACATTTTACCACCAGCATTTTTTCAAAGTTTGCAGTAGTATTCTTTTGTGTGTATTTTCCCCCCACACACCTACTTTATGTATGAATTTACAGCTCCTGGTTTTTGCCGCTGTCACACGGCACCCCAATATGGGTTCAGCAACATCTTCTGAGCGCAGTGATACCACACATGCATGGGTTTGTCATTTTTTGGGGGAACTAAAAGGCCACATTTGGTACATGTGCATTTTTCTAATTGGAAATTAGATGTGTGGCCATCCTTCCCCCCCCGTGTTATTTGGGACATTGTTGAACCCGGCCAATTCAATTTACCCCATCAAATCATACATTTTTTTAAAGTAGACACCCCATGTGCCAGTATTTTATATCTTTCCATGCGAGAATTGTTTTAAGCTAATATGCTAATTTTAGGACTTGCTCACAAAAATATATTTTTTCTCTATATATTTTATTATTTTTTTGCCTTTTTTAAAAAAAAAAAATTAACATTTTTTTTCAACTTGAAGGTTCCCCTGATAGTGACATCAGTGGGAAATTATTTTTACATTTTACTGTTTTTTTACTATTTTTTTTCTAATTATTATTAATTTTATTTTATTTTTTAATTTTTTACTAATCACACTGTGATTAGAAAGCTGGGCTCCATTGACTTGCATGGTTGAATGCAGTACCTGTATTCAACGTGCAAGTGGAGCCAGAGTTCTCTAGAGGGTCTGGAGACCATCTAGCAAACTTTTTAGTCTTTATTGTTTTTTTTCCCGGGCCGCCGCCATCTTGCTGATGGCGAAGATCACAGGCAGCTGCGGCTGTGACCGCTCTCCGAAGCGGTCACAGTCCATCCCAAGGTAAGTGTTTGGTGTCGCTGGATGCCTCCTGATCGAGGCATTCCAACGACACCATTTGTTGATCGCCTCCTAAGCGCTTTTAAAACGAGCGTCCGCCGCCATACAAAGTTGACGCCCCGGGGAGGGGCCAGAGATGGTGCAGAAAGCGAAAATAGAATGCTTTCTGCACCCGTTTAAAGACGTGCCGGTCCTGGCACGTCAATTGTCGTTAACGACTTGATTTTCCGTGACGTGCCCGGACCGGCAGTTGTCATCAAGGGGTTAAGAAACCCTAGACTGTGAAGCTTAAGTAGCCTGCAGATCAGAAGAAGCCAGGTCTAATCTACAAAAATGGAATATGAGAAAATGGAGATACAAAATGTTGCTGTTTGGATGTTTAAACCAGGAGAAACTTGCAGGATCTATAGTAGTCAGTGAGAAACCCCTGTTACAAAAGGTTGGCTAGAATGACTAGAAATACCAGTATTCCCTGTTGACATCCTATACTATTAAGTCGGGTTTGAAAATTGTACATGGGGGATATTTTTCCGATTTTAGACTACTTAATGTGGATAATATCATGTACTTAAGGAACCAGTAGACTTGCAAAAAATGTTTAAACACAAAGACCTAACACATGCCAAGACATGTTTGGTAATCATAGTAACACATGTCATTACAGTAGTTGTCTAGAGCAGAGGCTGTACCTGTCCCCATTTTATTTATAGATCTGTTTATTAAAATATATAAGTGATACGTCCATGCATTTATACATTTTCCCACTTGAGCTGAACCCAAGAGAATATAAAAATAGCTCTGTTACAAAACGCACCTACTATGTTTCCATTGTGTGGTGTAACTACAGCTCCACACTCATTCAGTTCCTGACCTACTTTAGGAAGCGGCCAGTTGAAAATATTTTGTACGTAAAGATTCCCTCAGGAAACTGAAATGAAAGAACTACCTCGTTTCTGAATGCTGATCGCTGGCAGCCGCTGTGGATATATTTAGAGTCTGTCATATATAGCAGTTTTGTGTTCAAGCTAAAATCAGCTGCCAGGTCATAGCGTAGCTTGCTGGAAAGATATATGTTCTACAAGAAGACAGACTCCTTTTTGAGTAGGTTTTTTGTTAACAACGCATCTCTCATGCATGGGCCAATCGCTGTTAATTCGGAGTAAGGCTTTTTAGAGCTGTTGTTTGACATCTTCAATAGTGCTTGCCATGTAATAGGCTGATACAACATCTGGTAATGATTTAATTAAGAGTCATATGCTTTGATTCACCATGGACACTCAACTTCTAGCTTCTTAGTGCATAAGTCACTCTAGAACATTGTTGGTTATTCATATATAGAACCAGTTTTTGTTAGGAGGGCATAAAAAAGGTATATCGATGGCTGACAAGTGTCAGTTCGTAGAGGCCAATTGTTTTATGAAAATCGGTTTCAGGTCAGTTAACTTTTATATAATAAAACAAACAAAAAATCTAGCCAAAAAGCTTCCTCCAAGAAAGACAAGCTCCCAGTAACACTAGAAAATGCATAACATGGAGAGGACCTCTTGATGGTCTCTCTAGATGCAGATAAAGCATTTGGCTACACGCATTGTTTTTTATGAAAGCTAATATAGCTAAAGCTAATACAAAGCTAATCTTCAGTACATTATACTAAATTATTGGCATAATTAGCTTTATGTTATGAACCCACATTAACAGTCAAGGCCTATACAGATCACCAATCAGACTACTATTACTATTTTCATCTTGTTCCTAAGACCCTAAACATTAAACATACATCGTAATCTGAAGATAAAGGGGCTACAAGAACTCTGTTTTTCACAGAGAATCATTCCATTCCAAACATGAAAATCAAAAGGGTTGCAAATAGACAAAGGCCCATATGGCCGAAATGCCATCCTAAGGAGTAAATGGGTGCATTGTAAGCTGGTTTGAGCAGGGCCCTCCTCACCTGTTGTTTCTGTAAGTCAAATTGTTTAGTTATATACTACATGTTATATCCTGTCTACTCATTGTACAGTGCTACGGAATATAATGGTGCTATATAAAAAATATAATGATAATAATTAACCATTGGGAGACTGGCCATGCAAACCCTAATTGCTGCCAAAACCTGGATTGCTAGACACTGGAAATTTCATCAAACACCCACAATCATCGCTATAAAAGAAGGAAATTATAAATCTAAATATGCCGATCACCTGGCCTCTAATTTGGTATCAAAACAGAGACAAATTTGTGAAGCCAGTAATAACGCGGAAGGAACAACTGTGTTAATTCTGTGAAAATAGTATTGTCATCATACAATCTGTACAGTGTTATCGTGTCATGTAGCTCTGGGAGGTTTATTTTTTTTATTTTTTTTAAAACATTTTACCTATTGCTTGAAGATGCAAGATTGTCAGACCAAGAGAGCTTTTTTATGTCACAGGTTGTCAGTGTGACACAATGGCAACCCTGGAAGGTGACACAAGTTGCGCTGATCTACTCAAACTGTTATTGCTTTTCAAACAAATAATGATATTATTATCTTTTATATAGCTCCAACAATTTACGCTCCGACAATACATATATTCAGGGGGGGGGGGCTAGAATTGACAGTCTAAGATAAACTGGTAAGGAGCTTGCAAGTTTACAATCTGTTATTATCTGTTATATGGAAGAACTTGTTTGTTAAACCATGGACACATCAAGGCATAGCTCCCTCTAAGTGTTTATTCTTTTAAATTGCTTGTCAAATGATTATTCTTCAATGCCAAAATGATTTACTTATGGAATCTAAATATAATAATTTTTTCAGAGATCTACATTTTTAAGGAATGGCAACCAAGCAATTTATTATCCATACTATAGCGGAATCATACAGTGGGCATAAAACTAACCTTGTGATTGAGTGCTACAAGATAACCACTGAAAGGGTTAAACGTGACAGTCCTTTGACGCAGTCCCTGTGTGTTTATGGAATAGACTACATTGCACCTAAAACAAAAAGGAAGCAGGACACCGGCAAATTTCTGGGAAGCAGGACACTTCTTTTTCTATGTACTTAGCCTTCGTGTCTGTTTGTGTTCAGTGAATTGAAAAGTACAGGTTACACACTCACAGGATTGCACTTTAGGTTTAGCCCTTCTAAATAATCCCATTATCTTTGTTTGACAAATACGGGTTGTGTGTTTTCCAGAGATGATATTTTGTAAATATACTCTGTGTGTCCATGGAAGCAAGGTCGCAGCAGTGTTGTGGCTCGGGAAAGTAATATTGTGCAATTAAATTAATAATAGGGGTGCCTGTTCCAAGTGTTACTTGAGTCTATATGCAATCGATGTCATTTTCTTACCAATATTTTAAACAAAAGTTTCTTTTTTTTTTTTTTTTCTGTTCAGCAATTCCCGTCGTTGATTTACGGGATGTTAGTATCTATAAATATTGTGTTTTATTCGCTAATACAGCAATTTTCATGGGAGTTCATGGTGCAATTTATGGCCAATACCAGTGAGTTTCTTCTAGAAGAGCATGGCTGGCCCTGTATAATGTGTAGTTGAATACACGAGAGTTATTGAAAGTCACATGACTGAATTATGCATTATGCAGGGCCAGTTCAGCCTTTTTTGCGCGGGAAACTTGGCACAGACAGCTAATCATAATGCATAGTGACGTTGGTGAGCTAAAGCTATACTGCCTGCAAATTTAGACTTTATGGAATAAACCTCATTATCTAGCATGCCCATTAAAATTGTCAGTCTGGGCCTGGGCATGGCTTGGCAAACCCCAGAGATAGCAATAGCTCGTAGATTATTTAAGATCTGGTTCCTAATGTTTTGTATCATTTTATATTGGTCTCTACAGGCATATATTTCGTTTCTAAAAATATCAAGCTGACTCACAAAATTCTAACATCTGCACAAATGCATTCGGTAATTTAATTTTGTAAATGGTGATCAAACTAGGCTCCTTCGATATCTTCTCACAACCGTGCAGTTTGCCGTTAACTTGATGTAGTACAAATCTATAATGTTGTCCAGCATTAAGTCTGAAGCACAAAGTACTTTTTAAAATTCTGGTAGTTGTGTATAATACCTTTTTTTTAAATAACTACATTGTGGGTTTCTCTATTCTAACTTTGAATATTAGTGTGATGGTTGAGCTAGATGTTCTTCAGCCATCTGGTATGTATAACAAAAACTTTTATTGGCCTGATGTTTATGGAGGTAGATGGTTTAGATTTATTGAGTAGGAATGCTAATCAGCCATTGTAAAATCTCAAATTGTATATTGTAAATGTCACGTATTTTTCTACTGGATGTACACTACATATGTGATATGCCACGTAACTGATGTGAAATTAAAGGAATCCCTTCCGGTAGCACAGTTCAGTGATATTGCATGATTGTATCAATCCCCCAAAAGAGATACGTTAAAAATAATAGGATAACAAAGTAAGACGCTGTTCACATTCAGGTAACTTATGACGAGCATTAATTTGATAAAATTATATTTATCTTGGAATTCTACCATGTATGAATGACTGTGGTCATCGGTCAATATACCTCATTAAAAAGGTAGATAGGAAACTGGTGCAAATAATTCTTGTTCGTATGGTTACTTATCATGAAGCCAGCCAAGATACAGCGCTTGTGTTCCAGGATCTTCATGAAAAGTAAATAATTTGAAATCTGGTTTAGACACCCTTAAATGCAACGGCTTACACCCACTTTTTACACAAACCAGGTAGAAGTGTGTAAAACCAAATACCAAGATGTAAATGAAGTGTGAAGCATAGCCCATTCTGTGGTTATGCATTCTTTACCCCAGATTGGTCCTGTTTGGTTTCCTAATTTAATAAAACATCAAGATTTTTTACTTAACATTTTTTTCTTGACATTTGTGATCTATATACATACATTTTAAGTGGCTGATACATAGGCGTTGTGGACTTTAGGGGTTTCGGGTCAGTTTGCAGAGTTGTTGCATCATTATCATGAACCCTGTTTAGTGAAAGGACAAAGGTGACCCTGTATAATGAATAGTGTTAATGTTAGAATCTCCTGCAAACTCCCTCTTTAGTGAATAATCCCTTACATGTCCAATATCAAAGCTGCTGAGTTCTTATCGAAGCACTTCTAGATCCTTTTTGTAGGACACGTGACATAATGTGCAGTAGGAATATGGAAACATGGTTGGGATGTTAGATGTATTAATTTGTATGAGAGCCCCGAATAAATGAAACCATTGTTATATATAAATGCCCTATACAGAGAATAAAAAAAATTACACAGCATTTATAAGGCGTACCATGATAAATGTAGTAGGTTTTATAATGCTGGTACCTCTTTCATCATTTTTTATATAATGCTCCCACCCTCCCATCTGTTTTCTGTGCAGAAGATGTGTCCCGCCGATCACTTCTTGCATGTAATATACTTATCGCCAGTCTGCTCCAGTGCTGGCTTGGTGGTTGCGGAGGATGGGGGTCTTCAGGCATGCATGCATGGAGATGACATTTTGCTTTTTTATGCGACTTTTTAATCTGCGGTTTAGCATTGATATTTGTGAAAATACAGTACAATTATACAAGTCGTCCAGAATTCCCTCGCACTAGAGGGAATAAGAACATAGCCGTCGTCGTATTGCTTCTCATGTATAAACTGTGCTCTAAGCAAACAAACCGGGTAAGAACTGCCTAGCAGGATGTTTTAGTATTGTGTTTATCTTCGTGAAGCCTGTAAATGTTCACACATATCTATAGTGTTCTGTGAATTGAAGGCCGCTATCGTCTACAGATCGATAGGCATGTGACATACCGTGTAATCTGCCATTCTTCATTCTTGCTGTCTATTGTTAGAGCTGCATTCTCACTTTCATAACTTTAACTCTATGGCAAATAAGCCGTGAGTCATTTCCAGAGAGGCGCCCTCTTTCAATGCATTTTTTTTTTTCTTGTAATTTCTAATACTATTTTCCTTTGGAGAAAAGAAAGTCAAATCTTAAGATTTTAGGTCAGCCTCCTATGAAACATTGTAATGTAAGGAAGTTTTACATAACAAAGGTGTTATGTCACCATGTTTTAAAATGAAACCTCTGAGACTGGTAATGTAACGTGGAAATGTTATTAGATATTTTAAATTAAGTGTCGGTAAGGTTACTTTTTCTTCCAGATAAATGTGATATGAGAGTGGTTTATTGAGCTGCTTCGGCTGTGCACAATGTGATTGCAATAACCTGACTCCTGAAGACCTGCAGCACTGGAGGATCCTTAAAAGCCGAGTGGAAAAACATGGGATTTAATGGTCAAAACAAAGCCTGGTACTTTTTATTTAGTAACCAGCAACTCCGGAGAATAAACATTTTAGCTCGTTGGAGCCAGTATTGTTTAAATATCACACTTGGCCTCTTCTAAGGAAGCAAGTGTTATTTTTAGGCGGGCGTTTTTTTTCTTCTTAAAATCTGATATTGATTACTCCCAGGGGGCCAGAGAGGAGTCCTCCAGCCTTCTTCCATTCTGTAAAGACTCTTTCTGTGTTTAGGGCCTGTTTGGTTATATAGCAGTGACGCATTTTTCTTTCCTGTGGCACTGCCATAGTTATAAACTGGTTTTTTTGCTACTAATTAATGGAACTGTTGCAATTACAGATCACTTTTTCATGAGCTGATGCTATGCCAGGAGAATAACTCCACTGTGTATTAGCCTCTAGCTCTAGATACTGCTTATTTATTCATCTAACACTCCATTAATTTTGGGGCTACTTTGCAGTGTTTATTTTTCTTTTGTCTTTTCTTAGTCTTTTCTTTCTTATGTTTTCTGTTCCTTATCCTTTCTATCTCTTTCATCCTAAGCATCTGTAGACCTGTCCTGGGAACATGTATGTATCCATAGTCGGAGGCATAACTAGAAACCCCTGGCCCCCCGCATTACCAAGCAACATGTCCCACCTTTGTCCCAACCAGCTTATTAGTGCTATTGTAAACTCCAAACAGTCTGCATGTGCCATCTTTGCCCCAGCTTGCCAGTGCCCCAAACAGCTTGTCTGTGCTATCACATACTGTATGTGGCACACGTACACATTTAAGTCTATGCTAATACACAAACTTTCACATTCATGCTTGTACATAAACACTTTCACATACATATTCATTTTAACACACACTTATACATACACATTCATGCTCATATACATACAAACATACATAACCCTTCCCACATCAGCCTCCATGCCTGTAACTACCAGTTCCACAAAAAAATCTTAAAATCTTAAGATTAATTTACCATACCCCCCATCATTTCAGATATTCAAATTGGAAAGCCTGTATTGGGCCACGTGGGAGCTACAATTAAGGTGTTTGTTGCCGTGAGTCAGCAATGCTGGACAGTGCTCAGAAATTGTGACTGTCCTATGAAAAACAGAACACTTGGTACCAGTAGTTATGTTCTGTCATTCAGTCCCACAATATATAGAATCACCTTTGAGCTAAAAAGTGAAATAGTTTCCTTAATTTCTATGGTTTAGATGTCCTACACAATCTTGGATTCAGCGTTATCCTCATATTGGTGTAGTTACACACAAAAGACAGCAGGCATACAGTAAGGCGGCTGATGATGTGAGACCAGTGTCTGTGTGCAGTGGTTTGGAATATGTTGGTCATGTACAGGGAAAGCGTTCCCAATCTGTCACTTGTTTTATTTTGATAACGTCACTCACCAGATGGCGATTAGAACAATTCATTCATAACATTTCATTCACATCAGGGATTGACTGTTTAAATGCTTGTGGAAATCTTTTCACAAAATCCTTCCACTCCTTTCCTAAATCCAGAACATTTTCTAAAGTGACCTCAATAAACCTTTGAGGATTAATAATGACTAATATAGGTCAGATGCTGAAAAGTAGTCTGTGATGCAGCTCACTCTATGCTATTTAATAATACTATATACAGTATAAGTCATACTATGTATACTTCTACAGACCATGAGTGAGCTGCAGGAGGTTAGCAGTGTTCCACTATATCACTCATTGGGTAGCTGAAATATATGTATACTGTGTGTGTGTGTGTGTGTATATATCTATTATTACATTGATTGTCTTTGTAAATTACATAAATAAACACATGATTGTTATTGCAAGACATTGCAAGTATCCCCCCCCCAAAAAAAAACTATATATATATATGTGTTTGTATGATACATTTGAAATAAATATGAGGAGTATTCGGTTTACTAAAACACATATTTGTACAAATTGATTCAGGTATGGTCATAATAGCACTATTGAAGGGACATTCCAGCCATCATATGCACGTTAATGTATATGGTATTTGCCCTCCCCCCAAGCTATATGCTGAGCAGGAGATGTGTTCTTACATGCGATCTACCTACCTTCCGTCAGCTCCAGTGCTGTGCGCAGGTGTCCTTTCAGACTGAACGCAACATATAGCTGAGTGATGAGGAAAGGGGCAAAGGCATATGGGGGGCTCTGCAGAGTATCCCTTTATGTGTGTGTATAATGCGCTTTGTATCATGTTTAAATTTTTATCCACAAAGCATGTTAAAAATCAAATAGGAGCACATTCCTATTTTATGCAGATATTGCATTGCTTCTTTCTCTTCCAAATGATGGTCGTTTAATGCATATGTGCTGGGTCCCGGCATTATTCTTGTCATGGTGCAATGGAACACAGGTTTAAAACGCTGCCTCTGTAATACAACTATCCCCAGTTATTGTTTGAAATAGTAAATGCCATCCAGTCGTGAGTAACAAAGTCTGCATTAAACAACACAATCTATTTATGTGAAAGCATCTGGGAGGAGGGCTGGGAGGAACGGGTCCTGTTATTCTCTTAATTATATATAATTTTCACATCCCCCATAAATGTGTATTACACAACAACGCACCAGTTACCAGCCATGCACGGTATTTTTGTGAAAAGAAAGACGCGTACATTTTAAAAAGAAATAGAAATAACAGAAATGCCAATCAACACTTTGATAAAAGATATAAGATAGCTGACAGGAAATCATATAAGATAAAAGTAGTAAGATTGTAGCATTTTCTAAAGAAACAGCTGCATGGGGACCATGGGAGAAAATCCAGAAAAGGAACCCACAAGCAATGGTTTGCTAGGCCTCGCTTACCATTCAAGAAGTCCCGTTAACGAGACAAAATGCTGGGCACTTTCAACTTTAGTTGACGTTAATAAAATTGCATAGAAATTGATTCATCGGTACATTTAGTTTTCCTTCCTAAGGTATTTAAGTAAATCTTCAAATAACATTTTGTGTCTTTATCCTATTGCACATGAAGCTTATTGTGAAGAGATTGTTCAGAACAAGCAGTAATTTTAGGATTACTGCGCACGTTCCCTACCTGAGGCAGCATCGTGTACATAGCACACGGTAAATGCTTCAGCACTCATGTCAACCATCTATTAAGTCAATAGAAATAACACAATGTTCAGTTTATTTTTAATCTGCGATGTTGTGATGGGGTAAATTGGAGTGTGAACGCTTCTTACATGCATATTTTTCTGTATATCTCTTTTCTGTATTGCTTTATTACCAACATATGTTAAATGGCAGAAAATGGGGACATTGGGGTTCACGTGACCTGCCATCGTACATGGGTATGTAGGCAAAGTGCCTCTAGTTATTCTTATTAATAACCCCCTTTTCCAACATCTTTATAGTTTTGGTACCAGAATAAACACATAGATCAAGATAAAGCTGAACAGTGGGGTGTAGTTAAGATCCGTGTGTTCCGAGTAGCTAGGAGGAAAGGCATATTTGAAATTTGATTTTGTTTTTACCAACAGATTGCAATACCTATCAGAGCACAGCAAGGTACCTAAAATAATTGTATTGCGTACTGCTTTCAGACACCATTAGAATAAAGATACATCCATAGGTTAAATTCTCTCTGTGGTTATCACAACACTGTATTTTATTTCATGGTGACTATTTTGTTTTTAATATATTTCAATCTTATTTTTCCTTAGATCATCAGAAATTGGAACGTGAAGCAAGAATCTGCCGTCTTTTGAAGCATCCCAACATTGGTAAGTCTACTTTTACATTGCTTGAAAGAGAACTTTCCAGAATCAATGAATTGGTGCATTTTCAGTGCAACACATGGGTTCAAGAGTCCCCTTTTCCTCAATTCCATCCCTGGTCTGTTCTGTAGGTGTTGATGATTTTTCATATGTTATTTATCTACCTACCCATAAATTACTAGGCTCCTGCTTTTATACCATTTAGCAAAACTTGCTGAAGCCAATTCTAAATCTCGGTTTATTTCAACTGATTTTATAGCCATTTTTGTTTCTTCTCTCTGTTCCACAAAGCTATATCTGGCAATCACAAGACGGTCTTGTTTGGCTAGGGCAATAGAATATCCTGGCTTTGAAGTATCATCTTCTGCGCCAAATTGCACTCGCCTGTAGTAATGGGTAAAACACCATCTGCCCTCCGTAATGCACCCAAAGCTTGAATTTAACATGAATTTCATGTGATGAAATAACAATCATTGTTATTGCCGCAAGTAATACCAGAACGTTTTGTCGTATTGTCATATTTTTATTTTATTTTTTTACTGTAAGGTACTTTGCTCATATTGGGCTTCCTAAGCGCTGTCAAAACATTAGAAGGTCAGAGTGGCTAAAGAAAGTGTCTTAAAACTATGCTTTTGCAAGTTTCATACTTGCCTTTATGGTACATGCAGCATTTTTCTTTTAAAGGGACAGTTTTGTGTCCCTGACACAACCCACTATCGAAGTATGCACATTGAAGCATCCTGCGAGTACATGCCTTCTTCCAAAATAAAAACAAAACTACAAATAAAGCACACTTAGAAGTTGCAGTCCTGCTGCAGCAGCTGCTTTCCTGCTCCATGGTCCACCATTATTTGCTGCTGATTAGCTTCTTGAAGTGAAATTAATGGCAAGACTTTCCACACAAACAGGGTGGTCCAAACCGCGGTCCACTGTGTTCCCCGAGCCATCGCAAACACATCTCCTGCAAGACATTTAGCTGGGGATGCGGAAGGCAGAATCTTCAAAATTGCCCTGTGCATTTACAAAACAAACACTGAAATTTGCCGCTATCATATGCGTTAAAGTGTAAAATACAGATAAAGTATAAAAAAAAATGTTTCATTTTAAATGAATGCCTCATCCTAGGATATGGTATAACTTTACAGATAATTGTACAGTTGTAAACGATTAGTAATGTTTAAAGCTCAAGTGCATAGCTGCAAAAAAAGTTTTTGGGCAGAGAGGGAAAGTTTAGCCATGCCCATGGGGCACCCCATATTTGGCTAGCTACCCCCCCTACAATAATTTCAGGAGCCACAGGAGAAGGACCGCTTCGAGAAGCCAACCCCGAGAAACCTTCTTGTGTGCATATGTGCGGTGTGCTAAAGCAATACAGGAAGAGGTTAGGAAGTAAGTTACAACTTCCTACTTTGATTGATAGTAGGATTCTAATCATCGGAAGCCAAGACAAACATGGATGAAATGCACTGGATGTGAACTAGACACAGAACGTTCTTATTATTGTTCTTATGTAATGAAGTTGTTTCACATATATGCTATATGCTTTTAGAATTTTTGTGAAATGGAGAGATGGCAAATAAGACCTTACTGGAGAAGCAGCACATTTTGTCATGTCATCACTGTTTCATTTCTGTAACAGAATGGATGCTTGGGGGGTTTGTCATGCCCCTTATTTAAGTTTTAAAATGATTGTTGACTGCCCTGACCACCTCGTCTGCTTGGGTGTGGATGTGTTGAGTAGGCGAACCTAGAAGTGTATATATAAGCAGGGCTAGTCCTAGTTCACACAATAGGGACGCAATATGTATATAGGTTGAACTTGATGGACTTTGGTCTTTTTTCAACCTTATGAACTATGTTACTATGTTACTATGTTTAAAGGGTCAGGGAGTGGAAAGAACCGAATGCACCGCAATAACCCCAGGGAAACAGAGCTTCTCCCCAAGACTAGGGGTGGCCTATTAATGCCTATACAATGCATTATCCATTGCTTCATACCATGCTTTCGTCCACAGGTTTGTTTTCACTTTCATCTGTATATCTGGTGTGATTTAGGCTTTAGTAAAATTAAATGTGTAATGCCTCAGAATAATGCAGTGCATTAATGTACAGTTATGTCACAATTATCCAAGTATGTTATTTGCTCATAAGATTACACGACTACCAGGGATATATTAAATAATTAGGTTCTTAAGAAATAATTGAATCCTGTCATTAAATAAAAAAGTAGTTCCAACTTATATGTATGTATAATGTTTTTTTAATAAAATAGCCATTAGAAGAGACACATTTACTGAAGATCGCTGTTGGAATTGGAATTTATTCATGTTGAAATCTGCCCTGACAAGTCCCCTGTGTTTTAGTCTAGTAGTTGTGGGCTTTGCATGCCTGAACATAAAGCATGCCTGCTGGCCCCCATTAGTCGTTCTGCTCCACTCACTCCTCCCTACCATCACTTAAACCATCTTGACCCTAGTTTTATCCCTGGCTCATTAACCTTGCAGTGTTTGATCATCTTCCCACTCATACCGTACACTCATCTGACAATCTGTCTCCTTATCTCTTCTTCTTACCCAGCTCTTAGGCACAGCCATTCAGTAGAATGCTTCACTAAGGATCGACTACCCATCTGTTGTTTTCATTTGTGTGATTTAGTTTTTATTGTGAAACAAAATGAATTGCAAACATTTGCAACTGCGAACACAGGATATTAGTCACCCTTTATACAGGTATGAAAAGAACATAGGGGGAAAAAAGAAAATAAGTAGCTTTAAGGGTATACACAGAAGATCACATCATAAAAAGAGAAGCGGCTTAGAAGTAGAACAGGGGCCAGTTTCAGGGGTCTGAATGAATGAGTTTAGTCGGTAACTAGTTGAGGCCTTACAGACTTTTTAGCTATATATATATATTTGTATTAGGGTGACCACATCAGCCATGTTTTAAGGGCACACACAATTTTCATACATTGCACGTGTAAAGGTGTTACACTGCAGTGTGTGGGGTGTATAAACTAAATGGGACAGAAAAAACCTCACACACTGCGGGCTGCACATTACCTGCATTGTCAGCATGTCAGGAATGAGTGAAAATGATGTGTCCTGGGAAATATGGCTGACATCACCCTAAAATGCTGTGCTGTCCAATACCTCTAGCAGGTCTACTGGGTTTTTAGTGGACCTAAGCAAACATTGGGGGGGGGGGTCAATAGTACACTTCATATACATAACAACCACACTTGAGATAAAGTATATAACAGTTTGGTATGTTATCATCATAAGAAGAAATCTGTCTCACTGCTGTCATATCATCTGTTAATATGGTATATGCACCACTCAACATACATGCCGTGATAATGATAAAGACATGATGTAATATCATGTGGCTGCCTATTGTAGGAAAATTGTCAAGCGGCGTCGTGGAGTGTCCCATTAGAACACTGAAATATCAAAGCACATGCATTTGTTTTGTGTATAGGCATTCAAGGCTAGGCAGAAAGTGCTTGTCAATGGAGGATTGAGTCTGAGGGCTGAGGGTTTGTTTTTTGGGTTCAACCAAGGACTTCTGATTCAATGGGAGAGGAAGGAATGATCAACTGGAATGGTGTCTACTATTTTTATCTAGCAACCGAAACAAAGACCGGGGAAACTCAAGGTAGAACAGGAGGGCTATCAGGGCAAAGGAACACATCTGCCAATGATGCTATGGTATAAAATAATATAACACAATAACAGGATTCAAAGATGAACCATTAAAAAATGGAATTAAATAGTCCATCCCATTTTATCTATGGGATCTGTATGTCATGCTTCTTTGTTCTTCATTTATTTATTGAATGCTTAAGAACTAAGCATATAACTATGGTGTACATAAAATGAGCATTTTATGTACCATTGTTCATCTGTCTGAAGTGCTATATTTTACATTGCAGAAAAGGGCAAGCAATTGCAAAATCAATTGTGGATGGAGATTAAATCAATACACATGCCCAAGGGCTGTTTCGGTATATGGAAACACTTTCATTTGTTTCACAGCAAGTCATGAATGCTTTTTAATGTACAAATAAATACTTTTTTTTTTTCAATACAGATATTGTAAGGTGTTGTGATAGAGGCTCATTTCACTGCTTGGTACACTAGCAAAAGATTAAACAGTTACCATGCTTTTGGAGAGTCGTCTTGCTTTACATGGTCTTGAATAGGTAAAAGACATACTCAAATGTTTCAGTGTCAGACATGATGCACCTTATGGTGCTATTCTTAAATTAAATGTCATTTTTTTATCCCCCAAAAATACTGCTTTGTCTTTTAAAGCGTGGCTGTCATCACCATAATGAATACACAGCACTATGTATAGGGTGTAATTGCTACTCTATAGGGCTGATTTGATAGTATATGTACATGTGAAAATGTATCCTATATTTAAGTATTTACGAGTTGGTTTAATGGTAGGCAGCCGATGACTATGGTCGAATACTTTAGTAGTATTCATTACAAAGATCATAAGTTGTGTCAGTAAACAGCCTAGTCAAGATAAGAACCATTTCGTCAACCTAGTCTTACCATTTGAAAATGATGCAACATTGGAATGCAAAGACTAGTGTTGGGGCTGATGGGTCATGTAATGAGAAATCCCACTTTTTTGTTGTATACTTGGTTACTGACCGTTTGATCTTGCCGTTTCTGGGGGTTTATCCATAAAACCATTGCGCGCAAGATCTCTGAGATAATGAGCTCCAGATTTAAGACTCCATTTGGTTGCATTTTCCTTCTTCCAACAAATGATAAAAAGCTGTATTTTACTTTGAATTGCAGGTCAGATCTACCAGAGGTCAAACGAGGGCTCCCTTTTAAGTAGACGTGCTTGTAACATTTATAAATTATTCAGTCTGACTGCATGCAGTATTTAAAAATGATATCATAATGCTTTTGGCAAGCCTTACTAAACAGTTTCTACAGTGTGGTCAAGTGACTGGTTTAAAAAAAATTGTCCTAAAATATGATTCATTTGCACTTTGAAACCACTATATGACACATATTTTCTATGTGCTACGTTTCAGTTGTATGTCCCTTTTTTACTCATTGTATTTAGTCTTGTCTGTTTTCTGGGTAACTAATTCAAAAAGACACATCCCAAGGCTTCCTAGGCTTTTCCTTTAGCAGCAATAACTTTCTGTATGATTATATCAGTCTCTTACATTGTTGTGGAGGAATTTTGACCCACAATTCTATATAATATATATATATATATATATATATATATATATATATATATATATATACACACATACACATACACACACACACACGATGCTCCTTTGACTTGATTAGCTAAGATTACCCCTATACATTGTGTAAGGCAAAGACTACACTAGGGGTAGCACCTGGAAATTGTTTCATATTTAATTGAAGGATTAAGCAAAGGTGAGTACGTTTAAACACGCTATCCTGAATCTAAAACGAGACCAAGGAAGTGTTAATGATTTTAGAGCAGGGAAAAGATGGGGTTGAGTAGTGCTCAATTACCATTACGTTTTGTGTTGAGGGGTAATAGGGCATTTATTTGTATGTGTTTAAATTATACATTATGCACATGTTTTTGGTCCCTCCCCTGTCTCTGGAACCACATGCAAGTAGGATGTGATTACACTACACAAGACCTTAAATTGCTTGCGGATACCAAAATAATCACATGCTTGTCACTGTCTTAGCAGAGATTCAATAAGCAAATTTTGGGTTGTTGAACAGATTGCCTTACAAAATTATGCTGTGATAAATTGATTTTGTAAAATCTTATCTGGCAATGCCATCTGGAATGGTGGTGTAACAAAACTTTTTTCAGAGCTTTAAATCTGTACTCTGGAAATATCCGTGGGTGTGGAATAAACATGAAAAATTCGAACTCGCAGGTGACATCATCGGGACCTGCTTGTGGGCGCCCTAAATTGGAAACTATCGACTGACCACGTATTAAGTTGGATCTAAAAATGTTCTGTGGTTTGTGTTAAAAGGCATAAAAGCACACTTGCTATATTGATTTGTAGTCCATTAAACTTTTAACTGCACGCTTTAAAACATTTTTCTTTTTCCTTAAATGAAAATCACTTAATTACTTTTTTGTTTTTAGAACTGTGTTGCACAAAACCTGATAGTGTTTGCAATGAAAAAATGTGTATCATCCTTACTGTATTTTTTAATACAATATATATATATATATATATATATATATATATATATATATATATATATATATATTTATCCATCTCAGATGGCAACAATAGCAGCAGCATCCCTCAGAGTAATGGAAGCATTCTGTAGCTTTTTCTCTTTTCACTCATACAATTATCTGTGCTTATTTGCACAAAGCCTCCTACACACCACACATAATGATGGCAAGCTACTTTTGTTGACTAAGAACAGTTTTTGATAGGATTTCCTTATACCTTAGTTACAGTGTGTATTGATTACACATTAGTTTTACTCTGTAGTCGCACGAAGCATTTCCCTTGGGTTGGCCACTGTTTCTTTTGAACGCTGCCACACTTCACTAATCCTTCAACAGAATTTCAAGCTGCTTCTGTAAACCTTTTCTTTAATTATTTTAGTTTCTATATTCTATCTATGAGAAGGAATTGTATAACTTAGATCTGCAAGGTTTTAAAATAATTTTCCAATATTATTATTACTATCTTTTATTTAGTGCCAATCATTTACACAGCACTTGTTACATTACATATGTTTTAAGGGTTTGACAAAACTAGAATTGAAATACAAATATATTATGGACCCTGCTTACAATTGATATGGAATGTTCAAAGGAATAGTGGTTTGCATATAATGTAATATTTTACTGTAATTGTGAATGTAATCACTTTATAATATTAGTGGTATTTATTTGTATTTTTTAACATGTAACACCTTTATTTGCACAAAGGGAACTCCTGTACCAATATCTCTTTTGCATGTTCCGCATGAAAAAGTAACTACACAAGAAAAAAAGTTACAGTGTATAATTTACTGTTGACTGTTTTGTGGAGGTCTTGATTAGTTTCAAAATTCTAAATTAATGCATCTGCATATTTGTGGTTCTGAATACTATACTTTTTATTTTTAGGGTACATGTACAATGCTCAGTGTCTTTTTTTTTTTTGTAATTATTATTTATATATGTATTTATACTAGTAAAGCCCAACTTGATGGGTAACGTGGAGTGCCAGACTGGCAATTACAAGGTGGCCCTGGCAACGTTAAGGCCAGTGGCAATCTGATGTTGTAAGTGCGGGTGACAGCTGGGTATGCGTAGCCACATGCTATGTTTTTAGGCTTTTTTTAAGCTGGATCGGTGGATTAGGTAGGTGAGTGTGTGATGCTGTTGGTCTTTGACCTACCAGGCAATTGCCTGGTTTACTAGATGGTCAGTCTGCGCCTGGTAATAGGTGATATAGGATTGAATATTTCTTTCAAGTACTGTATCTTTACTGCAGAGGCGAATAAATTAACATATTGTGTAAATTAATGTATAGGAAGTTACTTAAATGGTATTTGCTAATGGAAGGCTGTTATAAATTATGTATGAAGCAGTGAAAACAAATTTAGAAGCAAGAGAGAATTTTCTCCAGTAAGAACAATTTCTGTTATTACAGTAATTAAATATCTATTATGATCTGTCCCCTGTAATATGTATAATATATTTGCAGAAGGGAATCAATGGGCTATATCTAAATATTCACGAGATGATATTCAGCGCCAGATTATTGAGTAACTACACAACAGAAATTATTATTAAAATGATTGATCAATGCACAGGTTTTATCTTCTGATCAATACATATGTTGGGCTGCTACCTCACACAATATATAATATAATATATTTTTTTGTACGCCACATTAATTTTACAAGCAGTTGATCTTTATGTGTTAAAATTTCATTTTATATCTTGAACATTTTGTAGAGTCAGGTTCTTTTTACGCTGCTTGCCTAAGTAAATCTGTTGGGAGACTTTGTGGAACAGTAATGCAAGTGAAATGTCCATTTAGTTTTAATTGGATCTGAAAGCTGGTTGTTGGTGGCAGTAGTGGTTTTCTAAGACAAAGAAGCCTGTCCTCCCATTTGTAGTTGCCTGGGCCTCAGTTCCCAGCCTGTAACATCTCTGAGGAGGAAAATAAAAGTCTCTGACGTTTCCATGGATTTTGTTTTAACCTCTGCCCATTTCAATGCTTTCCCTCTGGTTTAACAGAGAGGCGTGTGCCTAGTGCAAGTATCTGTATTGGATTGCAGACAAAAAACAAATGGAAAATAACTGAACCTCATGGGAGGTCTATTCCCTGCAAGCGCTATCCCTGGTTACCACATTAACAAAGCAAATACATTGAGCTGTGCACAAACAAACACAACACTCCATGTACGTATCATTGTTGAAGTCTCATGGTGTTTCTGAACCGACATCGTCCAATTTCAGACTGTCAAGGATGTCTATTGTGTGTTACTGGGTGACCTGGGATAGCGGAAAAAAAAGAATTTAAGGTTGAAAATGAAATCACATGATTTGCTGGCTCTGTCTGACTGCCTCTTTTCTGAGTAAAATCCCAGGAACCGCTGGCATGCCAGGTCTCCGTATCCTGTGTCTTCATGTGTCTGACAACTGCTGTGGACGCTGCAAGCATATGTGTACATTTTTGCCCTAGTAGTTGAACTGAGGGCTCAAACTCTACCATGTCCAATCAATGCCCATGTCCAATTAAGGATAGGGACTTTTAATTTAATCATATTAGTATCTGTCCTGTGAAATTATATATACTGTAGGTCACTGCCACTGTTTAGTTTAAATGCTGTTCCACTTGAAGAATTGAGCTCCCTTGTGATGTTTAATAAACTATACTAGCTCTGATTTTCATTCTTCCTTTTGAAGATTCAGTCATATGACAACATTACAGCCTCTTCGGTTTCTTTAACAACAAATTGAGGTGACTAATTTCAAGCTGTGAATGAGCTTTAATAAATAATTCTCTTAGTTGGGAGTTTTCTGCATTCCACTTGTTTTTTGTGAACTAATCTAATCTGGACACCTCTGCTCGACTAATTTTCTTACCTTTGCTCTTTACCTGATTCTCCATTTTTCCATTCCTTCCGGTGGCTTCCCATACTGTCCAGAATAAAGTTCTTACCCTTACAAATTGAGCCCTTAAAACACTTCATTCTATCACTTTCCCCTGCACATTCTAACTTTAATGGCTCACAAAAAAAAACATATTTAAAGAAACCATCGATCACCCCACCTTTGAGATCTCTAGACCGCTTCTCAACACAATCTTAAAAATTAAATCATCCTCATCTTCTGTCTTATTCCCCTCAACCTACTAATAGACTGTAAGTTTACTATGGCAAGGTCCTCCTTTCCTCTTATAGCAGTATTTCTTAACACATATTCAAGTGTTAATTTTAGATATTGTCAGTTTTATGTTTTAAAAAAAAAAAAAAATGTATTCCCCCCTGTTGTAATTGTACTACAAAACAGCAGAATGGTCCATACAAGAAACAGTAGGAATATTTTTTTGTAATGCTACATTTAATTTGAAAAGTGTTGAATTCACAAGAGTATAAGTGGAACAACCTTTAAATGTTCAGCTTTAGGGAATCCCTTTGATATCTGAAACAAGGACTCCAAATATTACCTTTTTTGAGGTGTATTTCCATGCCTAGGTACATCGTTGAAGCTCTTGTTGAGGGTGTGCGAAGGAGTAGGGCTAGACTTTCCTGAGTAGGGAGCATGTAGAATGTAAGGACCCCATTCCAGCAGAACTAGACAAATTCTACAGTGAGAGCTTTTGAAGTACACATCAGTCTGGCATTATGAAACTAGCATTCTCGTTTAAGATTCACTCTCATCGTGAAATCTGCCTTATACCCAAAATCAGGAAATAGCTCTGAAATAATCTAATGTCATAGGACTGTGTGGTAATAAAAAAAGCAATAATAGAATGTGCTAGCACAGCAAGGCACAGCAGAATTCCTCAGCATTGTTTTATTGCATTATAGAAATCTCCCACTGTACACTTGTCATTTTGATAGATTTTTGGACTTTAGCATTTGCTGTAGTTTTTTTTTTGCTTACATTTTTGTAGTATTATGTAGACTTTATAATTTTAACCTATTCACTTTCAGTGTTTGACCTCCATAGTCATAGACACATTTTTATCAATATATGTCTAATTAGCTTTTGTATTTATATTAATGGCAGAGATTTTCATATGGCCTTTTATGACCGTCAATGATTTTGTGGATTCCAGATGCTTTACAAGGCTGTATATCTATAGAAAGCGATTTCTGGAAATCAATTTATATGAAGCGTCTAGTAGAATACTTTATTTATGCCGTATTATTTATATTTTCTTCTTATTCTGTACCCATTAATGTGACATTTAGGGCAATAGTACACTGTGAAACATAGCAAACATTCTGTGCTCCTAGAAAGAGGGACGAAGAACCTGGTTGCCTCAAAGACACTGTTTGACACTATAGCTTGTGCTGTGAATGTGATGAGCCTTAGTATAAAAGCTGTGTTTTTTAGTAACATAGTTCATAAGGTTGAAAAAAGACCAAAGTCCATCAAGTTCAACCTATATACATATTGTGTCCCTACTGTGTTGATCCAGAGGAAGGCAAAAAACCCTTATGAAGCAGATGCCAATTGCCCCATACCAGGGGGAAAATTCCTTCCCGACTCCAAATATGGCAATCAGAATAAATCCCTGGATCAACGTTCTGTCCCTATTAATCTAATATCCATAACTTGTAATATTACTGCTTTCAAGAAACACGTCCAGGCTCCTTTTGAACTCTTTTATTGAGTTTACCATCACCACTTCCTCTGGCAGAGAGTTCCATAATCTCACCGCTCTTACTGTAAAGAACCCCCGTCTGTGCTGGTGTAGAAAACTTCTTTCCTCCAGCCGTAGAGGATGTTCCCTTGTTATAGATACAGTCCTGGGTATAAATAGGTCCTGGGAGTGATCTCTGTACTGCCCCCTTATATATTTATACATAGTTATTAAGTCCCCCCCTAAGCCGTCTTTTTTCCAAACTAAATAACCCTAATTCTGATAATCTTTCTGGGTACTGTAGTCCTCCCGTTCCCCTTATTACTCTGGTTGCCCGTCTTTGAACCCTCTCCAGCTCCACTATATCTTTCTTGTACACTGGTGCCCAGTACTGTACACAGTATTCCATGTGTGGTCTAACTAGTGACTTGTACAGTGGTATTTCCTTGTCGTGGGCATCTATGCCCCTTTTGATGCACCCCATGATTTTATTTGCCTTAGCAGCAGCTGCCTGACACTGGTCGCTACAGGTAAATTTACTGTTAACTAAAACTCCTAAGTCCTTTTCCATGTCAGTCGTCCCCAGTGTTTTCCCATTTAATACATATTCCCAGCCTGGATTTTTCTTCCCCATGTGCACAACCTTAAATTTATCTGTGTTGAACCTCATCTGCCACATCCCAGCCCAAGCCTCCAACCTATGCAGATCCATTTGTAATCGTGCACTGTCCTCTATTGTGTTAAACACGTTACAGAGCTTAGTATCGTCTGCAAAGATTGGTACTTTACTATACAATCCCTCTACAAGGTCATTAATAAATATATTAAAAAGAATAGGACCCAAAACTGACCCCTGTGGTACCCCACTAGCAACAGTAACCCACTCAGAGTATGTACCATTAATAACCACCCTCTGTTTCCTATCACTGAGCCAGTTACTTACCCACATACACACATTCTCCCCCAGCCCAAGCATTCTCATTTTATGTACCAGCCTTTTATGTGGCACCGTATCAAATGCTTTGGAAAAATCAAGATATACGACATCCAGCGATTCACCCCGATCCAGTCTTGAGCTCACCTCCTCATAAAAGCTGATCAGGTTAGTTTGACAGGACCGATCCCTTGTAAACCCATGCTGATATGGAGTCATACATTTATTTTCATTGAGATACTCCAAAATAGCATCTCTTAGGAAACCCTCAAACAGTTTACACACAACAGAAGTTAAACTAACAGGCCTATAATTCCCCGGGTCACTTTTTGTCCCCTTTTTGAATATTGGCACAACATTTGCTATGCGCCAGTCCTGGGGAACAGACCCTGTCACTATAGAGTCCTTGAATATTAGAAATAGGGGTCTGTCTATTACATTACTTAACTCCCTTAGAACGCGGGGGTGAATGCCATCTGGACCTGGTGATTTGTCTATTTTGATTTTTTTTAGGCGGCACTGCACTTCTTCCTGGGTTAGACAGGCGACATGTACTGGGGCAGTTATCTCATCCTGCTGTATATTACCTGGCATTTCATTTTCCTCTGTGAATACAGCAGAGAAGAATATATTTAATAGATTAGCTTTTTCCTGATCCCTGTCTATAACTTCTCCCTCATTACTTTTTAAGGGGCCAACGCTTTAATTTTTAACCTTTTTACTATTTATATAGGTAAAGAACATTTTGGGGTTTGTTTTACTCTCTTTGTCTATTGGTTATAATGTAAGCGTCATTAAATAGATTTAAAAGTGTAGAATATGGGAACAGACAGGTATACTTTAAGAGTGATGCTTAGAAGTATGATTTTGTGATTTTAATTAATACAGTGATGAGAGCAAATTTAAATTACTGGTCGATGCTGAATGCTGCTCACTTAATCGAGCTTACTTCAGTTATACAACTAATGGTTTCCTGGGCTGACCTTCTGTCATCCCCTTTTTATGTTACCCTTATCTTATCATATGAAAATAATTATATTACTGAATTTATAAGTACAGAACTGATTTTGTCTGAAAGTACCTATTGGGAAATAATAAAGCAATTACATTTTTTTAATTAGGAATTTTAATATGTTAATTTACTTTTGTGAATTAAATTTGTATTTTTCAATTTCTTTACTTAAAGGAAATGCATCGACAAAACACAACCGGAAAGCCGTAAAAAATTCAATTTACATGAACACCAAATTGGTTGTTATAGTGATGAGGCCACTAAGATTGCTATGAACCAGAATTCCTCTTTGTACATATGTCCCAATGTGCTCCTGGACCCAGGCATCACTTTTTATCATTATGAGGATATCTGTACGTGTATCTCTGGAAAATCTCTTCTGGCTCAAGCATTTAAATAAACCCTGCAATATGCTGCCTTGTTGCAAATGGCATTAAGTGTTACAAGAGCGATAGTCAACCTTCTTTTCCTGATCTTAATAATGCTTTATTTCACATACTTTACTTATGCCACTTCATGACCTTTCATTTAAACATTCCCCTGTTACTGCCCATCTGCCTCTGATTACAAAAAAAGGAAATCTGCAAGTAAGCCAGTAATCTGGTACTTGGACATGTTTTCCCCGAGCTTCTTGTTTTAAATTATGCAGCTCCAGAAACTTAAGTTGACACAGTCTTGAAATGCATTCACTTTTTGCGACTTCGGGCTTGCCATCTTTTCATAAAGATAAATAACAGAAATCCAGGCTTAGCTCTGTTTTATGTAAATGATTGTAATTACGAAATAAAAGGTTTTTGTGCTCCTCAAGTAAGTTTTAACCAGGCAAGTAATTTAATGTGTGTTTCTACACATTCTTCATATAGCAATATCACAAGTAAGAGGGTGTACTATAGAACTACAAGGGACCTTTTCATTTTCAGTCCCCTATAGAATGGGCCTTTTACTTAAATGGACGCTCCATCAAACATATGTACTATAATCATATGGACAGGTCCATTTAAGTTTGATTATGTCCCCCTTGCAAGTGCATGGGTATGCTGCAAAATTCCCAATACATAAAATACGTGCATTGAACTCTCAAGGTTTGACCCTGAGCTTTCAGGGGTTTCACCACAATCTCGAAGGGTAAGATTCTCGGGGTCACACAGTATGGAACTGAGCCCTTCCTATCCTACACTGCTGTGTCCATATGGTTGATATACGTGCTTGAATGCAAGTCACTCAAGTGCCTCTTTAAGTGGTGACAAGTCAAGGTTTCCATGGGAGCCATGAAGCATTAGAGCAATTTGGTTAATGCATTTGGCAAGTAACTACATAGAATCTCCACGATGGGCCATTAAACGGTTAATACATCAAGAATGTCAGGGTTTGCTCCCTTAGAAAGGGAAATACCTCCAGTCAGCTCCACCGCTGGCTCAGTGAACATCTCAGGGAGTCTAGGAAGACCCCCCATTTGGGTACGCAAAAAAAGAAGTGGGCTTCCATGTCATTGATTGGCTGCTTCAAACATGTAATCAGTTGCAAGAATCATGGGACCATGGAGATTTTTTTATTTTTTTGGAATGCATATTATAGTACTCAGAAAGTACGTAAATATGTCTTCATTTTTTGGAAACCTTTATCAAGACTGGAAAGATTTGACTAAAAAATTAAAGTCATCAACAGACAGACAGTGCAGTCATAGTAAGCAGTGAAATGTTTTTGCTGATAAGACCATTCCATTGGTTACTATTGTTATAAGACCTTCGAATCGCTTCATGGATAGCACAAATTGTTCTATGACAATTGCTTCAAATGCAACACTATACACTGAAATTATGTTCATAGCTTTAATGTATATCGCCACACCTCTATTTTAAGAGGTGTAAAATTATGTTATACATCATCACCTTGAAGACTGAAATGTTGCAATGTATTAAGTTGAAGGAAAATAATCTTGTTTCGCATTTTTTACTGTAAACTCAACTCCTGCTTACCTTTGTAACTCACTTTATCAGATGTACCTTTGGAACTAGAGATAAGCTTAAAGAGCGCCAATGAAATTGTAATACTACATAGAACCATCTGTTTTATTATTAAGATTAACCAAGCTTTGTGCTCCTTATTTTCAATGTGTTATTTATTCACTATAAGAACATTGATATGGGAAGAGAAGAACTTGCAGATGCAATTTAAACTATGTTGCGCTTGATTAAAGGGACAGTCTAATGTTTCGTGCAGCTTCACCAACAATAAATACATATTAAAGTACTTTGTTAAGTACTTGACTTTAGGGGAAGCTGCATGACACCACTCCATGTTGGTGACACTGATTAGCTACTTAAAACAGTGCTTTCTACACATGGGGGTTTTGATAGACCCCCTGGAACTCTTGTTGAGTCAGTCTGACTGGAGGGGAGTATATTACGTGCATGCAGCGGGAGATGTGTGTGGCTGGACAATGTTTATGGAGAAGTTGGTTGTCCACTTCCTGGCAGTTCTCCATGGACTGCTTCAAACTAAATATAAGGGCCAAGCCAGTGGTCCCTCCAAAAAAACCCCAAACATATCAGCAGCCCGCCACGTGTTTCGCCTATGACTTCTTCAGTGACTCAAGCCATCAGAGACATTTTTCGGGGGGACCACTCCTCACTAAATTAGCCCTCGTATTTAGTTTTATGTCTTCTTTGTATCTGAGAGATTTTTTGTTTGTTTCTTTACATGTTTCTTTCATTGCAGTTTAAGGAAAGTTATTGAAAGTTGCATCCTACTCTTCATCACATTCTCATAGTCTTACTGTGCAGGGGTGTATTATACATCTATCAATCCTCATATAGTTGTATGAATTTTTTTATAAATAAAGATACAAATAGTCCAATATAGTCCTATATGTTAACCTTTTTTTGTTGGGATTTCTCTTTTTTTCAGTTCGACTTCATGACAGTATATCAGAAGAGGGATTCCATTACTTAGTCTTCGACTTGTAAGTATACAACATTGTTGCCGTATCATATACAAGTTGATTTTGCTACCCTAATACTAACTGGATACATCTGTTTAAGGAACATCACTGCCAAGTCGAACGTAAAGTTTAGGGTTACTTATTTTTCAATGTTATTTTCAGCTGAAAATGGACACAGAAGAAAGTATGATCTTGTTGATGTTGACTATATTGGATCGAGTACATCCAAACACACTGCTGAATTAGATTACTTTACTTATGCATAAAGTAGCCCAGACATGGTGTTGATGCCGTTTAAAAATGAAAAAGAGCATATTTAATTATAAACTCCCCAGGAAAATAACAAAAATCACTCTAACTCTAAAAATGGTTATTTTACACACCTAAATAGTATTTTGTTGATGAGCCTCTGGTCATTTGGTGATACAAGCAAGGGTGATTTTTCTCCTTGGCTTACTAGGGTGCAATATCTTAAGACCATTTTCTCCCCTTTGTGGAGACTTTGTGCCTATGGGCAGACGGGGTGGAAATTTATCCTGAGTATAAGCCCTTAAAACTAAGAATACAGTTATATTTTTAGCACCTTGGTGAACATGAATTGCTTTGTGTCTATTTTTTTCTTAGTAGTCCTTCCATATGAAATACCAATTTATTTTAATTTATTACTGAGACATATGTACTGTATGTACCCCACACCTGTTGATATTGGCTCAGGCTGATGGTGTTTTTTCTTTCTTTATTTTTATATTAATGCTTCCAATTTAGTGTCTTTATGTTGCTAAAAATATATAGACATTTGCTACGACTAAACATTTAAAATCTGTGCTGTGTACAATAGGAAAATTAGAATTTCTGCTGATTGACCAGGAAAATTATTCTCTGTGTTATTAGACACAATCAGGTTCATTCAGTATACGACCTTCTGAGAAGCAGTCACTGTGATGAACTGTCCTTTCTGACATAGTACAATAATTACGAAGTGTGCTTGTTCAAACTCATTTACAATAATGTGTACTGTGATGTATCCATCTAATGAGAGAGAAATTATGTATATATAGATTTATTGTATTCATTGCATATGAGCAAGCAGTGCTTATTTTAATGATAATGCAACGATAGTGGAGTAACACTGCCATTACACCCCCACACAACTGTTCCTGACTTAATCGTTGCTTTTAGCAGCTATGGGAATTAACCATGTCATAGTGAGGTATCTTCTGCTGGCATCCTACATTAAGATAAGGGGACCTTCTACCAGAAGCCAGTGACTGCTGGGGTATTACTGTCATCACTGATTGTTTTCTACTGCCTATGGATTCACCCATCTTATTTGCAAGCAAAAGTGTCCCATTGTCACATATACTGATGCATATGGCCACTTTTTGGTAAGCAAGTTATCAGGAATGTCGTAGCATCTTGAAATATGTTTTTTTTACTTGTAATGTTTCTTTGATTTATTAACGCATTTTAACCTATACATCATAAGTAAAATCCACTTACAAGGTTGCATGAGAAGCTAATTGTTCATAAAAAGGAGAGGGATTCATGGAGGTAAAATAGTCAACTTTACTGCAGACTATGACTTTAGGAGACACACCCCTAATTCTAATACAATTGAAGCTCAGAACAGGTAAAATATAAGATCTGCAGCATACTCTCAAGTTTCCCTTTTTAGTGAGACAGTCGTACCTGAGAACTCTACGGGCTTAACCTGGAGTCTTCAGATGAAATTCTGCTTCTCCAAATCACCTTCCCCTTTCTCCGGGCATGTGCCCACTCTCTGCCTATTTACCTATCCCACGCCTAGCTAATTTAAGGGTATCCAGGACTTCCCAACGCTGTCCCTTGTGCAGATTGTCCTGCCCTTCTTGCACCAAGAGGTGGCTTCAGCTGACCTTTCCTAGAAATTTACCAGGTATGAAGACTGCTCCTATTTCCCTATATCTCTTCCACCGAGTATCTAGGGAAATGTGCATGAGTGGATCACAGTGTTCTACAGCCCTAAATGTCACAGCAATGTGTATAGAAACAGCAAGAAATGTGTTTAGAAATTGTATACACACATTTCATTGTTCTTATTCTAAATGCCCTACTCAATTTCATAAATATCTGTAGGTCTCAAAGTCACATAAAATGGATGGATAAAGTCACACAGCTAACTACAGCCACTAAAACAATTGTCTCTGTCTTGACATTTCAAATACTGGGAGGTATGATGCAGCCCGTTACAAGTGGCGTCTCCAGCTTTCATATTTAGGGGGGGCACATGGGGGGGCCAGGGACCAAAGTAGGGGGGCCAATTATAAAACGGTACATATACAATATATATATATATATATATATATACACACGTTAGACGTTCATTTTTAACTACATAATATGCACTTATCTCTTTGAAGTAAAGACCGTGATTGAAATATGATTTCAAAATAACAGCTAAAGTGTTTTTCATTCTTTAATATTAGCCCCTGCTGACAATATATATAAATATTATACCCGGCTTCCGATATATATTAATATTAACCCCTGCTGTGGATATATATTAATATTAGCCCCTGCTGCGGATACATACTTATATTATACCCTGCTGCCGATATATATAAAAATTATACCCTGCTGCCAACATATATTAATATTAGCCCCTACTGCCGATATATATTATTAGTCCCTGCAGCCAATATATATAAATATTACCCCCTGCAGCCAATATTTATTGATAATAGGCCCTGCAGCCAATATATATAAATATTAGACCCTGCTGCCAATATGACTATAAATACTAGACCCTGCTGCCAATAAATATTAATATTAGCTCCTGCTGCCAATATATGTTAATATTAGCTCCTGCTGCCAATATATATATATATATATATATATATATATAAATATTAGCCCCTGCTTCCGATATATATTAATATTAGCTCCTGCTGCTGATATATATTAATATTAGACCCTGCTGCCGGTATATATTATTAGTCCCGGCTTCCGATATAAATATTAGCCCCTGCAGCCAATATATATTAATATTAGACCCTGCCGCAAATATATATAAATATTAAACCCTGCTGTCAATATATAAATATTAGACCCTGCTGCCCATATATAAATAAATATTAGCCCCTGCTGCCAAAACATATATAGATATTTGCCCCTGCTGCCAATATATTTTATAGTGAAAAAACTGGACCCTACCCAAGCATTTCCTTGGGCCCCGCTCAACGCTCCCTTGCATGCAATCACTCCCTCCGCTACCACGACGAAAAAAATATATTTGCCACACTGACTGCAGATCAGCGGAAGACAGTGAGAGTCAGTACAGTCTTCCTTCCTTCTGACTGCACCGTGACATTGAGAAGTCCTTTCCCCTGTAATCATCCCCAGGGTCCCTTTGTCCCCTCATTCACTAAACCATACCGCTCTTTTACTTACACCCTGTAGTTCAGGTATAGATCAAATAAACAACACATGGAAACAGCACATGCAACTGAATTAGACAAAAAAAAACCCTGTATTTGCAGGTATACATAAATAATGTATGGAAACTTAGCCGATACAGATCAACAGAATTTTACACACGATTTGACATCCAAACAACTATAAATCATTCTTTTTTATCACATTATTAAAATCCCAGAAATCAAAAAAGTTAAAAGGCCCAAATAAATTAAGATTAGACATAATGGAATCAAACATTTGCTACTGCAAAAATTTTTAGATGAAAAAGTCCAGTTTTATTCAGCGCAACAAAACAGTGATAGCATTATTCTTAACAATATTCTTGAAAACGAAATATTTTAGCAATTAATGCAACACAACCATCTTAGCACTGCATCACCAAATGAACACCTCATCACAGATAACAAAATGCATACAGTTGCATATAACTAAGCTGAATAGCACTTGGTCTGTGAAGGCCTGTGAAACCAAAGGGGAATAGTGTCCTGTATACTGTAATCAAGAATTGAGTTTCACAAACTCTGAACCAACATCTACGTTTCCTTTTTAATAATATATTCAGATTGAAATAAGAGTAAATAACTCAAAACCTTTACTTTTCCTCTCACTGATTTCTAGGCCTAGAAAGTGTTGTCCTCTGAAGTGACCACAAAGTCTGGATAAATAAAAATTACAAAGTTCTATTTAACCCTACAGCAAGTAAAGTGCCAGGAAACAGATGACCAAACTCATATCAGGACAGGGTCTCCCACACTGACACCCAAATACATACCCCAGGGCAGGCTCTGCTGCCACATGGACCACCACATCAGGATGGGATAACCTACTAATATTATTAATTATATACTACTACTACTAGTATAAAAAATGCTTTCCACATTGCTCTGTTGTTTGTGTGTATTGCCCCTTGTGTATTTGTGCCCCCCCCCAGCCACCCTCCTTTGTGCATTTTTGCTATACACCCTTGTGTATTGATGTATTTGATGCCCCCAGCCAGGCCCCCTCCCTTGTGTATTGATTTATTTGATGCCGCCAGCCTGCCCCCCTCCCTTGTGTATTGATGCACCAGCCCCTTGTAATGGTTATTATAATGGCCCCCAGTATTAACCCCCCCGATGTGTAATTATGTCCCCAGCCTGCCAGCCACCATCTTTTTGTATTTAATTTTCCCAAGGCAGCCCCCCCTTGTTAATGTCCCTCCTTCTGCTTATCAACTCAACTATTTTTTTAAATGAAATAATTACTTTTTTGAAGGTCTTCGTTTTTCCGCCTTAACACCGCTGCTTTTGCTCTTCTACCGCGTGCTCCCTGTCACAGAGCATCTGTTCCGTAAGTGCCCGCCCCCTTGAGCGTCACGGTGCATCTTCAGAGGGGCGGGGCGAAGAGCCTCAGTGATCGGCATGCCGGCAAGCCATTAAGTGGCCGGCGGCTGCAATTTCAGCTCAATGTGCCGGCACACCGGGAAATGTCCCGGTTTCCCGGCGGTGGGCCGGGTCATGGTAATATATCGTTTCAATTGGGGGGGCACACTGGGGGGCACAGCATAATGTAGGGGGGGCCATGGCCCCCTCTGGCCCCCCCTGCCGACGCCACTGCCCGTTACAAAGGCAAGAAGTTGGTACAAAACAGCAGATTCCGGCACATTTTGTGTGTGATTTCCTCCTTATATTACTTCAGACAGTAGAGCTCATTATTTAATCAAAATGTTGTTTGCTGGCAGACTGTAACTTTGCCTCGGGCATGTAGCTGGTTTTGTCTGTTCTCACATCCGTTCCAAGAGAATCCATTGTTTTATTATTTTTTTATTTACTTCTAATGTTTTCTCTTTCTGTTTGTTTATTGGTGAATATTTTGAAGTATACAACTATGATTTAAAGCAGATCTGTCACTTCCCAAACTCTACATCTTTTATTTCTATACTCTATAACCCCATATAACAGCGTTTACAGATTACATCCCTCCTTTTGTGTACACCACTAGGAAAGTTGTCTTAACTTTGTTTTTGCAAGATCTGCATGATTATGCGTTCCTATGAAGTTGGAGAATAGTATAGTTAAAATGATACCATTTATTGGCTAACAGAGTTTGATTGCGAGCTTTCGAGACCAAGTTGTTAGGTCCCTTCCTCAGGCATTAATGAAGCTTCCTCAGGCATTAATGAAGCTAACACATACAAAAGCAAAATTCACACGTTAACAAAGACTTTAGATAAACACAGAGGTATTGGGGAATTTGTTCAGCAGTAAATTAGTTGGACTAGCAGAGATCCAATGGACAGATATGGTTCAATTAAAACATCCTTGGTCAGTTCACTCCCTGGTTAGAGGGGCCATAAAACCATTAGACATATGCCAGATATGTCATATGTCTAATGGTTTTAGACATAACCCCACCCCCCGTCAGTCACCGGTGCGGGGAACTCTGATCTCTGACAAGCGTAAGTTGTAGAGGTTTACACGCTGCCCCGGCTACACACCGGGGACTCAGCACCGGTAAGTGGGGCGGGGGGTTGACAGGAGGATCCAGGTCCCCTGCAGCTGCGGGGGATCTGGATCTTAGTCTCATAGTCAGACCTATTTGAGGTCTGATTATAAGACGAGGGGTATTTTTCAGAGCATTTACTCTGAAAAAAACCTTGTCTTATAATCGAGCAAATACGGTAATCTGCTTCATGTCACTTGTATAGGTTCTCTTTTCTATTCCTTCCTCTTGTGATGTTTCCTCAACCCCCAACCATCTATGTATTGACTATAGTTCATCCCAAACTGATCTAGTTTTATGAAAGTATTGTGTTGCATTCAAACTCAAAACTGAATATACATGTTCACAAGCCCCAACCCTTTTTAGATGATGAACCAGTGCATAGAAGTCCCTTCTGGTTACCCTGAAGCTCTTTTTGCTTAATGCTATATAAAGTGTATGCAAAATAAATGAATTAATATATAAAGAACATCACTTACGTTTTCTTTACTAAAATTGTGATACTGTATTACTGTTTTCCCTTATTCATGGTAGGTGACATGCTGGTAAAGTGTGCCACTTGAAGTTCCTTCCTGTGTATGTGGGGAGCTGAAAACCCTAAGGCTGTGTCTGTCCTTGTAATGTTCAACAAACAGCAAATTGGTTTTCTTTTCATGTGTGCCTTGTGTTTAGTGTAACAAGTTGCACATGGCAAAAAAAAACAACCAAGCAAGACCAAAAATAGCAAATTAAAAACAGAAGATATCACCATCCGCTGAATAACAAGATATGAACTTAGAACTAGGCATCTTCTTTCAGACTCAGGTGCACATATGAGAGACTAAAGGAACAAACATAGCGTAACTCTGTATGATTGTTAAAATCCAATTACCATTTATTAGAATAAACTCATATGCATGGAGCTCCAGTTAAATAAACACTTTGGATGCTGGTTACCAGTTACTGGCGATACTCCATGGCTATAGAGCAGGGGTGTCCAAGTTTTTTCTGCAGTGGGCCACTTCATCAGAATTGTATACGTGCGCGGGCCGCACTCATTTTTCACTGTGACAAAAAATATGGCCTTTAATAAAATATGCAGATTAAAATAAAGTAAAATGACACAAAACCTTTACTCTTCCTCTCACTGATTTCTGGGCCTTGAACGTTTTGCGACTACAAATTCAGGATTCCCTAGATTTATTCTAGGGATGAACTAAAATGAAAATTCTGGACCAAAACATTCAGGGTTCACTTAGCCAAAACTGAAAATGACCCCCACCTTTAAAAATAATAATAAAAACTCACATGTTTAATAAAAGTAGGTAACACACAATTGGACAAAATTAGCAATATGACTTGGCATGATAGGAGTGTGATTGCTAACAGCAATCACACTCCTATCATACCCAGGCAACCAGTAAATGCTGGTACCTAGGCATGATGGGACTGTGCTCGCTGTTAGCAATCACACTCCTATCATGCCAAGTCAGCCAATACACGCTGGTACAGGGTGGCTGTAAGTGATGTGCAGACCCCATACTGCTGGCAGCATCAATACACAAGGGGGGCAGCTAGCCAGGTTTCAGCATGTACTGGCTAACTTGGCATGATAGGAGTGTGATTGCTAACAGCAATCACAGTCCCATCATGCCTACGTTCCAGCACTTACACATCCATCCAGTAAATGCTGGAACCTAGGCATTATGGGACTGTGATTGCTGTTAGCAATCACACTCCTATCATGCCAAGTCAGCCAGTACATGCTGGTACAGGGTGGCTGTAAGTGCAGACCCCATACTGCTGGCAGCATCACTACACAAGGGGGGCAGCTGGCCAGGTTTCAGCATGTACTGGCTGACTTGGCATGATAGGAGTGTGATTGCTAACAGCAATCACAGTCCCATCATGCCTAGGTTCCAGCACTTACACATCCATGCTATCACACACACACACTCATTTATTCATATAATCATTCATTCACAGATTCATTCCCTCAATCACACACACTCATTCAAACACCCTCCCCACCCCCTTACCTGCACTGCAGCTCATCGATGCCGCTCATAGACTTCAGCAGGGGGCGCGGCCTCCCTCTGCCTTCTCTGCTAAAGCACAGAGGAAGTAGGATGTCACGTGAACTCCGCTTCCTCTGTGCAGTCCAGAAGACCCTCCCACAAGTAAGTAGCAGGGCTTGAGGTGCGGCTCGCGTAAGATCGGTTGCCCTGGCTGACGATCTTACGCGGGCCGCACCTCGGGGTCTCGCGGGCCGCATTTGGCCCGCGGGCCGCATGTTGGACGCCCCTGCTATAGAGGTTCAGCTCCCTCCAGGTTAATGAAGGAGCTCAGAAACGGGAACCTCTGAACAAGAACGTCACAATGTAACAACTTCAAAAGTAGACTAAGCACTGGAGCCAACATCTGCAATAAAATTTCTTAAAATAAAATTATTTATGCCATGTGCACCCTATGAATTTTGCCAGTGTACTCTCGACTTCTCTCTGTAGATAACCAGGTGGCACACTAGCCTATCTACACAGGTTGCACAATTTTATTGGCTTTGATAAATTTAGTTGACAAGATTTTGGGATCTGAAGGGACTATTTTATAATCTCATTAGTGATGTTTTGGATGTCTATGGTTGTTCAGTGGAACTCACAGCTCATGTGTATATAGCATGATGGAACACCTAGTTACAGACAATGGAAAACAGAATTTGGCAGAAGCAAGTCAACTCTTTCAACACTTTGGGTTTTTCGCATGCCATTCCGTTGACTCCAGCTATCTAAATTATGTGTTCTGCACCGTGCGTGCTTAATGTTATTCTTAACTTGCTGGTTTAGAAACACTTTCACCCTTTTGTTTATTGCTGGAGAAGAGCGCAACCAATTAGTCGAAACAACGGATTTCAGGTTTTTGTCAGATGCAGTTTGCAAGGAATAAGAGAAATGTTTCATTCTAATGACTTTGATCGTATTAGGAATTAAAAAAACAGACTTAATAAATGCCAAAATGAATCATAAGCTTAATATAACCACAACACAAATCGATATGCTCATCTCTGCATAGCACAAGATTTATTGAAGGCCGGTTTTACCCATTTCCTTTCACTGGATTTATATTAGCCTACCAGGTTTGTGTAAATGTACATAATTTTTAGTGCTTTGCGTCTTCTGATTTCATTTGTTGTAATAGGCAAGGCTAAATAAGCTCTACTGAGTGTGACTATTTCAAAAGCAAAATCCATACCTTAATGGATGATAGAAGCTCTGATCGAAGATTCTTTTGACCCTTGTCAGTGCAACCAAAAGCATTCCTTAAAAAAGTGTGCACAATATAACAATTCACAATAAGCATGTTCTGACTTCAGAATTCTTAAAGTGGATCTGTTGCTTTCCCAACTTATTTATTTAACAGCTTAGTATACTAAAAGTGTTCTGATGACTTCAAAACATAATTGTTCACATTTCGAGAGGGGGTGGATATATATTTGCAGGTATACATGATTAATGTATGGAAACATAGCGTAGCAGCTATAGGTCAACACATTAAAACACAAACCCAGCTTTCCATGTATAGATCAAATGAAATTCACATGTGAACTCAGCACTGAAGGTATAGAATCAGACATAGAAATCCTGTATTTGCAGGTATACAATATTAATGTATGGAAACATAGCATTGCAGGTATAGATCAACAGAACACAGAAGCCCAGCATTGCAGGTATAGATCAACTTGAAATTACATGTAAACTCAGCACCGAGGGTATAGATCAAATAAACACATGGAAATAGCATTGCAGGCATTGATCAACTGAATAAGACATATACACCCTGTATTAACAGATATACATAAATAATGTATGGAAACAAAGCATAGCAGATATGGATCAACAGAATAGCATACAACCCCAGCTTTGCAGGTATAGGTCATTTGGAATTCACATAAGAACTCGGCATTAAAGGTATAGATAAAACCTCCTAAGTTACAGGCATAGATCACAGGTTACACAACCCAGAGCCAGCCCTGGCATCCACACTGCCCACATAGAACCTGACCAGCACCCAGATAACACACATCCAGGACATGCCATCTTTGTCCCCAAACAGCCCAGCATGAGTCTGCTTTGCCCCCAAACAGCCCATCCTATGCCATCGTTGTCCTTTAAACACGCTGCTTGTGCCATCTTTGCCTTTCCACAAATCAATTATACATCTATGATACACACAAACACTTGTACAGTCACTCACTAATTCACACTTTCATTCACAATTCATTCACACAATCACTTATTCTCACTCATTCACACACATAATTTACACATATTCATTAATGCATTCTCACAAATTTAGGAATGCCCTCATTCAGACAATTCATCCACACATTACTTCATACTCACTCATTCAGACAATTCATCCACACATTAATTCATTCATTCTCACTCATTCAGACAATTCATCCACACATTAATCATTTCATTGTTTACACAATTCATCCACACATTATTTAATTCTCCCATTCATTCAGAGAATTACTCCACACACTAATTACCGTATTTGCTCATTTATAAGAAAGACAAGGTTTTTTCAGAGCAAACGTTCTGAAAATTAACAATCATCTTATATTCAAGGTCGTCTTCTAATCAGACCTCAAACAGGTCTGACTACAAGACTAAGATCCAGATCCCCCGCAGCGCTGCAGGGGACCTGGATGCGAGCAGACAACCTCTTCTCTACCCCCTCCCTTCTTGCTTTCTACCCCCCCTCCCTCCCTTCTCACTATCTACTCCCCCTCCCTCCCTTCTCACTATCTGCCCTCTCTCCCCCCTTTGTAGTTCACTTACCTTCCAGAAGTCCTGCGGTGGGAGCGCATGGTCTCTGTCTCCCTGCTCTGCCGTGGTGCACGCTGCTTCACTGCTGAGCACCGGAACATGACTTATTCCGGCACTCCTCATTACATGCCAATACCGTGACCAATCTAGAGGCCTTGCAGGAGAGACTGAGGGTCGCCGAGCAGTTGCTGAAAACTTCATGAGCAACCCCCAGACACTTTCCCTCGCAGCCTCCTGGGCCCCCAGACCCTCCTGGGCCCTTGGTCCATGCCCGAGTGCCCGATGGGTCAGTCCGCCCCTGCTTCAGAACATTTAGTGATTGTAAATGACAGGTCCATGTTAATGATTTCATACAAAGCCAAAAATAATAGCTGAATGTTTGATGTTAAATTAGAAGATTACTTAATTTTATTCTACATATGTGACCTATGGGTATGTTTTTCCCAAATGTGAGCAACACATATAGCAATGCATTGTTCATCCCCTGACATAGAAATGTGTTAATGCTTTCTAGTTGATATCAATTTACAAAAACTCCAAAGGTATGCAGATAATGTAATCTTGAGCCTTGGGTTATATGCCAATCTCAGTGCGAATAGGTTTCTCATACAGTTGACTCTATCCACGCTATCTTTCCATGAAACATCAGCCTTATGGTGTCTAGCATGCATTGGTTATTAATTCAAATGCCTACATGAAATCAGGTGACTCAGTGCAGCTTATTTTTTGAAACTATAAGAATGATTATCCAGGAGGGTCTGTTCTAGAAGTCAGAAATAGTTATTACAAGATTACCGTATAATTCTGATGTTTCTTAAGGTCTTAGTTGGAGAGTAGTGAGGGTCTTATTTGGGGTAATGAAAGTATGGAATAACCCAAAGACAGAATATGTATGTACATTTTATTAGGTAGCAAGTGTAGCATGTCTGTGGTGACTTCTCACATAATCTGTCCTGAAGGAGACATTCAACCTTTTAGGAAAGTTGCATTTAAGGAATTTTCTTAATTATGTACTTGTATACTCAAACTACATAAAAGGCACTTTTCTACTTAGTGTGCTTCATTTAAAACTACAAAATACAACATTAGAAGCATCATTCCTAGTAATGTTTAGTGTCCAAACCTTTCCCAAAAGTTATTCTTTAAATATGTAAGAATTTTACATTCATCATGTGTTCCAACTCATGATACGGGTTTAACTTGGATGGTAGTTCAGATGCAAATGCAAAATTTGAAAGCACAGAGATACCAGGTGGCCAATTTCATGTGAAATGCAAACCACTACTACTACCAAGCACGCACTATATGTTGGACCTTACGTTTTATAAATGAGCTTTAGCCGGTGATAAATCCATATTAGTCAAGTCTAATGACATCCTCAGTACTGAACATTCCGTCGAGGTTTATTGTAAGCCTCAACTGCTGTCAAAACAAATGAGTACACTTTCTAGTTATTGGAGTTAATGTGTGTTCTAATAAAGGCACCTCGCCAATTTAAAATGGAAGATTAAACCAACCTTTTATCTTTAAGTGATGTGGTTCTTAAAAAATTTATTATGTAATGCATACACAATTCTGCAAGTCACTTCTCAATTACCACTTGTGTTAATGTAATATTCTACCATCAGTTGCTTCCATAGTTGGTAAGGTCATGTTACTTAAGTGACCAGGTAAACATCAGGAAAGGCTGAGTGGAATGTATAGAAAATGTCAGAAGGTCATAAATGAGAATAGCCTGCAGAGAGAGAGTATATTGAAGCAAAACAAACGTGTCATTAAGTAAACCTAGCAATGCTATATCATACCTCATGCACTATCCTGGTTAGCTGCCGTGTTGTCCTGCTTTTGGAGACAGTGGAGATCTTATGATCAATGGAGGTCTGTGCTGTTTAGCTTATTTGCAGCCCCCAAGTGGGGCCTTGTGGCAGTCTCCTGTAGCACTCCCCAACACAGGAATCCCAATTTAGTATATGGTGATACAAAGTAAGAATGTTCCAAGCTCCTTGATGACCTAAATTACTGTATTTGATTTCCCTTGTATTCCAGTACTGTTTTTGATGAATATTCACTGGAAATTTAGATAACCTTGACAGAAGAGTTAACGTTAACGTATATAGTTCCACAAACACATTGTTTACGCAGGTCCCAAATCACATACTTATACCATGAATATATCATGTCCTGACACCCCTGGAGGAAAATGTTGGCGGTTTGCCACTTGTACATAGCTTTTTTTTTGTCCTTCTTAGGGAAACCTGGATGATGCTGTTTAAGGAATCATCATCATATTATGGCCTCATACACTTCTGAAAACTTATAACATTTTAATAGGTCTACCTTTACACTAGCTATTGGACAAATACCTTATCTTGAACAGTCAAAGAAAATTAGTATTAAGGAGGTGAATTAACTTTTTGATCTCAAAATAAAATAGTTTTTTAGCAAGCACTGTGGCTTAGAAAGTAGAACCAGAGCCTACTGTTGTTCCTACACCAGTAGGTATGTGTTCTGAATATTCTGAACACACCTTTCCATGTCATCAGAAGAACACAGACTTGAAGATACTAACTTAGGTTGAACCCTATTGATACAAATAGTCATAGCACACTCATCAGGCACAGAAATGTGTAATATCTACGAGTAAGTCATTGAATTTGAATAAGTACTAGATATATTTTATTCTTGCCCCCATTCCATAGAAGGTCTGTGCAGTCCAAGACCAATATAGACATTGATGCTCAGCGTTGGCTTTACAGTGACTAAAAAGTCTACAGAGTAATCATTTTATTTTTGGCAAGTTGGTTGAAGTAAATTTGCCACAAAAAAAGTCAGGGAATAAAGTTTGTAACTGAAAATAACAGGCGTGTATTTATTACACTGTGCTGGTATTTTTTGAAACAGACTGGAAACAAAGAACAAGGGAAATATAACTACATCAAATTATAAAGTAAACCCACAATTCAATTTTAAGGAGAAAGGAATAAAAGGGAGTGCGGAGTTCTGGGTAGAAAGATAAGATTGTAGAAAGGTTGGGGAAAGTAACTACATGTAATCATAAAGATCTTTAAGGCAATATTCATAGATCTCTTTAAATGACCCTTCTGCCTTACCTTTACTACATAATCACTGTTCCTTCTGTATGTTATAAAAGAGAGGAAGTACAGTTACAGCTTGAAGATACATATTCATTTGACTTCTGTCAGGCTTTAGCTGAATGTATGTTTGGCAAGTTGTTCGGAGATTCTGCACCATCTTTATGCAAACCAGATAATTGGCCAACGATTAGAGCAACGCTTCCAGAACACTATTTCTTCACAGAAAGAATACAATTAGTTGTTAATGTCTTTCTCGGGTCAGAAGGTCTTCTACGTGGAGCGGTTTTGTCCTGTCACAGTGGATAATGGATTAAAGCAGACCTAAAATATAATATTTATTAGCTGTGTGTTCCAGCATTAGCCATAATCACAAAATGGCATGCCTCATAATAGATGGGATAAACGGAGACAGGACTTGTCATAGTAGCACTGCCTGTCGTTTTTAAGAAAGCGTATTCATTTAAAATTATGTACTAGTTGAAATATCTGACACATAATTTCTGTGCTTTTTTTTGCTTATTTGGAAGTGCTTTGTGAACAGAGCACTACAGTAAAAATTGCTCTAGTAATGGCAGAGCTTAAAAGACCTGTAGGTAAAGTCGTTTTTGAACAAGGGAGAAAGTAGAAGGGAAAAACTGTTGAAATATTAATTTTTATTTGTCAAAAAAAGGAACAGAGAGCCCTAATATAGTAGTTTTGGCTACCATTTCTCTTAAAGCAGCTGTGTGTGGATGTAGAAATTTGGGAAAGCTGTCAAAGAGTTGACATAATAAATGTTGACAGTTTTGAGGTGCTTTGTAATCATCTAATTAGAAAACTTTACATAAGGGACAACTGTGTTTCTGCATCAATCAAAGCATGAGATTTTGTTATGCTTTATTCAATTTTCCAATGGTGTACAAAACCGAGACAGTAAATAGATAAACTTAAGAACATTCTGAAAAATTAAGGGCCGAAACCAATTGTAATTATTGACATTACTCTCAACTGTGTGGTTCCTATTCTTATTATTTTAGAGAGAGTGCAAAGGAGGTCTACCAGAACGATAAATGGTTTGCAACATACAAATTATCAGAACAGTGCTAAGGGATTTTAATATGTATAGCTTGGTAGAGAGAGATGTGATAGACACATTTAAATACTTAAAATGATTTCAAAAAGTACAGAAGGGAAGTTTATTTCAGAGGAAAAATGTTAGAACAAGAGGTCAAAGTCTAAAATTGTAGGGTCAGAGGTTTAGATGTAATGTAAAGCAGTTTTACTTTGTTGAGCGAGTGGTAGATAAATAGAACAGCTTCCTATCAGAAGTGCTAGAGGCTAGTGCCTTGACAAGACCAAGGACTAATTATGGTCTGAGTCGAGATATCGCATGTAAAGGTGTCATCGTTTGGAATAAATTGGATGTAACAATGGAAATTTTTGTAATGTCTTTATGATATAAATACAATAATTGAACAATTAATCAAACTATACCCGGGACTAAGTATAATAATAGACTAGCTTGACCAAGAACAGTCAGTGCTTACATTTATGTTTCAGATTTTCAAATTCACTGTCGGCATATCAATCAAATTCTGTTCACAAGGGTAATTTCCAATGAAAAAACAAGACATATTATCCCCTGCACAAGGGAAGACAACTCTAGAAGTATATTTCAGCCGCTCCTGGTCCTTGTCAGTGAATTGCAGTTGGTATTTCTGTAGGCATGGTGACCAAGGAAGTCTGCATCTGAACTCTGGTTGTTTATCTTCGAGCCCTTTTATATTCCCAAATGGGAAAACTGTGTACTGCAAGGGGTAAGACAAGCTCAGTCTTCCTTGCTAATGGCACACGTGACCCTCCAAGCTGTGTAACTTGTTGTCCATTCTGAGCTAGTCCAGTACTTTGTTGAACACAAACTATTCCTAGCATTTTTTTTCTGTATGGCAGAACAATTAGCAGGAAGGTATAGATTTCCACAAATAACACATGACAGAAAATATTTACAGCTAATTCAAAAGTGAATGTGAAACTCTCACTGTTACTTTTCCAATATCCATTTCATGTTTTCATTGTGCCAAATAAGTGAAATACTGTAAATTTCTTTTTACTGGAAATTTAACTAAGAAGTTAATTAAAACGCGGGTTTTATTTTGTATCTATTTTGACATTAAAGAACAAAATTTAAAAAGAAACTAACACAACCAAGTATTTCAAGTTTATATAAGGGGGGGGGGGCATCCAAAAAGTCAGAACACATTTTAGCCGTATAAAATCATTTAAGCTCATAATAATAGAGTTGAGTGATTCTTTTGCAGATTGTTAAATTTTGAAATAATCAGCAAAATGCTTACTTTGTATTCCATTATTCTGTAAAAGCTGCATTTAGGCAAAAAAAACGTCTCGGTATGAAAACAAAACGGTGTTATTTGCAACAAACAGGTGCTGTTAAGTATTTCTGTCTGTTCACTTTAAACCCATATATATATATATATATATATATATATATATATATAATTATAAAAGAGTGCTGCACACACCTGGGAATCAATCTCCACAATTGCCCCTATTATAGATCTATATAATGAAAATAAGTGTAGAGCACATCTGAAGAAAAGAGTATAGAGGATATACTTCCCAAAGCCAGTTTTCCCCAAAAATGTGGAGTGTACCTCAAAGTAAACAAAAAACATAATTTATAGTGTGACAAATTTAAATAAAAGCCCAATTGTCAGGCAAAGAGAGATTCTCACGCTGTTCAGAGCAGTCACTGCTCAAGATTCCAGGCACAGGACAACCACTTGACAGTATTTCTAGTAAGGCTTCGTGCGACAGGGAAATCACGAGGATTAGCAGCAGTAAAAATATTAATAACAATAAATCAATTCTGTGCTTACATCTCAGTAACTGGCAACAAGCTGATCACGTTTGCTGAAGTTATAGCCATGAATATAGGCACCCACCGTTTCCTCCACCCCCCCCCATGACATAGACATGCACTACATGTTTCGCTCACAGGCTTTGTCCTTATTTATTGATAATTAACATTTTTACTGCTCCTAATCCTCATTCTGCACCATCAATTAGATATTTATCCTCACAATTTCCCTGTTGCATGACGCCTTACTCAAAATATTGGCAAGCTGTAACAGCGGTCGTCCTGCGCCTGAAATCTTGAGCAGTGACTGCTCCAAATAGTGTAAGAACCTCTCCTTTGCTTGTAATTAAGCTTTTATTTAATTTATCATATCGCTATGAATAATTTTTTATGTTTTCTTTGAGAAACTCTCCACGCTTTTTGGTAAGTATATCCTCTGTATTCCTTTATTTAGCTGTACGGTATGTTTTATTTTCTGCACACAATGCACAGGTTACCAGCGCACATAAACTTTGCTGTTGTAGCAAATCCAATTAAAACGTAAATCTTCCTTGGCTTCCTTGTATATAATGCTGCTACATTGTTATATAAATGCTAATTTGTTAAAAAAAAAAATAATAATAAAAAAGTAATGATCTAGGTACACATCTGGCCTCTGTATTCATTAGTAAGTTACCAATGTTCCCCACTTGTATTCTTATCTATCTCGGTTTGCAATTTGATTCTGGACCTCTGTTTCCCAGCCATACTGAATAACTCGCTGGCAGTTAACTTTTGACACGCTACATGGAAGCTGTCATAACCATAAGTATCATTTGTCTAGTTTAATCAACACAAATAATAGAAGACAAACATGTCCCTCATTAATATACTCTATACCATTCCACATTTGTATTGCTCCTTTACAGTGGTGTCTTGCTTTTGTGAGATAGAAACAGATATTACTTTTCTCATCAGATTAATATTATTTAGGGTTGCCACTCTGCCCCCAGAAATGCCTTATACCCCCTATTTGCCACTCTGCCCCATGATGTGCCTTTTAACCCTCTATATGCCACTCTGCCTCCAGAAATGTCTTATACCCTCCTATATGCCACTCTGCCCCATGAGATGCCTTTTAATCCCCTATATGCCAGAGTGGCATATAGGGGGTTAAAAGGCATATCATGGGGCAGAGTGGCATATAGGGGGTTAAAAGGCATTTCTGGAGGTATATATATATATATATATATATATATATATATATATAACTGCTAACAGCAATCACACTCCTATCAAGCCAAGGCAGCCAGTACATGCTGGAACCTGGGGATGATAGGAGTCTGAGTACAGCCTCCCTATGCCATGCTACCACCACCATCCCCCTTTAAACATCCATACTAACACACACTCATTCACAAACATTTAAATACTCATTCATTCCATTAATCACACATACTCAGAAACCCTCCCCCACCCCCTTACCTGAACTGCAGATCTCTCACTGGAAGACTTCTGCAGGGGCCCGGCTGTGCGAGCAACTTCTCTGGCCCCGCCCCCAGAGGAAGGAGGGGGGAGGCAGAGTTATGTTACACTCTTCTAGCTTCCTGTTCTCCTGCTGCTCGCGACCAAAGCCCGGTAAGCAGCATGGCCCCAGCGGACATTTTGAGGTCTGATTAGAAGACGACCTCGATTATAAGACGAGGGGTATTTTTCAGAGCATTTGCTCTGAAAAAAACCTTGTCTTATAATCGAGCAAATACGGTAATTGGTGATATATTTGATGCAACAATACTGGCATTGACCTGTAAGAACACAGAAGTATAAAGCACTTTTATTTTGTTTTTATTAGGCATTTTTCCAATAAAATTTGCAGCGGGACAACCATTGTTAATGGGGGGGGGGTTACCGTTTTGATTATTGAGGTTCAGATACATTTTGCTGGGCTGATGCAATTTTAGTGGTAGAAATGTTTAAGTTCACAAATCTAATACTTGGATGTTGTGTGTCTTCACAGAGTCACTGGTGGAGAACTTTTTGAAGATATTGTAGCAAGAGAATACTATAGTGAAGCAGATGCCAGGTAAGTAAAGCCACATCATAGGTGACATGCATTTAATGTCTGTAAAGCAAGACATCTTCACTCGTTGGAGAGTTTACATTAAAGCGGTGTTAGGTTATGAAGGTCAAGCTCCACTAGGTTTCTGCTACGGGAAGAGCCTGCCTGGCCCTGTATAATGTATAGTTACATAATTGAGATGTCTTCTCCCTTGGACTTGTGCATTATATGGGGCCACCTCAGGCTTTTTTCTGAAGAAACCTACTAGTGTTGGCCCTTTATAATGTTGTTAAAAGCACAACTGTCCTGCAAACTCCCCTGACAACTCTCCCTTTAGTGTAAAAACCTCCAATTCCTCAATATCACATCTGAGGTCTAGTTATTCTTTTGTGAAGTCAATGCTATACATGATTATAGAATATTTGACAAGGCTGACTCTGCGTAAATAATTTTTTGTCAGACTTAAAACGACTACATACTTGTTTGATTCTGCTTGACTTCTGTACTTAATCACTTTGCCATTCATTGTACACCATGTACCTTTATGGTTATCAGCTGGAGCTTGGTGTCATAAACTAATTAATGTACAGAGTTTGTAGGCCATTATGAATGATTTCTCATAAATTAAAAGAAATGCTTCTTTTTCTGGCCATTATACTTTCATAAGAGCATTAAAGAAAATTGTATCCTATTTCATATATTCATATGTGAATTATACAATCAATACCAAGAAAAAGTAATTGAACTTAATTTCTCTGAGCGTTTAAATTCCGAGACTATACTACTTTATAATACACAGAGCTCTTATTATACTAAGGGTACCATTTTAAACAAATATAAATTTTTTGAGCTTTATTGGAAAACTAAATGTAATAAATATTTCCTTTCAACAGTTTGTGTGCATTAAGTCAAACAAGTATAAATAAGAAAATATAAGTTATACAAGCAAGCCCAGCCTTAGAGTTTCTAGTACCCTAGGTAACCTGTTTCCAGCCCCCCATTGAAACCATAGGCTATATTTTTCCCTATTTTAGAATTCATAGATTTCTGTGTTCACAATAAATGTTAGAGATCCAACCACAAATCACACAGTACGGTATTTTTTAGGGTACATAGAAAATACTGCATTAGGCAGGGTTAAAGGTGATTTCATAAACATCCTCCATACAATGTGGTACATGAGCTAGCCGTAATCTTTTATTGTGCCTCCATAACAAGGTCAAGTATCAATATCTGGTTATATACTGTATATAATATGTAAACAAGTGGGTTTTGGTTTTTTCCCGTCCAACATTCAATTTTTACATTGGATGTTTGTGTGCAGTCAGTTTTCTCAAATAGTCTTGAGAAAATAGTTTCGCAAACCTACTAAAAATACATTTTTTAGAGGTGACATAACAGTTTTGTCTATCTTCATAAAATACTAACTTGGTTGATCTTTGTTAATTTAGGCTTTAAGAAATATGCCCTAAAATTTCTGTATTATGAATTCTAAAGTAATGCTTTAAATTCTTCTCTAGCAATGTTTATTTTTTCCAGAGAGATGTGCAAAGGTTTAATATTTGTTTAGTCTTCTGTTTTTGTTTTTTTAATGAGACATACACTTCTGTAACATTAGTCATCTCAGATTCCCTTGTGATAGTATGTAGCGCATCAGATATTAAAAAGTCATTGATGTGACAATGATTCTTCAAAGCCCATGTCTAACTGGAATGTGCATCCTGTCTTATGGAAACATATATTTACAGTATTTGTAACATATATGTTAGCCTTTGTTGTATGTTAATGTCACGCCCTTTTTGTGTTTTCCTAAAAAATTGAATATCTTAGCTGTTCCTGAAAAATTGACATGCCTAATACCGTATCAATACATACAAAAAATGCAAACTTTTTCAATGGATAGCTTTCCTGTGTTTAACACTCTAGCACATACATCCACACTCATTCTAAAATACACTCTTGCACATGCACGTTTACGCTCACACACCTACACACTCATGCTAGCACACACATGCTCGATTATCACAGCCTTGCCTGGCCAGGAGCCTTTTTTAATAGCTTCTTTCGCACTAGTAGATTTAAAGCCTGTTGAGCATAAAATTCCCTACAGTGTCATGTTTGATGTTTATAGCATGGAAAACAGGCACCATAGATAATAGAGGAAAACATGTTAAACAAATTTCATTAAATGTATTGGAATGTTTTCTTGTACCTCCTTAGGTCTTTAATAGGAACTGATTCAATTTAGTGATTTAACTAATTGATGCAGGATGCACATGTGTTTTGCATAGGAGTATACCGTAAACAAAATGATTACGTAATCTGAAAGGTTTGTGTAGAAATTGTTCTAACAACCAACAATGATTTCATTTGAGGGATTTAGTACTCCAAGTGGAAGTACTAATCATAACATCATGCAGAGCAGGTAACCTGATTATTGGCAATTACTGAGAGTACACAGCAATTTCTACTAATACGATTTTCTACTAGAATTTGTGCTTGGTGGCCTGTGTATTGTCGGATTAAGCACACACTAGCAGATTACATTTTATTTTTTAAAATTGATGAAGTGCACCCAAAGTTAACCTACTGTGGTGAAACACCCTCCTGGATAGCCAATATTGCCTGATTAAAAGTTCCCCAAGTTGAAGTTATGTCCTCATCGAAGACACTGTCAATTTGGCCAGTAATGTCTAATCCAATTTAATATATGTAAAACTGGGAAATATCCACTGCAGTGTTGACAGTTTATTTTTGAGAAGTTGGTCTACTTTTGACTTTGCCAATATGGCCCCTTTGGTGTATATCATTATGATTTATTGATTTATATAGTGCCATCAGTTCCCCAGTTATGTGCAATTGGTAAACGGTACATAACAAACAGTGCATAATTTAACAATTTGGATTCAAACAAAAGATATTCCAAGTGCATTTTAAATTTTACACTCAAATATAACATTGCCGTTAAAGGAAAGGCAGAGTTGTCACTACTTGACTGGCTTTAATACCTTTTAATACCATACTTTTTAAGTTAGTAGGAGAATCTATCAGTAATGCCATTGGCACATATACTACATAGAATCCAAAAGTATGTTATATTTTAGTACATTTTAGTTTAACGATTCTATAAAACGACTCCTTTGACGTTCAAACTGTTCCCTGCACACAGCTGTCATGTAGGCCTCAACACAAAGATCATTCTTCTTTTGCTGCCTTGCACTGATTTTTATTGTTCAAACTAGGAATAACATATGTGTTTACTTTGTTGTTTAGTTTTGATATTTCATGCTTGGTTTCCATTTCCGTATCCCTATCGTGTTGAACACTTGTGCCCGTTGTGGAGGAATATTTCTAAAGTGTTATTCTAAGAGCCATGTTGAAAATGTACACATTAAGTTTGACTCGCTTTTTGTTCACCATTGAATACAAAAGCAATGCTTTCCTAAGTTATAAGTACATTTTTATGTCCGTTCTGTGGTTTGAGGAATGACTGTGATGTCTGACGTCAAATGTTGGTACCCTGTTTTGTTAAAGCTCACAATTTGTAAATTTAGCATTGTCTGGATACTGCTGCTACTTTGTATATGTCTGCTTTTCTTTTGTTTGTTTATTGTGTATCAATTTGGAATGTATTTGCTTTAAAGTGTTTCCCTTCCATTTTACCCTTGTATCTTCACAGTCATTGTATTCAACAGATTCTAGAAAGTGTAAATCATTGTCATCTTAATGGCATAGTACACAGAGACCTAAAGGTCAGTATTCTGGTGCTCATATATGTTAATAATTTGGGTGACAAAGGGTGGGAGGAGATGGATGGAAATGTTTCCTTCACCAGTTCTCCTTCTCCCTTTCCAAAAATGAATGAGAATGCAACGTTTCGCATGATGCTTCCATTTTGCTAGCCTTCAGGTTCCAAATGCAACATGACCGCTGAAGGATTGTTGACAATCATTTTGAGTTATGTGTATGGGATTCAAGGCTGCACTGAATATTTTTTTCTTGTGTCCCTGTTGCAATATGGAGCCTGTAGGCATCAACACCACTGCTGTACCTAGACCTTGGGTTACACAGGCATACAAACTGGCGACGTACACTCTCAAATCACCGACAGTCAAATGTCATTACTGTTATAATCCAAAACTGGATATTGTTTCCAATATAATTGATGGACAAAAATCAGATGAAAAGCTATTGCAAAAGCTTGCAAAAATAGACATACATATAAATCCATTAAGTAATCCATTAAACTGTACATCGCCAGAAGTTTGTCTGCTGTACTCTTAACCCAAACCTTCTAATGGTATACAGACAGTGAGTGTAAGCTTGGAACTAATACACGCCCCCTGGTGTTTGCATGCAGTCATTGCATTCAGCAGATCCTGGAGGCTGTGCTTCACTGCCATCAGATGGGCGTAGTCCATCGAGATCTAAAGGTAAGTGACCCATTCACATAAAAAAACCATGCTGCCAGTATTTGAAATGCTAATGTCTGTTTACTGCCCTGCATGCCAGACAGACGAGTGTAAGCAGAAAAAATTCATTAGTCAGTCGATATGATTGTTCTTCATTTTGGGAGCATTCAAGTCAGTGGCAAATGGTTAAGCAAATGCATGCATGAATAAAATATGCAGTGCTTCCAATGGGCTTTCTGGTGCCATACTTTTTATATACAAAACTATTTTAGAGATGACTCCCAATTAGTAATGCATCTTTTAACTTTGCATCTTCACTTGTAACTCCCCTATGGGGGTTGCAAGTGTGTGATGGAGTGATCTGCTTCACACCACAAGATTAGATGGTAAACTTTGTTAAATATATAGCGCATAACACTTTGGTATAAAGAAACGTTTGGATGCATACTTTGAGAGGTGATCTTATTGCCATAACAACCAGTGGTAGGGTCCTGATGTTTATTGATCGTTTTAGTGTCAAGACAGCGTTCGAACCTTTCCACCACAATTGCTCTTCATGCATAACCCACTGTTAAACAATCCACGTTACAGATGATGTACAAAAGTCATTATAGGCCCCAATTTGACAGCCAAGCTCTTTAATATTCTCTTCTTGTCAGTGAGCACATTTGTCATAGGTTTCTGAATTCTTTTCTCTCCATGATATCCAAAAATCATTTCGGACTATAAAATATATTCCCTGGACATCATAGTTCTGCTTGTAAGCCATGTTAAACCACCTCAAATCTATAATATGTTTCTCTAAAATGTACACAGGAAGAATTGAAACCCTATATATGTAATGTTCATTCGCTTAATTTAGCTTTCTTTTTGGAGGATATCTTACTAATGCCCAAAATGTGAACTGTTGTTCAGCAAGACACAATGTGCAATATGTATGTACTTATAGACCTGCCCATATAAATCAATTAGCAACAACAGCATGCAGCACGAGGGCAGTATAGCAATGTGGCAACGGAGGAGGTCAACCGCGATCAACATGCAAAGCACAGAGAAAAGCATTTGGCAATTTGTACCTCGCTAAGGCTGCCTATGATTAAGCACCTGCCACAAGCACAAAACACATAAGGCATTTCACTCCACCAGTTGTTGGTTTGTTGGGATGTCCCACTGCATAAATGACATAAATCTTTCTTCATGAAGATTTATTAATCTGCTAAATCCTTTTCTCTGTGCTTTGCACTTTTGGACTTACCCCATTTCCACAAACCATCAAAACATTACGTTATGATGGCTATCATAGACTTTTGAAGTTGTGACATGACAGTAAACTTTTATATCAACATTATGATCAGAACTCTGTAAAGCCCTTGGAATATGGCTCTCCTGAGCTTAACCACTGCTGTAGAAAACTAATGATAAATGTGTGGCAACATATATTTAGATATGTAGATTAATTATCTGGTTCATATTGGGATAATATTATCTGGGACATTAGCATAGTTAAAACTTTCTGGGTTTTAACTATAACCTCCATGTGATCTGCTGCTTTCCTGGACTGGTTAATGTCTTCCATATCTGGACAGGGGATCAGGGTTTGGTGTTCTGCACACTCCTTGCCCATTAAAGTCTCTCTGGGGCCCCACTACTTGACGCAAAGCCATACCCCCAGAATATGGGAAGCTCCTGATCAGTGAGCAAGGGAGGAACCTATGAAACAGCCATAAGGACACACTGAGCAACGGCCCAGAACTGATGGTGGTTCCTGATCATGCCAGTATAGCTTTAGCTTTTGAGCCTTTAAGAGTCTGAGTAGTTGAAAAAGATTATAAACTATGTTCACAAGCAGAATAGGGAACACTGTTACTTGAACATCACAGTTATCATCTTCATTTTTATGTATTTTGATTCTACACCAAATGTAGTCATGTACTGTTATACTATTATTCTGTAAATAGCAGCAGTAAATAATACATTTGAACTAAATATATTGGTATAACCTGGAGAATTATATATTTGTATAAGATGTGGGGTTTATTAATTAAACAATGAAGTGTAGTCACTTAAAGGTACTGATTCACTTATTCTGCTGAATAGAACACTTTACATTTATACTAATTATTGAACATTATAATGGAACACAGCATGGAGAATGCAACTGCTGTTATTAATTGCTCATACAAAATGTTGCCTCACTCATAATTGTCAGGGGACGCTTAATTGCTATGTGACAAAAAGCAGGCACTGATAGGTTGTTGCCATAGAGCTGAAAAGCCTATTTCAGAGTTTCTGTGTTTGTACATTTACACTTTTCAGATGAAATTGTAAGAGCAAATGACAGAGCGCTTATTAAACATCTTGTCTAAGCACTTTCAATTATGCATTATGAAGGATTAGCCCTAGTGGGTTTATCCTGCAGGATTTCTATTTTTTATGTATCTAACACTGTTTAGTAAATAAACCCTGCTGGCCTTTTTCACTTTGTGGAAGTTATTGCGAATAATGTTATTTGTGAACATTGACATGCCATAGGATTTATGTTCTTTCTCTATTGGTTGTTTTTTTTTTTTTACAAGTCTAATCATTATAATTCTTTCTCCACATATTATCTAAATAAAGCCTGAAAACTTGCTTTTAGCAAGCAAGTCTAAGGGGGCCGCAGTGAAACTAGCAGATTTTGGGCTGGCAATTGAAGTTCAAGGTGATCAACAAGCATGGTTTGGTAAGCACATTTTAATATTTCATGTCATTGAAGTAACAAGAAAATACTAGATGCCTGGCTTGAGGCTAAAGTGCTCCCTACTCTGCGGTAGATGATCTTGCTGTACTCATCGGGTCTTGCACGGTGCCTACTGTTTGCTAAGTCCGGGTCTGGCAAGGCTCTTGGGTTGGCTTCCATTTATGAAAGCCTGACTTCCTCTAAAATAAACCATGATAGTTTTATTTAGTTTTTTAAATAGTTTTTACCTTTACAGTTTAGTCATCTTTAATGTTTGCTATAACCTCACCCAATGAGAAAACTCAATGCTGCAGCCATCCAGCTGCCTCCAGATGAGCCAGATAGACTACTTCAGATCATCAGTAGACAAACAATCCTTGCTTTTTTCTAACAGTGTAATAGCTTTGGCTAGGTTATCCTAGAACCCCCCTCCCATTCCAACGGATTAAAGGTGTCTTCCAGCCTAAATAAATAAAATAAAAGAATACATTCATTTAAATAGATTATCATTAAGTTTGGAATTTACGGGAAAATAATGAGCATAACAATTTTGTCTTTACCAGTATAAAATGTTGATATGATGTATTGTTAGCTCTTAACTAGGTATCTATAAACAGCACAACTTATCATAAAATATAGAGTTTGGGCTATACTCGCCGTATAAGATTACCCCTCTACCCAGTATACAACAACCAGCCAATCACGGCAAGCGATGTACCTTACCGGTGATTGGCTGGTTGTTGTATACAAAGCCTGCTTGGATTGGGCGGGTCAGCTCTCCCTAACATATGCCTGTCCACACACACATGTATAGACATACACTGCCCTCACACACCCCTTCCTTTACACACATATACACGTACACACCAGCTTACAAACACACATACACATACACATACACTGCCCTTACACACACCTGTCCATACACATACACTGCCCATACACAGACATATACATACATACACTGCCGTTACACACACACACACACACACATATATATATAATATATCTACACATACTAACATACGCCTGTCCATGCATACACATTTATACACTGCCCTCACCACACACCCCTGCCTTTACACACACACACAGGTGTGTGTGTGTGTGTGTGTATATATATATATATATATATATATATTATATATACACACACACCAGCTTACAAACACACAAATACCTACACTGCTCTTACACACACCTGACCATACACATACACTGACCTTACACACACATATATACACATACACTGTACTTACACCCCTTTCTCCCCATCTCTTACCTTTTCTTTCTTCCATCCAGTTGTGGGAGCGCGAGGTCTGTCATTTCAGACCTCTGCTTTACTGCTCCTTCATCCCTACGCGGCGACAATTGCCGAGCGCTGGGATATGATGTCATCCCCGCGGTCGGCATCAATAGCCGGCGCGTAGTGATTAGAGAGCACAGAAGCCGAGGTCTGAAGTGCCAGACCTCGAGCTCCCTAATTCTGGGCTAGTTAGAGGGAGGTCGTGATCTCCCCAACCAGCCCTGCTCATCGGGCGCCCGCAGATCAGGGCTAGTTGGGGAGATCACGATCTTGCACCTACCTCGGCGCTGCCCTGAAGACCGGCCCAGAGGAGGCGGCTTCTGTGCTCGCCCCTCCCCTAGAGATACGTGGCTTTGTGGCGAATCGTGATTCTCCGGCTCGGTAAGTACCCGGTGTATAAAACGACCCCAGACTTTTGAGAAGATTTTCACGGGTTAAAAAGTCGTCTTATACGCCGGAAAATACGGTGTGTATATATATATATATATATATATATATATATATATATATATATATATATATATATATATATATATATATATATATATATACTGAATTATTACAGTATATAAATTTTCCCTGACCCTCGGCACTCAGCAAGGAAATGACAAGATTGGTTACCCTTCATGTAATATGTCCTGATTTCTGATGTGACATTTTTATAGAAAAATGTACAATACAGGATTGCATTACAAATATAGCTGCTCTTTATAATGCTTTTTTATACACGGCCCCGATTAAAGAACTAGTTCTCCAATTCTGTCTTCCAATACCTCATCTTTCATTCTCTTATTCTACTTTAGCTCTGTGTGGAAAAAAGGAAATGGGGCTGCATTTTTTTTTTGCATGAGTGTATATTTAGTTATGCCTCACATGATTCAATTTGAGCTTTCAAATATCTTTGACAGATTTCAGTTTCCTTGGTAACCATGCTTTAAATTTAAAGTGGCCCTACTACTAAAATACAGATGTATCCTGTTGCAGTGCAGCATCATGCTGCTTCTATCACACACACACACTGTGTAAAGGGACACTTGAATGAAAAATGCATGCCTGGAAGGCTTGCGTGACATGGTCTTACATGTCAGATATATTCTGCATTAGAACATAATGAATCTTCTGATGTTTTTCTGCCAAGAGCACCAAACTTTTAGCACTAAAAGCAGCAGAGAGTAGAGCGCACATACTTGCACGCTCCATCTCCCTCGCACTGCTCCCCGTCTTTTGCAGGACGAGTAGGCTGCTGTTGTAGCTATGCCCATTGAAGGGCCAGGTGCACCCTTGGTCCTTATGTGAATTTGATAACCTGCTGCATTCAAATAAGTATTCAAGACTCTGCCAAAGATTAAACAGAACAGCAGCTCACCTTTTTACAACTTTGTTTTAGGTTTTGCGGGCACACCTGGTTATCTCTCACCAGAGGTGCTACGGAAAGACCCATATGGCAAACCAGTGGATATGTGGGCATGTGGTAAGTGCTCGTTTTCCTCCTCACAGTCATCATGTTGGGTGATTGTGTAAAAAAGCAAATAAACATAGCTGTGTTCTAAACCTAATTACCCAGTAACTCACATGCAAACCTTTTCAGGGCTTTCTGCAAATGTAAACAAGGATATAGCAGATATAAACAGGAACCATGCTGAGACACGCTTACGCAGTTATGAAATTGGCAGACTCGGCATATGTATTATAGCCATTGTTACTGCTATAATGATTATTATTATTATTGATACTATTATTATTAATAAAAACTGTGTTAATCTGATTAAATCATAAACTGTTTGTTTGTTTACGAAGTGTGTTATGTTGAAAAGAGCCGTGGTGACAAACTCCAGTTAACAAAGGCTGTGCCAGCTTGACTGGCATAAGTATAATACCGTGATTGCCTGTAGTGGAAACACATTCTTTTTCTATGGAGCCCAAGTTGCCTATATTTTAGAATATACCGTATTGTTCACTTTACATTTTAATACAGGGTTGCAGTCATTTAATTCCATTTCACACTGCAGGTACATTTGAAGCAACAATATGTTGAGTTGGGGGGCATCATTAATTGCAGGGTGGTGGAAGGGTTGTAGGCAGACAGAAATCATGGTTGCTAAAGGGGTTCTCTACCTTTGATATGAAGATCTGTAAGAAGATATTCCACTAAAAATCAGCCATTTCCAGCCACAGTAGGCATTTACAACATTTAACAACACCTGTATTTGTGATCCATTCCATGTTATTTCAATGGCCAAAATGCGCTTTTCATTTCAAAACAAGGATGTTTCTAAGTGACCCCAAGCTTTTAAACTCTGCTGTATGTGTATGTATACATACATACATACACACACCTTTGGAAAGTCAATGGTTTGGACATGATTCTGAGATCAAGAAAAGCTACAGGGGTGATAATCTGTGTATTTATGACCAGTTTTACTAAGGTAACTGGTAACAATCATCTAACAGTACACAGCTGATGATTTATGCAGGGTAACCTTTCCTAGTGCTTATGTTATCCTAGCAGTGTTAGCTTGCGAGCAGGGCTCTCTCCACCTAATGTATCGATTTGTCTTAGTCTGTCAATTCTCGTCTTGTCATACCCCTTGAATATATGAATTGTATTAAGCGCTGCGTAAACTGTTGGCGCTTTATAAATAAAAGATAATAATAATAATAATAACTTACAGAATCAGCAAAAGTTAATTATATTCTAACTGATCTGCCTCTCCCAACTTTAAGATTGAAGACATCTCCAATGTCTAAGCTGAATATTCAGAAACAGATCTTAATATAATAAAATCAGTAACCTGTTTTAGTGCCAGAACATTTGTTCACTCTAACTGGTTGTAGCTGAAGCTGTTCTTGCATTTGCTATTTCAAAGGAGTCATTCTCTACATTCTTCTGGTGGGATACCCACCTTTCTGGGATGAGGACCAGCACAGGCTGTATCAGCAGATAAAGGCTGGTGCGTATGATGTAAGTATGCAATTTTATACTCCTTCAAATGAGGCCATCTAGTTTAAAATTATATGTTTGTCGTCTAATTATCTTCTTCCTTTACTTCTTTACACTGTTTTGCAGTTTCCGTCACCGGAGTGGGATACAGTGACACCTGAAGCCAAGGACCTGATAAACAAAATGCTGACAATTAATCCAGCCAAACGAATTACTGCTGCCGAAGCTCTGAAACATCCTTGGATCTGTGTAAGTTAACAAGAACTATAATAAAATATATATTCTTGTCAACTTTATTACCTCAATGCAATTCAGTGTAAGGCATGTGGCATATAAATTAGTTTTTCGTTAAAAAGTGGGCAATTTAAAGTGAAACCAAATCAAATGGATAAGTATTTTATTAATTGTGGTGTTATGCCTTGCAAATATTGAGTCGGCAAAATCCCTAACCTGTGGCAAACCAATGCTTATTATTTTCATCGTACGTGTTGGTTTTCATATGCGGTAACAAAGCCACCCATCATTTTTCAGACCCTCCATAGTATATGGCTCCTGGTCCGTGATGCACATACGAAATTAATTCTATTCATTTATCTTCATTTATCTCCACGTGTATTTTTCTAGACTAGAAATAATTAAAATGATCAAAGTGATCCCTTTGTGTAATTTCTACTGCCTCTTCTAGTCATTTACCGACATACTACTCTTTAACATATTCACCTTTTATTCCTTTCAGCAACGCTCTACCGTAGCCTCGATGATGCACAGGCAGGAGACTGTAGATTGCTTGAAGAAATTTAACGCAAGAAGGAAGTTAAAGGTAAGCAGAACCCTTACTTCTGATACTGGCGCAACGCTGAAAGCTGCAGCTGCTCCCCTACATCATACATTGTGAAGCACCAAACAATCTTGACAATAAATAAATATATTTCCTGAAGTGAATACTAGAAAACATTTATATTTACCGACCATCCTTATTATATTGTGTTAAATGAGTTTAATATCTTTAAAAAAATGAGCAGGGCCTTATGAGCTCAACAATGTTTAAGTTGAACTTTAAAACATAACTAAGGGGATTGGATGCAAGTCTAGAGATAATGAAAGATAAAGTATCGTCTCATTTCCCGTTGTAATTTTCTCAAGTGGCACTATATAAAAATGAACTCCTATATTCTAGAATAATTGTTCTGCATTTCTGTGGATATCACAAATTACAAAACACTTAAATACTGTTTTACCTTGAGCCACACGCTGGCTTTGAATAATCTCACCACCGTGCATGTCGTGTTTTTTTTTGAGGTCCGTACAGCTGTCTTTCCTGCTGCTTATCTGCCTCTGAGTACTATTATGCTAATACAATTTAAGAATGCAATTAACTGATGGATTAACAAAAAAAAGCTAAAGGCAGGCTTGTGCAGGATTGTCACTGTGTTCATACACATGTTGGCTAAGATTGTATACTTTCTAGTTCAACAATCCCCTGCAAAGCTGCTGGTTACCTCTTTTCCAAGGAAAATAGAAGTGTTGCCGGAATCTTACAAGTTCAAAAATGCAAATAATACCCATTATGGCTTCATGATGGTAACTAGAACAGTGTTAGAGAAGTTCAGGATCTTTCTGCCAGTTTGCATTTGGTGAGTTACCCGCAATTTCTGTCCCCGAGTTGTGTCTTCATTGAAACAACTAGGGCTTTACTCGGGGTACTGGAAATCTAAGAGCTCATTGATAGATGGCAAACACTGTCACTGCCACTCATCGCTACCTTTTGTACATGTTCCATGTTTTACCCTCTCAAGTTCTCTACTTGACTGATTTAGACAAGTGTTTACACACTTTAAAATGTATTTACTGCTCCCTGTTTAAATATATATTGTATTGTAAAGTAATTAGCCTGCATCGTAACTTGTATTACATACATTTCATTGCAGGTCCTTTCGTTGATCTTCCTAGTACAAGTGTCTCATGAAGCGCTTGTATCTCATGGATCTTGACGATCCAGTTCTTAACACTTTATTAAATAACAAACCATTTTAAATATTGATTAATATTCTGGCTTACTCTTGTTCTTTCAAGGGAGCTATACTGACCACCATGCTGGCGACCAGAAACTTCTCAGGTATGTTTAGTTACAACCTTAAGACTCTCTTCTTCTTTTTTTGTCTTTGGGTGAGCTGAAAGCACTCAGAGTTGTTTATTCTGGAAATAACAGCAAAGTGTCCTAGTATTTGTAGGGCTGGGAAACATAGCTACCATAATTGTTCATCAAAACTACTATTAATGGTTTGTAGGTGAATTTCGTAGTCAATTCTAATTGGCTTATTAAAGTGGATCTGTCACTTTTCCCAAACCTGCATTTTAATGTTCTGTACGGGAAATAAACCAGTATAATGATATTTTCAGATTAAAAGAAGTAATATATGTGTGTGTATTTAAAAAGCTACTTAATGCGGTATGCTGTTAATTAAACATACATAACAAGGAAATGTTTTTTTGCATAGGCTTTATTTTATTTTGTTACATTGTGTTCATTGTGGAGTATATTCAATGGAAAACTATATGTTACATTCAATTACATTATACAGACTTTTTTTGCATTCCCGGTACAACTAAAGGAAAATTATCATTTTTAATAAAAACAAGATATTTATTTTTGTTTACATTAAAAATACATTATTGGCTTGCCTAATATAGTAATTTCATATACTTTACTAAATATATTTTCTAATCATTTCACACAGGTGGCAATTCTGGTAAAGTATTTAGTGAAGAGACTCTTTAGGCAAATTGCACATGCCTGAAATTACTATTAAGCAAACCCAGCTTTGCCTTTATATTTAATTGGGGGAAAAAATAATCAACTGCTCAGCTTTTGATTCTGTAAAAACACATATAAATTGGCACATTATAAATATGACGTGTCTATGGTGTTTATTCAATAAAAGGATAGGGTGCACGAGAGTTGTGGTTTCTTGCAGCAGAAGCCCACTGGGTTTGTACCTTCACAATGTAAAGTCAAAAAGCTGAAGGACAAACTCGCCTTTTAGTGAATAGACTCCACTATGTACTATTGAAATAGTCATTTGGCATCTTTGTTAAAAAGATGAACACAGTATAAGAATCACAAATCCTGCCTTCCACCCAAGCAGCGTTCTCCCGCGACCGTGCTTGTGAATCCGTGCAAAGGTGATCTTTCAACATTGACAGACGCCAAAGATAGTATTTTATGTTCGCTGACCTGTCACATGCCTTTAAAGTTATATGAGCCATTTTTATTTACCATAAAATGTCTCTCCCTGCTAATTTCAGTTAGTAAAATGGCAAAATGTCATAACCTGAAATACCAGCTGTCCCCTTGCTGTGCAGCTATTATATCGCTCAATTGATTTTAAATTCCTTTGTTCTAAAGAGCATTTTATCGAGGCTGAAATTTCCATTCAATATAACCCCATATAGCTGTTGCCAATGCATGACATTTACATCAGTCGCTCATACTGCTATAGTTGTAATTGTGTTTTTATTTTTTCCTTTTTTTCTAATTTTTTTTTCTTTTATGTGGAATGTATTCCATGTGAGGTAAGACCCAAAGAAGTCCCTCTTCCATCTCAATTTTAATCTCTGCACTGCTTTAACAAATAATCCTGCAAGTTTCTGAATTTCTGCGAGCTGCTCAGACATTTCCGCGAGATTTCTGCTTAAACGCTGATTTTGTTTTTGATTTTATTAACAAAAGCTCTTCTGGGCATGTTTTTGATGTATATTGGCAAATAAAAAAAAAAAAAGCTGTACAATTACAAAGGAACAATAGCAAACAGGTATGAATAAAAGTAAAAGTGATGGCCAAACTACACTCGGAAAAAAATGTCAGCAAATAAGAACTAAATCCTCTACGCAGCAAAATAATAATGCCATAAAAATATATGTAAATGGATTTAGCCAAATTAGTCCAGTAGACACGATGTCAAAAAAAAAATAGTATGCAGTGAAACTTTTTTATTCGACTAACATGATATTTAAAAGCAAGTTTTCCAGAGTTATCTCTGCATACTCTGTATGTATATATAATATATATATTCCGAACACCAGTATAGCAATATCCTACCTTGAACAGTTTGTCCACTGTATTATTTTTGAACCTATTCTCTAAAGTGCATTCAGTGGTGTACCTGAAGAAACCAACTATTAAAGGAAATGTTCCTTGGATCAGTGCTTGCCTGTAAGGCGTCTAGAAATTATCTGCACACTATAGCATTTTCCAATACTTTGCGGCTTTAAGGCAGAAACGTAGGTATAATAAAGTATTTTTTGTTTCAAGCACATTAGATCTATCTGCTGTAATGTCCAAGGTTCCAGCTTTGCCATTTTACTTGTATTTAAAACACCTGAACCAACTCTGGTATTATTCCTGACATGCAATTCTTACACCCACAATTGAAGATAATGTACCTGAACTGTAGGCGTAAGAGTTGTGATGCAATGAGGGGAGAGAGGATTCTGAAAGACGTTATACATCGTTTTGATATAATGTTTAGCGTGCTCTTCTTGACAACGAGTAATTGCTTATATTAAAACAAATTGTGCTCACAGTAATGGATTAGTTAGTTATACGAGTTTAGTGCATTTATTGGCTAAAATGATAGATTGTCATATATGGTATATTGCAAACCACATAAGCGTGATATTTTGTATAGATGATACATACATAATTTAATTCTAAAATATTCCCCGTACGTAGTGCCTTTACAGTACAGCATGTCAGATTTTATTCTTTAGTCGAGAGTAGTAAAAAAAGAAATACTGAAAAATAGCCACTTTGAGCAAATATCTGTTCACTGATCACACTTGAAGTTTACTTCTGCAAAATAATGGATTATTTCTGCCAATATATTTAGCAGCTTTGGATGCAAACTTAAAATAATGATAAAATGCAATCAATTCTTTCCAGCCGCTTGTCCATGTTGTGCCATGTACCATGTTTTACGAAAGTGGTACTCATTTTAAACAACTACTAATTTATCATCTGTCATCCAATTGCAGCAGCAAGAAGTTTATTGAAGAAACCTGATGGTGTCAAGGTATGTTGGCATAATGCCATTTGATATAATTGTGTGGTGATTGTGATACTTAACAGATTCACTTCCATCTATTTTATAGTCTGGGTAACAAAAGGCTCCATGACTTGTATGATGTGACCTTAAAAATCAATAGTGTTGTTTAGAGATTACAAACAGAACTACCGGTACTTTGATATCACCCATTCATAAAAGACCACAGATGCTCCATATAAGAAGATTGGTTGTAATAGAAGGCACATGGAACCTGGTAATCTCTCAATAATATAAACTGCAATGCTTGATATTGTAATATAATATGCCATCCTGGCATCCAGCTGACACTGCTGATCTTTAAAGACTGTTTGGGTCGAGTATTGGGTCATGGGTTGAGACACCTTTGTTTTTGTTTTGTTTTTCACAATGGCCGCTCCTTAGTGTGATTAGGAACACATAAGAAGATCTTGTTTAGCATATTTTCATTTGCATTTAAAAGCCATTACAGTGCCGTATTTGATCTGGACAGAATTTTTCTCACCAGTCACAAGGAAATGTAGAATTTGACAGCAGATAAGAATCATTGGGCCCATCTAGTCCGCCCACTATTTATGCTGTGAAGACTCAAATCTTAACTGGTCTTTCCACTTATATATCACCCCCCAAAAGTAACATTTTCTTACAGAGAATTTAATGGATGTCGACGACATAAACCTTTCTCGTGTTCAGTGTTAAATCCCTTTATGCATTTACATTTTTATCACCTCCACTCTTACTCTACTCCTCCCAAGCTATACATATTCCGATTTCTTAGACTTTCCTGATTTTCTTCAGACCATTTACCATTTTAATAGGCCTTTTCTAAACTCATTTTTCTTCTCATTTCACTGACTGGTCATTTCAGAAAAGGAAATACTGTGTTCAGATAATGGTGAGGACCTTTGCAAAATTTGCCGTTGATGTAGAGTTGGTTCTGCTGTGACTTTAAATCCTAAAGCAGGGGTGCTGAACTCAACGGCTGTGAATGCTTCGGGTTTCAGAAGGATATATATCTCTAGCTTAGCTCACAGTTTGACATCCTGGAAGCTGGCCACATGTTGATACAAACTAAGAGGTCATGAAAATGTGCTGTTCCGGTTGAAAGGACTTGTGGAAGCCATTGAAATTGAGAGTGTGTTTAATCTGTTTACAGTGACAACCTTACAGTGCATTTATTAATATATATGGGCCAAAGTAATCCTGCACACAGCTTCAAAAATCTAAATCCATACCTGCATCTTCAAACCAAAGTTCATATATAGGGAAGTGAAACAGCACACCAAAGATTTCTGCCGAAGACAGGAGACAACTTATTCACTTATAGTGGATATCACTGATCCAGGGCTTGTCTCCTATGTTCAGCAGAACTCTTTGGTATGTACTGTATGTATGTATGAATGTATACGCGCTTATTCACTAATTAGGTGTTTTTGCCATGTGGCCCATTCAATGACATTTGAGTGTGTGTATGCATTTAATAGACATGCAAATAAATATAATTAACATATAAATATATTTGAAAGAAACTATATCTTATCTATTTTTATTAATGTACAGCATGCAAACAAATGTAGATTTTTTTTCCAGCATGAACTTAAAAGCAATTCATTTATTTTTAGTTCTTAAAATCTAGTATAATAAAGTCTAAATAATACTTACAATAAATAATAATGAATGACTGGCCCCCTTCTACTTACTACTTCCTAATTTATAAAAATTGGCAAATGTATACACAGGCAGCCTTGTATTCTGTCAAACAATGCATTTGGAAATAAAGGAAAAATAACTTTAATATTAGAAAGGCTGGATTACATTGTTAATTAGTAGTTTTTGAAGTGCACTTTTCCTTGTTCTTTATCGGAAATACAATGATTGTAGTGTAATGAAAACTGTGCTTCATTCACTAACGTAAAGCTTTCTTAAGCATGTTTCATTAACCCTCGTCATTTCAAATTAGACCGCAATACCCAAGTTGGAACGTTCGATGGACAGTGCAGCCAAATAAGCTATTTTACGATCTAATCATATCACAAGATGTGGGTCAATGTAGTGGAGGCATCAGCTCCAATGCAATGAAATGTATATGCTTTAATGGTGCTTTTTATACAGTTTCAGTGAATAGCTGGATTATTACATCAAGCCATACAGTTGGCTCTTTCTTTAACAAATATAGTCTTTTTGTAAAGGTTTAATACAAAGCTGTATAACATCAACAGCATATTAATGTTATTTTCTTTGTAATACAACAAAATGATATTTTTTTGTTTTATATGATTTGGTTGTAAACAGAACATTATGTGTGAGTTTTGGTAGATTATCAGACCAGGATGATGTAAGACTCCAGAGCCAACATCTGATTTTAGAAGCTGCCTTGGAGAACAAGAACAGCATTCTGACTTCTACCTCTCCGTTAAGCTGCTGGTGAACTGAAAATGCTGTAGATCATCCATTTGTAAACCTGAACCCTTTATGTGTATAAAGAAACTCAGGAGGCATGATATCATTCAGTGCTATAGAACTGCAGTAAGGCAAAACGACTGCATACTATAGGCACCTATAAAAGCACATCTGTACTCCAGTCGGTCCTGCAAATAAATTGTACTTTTGCATTTTTTCTTTGTTGAATGCTTTTATTTATTTTTTTCTTGATCCTATGACCTGTATTCCAGCATCTGAAAGTGTCTTAAGGCTTTTTTTTCTGTGTCTATTTTCTGTATACTTACAGATAAGCAACAAAACCAACGTAATAACAAGCCCTAAAGATCCCACCCCGCCTTTGGTATAAATAATTTGTGTTCTCCACCCATGCTTATTGTAAATTCTTCTCTTGTTTATTTCCTTTACTTCTGCTTTCACTTTCTTTTGTTTTTAAAACCGTTGCATTTGTGTAGTCGTGGTTTTTGTGGAGGAAGTTCCTCGTGTAGCCCTGTGCATAACTGTTATCAATTAGCATCCAGGCATTCGGCGGCATTAGTCTTGGTTGTAGTAATAGCTCAGGATCTTTGCATGTCTTCTCCCAATGCTTTTGTGTTGCCCTTAGCTCTTCTTTGGATGCATATAACCCATTGGCTTAACCTTGCTTGGGACATCAAAGGGAGCTAACCAAAGTTTTACTAGGCAACGACAAAAGGACCTTATTCATTTGGTTTTTTTCCTGAATGGCACAGCTAGATGTGGGTACAGGTAGCTTTCGTAAAGTAAACTTTCAGACGTGAGCTTTTAAAACTAGAATAAAGATGGCTGAGACACTGTTATAGGAGCTGTGTTATTAGATCTAATGTGGGCATTATGTTTGCAGAATAAACCATTATGCAAACACTTTTACTACATATGCCCATGTTAAGGGAGATGCATGGCAGTAAACTGTTCTGATAATGAAGTAATATGTGAATTATACTATAAATGGTCACTTAATGGTGGATCTTTTAAAAGTACAGATGGACTGATTTCCATAAATTAATAAGTCTCATAACTAGAATTCATTTCCATTCTAAATGATGTTCAATAGAAAGCATGTTATCTGTCTCTGTTTTGAACATTACTTCTTAGAAATACGCTTTCATTTAGAGTACAATGTTGGCATGCTTCTTAATTTAAGAACCCAGGTGCTTATTCTTTCTCTCCATCCCTTTGAATCTCAGCACTGATGATGAATAAGGTCTTTGCATGCTGCGCTTGTAGGTAAAATGGCCTTCCCCAAAGATTCTGACATCGGTGTCCCTCTCCGATATGGCGTTTGGTGCCAGTTTATTTTACGTTAGTATTGTCGGCGTTCTTGTGTCATTGGCTCCTTTTGCTCTCCCTCATACCTCTGCAACTGTACTTACCAATAGGCACTGTTTTTCTCTCTATCTTGTTCTCACTCAGGAGCCCCAATCTACAGTTATCCACAACCCTGCTGATGGAAATAAGGTATTCGAAAAGAATCAACTCCATCTTGCTTATCAATCCGCATACTTCATCAACTAGCATCTCTAACAGTATTGAGCCATGTTTATAAAGAGCAAGAACACGGGGCAATCAGTAGGTGCATCCCATTTGCACAGTGATTGCTTCGCATTGCCCCAGAATAGCTCTTTATTATTATGGCTAATTTTATCCATTGCAAAAATCAAAGGGAGAAATTCACTAAACTGAAGGGACCTAGATATTATGAATAGTCTGATTTCCAATTAAAGCTTTTAGTGAATGGCTCCCAAACATTAATAAACATTTCTTGTTTTATCTCACGGCAACTTACCAGCTAGAATCCATAACTGGACTTGGCAGCAAGAATTGACATTTCTTAAATGTTAAGCTTAATTTAAACCATCCTTAGTTGCTAGTTGTGTGTTCCTTCATCCATTATCTCATAGAATGTTCTGTGTTTTGTTGTTTTTTTTGCATGAGAAGTTTATTTTTTTCTCTTAAATTTTTAAGTTGACCCTTGTGGTGCTTTAAATGTTTTGCCATTTTGTTTCCCATGAACATTAAAGTAACCATTCAAGTTGTTGTAACTCCTTTCAGTCATTCCTACATTTATAATATATCTATGTTCAGAGGATTTCATCTCTACACCATATGCAATCAAATCATATATAAGTTAATCATATATATTTTTAGTAACTGAATTGAAGACAAGGGTAAGAATGGAACTGGTTCTTTGGTTAAAACAAGAAAACAAATGTAATACTGCTATAAACCGATAAAAAATATTTTATTTATTATTATTATAATCAATAAAAAAAAAATCCTAAAAAAAAAAAAAGTATATGCAATTTTGATAGGCCACTACCTTACTTGGAAAATAGATTATTATTGAGTATTATACTCAATTTGTTGTTTCTGGTAAGATTATTCTATAATTGCTTTTTACATAATTTCCTACATAGTAGGTCATCAAGGAAAAATGCAATTGAAAAATAAATTTTTGAGTAACTCGTGTCATTATAAATACTTCAGGTTGATAACCAAAAACCTATTTAATAAAATTCACTGCATTATTCAGATATTAAAATAAATTGATTATACAGTATTCAAAGTACATTTTTCCATATTCTTGTTAGGCCATTGCAGTAAAATTATACTTTTACAGAGAAAAGAAGTTCACTTATATCTGAGACTAAAGATATGTACCCTATTGATTTTTTCGAAAGTAACAAAACTCGGATATCAAAGCTATTTTCCACAGTGACAGAATTAACTCCCTGGCTTCATTTTAGGAAATTCAAAATTTTAAACATGTAGCACCTCTATAGAAGACAGAGGCCTGTGGAAACTGGCACAATTATGTGAACTATAAAATCAATTGTGTGAAATCCTGTAATGTGGTACAATTTTCTTTAAAGCACTAAGCCTATAACCTTTAAAAAATCATGTTTTAGTCCCTAAGCAAGGATGGCTTTGTTACTTCTTCAATCACATTGTAGATATCGGGGCGTAATGTAGTAATCACATCTCTGGCTGACTGAAAATTTGGCCGGCTGTAAAGAAAGCAATAAACACAGGGTCATGTACAATTCCTTTAGATTGCCTTTCTAGATTGCCGCCACAAATCTATTGCCACAAGAGTCGCGCCAAAGTCCCAAGCAAAACCTATAAAAATCTTTCAAGTGACACATCATGCTTTCATGATGTCTGTGTATGTTTTTGTGAATTTGTCATTTTGAAAATCATCCCTCCCTTTCATGTCAGTAAAACAAATCTCGACATTGTCTATTGCATCGTTGTCCAAAATGTTACCACCCTCTGTGTTGAAGATCAGATTGCTGCAATAAACTATGTTATAATAGTTGGCAAAGCTAAGAAACCTTACGTATTTTTTTTTAAAGTATTTTGCGTTTAATGTTTATATATCTATATCTATCTATCTATCTATCTATCTATATATATATATATATATATATATATATTGATATATATATATAGATTTATATATATATGCGTGTGTGTATATGTGTGTATATATATATATATATATATATATATATATATATATATATATATATATATATATATATATATATATATATATATATATATATATATATATATATATGTATGTGTGTCTGTATGGCTAGCCATACTTTATAATATTTCTTAATATTAGTTTTTCTGTTGATCTATAACTGGCATTTACTCTCTGATTTACAATAAATTAATCATAAGCATAAGTCGTGACTAGTGAATCTTTTTTTTTTTATACGGCCTACTGATTGTAATCATAAGCAGCAAAGCCAATTACTTTGTTTTTGTGCCATGTTGTAAACAGCTTTTTTTTGTTGCGTTTATTCTGTCCAACAAGTCTTGAAAAGGGGTTTGCATAGTGTCCTAAGATTTTGTTTCTCTATTATAGTAATGTTGTCTCTGTGATGAGTAATGTTTTGCTGTGTACAAAAAGTGAGATTACGTTCAGGAAACCAAACCTAAGAAAATATGTGGATGTATTTTGTCACATCACTAACATATCGTAATGCAGAACACCTGTCTATTGTTTTGGGGCTTTTTTTTAGCCTCTGTTGTCTTTCAGGCATATGTTGTGCATAAAAATGTGTTTTTTGTGCATTACAGGGGACAGTATATGTGGTTAGTCCAAGACCATGACTCGATTTAATATATATTCAGACCCTTTACCAGTTCTCTCAAGTTAATGAACTATGATTATGCTGCATGTTTGTTCTGTGCGCTATTTTATTTTAAAACTCTGGAACACAAAATCAGTTATTGTAAGGTGACAATTTTAATTTGGTATAATTTAAGTATTTAACCCTATATACAGTAATATATGGTAGGACCGCTTTTTTCTGCAATAACACCTTTTTACATAGGGTCGGAGTGATTTTGGCCAGTAATTCTTGACAACTTTTTCTTTAGGTTGCTTATAAGTCATTAGTGGACCACGATTTTCCCATAGTGCCATACATTTGTAATGTTAGTTTGAATAGGATTCTATTTGACCTACTCTCAGACAGTCTCCTATATTTTACTTGAGTCACTCTAATGTTGCTTTGGCTAAGTAGTTCTGTTGAAAAGTGAATATACTGCAATGCTTCTTCTTGTATTTAGCTTCATCCTTAAATGATAACAAGATGTCCAGGCCCTTCTGATGTTAAGCATCCCCACACCATAGTGCTACCACTACCTACTTTGCTGTAGGGATAGTATGCTTTTAGGCAAGGGCATTTTTAGATTTGAACTGCACACAGCACGTTTAGGTTTAGCCAAAAACTTTGTGTCTCATCCAAACACGGACCATTTCCCTGCATCACAGCTTGGAGAGTCTAATGTCTTGTGGCAAACTCCAGGCTTGCTGATTATTGATCGATGTGCTTATTGGGTTATTGAAACACTTAGATATTATTTTCTACCCTTTTCCTAATCTATGCAGTTGTATCACTTTATCTCTGATGTCTGAATGCTCCATAGTCGTCTTTTTCCTTCAGATACACAGCTTGACACATGAGCTTCCCATGAAGGGGTTTTTGTAATGAAATTTGACAGTAACTTCAGGTTTAGAGATTGAGGCCAATGTGGGTAATTGTGGTGTTGGAGAACAGGGAATTGCGTACTTACACAAGTAACATATGTTAGATAATTGTTAAATAAAAATGTACCAAAATAAAACCAATTACCTTACAATAATTGATTTCTGGTTCCATTATTTTAAAATACAATATCATTCACAGACTTTTAAGGTTTCATTTGCACTTCAGTAATATGGCAGAATTCGAAGAAAATCCAAATACTGTGGCCAATCAAATGTTAATATTGATCCATTTGTTTGGTAGAACCTGTGCCTTGTTTAAAATCTTTTCTTTGATTTTACCTTTTCACATAGTCTCTCTAACCTAATGTCCTAAAGTTATTGTTGGTTATAAAGGTTTTGTAATGTAGACCTAGAATTGTAACATTACAATGTCATCAATATAACAAAGTGGAAACGTGGCACGATACGGTGTGTTCACCAGTCCAGAGACTTAGCTACTGAACTGTGCAACATAGTAATTACATCTCGAAAGGTTGTACAGAATACATTTCAGTTGTATCCAATTTCCCATTAATAAATTCCTCAGCCAGTAACTGCTAGATTACCCAAAACAATTGATTTCAATCAGTACTTACCTTTTATACATCTATATTACACACCATTTTTCTACCTTTTTAATTTATTATTTCCTTTAGCCCAGCCATTTTTAGTAAGCCGTCTTTGTTCAAGCCTAATAAAACATTGATAAATAAATAATGTATATTCTGTCTTCCCATAAACCTTTATAATATACCATCTGGAGCTGAACTGATTAAATGTTAATGATTTTGTAATGAAGAATAAACTAGAACATTTCGTTCACATTTTGGAGATATGTTGGGGTCTTTGTTAATTGTTGTGTTGGTATTTAAATAACATATTTTGGATGTTTGAGTCTGTCCGCCTGTATTGCTCCATCTCATTTATAATGTTTGAGTTGTTCAGGGATAAAATAAAAATGTGTTCAGATCTTTACCATTTTAGCTGAAGTCCGGGTCCTAGAATTTTTCTGTTGATATTTTTGTGTTGCTTTCATGCTCAGTGTCGCTTTACTTTAGTGCTTTTAATTCTTTACAGGAATCCACTGAGAGCTCAAATACTACAATTGAAGATGAAGACATTAAAGGTAAGATGGAAGCTGGAGAAATAATGAGCATGGTCTATCGCTTTTCTAAACGAGTGTAGAAGGAATAAAACGACAGCGAATTAATAATTCTAACTAATCTAAAACACAAGTATAATAGAATAAAAGCTGTGGGAAGACGGGTTTCATGGAATTATATATTAATTTATGATATTATTATGCAATCACAAGATATTGCTTTCGGGAAAGAAATCTAAAAGGCTTCATTAATTTTGCTGAATAAAGATTGTGTTAGTGGGTTTATTTGTTTCCTTTTTTCCATCTCATTTGTTCAGATGCCTTTCTTTTCAACAATTTTGTATATTCCATATATTTATATATTTTTTTATATATTATTCTCTTTATTTCCCAATGGAAATTACATACCTTCTGTGGCAAACAAACAGCTTCCAGCTTCCATTTATGCTAGTTCTGATCATATATCATATGTTATATTTATTTTGAACTGCAAGATTCATGACATTACATTTAGGGCTTCCACTGCAAATGTGATTTCATTATATATATTATCCTGCAAGATACTGGCAGTGAAAATTAGCCCTGGTGCTTTATGGCCAGGCTAAACTCTTCCCTCTGCAACCTAGACCTTTACAATGCATAACCCCACAATACAGGAATGGATCAATCACACAAGCTCCTGTAATGGTAAGTTCAGGGCACACCAAACAATACAGAGCATTTTTGTGGTGTGCATAATGGCTGTAAATACTGTATCAGATACATATTCAATGAGCGATTGGCCCTAGGTACAGTTGTGCCTCTTATATCCTACTGTAGCAGTGTTAAGGCATCTGAACAAATGTGCTGTCATTTTCTTACTTCAGCATCTCTTCACCTTTCCCAGGACTATATATCCTATTATATTTTAATGTCTCTCTGTTTCATGCTGTTCTGTTTCCTTCATGTTATTTTTTCTTCTTTTTTTCTTCATTATTTTTGCATGCCTAAAGTACAGTCTTCACTGGGGAGTGCAGTACGAGGAGGAGCTGGTTTACTGCTCATGAGTCTTCCTGCTGCTGCTCCTCTTCCTCCTTCTCTTCTGTTCCTTCCTCCACATCTTTCTTCTGGTCGCCATCCTTTCCGTGCCCTAGTGGCCGTAGCTGCTGCCAGTTCCTTCTGAAGATTCTGGTCATCTTGTACATCTTCATTTTTATTTGTTCATATGTTGTGTTTCTTTCCATCAATTCAGCCACCAAGTGCACAGAAAACACAAATTCAAAGAGTCATTCGCATGAATCTGAGTCCATCCAGTCCACGTCTTCAACTGTGCAGTGTAAGTTCATTGGGCTTTCCCAGAAACCCAAAACTGCACAATGGGGCGTGTGGCTCTAAAAGGCCTTCTGGCATCATGCCAGTCCAAATCTTTTAAAATGAAAATGTTATGAAAGTGTAATGATGGAAAACTACTTGATTGATACATAAGGATTGATAGTATAATAGGAAGCTGTTTCTATCCAATTATGTTAAAATCACATAATTAGTACATTAGTATATCACTTTGTAACCTAGCGTGATTAAAATGCAGCCATTTACAACCCATTATTTACAAATATTTTCTAAAGTAAGTCAGGGGGAAAGTTTAGCTTTATAATATATATATATATAGTTACGAAAAATATATTGTGTGATTTTATTAGGATTTATGCACTGAATCTGATGCTCCCTTGATTAGAACAAGCAATACCGAGTCATTCTTTTAGTATATCAACTAAGTCCTGCCCAAGGCAAACTTCCTCAGCACAAAGGGACCAACAATCCCAGAAATACACGGCCAGAAAGGAAGAGTATTCCTGTCCAATATGAGCTAAAGAACTACCGGTTAGAGCTGGTCAAGTCAGTATGGGCTTACGCCACTACAGGTTATCTAACTCTCCTTATGAACAGTGCCTGGTGTTTGGAGAAAAGCCTCTTTCATAAGAATTATTGTTATTCCTTAAATAGAGGGCTGTCCCAGAGCTATTGTACAACAACACAAGTATAGTGGAGCTACCTTACTGGCACAGCTTTTAAACCTTCACGGGATAACTTTGTTACCAAAATATTAAATTTAGTAATAAGTATTCAGTAATGCATTCTTACATTCCTAATATGTTATTGGTGAATCTGTTACCCGTTAATATGAGATCAATACTAACATCAGTGTTCCAGGTGGCTCAAATCCATACAAATACATTTATTCTAATCTCATTAGCATTAGCATTCTTTGTGATTTACTTTATAGAGAACAAGTATGGCCTGGAAATAATAAGTATACTTGTCGGCAGTGTCATATAAATTCCTATTGAATTCTTATTTAGAATCTGGAGCGGTAGTAATTCCGTATTTTGACTGCTACTAGTTAACTGCTGCAAAAAAAACCAACATATGTATTTTTAAAAATAGGCAACGTGGCAAGGTACCTCAATTTGGGGCTTGTTCACTAAAGGGAGAGTTGTGGTTTCAACTACTTCATTTCACTATTCAACATGAAGGGTCAACAAGGGCAAGTCTTCTCCAGCACAAAAGGCTGAGATGGCCCTGCATGATGCATAATTCCATAGAGTTCTTTTAAATAGATCACACCCATTTAACTATACAGCATAGAGGGCCAGCCAAGTGCCAACTGGGGTTAGACTTTTTTATAATGTATAGTAAAGTCAAGTAGTTGAAACCACAGCTCCTGCTCTCCCCCAACACCTCTTCATTTAGTGAACAAACCCAATTATGTGAGGAAAATAGACATTAAATGTACTTTAAGGACCCAACCTTGATATAAGTGAAACTGCACTTATATTTTTTATATGATTTTTTAAGATAACCATTTTCAGGTATGCATACTACCTATGTAGTTAGTGGTTTCCCCTTTAATATCTAGATGGAGTGGGGACTACCTCCAAAGGTAGCCACCCACTTCCACCTCTTTGACATTTTATCTCATTTCCTTCCAACTCATTCTACTGTTCCACCCACTCAGTTCCTACATGGAAAGAAAATGGGATGTTTCCTGGTGTGACTGACTATATGCTCTAAAAAAAACTTTTGTGGCATGGATGCTGTGCATTTATTTGGCTGACACATAATTAGAATGGGTGACTATATATAAAACACAGACACATTTTACTGTAAGAAATCTTCTCAATGCACTGTTTATAATTAGGGCATCCTAACATATGAGATGGTCCAAAAGCACAGTACTAATAAAAATGAAAAGGATTTTACACTGAGACGATTATTAGCAAAGTGTTTTCTGCAGTGTTTATTATACATGTGTCCTGGTTTTTAGTACTGTGTGTAGCAGCGTTGTGTAACATGCTCTCCGCTTGTTTCTTTTGGTTGGCCGCGCTTGAGACAGTAAAGCCAGCACACGGCAGTCGCTAACCTACATAGGAATTGCCATTCATGAATTAATTATGGTTTTCAAGATGATACATACAATATGAGACTCCAAGCCGATGAAAAAGTCGACGGATATGAGCTAAAGTGAACATTTGCTGTATTATGTTTGTTTTAGACAAGGGAATAATACTAATGTAAGGTGTCCTATTAATTATGGGAAGTTAAGAGATAATTCTAAAGGAATTATTACAGACAATCTGGAATGTTTACTGAATCCACTCTACCAGGACAATTTAGTGTGAAGACATCTGGGTGAAAAGTGGTAAAAGCGTGTCCTGCTGTGACCATAAAGTTGTTTTTGGGCTATATTGTCCATAAATCCAACACTGGACATCTTGAGTCTCAAGGTAACATTGCTCATGCATAAAATAAATGTGCCACAGTAACATGCTAATTTTAAGTTGAAAACCACATGAATCAGTTGGGTATGGCTACACAAAAAAAACTATCGAGGATGGCTGAACATTTCAAAGACTAATATAGGGTTTATTTATTTTTGATCATGAATCCAACAAGATCAAATATTCACATTCCCATAAACAGTGATGTACTCTAAGTTGATACTGGGCTTCAGAGTGAAACAGACCTTTTCATTTATTTACTTTTTTAGCACGCAAGCAGGAAATCATTAAAGTCACAGAGCAGCTGATTGAAGCTATAAATAATGGAGAGTTTGAAGCATATACGTAAGTTATTCTCTTACAAGTCACATGGTTATAAGTTTTGATAATGCGCTTTGGCTACTTTCTGTACATATTTAATTTCAGTGGTTTTTTTTGAATGTTGCATGATTATAAAAGTGATCTGCTTTGATTTATTTTTTATTTGTTTTATTTAGTTTTTATAGACTTATGCTGTCTCTTGAAGGCCGCCTCACTTGTGTAAAACAAATACATCCAATTTTTATGATAACCTGATAAATCTCATTATCCCTTGTCAATCACAGCATCCACGGATTTAACTACATAAAGTACATGTTTAAAAAAAAAATACTAGGTAAAAGTTAAGGGGTCTCCTTTCTTTATTGTTAAATGCTAAATACACCATCCCTTTTGCATCAAAATCTCCCATCATCAGGTCTCCTGTTTTTTTCCACACACTGTTTGCAAGCATGTGGAAAAACAGTCCGTTTCAAAAGCAATGAAACACTTGCCTGAATATAAACAGATGGCGTTATCTCATTACAGGAAGATTTGTGACCCAGGCCTTACATCATTTGAACCTGAAGCACTTGGAAACCTGGTGGAAGGAATGGATTTCCATCGATTTTACTTTGAGAATGGTATTCCATCTGTTTTATACGCTATATATTTATTCTGCACAGTATACACAAATATCATCTATATCACAGTCATCTATATATTTACAGAACATCAGAAAAAAATAACAACAGATGGAAATAGAGATTGGATAGGTCCTCATTTTGGTTCTCCAGTACCACCTTCCAAGGCATTTTTTTTCCAGAATCTCCTGTTTTGACTGCAGATGGTTCATTGAGCATCTGTATTATGCAAATGTGCCAATAAACACAGCCACTTGTACTTGATCATCTTATAGCAGGTTTAAGATATTTTCATAAATAAAATGTGTGTATGTGCATTTATGTAGCCACATTAGGTGCAAGTGTTTTTATATTGATTACCATATTTGCTTGATTATAAGACTCCCCTAACGTTGGATCTTAAGGATAGAATAAAATAGTTCTGAACATGAGACAATGCTCTCAAACTCTCACACACTCTCTCTAACACTCGCTCACACTCGCTGACTGCTACTATGTCCCTGTCTCCTTTTCCACAAATCTGCTTCTTCTCTCATCTCTTCTTGTTCTTTGATCTTCTTTCTTCGTCCGCTTCTACTTGGTATCAGCTCAATTATCCAGGTATGTCTGCAAAAGCAGCCTCTGCGTACACATTCTCCACAATTGGAAGAACAGGGAGAGGCTGTCCCCATGGTGCATGCCTTGGCTCTGCCCTTGTACTCCAAGAGGCCAGAATATTGCGGACAAATTCAGGTGGTTCTGCACCACTTTTTCTGTGAATATTCCTCCTCTGCAATATTCTATCTAGCCTCTTGCAGCACTACAGCAGAAGGGGGTACCCGCGGTGTGCACCACAGGGACAGCCTGTCACGTTTCACCATGCGCTAGCTGGACTTGTTCAAACTTTGTTTTTCCATTTTCATTTGCCGACCACTAGTGGCCGCCCTGGCCATTCAGGACCTCTCAGACCAATTATCAGGCCCAGCTGCAGTGGCTTACCTGAACAAGTCAGCCTTGATAAACCTGCCCAGCCCTGCAGTCTGGGCCTTGACATTGAAGTTGGAGGACTACCTGTTTGGTTCCTGATTTGTTCCTGTACCTGCCTTGTTCCTGTACCTGCCTTGTTCCTGTACCTGCCTTGTTCCTGTACCTGCCTTGTTCCTGTACCTGCCTTGTTCCTGTACCTGCCTTGTTCCTGTACCTGCCTTGTTCCTGTACCTGCCTTGTTCCTGTACCTGCCTTGTTCCTGTACCTGCCTTGTTCCTGTACCTGCCTTGTTCCTGTACCTGCCTTGTTCAAGGACTACCTGTTTAGTTCCTGCCTTGTTCCAGTACCTGCCTTGTTCCAGTACCTGCCTTGTTCCAGTACCTGCCTTGTTCCAGTACCTGCCTTGTTCCAGTACCTGCCTTGTTCCAGAACCTGCCGTGTTCCTGAGTTGCGGCCTGCGCCCCACTAAGTGGACTCCCAATAGGAGTGCCCTGCATCGCGACTCCCAGGATGACTGCCCACTAGCGGACTACCCTGGTTGAGTGCCCTGCAAGTGGGCAACCTGCCGTGTGCCCTGCAAGTGGGCAACCTGCCGTGTGCCCTGCAAGTGGGCAACCTGCCGTGTGCCCTGGAAGAGGGCTACAAGCCGTGTGCCCCGCAAGTGGGCTTATCTGCCATGTGCCTTGTTCCAGTACCTGCCTTGTTCCAGTACCTGCCTTGTTCCAGTACCTGCCTTGTTCCAGTACCTGCCGTGTTCCTGAGTTGCGGCCTGCGCCCCACTAAGTGGACTCCCAAGAGGAGTGCCCTGCATCGCGACTCCCAGGATGACTGCCCACTAGCGGACTACCCTGGTTGAGTGCCCTGCAAGTGGGCAACCTGCCGTGTGCCCTGCAAGTGGGCAACCTGCCGTGTGCCCCGGAAGAGGGCTTCAAGTCGTGTGCCCCGCAAGTGGGCTTATCTGCCGTGTGCCCCGCAAGTGGGCTTATCTGCCGTGTGCCCCGCAAGTGGGCTTATCTGCCGTGTGCCCCGCAAGTGGGCTTATCTGCCGTGTGCCCCGCAAGTGGGCTTATCTGCCGTGTGCCCCGCAAGTGGGCTTATCTGCCGTGTGCCCCGCAAGTGGGCTTCCTGCCAAGTCGCGTGACTCTTTATATATATTGTTGTACCACCTCATTCAATACAACTCTTGATCCAGATCTGTTGTCTGTGGTTTATTCCTGCGCCTGTCTGTAACAACCCCAGACTATGAATCATCGTGGGGTACAGACAGAGCCCCTCGTATCCCCTGCACCTGGGCTCCTTATCAACCTGTGTCCTCGGTTCGTGACAGAATGTCAAGGCCAATACAAGGAGTTCGCGGGGATACCTGCAGTACGGGAATCGGTGGTGAACACGAAGACCCAGACACAAAGAGACCACAGGTCCGCAAGCATCCGGAGGCTGCTCCTTGCAGTGGGGGTATGTCACGTTTCACCATGCGCTAGCTGGACTTGTTCAAACTTTGTTTTTCCATTTTCATTTGCCGACCACTAGTGGCCGCCCTGGCCATTCAGGACCTCTCAGACCAATTATCAGGCCCAGCTGCAGTGGCTTACCTGATCAAGTCAGCCTTGATAAACCTGCCCAGCCCTGCAGTCTGGGCCTTGACATTGAAGTTGGAGGACTACCTGTTTGGTTCCTGATTTGTTCCTGTACCTGCCTTGTTCCTGTACCTGCCTTGTTCCTGTACCTGCCTTGTTCCTGTACCTGCCTTGTTCCTGTACCTGCCTTGTTCCAGTACCTGCCTTGTTCCAGTACCTGCCTTGTTCCAGTACCTGCCTTGTTCCAGTACCTGCCGTGTTCCTGAGTTGCGGCCTGCGCCCCACTAAGTGGACTCCCAATAGGAGTGCCCTGCATCGCGACTCCCAGGATGACTGCCCACTAGCGGACTACCCTGGTTGAGTGCCCTGCAAGTGGGCAACCTGCCGTGTGCCCTGCAAGTGGGCAACCTGCCGTGTGCCCTGCAAGTGGGCAACCTGCCGTGTGCCCTGGAAGAGGGCTACAAGCCGTGTGCCCCGCAAGTGGGCTTATCTGCCATGTGCCTTGTTCCAGTACCTGCCTTGTTCCAGTACCTGCCTTGTTCCAGTACCTGCCTTGTTCCAGTACCTGCCTTGTTCCAGTACCTGCCTTGTTCCTTTACCTGCCGTGTTCCTGAGTTGCGGCCTGCGCCCCACTAAGTGGACTCCCAAGAGGAGTGCCCTGCATCGCGACTCCCAGGATGACTGCCCACTAGCGGACTACCCTGGTTGAGTGCCCTGCAAGTGGGCAACCTGCCGTGTGCCCTGCAAGTGGGCAACCTGCCGTGTGCCCCGGAAGAGGGCTTCAAGTCGTGTGCCCCGGAAGAGGGCTTCAAGTCGTGTGCCCCGCAAGTGGGCTTATCTGCCGTGTGCCCCGCAAGTGGGCTTATCTGCCGTGTGCCCCGCAAGTGGGCTTATCTGCCGTGTGCCCCGCAAGTGGGCTTATCTGCCGTGTGCCCCGCAAGTGGGCTTATCTGCCGTGTGCCCCGCAAGTGGGCTTATCTGCCGTGTGCCCCGCAAGTGGGCTTATCTGCCGTGTGCCCCGCAAGTGGGCTTATCTGCCGTGTGCCCCGCAAGTGGACTTATCTGCCGTGTGCCCCGCAAGTGGGCTTATCTGCCGTGTGCCCCGCAAGTGGGCTTATCTGCCGTGTGCCCCGTAAGAGGACTTATCTGCCGTGTGCCCCGCAAGTGGGCTTCCTGCCAAGTCGCGTGACTCTTTATATATATTGTTGTACCACCTCATTCAATACAACTCTTGATCCAGATCTGTTGTCTGTGGTTTATTCCTGCGCCTGTCTGTAACAACCCCAGACCATAAATCATCGTGGGGTACAGACAGAGCCCCTCGTATCCCCTGCACCTGGGCTCCTTATCAACCTGTGTCCTCGGTTCGTGACACAGCCTCTCCCCTGTTCCTCATGGGAGGGTTGGTGGGCGGAGGCTTTGCCTTTTTGCAGAAGCACTTGAATAACAAATTTGATACCAGGGAGAAGAGGACGAAGAAAAAGAGGAGGCAATAGAAAAAGGGGAGCTGCGAAAAGCAGACTGGGACACGGAAGTGGTTGATGAAGGTAGGGAGACATTGAGAGAGAGGTGAATGAGCGTGAGGGAGGGATTGAGTGAGGGTGAGTGACAAGCCCCCCAAGGCTTAGTCAGCGGTACCGTAGATCTGAGGTCTGAATAGAATTGATTGTAAGACAACCTTCATTATAGGACAAAGTCGTATTTTTTCAGATAATTGTTTCTGGGGGAAAAACCTGTCTTAAAATCAAGCAAATACAGTAATATAGGAATATGAGTCAATCATTTTGCTTTGTCATTTTAATAAATTTCACTTCCACTTAATAGATTTTGCCATCAATAACAGTTGTGTCAGTAAAACTTGCTTTTTTGCATTATGTACGTACTCCAGGTATTCTTTCTATTATGTTTTCAAAGGTGCTAAGATAACATTATCTTTATATTTTATATGCTTTATTCACTTAGCTTTATCAAAGGGCAATAAGCCAATCCACACCATCATCCTGAACCCTCATGTTCATTTGATTGGGGAGGATGCCGCCTGCATAGCTTACATTCGTCTCACCCAGTACATGGATAGCGCCGGAATGCCAAAAACGATGCAGTCAGAAGAGACGAGGGTGTGGCACCGCCGTGATGGAAAGTGGCAGAATGTACATTTCCACCGTTCTGGCTCACCAACCATACCCAAGTAAGCTGTCTTTGTAGCAGGTGACCAGGCTAATAGACGTCCCTTTTTATATGGCTGGTAACTATTCTTATGCGCAGTATCTATTCGGTTAAGCTGGCCTATATCTAAGCTCAGCACATTAAACTACCCTGGCATGTATATGTTATACCATTCTGTAGAGATTTGGTTTTTTCATTCTGTGTTTTGTCATTGTTGTATTTTTGGTTAATGGTTTTTTGTCCATCATTTAAAGGAATAGTCATGTTGTATTTTTGTGACATGCCTGCATTGATTTCATACCACAACCCTGTCCAAATCTCTAGGCTATAAGGGTCCAAAGGAGAAGTGAGAGTGGGCCATCTGGTCACAGCCGTGACCTCTGTAGCCACACCATTGCTTAGAATTCTGACAAGTTAAAAACTGTTTTGGTGTACAACTGCATCCCTGGATTTACCTACATGAAGTACATTTTTTTTTTTAAATCCTGCATAAAAGTTAGGGGACCCCTTTCTTTATTATATGCTTAATACGTCATCTAATTTGTAATTCGGCCACTTCAGTGTAGTCCTTTTTCTGCTTTTTATTGTGCCAGTCTAGGAATTCTGCCAAATTGGATGTTGTATAATAATTTGCACTTCAAAGATTGCTCCTACACAAGAAATGTCTGTGTTTTATTTAATTTAGATATAATATTAATTGCTACAACTGATGAGACAAAATACCATTTTATGAAGTCCGTTTCCAAAAATATAATTTGCAGAGACAAATAGGGCCCCACAGTATTAAAGTAAATGTGTTATTTTTCTTTTGTTTTTTCCCAGCTAGCCCAGTAAACCTTTTATTCTGAACACTCAAGACAACTGGATGGTAACCCCTAGACAAACCGCATTCCTCCATCATCCTCTGATCACAAACCGCCAATAAAACACAAGAAGTCTCCATCTGTAATCCTTTTGTCTAGTGATATATTTTTTTTTCACCTTTCACATTTTCTTGTGGTTTCAAACATTGGTCAGAAATGATTTTTCATGAATGCCGAAGTAAAGTTTCTTCTTTTTCTGTTCTACTTTATTATATAACAAAAAGCCAAGCTGCAGACATAGGTTAATCAAGTAAACAAATATATTTGTATGTGCTTCTTTATTATTTGTTTTTGGTCTGGGTCAACGAGAATTAAGAGTTAATTAACTTAGAATTAACCACTGACATGTTTCAAAATTGATTGTGCTATGAAGAATAACAGAATAAAAAAAACCAAAAACCTAGCAAATTGCTATTCAATATCTGAATATTCCTGCAGATTAATTGGCTATATAGAAACATTTGCAAGTTCTTTATTAGTAATAGGAAGTAAAATGTAATTGTGTTATCTAATTAAAAAAAAAAAGTTATGCAAGTGCTTTAGCTGGCTGGATTTTTTATTATTGGTTCATTACGTCTTATGAAATTTTATATTTTCCACAAATAATTGTTTAATGTGTATGTGGTTACTAATTAATAGATGTTTTTTGATAATTAAGGATAAAGTACAATTGGACATTCAGGGTATTTAGTCCTTTCACAAAGTAAAATGTATTTTTGTGTTTAGTTCAGACTTAAATATTGTGTACTGTATGTTGTATGGGCTTTAAGGGTTGAGCTTAAAAATATAGCTACAACTTTGTGGGATTATTAATTAATCGTCTATATGCATCGCTCAAATTTTACCAATAACTTTCTACTGATTTTTTTCCTTTTCGGTCTGAAAACAAATATTTTCATTGGTTAATGTACGTTAGGAAACAGCATTGAGAAACATCTACTAGGAAAACCACCAATTACCTTGTATGTTTTTAATAGATATATAAATATATATGGCACTGCAAAGGGAATGCTTTGATTTCTGTACATGTTTTCTAATGGATTCTTAGTGAACTGGATTTCTATTGATATTATTATCTAGATGTGCATAATGTATTCATACCATCACCAAACTGGTGTGCTCCATTACACTACTATCACTGTTCTATTTCATTTCTGTAGGGAATGATTTAATTAATGGTATGTGTGCATGATTGGGCAATGCCTTGGTTTTCTGTTTACATCTTGAAATAAAATCTTTAAAATTTGTACTATTTTACTTTTCGTCAATATACAATTCTTTTAAATTCTGTCATTGAGTGGTGGCTTTGAGCTGAGTGTTGCTGTTAGTATACTAATAAATACTCTATTTTCTACTCTATATAAGCAAATTATATGTCAAGCCATTATTACCTGCCAATAAAACATTGAATTTAAGAACATTGTTTTATGTACAAATCTAGTGCTAGTGGCTCCATTCATAGTATTTAGTATAGTAATATAAAGTTATGGTACATCATAGGTATATATATATATGATTTTTATTTTTTTCCGTTTTAGAGATAGCATGGGTTTCTAACATAGTACTGTAGACTAAACCTGTCTTCCACACAGCCATGTAAAGAAAGCATTGTTAAAGACTTCTGCGCCATGGTGAATTTATTTTATCGTCTTTTGGAATGTTGTAATATACGAATGGACACAGTGTATATACTTCTTGCCATTAAACGAGTCATATAACTAAAAAAAATCAATAAATGTGTGTTCTTCATTGCTGCTGTTGTAATAGTGTATTTTTGCCTGCCATTATGTATTTAATGATTATTTTGTTTTATATAGCACCATCAGATTCTACAGCACTGCACAGAGGGTAGACATAACAATTGTAACAAGATGACATACGTAAACAATCTAGAGAGAGTTGGTGTGTATTATAAAAGAGGTAAAATTGGTGCTGTTAGAGATGAACCAGCCACATTAGTATAAGTATTGCAGGAGAGGAACTAAGAAAGGTGAGCTAAAAGGAAAATGGGCTGAAGTGTGTTAAGGCAAAAGTTCGTGGGCATCCTTTCTAGGGGATATGGGCAGCCCTTGAAGTGTTGTAAGTGTGCATGCAAACTAGAAACCAGAGGAGAAGACATAGAGAGATCATTGGATGAGTGGGGAGACCGGTTAGAAGTGTATTTAGACATGAGCGAGAAGATGAAAGTAGGGGAAGCGCTACCAGGAGCTTTGAAAGTAAGGGTCAAGATTTTGAAATGAATCCTAGAGTGTACAGGAAGACAGACACAGAGGGGAGAGGTGTTATTAAAGCGATAGGAGAGCAAGATAAGTCTAGCAGCAGTGTTCATGGTAGATTGTAGAGGGACAAGATGGGTATAAGGGGGACCAGCTAAGTAGGAGTTAGAATAATCAGGGCAGGAGATAATGAGGGCATGGATTAAGTGGCATCTTGTGTTAGGAAAGGATACATTTAGGCAATGTTTTTAAGATGAGGGGGCGGTTTTTTGAGACAAACTGAATGTGGGGAATGAACGAGAGGATAGGTAGATCTGGGTGCCATCCGCTTGCAGGTGCTATTATAAGCCAAACGATGAGATTAGTTTGGCAAGTGAGGTAAAGTAAAAGGAGGACAGAAGGGGTCCTAGAACTGAGCCTTGGGGTACCCTGACTGAGAGGGGGAGGAAGTGTTTCTGGAGAGGAAGATGCTGAAGGTAGGATGGGAACCAGTAAAGAGCAGTGTCACTGAGACAAAAATCGTGAAGAGTTTGAAGGAGAAGATGGTGGTCCACGTTGTCAAAAGCAGCAGAAAGGTCCAGTAGGATTAGCATAGAGTAGTGGCCTTTGGAGTTAGCAGTGAGTGGGTCTCTGTAGAATGTTAAGACCAGAATCCAGATTGAAGAAGGTCAAGTAAAGTTGGAGTCTTAAAGCGAGAAGTAGAGAGATGGAGCATGAACCTCATATTCTGTGACAAGAGAGGATCGGTTAAATGTAGAGAAGGAAATGTGAATAGGAGGATATATAGTGAATAGTTAATAGGAGGGTGCGGAGTCAAAGGGAGGGGGAGGAGAAGGGCAAGTGGGGGACAGTGCTGATATTTGTATAGTATATAATGTTAGTGGAAGGGGTAATTGTGATAGGGCGAAAAAGAAAATTGAAGGTAGTGAAGAGACACTTAGGGTTACAAGACAGGGAGGTGAAGTAGGTTTCCTTAGTAAGGGTGAGAGTAGAGTGTGGCACCTGTCATTAAGAGCACGCTCACAGAACCAGCACGTTTCTTGGAAAGTGGCAAGGAGGGCAGATTTTAGCTGAGTATCTAATCGATCCATGTAAGGGGGCCAGATATTAAAGAATGTCCCCGTTCTGGATTCCTTATCTAAGGTAGTCTCCAACCAATGCATTCGGAACTCCAAAACAGCTTGGTATTAAAATGGGTCAGTGAAGGGGGGGATCCATTGATGCAAGATGGTTTTCTGAGTTGCGGCGAGGAGGATCTGCAATAACCTCAAATAAGGATACCTTGCCCCACTCATAACCCCCAAAATCACCATCTCGTGGGTAGGATGTATGGTCACACCACATAGGCAGCCAACCTACTCCTCTATATCCCTCCAAAAACCTGCAACATAAGGGCAGGTCCAATTAAAGACCTCTTTAATGGCACAAGATATGTAAAACCCTGAGTGGGGATGCACCATATACCAAGCTGATAAGCAACTGTCTGTCCTCTGTGAGTTTGTAATTAATATAGATATAAATTATATATATATATATATATATATATATATATATATACATGGGCGTAGGAACCGGGGGGACAGATCCCCCCCAGTAACTCATACGGGGGGGACCGATAATTAAGAAATCCCCCCCCAGGGGTGTAGAAACCTCCCCAATAGAAACGCCGCAGGAGGAGAGGGGTGCCGAGTGGTCGTTTTCAGCAACCGCTCGGCGTCCTTCTGTCTCCTCTGATCCCCGCCGCCTGCCTCAACGCTGCCCCGACTGCAGTGTTGGGGGGCTTGAGGCGTCTGTCTCGGTGCCTCACGCTCCCATCACAGGACTGCAGGGTAAGTGACCAAAGGGGGTAGGAAGAGGGTAGCTAGTGAGAAGGGGGGTAGGGAGGGGGTAGATAGTGTGAGAAGGGGGGGTAGGGAGGGGGTAGATAGTGTGAGAAAGGGGGTAGATAGTGTGAGAAGGGGGGTAGGGAGGGGGTAGATAGTGTGAGAGGGCTTAGATAGTGTGAGAAGGGGGAGAGTGGGTAGATGGTGTGAGAGGGGGTAGATAGTGTGAGAAGGGGGTTGAGGGGGTAGATAGTGTGAGAAGGGGGTTGAGGAGGTAGATAGTGTGAGAAGGGGGTAAATGGTAAGGTGAGTTTATTTCACACAGGCAACGTGAAAGACCAATGTGTCGAAACATTGCCTGTGTGAAATAAACTCACCTTATCATTTCAGTGCTGAGCCTCTGCTTCTCTATTTTGGATTTAATGTCACGGAGTAGTCAGAAGGATGGAAGACTGCACTGACCCTAATCTATGGTCAGTATGGCACATTTTTTTTTGGTGTGGAAGCGGAGGGAGTGATTGCATGAGAGAGCGCTGCCAAAGGAAATGCTTAGGGTCCAATTTTTCAATATTTAAAAAATGTTTTTTGATAAAAAGATTAGCTGGTTTTTTCCTATATTTAATGTATTAAACATACATTATTTTTACCAGTGTTTCAAGTTATTTATTATTGTACATGTTTGCAAAAAAAGAGATGGGGAGAAAGTGGGCATCTGATGGGGGAAAATACTGTCCCCTCAGATTTTTAGGGGTTCCTACGCCCATGTATATATACAAGTGTGGCTTTGATGATTGGTGTGGCCACAGATCTTTTCTTTTCTATTATAACCCCTGCTTCTCATTAACATGATAATGAGAATATATGGGGCACAGTTTGTTTTTACAATTATTGCCATTCAATGGAAGAACAAATCAATGAAACGAGGATCCACATGAAATAATATTTTTTGCTGCTTTTGAGTTGTGAAATAAATATAAACAGAACTTTGTAATGGATTGCATGTGTTAATATTATAACATCTTTCCAGGCAAACATGATATATTGTAGGTCTTAATTTCATTATAATTGAACAAACAATATCAAAAGTCTTATAAATCTATAGCGAGGTCATTCTGAAAATAACCTTTTATTGATCCTTATGTGGCAAATGAATTCACGATGCTGGGAAAATAAAGAATGGTGACCTATTCTTAAAAGAATACAAATTGAGGGCAAAAAAGGAAATTTTATTATCCAGTTTCCTTTACAAGTAAAATAATGTGTTACAAGGTAGCATTCATATTAAAGACTAATGCACTTAAAAAGACAGTTTACTGTCCCTGACAGCTCTACTAAAAAATTATGAATACCGTAAGTAAACCCAGTGGTGTACTTAGGGGGGTCTTGCCACATGGGTGCCACTCAAGGGGTGTGCCCCTTGAGTGGCATCCAAAAGGCCCCAATTATCCTGGAACCCCTCCTCTCGCTCTCTATGTCTCCCTACCTTCTTCGCTGACTGCTTCTGTGTCCCTGTCTCCATTCCCGTGGCTCTGTTTCTTCTCTTGCCTCTTCCTCTCCTATCTTCTTTCTTTTGTATTCTTCCATCTCTCCTTATGCAGACAGATTTGAGAAAAAGAGGTGCAGAAACGCTTATTCCACAAATCCATCTTTATTATTATGGCATTTTGAAGTACTTCCACAAAAGGGTGGAGCTATGAGGACAGCCCCATCCCCTCACCTCCAATCAGGGGAGAGGGTATGCCCGGAGGCTTCTTTCTTTTGAGGAAGTGCTCCAGGAGGCCTGGTTCATAGAGAAGTGGATGAAGAAGGAAGACAGTAGAGGAAGAGGCACAAGAAGAAGCAGAATTGTGGGAAAGGTGACAGGGACACTGAGGCGGTCTGTGGAGAACGTAGGAAGACATTCAGAGTGAGCGTAAGTGTGAATGAAAGTATGAGTGTTTTTACATTTAATGTGTGGGGGTGCCAAATATAGTATCCACCCCAGGTGCCAAGTAGGTATGTTGAGCCAAACCCATCTCCCTCATGGCAAATGGTTGGGGTGTGGAAAGGGACAAATGTAGAATCCGCTCCATTTCATTGCTGTTTAAATAGACCAAGTACATTAAAGTGCATATGATGGCTCAAGTGTCCCTGTAAAGGTAATTTTGGAGTTGTTGAAATAAGTATCAAGGATAGTAAAGGCTGTTAAAAATAATTACTTTTAGTAACCTATGCCACAAGATAGAAATATATATATATATATATATATATATATAATCTATCAGAAAGAAAAAAAACATGAATTTAGAAATCTTCTCTGCTTCTCTTTTCACCCTTGACAGTGTCTACACTTTCAAAAACACCAACCTATGGTATATGTTTTAATCTCATTTTAACACATATGCCATGCTTCTATATTTAAACTACAATTATAAATTAATATTAGCCATCTCCCACAACAAACCATTGTGTAGTAAGTGGAGAAGGGAGGTGTCCTTGCAAATTCTCCTTTATCTTATCTTTAACTTTGAAAAAATCCAAATTAAACTAAATGATACATCTAGTTTTATAAAGTTGTGCAAATGCACACAGATTTTGACAGCACATCTTAGCCAATCAACTGGGATCAACTAGACTTGCCCATTTGGATTCGTACGAATTGAAAATTTAATAACATTTGAAGATTTCCTCAATTTGTACAAATCTCTGAAAATGAGGCCTGACCCTTAACAAACGGACAAAATGAAAGCCAAAAGGCTCAATATTTTCATCCGAAATCCATGGATTTTTTCACTCCCGCTTTCTCACACTCCCTGAGTGTCTCCCTACCTTCTCTGCCTAGCACTTCCGCATCTTGTAGCTGCACTTCAGTGTCTCGCATCTTCTTGTTCTTCATCTACTTCTCGTTCTTCATCTTCTTCTCTTTTCTCAGTTAGCTCTTCTCTCTTTCTTCTTAGTCTGCATCTCCTCCCCTGACCTCCTAGCAAACTCCCCCCGAAATGGCAGAGCTTCCAGTGACGTCCTCTCTCCCTATTGAAGGATCAGGGTAGAGGATGAAACAGGCACCAAAATTTTGCCCTAGCGTAACCCTGTGTGCACTTCCGGTGAGCTTCCGGTGATGTCTTTTCTCCCATTTTACCTTAAGATAACCCTGTGTGAACTTCGGCCAAAATGGCGGAGCTTCCGGTGATTAGCGATAGGAGTAGAGGACGTTACTGGAAGCTTTGTCATTTTGCCCTAAGATACCCTTGTGTGAACTTCCACCAAAATGGCAGACAAAGAAGGAAAAAGGTGCAGACAAAGAAGGAAGAGAGAAAAAAGTAAATATAATTTTACACTTGTTTGGGCGGTATGTGATGTACTACTTATCCTGTTTATACCTTATACTGTGGAATATGATGGTGCTATAATCAATTAATAAGAATAATGTACTGATAGCCTATAAAAAGCAAAAAGTAAATAAAATATATTACAAATAAATGCAAAATGCATTGTACCCTGGTGTGTCTAATGGCAACGTATTCAGTATGTTTGTGCATTTTAGATCAAGCCCACAGCATAACAAGAGTGAGTTAGGAGCTGCTATTTATAGCACAGTAAAAAGTAATTAAAGATTATTGCTCATTGTTCAGTTCCAGTCGATAGCAGTTGCAGCTGCATCCTTTGTCAATGCAAAGGAACAACCCCTTTTATTCTTTAATTTTTTTTAGATTCAATAATTATTGCAGGCATAGGAAATTAAAGTCCTGCCCATGTACCCTTTGGATGTCATATTTGCATTGTACTAGTAAAATTTGCATTTTTTCATCCAACCATAATACATAGAGATCTTAAATTATTAATCGACCTATAAATGTTCTGATTAACCCCTTGATGACAATTGCCGGTCCGGGCACGTCACCGAAAATCGATTTTTTCACTCAAACGGTGTTGCTCTAATGCCTCGACATCGAGACATTGAGCAACACCAAAAAAAACATTCCCGGCCCCCCCCGATCGCTCCTAGGAGCAAATAAAAAAACATGTTTGAAAGACTGCACGTCTTTCAAACATGGCCGCGCCCGCCGCCGAAAAACGGGTTTAGGAAGCGATCGCGAGTCGCTTCCTTTGCTTAGCTGGTGTTGCTAAGATGCCTCAGTATCGAGGCATCTTTGCAACACCTGTTTAGCAAAGGAAGCGACCCGCGATCGCTTCCTAAATGCTCAACTTACCTTCCCGGTGCCGGCGTCTTCGAAACACACGCGGTGTTTCAAGATGGCGGCGCCCATCAAGCCGGGGGGCGGAGCCTGCTGTCATCATCGGGGGGGGGTGTTGCTGGATGTCATGGACATCCAGTGAATAACACCCCTAGTGGTCAGATCACTCATAAGAGTGATCATGATTTGCTAAATCAAAGGCAATGTTTTCTAAACATTGCCTTTGATCAGTGTTGGATCTGCCTCCCTCCTTCACTTGTTTCTAGTGAGGGAGAGAGACAGATCAGTGTGTTTTCTGGTATTTCAGGTATTCTCTAATAAAAAAAATATATATATATATTGATCCAAAGGCTCTTATAAGAGCCACCCATATAATATTAACCCCTTCATTGCCATTGATCACTGCATAAACAGTGATCTTGCATAGTGGCAATTGTTTTTGGGTTTTTTTTTTTTTTTACATATTTTTTTTACTTTTTTTAGTTTTGTTTTTTTAGTTTTTATTATAGCCAAGCATTTTTCTTTACCCAGATGTAAAATTCCTACTGAATTTGAATTGCTCATGTTCCAAATGTGGCCCTTTTGCCCCCAAACAATCTGACAAACCCATGCATGTGGGGTATCAATGTACTCAGGAGATGTTGCTGAACACATATCGGGGTGTTGTGTGACAGCAACATATACCAGGAGCTGTAATTTCACACCTGAAGTACAAAGTATGTGAAAAAAACACCAAAAACAATTACTATCACAAACTTTGACAAGGGTTGGTGGTAGGATTTGTGCATGGAAAGGGTTAAACTATCAGCATCTAAAATACCCTGGGGTGTCTAGTTTTCAAAAATATATGGTTTGGTGGGGTAAATTTAATTTGCTGGCTTCAAAGATGCCCCAAATACCACATAGAGACAAAATTACCAGATTCAGAGAAAAATGGTTTTGAATTAGCAAAATTCTACTTGTACTTATTGCCCCATAACGTGTAGAAGAAAGCAAAAAAACATAAAGACATTGGGTATTTCTAAACTCGGGACAAATAGTAGAATCTATTTAGCAGGTTTTTTCAGTAGTTTTTTATGATGAATAAAAGATTTTTCAAATAAAAGTGAGAAAATGTGTTTTTTTTAAAATTTTTCGTCATATTTTATTATTTTTATTATAGGAAATTACATCATATGAAAAAAATTATGGTGTCTGAAGAAAGCCCTTCTTGTCCTGAAAAAAACAATATATAACTTGTGTGGGTTTAGTAAATGGGTTAAGAGAAAACTACAGCTAAACACAAACACCGCAGAAACGATAAAACAGCCATTGTCACGAAGGGTACAAAAAATAGAATCAGCCTTTGTCACGAAGGGGTTAAAACAACAAGCAAAAGAAGTCAATTGCAGTCAACTGCAATTGGGATAAATGAAATCTAATTTAAATTGTTAGTTGGTAGCTAAGCAAAAAATCCACAGTAAACACATTTAACCTAAAACATTAAATTACCATCGTTGTTTGAGAGACATTCCTAACTCAGTCAGCAACACTTGGAAACCACATCCGGTGGTAAGGGCAGTCCAGACTGTTGAAACTGATTGAAATGTCTTTAAAATTCCCAGGCAGAACGAAGGCTAGCCCGCAGCGGAGCGAGGAGCTGATGAAGTGGATCCTAGAGTGGCAGCGAACTCTTCACGCTTCATGTGTGTCTATATGTTAGTGTCTGTCTGGGTATGTATGTTAGTGTCTGTTTGGGTACAGGGCCGGCCTTAGGGGTGTGCAACGTGTGTGGCCGCACAGGGTGCCATGGCAACAGGGGCGCCTGCCCGGGACTTAAATTAAAACATTGTTTTTTTGTTTTACTTTATTTAACATCCTCCATTTTAAGTGACGTTTTCAGCAACTGCGCGGCTCCCCTCACTCTCCGTGACTCCGTCGCGGTGCCGGCGTTTCATGCTGAGCACCGAAATATGATGTAATATTCCGGTGCTCAGCTGTGAAAGCGCACCGCGGCAGAGGGGGAAAACGGACGCCTCCCGTTCCCACCGCAGGACTCAACAAGGTAAGTAAGGATAATGCGAAGTAGGGAGAGGGGGTAGATAGTGAGAAGGGGCAGAGGGGGGAGGGTTAGAAAGTGAGAAGATTTTTTTACTTTCTTTCTGGGGGATGGGGGGCCGCCAGAAGAGTAGTCCGCACAGGGCGCCAGAACACCTAAGGCCGGCTCTACTTGGGTATGTTTGTTTGTGTCTGCCTGGGTATGTATGTGTTCCTAAGTATGTATGTGTTTCTGTCTGGGTATATTAGTATATCTTTGTTTGGGTATTTATGTGTGTTAGTCTGTCTGAGTATGTATGTTAGTGGCTGACTATGCATGTGAGTCTGCCTGTATATGATAGTGTTTGTCTACCTGGGTATGTAAGTGTGTGTCTGGGTGGGTTAGAGTATGGTAGTGTATGTATGGGCATGTTAGTGTGTGTGTGTTTGCCTAGGTATGTTAATGTGTTTGTCTGGGTATATTAGTGTGTGTTTGGGTATGTTAGTGTGTGTCTGTGTTTGTTAGTGTGTGTTTGAGTATGGTAGTGTGTCTCCCTGGGTATGCTAGGATGCATGGCAAGCTCAAATGATGTTACAATTTTTATCAAAGTACCTATGTATGAGGTATAATTTTTGGACAGAAATACTTTTGTGGGGCATTTTCAGACTGTGTACATTGTATTAAGTCTAGATCCCCACACAAGCACTGAAAAAAAGCAACATAAATAAATGATGCATATCCTCTAATAGTGCCAAAATGTTGTTGAACAATGATTGCCAGCTGATAACATTCTGAGATTATGACAACAAAAGAAGCCTGGTCTGGTCTTAACAAATGCCACTTTTATACTAGGTGGTGGCATACATTCACCATGCAATTATATATAACTCTTTTATTGAGTTTATGAAGACGGCTCCATTAGCCCGATTGAAAAATATACTAAATGTACTGCCCACAATTTAGTGTTCTGCATCCACATACTTAATTTTCAGGGGCATTTTGGGGCCAAACAAAAGCATTCTCTGTTCGAAGGATATTGCAGATCTATTAAGAGATTCTGCTTTCTTTTACTTTCGCTTTTTGGTTTGACCTCTCAAGCCTTGAGAGTCACATAAATGTCCCTATGTATATCAAAAACACATTTTACCATCTGGACGCAGTTTTAGTTGCATTGTTAAGTTACAAGCATTACATCATATCTGCATTATGTCTAAGTTTTTCTTAGGAAACTTAACCAAAAAGGTACCAACAGTCGTATTCCTCACCCCCTGGTCTTGTCAAACACCTATTGAGCCCTTGGGGCTCCAAAAAGTAATATTCAATCATATTATATCAGGTTCAAGCCATCAAAGGCAACACATTGAACCATAGGTGGGTCTTCTAGGGGAATGACTGATGCACTCAATGTCTTTTATGTACATTGAATGTTAATATTAATAAGGTGTTTCAGAAGCCAATTTTTTCATTTATACTACTGCACACTTTAGACACTTTGTCAGCCCACTAGGTCAACCATCTCCTGTGTGTAGAGGCAAGCCAACCCTGCATTATGCATTGCTGATGTTATGGGATGAGATGGATCTCATTGATTTAAGCATGTAGCTATTGGGGGAATGCTGAAGTGAGATACAGGGAAGGGTTTGGCAGCTCTGTATGTAACACAAAAAAAAGCTTAAAAATTGAATGTATTTAGTTTAAAGTACAAAACCTGATGTCACTGGTCCCTTAATCATCCTATTATATTTATCATCTAATATATATTATTTTGTTCAACAAAATGTGTCTCATAACATTTGCACAGTATTAGAGTCCGTTGTTAAGATGTAATTCAGCTTTTGCTCATATATTGCTCTCATCGCAGGACCTATTATATTTCACAGTAAGACGTAAGAACCATATATTGAAGGGTGTATGTCAAATAGTGAAATACATATATAACCCCTTACAATGTCATCCTCCATATGAATCATAAAAAATAGGAATCATAAGAAGAGTCCTAGTTCATTTGTAATTGCAAATTGGTTTAACATTTGTTGCTGTAGGGAATAGATTACTTTAATAACAAGAGTCAAATAGAGAAGGTCACAGAAGTGCTAAAATTGATATTATTTGACATACAAAGGTCAAGATGGGCACTTTAAAATGTCTGTGTCAAGTAGTATGTTTTTGCCAGAATACAACATAAAGGTTTTTTGTTATATGAAAAATGTCCTTCTTTTATTTTGGATCTGAATGACAAAAAATAACCATTGATTTGTATTTTTTTTATCTTTCTACAAAAAGTATTTTTAGTATTTTCTTTTTTTTTAAGAAAAAGGGAAATCATTTAGGCTTCTAATCTATTTGTGTGAAAATCTTGATTTATTGTCCCTAAAGAAAATATACATGTATTTTGTGGAATACAGATTAGAATGTAGAAAAATAAAAAAGGTTGCAGAACACAAATTGTGGACAATTTTTTAAAGCACACTTTAGCCACTACATGCACTTTCGTGTTTTAAGTTGTTTTTTATGAAAGTTTATGAAGCGCATAAAGCTATTAGCTAGTGGGACAGGGTTAACTGTGCATAGAGGTAGGGCTATCCCATATGGGCAAGGCCAAACATGCTTCTCTGCTTAAAGAAGGAGGAAACTTATTGCTAAACCTGGGGAAACAGTGACTCCGGGTCAAACACAGAGAATTCTTAAGTATGCAAATAATACATAATTAGTGTATGCCACAGACACAAATTTTAATTTAAGATATTGCTTAAAAATGTGCTGCACAGTAAAACATTGAAAAATAAAAAAAAATATTAAATTAGAATTTGTATATTGAACTAGAGTTTTAGTCAAAAGCCTACAGGAGATTTTGTTCCTCACTGGCCCACAGCCTAAGGAGGTTCATTGGCTCTTTGTAAGCTGCTTTAAGCCTGCAGATACAGAAAAACGATTAGGTCATGTAACACAACATTACGTGACCTACAGTAAAAGCGAGTGTGTATGACCAACTAGAAAGAAGGCTGTGGGCCAGGCATGAGGACAAGGGGGGGAAAGGAGGGAGAGAGTAAGAGAGTGAGATGATAAGGGAGTTAGAGAGGGAGTATGTATGTATGTATGTGTGTTTGTATGCTAGCATAAATGAGTATGTGTGTGGTGGCATGAATATCTAAGTTTGTGTTAGAGAGTGTTTTAGTGGGAGAGTGTTTGTTAGTGTGTGCAAATGTATATTTGTGTTAGCATGAGTATGTAGGTTAGTGTTCATGTGTGTATTAGCACGAGTGTGTAAATTGGTGTAAGTGGGGGAGTGTAGTAATATGTATGCCAGTCAGGGGCGTACCTAGAGTATTTCGCACCCGGGGAGGTTCCTGTATGTGCCCCCCCCACACACACACAAAAGAATTAATGTTGACATGAATATTTATTTCACACATTTTTAACTGTATGTCAACTGGAAAAAAATAGAAATAAATTGTTAATTAAATTGTTCATTTAAATAAATAACATTTACTAAATAGATATGGTACAGCATAATTCCCACCACTATACACTGAGCCAGACATTGAAAGTAGTGCATCATAACCCTATTACTACAATATTTACTAAGCCAAACATTGACGTGGTAGGCTTCTGCCCCTAAAACAGCTTGCCTGTGCCACTGCTGCCCCTGTAGCAGCCATACTGTGCCACCGTTGCCCATTTAGAAGCCGTACTCTGCCACTGCTGCCCCTGAAACATTGGCACCCTTTAGGTACACTACTGCTTTTGGTGGCAAAGTGCAGCCTCTTCAAAAGTGCCGCCTAAGGCAATGGTCCCACTCTGCCACTTTGCTCCATAGCAGGGCCGGCACTGCTCTCCACCTTTCTCCTTTCCCACCCCAATACCTCCTTACCTCCTCCCTATTGCTTACCTTTGTTGGCTCAGGAGATACATATGTTTATGTATGTATGTACTGTATGTATATATGTATGTATGTCTGTGGTCATTTACTCAAGATCCAAGCAATGGGACCAATACCTACATTTATATGTTTATATACTTATTCTTAATGCATTTTCAGTTTGCAGCAATGAAGGTATCTCTAATGGTTTGTCATTGTAGGTGGCCAGTAAAGTTTTGAAATACCACCCTCCAAAATATTCATAAGTGAGTCAAGCACCAATAAGGTCCCACATCTCCAACTACAGCCTCCATCAGCTCTGACCTCAATGGAATGGCAATTTATGTTAGAGCCTCTCGTTACCTACATGTGAACTTTGGCAGATACTGTGGCATAAACCAATCAAAGATGACCACTATCAACTAACAACTTGGGTCTTCAGCTATCCCAGACCAAAAAAATTGAACCAGATGAAAGGAGGCCACTTTTTTCTGGATAAAAGGGTTCTGGACAAAGCATTGCCTCCATAGAGTTATATTTTTTGGCTATGAACTATGCTTTTTACTGGCCTGTTCATCAGTTCCCAGTCTTGTAGCAGCCTTAAGCAGAAGTTAGTGTTCTTAATCATCGACTGTGTATTTTGCCGTCATTTAAAATGTATTTTAGAAAATCTTAAAACGTTTGGAACCCTATAAATTATCCATCCCTGGAGGAACCTGGGAAAGTTGGGTACATACCCAACATCCGTCAGGAGGCTACTCTGGCATCAACCAATGAAAGGCAGCCGCTCTGAGCAAATTTACCATTTTGTTAAGGCTGTCGGAGAACCTCTGCTATTTTTGTTGACCTCAGATCACTGATGTATTAATCCTTTTCTGTGTTTGTCTTGCAGTGTACAGTTGCAAAGCCAGGAACCTTTAAGCCGCGGTCTGTAACGTTCTAATACAGAAACGCAGCTCTCTGGTTAATCGGCTACCACCGTACTGAGATAACAACATATGAATCTTGAATTAAAATGCTGTTTATTATTTTTTAATACATGTTGTATATTGCCTTAAAAATAAATGGCACTGAAAAATCCACTTTAAATATAACAATAATATCCGTGGTTGTGCTTCATGAATGCATTGTGGTTTGAAGGGAAAGCTGCGTGGGGTGGTGTATGCGGCTCTTTTATTTCAAATGTTTTACGTTCATTATTATTATTATTATTTGTTTTATATAGTGCTATCAAATTCAGTGGCAACTCTAGAAACAATATATAGGTGGGCACACAAGATACCATTCTTCAACATGGGAAGCCTGAAGCCACAATTGAGTGAGACTAATCCTTGAAATAAATATTATAACACAATAAATAACTTTTCCACTAAATGATTTCAGGGCCTTGAACGTTTTGTCCCCTGAAGTCACTACAACTTCAGGAGGGCATTTTATATCTAGATAAGTATAAATGAAATAATTCCTACTGTAAGTTAAGTGCCAGGAAACAGATGACCAAACACACACACCAACACAGGCTCTGTCACACCGACACCCAGACACACACACCAGGTCAGGCTCTGCCACACCGACAACCAAACACACCCACACACACCAGGACAGGCTCTGCCACACAGACACCCACACACATCAGGACAGGCTCTGACACACCCACATCCAAACACACACACACACACCAGGACAGGCTCTGACACACTGACACCCAAACACACATCCTAGGACAGGCTCTGCCACACTGACAACCGAACACACACACCAGGACAGGCTCTGCCACACCAACACCCAAACACACACCAGGACAGGCTGTGCCACACCAACACCTATACACACATACCCGAGGACAGGCTCTGCATTGTCGTTTATACCCCCATTAGTGTTTTTGCCCCTTGTGTATTGATGCCCCTGCTGCCCATATATATTAATATTAGCCCCAGTTGCCGATAGCAGGTATAGATCAACACATTAACACACAAACCAAGCTTTGCATGTATAGATCAACTGAAATTCACTTGTGACCTCAACACTGAAGGTATATATCAAATAAACAGAATCAGACATACAAATCCTGTATTTGCAGGTATACAATAGTAAATGAAACCTAGCATCGCAGGTATAGATCAAATAAATACATGGAAACAGCATTGCAGGTATTAATCAACTGAATAAGACATACAAACACTGTATTTGCAGGTATACATAAATAATGTATGGAAATATATAGATATGGATTTACAGAATAACGCAAAAACCCAGCTTTGCAGGTATAGATCAATTGGAATTCACATAAAAACACATCATTAAAAGGTATATTTAAAACCCCCTAAATTACAGGCATAGATCACAGGTTGCACACCCCAAAGCCAGCCCTGGCGTCCACACTGCCCACACAGCAATCACACTCCTATCATACCCAGGCAACAGTAAATGCTGGTACCTAGGCATTATGGGACTGTGCTTGCTGTGATTGCTGTTAGCAATTACACCCCTATCATGCCAGGTCAGCCAGTACATGCTGGTACATGGTGGCTGTAAGTGATGTGCAGACCCCATACTGCTGGCAGCATCAATACACAAGGGGGGGAGCTAGCTAGTTTTCAGCATGTACTGGCTGACTTGGCATGATAAGAGTGTGATTGCTAACAGCAATCAAAGTCCCATCATGCCTAGGTTCCAGCACTTACACATCCAACCAGTAAATGCTGGAACCTAGGCATGAGTACACTCCTATCATGCCAAGTCAGCCAGTACATGCTGGTACAGGGTGGCTGTAAGTGATGTGTAGACCCCATACTGCTGGCAGCATCAATACACAAGGGGGCAGCTAGCTAGGTTTCAGCATGTACTGGCTGACTTGGCATGATAGGAGTGTGATTGCTAACAGCAATCACAGTCCCATCATGCCTAGGTTCCAGCACTTACACATCCATGCTATCACACACACACTCATTCATTCATATACTCATTTATTCACAGATTAATTCCCTCAATCACACATACTCATTCAAACACCCTCCCCACCCCCTTACCTGCACTGCAGCTCCTCGATGCCGCTCACAGACTTCAGCAGAGGGCGCGGCCTCCCTCTGCGTTCTCTGGTACTGCACAGAGGAAGCAGGACTGGAGCAGAGTCATGTGATGTCACGTGAACTCTGCTAGGTTCCGCTTCCTCTATGCAGTACAGAAGACCCTCCCACAGGTAAGTAGCAGGGCTCGAGGTGCGGCCAGCGTAAGATCATTTGCTCTGGCTTCCGATCTTACGCGGGCCGCACCCTCTCTCTCCTCCGCATTAAAAATAAATAAATAAAAAAAGACGGTATTTAAAGTCGCATTGTGACTTTATTCCAAATTCGGCAGGGGGGCAACAGGGGGGGGCAAGGATCAACCTATTGCCCCCCTGTAGCGACGCCACTGATCAAATTCCATAGCACGGTTCATCTTTTTTAACTTCTCTGATGATACTGAGGGAAAACAAGTAAAATGATAATAAGAAAGAACAGAAATAACAAAAAGCCTGATGCACCTTTTCGCCCGCACAAATAATGCAAAGCCTTTGAATATGTCTGTGCAGAAGACCAAGAGGTTCAGATCCTTTAAGCATGATGTTTTATCTAATGTGACATATTTCACAAAATTCTAATTCATCGGCCCAATTACAGGTCACACCAGATTACAGGCTGCACCCTTAAAGGTTTGGTGCTTTTTTAAATAAAAATTTATTTTTAAAGAAAAAATTCACATTGGTGGAATAGTAAAACATTTTTGGTATCTATCAGTGGTATGCAGCATATGCTATATACAAATAGAAATATGGAAAACCAATAGTCATTGGTTTAATTCATAAAGCACCTTACTTATAGATATTCCACTCTGCCCTCCTGATATGCCACTCTGCCCCCCAGATATGCCACTTTGCCCCTAGATATGCCATTCTGCCCCCTGATATGCCACTCTGCTCCCTAGATATGCCACCCTGCCCCCAGATATGCCACTCTGCTCCCCAGATATGCCACACTGCCATAGATCACTTTCTAAGCTTGGTTAATGAAATGACATGCCAGGCACATCATTGGTCGTTACCTGACCGTTTGTGGTGGACGTGCCTGGGACGTCATTTGGCGTTAAGGGGTTAAAAATCAGCCGTTTCCCGCTACAATAGTCAGTTACACCAGCTTGATTGTGTTACTTTGTGCATAATTTTAAATGACTCCTACTTTTCTCTCAAATGCATTAAAAGGCAATTACATGGAAAACACTGGGATCTGTGCAAGGGTTTGATCATGTTCACAACTTGGGTAGGGAGTATATTTTCCTTTTAACTACAATTTAAATTCTCACTATTGTAATTTGAATTACAAAAATTATTAAACGTCTTTATTCTTAAATAAACAACGAGTGATGCGCAAAATAAATAAATTAGTAAGTAAAAAAATCAATAAAAAAACCCAAAAACCAGTGAAAAGTGCTGCTGGTCCACCTTAAGAAACAAAACCCCACTATTGCTTCACTTAAACATAAAGCCCAAAAAAATACATCATTGACCGCACCCGTCACACCCAATGAGTGTGAAATACAAACAATATGTAAATGATATATACTACCAACAGGACGTAGCACAAAGGACTCAAAATGATTTGCCAGATCACTGGGTCTAACGGGCGCGGGCCACCGGTGTATGTTTTTTTATCTTCTGTATCTTTTAATCAAATAATTTCTTGTTGTTAGTTCCTGAGACCATTCCGTATCGGTGTATCTGGATCCCAGCTCCACAGCAACCGTTCAACATTCTGCTACGTTCTGAAGGTATTCCACGCTGTTGGCATGTAAGGGTATGTTAGAAATAATTTTTTTGTGTTGCCAAGATATACTTTTGTAACCACCTTCTGGTTATGTTGTCTACAAACGTGCTGTAGTACAGCAATCAATTACTTGGCTTAATTGTCTACATATAAAAATGAAACCTGTCCTTCATTGGTTGATGCCAGAGGAGCCCCTTGACGGCAACCAATAGAGTCTGAGACAACCGCTCTGATCAACTTGGCCCGGGCAAGGGAAACCTTTAACTCCTGATGCCAAAATATGGCCTGTGGAGGTTCCAGGAGTGAAAAGTCTGTACGAGCCACTCTTTTGGTCGCCGGAAGGGGCCTCCACTGGCATTAACCAATGAAGGGCATGAACCAATGAAGGGCATGCTCCAAAAGCCAGTGCGTATTTTAGTTACCAGAGGGTGGGCAAGGGGCTCATGGGGCCATCTAGGCTTACTTGTATACCAAGCCAGAAGTTGCCAGCCCTCCCCTGAACCCAAGGCTTAAGTTCAGACATGCAGGAATTTTTTTTTTTTGTTAAACATAAAATCAAGCCTTTCATTCAATATTTCAAATCACAATGAAGTTCAGTATTGTAGAAAAATATAATTAACAGAATGATACCCAACAAAATTAACTTTATGTGCTATTTTTTTTTTTTAACACACTTGGTTAATTAGAAATACCCCAGAATAGTATATTGTAATTACAAAAGTAAAGCTTATTAACAGAAAATTGGTAATTTTTAAATGCATTGAAGACTTTATTGAAATGTTTATAATACATAAACCTTGCAGTCCTTCTAGCTTCCAGTGCTGCTAGACTGTAAATTACCATAGTGCTTGTAGCAAATGAGCCTGGACGAATGTCAAATCTGGCTATAAACACATTATCATTTATTTTTGTTTATTTGCCTGGAAGTAAGAACCAGCCAAGGTTTAAAAATGAATAATACATTGCCAAAAAGTTTCTAACCAATGCAATCCGTGCACCTAAAGGCAGATCATCAAAAAGCAATCCATAAAGTTGCAAAGTAATTTGGCTTCTATCCCAGTATCACATTAGAAAAATAATGAGAGCTTGGGTTTTGTTTAAAATACAGCTCATCAGCTGTCATATTAACAGATATTACGCTTTTACTGACAAGGTGTATTTCCAGGTGTTTATGAAATATCTCGAATTGCAATATCTTCATTTTACCTTTCTTGTAAACATCACAAAAAAATGTTCTGTATGAGATTCTAAAATGAAAATTAGTCTTCTATACAGCCATTGTATGACTATATTACAGACAGCGAGCGCCATATATAAGCTAAAAATTCAACAATGAATCGTGATTTAATCAAAATTATGGACATTCATGTTCCTCAGACGTAATTAACATATTTTAGGCCTCCAACTAGGTTTGAAGAGTAAGTCAGAATTTATGTGGATGTCTTCTTCCATATGTCTAAAGAAATGAGAATAGTATCTTTGTGATGGTGCCTGTTTGTATGTCTGGGGTTGTGGTTATCAGCCTGTTGGGCAAACTATTAATATTGGTTTGCCTTTTATGTCTTAGCTATTGCATTCTGATGCCAAAACCCACCTTCCATGTTTGAAAAGTTGAATAGTGAACACAGTAGATACAGCTAAATACAAAATAGCAAAGAACCCACAAAATACCACCCCTAAACCCCACAGGGTACTGGCTGAAATTCAGACTTCTGTTGGCAAGACATTTAAATGCATTTTGTAGGTGAGCTTATGGATTCTGGAAGAAGGAAGAGGGAGATAGAGTGTGTGTATACAGTATATGTGTTGGTGTATGGTGTTAGAGTGGGTGTTAGAGCAACTAATCTCACCTGTGGGGAGGGGCATATTTCTCTATCCTCTGTGAAGCTTCACAGGATACTGACGAGACACAAGTGGCCCAGGGAAACATTTGGGTTTGCATACAAACTACACTTCTGGTAATTGGCAAAACATGGTAAGGGTCCCTGAGGCAGATCACCTGGAGAGCAGGGTGGGCAAGTGCTCCAACAGCATTAATTGCTGTTAAATTCCAGTCCAGAGCTTGTATTCTAGACAGGAGCTCCACATGTGTGGACTTATTGAAGGCATTGAGAAGGCAACGTATATGTGACGGAACCTTCCATCAGAGGGGCCACTGGAGAGGCCTGACAGCTAGCCTCCTCCCTATTGACTATGGGCCCTGGCTTTGTAAAGACTTCTGTGTCTACCACCAGAAGTATATCATGTCATCATTTGCTGAGGGGTTTATCTCTGTTAGACAGCCAGGAAATGCAACCAGGAAGTGACCGCCATTGTTCTAGTTTAATGTCAGACCCCCACCCCATGGTGTAGTAATATGTTGTATAAGTCAGTCCACACCCCCAGTTCCACCACTACAGAGATTTACCCCGGCCAAACCCTGGAACTGATTTCGTTCAGTAATAGATAATGGAGGTTGGGACTCCATTGTATTGTTAATCCCTTTACTGACCCTGCAGATTAAGGGGACAGTTTGTACCCCAATATCTTAATCGACGTCAATGTGTGCTTTGCTAGCTATATCCAGCAATGTGTGTGAAAAATAAAGTAGTCTTCATTTTGTTTATACCCTATACTGAGTCTCGGCTAGTGACAGGGAACCGGGGGAAAGAGCATTGTGCTAAGGGAGCATAAGTCAGCGGAGGTAGTCGGACAGACTAGCCAGCTCCGTGACAGTATAAAAGGGGATCAGTCTAATGCAGCAAAGAGAAGCCATTATGCCAGCTAGGATAGCTGATGGACTGAGTGGTTTCTCTGTACAAAACAGTGTTTTGTTGCTGATTTTTTTATTTGTTATGTACTGACTTATATCCACTGCTGTGGATATGTACTGGGCTTCGTTTATGGCCACTTTAATAGATACACCTTGCTAGTACCGCGTTGGACCACCTTTTGCCTTCAGAACTACCTTCATTCATCAACAAGGCATTTTCTTCCACACAACTGCCACTCACTGGATATTTTCTCTTTTTCGGACCATTCTCTGTAAACCCTAGAGATGGCTGTGCATGAAAATCCCAGTAGATCAGCTGTTTCTGAGATACTGACACCCATCTGACGATAACAACCATGCCATTCAAAGTCACTTAAATCCCCTTTCTCTCCCATTCTGATGCTCGGTTTGCACTTCGGCAAATTATCTTGACCACGTCCACATGCCTAAATGCATTGAGTTGCTGCCATGTGATTGGCTGATTAGCTATTTGTGTTAACAAGCAATTGAACAGGTGTACCTGATAAAGTTGCCAGTGTGTGTATCTTCTGACCAAGACATTCTGGTAAATCAGCAGCTGTAGGTGATGTCAAGACCTAGAATAAAAAGCAAGAAATGTTCTTATGTTTGATGACAGGGATGCGGTCCTAGCTTTTATGTTTTTGCAGTGGCTTATTAAATTGCAAAGGATACGTTTGATCTATGCTTCAAATTAATTACCCTATTCACTTTTCAGACGAATATCCTTTCAAACCATAGTGACTGTGTAGGAAGTTTATTATGTGGCACAGTACATGTACAAACATAATTATGTATATATTTATTTATATTGTTGTGTATGTTTTCTGCTACTCTACTCACATATCCAGTCATTGACTGCACTTATGACATCAGGTGGCCGCTGGCTTCAAAAGTGGTAAATGATGAGGGTCCTTGTCTACAGTCAGCCACAGGGAGCCATGGCAGTAGGGGCACCACTAGGTGACATGTCCTGGATGGCCCGGGTCCCATGCAGCTTAATTGAAAAACACCGTCCTTTTTTTAATTGACGTGGAGGAGAGGGGCCGCTCATGAACTTTCCAGCAACCGCTCGGTGCCCCTCCGTCTCCTCCGCAAGGTATCTAGCTCAGTTGCGGTGCCGGCATGTCATACCGAACATGTGATTTTCAATTGATCTATACCAGCAAAACTGGGTTTGTGTGTTATTCTTTTGATCTATACCTGCTATGCCATGTTTCTATACATTATTTATGTATACCTGCAAATATATAGGGTTTGTATGTCTTATTCAGGTGATGCAAGTGCTGTTTACATGTGTTGTTTATTTGATCTATACTGTGTTTTTTTATTGATTCTAGATATTGCTATCAAGTGTTTTATTTATCATAGAAATGAAAGAATAATATCAATGACTATGTTTTTTATATTTTAATTTTTTTTTTAAAGAAACATTTTGGTAGTGTAATAAACTGCTAACTGTAAGTCATATATCAGTTTCCCATTATTTTCTTAAATGTTCCATTCATGTAGATCTGTAAATTTAATTCTCAGCAGTAGTGTCTCTTATCATACATACCATTGGCAAAGACAGAATTTGTCAAATATTGGGTCTTTAGTTGAAGATACCTTAATTGGGCCAACCAAAAAAGATGTAAAGTTACATAAGCATTTGGAACCTCCAAGGTCTCTTCTTCATTTCATCTGAAGAGTAAATCTCTGAGGCTCATGAAAATTTTAATCTTTTTCTATTTTGGCCTAATTAAAGGCATTTGCTTTGATTAAAGACTTTTCATTTTTATATGCGTATTTACCCATTATGCGATGAATGTCATTTAATTCTGTAAACAAGAATGTTCTATAATATTCCTCAGTTCAAAGCACTAAGGTGAGCCAATGAAACCTATGTACCATATTTCCCCAAGTATAAGACACACCTTAATTTTGGGGCCCAAAATGTAAAAAAAAATATATTACATAAAGTTACTGTACTGGCTGTCTGGGCATGATATGAGTGTGATTGATGTTAGCTGCTAGCAACTGTTAGCAATCACACTCGTACATGCACATGGCTTTCAGCCTCTCTGTGCCCCCTACACACGGATCCATGCTATCACACACACACACATATTCATTAATTTACTCCCCCACCCTTACCTCAACTGCAGATCTTCTGGTGCCGCTCGCAGACCTCCATGGGGGCCGCTGTTTCCCTCTGCGTTGCTCGAACAGGAACGGAGCAGAGTCATGTGCTGTGATGTACATTCACGTGACTCCACTGGGTTCCTGTGTCACCGCGACGGATCCAGAGACACTACCGAACAACACAGAGGTAAGCAGCAGGTTCCCATTTCCGGTCCCCTTTCAGGTAAAAAAAAAAAAAAATCTACCACCACTGTATATGACGCACCCAGTTTTTAGATCCCAAATTTTTCTAAAAAAGGTTTCGTCTTATACATGGGGAAATACGGTAATAGCCAGTTTTGAAGTATAAATCCTTACCTTCAGTCATTTCCATACCAAGTTGAAGAACTGGAAATCAGCCATGGAGGAGTGAATGATGCATCTGGATTGAACTTCCTGTGTCTTTCTCTGGAGTTTGTGTAGAAAACCGATATTGACCACAAGCAGTGCCTAAACAGAACATTCTCATTTGTCCTGCCCTGCTGGTTATCTGGGGCTTTGTTAAACCAACTCAATAAAGTTAAAGTAATGTATTAAGACAGAATACTACCGGAGGGTTTGCTGAAAACCTTGCTTTGGTTGTTCAAGTTATACACAAGCTTAGCCACTGGTACAATATGTACTTCTGTTAACTGTATCATTAAATTATGATTGAAAGATGACTTGCTTCATGAAACCTCTAGATTGTAAGCTTATTTGAGAGGGCCCTCCTCACCTGATCTTTCTGTAAGTCAAATTGCTATGTCCTGTCTACCCATTGTACAGCGTTGTGGACTATGATGGTGCTATATAAAACAATAAATAACAATAATAATATATAAACTTCACTGTAGCGGGTACAGAAGCAACAGAACTCTTAGAAAACAGATTCTGGACAATTTAGCCGTGCCATCTCCGGTCCTTGTAGAACATGGCAGTGTGGCTTTCACAGTACCTCTGGCTTCAGTGCAGGTCATGGCTGCATGTCACGCTATAACCGATGTTAATGCATTAATCATGGCACTTTAATAATGACACCATTTCTGGACAGTTGTGCCTTTTGCAATTGTGGCATTCTCAACAGAACCACGTAAAGTTGTAGGAGTAGATAGATGCAGAAGATAGCAGTGTAACAACTGGATAGGAATTGAAGTAGTTTGGAATTCAAGAACGCAGCATCCCGGGAAATAGGTACCAATGTACTGATAACAAAGTGCTATTATTAATTACATCGAAGAAAATATGTGGCTTTCGCCACAGCAGCTGCATCTCCTCTCTAGAGCCAGTCTTACAAGATGCCAAGGTTCCAATAATTAACATGGTTCAAACTGTCCTTCACATTATACATATTATCAGTTTGTGATATTAAAGTAAGGCACTGTTTAACCTTTTTTTCTATCACCTTCCAACTGGCGATACTCTAAGGCCTCAGTGGTCTCTACAATGAGCATAATTGAACTCCATAGGGCTCTGGAAGTTCCTGGGATCTAAGCATACTCTGCTTTACTAGTGTGGAAAAGATGGCCGTAGACTGTGTAGAACATTCACCTCTAAAAGGATGCAACTGACAGCACTTTTACCAGAGTATATTTCCTGCTTGAAATATATACAGTGTACTAAGGCACTGGCTTAATATGATCCAACATCATCCATATGACTCCAAACGCCTCACACACTCCATTCAAATGTTAAAGAACACTGAAATCATTAATATAATTATCACAGGTTTATTAGGCCTAAAAATGTTCTTTTTTTATTTTCTGTAGCACTGAATTCATGTGGGTTATTTTCCTTTCCAGTATCACCTTGAACCTTGTTGCCACTCTATGCATACCTTTAGAGTATATATATATATATATACATATATATATATATATATATATGTTACTTCAAAGTATATTTTATAGTTTCAAGTGAGTCCTAAGGCTGAGTGCCAGACACTAACACACACTAAAACACCAAGTCACTCACACAACGGCCACACTAACTTACATGCACACACTGACACTAACATATGAACACACATACAACAAACTTACCCACACACACAAACATTCATGCTAACACACAAACCCAGACACTCACACTAACACAGAAAGCATACTAACACACTCATCCAGACACTAACACACAGCCAAATACTCACATTAACAAGCACACGCTAACATACCCAGACACACACATTTACATACCCAGGCACACTAACAAGCACATGCACATAGACAGCATGTAAGGACAATGGGTGCTAGATCAGGTAGGAGTCTCTATGTAAGGGCAGGTTTGGATTCAGAGCATGGCCATAGGCAGGCTGATTATGTATCCAGTTCTGGGATGCGCTCCACTCTAGCCTTAGTCTTTCTCTTGGGAGCCATTTATAGGTGTTCTGAGAAATAACAGGAAATAAACTTGGGGTGACAAGCTCGGTACAGGCAGGAAACTGGAAGCACACCGGCCGAGGTAGGAGCACAGCTGGAAGCCCTCTGGCAGGGCACACGGCAGGGTACATGGCTTTGGAGCCAACTGGCACGGCACAGGGCTTGGAAGCCCTCTGGCAGGACACACGGCTTGGGAGCCCTCAGGCAGGTAAAGCCTCAGCCTGTCCATAATGCACAGCTGCTGCACTACCACTTACAGTATCTCTTTCTCGGTGGGAGCACATGCGCCCATGGTCAGACCTAGGGCGGTGAACCTCAAAAATATATCACTGATGATGGATTACCTAGTTAAGATGTACATTTGGGAATGTGACTGATTCACACATGTTATGTAATGATTCCATTAGGGCTCAGTAGAAGAATTCTACAGGTACACTGTATTCTTGCATCAGCTGGTCCCCAATTAATAAACAAGGTATTGTTAAAGTATCACTTCTCGCCAGGTAGTGATCTTATTTTTACCAGAAACACACAAACAAGACAACTCTTTGTACATTTAACACTTTATTTCATTAAATCAGCCATTGTACACATTGCAGCTATGTATTTGTTAGTGTTGATTTATTTTGCCATTTTAACTAAGACATGCCCTTGTAGATATATTAGTGTTATCACCATGGGAACAAGATGCTGAATCATTAACTTAAATGTCACTTCTCACAGTAGTACATTTCTTCGATAACAGCAGAGAGAGAAAGTAAATTCATACCCCCCAAAAAGGGATTAACAATTCATGTTCTCACACAGACATCTGCACTGCAAGTAGCACAATAGAAATTTGTGTTGCCTTCTTCCAGACAGATGGAAATATATTCCATGGCTGCCTTCACTACATTAGGTCAAATGTGAAATTGCCCATATTAACCGCATGAGTGCCAGTGAGCAGTAACACACTCACCGCTTGGTTTTGAAAATAATTTAGTAATGACTCTGCACAATAGCATCATTTTACTTAAGTAATCAAGATTTATTTTTTAGGTACTTGCAGTTTTTTTTTCAGACTTTTCCATAACCGACAATCGTAGCACTGAGTATGTTTTCCTAAACCTCTAGGACAAAAGGCCTAATTTGTTTTATTTTTTTTTTTGTTTTTACTTTATTTATAAATTAGCAATTGTAGGTCATTAATGCAACATTTTGTTCTTTGTAATTTTTTTTTACTGTTTTCCAATCTATACTTACATTAAATAAATGGGTTTAAAATGTATAGTGCTTATATTTATATATATATATTTATATTTGTACGTTAAAAGGCTACAGAATTCAAACCGCACACACACGTAAAATAAGGTACATAAGACAAAAAATATTTCCTTTTTTTTTTTTATAATCCCTTCTTTAAAAAAAAAGTGCATAAATGCTAGAATTGTTTCCAGAGGATTAGTTTAGATGTAAAAACATAAAAAAGTGAGCGATACCTGCATTGTGTCTTTAGCTTTTGGGGGGAAAAAATACACAAGTATGTAGGAGACATTTGTAAAATCTGCTTGCTCAGTGCTAAGAGGGTTTACAAATTCCACACATGAGTACACAAGCTTAGTTTAACTGTGTTTTAATGCCACATGCATGTGCCAGAGGAAATCCTGAAAACGAGGTGCTTTTTTTTTAATTTTATTTTTTAAGGTTTACTAGGGAATAAATCTCCCGCTTCATCGTATATTTACACTGCTGTGGCCAGCATAGATTTGTAGTAGTAATAAGACAAAGTGGTCTGCTAAAGCATGGATGGTCTGCTGCTGTCACTGTAGAGTTATCTGATGCCAAGACCCTTATTACTTGTCCAGTCCATAAAATATCTAAATATATATGTAGATGTTTTGTGATAAGCAGCTAGCAGACTAGTTACCTAGGTTTTGTCTACTGTATATTGTTTTAGGTAATCACAAAGCAGATATTTTAAAATCATCAAGAAGACTCTTAGTAATCACCAGAGCTCTCTGATGTAGAATTGTATCCTTGACGCCTTGAAGGCTGGAAGTCACGGAAGATTCTCTCTTATTACTTAGTTTTCGTAAAGCAAAGCTTAGTTACCATTCGCAGTTTCTAAACTTACAAACCCAAGTACCTTTGCTAGGTACAGGAACAATGCGGGATCTGCCGGATTTTTAAGGTTGCCTTTTGTAGACACCATGAAGAGGCCTGTGGATGAAGATGGTATTATAGAGAAATGGGGTCATTTGGATTAGGGTCCAAGTAAAACCAAACTAAACAGTGGATATAATGGATATACCATCCAACAATGGATGCTATCTTTGGTCACAAATCTGCATTAATGAACAAGCTACACCAAACTGATAATTTTTAGTATTAGTGTTTGAATCTGCATCACCAAGTGCGTGTTCATTGCCCTTCTGAGTGGAGAATTTAACTTCAGCATACTGGCTATGGATATGTGTTGTAGATAACATAGTAGCCACTCATTTGGCCTCTTTCTCCCAGTCCTCTCTACAGAAGCGGTTGAGAAGTTGCTGTAAGTCACTCTGAAGGTCATCCTTGTTTAGGACTTCAGGAACATCTTCCAGCTGCTCAACAAAAACATGTTTCCCATGCTGGTCCTTCACCACAGTCCTCTTCTGTGTGCTGGTTTTATTCATCATTGTTCTAAGGGAAACCAAAAAGATGGTGACTGGTTACTTTGCAGCCATACTAAAGAAAATAGATTTTTAAAAGGCACACTAACATATTGAAATCAACAGCCTTCTCATCATGCCAGTTTGTTAGTGTTCAATGCAGTATCATCATCTCCTGCCATCTGAAAATCAGTTTGACTTCAGGAATGTGAAGCAAGAACAAAACCCGTATCCCGCAGATTGGTTGGCTAAGACTTCATTGGCATTCTGTGTGATACCTAATAAGGCATCTTTACAACAGTTCATTTTAGAATTTGACATTTCCATTTGCTAGAGGGTGACAAGCCATCTGTCCAAAACATGTCACTTCTTGTATTTGACATCCCTGCATCCTAAGGCACATTCCTTTGAATATTTAGAGCATGCTTTATGAATAAAATCTAAGTTATGAATGAAGGTTATTAGTAATAAGTATGGTACTCCGGTGTTATAGATGAAAAACTATGTTTTATGATGCCATGATCCTTTATGATGTATACTTACAGGACCTCTACCTTGTGATTAAGAACATCATCCCTCAGCATGTAGTCAACCCAACTCTTTCTGATTTTGTTAGCTTGTTTTTGCTGACTTAATCTCAGATAAGAGGAAGAATACATGTACTATGTGCATCACGTCAAATTCAGGAACATACCTTCGATTTCCTTACTTTTAAATAGTTTTCAAATATGGGCACATGGGATAAGTAAAGTTGTATGCAAAGTTATTGACTGCTTTTCTCCTCTGTATTTTTACATCTACTCTAATGTACTATGGGGTGTTATATCAACAGACACGAGAACAATTACAATTTCCTGGTAAACGGCCAGTTGCCATTAACTTGCGTTTTAATGGAATAATCTTTCCAAAAGTAGGTAATCAATTAGGTTTTTCATATTGATTGACATGTATGGGATGTTAATAAAATTAATGTATTTTAGAAGGGTATCTTTCTTTTATTCTGTACTGTCCTCAATTATCTTCACTTAACAACACTAATGAGACACTTTTGTTTAGAACTTCATATGAGGCATTCAATATGTTTAACTAGTTATAAAGTTACATAGGTCTGTGGTTGGGCATGGTTTAAGGCTTTAGATATGTACAGCTCGGCCCATATGATCTCTTATATTGTGGGTCTGGTCCTGGTTTGACCAACATGTAAATTTCCGCCCTGTTTAAAATGCCTATTTCTGAGCTTTTCTTCAGTTGACACCCCATGCGCCTGTTTCCATTGAGAGGCACATATACACATGGACATATTATATTAGGTATGCAAAATTACTGATGTAATAATAAAAATCATATTAATACCATTAATACACATTCATTAAAACATTGGATTGCAAATTGATGAATCCAGGATAATTCCTATTCATATAATCATCTCGGGGGTAGTAGAAGCATTATTAAACAGTCATCTACAGACACCAGACAAGCCAAAAGGCTTGTATTTCCCTCAGAAATCTCATGGTGCTGCCACAACCACAAGGGATTCTGGGTAGGCGCATGCAAATAAGGTCAACAATAATCACCTTTTGCCTCTATATCCACTTTATACATGGAACTCTTTAAACTAATTGCCTGCTGTACAAGACAGCCATCTTAAGTAGAAGGGTTTTCCATCACCTTTACCCACATAACTTATGTAATGTATATAATCTTCTCAAATGCAATAAAGGAGAGGGTACCCTGTTACTATACTCAGTTCACTAATTCTGTGATGGCTAAACTTTTGTGTTTACAATGTGGTATTATAGCGGGTGTTCCTGATAGCGCCCATCATACTGGGTTTCAAAATGGATACCGAGCAGGGTTTTCTCTCACCTGTTTTTTTTCTGTATGAATCTTTGAACACATTGTGCAGTGTGATGATTGTGCTGTCACTGCTGCTAATACCAATTTACATTTATGGATTACATGTGATCTTGTCATTAATCTGCATAACAATGCCAACAAGTGTGAGACTATTTTAAGAAAAATGGACAGCATGTCATATGGTGTCTCAATTTTTCTCCAAAAAATGTCCATGACCATATCACATTATTAACCCATCCAGACCAATAATACAATGAATCTCCTATAAAAAATGTATACCTGGAAAGCCTGTTCCCGTGTCCCTTTTCTGGGCGTGTAGTGGCAACCCCCACTCCCTGCTTCCCCTCCTACTTAAGGTCGTATGGAGTTAGGGGCACCCATGCGTGGCTAGCCCTGCCTCTGAATATGACTAGCTCCACCACCTCATCAAGCCATGCCTTCAGAAGTGCTTCACGTAGCCTACCCTGGGAAGTTCCAAAGTAGGAGATGAGGCAGCTTTTCAAATTGCACCATTTGACGGCATGTTTGTGTACCATTTGACGCCATGTTTGTGTACCATTTTGCCTTTATTCCCAAACTGCTTAAGTGATTTATATTCCAGGCCAAAACCATACTAACAGCAAGCTTATAATACCTCTCAAAAGCCTTTCTTTTAATCTGGGTGCGCTAGCTTTCCGCAAGAAACATTTAACGTCAGACTTTAATGACTGTAGCTCTGCCATCCCTTACATTAGAACACTAAACTTGAGGCCATGCATCATCACGCTGTCATGCAGTGATAGATTAGTTGTTAATTTTACCCATACCTTGGAGGTGCTATTAAAATACCATTATGTTATATGCTGTTGTCATTAGATATATTGCATTAGCTGCTTTATAGCTGACTGTAGCTTGGAAGATTTTTTTATTGCATTTTTAACCCACTCATTACTCATGGCTACATATAATGCTAAGTAATATTAGTTCATTCTCGTTATTTTAAACGTGTGCCATGCCAACCCAAACCTTTTTAGCACTGATCCATCCTCCTTGACAATCTGTTTTTCCACTAAATTGGGCAGGTGAACTCTTACATCACCACCTGCATAACTTAAAGCCTAAAACAAAACATGGAAATTACTAAAAATAAAAGCAAAGTATTGATTAAACAGTCCATGACGACACTTTGATATTAGTGAGCTCATAGTCACCAGGAGAATCATAGACACCAACTTTCTCAGATTTGGCAATACTGTATTGTTTCTTTTCTTTTTTTCTCTTTTTTTTTTTAAGCAGACAGACCATTTCCGTTAAGCACTGTGTATATTGTTTTGAGAATACGAAGCCTTGGCATTGCCTTTTACCTCTTTAAATGAACATCTGCAATTCATTTTTTGTTGCCAGAGACTTTTTATTACTACTCACATCAATAATTTAGCTCTGATTATGCAAATGGAGACAGATTTCTGCTCTGCAACATTGATGAAAAGTAAATTACAAATTTATTCTCCATCACAAATCTTTAAGACCGGTTCATGTCATAATTATATACCATGCACTGATTAAACATCCACATGGGGATTGTGGGTAATGGTGGAGTTTAACTGAAGTAGCTCAATCTGCTGGCTTTTATGGTTTGCGGGCCAAGAAAGCTCACGGGGCATCCCTACAGCCTGAATAAGGGAATGGCTATAGCAACAGAAGATGGAGTCTTTAGTAGAAGGTGATGCCTTTTATTAGACCAACATGGGGGAAGATGTACAAGAGTCACATTAGCTTTAGGGACCTCAGAGGTTTATTCTTCAAACCATAAAACCCCCAAGGTCACAAAGGCTAATGTCATTTTTCTTTATTTTGGTCCAATAAAATGTATCACCATTGACTAAAAGCTTCTAACTGCAAACATAGATGAAGATTCCTAAGCTATAGTTTGTTAGAGAGGGAATGCGAGAATACGATGAGCATTTCTCAGCCATGATATAGATAGCCACAAGGCCTGTAAGCCAACATCATAAATGGGAAGGAACTAAACTTCTCTCTGAAACTTTATAACATAGCTTACACCTGGAGCAACTAAACCCTACTTTAATGTTAAATGGATACTGGAATCCATTTTACATGGACCTTGTGCATTCTATTGCATGCAAACAGGTGCAAGTGTTATTGTAGAAAAATGGACTCTAAAATGCTTTATACTATAATATAGGTCTGAAGTGTTCTTGTAATGACAACTGCTACATATGGTATGAGTAAGGACCTTGTTTCATAAAACAACAGATATTGAGGGTTGAAACTGCACCTTGGAGGACCTGTCCGTGTGTATTTTTTCCTTCTTCTGTTGGGAAGTGTTTGCGAATATAATTAGGGGACTTGAATTTTAACAAATGGCAATGAATGAACTGCATTTTATTAAAGCCACCCACAGCAGACAAAAACCTTTAGTCTCAGTCTGTTACTATTTAAGATTTGTGGTTAGTTTTAAAGACCTAACAGCTCTGTCTGTTGACTCACCCCATTCACAATATTGGCATTCAGTGAGTGTTCCAGTCTGTGGGATATTTACATACATCCATATGTTTACAAGAAGTGCATCCCCCAGATGCTCCGACTGATTAATTAACAGATTGTACAAGAGGCTTTGCTCATCTCTTCCGAGGACTTCAATCCTCTGCTGTTTTTTCATTTACAGGATTAATTTGGAAGAACCAGACTTATTAAATAAATAACTGTACTCTGGGACTGTAGAAACTCATAACTGAATCCAGCAATAAGACAGGCAGCGTGTCATCTGGGGCAATAACTTTACTAAGCAGCGTCTCCAAGATATACAGGATGATAACCTTTTTCCTCCATTCATTTTTTTTCTTGAGAATGTATTTTAACGTCTAATTATGTGACAGAAGCAGGTTATATGGCTATGTTGACAAAGCAATAGAAGAAAAACTAGATGATATTTATAAAGTTTAAAGAATTCAAGGAAAAAGGACTGGTTAATATTTTAACTAGGAGAATTAGTTGTCTTACTTTATTAACTGATTCTAATAAACAAATTCTTCCTGTTGATGTATGTAAGGGAAACAAATTGCAAATATTCTATATCTAGGTACTAACCCTTTACCTGTTCAAAGTCATCTTTGGCCGATGGTAGATCGGATGCTAAACTAGGGTCTCCAAGATATTTTTCAGTTCTTTCTCCGTGAACCACAGTGGTCTTCACGACCTTGCTGACCTTTCGGCCTTCCACAGGTTCAGCTTGGAACTCTGATGACAATACTCTGGGCTCGGAGAAAGCAATCTGGTGACACAATTTAATGTTTGATCTTAGCCTGTTCTGGGTGCCGTATACATGGCTGTAAACTGGGTATTGTTGAGCATCGGCAAGTAAGAATAAGCAATGCACACAAAATAATATGAGAGATACCAATAACCCGCTGATTTGCATCATCAAAAAATATGTATTTTGGCCCCCCTTTATAGGTAGATCTAAAGGAGTTGTACATGGATCTGAATGTCTTGTCTTTGGACTGCAAATGATCTTATTTATTGACACACTAAATTAAAATGTAAAACACCAAAAGTTGAGAAACACATTAAAAATAAACTTGCCGGTTATTTATGTTTTAAAAATCATGGCACTTTTTTTAGGTGTAACACCCTCTGCCAAATTTAATTCTAATTCTAGTTTTGACAGAAAGTACAGACTTCCAGGTTGTTTAAGATACATTAGAATTTTTCAGTTGTATAAAGGAAAATATAGTCACTGTTTTCCTCATACTGCCTGCATGTTTTGAACAGAGATGACCAATTTTCTTAATCTACCCCATTGCTGGTAGTCATCTTTTGAAAAAAAAAAGTAACCTGTTACCAGCATTTTCGTAGAGTGTCGCTACATGTATACCATGCACCACTGAGATCCGTTTTGAAAACTATTTGTTTTACCAAAATTGCTATATCTCATCAGAAGATCAGGAGAAACTCAAACTCATGGAATTATACTGCAGAAATTGGGAGAAAAGTATGTACGTGTATATCTTTTTTCTCCCATTACTAATTGGACATTACTGTAGAAAATATAGAGTGATTTCATATTTCCTCATCTTACCACTAACAGGGTGCACAAACCACCTTACCTCAGACTGCTCACTGTCACTCTTCAGTATGGTACGTTTTAAAACTTTAGAAACTGTGTCCCCCTCTTCTACTGTCACAGGCTCCTGGGGACCCCCGTGTACCACAACTTCTTCTTTTTCGGTGCCATCGGGTAAAACAAATCTTCTGATAATTTTCCGTGTGACCTGCACAAGATGCAAACAATGATTTTAAATATAATGCTCTTGACGGTAATCATTGTATTCTGTTGCCTGCTAGGTATTCCTGAGCATCAAAGATGATTGCATCCTGTAACATTATAGAAAGGTTTATACAAACCTTCTATAATCATATTACCTACAGGAACAAATGCTTACACTACATGACAGAAGGCAATGTAAGTATTCGCTCCTGTAGTATTTCCCATAAATAATAACATACTATAGACTAGGTCTTTCTATAAATATTATCCATAACTAATACATATTGAAATACTTTTCATTCACAATTACTTTTACTGGATTTGTTTCGGTAAGACCTATATTATAGACATCTTTTTACCACTGTGTGAGTGTAGTACTAACTGTGGTAGACTGCTTCTATTCATAGTATACCTTCTTGACCACAATATGACCATGTTCATCTGTGTACTGCTCCTCCGTCACCGTTTCTGGGAGAATGTCAGGCATATTGTCTGCCTAGAGGAAAGAGGAAGGAACCGTGTTACCAAACTCTTAATCACGGTTAATTAAAGTGTTTAAAACTAGAAAGTGTGGTTAAACTGAAATTAAAAATAGAGGATTTACAGAAAACAGGCAAAACTCTAAAAAACTGTTTTGCAAAGAAAAGTGCTAAGTGCATGCAGTGAGACCACAGACAAAAGTGCAGCAGAAGACTCGGCGTTCCTACAAGCAGCTGAATAGAATTTCAGTCTGGTCTTCTAACTGACACTTTGAGAGTGGTAAAAAAACGATCTACATTTCTCTACTAATACTGACATTAGGTTTTCGGTACTCACAATTAAAGTGGACATGCATTAGTTAGGGGAACATGCAGGCAGCCATGTTGCTTGGTAAGTATTTGGTGCTGGTGACTCTCTGCAAGTCTTGCCAGGACATAGCAGCCACTGGCGCAGCGACGTGCAAGAGTTAAACACTCTGTACCTGAATAATCACACGGCGGCGAACGACCCTGGTAGTTACCATCTCGTCCTCATCTGAGTTGGTCTCTAGCTCACCTAGCTCCTCTGCTAGCTCCTGGTGGAAGTATGGAAGCAGGGCTCTATTTACGATACTATATTTTTGGCTGCCTTTCATTCTATGTATATTTTATCAATTGAAAGTTGAAAATAATTTCCCATCACATAATAAGTATCACCTTATATGGCTAACAGAATAAATGATCCCTTGCATAGAATTTATAAGGCAAGCACTGTGGCACCAATTCCAGTTGACTGGAGCTTTGTAATTATTGCTCTGATGTTGGATTTTCAACGCTTTTGCTTTTTTTGTAGTGAAGCTCAACAATCTTTTGCCACACTTTACAGCTATATTCCTTGGTCTTACCCATTGTGGTGAATGAAAAGGGAATTTGGCCAAATATTTATACCCTTGTCATGGTTGAACAATTTCCTGTTCCAAGTCAGCCAGGTCTACTACAAAATGTAAAATATAAAATGGGAATATACTTCAAATATATTTTTCTCATAGTATTTCATAGGGGTACCAATAATTGTGCCACACATATAGTTCACTTTTTTATAAACCAGTCTTGTGTTTGCAGTTGTTTGATATCCATGAAGGCAGTATTTTGTGTATATTTAAAGAAAATATCAAATAGTTAAACAATAAATACACATTTTTACAGCCTCCTTCGCTCTTCTTTACCAATGGTGCCAATATTATTGTTATTAGAGTAAGAGGAACTTTAAATAGTTGTTACCTTTTTATTGGATTTTTTTATAAACTGTAAAATAAAATGTGCTTTGGATTGGACCAGCTAGTGGACATGGGGGATGTTCTCACCAGATATGTTTGGGTTGGTTTATTACTGAGCCATATAGCTGGATTTGCCCCCCCCCCAAGCTGCATGCTACCAGCCCTCTCTGTGTTACACTGTTTTTCTTGGTCATAGTATATTGTAAGCCATTCATTAATTGTCAATTAGAGTAACACAGCAAGACAAAGGTATGCTTACTGGTAGAGTGATCACTCTATGTATCAAGGCAGATCTCAAAATATCAACCTGCACATTCGTGTTGTATTACCAATGCAAGTTGCGATGGGTTGTCAGTGTAGTAAATGTACCTCTTAAAACCATATTTAACCAGGCAAAACTGGAGCAGTTCTGATTTGCCTAGCAATCAGCTGAAGAACACAGCACTATGTTGATCTCAGTGTATTAACTCTAATTTCAGTCACTTTCCCTGCATGACCTGCATTAATGCCGGGATGTTTTATAAGAGCTGCCAAATCACATGCAGAAGAGCGAATTGCCCTCTCAGTAAAAAATGGAGATAAAACATTTTTTAGATATATAAATGAGAAAAGGAAAGTTAAACAAGGATTAGTTAGACTAAAAACAAAAGGAATATTTGTAGAAGATTATAAAGGTTTAGCTGACTGCCTCAATGAATATTTCTGTTCAGTTTTTGCAGATAAAAATGAAGGAATGGGACCTCAGTTGGGAAAAAAGACTGAATCATTTGAAATATGTGAGTTTATCGAGGCGGAGGTTCTACTTCAGTTGTCTAAGGTAAAGACAAATAAGTCGATGGGGCCTGATGGGATACACCCCAAGTTATTAAAAGAGCTTGGGGATGTACTAGCAAAACTGTTAACTGATATATTTAACGAATCATTGGTAACGGGAGTTGCCCCTGGGGATTGGAAAGTAGCGAATGTTGTGCCCATTCACAAAAAAGGCAGTAGGGAGGAGTCCGGCAACTACAGGCCAGTTAGTCTTACATCTGTAGTGGGGAAATTAATGGAAACAATGTTAAAGGAAAGGATTGTGGAACATCTGAAGTCACATGGGTTTCAAGATCAAAAACAACATGGGTTTTCCTCAGGAAGATCATGCCAAACAAATCTTATTGATTTCTTTGATTGGGTGACTAAAGTAATTGATGGCGGTGGTGCAGTAGACATTGCGTATCTGGATTTCAGTAAGGCCTTTGACACTGTCCCACATAGAAGACTTATAAATAAACTGCAATCTCTGGGTTTAGATCCCAATGTTGTTGAATGGATTAAGGAGTGGCTAAGTGACAGACAACAGAGGGTTGTAGTGAATGGCGTATATTCAGAACAAGGTCTTGTTGCCAGTGGGATACCTCAGGGATCTGTACTTGGACCCCTTCTCTTTAATATCTTTATTAGTGATATTGCAGATGGTCTTGATGGAAAGGTATGTTTATTTGCTGAAGATACAAAAATTTGGAACAGGGTTGATGTTCCTGGAGGAAGAAGCCAAATGGCAAACGATCTAGGTAAACTGGAAAAATGGTCAGAGCTGTGACAATTGGCATTTAATGTAGATAAATGCAAAGTAATGCACCTGGGGCATAAAAACCCAAGGGCAGAGTATAGAATATTTGATACTGTCCTAACCTCAACGTGTGAGGAAAGGGATTTAGGGGTAATTATTTCTGAGGATTTAAAGGTAGGCAGACAATGCAGTAGAGCAGCAGGTAATGCTAGCAGAATGCTTGGTTGTATAGCGAGGGGTATTAGCAGTAGAAAGAGGGAAGTACTCATGCCGTTGTACAGATCACTGGTGAGACCCCACTTGGAGTATTGTGTACAGTACTGGAGACCGTATCTCCAGAAGGATATAGAAATATTGGAGAAAGTGCAGAGAAGGGCTACTAAAATGGTTTATGGATTACAAGATAAACCTTACCAGGACAGGTTAAAGGATCTTAACCTATATAGCCTGGAAAAAAGACGGGACAGGGGGGATATGATAGAAACATTTAAATACTTAAAGGGATGCAACAAGGTAAAGGAAGAGAGTTTATTTAAAAGGAGAAATACTACCACAACAAGAGGACACAACCATAAACTAGAGGAGCAAAGGTTTAATGGTAACATCAGAAAATATTACTTAACGGAAAGGGTAGTGTGCTGAGCTGAGCCTTATGAATATGCATAAGGGTCAGACAACAGTAAGTGACATCATGCCTCAGCAAGAGCCAAAACTGCAGACACCCAGAGTAGAGTACAAAGCAAGCACCTAATGTGTCATGATACAGAACTGGAATAAACAAATGTTGACTTAACAGAACCTTTGTGGATCATTCTTCATACCAAAAAGGGTGAACAACACAGGTAGTGGACGCATGGAATAGCATTCCAGCAGAAGTGGTAGATGTTAATACAGTAAGGTCATTTAAGCAAGCATGGGATAGGCATAAGGCCAAGCTAGATATAGGATAAGGGCAAGTACTAAAGGAAAGTACTCAGAGGTTGGGTAGACTGGATGGACCTACTGGTTCTTATCTGCCGTCACTTTCTATGTTTCTATGTTCTATGTTTCTATCTAACGCATAACTCACTGCTTAGTGAGTGAACCCCATACTTAGATTTTGGTTTGGGGCAGTCAGAAATGTAGGACTTTCCATTCGCTCCATGCTACATGGTGTTACAGACACCTAGTGGCTGAACGCTCAATACCAAATACTATTTTACAGAAGAATGGGCAGGGTGATAGATGCTAACTGGTAAATGTTTTAGCAACACTAGTTAATGCCTGTCTTCCAATTAAACCAAAACAATCACTATGAATACATTTTATTTGCACAACATATCACACAACCTCAAGCTTGTGCATATAAGTTCTTCCAATTATTTCCCAACAAAATCAGGCTATTGGAATACTGATCTACTAATTAATTTTCTAAATTGTCATAATGATGACCAGAAAAAATATCTATGCTTAAAAACGTGTAAAAGGGTACACGTTACGCTTAAAATGCATTCTAATTAAAGTAATGCCTCTGATATTTGTATTCTTCCATTTGTGTTTAAGGACTGATAGCATTAAATCCTGGAATAACTGGCCTCTGTTAGGTTTCTGCATTGGCTTTGTTATTTATATGTGCGTATATGTAACGCCAATAGACTCTGCTGTGTTTTAAAGTCCGTTACAAAGACACAGTGACAGATATAAGCAGTGATGGATGGTAGGGCCCAGGACTTTACCTTTATAGTCAAGCCAGATATCATTTAACTAAATTATGTCAGCCTTGAGGGTACATGGTGGGATACCTCAACTGACCTAATCTGGATGATTGTAAAGTTAAATACACGCAACATATTAAAAGGCGTTGATTATAGACCCTGAAAGCCCCACTAAAGAATAATACATACTTTATAGATACTTCAATATGCAGACTTTTAAAATAAAGCACTTACCTTGGGGGAAACTGCAGCTTAATTGCTGCAGCTCCCCTCTTCACTTCCTGATGCCCTTCTTTGCTTGTAGGAAAACTTTCTGCACATATGCACGGGGGTCTCAAAAGAACCCTCGCCCACCGCACCTGGAGCTGACTTGGGGTAAGTACTTCATGTGCAAAAATATTTGTTTGCCCCAATGCATCTCCTGCACAGAAAATTGTTGGGGCGAGCAAAGGGCCAAATGCATACACAAGGGGGACAACACAGAAATGTTAAGGGACCTTAGCTATAATTCACATTAAAGTACATATGATGGCTAGAATGTCCCTTTAAGTCTTTTTTTCTTTTATACTTGTCATCTTGAGATGTAAATGTTTTGTTAAAGTAATAAGCCAGCTTATGCTCCAGGGGATAAAGCTGGCAATGTATCAACAAAATGACTTTTTTCTTTAAGCAGAACAAATGCTAAGAAAATGATATATTGCACTGATTAAAAACTGTGGCCAAGATTTATTGGACATGACCCTTTATAATTACAATGTACCAGTTTAAAGCTTGAAAGTGATCTAGGAATATTTCATGCCTTAGGATCTGGATAGAAGAACCTGTATTATATTCTAAATGTAAAATGTTCTCTTGTTCTACAATCAGTCATAGACTGAAGAAGGTACACGCAGCTGAAAGTTCAAAAACAGCTAATGAATTACAATTCCCGTGATCATCTATCAAGACTTATAACAATATTTTTTCACCTGCCTACCTTTTCAAATGATTCTAAAGATGCATATTCAGAGCAGTGTTCCATTCTTTCTTGCTGCTCATCCGATGACTCAACTATGAAGAGGTCACTTCCAGCTGCTTCATGGTCTTCCTGTTCAGATGATTCCTCTGGTTCTTGCACTATTGGGGAACTACTGTGCTGCTCAGACACTGGGGTTTGGAGGCACCGTCTGTCATATTCTTCATGGGTCTCATTTGGAGACTGGATGATTTCCTTACAAGACATGTAATCTTGAGCGGAGTCTGATGAGGGGATTTTGTCTGCCTCTGGAGACGTGACACTTAAATAAAGAATAACATATGGATGAACTGTATTGAAATACTGTCCAGTATATTTATGAAGTACCTCCAGAAGTGTATCCCTCAAAAGGCAATATATCTGAGGAAGAAACCTCTCTAGTCTTAAAAGTCTATGGCAGGTTTGGAGCTAATAGGCATCCTACTAGTTGTTTTTGTGCTACAATGGCTAAACTCACTCACCAAAAAAACCCAAATGAATGGTGTGTATTGCAAAAAATACAACTGATGATCTTCCCACTCTCTCCCTCTGGATCTGAAATCAGCTATCTTGCACTGTTAACATGACCCCACTGAAGGGTGCTGGGTTGGGCTGTTAGATATTCTTTGTCTTGAATATCTAAACCTTTCCAGTGACCAAACATGGGCCGTCAGGGGACAACTTCCCTTAAAGTATGTAAATAGTAGTAGTATTTATTCTGGTCCATTAAACTTAGGACTTTCATAGGTTAATTTCCGCTATGATGCACCTCACTCTTCTTTGTATGGTTTCCCTAATTTTTTTATTTGCTTAGTGTGCATATCAGATTATTCTTTGTCTCTGCGTTCACTAGTATGTGCCAGCTACCCATGTTTGAGTGAGTGGATATTAATAAAGGACACTGAAGTACATGTATGGTTAAAAGACTACATATCCCATTAATAGCCCCGTGCAGTAGAACACTATGACAAGTGTAGCCGCTTTTCCAGCAAATAACCCTTACAAATATTGTTGCTGCTCAGAAGATAGTGCCCTTGATAGTTGTTGAGGCTCCCTTGAGATTTCTGCTTCCACTTTCTCTTTCTGTAGCTGTCGGAGGGTTTCTGCAACAGACTTGTCATCTTCAACCCTGGTAGAGCTTTCATGGAAGGATGAGTAGCTGATTGAAACGTCCTCCTCAGATACCAGGGGAGGGTGCTCAGCTGTCTCTCTTTCAAGAGAATCTGACTGATCAACTGTCACCTTCTTTTGGGGGCTCGAGAACTCATCCTGTAGTGCTGAAAAATCTGAGAATACAAACAAAACAGAGTGCTTTATTTTCTTTGTGTTTATTTTGATGTTTCACTGTCATGTTTACTTGAGTAGGCCCCAGGCTATTGCTCGTCAAAGAGGTAGAGTGTACAAAAGTTCACGTGTCAAAAGTTCACGTGGACAATGCTGGGGTTCATTCTGTAACTTAAATCAATATGTACACCTTTTAAGCAGTTAGTGTGTTGTATCATTTGCAAAGATCACCTGATTAAGTGACTGTTATAGTGATACAAGCATGTTCCGGAATAAGAATAAAGTTGTTTGTCAAACACATTAACAGTAGTGATGGCCGTAAGCATACTATGGTAGCTGATCAAAATTAAAGTTTTCTTGTCCTTAGGAAGCTTATTAAAAAGGGTTTGACAAATTTTGGAAGAAAGATGTTGGTGAAGAATATTTATTTTCTTTGTTTTTTGCAATTAGTCATTAGTAAAATGTATGCTGCTGACACTTCCAAAAGCCCAGATAATCTTTCAACAGCTCAGTACTATGACTTACCTTCACTGTGGTCCAGATTAATTGTCTGCTCCATGTCTGCATACATGTGGTTGCCATGTGCTAGCAAGGTCTCTGTAATGCCCGTTTCCATGAGATGAACTATATCCATGCGGTTAATCTTAGTGAGGTACTGGTTCAAACTGGTTTCTGGTTATAAAACCACAAAAAATATCTATTACCCAAAAGAGTATAATAATTTAGATTTAAAATAAATCTACAACTTGATATAGTACCAGTGTATTTGTTTAATATGATTAGACCTCACATTATAGTATTTATGCAGGGGCGTACCTAAAGTATTTGACACATGGGGGAATCCCCTCATCACTCTTTCACTCACTCTTACTCACACTCACCCTCAATGTCTCCCTACCGCCTCCGCTGACCGCTTCCATGTTCCTGTCTCTTTTCCCGTAGCTCTGCTTTTTCTTCTGTCTCTTCTTCTTCTTTCTTCCTCCGCTTCTCCCCAGTATCAGCTCAGTTTACCAGGCCGCACGGAGAGCTTCCACGAAAATGGCAGCGCCTCCACTCAAACCCTCTCCCCTGATTGGAGGAACGGAGGAGAGACTATCCACATGGTGCACGCTGTGGCTCCTCCAGAAAACATGGTCAACTGAGCTGATACCGGGGACAAGCGGACTAAGAAAGAAGACAGAATGCATAAGAGACAAGAGAAAAAGCAGAGCTGTGGTAAAGAAGACAGGAACACAGAAGCGGAGAAGGTAGGGATACATTGAGAGTGAATTTCTGGAAGACTTGGGACCTCTGTGTGTGAGTGTGGCACCCCCCTGATGAGTGGGACCGCAAAGTACATCACTTAGATTGGCACTTAACCCTAACAGTGTACATGAATTGGGCAGCACTCAACTTTAAAGTGGATTTATTAGCAGAATGATAGGGTACAGTTTGATTGTGTTAAATTTCTGATTTGTAAATAGAACCAGTAACATTTAGATAAAATGTCTGGATCATGGTGTGCTTAAGCGTCTTGTGTTAATAGTTTTATGATTTTATCCAGATATATTTGCCCTCTATCTAGGCTGCGATTTTGTGCATGTCTATATGTAAAGTATTCAGGATCATGCCTGTTTGTGAGTACACTAGGTAACTGAATACACAGTGATCTGTTTACAATGCAAACTGAATAAGGGGAGGCAAACCCATATATCCTAATGTCCTTTTTTTAGTTTAGCAGAATACAGGTACCAAAATCTCACTATTAGATTTTAGCAGGCTTGTTCGTAGTTTTTTTACAATTAGCCTAGTCTCAAACTAATATGTACGTCATAAGCAGGTCTGGCTTTACCCCATAAATACTGCTAGGTACAAATACCATCATGTGAACAAGTCAAATGATATATCGTAGATCACACCTGTATTTTGCTTATCTGTGGTGGTATAAAATATTATCAGGTCTACCTGTTGCACTTCTTCCATCCCTCTCAAGCCAATATTTCAGCAATGCATGACTCTGGTCCTGTAATGAGTTTGGATTTTCAACACGTATTTGGTGTATTTGTTCTTCAGTGAAATCCAGCTCCCTTGCCAGCTCTGTAAAGAGAATTCTTCATACTAAACTATCACAATAGCATACATGAAAAAAAATATAAGGTTTCACTGGTTGTAGGAACAGAAGTAGCTATATAGGATTTGTACTATCACCACATCGCAAGCCTGTTGGCTAGAGCTTTCGTGGAGAATCATGGAAACAAATGTGTGTAATAATAAAAGCATGGCCTTATAATGGCAAGCACTGGACAACATATTTTATAATATTATTTAGCATCGCTATAGTCCTGCAAAGCTACTCAATTGAAATACGTGTGCTGTGTCATGACCTATGGTCCTAGACTGATATGGTAACCTAGTTGTCTATTGAACGAACTGAGTTTAACCATGAATTTATTGAACTGATCTCAGAGACTGCCAGTGGCGCTTAAAGGTTTACCTCTCCCATGCCAGTGCACAAGAAGAAACCTGGGATTCAAAGCCAGATTAGGGAGCTTTGGGCCCTGGAGCAATTATACAGGATGGGCCCCTTCTCTGGATTTCATGCCTCACTATGCTACACGCCTGGAAATGACATGACTTCTCGTGCGCAGTGTCAGTGATGGAGAATGATTGCGTTGTGTGTCCCAATCGTTTGCTGCTTTGTGGGACAGATGAGAGGTATGGACCAGTCAGCATTTTGGGGCCCTGAAGCAATTACTGCAGAACCCCTCAGAGCCGGGGCCCTGGAGCAATTGCTCCATGTATGGTGTTGTTAATCCATCCCTGCTAGGGTTAAACCCGATGATCACCATAATACACTTATCTTGGTTTGTGCTCCCCGTGAGTGGCTAGTTCTAGAATTGAACCCAGCAGCACATGTACATGGAGTTTAGCCTCAGAAACAGAACAGGTATAACTGATTCACAGTAAAAAGCATGATCACAGGATGTTAGAAAAACACATGACAAAACCATGATATTTTTCCATATTGAATGTTGTAGCGGTGTGAATAATGGGTTACCTGTCCAGCTGAAGCCAAGGTGATCAGCAATATGTGCCAGCCGCTGTTCTGTTCTCTCTTGATCTTGAAGATCTAAATATAGTTTAAGAAAATACTGTAATTTGACAAATTAAGAAAAAAAAATATAGACGACTAAAAAGACTTCCTTGGTATCAATCAGAAGGTACTTTTTCTTTAAAAATCACCTAACCATTGATTGATATAAGGAATCATACATACCTACCTAATAATCAGAGGTATGTTACAGTTACCTGTCCACTAGGGCTTATCTCTGTGGCTTTCATCCTCTCCATTGAGCCCTGGAATATGACAGCATCACACAAGGCAAGCCTCCCTAGGCCTAGCACCATTTGCTTAGGCCAGGGTACTCCATTACTAATGAAACCCTTGTATCTATGAGTCATTTTGTAAAACATGGAGATCCATCAATTATAACATTGTTAGTACTGCTATGGTCAATAGTAAACACAATATCTTAAACTGAATTTGCTAGAGGCACAGGCCTAAGGAAATAGAAACTATACATACATATGAAAGACAATGTGGCACGGATGTCAACCTACAACTTAAACATGCAACATTTTCATGACAAATTCCCTTTGAGGTCATTTTTACAGTAGGTGTAATGGTACCATAAATACTAAATTTTACATTGCTCACTTTTATTTGACTACAAGAAAAAAGTACACTATGTGCTACCACTTTAGTGAAGGAGTGAAGTAACAGAGTAAAAAAGATTATGGGAGGCCTGCAGAAAGTGATCTCGCCTTGTTTGAAGACCATGCACTTTTACCGTGTACGGAGCATTGTCCAAAGCTAAATTATGGGTATTGTTGAATGATTATGGAACAGAAATATAATGGATTTCTCATCCTAAAGATTCCATTAATGCATAAAACGTGACGATCACTGAGATGTATTTGTGTTACATGAAAAACACCTTTATAGCATGTGATTCAAATAAGGGCTCTTTATTTGCATGAACTACTAAAGTTTCACAATGCATCATGCTTTCCCCAGCAGCTTATTTCCCTTAAGTAAACAAGGATTCTGTGACACTTCTCTGCCTTTATAAATTGGTATACATACAAGGTGATGCTAGAGTGCGAAAAATATATGGGGTGAGGAAATCATTCTTATTAACAGTTAAGCTTATACATGAAAAATGCACTAGCAGGGGGTCTTTGAATTAAGATTCTATGTGCGACCATATAAAAGGGCTGTTTTTATTTTAACAAGATAGACATTTAAATGTTATCTAGGATTGATGACAAGTTTTGGTTTTCTACTGGTAATAACAACAGGGAACACTTGGCATTAGGGTTAAATGCTTCTATCTTTAGAATGATTTACATGTGTTGGAAGGAAAACACAAAATGTATGTGATTTACCAAGACACAATTAGCATAGAACCACTTCTCATTGGGTCACCAGCGGGATCTCAACGTGAGTGGACTTGTTCCAATGTGCACACATGTGAACATGTGCTTTTACTTAGCCAAGGTTTGTACTTAAGACACAGCATGGTCTTTGGAATCAAATATTCACCCTGAATCCTACAAAAATTCTTAAGACATATAGCATTTATTTTGTCATCCTTTTTTAACCTTAGTGTCACCCAATAACGTCCCATTCCCTCTATAACTTTAGTCCTATTGCAGTATGGGTCACTAAGCGACATAAATGGATTACTGTCGGTACTTCCACACAGTGTGATGTAAAACAAGTCACAAAAATGCTAGATGATTAGTAATGTTTATTCCAGTGTGTTCCTTGCAGGGAAATGAGTAGAGCAGACATTTGTGTTATATAAAATGGCAAATGTTTTTCAGAATAATTTGTCAATGTAATCAATTATAGGAACTATCCTGTCTACAGACCTCCCTATTTAATGAGCCATTTCATAAACTGTTATTGTTAATGCCTTACAAAGCACTCACAATATCCAATCTTGAGGTTTTTCTACAAACAATAACTGCACATGGGACATAGACAACAAACACAGACACCCACAGACACAACCAAAATCACATAAATTATAAAATGTATGGCATGCATAGCACAGGGAATCCTCCCTGTTTATAAGAAATACCTTGAGTATGTTCATGGCAATGATCATCTGGAATGCGTTCAATTTGGGTTTCAATTGATTCATCCCATATTGGTCTTGTGTCAAATATGTCCTCAGGAATAGTCTGCTGTTGGGTTTCGACTGCTGGAGGATTTTCAATTACTGAACTGTCAAAGGCACTACTCTCATCGTCAGATATGGGCTCTTGATCCCTTTCAGCCTGTGTGAGCCTGTCCACTAGTTTTGATGCCTCATCACTTATCTCCTCAAAGAAGTCTATTGAGTTCTTATACATTTCAAAAAAACGTTCTTGCTCATCACTTATAGAGGTTGTTGTCTGAGTGGGTGGTGAACTTTTTACTTTAACTGGTAATTTTGATGAGTAGAACTTTGGTTTAGTCGTCTCACCTGTTTCTCTTTCCAAGCTAGAAGATGACCGCTCTATAATCTCATTCTGGGTCTCTGCATAACTTCTTGTTTTAGATGTACGTTGTTTAGCTTTAATATTGGCAGATGAATGGGCATCAGATTCTGACTTGCTTCTGGTATCCTGTTTAATTGGTAGCTTACTACCTATTTCTGACATTTTTGACTCAGACAGTTCTGTCAATGAAAAATGTTGCTCAGTTTTTGCTGTACTTGATTTTACAGGAATCTTTGACTTTGGCTTTTGTTCATCCATATGAATAAGGCTGTCTGTAAGTGTACTGCTCTCAGTTTTTGTATATAACTGGGAATGCTCTTCAGATACTGAGGTAGTGGATCTTACAGGAATTTTGGATTTGATTTCAGTTGAAGAAGAAGATTCCATGGCGGCAGTTGGTATTTCAATTACTGATTTTTGGTCCTCCGGAGAAGAATCTGGTGACTCATCTCGTTCAGGACACAAGTTTTCAAACCCTATGAAATCTAACTCCATACCTGCTGAAGATTTCTCAGACAAATAGGACCATGAATGTTGTGAGCTATCACAGCTCACCTGCCTCTCCAAAACTCTAGTTGAAGTTGCCTCATCTATTGGGATTTCTGCAGTCTCTTTTGTGGGAGTCTTTGCAGATGCAGAAATTCCCATTTTTATAGGAATTCTTGACTTTTGCTCTGCTTTGGTGAGTTCTGTGTCCATGTCATCTGCTGTTCCAGTATCAACGTCCTCTTCAGTTGATCGCGTCTCACTGCTGTCTGCTGTCTCAATTTCATTTGTAGATATATCAGTTTCAGCTCCAGTAAATGGGTCTGACAGACACTCGCACTTAGGGGACTCTTCTTCACAACTCTCTTCTTTAATATCCTCTGGGAGGACCTCTTCTGCACCCTGTTGTCCTATTTGGAAAAAGTGAAAACTTTCATCTGCATAGTTGCGCTTGGTCATATCTATTGCCCCACTGCGAGTCATTTCAAAAAGCTTTCCTTCCTGAAACAAAAATGGGTTTTGCTCACTGGTGGGTGTGCCCTCTTCTGTGGGGGTACGTGCAGGAGTGGTATCAGGAGTTGTTCCCTGAGACTGCTTGTCTACCATCAATCCAAATATCTTCTGTTCTTCCTCTTTAACCCGTGCTTCAAAGGCTTCATCGTCTTCTCTGATAGAACTCCAGTCAGGAGCAACATCTGACTTAGTTATGATAACTTTGCTGTTTGTACCCTCCTCTGAATCATTTAATAAGGCATCCTTTATATAACATTCATCTGGTTCATTACTTGTTGGTGAACACCATGGTACAGTTTTTGTGTCAGACTCCAAATGATCCTGATCTACTTGCAAGTCATGTTTCCCTTGTAAATATTCCTCAGCCAAACATCTACCATTATCCTCTGGCACAGTTTCATGACCACTAAAAAAATATTCAAATGGGACATTTTCATATGGACTTGTTAAGTCCGGAATGCAACCCTTAGTTTCCAGGGATTCCCCATCAGCTAATATGGTAGTTGTAAAAGCTAAATCAAATTGTCCAGAAGAATCAGTTTGAGTTACAGTTTCTAATGCCTCACTTATGTTTTCATTTTCTGGGAAATCCTTTTTTACCGAAGATATAACAGATAAATCATGGCTTTGCATTTCAAATGTTACATTTTCATCTGAAATATGCTGAAGGCACTCAGAGGCAAAGTGCTCTTTGGTGGTCTCTTCACCTGGAGATTTGCTAGAAGTAATTTCATAATTAACACTATCTTGCTTACATCTTGCTTCAGACGTCTCTTCTTCCTTTCTCATTTCTGATATCAATTCTACTTCACTTTCTTCTCTCTGAACATCAGCACATAAATTATCAGCATCAACATATTTCTGAATGACTGGCTCATTAGGACTTGTTGGGACAGTTTTGTCAACATCCACCTGTGGCTCATCCCTGCTGACCAAAATGCTATACGAATTAGAGTCCATTTCATTTGTCAGAATGGTGCTTTCATGCTCTCTAGGTTCTTCTGTTTTTTGCATATCCTCCAATAGATTATCTTCTATTTTGAAAGAATCATGTGCCCGTGCTATTGGTTGGAATGATGTTTCCTCTGGGCTCGAGCTGGAATCTAAACTAGGGGGAAGTGGTGATGGAGGCTGAACTCTTATTACAGGATCCATCAACAGACCTGAGTCTGCACCTTTTTTCAGCTGTGTTAATTCTGGCTCACTTTCTGAAGAAGAAGAGCTTTTCCTGCTTTCTACTGACATGACAACTATTTGCACATCCTCAACTTGTACCAATTTTATATCTTCTGCTTCTATGTCATCATCATTTGAATATTTGTGATTGTTAGGAGGAGCATGTTCATCTTGTTTGGACTCTTTTTTGTATTCTCTTTTTTGCTTTGCTTCCTGCTCAAGTACATCAAATGTTTTGATTTTTGTCACCATTTTGAACATTTCTTCCTCAGGTGTAAACCTCCTCTTTGGCTCAGTTTCTGAATCCTCTTCTGGTTCCTCTGTGACTTCTGGAATTATTCCTGGCTTTGGAAGCATTGAGAACGCCTGGAAATCTTGAGCTTTGGGTGTAACTTCATAGCTTATTTCTTCAGAACTAGGGGTATCTGGAGAAAGTGGGCTTTTTCCTGAGCTCTCCATGAGTGAGGTCTGTTCTATACTATCATCCTCAGCACTTCCATCTGGATCTCTGAGTATTCTAGAGCGTAAAGCTAGCTCTGGGGTGAGATCTGATTTAAGACTTGTGATAAGTGCAATGGAGCCAATGGGAGCACCAAATTTTATTTTATGTTCTACTGGACTACTTTCCAGGGAATCGTGACATGGTGATTCCTTACTTGGACTTGGCTCTAAAGAATCTGGAGTTTTGTGGGATGAGTTGTCTTCTAATACTGGACTGTCTTCCAATGAATCTTTATGACTGATTGCTATTGATTCATCAGCTACAGGGCTACTTGCCTCATCATTTTGGGAAGGAAATTTTAGCTCCAGTCCCTGGGGACTTTTTACAGTAATAGGAAGTTCATAGTTTACTGGATGATGTTGATTTTCTTTAGCCCATTCTGATTGTTTTTCAGTTATAGCTGTTTGCTTATTATATGAAACATCCTGTGTCAAAAAATTATCAGCTGCGGTTTGAAAATGGTCACCATGTGGTGACACTGTTTTACAATCAACAGAGTCATTATATTTGTCAGGGTGCTCATCATTCTCACTACCTTTAGGCATCGCCTCACAACTTATGGCTGGAGACAGTTTTAAGTCAACCTGTTCTGCTTTCTTAAGCGAAAAGGATAGGCTTTCTGGGCTTGTTCCTGGAGTTTCAGCGAGTCCTTCATGTTTGTAGCTGTCCTCTGAACTCATGTGAGGTGTACCATCTAATAAGCTGCCACTTGGAGAATCAGCCACACCTTCGTGTTTAAGACTGTCTGAACTGTCCTCATTAGTTCCACTTTGTAAATTCAAACCTGGAAGAAACTCATCTGTGCCATAGTCAGATGGGAATGCAACATTAAATGGACTGATAAGAACTTGATCTAAATTTAACTGAGCACCTTCTGTTTCTGGAAGATGTTTGAACTGTAAATATTTGTCATTATCTTCAAGCTCTTCCTTAATGTCAGCTGAAAAGTCTGTGGATGTTTTTCTGTCAGGACTAATTTGAGGATCCCCATCCTGATCACTAATACTTACTCTTAATTTTACAGTAGATCGACTTTTGGAACTCTCTTCATTAAAATATGGGTAAGAAGATTCTCTTAATTTAGGACTCTGGCTCTCTCCTTCCATATCAGCATCTACATGTGACATTTCCTTATACTCTGCTGTTCTGCCAGATTCTGGTTTGGTCTGGTCACTGTCAGTGTGTATTACCCTTATTCTTTCTTCTGAATAATCTACCTGTAAGTCAGTGTCATTAGGGATAAGAGGACCAGTGTTTCTGCTCTCTGCTATATTGCTTTCTACAGAGGTATGTTCTGTTTTTACAGTCTTGTACTCAAATAATCCAGATCTTTCCTTTGAAGGATCATGGCCCGACTGGAAAGCTTTCATTAGCTCGCGAACAGACATGGTTTCTTCGACCTTTTCTTTTTTGGTAGAGGGAGAAAAGGGTGGTTTTGGCACCTCAGTTTTCTTCTGTGGTTTAACAGGCTCACTGGTAACATCCTTTAATTGTGCTTTACTGGGTAGACTTGTAAGACCCTTCTGCTCTTCTTCTACTCGCTTTTGAAGAGCCTTTACCTTATCTTTAATTGAACCAATTGGAGTTTCCTCAATCACCGGAGAAACCTCCGTAACATCTTTTACAGAAGTTGCAGTAAGACCTACTTCGTCATCTAATGATTCTTCAGAACTAAACTTTTTCATTCCTGATTGGTCATTCAAACTTTGCAGCTCTTCCTCTTTTAGCCGTTCTTTTAGTTTTCTTCTAATAGGTTTTTTAATTTCTAGGGGCATTTTACGTTGCTCTTTTTTGGGAATATCACCTATATGAGCAGCCTCAGATGAATACGTATTAAGATCATTAGTAAGATAATTCACTATTTCAGTCATGTCAGATTTTACTTTTGGTTGTTCTCCTTTATCTAGTCTTACTTCTCTACATGGTGTTTCTTCGACAAGTGCACTCAGTTTGGCTTCCTCAACTTCATCTTCACCTACGATTACCCATTCCTCTTCCTTGTTATAGTACATCAAACCATGAACTCTTTGAGTGGAGGATTCTTCTCTTTTGCAGGTTCCGGTTCTCAGGATTTCATTCACTTTCTCTAGATCTTCCTTTACCTGTTCAACAATTTCAAATGGTTCTCCGGGATCCTCAACAGCTTTTTCAGGATTTTTTTCCCTTAGAGAGCTTGTCTTCTGACTTGAGTCAGTGGTGAGAATTGCGGTCATTTTAATCAGATCTTGCTTCATCTCACACACTTCAGAAAGCAAATCAGGGCTTGCTAATACTGGTACTTCATTAACAAGATGGCTTTTCAGGATGGAGGTTTCTGTGGATTCTGTCTCTTCATCATCTTTGAGGTGAACGAGAGATATTAAAATAAAATGGCAATCAAAACAGAGACTGAATAATGTAATTGTGATGGAAATAATTAAGGCTTTGTTTGAGGTGTAATAGGGATGGGTGCAATGGGTTGGTATGGTTGGTGGATCCAAAGTTCTGGAGTACCATGCTAAAGAAAAAAAAGGAAACTGGGAAGGAAAATGAGCAGGAAATAACTTGCTTAGATTGCACACTAGACCACATCCACGCATACAGCACAACGCCATAATAACAATACAACAAATGAGTAAATTAACCAATAAAAAAAATATTAAAAAAAGCACAGTGAATTTGCACAAAAGGCATCTCAAGATTGTTCAGATGCTATACAGCATTATAAAATAAAAACAGAAACAAGCATTCTGATTGTTGCATGTTGATTGCCTCTAAGAGAAAGTCAATGAGCAAACTGTCAGCAAAACAGATTACCGTCTGTTGGTACATATTGTCATACTTGTTAGTATTATAACAAAGATAATAATGAATGAAGAGAATGTGTGTGCCACAAAAACTCACAGTCTCTGTGAGAGACTCACAAAAGTCCTTTGCTATCCCAGAGTTTTTTGTAATTAAAAGTGAAAATTGTTAAAAGTAGTGGCAACATTTAATGATTTAATGATTATCAGCAACATTGACTTTTCCTAGTTCTTCCTTATTTGTTCAGAAGTTGTATTGTAAGTTAAAAATAATTTTTTCTTTTGAGTCCAGATAACTTTTACTACAAAATATCTATATAGCTTCATAATGCGGACAAGGAATATTGTACAACAACATTATTAACTATTTTAAACGTTCTTTGAAATCGCATTTTGTAGTAAAGGACCCGGAGACAAAATCTGAATTATCTGCAGACCGGCATTTCATCTAGAACGGTATCTTTTGAACAAGGATTTTTTTTGTGTTTGTTATGTTTTGTGTTTTTTTTCAAGCTAGGAGGTATGATCCTTCCCTTGGAGCATCCTCACACTATGTGAACAATATTAGGTTCGGTAAAGACAATCAAAGGAAAGAAAGGAGTAACCATGGATCAACAGAAAATGATTTGAAGTATAAGATGTTATGCACAGCAACCAAAGAATCAAAAACATCCACTCAGCACACATAGATCCACACGGTTTATGTAAGTCAAGTTATTTCCATGCAAAGCAGAGGTAAACAAGCACGGGCTATGGGGGTTTGGACCTGGTACATATGGTATCATAATAACCTGTAACATACTGTGGTGAAGTATTACCATGACTTACATATGCTAAAAAAAACATATACAACATACCCATTATACTCGACATGATCCCCTCATCACCTATCATAAGATTAAACTTACAATTGCATCTCAGTAATAAAACCTATAAAAAAATACTTTATAATGCATATTAGAATACTGTATCCATTACATAAAATCTGATGTTTGTACTTTTTTTGTACTTGTTTGTTATTGGACTTTAAAGGTGGATACTTATCTACAATAGCCTAAAATAAGCCATGCAATGAAGCTCTTCTGTACATATTTTCTGCTTTCCTTGCATTTCTCCATTATATTATTTTTTTTAGAAGGAATTGTATGCAGTGTAACACAAAAAAACTGTCTGCGTGTACAATACTGTAGCTATTAACATTTTTACATTTTATACACCTCATCACAGTGTTGCTGAATGAGTAAACACCCCACTAAGTTGTCCTGAAATCGTAATGTACTTCTAGCAATTTTCCTTTAATGCTTCACAGCATAAGTAACATTTAAGTAACATTTAACAGATTCATGAATCGACCGAAACTTCACCACAGTAATGTTGACCGGCATTTAACACAATTCGACAGTATCTTTTTTTTAGAAGCATCAGCAAATTAAGTGTACTAGTAAATTGTAAGAATTCTAGCACTAGATGCCACAGAGGGTTAGCAACAATAAAGCATGGGGATGCCAGTGAAAACTGATACTGTCATTCAGTTGGTAAATGGGGTGATAGTGTCATGTCAACAAATGCAGAGCCAAACATAAAAATGGAACGGACATTATAAGCAGTTATGGGAAAGGGCAAAGGGAAAGTCAGTACTAGGGAAGGGAGGTCTACATAGTTCTCAGCAATCAGTTGTGTTAAAGCTAATGGTTTAGACTACTTAACTGAAACAAAGCTAAGAGTGTTACATGTCAAGTTTCTCAAAGCAGCAATGTTAGTATTAACACAATAATAATTAGTGGGAATTTGTATAGCCTGTACGGCTCATAGCATGCTTTACTGGCTTAGCTCACTCAGAAACAAAATTTCAAATCTAAAAACAATTACTTTGCAAAAGAAATCTTACTTTTTTCAGATGTCACATTTCCCTAGAAGAAAGAAAAAAGTAGTTTATCTTGATGGCACAATGATCATTGCATGATGTTAATAGAACACTGGTAGATACACAATTTTGCTTCATTTGTACTCATTCCTTGCTGTTAGTTTACTTATGGAACTTTATAAAAGAAAGCTTAAGAAATAGAAGTTGTAAAGTATAGGTCATTAATGTAACCTATATGAATGAAAGCTTTTTCTCATGTCATAGTCTACTGGAGGTGACCTGAAGATGACTAGTTATATACAGTTTAATGTGAACTGCTAACATCAAGTATCTTAAGTAGATTTTCCATAGGGTTAGAGGCCTTTACCTCATAATTTGTGGCATCTGGGGGGGTAGTGATTCAACTGCACCCCCCGCCAGGATAGAGGACGGCAGGCTCTGGGAGTAATGATAAACAGGTAAGCCCCGAAATCCAGATATACCTCCATGAGGAGGCCGGGTTGAGTAGCCAGGCAAGCTGCATCAAAGATGGGCTGAGGCTTTTCAGGGTAAGTGAGTTGCTTGTCTGTGTGTTTGGGTATGCTAGCGCATATCTATGTATCTGTATATCAGTGTGTGTGGGTCTGTCAGTGGGTGAACATGTGTCTGGGTATGTTAGTGTGTGTATATCAGTGTGTGCACATGTGTCCTTGTCTTGGTATACTAGGGTATGTGTCTGGGTATGTTTGTGTGAGTAGGTATGTGTATGAGTATTAGTATTGAGTGTCTGTGTGTGTAAGTGTGTCTAGTGTTGTTAGTGTGAGTGAATGGGTATGTTAGTGTGATTGCATGGGTATGTTAGTGTCAGTGTCTAGGTGTGTATTACTGTTCAGACCATCAAAATCGTTGAGGCAATACATTGAATTTCCATGTTGCCTCATAGAGCAAAATATCTTCCCTCACTTTTAATCCCTGTCTTCTGTGGGATGCTTCTTATCCATTGAATGAAATGCCTGTGCAGGAGGCTGAAGGTAGTTACTTAACTTTCTATACATTTCTTTCAAGCAGGCATTCAACAAGGTAAAAGGCACCCATAACAAAGTTAGGTCAACTTTTTGACAATTTTTATTTTTTATTACCTCATCTTCAAGTTCTTGATCTGATTCAGATTCCTTTCGTCAACAAGAAGTCGAGCAGAAAATAAACAGAGAACAAAAAACAGAACAAATTAGCACGCAAAACGGTTAGATAAATTGCCATATGGGTACTAACATTCTATCTATATAGTAAAACTACCTTGGGTCGTTTAGATCTTTTAAAAATAGGGGAACAAGGATTTTTACTTTTAATCTCGTTGGTTCATATATTTTTTTTACAGAAAAAAAGTGGAGCCGTGCCATCGTTCATTTTCGTTAGAGAATCAATACTTTAGAGACAGGGGAAAGTTAGAAATATTCTAACTGGCAATCTTGCCTGTGTCTTGCTTTTTCCCCTGCCTCAAGAAACTACTAAGATGGAACTTTAAAACTCTACATAGACTCTACCACTTAACACATACCGGTATATCTGCTGTGTATGCGCAATTGTATCTACTTTTATGTTTATGATGGTCCATGTTTACATCTATGGTGAGTCTCACATTTTAGATTTCTTCAGTAATGTTATAAAGTTGGATGTAATAATTAGCTTACATTTTTTTATGTGTTTAAACAAAATATATTTTGAATTTTGTTCAAAAAGGATCTAGAACCAAAAGATAAATGGAACACAATAAGTATCAAAAATGGAAGAAAAACGAGAAGAGCAGGAATTAACGACGTACTTTACTATGCAATGGCAAAGTGATATTTAGGTTGCAAATGGCATGATGTACAAGGCCTCGTGTTGATTTTGGCTCCTTCATAAATGATAGACGCCCACATGGTTCCTGGGTGGTGTCTCGTACCTGTAGTTAAGGAACGATAAACATTATTTGTGATCAAACTACACCCCCTAGTGGGGAATGCAACAAATAGCCATCTACTCTACAGCATACATGCATTAAAGATTTGAGTCCATATTGAGTGCAATTTTGTTCATGTTGTTCAATGATCTGGGAAAAACTATTCTTGTTACTATAGATAAATTATATGCCCATAGGCTGACTTTGGTCAGGGTTGCTGACAGAAAAAAAACCTCAAATAACTTCTTAAAGCTCTATCATCAAGCAAAGGCATCATAACACTTAGGAGGAATGTTATATTCAAAGGAAATGTGGTAAATTCAGTTAGTTACTGGTTAACGGAATTGCATTAGATTGCAAGCTTTTGAGGCTTACATCTCTTCTTCAGGTGTATTATCTTCAGGTATAATATCCTGTGGCAAGATGCAAAATGCAGTCTGTGTATATTAGTAGCAGGTTGGAACGCTCATTATTCCCAGCATGAGGGGGTTAACTCCTGGGAGGTCAGCAGGTGGAACCAATTAACCTGTACTCAGGTGTTTAAGGGCGGCCGTTAGAGGCATTAGTTGTCTGAGAACAGGGAGAGAGGCAGTCAAGCCAGAGGCCCTCAGACTTTATAAAGGTACGGTCCAAACATACTGTGTGGTGCTGCTACTGCTGCTTTTATGACTGGGACTGGATTAGCTGGCCGGTTAGTTAGTGAGGTAAAGAACCTTGTATAGTTAGTCTCCAAGATGGAGTAGGATTTGTTTTTGTTTGTTTATGTACCCTGTGAAGTGCAACACTGTGGACCTTACAGCAAGCTGCAATAAATTACGTTTTGCTTTTATTCCGCTGGTGTTTGGAATTTCTTGTTTGTAACCGGGCCATCCTGCCACAAGTGGTATCAGAAGTGGGATTTGGCTGTTTGAACCCTGTATCAACATGGAGGATGTTTTAAAGGCCCTCCTGCATGCTACTACAGTGCAACAGGAAACCAACCGTCTGATAACTGCTCAGATGGGAGCTATGATGGAAGCACATCAAGAGGACAGGATTGTCCTAAAAGTAGCAATAGCAGTAGCAGCACCACACAGTATGTTTGGACCGTACCTTTATAAAGTCTGAGGGCCTCTGGCTTGACTGCCTCTCTCCCTGTTCTCAGACAACTAATGCCTCTAACGGCCGCCCTTAAACACCTGAGTGCAGGTTAATTGGTTCCACCTGCTGACCTCCCAGGAGTTAACCCCCTCATGCTGGGAATAATGAGCGTTCCAACCTGCTACTGATATACACAGACTGCATTACCTTGCCACAATACCTAAGGAGAGGCCTAAGTCTCTAAAGTTTGCCACTTTCTTGAATTCGGTTAGCCAACAGTGGACGTTTTAATCCGTCATCACATTGGATAATATAATACAGAAAATTCATGATTTATGCATTTTTGTAAATGCTTTGGTGGCATGTTACAGAACTAGTAGGTCTACTTCTTCATGCTGTCTCATACATTATATATTTTATTAATTTTGAACATAATGCTTTGGTCCGGTAAGAATGTAAGTATGATGTGAATATTACCTTAACAAATAGAGGAAGTCTGTTTTCTTTAAAGGCATAGAAACTGAATATGTGGTGTTGTCCACTCTTTATTAATGGCACCAAGTTGCCAAAACAGTCAACATAGATTGGTTTCCCTTCCAACACCTTAAAATGAACACAGAAGAACAATTACTGTTCATCGTTCTATTCACATCCTAATCCACCAAACTGATTAACAACAATATAGTTTCTGGCATACATATAATCCAAACTATATGACTCTGATTAACAAAGCAGAAAAAGTATACTTAGTTTTCTCAGAATATCTTATTTCCCTGAAATACCTAACTTGTGTTACTATTTGTATTTAATTTAATTTAAAAGTGAATAAACACTAGTATTTTGTACATGATTTATTACATGATCATAATGTACTGTTTTAACATATATCTTTATTAATTTTCAATATCGATTTTATTATCATAGTTCATACCTCTACATCTCTGCTTCTAGCAACTTCAGCAAAGTTTTCTTGCTGTTCCAATGTCTTGTCCACCTTGTCATCAGTCATACAAAAGCAACGTAACCGTGCTTCTATAGGGTCATGGGATTTGGCAAACACAACAAATTTGGCCATGTAGGGCACACATATAATTTCTCTGTACACTTGGCTGGCAAAATTAACAGAGTCTTGGATTTGCCGACAGTCTATTAGCCAGAACCTGTGGAGGAATATTGACAATATTGAATGCCACACATTGAATTTTTTACTAAAATTACATTGTATGCATTACCTTCACTGGCCACCATTTGCCATCGCTCACATCATAATTAATGCTGATTGATAAACAAGTCTCTTTTTCCAAGGGATATTGTTAAGAAATGGTTAAGATGATAGATATTTACACTGACGTAACTACAGGGGTCACAGCGGTCGCAGCTGCAATGGGGCCTTTGCCTCTAGGGGGGCCTGTGCCTCTAGGGGGCCCTGGGCGACCCCTTGTTCCTGTTTCCTAATACTGATTCAAAGTTGTTTAGAAAGGGCCCTTCCCACCTGGAATGCTCCGCTCCAGGTCGGAAGGGCCCTTTATAAACTATTTTGAACCAGCATGGGGAGACAGGAACATATTGCGGTCATGTGACGTAATCAAGGCTGTGCGAGCAGCCAGATTGCTGGATTTGTAATTGTGTGTGTGTGAGTAGGGATGTGTAATTGTGTGTGTGTGTGTGTGAGCATGGATGCCTGTGTGTGTGTGTTTGAGCATGGATGTGTAATTGTGTGGGTCAGTATGGATGTTTAACTGTGTGTGTGTGAGCATGGATGCCTAACTGTCTGTGTATGTTTGAGCATGGATGTGTAATTGTGTGTGTGAGCATGGATGCGTAATTATGTGTGTGCGAGCATGAATGCCTAATTGTGTGCGTGTGAGCGTGGATATGTAATTATGTTCATGAGCATGAATGTGTAATTGCGTGCGTGTGTGTGAGCATGGATGTGTAATTGTGTGTGTGTGAGCATGGATGCGTAATTATGTGTGTCTGAGCATGAATGCCTAATTGTGTGCGTGTGAGCATGGATATGTAATTATGTTTATGAGAATGAATGCCTAATTGTGTGCGTGTGAGCATGGATATGTAATTATGTTTATGAGCATGAATGTGTAATTATGTGCGTGCGTGTGTGTGAGCATGGATTTGTAATTGTGTGTGTGAGCATGGATGTGTAATTGTGTGTGTATGTATGTGTAGGTTTTTGTGTGTGAGCATGTATGTGCAAGTGGGGTGAGATGAAAAGTGTGTATTAGAATGAATGTGTACATGTGTGTTACTGAATATGAGTAAATGTGTGTAATTTGTGTGTGTTTACAGGGTGTATGTTGGATGCCTAGTTTAGGATGCCTGTCCCTAGTGATTAGCCCATTCCTGCTTTTACCAAGACACAATTTTTCAGTAGCATACATAACTAATATGGTTATATATTAGATTGATAAAAGAATTCACACAATTGAAAACACTGTATTACATTACCTGGCAGATACATTAGTGGTAAATGAAACACATTCATTAATGAATGTAAGGGGTGTGGTTCCAGTGATATCTTCCCACTGTGCGGGAGTAGTACCACCTGCCGAGACAACGAGAAACATTTTTACCCATCCAAAACATTCTTATCCCTACGGTGAAGTAATAAAAAGCCAAGGATTAATAACCCTTAATAGGTAATTAAAATAACAATTAGCTGTCTCCTATATGAAGATTTGCTGTAAAAGCAGCCTCAAGGGCTGGTTGTGGAAGCAAGTTTACAAATATTTTACAGATAAAGCATCTAAATAACATTATGGATCTCATAATGTAAGGAGGCTCAGCTGATAGCATAGGAAACATCCTTGGGTCTGTAAACATTTTTTTATTTATTAGGCAAGCATAAGAAACCAATGTTTGTTGAATTTGACTTACCAGTTATACTGCATAGTAATCTTAATGTTGGGGCTTCCCCACCATATCCATTGAGTATTGCCTCGCTAGAGGCTTTTGGGACTGGAATAGTCATTGTTATTGGTTTGTGAAATTTCCTTCTTCTAGGTTCCAAAGTCACAATAGGACTGAAAGAGGCTTTATTACCCAATATCTTCTTTACAAGGTCTTCATGCATTGGTTGAGCCTTTATGTATACAACAGAAAAACAACGGATGCCAAATTAGGATTATGTGGAATAAACCAAATTAAATATTTGGAATCAATCAATTAAGATTATTTTGCTTCCATAAAATTTTTACAAAGTTACTTTGTATGTAGCATACAGGACACATCTTTATCCTATACCACCTGGCAAACAGATCACATTATGCCCCCATGGGTGATTGACCCTGTCAAAATCACACCTAAAACCACTATTCTTATGCCATACCATGTAAGAAAAAACAGATATTACTAACATAATCACCGCAGAAATTACTAAGAATGCACAAATTATTGTGGGATGTTTCTTTAAGAACTGTAAGGCCACTGATATAAGCAGTATAAATGCAGAAGAGAAAACCATTTTAGATCACTTTTGAAACATAAAGTCATAATCTAATAATGAGAAATCTCTTTAGTTTCCTACGCAGTGTAGTTATAGAACAAATGTCTTTTCTATTAATTATTCAGCATAGCCCTATTCATAGTTCTATACCTGGAGGCCAACTCGTATCCTCTTGGTAAGTGCACCTTCTGGGAAGACTGCTTGGACTTGGGGAACCACAGTGCTGCTTAGAATTCCTCCTTCAGGTCCAATCAGATTGTTGTCCTGCTTAACCCGGGACACCACTGCGAAATACTGTGGGAAATCCCGAGTGATAATACGACAAATTCGCTTCTTTTCTAGTTCCTCGGGAGAATCAAGTGCTATAAAAAAATATAGTAAGTGGTAAAGACTACATGTCTTTAAAAAATTGATTCAATTTCAATCATTTAACATTTTTTAACAAGGTCATTAAAACTAGAAAGTGCAGAGAAAAAAAAAACAACGCACCTTCATCCATTCCGTTGAGTATTTCATTAAGTTCATCCTCACTGAACTCACAAAAGTGTTCTTTCCAGCTGTCACCAGTCTCACTGCGTAGGATAACAAGCTCTCGCTCTTTTCCTCGCAAAGCCGCAAAATGAGGTATTTCCACAATCACAGGTCTAAAGTAGAAATGTAAAGATTAAGATATGAGGAATCCATATCATTTCATGCTGGGGCAAACCTGGAATCCTTCTAACAAGTGCCGGATTTTTGTCTTGTGCTGATTAGGATATTAGATAAAACTGGGAGATCCCTAATCAAGTAACAGTTTTAACCACAAAAGAAGAATATTTGAAACTTTTCACTGGGACAAGTTAATCATGTTTTAATATCCAGGTTGCTCCACGACAGACCTGACCAAAGCCAACAAATTAAAAAAAACATACATACATACATACATTACATGCTCAAGCAAAAATTAAACACCACTGAGAAATGCACAGAGGCAGAATAAAAAACACAAACTCTACCACCAAAACAGCAAGAACAAAAAAAAAATCACAAAGGTTACAAAATTTAATCAGGCTTCATCCACTATCAAATGTTCCAAAATAAATCACAGACAAAATATTGGAAACAGTCACTGACAGGGAAAAAAAAGAAATAATAGTGAAGAACAAGGGACGAATGGGGAAGCCGGCATCCATCAACTTGATCTTAAGTCACTCCTACCCAAGGAATTTGGTCCCAGGAGGTCCCAGTTGAAGGATTCGACTGACCAAGCTTTCTCCCTCGTTTAGAGGGGGAGGAGCCGTAGGAAGGTGAAGTTTACTGAGTACATCCAAAGCAGCGGTGGAAGAAAGAACATAAGTAAGAGTAATTTCAGTTTGTTTTAATGGTGACCCGATTTTGGGAGTCAGTTTAGAAAAAAAATGTCTGAAGCAATTTAGATAAAGTAAATGTAAGTACATTAAGCTGGTCATATTCAGTACATAGATCACAGTGGGAATTGGAGTGTTCCTTAACAGGTATGTTTTTGTTCCTGGGTATAGTTGATGGTACTTATTACTTGAAACGTTTACAGTACTAGAACAACTAAAAGAATTTAAGAGTGGTGGGATTATTTCCCGTCAAGTTAATTGCCTACACAAAGATCTTAATAGGCGTCAGCCACGATATCTTGTAATGACAAGAGTGATAAAAAACGGTTAAAGCTGCAAAGTGAGATTTGCAAAAAAGAACATTGAATGAAACAAAAATATCCTGTAAAAAAATCCACCTATAATGACAGAAAAAAGCCATCTTTCATATATAGTTTCCCTAACAACCTCACAAATTTATTTTTGCAACGGTTTCTGCTTCACTTTGTGCTAGATTCACATATCACAAGGAAATACATTGAAAAAGTACTCTACAAAAATGGCTATACTTCTTAGAACTTGGTATAAACAGCTGCATTGTCTAAAAATGTTATTGTCTTAGTCTTTTAGACTGGCGAATGATGCTGGAGAATGATGGCGGATAGAGAGATTATTTATTTGTTATTGTGGGTGAGCTGCCCTACTGAACTCACGGTAAGCCTTCAGAAACTCATCCAGAGTTTCTGAGGAAAGTGAAAATGGCTTGGCAGCTCTCCGACACAAGAAGAAGCCAAGTGCTCTCAACTTGTTCCCAAGATACATCCAACATTCATCAAGATTAAGGTCATAAAACTCAAGATACAATGATGTGTTTGTGCCTATGCTATACATGTAGATCACCAAAAGTAACTTGTGCATTCTAATGAACATTCATTGTGTTATCTACACCACACTTTGCCACAGAAAATAACCTACCCAAGGAATTGAGCCCCAGAAGGACCAACTTCAATTAGACGACTGGCCAGACCTTCGCCTTCCACCATAGGTGGCATAGTTGCCAATCGATGGCGCTTGACTAAACGACATGTAACTCGTGTTGGGGCAGTGCATTTCCGTGGTGGAATTATTATCCTTAGACCATTGTGTCTGCAGCCTCTCATAGCTCCTCCACGGGCATCCACCATGAAGCTAACCAGGAAACTGGAAAGAAGGTGAAATAGGCAAAATTAATGTAAAATATGTAAAAAAAAAAAAACAGGTAACATGCCATCACATACAAGGACAGTGTATATATGCAGCTCGCATGTATTTTTCTTCTAGTCAAACAGCTTCAGATATACAAGAAAAAGACAGGACAAAGTTAATAATCATATATGTAGATAGAAAACTATGTGCCACATTCAAGCAGCTGATTCCTGTAAAGAACCATAACCAGATGCAGTATGATTTAACTATGCGATTTCGGCCTGTAATTTTATATAATCATCAAATTAACAAAAAAAAAGTAGGTTTTGTTACAGAAGCCAATGCTAGAATAACAAAATATGACTGCAACATTTAATTTTATTCTTTATTTTGTGGGGGGGGGGGGGTTCTTTTTCTTAAACTCAACATACTAAAATAATTCCTCAGCACCCCTTAAATGTGCTTAGAATACCCTGAAGGAAATTACTTTCAATAAGAAAGACATCCAAAAATAAATAGTAAAGTACAGCATGATCATTAATGAACACAAGCAGGAATTCATTCTGCATGCTATTACTTAGAGGAAAAAACATAAACTAATCAACGAATAACAGATGAAAAATACCAAAGGTATACAATCATATTGGGAACACTGTCATGCACAACAAAGTACAAAAAAATGATGCATGTTATTGGAACATGCACGTGATATTATCCTGTTTAGCATTTCCCTTTCCAGCTGATCTGGTCTAAAAGATATCCCAATACAGTTTCAAAATGTTGTGATTTCTAGCTACAAAATGTCTTGAAATGTGATACAGCTTTGCATTGTTATAGTTTATGCCTAAAATGTTTATCAGTTACTATGAACTATTGTTTTATTTTTAGTGTTCTTTTCTGAAATGCATGAAATCACTTGAGGATGATTCTTTTTTGGACAGATTAGAAAAAAATAAGATACCATTTATTCTAAACTACTTGTTGTCAGAATGAATGAATTATTTAAAAAAAAAAAAAACGTGCAAAATATGAGAAAAATAAAAACTATATAAAAATTGGCAACCTTGCGGAAATGGCATATTGCAGTTTATAGGTTTAGCGGGTTTAGCCTGTATCTGCTGGCCTGATGTAGGGTGGTGGGAAGCCAGAATTACATGTTAGTTACCCATAGGCACATACTCCATAGGTGGCGCATCTGCCAACAAAAACAGAGCTCTAGGCAACTGCTTAGCTTGACAGAAAAAAAGGTTTGTGATTGGTCTACAAGAGAACGCTGTTTTTCTATTATTATTGTTGAACCGCACCTATAAAGTTTAATAATTAACATTCATTTCCTAACAGTTATTGTCACTCCACAATGGGATGACTGTCTGATATTATATAATAAAAATATAAGTGAAAAACATGATGATGGTAAAACGCACCATACACGGAAACACCTGGCAGACTTATTTCTAAAATCAATGAATGTAACATTATATATATATATATATATATATATATACACTTATGTGTTTTGGGTCAATGCAGGATATGAATATATAGATATATGACATATAGCATTTGTCCTTTCAAAGAGGTGTGGTTGAAACGAAACCATTTACTGTTATTCATTTCAGGAGAGCTAGAGACTAATGAATAATGAAATTCTGTGAATATATCCAAACATTTTTTTCCTTCTAATAACATACCTAGATTACTCGTACAGTAAATGTATCGGGTGCTTTAGTACATAACACTGGGTAATCAGAACAAACATGCATCACAGTTAATTTCCTGATTATTTATTTGAATGAATTTTCACTCGAATGCCGTCTTCTACAAGCTAATAAGTGCAGACATTTGTGGCCATTTGAGTTTCTTATATCGTATGAGAACACAGAATGTCCAACTATTTGTTTGTAATGTTTTCATTTTATTAATAAAAAAGATGAAAGCCCAGTATGTAAATCTTCCTGTGTGTCTAGATTAAGTCTGTTGCATTTCATATTTTAGTTTATCATTAGTACCGGTTGCAGATATGACCACACTGAAGCCCCCCCCAACGTGAGTAACGTTTATGGAAGTGGAAACAAAGTCAATCGCTAAGTAAACCAAAACTCAGTTCACCTGCTGTTGTCTCGGTCAAGACATGGAGACAGTCGGCTGGAACAGAACAGACCGTTTAGAAGTGAGAAAGCAGGAAAAGAGAGCAAAGCAGAAGAAAAGACAGTTATGCAGAGCCAAAGGGAAAGAAAATATTTAGTAAACCCACATAAGACGCAGAAACTATTACATCCCCTGTAACGTTCAAGTACAATGACCTTTTATGTAGGTAGCATCATCAACACAGTTTACTACCATTATTTATGTAAAATCTGGTTTCCATAAACATATCGCTCTGCTTATGCCATCAAAGGCTGCCTTTAGTTTTTTTTCAATTGCGTACCTACAGGCGACCTGCGACCACTTGTTTCTGTCTCCTTGTACCAGTTCAAAATTGTTTAGAAAGGGCCCTTCTGACCTGGACCACTCCAGTCCAGGTCCTTTCTAAACTATTTTGAACTGGCACAGGGAGACTGGAACGTTTCGAGGTAATGTTGCGTCATGTGACCCTGCGGTGAGCCGGAGAGGAAGCTGCAGGAGAGGTGAGAGGAAAGCAGGGGCAGACGGGAAGGGGGTTTGTATGTATGTATGTTTGTTTGTTTGTATACAGACATGTATGTGAGGATGGCTATCTATCTATAAGTGTTTGTGAGCATGCATGTGTATGTATAAGTGTGTGAGCATGGATGTGTGTTTGTGTATGAGCTTGTATGTGTAAGTGGGGTGAGATGATGCGCATTAGAATGAATGTATATGTGTATGTAAGTGAGTGTGTGCAACTCGTATAAGTGTGTTTACATATCAGTGTCAGAGTGTATGCTGAAAAAGGGGGGCAAGGTTCAAAGAACGATGGCACATACAAGCTGTTTGAGGACAATGATGGCACATATAAGCTGCTTGAGGGTCACTGACAAGCTGGGTGCAAAGATGGCATAGACAGGCTTTTGGTTAGGATGGCACTGAAAAGCTGCTTAAAGCAAAGGCACTCAAGCCTTTTGGGGCAAAGGTGGCGATCATAGACTGTTTAGGGCAAAGGTGGCACTGTAGTACATGTTACTTGGTGAAGCTGGGGTACTGCACGGTTATATTTTTAAGTGGCAGCATAGGCAAATTATTGGTTTTACCTTAAAGAAGCAGCAATTATGTTACTTTTGCTAGTAGTGATACACATTATTTTGTGACACTGAACTCACCCAGAGTGAATAGGACTAGATGAGAGAGCCACGTTGTCCAGGTTGTCTGTTCCCCAGTTGAGGTGGTATGTGTTGTGGTCCGCTTGCTTTGACAAATACATTGCCTAAACAGTTACCATATGAATGTTATAGCATGCAATAAATAATAATATATACATTTTAGACCTTTATGAAGACATGCTATATAGCTAGATAAGTAGATATCTAAAGAGAAAGCAATCTTTCACAGATGAATGTTTAAATTAATAGCACGTACAACCTACATATATCAATATATTCAAAAGCAAAATACTTTTATAGAAAAAGGAGAAGAAAAAAAAAATCACATTTTCACACCACTGGTGGTGACACGGCAGGGGCTGATGGGGGGAATACAGGTGCTGTGGCGGAAATATGACAGGGGCTGGTGGGGACATGGCAGGGGTTGTGGTAGGCATGATAGGGGCTGCAGGGGGCATGACAGGGGCTGGTGCGGACCTGGCAGGGGCTGATAGGAAATGGCAGGGGCTAAGGGGGGCATAGGAGTGGCTGGTGGGGACATGACATAGGTTAATGGGACAAGGCAAGGACTAGTGGGGCTAAGGGAGGTCATGGTAAAGGTTGATGGAGGCATGACAGAGGTTGAGGGGACATGACAGGGGCTTATGGTAGTCATGACAGAGGCTGAGGGGAAATGGCAGGGGCTGATGGGGACAATGCAGGGCTGAGGAGCCAGGTGTTTATGGTAAGATGATTATAGCTTAATATATGAAGTTTTATTATTACATTTATTTTTTGAGGGACTGACTCATTGTCCCCACTAGCAAATCCTGGCACTTTTATAGCAGAGGTACTCAGCTGGGTCACTTAACACAATGTTATGTTATCATGCATTAGTAGCATGGCAGCTTGCACAGGGAGTGGTAGCCTGTGTGGAAGGTAAGAGTATGTGTGTATTCGAGAGTATAGTGGTGAGTTAGAATATGTTATTTGAGAGAGTGTGTGTTAGTGTATGGTGCTAGAGTGTGCGTGCATGTTTGAGTATGGTGTTAAAGGTTAAGTTGTTAGTGTGAGCATATGGTGCAATTATATTATCTTAGAGTGTGTGTGTATTAATGTGTTTTGTTACTGTGTGTGGGTTTTTGTATGTTAGTCTATGTTTAACTAAGTATATCATACTTGCCCTTTAGCCACCACCCTCTCTGTGGGGGCATCTTTCGTACATACATTTGATTTTTTTTTGTGCTGTATAGTAGGACATCTTAATAAACACAATAAACAACATATTCAGCACAAACAATTAGCTAAAAGTTGTACTTACCTGTTCATTGGGGATGATAACTGTGTCATCTATCATGGTGCTCCCTCGAAGGTAGGATGTATGGCTCACCGAATGTGACCTGTCTGAACTGAAGGATCGCAGGCTGGTTGGTTGACGCATTTATGTAGTAGCAGCAGCAGCGGGATTGTGGTTGTGAAAGGGGGGGATGGAGGGATAAGCCAGGGAATGAAAAAAGTGAGCTATTAGCACTTGATGCAACTTCCAGGGGGACAAACCTATACAGCCTCTGCAAGACCACAGCATTGTACAATGAGGACAGACGGGTAATACATAGATGTTCTAGTATTCACAGTTTTTATGTGAGCTCTTTTTCACAGAGGTCCGTAGTACATTACATTGTGTTTTTGGTAGGGTAGATGTGAATACTCATGTTTAAAATTGAAATGGACTGAAAAATCCATTTTAGACATGTAACAAGCATAAGGAGCAACGAGGGCACATAGTAGTGTATCCCCTGGAAGATACAGTGATGGTCTGTGGACAGCTACATTTGCTCACTAAGCCTGGTGCCATGAAAGGGCAACTTAAAAATAATATGCCATTTTAGTGCGTCATTCCACATACGACACAGACACAATGAACGATAGCAAGCTGGTTGCTTAACAATAAAAAACACACAATTACAGAACATTACATTTAACAACAATGCTCTTACAAAAGTGTTCTCCTATGCAGTTACGCTTGTCAAATTATTTTCAACGCCCACGTTAAAATGTATATTTTGCAGCACAGATGAAAATGTTGATTTTTTAAAAAAGATTGCAGCAGATTTTGTACCCAAGACATATTTGTATAATTACGGTGACAGTTATAATCGCAATGAAACAAAAATAAACTCTGTATAGGTATGCATCACATAGTATAGGCCCATGTTTCGCCTTTACGTCTAATAAAGGCTTTCTTCAATGCTTCCACACATATATACATATATATATACATATACATATATATATATATATATATATATATATATATATATGTATATATATATATAAAGGTCATCCCAGGAGTGTCATAAAAGCATGACAGAAGATCAGCCATTCAGCTTTGGTCATGCAATCCAGTACCTGGTTTTGTAAGGGTTTGGGTATTTTCAAGCTGGCTATGTGTTTTTATGTTTTTTTGCTTACACAAACAGACGTACAAAAGGCATCGCAAGCCAGGGTAGTATGCCGCTAGTAATAATAACTCTAAAAAGGTAACAATTACCGCCCTTGAGCTCTTAACTTACCAATAAAAAAATGTATAGGTTTAAGTTACTTACGTTACTGAGAGAGTAATAGCCTCCTATCTGGAGTGGTAGAGGCTAATACAGTGAGGGAATTTAAACATGCATGGGATAGGCATTCTTAGAGAAGACCAAGGACTAAATAAGGTCTGAGTCTTTACATCAAGAAAAATGGGTCGATTGGTTCTTATCTGCTATGAAATTCTGTTTCTATGTTAAGCTAACTGGTTGATAAAACCTTAGTTTCTGATCCCCTTTCCAAGTCCACAGAATCTATAGACAGTACTGAATGAGTGAATGTACTGTAGAGGTGGAATTGGGTAAATAGAAGGAAGTACATTAAAGCTACACAGATCTGCAGTTCTTCTTGACATGAAGCTACCATGGTAGTACTTCCTAAACTAGAAAGGTTACCATGTGGCTTGAGGGAGGAATTGCAATGCTTTGTATCATCACAGAAAAAGGGAAAAAAGAGAAAGGTGTACAGTTAGCATCTATAGCATCCATAGGGCATTGAGTTCTGTAGGTACTTCATCGTAAGTTCAGCTGGCGTTCAAATGATGGTATTGACTTTATAAGCCTTGGGGTCTGTGTGTTTTTTTGTTTCTCTCCTTTAAAGCTCAAGAGAAATACATTGAAGATCCGTCACAAATCAAAATAATGTGTGATGCTTTATCCTAAATACAACATTGAAACAATGACACTTTTTACATGTTCCATATCTCCCTGCACCCTTCAGAAACAAGCTTTTAGGAGAACACGATGATGGCAATGAAGATCATGAATGGTATGAAAAAATAACATGAAGAGCAAAGTTTGAACAGCAAAGTGTAAAGCATGTTCAAATGCATTGGTATTTCACGTATATGGCTACACACAAATCAACGGATGGCATCATGCAATGTGATACCTACCTAGGCATAGTGCTGTGGAAATCATCCACATAAGGAAGGGAAGAAAAAAAAACAAAGGAAAGGTATAAATAATGGCAGATAACAGTTAGAAAATGAATGGTATCTGCTGCATTAGTATAAAAAAAAGTTCACATCGATTGACATGAAACTCCATAATGCAATTAGTAATGCACCACTTAAAAAGAGGAATGGTATGTTGTTATCTTGGGAAAACTTATTTTGCTTAACAATGGGTAATCACTATGTAATGAGGACTTCAAGAGGCATAATTTTTAGCATCCTTATTCCTCAATTTCATTCATTCACATACTCTACATTCATTAATTATCTCTGCATCCCAATGTCAGAACTGAATTTTTATAATTAATAAAATTAATTAAAATGGTCAGGTCCTTTGAATGCTGTGATGGAAGTGAAGTTCATATCCATGTCCTGAATCTTTAGATAACACTGTACAAAATTACAAGGGACCTACTTACTGTGGTGTATCTCATTGGTAACCTATCAATTAGCACTAAAGATTACGTTGATATCTCTATGCATTATATACCCTAGTGAGCTTCTTTTGCAGGAAGACTTTGCATTATTCAACGGTGATGTGGGGGATTCCTTAAAACTCTCTTCTATAAGAATAAACCACCACGTCATCTCCTGAATCTTACTTAAATACCTGTCCAAACAAAAACTAAAATACTTCAATTTGTAATATTAGATTGTGATTAATAGGACACCTATGACTAATGTGTCAGTTTTGGTATTTTTATTTAATGACCATTGATGAATGAATGTATGTGAATAAAAAAATATATATATCCAGGGCCTCAACTCATTCTTTCAGCAATATTAGCAACATTATTACTCATCCTATGTACACAGAGGCCAAACTTTTTTAAGAGAATGAAATGTGGGCAAGATCACAGTTTATCTAAACAAGATAAATATCTAGCAATGTCAAATCTCATTATATTTGAATACACAACAGCAATACTTTCAAAAGACAATGCAAATCCTCAACATGTGCTTATCCTAAACCTTCATCTTCTCTAGAAGACTAGGCTAAGTCATGGACGTGATCTGTCCATTAATTAAAGGTTAAAATGGGAAGGGGTATCCCCAATAGCTAGGGTATAATGGGGTGCAAATGGTAACCCCATCAGCATGTCATGTGAAGTCTTAAAATGTGTGTTGTTTTGCTTTTGCGAATTGAGCCATGCTGTTATCATGATTGACCTGTTAAATGTTTGATGAAATGCTTTACAAGTAATGAAAAAGAAAAGCCTAAAATTACATCACTTTCCTGTAGCCTTAGGAAAGGGAAAGAATGGATGATATATATAAAGAACATTTTTGGGGTACTATTTGTAGAACAGTCTCCATGGAAATGTTCTAGCTGGCTGCTATATTTTAAGTGCCTTGTATTAGAAAGGCTCCTGGTAAATGTGTCTTATTGGGTTTGACATATCTTGGTTTTGCCGACATAATCAAGCCTTGTGGTTTCCTGTGACATGAACTTACTTTGACCCAGTGTAGTCACTGGCAATTCCTGCAATCCAACATCTACTTTAACGTTTTTAAGGTATCTAATCTGATTGCTTATAGCTCATTGGAATGCTCAGAGGTCTAAAATGTTCCTATTAGCTACAATTACATGATTCATAGGAAAGAGCTCAGAAATAGCTGTGTAATTATTTGTGTCTGGCCTCTCCACTCAATATCATTATTATTTACTTAACATCAGAAATAACAATAAACTTTCATCCTTAAAGGTAAGTACATCGAAAAAAAATTTTCCTTAAGCATACCATACAGTATTATAGGTTAGTCTTGACAAAAACCTGATTATATCTGTTTTTGTACCCAAAAACTTGCTAATATGCAAGTATGGGGGCTGCCATTGCTGTCGGTCATGTGATATTTTGAGTGACCTTCCCATGCTGAAACATCACACTGAGCTGATTCTTTATGGCAATGTTAATAAAGTATGCTCCTCCATAGACATTTATCAGTCGATGTCTGGCTGGGTGATTAAGACTGAGTCATTCCATTGTTTATCACAACACAGTATGATCACAACATGCCTAAAAACATTTTATAACATAAAAGGGATTTCATTCAGTCACTCAGCCACAATGTCGGATTTACAGATTCCCTTGTTTCCTTCACAAAAAATGCTCACAGGTACAATTGCAGGCTCCTCAAATGACTTCGTTGGTGAAAAGCACATACCTTTCTGAGCGTCCGCCCTCCAGACTGTATCTCAGATAGGTCATACCATCGAGGAAGTGACTGCCAGGCAGAGAGTCATCTCCAAGTTCTTTTAGGTCCTCTGGTCGAAGGTACTCTCCACCATCTCCCGTCATTGTATCATCTCCTTGTGCAAAGGTTTGAAGAAGCTTTAATGATCTAACAACACGACATTATCCCTGACAAAACTAGAATCGCCAATGGTTAGTAGCCCACGTACGACATATACATTGTTACTGCTTAGTACACGGCAATATCTGGAAGCTTATTTAAACAGAAAATCCACATCTAATGTTAATGGTTTTAGGCCTATTGCAATGCATTTAGCATATGGAATGTGTGATCATTTACAAAACAATTTAGTGCTATAATTTACAGAGCCTACATAAAATGATAAGCATCCAAAGTATGGGATAAGATAAATATCCAGTTATCACCTTGACAGCTACAAGTCATTTTGAGATCGCTCGGAGTGCATGACAAGCCTTTGCTTTGGGGAAGATAATTCCCTTATGGGTCTTTAGCAACCTTTGTTCTTTAGAGACTGGTGAAGCATATTGCATTCTCTTCTAGCAGCTTGATTCAGGACTAAATTTAGCGTAAGGTGTCTGATCACAGAATGGAAAGAACTGTCTTGCAGAGCATTTCATCTAGATGCTAACTGTAGGGCATATGGAACCTGGGATTTCAGTTTTTATTTAAAAGGAACTTTCTTCTAAAAAAAAATATTAAAAAATATTGCTTCTTCAAAGATGACATTATAAAAGGGTTGTTACAAAAAAAGCCTTTCCCAATACATTTTACCAAAACAAAGGTTTATTTCCTACATAAAAAGATCAGATTAGCATGTCCTGAAAATGTAAATTATATATATATATATATATATATATATAGTTTAATATATATATATATGAGACTGCATTTAAGGAACCCCTGCAGTAGTAAGGGTTATGAGAGATTCACAATAGCGAAATTATATTTACAACATAGATAAGTAATAAAAGAAAAAAGGGTCTACGGGTAGAACTAGGTTAGTTTCATATAACATTCTAGGGCACATGCTGGGAGGATAACACCTGCTCTAAAACTGGATTTCATTTTAGATCAACTACCTGCACATGTCGGTATGTGTTAAAAATTTAGCACAGCCAACAAGCTTACCAGCATCAAGCGCCCCCCAAACCACAAACACATTTTTTTTCACACTAACACACCGTTCTGAGATACCTTGCACACTGAGAAGTCTCTCGTCAGACAGAAGATCATCATCAAAGAGTTTAAAGGCTGTGTGAAGCATATTTCAGTTTGACAACATAATGAGAGAGAGCTAGAGCTAATATAATACTCCGCAGGGAAAGTAAGGGAGTCCCATATCTTACATAATGATGGTTCAAAATGGTTGCTAAGCAAACGAGGCGTATAGTCGGAGCAATGTGGTATTGGCAGCAAAAATTAAAAGGGGGTAACAAAAGTAATGATGAAAAGAGGCCCCCACGAGCTGTTAAACATAGCAATATAGCAATATTTAATGAAAACATCAGGTTCTCACACAGACCACCAGTGGTCCATGTCCTCACTGCATTGACTAGACGTGGTTGTGCTACCTATAAGCAGAGTAGACAGCCGCTTAAAGCCCCCACTCCCCCAAGGTCTACCTAAAAGGGTGACTCCATGTAAATGTACAGCATTGTAATATCTTTTATATAAAAGCATTTCTGATCATTAATATTGTGTCCTTTAGTTTATGCATACGTATCATTTTTATTTCTTATGTTAGACATGGATCTCCAATAAGTATTTCTGATTAGGGCTGCTAAGAACCTAGAGCTGGCCCAGAGAAGGAGAAGAAGGATTTTTGCTTTCAATGTAAAGAAAAAAAGTGAGGTATATGTCAAGGTTCCATATTGCAAATCACAGTAATGTAATAGGCAATACATATCTTTAATGGGGTTTATATATATATCTTAGTTTTTAAGAAATGAGATTTTAGGCTATAATGATACACACCTTCCTCATCAGAAACGTCAAGCACTTCTGTCATTGTTTCAGGCACATTCAGTTTGTGTTTCTCCGTCACGGTCTGCTGTGAGAAGCATATTACACAGGTATCATTATTATTATCAGTATTTATTGTTTTATATAGCATACTGTGCATATTACAAGAAACACAAAATTATCACCAGTTGAAAAGGACCAACACTCCAGGTGCATCACCCTCTAGCTGTGGTAACAATAACCCCCACACTTTGAATGACTCAAATTTGTGAGATATTAAAATGTATAGAGGAACTGTTTGTTAGTGTTGTACATTTATGGGAAGTACATTTCTAGGCACACAAGGGAACGGTATCCCCAGGACTGGATATGTGGCCATAATAGAGAGCTATTATTATAGCATCATCATCTAGACCAGACCTGGGCAAAGCACGGCCCGCGGGCCACATCCGGCCCGCTGAATAGCTCGGACCGGCCCGCAAAGAGTGTCCTGGTGACTCACCAATGAGTCCGGTGTCCCCCCCCCGCCCCGGTCACTTACCTTAAACTCCTGTGTTGGAAGCGTTTGTCTCGGGTGCCGGCGCTTTACGCTGGGCGCCGGCATATGACGTCAGACGCCGGCGATCAGCAGTGAAGCGCCGGCACCCGAGACAAACGCCTCACGCTTCCAACACAGGAGTTTAAGGTAAGTGACCGGGGCGGGGGGGGAGATCCTGAGAAGGGGGGGTTAGGGAGTTAGAGGGGAGATACTGAGAAGGGGGGGTTAGGGAGTTAGAGGGGAGATACTGAGAAGGGGGGTTAGGGAGGGAGGTCTTACTGTGTGTGTGTCTTACTGTGTGTGTGTGTGTATCTTACTGTGTCTGTGTGTGTCTCACTGTGTCTGTGTGTGTCTTACTGTGTCTGTGTGTGTCTTACTGTGTCTGTGTGTGTCTCACTGTGTCTGTGTGTGTCTCACTGTGTCTGTGTGTGTCTTACTGTGTCTGTGTGTGTCTCACTGTGTCTGTGTGTGTCTTACTGTGTCTGTGTGTGTCTCACTGTGTCTGTGTGTGTCTCACTGTGTCTGTGTGTGTCTTACTGTGTCTGTGTGTGTCTCACTGTGTCTGTGTGTGTCTCACTGTGTCTGTGTGTGTCTTACTGTGTCTGTGTGTGTCTCACTGTGTCTGTGTGTGTCTCACTGTGTCTGTGTGTGTCTCACTGTGTCTGTGTGTGTCTCACTGTGTCTGTGTGTGTCTTACTGTGTCTGTGTGTGTCTTACTGCGTGTGTCTTACTGCGTGTGTCTTACTGTGTTCATAGCTTATTCAGTTATTGTAATAAATATTTTAGCCCATTTTTTAGCTCAAAATATTTTTTCCTTTTTTTTCTCCTCTAAAATCTAGGTGCGTCTTATCAGCAGGTGCGTCTTATAGAGCGAAAAATACGGTATGCACTCCGAAGCCTTGTTCATTTTGTTCACTTCTGTGCTGTGCTAATAGTTATTCAGGCCTTACTTATTCAAGCACCTCTACCAATGACGTAGGCTTGAATAACTTTATTAAACAGCACATAAGTTAACAAAATGGACAAGGCTTCGGAGTTTGTAGTTTGTAGAGGTCTGGCCCTCTAAAACCATTCCAATTTCTCATGTGGCCCCATGGGAAAATTAATTGCCCACCCCTGATCTAGACTGTCCTCTACAGGAGCTACCAGTCAATAACAGCTTGCTGTGGCTAGCAGTTAGCACTGAGAAACATAACTAATAAACCCCTTTTATTAAGACACAATAAAATTACCGGCCACAGAGAAGAAAAGAAAAAAGGTCCATCATAAGAACATGCTGATTCCTTTAATCTGTCTATAATGACGTTGGGAAATAAAAATTAACCTGATTGGCAGAGGGATGGGAAAGGATGGAAGGGAGGTGTCTTCCTGGCTACAATATGAGAAAAAGGCCCACTAACCCCAAAATACCATGCAGATAAATGGAGTGAAGAAGCCTTCTTCAGGAGTCATGGTGGAATACCCGGAAAAACTAAACATGGGGAAAGGACTGATTCCACTAAACTAAAGTGATGATAAATGCTTGGTGCTTGCGAGCTGTAAGCCTACGCAACAAAAAACAACAACTGAGCAAGCAGTAAGGAGAATCAGTGAATGCATCAGACCAGACCAGAGTTTGGACATTTAGTCCAGGGGGAAAACTAGCATTCTTTAGGGGGAGATCTGGATTGATATGCCCCATCACTTTGAGGACTCAGGGGACCCACTGATTGCAATCCCCCTGTAGGAGAGTTTTATGGACTTGCACTTGGGATTGGCACTAATCGCTCATCAATGCTTACAGAGACAGGAGAGTGTTGGCCAAATATATTTGATATTAAATGCATATAAATGTATTTATTTGCATGAAATTAAAATGTCATTTGAAACCTTAATGGGTTAAATAAAGTATTTAAGTATCTCTATAACAAATCTGTGACAGATTTCCAAAGTCAAAAATAGACCAGAAGTAACAGACGGCAGGTGGGCAGCTCTGCAGTGTGTGGAGGGGAGAGACCAAGAACGCACACAAAGTAGCTAAGAACCACTAAGAACCTCGCATGGCAGCTCTTGCAAAGAATCACGCACTTCTAGAATTTAAGATTAAAGCTCCAAATACAAAAAACATATAGATAGAAATATTGTTTCTTAAAGAAAAAAACCACACAACTAAAATATGACTATTCCTTTAACAATAAACTGAACAGATTACCACACCTGGACCATGGCCTATCCACACCAAAAATCTCTCAAAGAGTGTCCAAGAGAACAACTACGCAAAATGTCTATTCCTATAACACTTTATACTCACATTTACAGCACATCATTGTATTTTAAAGCAGTGAATATCTACTAATATATACTTCGTGTCCACATGACATATAAAAGGGGGAAATTTTGTAGACAGAAAAGAGGCTAATATTCAGTCTGGTGCCAAACAACAAAGAAAAAAAAGCATAATGTGGCGGGCACTCTGTGGGGGGGGCTTGAAAAATAAACATTGTGTAGCATAAACAAACAAAAAAGCATGTTGATAGTTTAATAAAGAAGTGACTGTACTCCCCCAAATGTGCTGTTTCAATTATACATGCATAATAAAACATGATAGATAATGGTGACTAGAGGTCAATACCGTTCAATACTGTCTAAATATGCATGTGGTGAATAATAGAATAATAAAGTTTGGCTATGGAGTCACAACTACTTGTGTAAATGTAAAACAGAAAAAAACATAAGAAAATAAGTACCGGTATTAAAATAAATATACAGTTGGTCACAGGGAACAAGTAAATTGCATTTCTTAGTCAATAGCCTCCAAGAACAATATTTCCAGCTGAGAAAGGAAGTTTATATATGAAAAGATGTCTTTAAAGTTGTGACCTTCCAACATTTTCCCAGTTGAATAAAAAAAATGGAACTAGAAATGTTGCAATCTAGTGTCAGAGGCGCTGTTCCTAAGGCGCAATAATAGGAGATCATTCTTCAATCTTTACATGTAGAGGCGGTGCCATCATACCAGCAGATTAAGCAGCTGCTTAGGGACCCCGATGGTCTAAGGGGCCACGTAGACAATGAAGGGTAGCTTATATCACACCAATTGTTTATTTATATTTATTGTAAACAATAACTTTCGGCCCCTAGGTTTCTCTGATGATGCCATGTTAGTCTGATGCTACACAGCATCATCCAATACATGATCTGGTAGAACTAGTTAGTAAGTCAGAGCCTGACCAGTACATAATGTGATATGTAAAGCATATAGTAACAGCTGATATGTTTGCTTGATGTGTGCTTCCAGCAACAGATTGCTCATTATCTGTACACACTCTCTTGGCGGTATGTGAGTTTTATGCCTTTGCTTACTGGAACCGCCACAACTGATGACATCATCTCAGTTTAACCCTTTTGTTATAAAAAAAAAAAAAAAAAGAGTAATATTTGCTTTGCTATGTCATTATGCCTGCATGGAAAATGTTATTTTCACATTTGACAACTGTCCAGAATTTCCAGAGACAGACCCTAGCCTTAGTTCCAAAGAGGCAAGATATAAACCTTTCCAACATTTCCCTGCTAAATATTTTAACTAGTGATCCTCTTTACACAGTCTAAGAAAAAAAATCTTCACCGTCAAATCTGCGAAGCCATCTTTCAGTATTTGTTATGTGAAGAACAGTTATTAAGATTGTTTTTTTTAAAAAATGTCCTTCATCTTACCAGTACAAGTGACTACAAAAAATAAATAAATCCCAAGATGAAGAAATCCAGAGGACATCAACATTGGCACTTCACAACACATCTTCAAACTCTGGTTAATACTTACAGTTGTGGTCGTAACAATTTCTTCAGTAACAACCTTCAGTGTATCCACCACAGAGATGTATCCCAGACGCCTTGCAATTGCGAGGGCTGTATTGCCATTCTGCAGGGGAAGGTGGAGTGGGAATGAGAAGATGTGAACCCAATGAGATCACACAGCCGACAGTGAATGAGACAGCCTTTCCATCTAAAACAAGGCACTCAGCACCAAATATAAAAAAAGGGCACTGGTTTCTACCAATAATCAGTAGTTCACTTCAGAAGAGCTCGGTTTCCGCTCTTATCCCCATGGCAACGTAACACACCGACATCTGCCAGCGTTTCTGAATAATAACCTACTGACTGCAACACGCTATAAACCCAATAGCTTCTGAAAGCTTCTTCCAAATAGGCCATCCGAGTTTGAAAAATTGTATGCAAAATGCATAAAATAATATGAAATGTTTTAAATACGTTTGAGAAGAAGCCGTTCTGCTCTCAGATGGAGCTCCAACAGCCACTTTGTCGGAGGAAGTGCAATGATTACACAGATTGGATTCATTTGGACACACAGCGTTCCCTTAAGCTAGGCATGCACATCTGACAGTGATTTAGTCCAAGTACATGTAATTTCCACAGAGGAAAGTATTACTGGTGCCTCTACGAAATACTTCAGCTATATGTCACTAATATATATTATTCATTCGCAGGCACTCGACTTTTTTTTATTTATTATTATGTGTGTGTGTTTTTGTATGTAACTAACAAAAGATATCATAGATGTAGTTTCTATAACCGGATAATATAGAACAGGCTCATACACTTCCCAGTGACACAAATATAATTTGTAGTAGTAAGATGAACAGTTCATAATAGCGAGGATATGTTACATCTGCGTATGCAAACAAAGTTAAATTATATAGAAAATATAATTCCTAATTCTATGTTCTTCTATAGGGGCTATGCATTTCAGAACATCGTCATGTCTCTGTTTAGTGAAGTCTTAGTAACAGGAGTGGACAAAAGGTTACCGCTCCAGCTGTTGTTGAACTACAACTCCCATGATTCTCGGCTGCCACATGGCAGCTGCAAAGAAGCTGTAGTTTAGCAACAATCTTTCTGATGCACTTGCTCTGCAGCTGATCAAACACACATCACCCCCTAGGACTGTGAAGATTATAAATACACTGATATCAGCAAACAGTACAATCGGGAAACACTTAGGCCGGGCAGATGGGGAGCTTTCATCCCTGGGGCACTTTATCAGCCACGAGGAACATTATAATAAATGTCCACAGAATGTTGGCCTTTTGGAATGGAGAAAAGGAAATGTAGGATGTACAGACAAATATATCGATAACATAAAGATAATAATAACTAACCTGGCCCTTTTATGCCACTTCAATACAGTTAAAGGTACAAACATACACAAAATGAAATGTGTTTAACCACCAGGGGTAACCTAAGTAACTACTTCTGCTGTGAATGAATACTCCCATCATAGCAGACCAGCCAAGGGCATGAATGAGCATGATGGGAGCTGTATCAAACAGAAGCCTGAGAGTAACACGTGATACAGACCGCTGCTCACCACCAAACATATCAGTAATGCTTACAATAGAGAGTCTCGGGCGAGTTCAAACAGTATCCATTATATTGTAGGAAAAGGTGGCTCAGATCAGACTATTGATCATCAAGTAAAACATTTACAGGGAGCAGGTCATTGATATACAGTATACAGGGTCATCGTATGAAAACCAATCTATAATGAGAATGGAAACCATAAGGCACCTTATTACGATTACCTGCCTTAATAGAGAACAGGTTGTTTGAATATGGTGCCACACAGTGTTGTCACAAAGGAAGTGTAGCTAACGTTTTTATTCTTTTTTTTTTTTTATAAAATATTTATTCTTATTATAAATGCAATGCTACTAATTCTACTAATAAACCGAAACAATCGTGTATAAAAAAAGAAATAAATCCAAAACGAGCACTTTAAATGATATTGTATAAATTCCGATTGTTGCATATTATTAATATCCATTCGGGGGTTCCGACAGAACAGCGTCATAAAGCTAAATGTATGTAAAAGTTCAAATACAAAATGCAGGAGAAATAAAATGGATTTGGTTACACTTGTTAATATTGTTTTTTTGTTTTTTGTTTTTTTGGGGGTTTTTTCAATCGTGTCTTTGCTTCTTATCTGGTTACTTTTGTACAGAATGTTTGAGGTTATGCAATCATTGTGTAAACACCTTTAAACCAGCAGAGCACTTAAGTTCTGACCTCAATCTGACGTTCACAATTGTATTCACTTATTTGTGGATGTGTAAATGTTACACAATCTATGCATTTCATTTCAGTCTTACATATCCTATTAGGATTAATTGCAAGATGGATAACTTATCAAAGGTTAATGTTAAGCAAACACAGCAGGTAACAAACACGTGAATATGTTAGATTGCAAGCTTTCAGGTCTCTTCTTCAGGCAAAATAAACGCATCAGCTTCATCAAATTTGGTCTTGTTCCTTCTATAATTAGCACAATAATATGCAATACCTCTAAGATGAGGGGGAAACCACAAATATCTCTTGTAAACGAAAATTTTATGAAGTCTAAGCCAGTGGCATGAAACTTGACCACCCTGAGATCTCATGAACAGAATATAGCAAATTCAAAAATCATTCTATGTAGCTAGGTGCTGCTTTTATTCTGATTCTGTACATTAAAGTGAATGTCTCTCAATGAAACATTATAAGAAAATGTGTATTCTATATATTTCTTCATCTTCAATCCATATGTTGATGTTGGTGAGTTGGCTACAGCCATAGGAATGTAGAACCTTATTAACAAATTAGCAGTAAGGTAAGGTTCTAAATCCAAATATCTTTTGGTCTATACATCTGCTAAGTCAATAACAAGATTAAATGCAAATGGGACCTCATATAAAACAGCATTTTCTTTGTTTCTACACTATTCAGCTAAAAAAAACGACTTGATGCAGCATAGCACAGAGTCTTTGTGTCATTAACAAATTAATGAATTTGTTGGTTCTTGATGTTTTCTACTCAAGGTGTTGGCTATATTAAAGTCCTTAAAACTTTAGATGATTCACCCCAAAATATATTTAAGTTCCATTAAAACTAGCTATCATTGATTAAAAAAGACTCTTCTTTGCAAAGTTCCACCTGCACGGCCTTTGTCCTTTATTTTTAAAGTGCGATGAGAAGGAGTATTAGAACTTACCGCAGTTGTAGCATTTGGCTTTGCTCCGTGTTGGAGGAGAACATTTATAATGTGTGTATGTCCTTGCTGAGCAGCCTGATGTAAAGGTGTGTAGCCATTCTGTTTGAAAGAAACATAAAATCATAAAATCTGCATAGTAAACAAAAGCAGTATACTTTTCAATCATGGACTCCTAATCACGACATAAAATTTGTCTCGGCCGCTATTATTTATCTTGCAATAATCTTATAACTCCCGAGAGTTTATTTAATAAGGTCACATTGTGTTTGGACCTCTGAGGCGTTTTACAGATTAGAACAGGAACCAGATGTAACTAAAGGTACCCAATCTATTTTAGGATGTCATATTAATTTATTTCCTTTGTTTGAGCCAGCTCCATTTCTATAACCAGCTCCCCTAATTTTGGCAATGCAAAAATGCATGGATATTCATAATGGCTTCAAAAACACAAATATAAAAATATAAGACTTTGGAAATATCTTCATTGTTTATATGTCATGTTCGTCGTTCACAGTGATCTAGTACAAAATCATAAACATAAGAAAAGTGAGTTGAAATGGGAGAGAAGAGAGAATGTGGTTACCTTTGTCTTCGCACAGACACTTGCTCCATTTTTTAGAAGGAAGTTGACCGTTTTGATGTTTCCATAGTGGGAGGCTACGATTAGCGGTGTATAACCAAGCTGAAAAAGGCCGTAATGTTGTTGCTTAGTGAATGACCATAAACATATACCTACATATACGACAAAAACTAATAAAAGCATTGCAGACATCATTGTTAAAACTTGTATTGTTGTTCGTAGTTAAACTGTGAATTCAAGTTCTTTTCACTATAACATAGTGTACAAACAAAAGTGTTTAGCGGGAGCAGCTCAGTTGTCACAGCAACATCATCCTGAAAAATAGATGCATAGCTAAAACTCACTAATTTGATACTATTTTCTAATTATTAGTATTGTATATTTGACAGCGTTCCAGAGGCAAAACAATGTTTTTTTTGTGGAAAGGATGGGTTATTGGAAGTACCTTGGTTTGGGCATCCAGATTGGCACCATTCTTTTCCAGTATCTCCGCTACATTCACCTTGTCTTCCTGGGCAGCGAGGTGCAAGGGTGTCAACCCATTCTGTAAAGAAAAAAAAACCAAAAATACTTGGGATCCTCAAATACATTAGACTAATGTACAAATTCAATGAAGAAGCTGGAAGATGCTACAGAAAGTATCACAGAAAGTAAGGAGCCGTCCCAGCTATGTTAAAAGCAACAACATCTGCTTAATATTTTATGGAAATGGCTTAATATACAGTTTTAATGCTTTAATATGCATAAAAAAATACATTATACTATTCATGTTTTTACTTTTATTGTCAACTTAAGGGTTTTACTGCACAATGCCTAGTACTTTTGTACTCAATTTATTAGTAATCATTTGGATGGAAAAGTATTATAAGTCACTACAAGAACTTGTTTGAACGTGGATACTTGTATCCTCCTATTTGTCAGCTTTTAGGCATGTGTTCTCCTAACAAACAGTTCTTTGAGCAGATATACAGTTGAATATAGGACAAAAGGGTCCCATGTCTATTTTTGAGTGTGTATGAACCTCTTGATCCTACAAGAAAAACAAAAACAAAAGATGCTCTCACCTTGGTTCCTACATGAAGGTTGGCCTTTTTATTCAGCAGCAGCGTCACCATGTCTGCGTGGCCTTCCTGGGACGCCAGGTGAAGAGGGGTCACCCCCTGTTTGGTTAGAATGTTGGTGTCGGCCTCGTAGTTAAGCAGAGTCGTAGCAATCTGCATCTGGTTCTTCTTGGCAGCAATGTGCAGAGGTGTGTAACCATTCTAGAACAGCCGACACATTACAAATATTACCCCACGCTCCAGAATCGAATTGACCTAAGCAGTTCCCATTTCTGAACAGGGAAGACTGTAAGACACTTCAAAACATCCGTGCCAACTATGAAATAGGTTCTAAAACCAATTGGCAAATTACAAGAAAATCTATGATTTTTTAACATGTTAAGGAAAGAGGCCATTAATATTGACTAGCTGTTTTCTCAATAAATAGATAGTGACTGCATTCAGCTTTCAGACTTTGAAGTACATATTTTTTCATAGAAATTACTTACAAAAAAGCAGATATATAGATTTTTCATTATTTCTATAATTATTTTTTTCAACTTGATCAGAGCAAAAAGGCAGTTGAACCCGCTACGAGAAATAAATGAAATGAAATGAAATAAATTATTTAGTGCAGCGAGATCTCACCTTGGCTGTGACATGGGGCGAGGCACCTTTTTCCAGTAGCAACAGCGCCACCTTCTGGTTGTCATAGTGAGCGGCAACATGGAGAGGTGTGAGCCCATTCTGCAAAGGGCGTGTTTGTTATGGGGTTAATCAGTTAGCTAACAAAACTATGACATAAATTACAGACATTTACCTGTTACAGAACACATTATGCACACAATGAACCTACTTTGTGTTACCAGCGTATTATTTAGTTAACATGAGATGAGCGCTTATGTTTAATGTTGAGGATATGTTCATCCTACGTGATAACAGTCTAATGTTTATGCTAGGCAACATCATTCCTTATAATACCCCATACGACATACCTTGCCTGCGGCATCAGGGGGCGCTCTACGTTGCAACAATAATTTGGCCACATCCAGACTTCCGTATTTTGCGGCCACATGGAGCGGCGTGAATCCTTTCTGCAATTATCAAAAACACGTAGCTATTCAAAAGGTGAGACTTTTAAAGGAAAGATGTCAGAAGGCAGAAATGAATTTATGCATTGATTATGCGGTTAATCTAAAATAGGTAATTGATCTTTATTCTTCAGGGTGGCTGTAAAGCCCACCAAGACCAAAAACAAAATAGAATACGGTTATGGTTAAAAAACTTTTGGGTCAGCGTTTCCTATGGGTTTGAGGTTAAGATTTTTCCAAGTACACAGCTATGTTATTACACATTGATCTAGTGATATGTAACAATTTTTTTAGACGTCTCCCAATCAGGATAAAAAAGGCAGAATTCTACAACGAGGCACCAGCTGGCACTAAACAGCAACATCTGGTTCATTTGACATGGATGACTGTGAATAATCCTCATGGCATACAACATTTAGTGAATATCTGCCAATGCATGTTAATAGTTTTCTATGTATTATCACTGATTGAATTAATAAGGCTGCCTGGGTTATAGAGCATCATCTGGGGGGTTAGGCTATGCTCTAATAAAGCTGCAAGCGGGGACAGGGAGTATGATATCATATCGCTACAGTTTTTGAGATTTATTTCCTCCTACTGGAAAATAAATGTATTATATTTTAAGAAAAGGAAACTGCCACATTGAATGGTAGTCTCGGTTGAACATCCCCCCCACCCATGCACTTCTGATGGGCAACTAGGGCATTTTCTTTCATGTGGCTGAGCTAGGAGACAGGGCTTTACTGAGACTTAATGGATATGATAGCTGAGAGGCCCCTTTAAATTAACGTGGGATCCATATATGACGTCCTGAGGGTTACCTCTCCCTGCATTAGCTGGTGCTTTCAGATTGTAGGCTCTGTTACATGAATCATGAAGGACAGGCAGATGTGAGATGATGACCTAGAACTGTGCAGAACAATATGTGTCATGGTCTTCATTTCTGAGTGCTGTGCTGCCCTCTGGTGGATAACATGTGAACTGTGCTCCTAATATTTACCTATATATTTTCTGGACACATTTGGACTAGATCATCTAGATGCTCTTTAAAAACCAATGCTCATGTAAAAACTTTCCACTTGTTCTCTTTGTTCTCATTACAAATGCCATTATCTATTCACATGCAAGCCCACATGTTTGGATTCTTCATTATGTTTATGTCCCATCGGGCTCTATTCTGATCACCGTTTCCATGCATTGTGAAATTCCTAAAGATGCTTAAAAAACTAAATTAGAATGTTGTTTTGTTGCTTTTGCTTTATATTGGAATTGATTTGTATAACTGGGAATAATGGTTATGGATTATAAATAATACCCATACAATAAAAATGCCTAACCATGCTTCCGAAGGGTATTATGAGTAATGCTTGCCAAGCTGGTTCCTTAGTGTTACACACACTTACAAATGTCCCACCGCCAAGATTATTTGGGTATATATAATGACCAAATCTTGTGTAAAAGTGGTGCAAGCCAGTGCTGTATTTTGGCAGCAGAGGTAAGTAGTGGTGGTGGGGGGGATATGATGCCATTTCTTGGCTTGCCGCATTTTAAGGACATGTGTTGCCAAGTACGTTTGCCATTGGAGGCTGTGCTCGCTAGGCACAGTCCTCCATGGTGCATATGGGCCGATGAGTGATCTCTCACTGGCCCATGGAGAAGTCGTGTGTCTGGGAGCGTGATAAGCCGGGAACCTGTAACCCCACACCGCCAAAGCCAGAATACGCCACTGATGCTCCACTTTTAACAACCTGCACAACAATTGTTCTTTGCACATAGGTCCCTCTGCATCATATGTATTAAGTGCCCTGAAAATCAAACCAGAAGCAGTTAAATAGCAGATAAGCAGAATAAAGTATAGCTGCTCTAGTTTTGATTGACAGCATGGGAGGCATCAAAGCACTGCAAGCACTCAATAATAATACTGCATTTTATAATAAATTTTGGTATGCTTTAATAGTCCAAAGAACATTATTTAGTTCAACACAATTATTTAATCTCTGAACAAGAAATGTTTGAGAAACTTTAAGGGCTAATATATAAAAAGCCTTAGTTACCTAAAGTCATTCAAGAAGAATGACAAGAGAGATTATGCATTTGCATGAAAGGTATGTCAATAAGAATATTTCCATTTTGTTTTTTAAATTAAAATCATTCACTCACTTAGCTCAACAGTTTCATCTGGCCATTTATACGCTAGAAATCCTACCTTAGTAGGCAATGAGTGAGCAGCACCGGCTTCCAGCAAGACCGATGCTACGTCCACTTGTCCTTCCCTTGCTGAAATATGAAGAGGAGTGTAGCCATTTGTGGTAGCAGCATCTGGATGAGCCATATGTTGCAGTAACAGCTGGACAATTTCTGCCTTTCCCAGACGAGAAGCAATATGAAGAGGTGTCTGCTCCTCCTGAAGGGGAAATAAAACAGTGGTATTCCATTAATTAGCCACTTAACTAGTAGTGGGAGCCATATTTAAGTGAACTACTAAAAGGTATAGGATAAAGACAAAGTGCCAAATACCTAATGGTTAACAGCGCCTCAAGTAAAGGAAATCAAGTAAAGACAGACACAAAGCAAATAAAATGACCCTAAATTATTACACATTTATCATTTGTCAATGTAACAGAGTAACATACGTGTATAATGTAACATACTTTTGACAGTGTATTTTTTTTATATTGTACATTTTCAGCCATCATTACAGAGAACAGGGAATGATACATACACTGATCAACCATAACATTAAGACCGCCTGCCTAATATTGTGTACGTTCCTCTTTTGCCTCGAAAGCAACCATGACCTGTTGAGGCATGGACTCCACTAGACCTCTGAAGGTGTGCTGTGGTATCTGGCTCCAAGATGTCAGCAGCAGATTCTTTAAGTTCTGTAAGTTGCGAGGTGGGGCCTCCATGGATGCATCCTGGTGCCATGTGTTCTCCAGGTAAATGACGCACCCGGCCACCCACGTGATGTAGAAGAAAATATGATTCATCTGACCAGGCCACCTTCTTCCATTGCTCCCTGATCCAGTTCTTATGCTTACACGCCTATTGTAGACACTTTCTGACGTGGACAGGGGTCAGCATGGGCATCCTGACTGGTCTGCAGCTACACAGCCCCATATACAACAAACTGTGACATCTTTCTATGAAAACCAGCATCTTTTCAGATATTTGAGCTCCAGTAACTTATCTGTTGGCCAGCATTTGCCAATATCCCCCACAAGTATCACTGACCCTTGGCCACCCATGACCTTGACACCGGTTGACCTCTGTTGACCACTGTAGACCGGAACACCCTACAAGAGTTGCAGTTTTGGAGACGCTCTGAGGTCTAGCCACCACAATTAAGCCCTTGTCAAAGTCGCCCATTTTTCCTGCTTCTAACACATCAACTTTGAGGATGAAATGTTCACTTGCTGCCTAATATATCCCACCCACTGACAGGTACCATGATAACAAGCTTTCTCTGGGCAACCAACTGTCTGCTTGTGACTACCAGACCTAATTGATGGAATGTTTGCTTTCGATGATTTATGGCCATATGGTTTGACCTGGAGTCTACTGGTGGAGCCCTGCTTCACTTGGTCTTTTTCTCTTTTTCAGGAGAAAAAAATTTGGCCGCAACAAGTGTGCACAAACTAGCCATTCTCTCATGTGGTCTGAACATAGTTACAATTTTTTTTCTTTTAATGCAGGCAACTAAAAAAGTGTATAAATAAAGAGATGACAAAAAGAACCTACCCTGGCTCTGGCATCCACAAGCGCACCATTTCTTAGAAGGCAACGGACCACTTCCACCTGCCCAGCGCGTGCAGCCATGTGTAGTGCAGTCTCCCCACGCTGCCATATGATAAAAAAAAATGATGTTCAAAGCCACTTATCAATAAGCAATACTAAAATACATCAACTGGGACCACTATAGCATCCTTAAAAACATAAAAAAAGTTTTTCAAACACTGCACAATTTATTGGAACAACAATGAATCAGTGATCATGTGAGAAAACAAAAAAATAAGTGGGCAAGATTGACAGATGATCTTGTCTGAAAGACGAAAGAACCAAGTTGTCTACCAAGGCCTATTTTTTTCTTTGGGACACCTTGGGAATTCGCATAGGTTAGGTCATTTGTATTTCTTCAGCTAGTCGTGGAACAATTATCTAATTAAGGAACTTACCTCTAGGAGAAGTTGAACACATCTCTTACAAGCCAAGGATCTGGGGGATGGGGAAATGCATAGTGGAGATTCTGCAGAATCCCTGCATACATTTGTAAGGACAAAATTGCGTATGCTGGAGTATCCCTTTATTTTTAATGATAATACAGCTTGTCGTTGGAGCGTTTCACCATGAATACGTGTTATTCAAAGAAGGATATTACCACACCTGTAAACTCGTCGCTTCTCGGCCAAGTAAGTAAAGGAAAGCCCAAGGTACTGCATTTGGTGTCCCCTGGTTTTGTCAACCAGGGAACTCACTGTGTGATTGTTGTGCGGGGGGCACAAATGCTCTTCACTGGTGAGGTTAGTAAGCAAACCTTTTGCACCTTGGACCCATCACTAGACTTTTTGTTTTCCTCACCTTAACCTAAATATGCCCTGGTCATAGGCCATAGGCTGGAGGTGAGTAATGGCACTCTCACGTTTCACAGAACACTTTTGAGTTTTTTGTGCATATGTGAGTCTTGTGATATTGTTTGCATGTGATATGGTTTTTTTGTACACAGAGAAATGACGCAGTGGAGCTGGGTACCAGTTTTTGGTAGGATGGTGTCTTTCAGCCACTAACCCCCTTGAGGACTTCAGAAGACCCTCCCCTTCCTTGGCTGGGGAGAGCAGGGAGCATTAACTACTGTGGCCTTACCGCTGCAGCACAGTTTTACCACTCTTCCGGCAAGAATGACCGAGAGTACCTGGATGGAGAGTCTCTGAGTCTCTTTAGTCTCTGAGCAGGTTGCATTTGCTAAATACTGCAAAACTGAAGTTGAATGCATATTCTGTTACTATATGGGAGTGGAAGCTCAAATTCTCTTTAGTTGCTGTAGAAATTAAATTCCCATGCTTTTCTTTTGGAATGCTCCTTAGCACCATGGTGATTTATATTTCACCAACATCTGTAATGTCAAAGGAAGGACACATTTGCCTTACTGGGTGTGGGTCAGGGGCGTAACTAGATGCCTCAGGGCCCGGGTGCGAGAATCTGTTAAGGGCCCCCCCACCCCCTCACCCCCCCACCCCCTCACCCCCCCCAAAAAAACATGATTTTTACCCAACAATTTTTTTTCAACTAATTCAACAAATTCAATTTACATATTGAATCATAATCAAAGAAAAAGGGCATAATCCAGGGGTGTCCAAGTTTTTTCTGCAGTGGGCCACTTCATCAGAATTGTATACGTGTGCGGGCCGCACTCATTTTTCACTGTGACAAAAAATATGGCCTTTAATAAAATATGCAGATTAAAATAAAGTAAAATGACACAAAACCTTTACTCTTCCTCTCACTGATTTCTGGGCCTTGAAAGTTTTGCGACTACAAATTCAGGATTCCCTAGATTTATTCTAGGGATGAACTAAAATGAAAATTCTGGACCAAAACATTCAGGGTTCACTTAGCCAAAACCGAAAATGACCCCCACCTTTAAAAATACTAATAAAAACTCACATGTTTAATAAAAGTAGGTAACAGGCAATTGGACAAAATTAGCAATATGACTTGGCATGATAGGAGTGTGATTGCTGTTAGCCTAGGCAACCAGTAAATGCTGGTACCTAGGCATGATGGGACTGTGCTCGCTGTGATTGCTGTTAGCAATCACACTCCTATCATTCCAAGTCAGCCAGTACATGCTGGTACAGGGTGGCTGTAAGTGATGTGCAGACCCCATACTGCTGGCAGCATCACTACACAAGGGGGGCAGCTAGCTAGGTTTCAGCATGTACTGGCTGACTTGGCATGATAGGAGTGTGATTGCTAACAGTAGTCACAGTCCCATCATGCCTAGGTTCCAGCACTTACACATCCATCCAGTAAATGCTGGAACCTAGGCATGATGGGACTCTGATTGCTGTTAGCAATCACACTCCTATCATGCCAAGTCAGTCAATACACGCTGGTACAGGATGGCTGTAAGTGATGTGCAGACCCCATACTGCTGGCAGCATCAATACACAAGGGGGGCAGCTAGCCAGGTTTCAGCATGTACTGGCTGACTTGGCATGATAGGAGTGTGATTGCTAACAGCAATCACAGTCCCATCATGCCTAGGTTCCAGCACTTACACATCCATCCAGTAAATGCTGGAACCTAGGCATTATGGGACTGTGATTGCTGTTAGCAATCACACTCCTATCATGCCAAGTCAGCCAGTACATGCTGGTACAGGGTGGCTGTAAGTGCAGACCCCATACTGCTGGCATTATCACTACACAAGGGGGGCAGCTGGCCAGGTTTCAGCATGTACTGGCTGACTTGGCATGATAGGAGTGTGATTGCTAACAGCAATCACAGTCCCATCATGCCTAGGTTCCAGCACTTACACATCCATGCTATCACACACACACACACACACACTTATTCATATAATCATTAATTCACAGATTCATTCCCTCAATCACACACACTCCCCACCCCCTTACCTGTACTGCAGCTCCCTCGATGCCGCTCACAGACTTCAGCAGGGGGCGCGGCCTCCCTCTGCTAAAGCACAGAGGAAGTAGGAAGTCACGTGAACTCCGCTTCCTCTGTGCTGTCCAGAAGACCCTCCCACAAGTAAGTAGCAGGGCTTGAGGTGCGGCTCGTGTAAGATCGGTTGCCCTGGCTGCCGATCTTACGCGGGCCGCACCTCAAGGTCTCGCGGGCCGCATGTTGGACGCCCCTGCCTTATTTAAAAAAAAAACAAAACGTAAAAAAGATTTCGGGCGGCCCCTTGGCTTGGGCCCCCCTGCCGCCGGGGCCCGGTCGCAGTCGCGACCCCGGTAGATCCGCCACTGGTGTGGGTGGAGGTGTTGCCACAAGGCAGGACTTTTATGTGTTAGAACGATGCGACCTATTAATTGCAAGTAGTCTGTGGCAATAAGCTTTTCAAATAGTAAAATAACTTAATTGGCTACACAATTTTGTCTTTTACTGAAAAGCCTCATGGCTTCTTTTTACAATATGGTTTTGATTAACAGGATTTGTGAGACGCATACCTATTTGCACTCGTTAAATGCATAAAATAAATGAATTTGTCAGTGTTAGACACAATGTGGTAGTCAATATTCAAAAGTTCTAATATTTGGATGAATTCAATTTGGGATGACTTGAATAGGGCGAATGTATGTTTTTTTCAACCTTACAATTCTCACACTTATACATCTTTGTTGGTTTACTCTAAATAGTGGATTAAAAGGGCAGATATAGTGATAGCAAGCTTCAGGAACTCTCGTTTCTTTTAAATAATTTGCTGACGTCATTATATCTACTGTTAAATCAGTTATGTTGTTAGGAACATTTAGTAATATGTGAATTAGATCAAAGAATAACAAAACAATAGAAGAAACACCAATGTTGTACTAACATTTACATTTTTTACTAAAACCTTTACTTTCCTAAACTAACCCAAATATGTCTAGTGGTTTGGCATTCTTTTTTGGTCTGATTAGGAATTATCAGCAACTCTCATGTTATACAGTCATCATAAGAAACTGGACAATGCTTCACTCGCCATCACATTTGTCATTGGGACAACCAATAAGCTACAGGCCTCTCCAGTAAGACGGGATCATTAAAAGCACACAGACAGCATACGTAAGGTACATAATAAGCAGCTGACTCAATATGAGTCAATGCAACACAAGAACAATGGTATATTACTTTGTGTCTCCATAAAATTAATCTAAAAATGGATTGCATGCACACTTAACTGGTTAAACATTTGTCACAACATACCGGGTGAATAGACTTGTTGGTAATGCCCAAACAGGTTCCAAATTGTACATTGGATCATGTTATTTGAAGACATACTCACAATGTTAGTGACATCTGGAGAGGCTCCATTTTGCAGCAGAAGGAGGACTATGTTCAAGTGGCCCATGAAGGCAGCCACATGTATTGGAGTGAGACCAGACTGTGAAACAAACCGACAGTCATTTTACTCCCCTGCACAAGACCACCTGGGCTTCTACAACTAAATCTCAGCAGAGGTTTGAAAGGATGGAGAGAGGATAGTAAGTATCGCAAGGCAAACATCAAAAAGGATAAGCAGAAGAAAAATGATGGCGAAAGGGAGAACAGGAGCTAACTATGTTTTGTAAGCTAAGAAAACCTTTTTTTCTACCTCTGTTATAGCTTGGATTGAAGCCCCATATTTCACTAGGAGTTCCATAACTTTGATACGATTTTTCTTGCAGGCAATGTGCAATGGAGTAAAACCATTCTGTACAGAGAAACAACTGGTTAGCAAAACACATGCAAGGACCACGCTCAACAGTTCATGCCAACCACATGAAAAAGCAGCCTGTTCACAAAATGGAAACTGAAGCATGAGAATGTACGTGGCCGATGGCCGACAATCATCAAGTGCCCTGTTTCACCACCTGATGCATGCTACTGACTTGTTAGTCAAGGCGGGTTCAGGTTACGAAACCACTTCACTTCAGAACAGAAGCAGCACTTCACCACATTCAGGTGTATGAGGCTGTCTCCATCATTTCACATAATAGACCGAATATACCGTATGTTAGTAATGGTGGCTTGAGTAGGAATTAGTAGAATTTTTTAAAAAGTTTTAGTTTGGCAAAAGTTTGCAGTATACACTTTTTAAGATTTTAGCCACCAATGAAAACACTTGTGACTATCTGGTACTTCAGTTACTTCCTACATATACAAACTCTGATGTGTTACTACCCGGTAGTCGTACAGTCAGGAAGCACAATTAATGTTTTCTGCATTTTTCCCCATTAAAGGTTAACTATCATTTCTTTTTAACGTGGGTGACTTTATGATAAAGCGCTTGACTTCAGCAACAGATAACAATTACATAGCAAATTGCAAGACTTATTACAGGTGAAGCCTGCATTTTATCTTTTCAGCTTGGGTTCGTTACAAGACAACGGAATAATGTTAAAATGTATGTGCTGAGTAAAGCAAACAATCAGGAAGAGCTGATCAGATTGTTGCGTTATTGATGGAGTACAGGTTCTGGGTGTATATGTTGATGCTATCCTCATGGAGCTCCATGATGCAGTTGCAGCTTCCCAACGTGATCAAGATCCCTATGGAATTGCATTGGTGGTCATAGCAATAACACTATATGTGGGTTTATGAATCGATGGTGTAAACTACTACTCTATCCAAACTGGTACTCCAGACAAGTATAAGATAAAGAAAATTCTTAAAAAGCTTTTTAAAAAAAGGAATATATACTGGAGACAGCATAGAGTTGAGTTGACAGGAATCTGGGGTGGAACATAGTAGGTGTAATAGACTAAAACACTTTTTAAATGAGAAAGTGCTTACGCACGGCACATTCCTGCGTGAAACATGTTAGGCCGTGTCACGTGCTTTTAGATTGTCTTTATCTTTTGCCTGTACTGTCTGTTTGCTTATGTTGAAGCCACTCTAAAACCTAGGGCATGTCAACAGAACACATTGTGGGCACATACAGGTAATGACCAAGATATCCATGTATCATTTGGGCATTCATTTGTGTAATGGAGCATCATACTGCCATTTTGTTAATTTGTTTCTACATAACTGCATATGCTCAATGATGTATGTTGATCAGTGTCACCCAATGGAAAGCGGACATTTTTTTAAATTATTTTCTGAAATTCGATTTTGTCTTCCCGGTTGCAATGAAAGGCATGTCATGATTTACTTCTGAAGTGGTACAGAGCGATCACTTTACCAAGGCTCGGGCATTAGGATTTGCCCTCTTGTCAAGGAGAAGTTTGGTGACTCTATAATGACCACAGTGAGCTGCCACATGCAGGGCTGTCAGGTAGTCCAGAGTAACATCATCAACGGGAGCTTTATGCTGTAGTAGGTGCTTCACGCATTCAACGTGATCTCCTTGAGCTGCCATGTGTAGAGGAGAGAGTCCATTCTGCAACAACACAACCTGGGTTTTAATATCAAGGGTTCATATACACATTTACATAGAGAATACAATTTTTTTTGAGGAATTCCTATCTTTGAATAATCCTTTGGATTGATTAGTGATTTTATTTTACCAGAACCCAACACAATGAATTCTTTTTCCCTTTAAGAACAACCATGTTAAGGGCTTTCGTATGGTTTTTACTAAACCTTTACAGCAATGAAGCTCTCTTATTACTTGTAAATACTGCAGACTACTTAGAATCTATATTGTTTACAAGAGGAATACATTGCGTTAAGGTTCAGATAGGGATTAATTGAGAAAGCTGATCTTGCATAGATATGGGACTCATAAGTGTTTGCATAAAGATCCCGAGATGGCAATGCTTAGCCATTCAATTTCATCCGCACTCAAAATGTGCTCTTGTAACCCAGATCAAGAATGCAACTAAATGAAAATCAGTAACCGGTTCTATTATATGTCTTCATATAGAGAGCCTCTGCATAATACAGAGAGTCTCTGTGCCGAGGCACCACACCCAAGAAAATTCCAGTGTTCGGAATCCTCTCAATGCGCTGCAGAGGCTGAGCACCGCAAATCCACCAGCAGGTGGCGCCAGGATCTTTAGGATTAAAGGGACAACAGCAGAAGGCATGTTATGTGTTACTTGCAGTATGCGGCTCATTAAGTGACTTCATTTGTCTCTTAGCATGTGCCCCTGTGCATGATTTATCATCTTCGCTCTCCTCATTGAATTTTTCCATCTCTACAGCCCTGCCTCAGACATTTCTCTTTGTCTTCTCCCTCATCTATCTTCTACGTGCCTTCCTTCTGACTCTTCTGCTTCCACACCCTCATTATTTCCCATTCACTCTTAGGGGTCTGCCAGTCAGTAGGGTTTATAAACTCAGAGACATTGCAGATCGCCAGCTTCTCTTTTGTGTATTGTCAGCCCAGTGAGTTTCACTTGCATTAAGGGCCAGTGTGGCCCTACGCCATGCATAGTTAAACAGGTGGAATACAATTCACTATTGAAAAGGGGCAACTCCACTCATCTGGCAGGTAAAACTCAGTGGAGTCTGTCCTATGCAATCCTTGGTTAAACAAGTAACATTTTTTTAGTTATTCATTAACTTATTGTTTATTGAATAAAAAAACCCAGTATCCCAACATCGCTTTCTGTCTTTACATTATCAGGTCTCTGTCTCTTCCTACGTCTCTGTTGTTTCTTGTCAGCTTAATTTTGCTATTCGGTATAATCTCTTACTTTCCTGATGTGTAGCCTGCTTGTCTCTTTCCCACAGTTTTAAGCATAAGCTTCATTTTACATTAATGTAAGAATTTAAAATTGGGGTCAATTAAGCACACATATATAATGTGGCCCTCATCGACTTGGCTAGCAATATCATAACTGGTAGAATAATTCCCCTTTATTATACTCATGATATGAGTGCTTTCTCTTTGCCACATGCTCTATTTTGCGACAAAATTATCCAATAAAGTCTGTCATCATGCCAAGAAATAATGTCTACCAAACTGTCCATCTGTTTCCAATTAAGCAACTGTTGCTTTTCATACAGGAGTTGTTTTTCAGAGATTACTTTTTAATTTATTTACAGAGCCTGTGCAAACGAGGCACAGCATAGCGCGAATGATGGGACACGTGCCTTGGTTCTTGCAAGAAGTGGTGCTCCTCTCTCCAGAAGAAGCTCTACAGGCTGGTCATGCCCGCTCCGTGCTGCGCAATGTAACGGGGTGAGTCCGTCCTGTAAAAAAATTTAAGTTAGCCTGATATTACTAACTGGCAGGATATTCACAATAATATTAGCACCGCACATTGCTTCATTCACAAAGCCTATAAATAAACCAATTTAGCCATGTCAAGAGGAAATGATTGTAACCCTGGCCTCTGCTGTCAACCGGTCTTTACAAAGTCAGTGATGGATAAGTGCCCTTTCGCCTACGCTTTGTAAAGGACTCCGGGATTTCTGTTGATGCCGCTAAAATTATAGCTAAATGTACTAATCAATAGAGCGTCTTTTAGTTTAACACTCCAATCTAAAATCAGTCATATAACATCTTACGCAATCATTCTTCTCCAGATAAATGGGTTATCAATGTGAAGAACAGCACATTTAGTACACTGTAGAAATCATTTAGATTGTTGTAAAAAGCAGGCAATGTCCGCCAAGAACTGCCCACCTGTTCTCGGTGTGAAACTAAATATGATATAGTTATAACGCGACACAGAATAGCTTTATATGATCCATGTAACGTGGTAGCTTTACTGCACCAAACTCAAATGTAGTAGTGCAATTAATGCAACCAATAATTCCTGATTCTGCCCAACACAACTGAAATCTTTTAGCATCTGCATAGAGAAGTGCTGATGGCATTCTGAAAAAGCAGTAGAACTCTACACTGAATAGTTAAAACCTGGGAAGAAAATATTCCTAAAAACACATAGCAGATTTATTAAAAAAAAAATTTCAGTGTTAAAAAATTAGTTCATATAAATCACCTATACTGAACCAAAATACAGAAGTGAATGCATTTAGAACTGAGTTTGAGCCTAGACAGTTGTGCCAAAGCCAAATAGGTTGCCTAATGATTATTCCCACAACTGTTCCATTTCAGAGAAAGACATCTGTATCACTTACTTCCACTCAAGTAAGTATCAATTCCGCTGATAAAGACAAAGGATCCTTGCCTACACTACTCTGATAAGGGCAAACGATCATTGTCTATAGTTCTTTTCCCACTCTCAGGGAGTCTTTACAAGAATTCTCAGACTTTCGAGGCTGTGTACTGGAAGTGCTTAACAATTTGCCCTATGGCAAATCCCCATTTGGGAGTGTAAAATGTTTGCTTTGTTGCTCCATTACTGATTAAACACTCCATGATTTGTGTTCCTAGGGATAGAATGTCTTTATTAATTCATCTCTGCCAGCCCAAGGAAGCAGTTTTGTGACTGAAGGAGAAAGAAGGAGCACAGCTAGCTAAAAAGAAGCTGGATTAGCAAAAGATGCACATTTGAGATCCATTTTGCTCTTAGAGGTCTTAGAAACATTGTTCTTAGAAATATACAGTGTTTGAAACAAGCTCAATGGAAAACTGGCAACAACGTTACTAGCTTGCCCAACTGCAAGTACGCATTCAGGTGGTGCCAAACATGTTTGTGAGGTTAAATGCCACTCCAGAGATTATCATCTAATCAAACTGGCCTCAAAAGTCAAATTAGAACCAAACTCATTTGCATTAATTTCATTACTTTAGGAACTCTTCCTTCAAGTAAAAAGTCTTGTCTAGGTGTGGATCCCTTAATTGCTGTGCCTAGGGGGATAGTACTAACGAGGCCTCTGTAGGCTGAAATGAACATATGGGGTTGTTGTCTTCTTCAAGCACAATCTGTCTTGTTTTTTGGGGCTCCGGACTGCCTTTGAAATTCTCAAATGTTGTTCTTATGATTCATTCAGTAGCTGCTAACCAGCTATAACTATTACCTGTGTTTACAGGCATGTGGTTAAGGATACATATCATAGTACGGCACAAAGATTAGACCCGTCATATTTTCCAACAACCACTTAACCATGAATTTACCAACAATGTAATATCAATTATAAGCTAGACACAATCCATCTGGGAACAACCGTCATCAGTATAAATGTTAATGCTTCTCTAATGATACGAAGGAGAAATTGTCATAAAGGTTACTTATATTATTAGTAACAGATATAAGGTGATTAAGAGCCTACACAAACCAAGAATGGAAAAATGACTGGGTATGTAATTCTTCACCTCAGCAAGTCTATTTTGTCTTTCTTTTTTATATGTACAGATTTTTTTATGTAATATAGCAAAATGTATGCCAAACACAAGTCTTTATTAAAGGCTACAGATGAAAATGTTCAATAATTATTATTTTTTATATAGTGTCATCATAGTCCGTAGCGCTGTACAAGGGGATCATTTTTAAAAAATGTACTCTCATTTTCTGTTTTAAAATAACTATCAAAAAATATAAAGTGTGTTGTATAAAGTTGTGTGTATTTATTTATTTTTTTGAGCAGAAATGCTGGTCTGGATTTTAAATAATTTAATGACATGCTATTTTCCAGAAACCAAATGTAACTTTATCATTTATAATTAATTCCTTAACAGATTTACATCATCATTACATGTTGAATTATTGAAATCATTTTGAAACACTGCATGTTCTAAAAAGATTATCTACTCTCCATTTGGAATAGTCATCTATGCTCTTTCAGGAGTCACCTAAGGCTTTTACTGAGCACTAGATATAACTGGACGGGATGTGTTAAACAGCAGTAATCTGGATGCAAACCACATGGTGCATTGATGAAGAAATGGGAACACACAGGATACAAGATTAAGCAAAATGCAGTTAAATGCTATTGGCGCAGGACTTGCAGAACACCAGTCGCGAGGATGCCCATTGCAATAGTACCATATGTCTCCAAAGAGCTACTTTATGCAAACACAAACATTTTTGGAACACTGCCAACAAAACCATAATCTTTATCAAGACTCTGCTTTCCTATCCTATTATTTATTTGTTGTGTAGTGCCATCATATTCCCAGCACTGTTCAAAGACCTCCATGACTTGATCAAGTCTTTGTAGAGTAAACATTATGGAAGAAAAGTTAGTTAGTAGTAAAAGTTTTTTATGGTATTTTGTAGAGCAGGGTCGGTTTTCCAACAGGCACATCAAAGACTGGCTGGCAGCTTTCGGTCTGGAGGGCAAGACAATTAATACAGTGGGAACTGGGAAATACCACAGCATAATGGACCAGAAACATATTTACCATACAGAATAGCCCATCAACTTTAATATGAAGAGGGGTGTGGGCAGGGTAGAAATCCTAAGCAAGGGACTTGCTGTAGATTGGGGTGGCTGGAGTTTCATGTCAAAAAGGTGCTACCCCACGTTCATCTAATCAGAGCAGAACAGGGGGTAATTGCAGCCCTGGCCTTGATTCGCAGGAAGCATTTGATGTAATGACAGCCACATCAGCTAGATAGCTGTTGACCACCATGCTACAGACTAAAAGATTGAAAAAAGGCTCAACTGAATTTAAAACATGACATTTAAACTCTTTACAGCTTTGCAAATCCAATAAACAATGGCTTTCACATACACATGTTTACTGACATCTTACCCTGGTCTTGGCATCAATTTGCCCTCCCCGATCCAGCAGCAGCTTCACCATATTTGTGTTCCCCCTTTTAGAAGCCACATGGAGAGGAGTGATTCCATTCTGTGCCAACACAAAACACAGTTAATGGCCGTGGCCTTCTTCAAACACATACAGTACTTAATGTGTCCTAACTAAGAGATACTATAAGAGAGACTATAAGACTACCACACACAATTTTCCTTACCCTAGCTGTGAAGTCCACGGCTGCTCCTCTGTTGAGTAATAATGTGGCCACATTTACGTTCCCATAGTGGGCAGCTATGTGTAAGGGCGTAAAACCACTCTGTAGAAATGAAAAAAGAGATACACACTGCATGTGAGAGGTGACTGTCCCCAATTCCTAGCAGCATAATAAGCCACATGGAAAAACGAAGGAGAATGTTAAGGAGGATTCAGCCAAATTAAATTTAAGAAGAATGAATTAATATAAGCAAAGGTTTGTGTTTACTCCTTAAAAAAGAAACAAGGAAACAAAATGATACGGCTCTCACAAATAAGTAAGTAAACCTCAATAAATGAAGACGTGTCTGGTAACTGTTACACCTTCAAGAAGTTCAATGAGACCTTTGATTGTATACTTGACACCTGATTTGTTATTGAAGGAACATTTCAGACACTAAAGACTACATTCATCAACAAGTGGTCATGCCGTTGAATAAATGTACCACTTCTCAATCTTTCGAGGGACTAACATACCAGACAAAAAAAAAGGTTTATTAATATTTCAGTGTTTGAATATACCAGTAAATCAAAAGACATGGGGCAATGATCTGGGCAGCAGGGAAGCGTCCATTCCTGTGCTTTTCCTTACAGTTGTTGAGCGCATTGCTGATGTCAGCTCTGCCATTGTTTGAATCTGCAGTTTCGCTGTTTGTAAGCGTAGGCTACGGCTTTGAAAGGCTGGGAGTGCATCAGACTTCTGATCCGCCAGTTTCTCTCTGCAATGCAGCATCAGAACTACACTGCGTCTGTCTTAAAGGTCCTCCTTACTAAAGCAAGTCTATGCATTTGCCTGTGCAAATACATGGAACGAGAGAAACCCTAAATGCACGGCGCAGCAGAACAGGTTGAATATCATGATACACACACACGTATGTCTTACAGATAAGATCCACAGAGGTAAGAGTAAGGTAATACCGATTGCTTTATCAATCTCTATAAGAGTAAGGTGATACCTATTAGGACAGTACAAATTATGAGTATATTATATGTACTGCCTATTTATCAGGCAAGTATGTGCCTGATATACCAAAAATCTTTTTTTTGGGTACATATTGTACTTAAATTCCTCCTTGGCAAATGACTCACTAACATTTCTGTAGTTATTCGTCTTAAGCGACAGCAAAAGACAACCTTTCTACGTGGTAAGAGGTTGACTTATGCACTTTTTGGCAAAGGGGATGATACGTGGATGTGACCCACGTTGTCCTTCTTCAAATCTCCCCCTCTCGTTCATACACATGAAAGAGGCACAAGTCTCACTAGATTCTGCCATTTACTGTATATAACTCTTCAATAACATAATCAGCGGGTAATGCATCACTTATCTGCCAGACTTTAACGTTTTTTAAATAATTCCTACTTTAAAGAACTATTCCATCCTAGTGGTCATTGGAACATCCTTTTTCAGTATGTAATACTAAGGTCGCAAAAGCTTTACCAAACATTGTATTGACACGTAGAAACATTTTTTTTGAGGGCAAGCCAAAACAAAAATACTCAAACACAAAATAGCGGGATGTGGAAAAAGATGCATGCAACAGAACAATGATATAGAAAATGGTATGTAGATACCTCCGTCGTCCTATTCACCATCATCTGAGTAGCATAATTTGAAAAAAAGAGCACATATTAGTATGACTTAATTCAAAAGATCTTTTTGACTCAAATGACCTAGCGTGATAACTCAAGAGGTCTTTTAACCCAGCGAGAAAGGATACACCACATTTTTGTGGTGTTCTGGGAAGCATGGATACTTTTTCTGCATTTCTCTTGGTAGTAAATAGGCCCTTAAATATTGGGCAATATGTGGTTTCAATAGCTAACAGGACATGATATTGGAGAAGTAAGAAACCCTGTTAGCAGCCAGGACCAGAACAGCCTATAGTCAATGAATATAGAACTGTAGACATTATTCCCACTTGAGTGAAAAGCATCTTATCACTTCTTGGCACAGTTCCCCACAAATACTGCACTGCTAATAACATATATTAGGCATTTTGTAATTTCGTTGTTGGGCCCATATGGTTTTAACACCATGGATTACATGTATACACATATAACCCACAAGCAATTGATGCACACACAAATATTCCAGATCTTTAAACATGGAACCTGTAGTTGATTCAGTGACTATTATTCAAGTATTATTGAAGGACAATGTTGCCCCAAAAATTCTCCAGACCTCGTATTGCTAAGTAATCCTATGACTATACTCTCTGATTTACTATGGGGTTTGGTGGGTTGTCGCAGGCTCTCTATGGTTGTGCTGTATTCCTGGGGTCAGGCGATATCCTGAAAGCATTGCTGCCCCTATAAACTACAGTACTTTTAATCTGTATATGATGGCAGTTAATGTCTAAACGTACCTTTGACTGTACATCAGCATTATGGTCATTCTGCAGTAGGAGAGCAGCGGACTTAGTGTCATCCTTTCTGGCTGCGATGTGTAGAGCGGGTAGCCTGACCTTCCCCTTTGTGTCATTCTCCAGGAGGATCGCCACCACCTGATTGTGTCCTTGCTGTAGAGCCACAGCCAGCGGAGTGAAGCCATCCTACCAGTGGAAATAAGTATTTATTAAGCTCATCATACATAGCCGGCTCTATAGCCAGGTAGCTTTTGGAGTACAAATCCTATAGTGCCTTTAGTCAGGGTTTTACTACAATATACATTATTCCTGGGGTGAATTTAACTGACTTGTTTTGGAATAGACATGATCAGTCTTTGGCCACTGAGCAAAAAACATTTTTTTTTTCCCACAGGATGCATGTTTTAATTATTTTACTAATTATTTGGTTAGCTACTGGTCACATACTCTGCAGGTTGCTATTCTGATGTAATTAAATCAAGCAGACCATCAGACTTGAGCTGGCAAATTCCAATGAAATGCTGTCACTATCAAACAGTTTTGACAATCAGAATAAAATGTGATCGGTTCCGAGCCTGTCAGTTCATTTATCATTATTAGGATGTGTTCATTTTCTTTGAAAGGCCATCTGGAATAACACATTAAGCCATTTTATTCCGCTATGTACGATAACTAGGCATCCTTTCATTAAGCACCAGTTTAAATAGAAGAACAAAAATAATTCCAAAGTTTCATTATATTTAGGCCAGGCTTTTTCATGCAGTTATTAGGAGGCATAATTAAATGCATAGACAGAGCACATGTCATATAGAGTTTTATATGTGTAATTCTAGAACGTTATAAGTAATTTAATCTAGTTCTGGCAGTCAAATAATGTGAAGCAGTAATACAGATCTTATGGCAATAGTATGGAATATTTTCCTTATATTGCACTTCAAACACAGAGAACACAACATGTATCTTATAGAACGATCATTGGGTCAACATAGAAATTAGTCTAATGTAAGTAAAATTATGTTCATGCTACATCTGCTGTGCACACTCCCGCTTTCTGATTCCGACTGTATACCACGAATTACCACAAATGATTGAGTGGAGGGGGTAGTTATTTTTGTCACATTGAAATTAGCGTCATAAACCCAAACTAGGACGTCCTGCATTATCTTCAAGGTGACGCAAGTACCTCAGTGGCCGTGCTCTGATTGGCTCCATTTTCAAGGAGGTACTTGACAACTTCCATGTGATTCTCTTGAGAAGCCATGTACAGAGGAGTGAAACCATTCTGAAAAAAAATTGAACCAAAGTTATTTCAATTGTAAAAAAATATATATTAATTGATTCAACCAAGAAAAGCGATCATGCGTGTTCCTCGTAAAACCTATTCAGCACAGGGCTGCAAAGAGTTATAGGGTATATCGCCAGAAAATTTTTTTTTAAATAACCTTTTATTTCATACTTTTTGTGAGGATAAGGGTTGCAGATTGGTTTCTAAAGGTGCAATCTAATGCGCAGACTTTCTTCTGTTCCATTGTAAGCCTGCAGGCAAGACCAGAATAAGGGGGCCACTGTGTCAGCATACTATGTCCAAAATCTCACAATGACCAGCAATGAGGAGACAGGGATTTTAATATTCTAGCATCTTTTCACCTCTGATTTAACTCTTCCCTATATCCATTATAAGTAAAAATTAGTCCTTTCCGAAATGTAATTTATAGGCAAGAACTGCCTAGATTTTGTTTCTTTTTGTTAGCAATTGGTCAATGTAGAAAGGGGCATGTTATGCAATCAAATACATCAAGAAGTACGACAGAAACCTGCAATCATTTAGTAATTGAGCTAGCTTTAATAGTGTACACCTGCCCTTTAGATCCCCATGGCTGTGTTCAAACAGACTAAATTCTGCAAGGCAGGCAGACACGGTGATCAAGGCATTATTTAATACTTTCAACACTCACTGTGGATCGGGTTCTGTTGTCTTTATAGTCAAATGCAAGACCATCCCAAAGGTATTTTTATTATGGTTGTAATGTATCTAATAAGAATCTAGACCTTTCAAGTACTCATCTGAACAGTTCAGGGCTTAACTCTAAACAGTCTGCAATGAGTTATAATGCAGTAAGGTTTCATTAAAGCCCATGTCTTATGTATAGCAAGAACATCCCATGTTGGTACTCTGCGGCCTGGCAATGGGCTACTACATTATTTTGATTAACCTTCTAAAATGCAGAAGTAAACTGGTTCAAATCACTCTGCATCCGATGAGTTTATAAGGATTGTGATCTGTACTATAAATCCTGATTTATCTCCGGAGGAAGCCGGTTGTCCGGTGAAACGCGTTGAGAAAGAGAGGGATACACTGGGACGTTCCTACTGCTGGACGGTGGACTTTCCCTTTGCCTGGTTTTGTGATGATTATTTTCTACACACTTTCGCACATTTTTATTTGTTGTAAGTGCAATACTTTACCTTATCTGCTATATTGAGTGATCCTGTGCCATTGCTATATTTTTAAATTTTTCTAGTTATGAAGACTTGTTTTATGATGAGCTATTTTATGTCCTTGGAAATGTGAGTGCATTACCTATTTGTACTACTGATAAGCCTCTATTCCATATGAAGTGACACTATTTTCTGTCCAAAATATTTTTTTCCCCCTATATAGATGTGTCCTAGAACACTTTTTCTAGGACATGAGTAAAAAGTAAAACTATTATGTTGCACTTTAATGTGAATACATGCATTCATGTAGGAGGTTAGTAGCATATAAGCCTCATATAATTAGTTGTCACAATATACTTTTATATAGAATTAAAAGCACCAGTAAGGCATTTCTGTAAGCTTGTTCTGTTTATTTAGGTTTCCAAAAATTTAAATGGTACAAACTGAACCTGGCTTTAACAAGACTAAGCTATGTTTGTTTTTGGTTGTGAAAATGCATCACCTCTCAACCAGCTATTTGTTGGACAGTGGCCATCCATGTAATCCAAATCATATCACATAGACTCTTGAAAAAAATTGATTATTTATTTTAATTGATTTATATAGCACCATCATATTCCACAAGTAGTGCATCGCGTAACAAATTGGAGTTACTGAACCAAATGGTAAGCCAAGCACTCCATCAATAATTTATATGTGTTAATAAGAACTTAATTAATTAATGCTAATATAACATAATGGCATATTTCATGTGATTAACGCAAAATTGACTGGTGCGTTTACTTATGAATGACATCTACAGCTACTGAAATACCGAAGTCTGCACTTTCATTTTTTTAAAAGTTCTAAAAATGTGAAAAGCTTTATTATTTTTCAATTAACTATTGGTTTAGAGATCCACAAAACTTGTAATAAAAGGTAGATTTGAGGGTCTTTGGCTCCTGAGAAAATGGGGCGCTATGTCACAAGATTCCAACTAACCCCAGTGAGTTAAGCACTGTAGATGGGCTGCCTTGGTTGTTCAGATTATTTATTCCCTTTTGATGAGGGCTTTTTCTACAGATTTGACAAAGTGCGTCATTGGCCTCCTTAAGCACTGAAAATGTGCCCAAATGCCATGTTCAGAAAACATCATTAGTTTCATCTTGTTTCTAAGATGTTTCTTGTTCCTGCAAACAGAGTTCCTTTTGTGATAGCGCTTGCAATTTGTTTAATGTTGAGTGTTCCCTAGGAGTAAGTTTATGGACACATGGCATGCGTGGCATTCTGCAGCTGTGCTCACATTTAATGAAAAGTACTCCATGTCTTGCTATGTAGAGATGGAATTACCGTCAACTATGCACCTAGCAACATATACACAGAGGAGGAAGCAGACGATCTTCAAGAACCTGCGGTGGCAAGTAAAATATATAATTCCAAATAGATATTTCATTTGATCACAAAATCAACAACCACACATGACTGATCACATAATCAAGAGCAGTGGAAGATATGTACTAGGGCAAGTATGTTATTGTAATTGCACGTATGTTATCAGCCTTAAAAAATCTCCAAACACGTATATTCAAGTCAAGTACATATATTTTATCCCGTAATATACTATATTTGCTTTAATTGCACTTTGCTGAATATCAAATTAAAAGGAGAAGGAGTCTGGTGTTGTCACAATTGGTGTTGTTAAATAATGAATAATGATAATAATAACAATTCCAATAATAACAGAAATGCTGGTGCTATATATTCAGTGCAAGAATGAAATATTGGGGCTTTACAAATTAAAAAATAATAATATATATATATATATATATAGGGGTAAATACATCCTACCTGAGTTTAAATCGTGTTTTTATTTTCCATTAAACATAAAATAATGTGAGAACCATAGACCTGCACAGTGAGTAGCCTTACAGAGGAGAGGAGGTCCACACAGCAGCGAGGAAGAGATCAAATGATTATTATAAGGAAATATATTTTGTACTGTAGTAGTTACAAAGTTTTATAAGGTGCTAAATCTAGGACTGTGAATCAGTTCTTATCTAAAAAATATCTAGGTTATTTTCGCCGGTTGACAAACACATTTAAGTGTACTGTTCTTAACCCGTATTCATTTATCTAGGAGTCTAATTTATGAATCACACATCCCTTCCATATCTTCCATCATGTGTACTGTACAATGTCCTTTGATAAACTATAACGCCGTTGGCACTGTTCCACAATAATCCAAAGAAAATCCCCTGTGGGGAGGTTAGTCACCACTGTATGAAAAAGTCTCCACTGCTAAATAACTGGTGGCCATGATCATGTTTTATTTTAAACCACAAATCCAGCAATGACAGCAATTTTAATCCTGCTCATGCTTCAACCCAGATATTTCGGAAACTCTGGCAGCGTGCGTTTGTGAAAGCGTAAATGATCTATGGAGCGGCTCTGGAGGGAAAGGGATTTCCAGATCTTCATCTGAATATAAAACGCCAGTAAGATGAATCCCTCTCCTGCTGAGACTCTCTGCAAGAATCACTGCATTTCTAAAGTTACCAAAGAACTGACATATGATGCCGAGCATTGTGTATCTGTGCACTTAACAGTGACAGCATGTCTAATATGTATATTAATAAAAAAATAACACAAGAACAAAACAAAATAAATGGAACTGCTAATACGCTCTACATTTTATTGAGGATTGCAATTGCCATCATCCTCATCAGCCACAGATTGAGTAAGGATAAATGGTGTTATTTGTTGTGTTCTTCTAACCATTTTTCGATGCCTTTGACCCTCCTCAAACCCTCAAGTCTCGCAATGCAGAGGCACTGGCATGATTCTATGTCATTCTGTTATTGTCAATCTCAGTTCTATCATCTTCAACCATAAACTTCCCCCTGTCTTCAACTGTGGCCTGTGGAATGCCTGCTCTGTATGCAACAAAACATCTTTTGAATCCGCTCATTCCTCACCCAAGAATCCACAAAAACTCTGGTTCATTCCCTTATCATTTCCCATCTTGACTATTGCAAAACTCTTCTGGTTGGCATTCCACTCAACTCAAGAGTCTCAACTATCTTCCCTGCAGTCTATACTAAATGCTGCTGCTAGGCTTATCTTCCTTGCACACCGCTCTTCTTCTGCTTCCCCACTCTGTGAAATCCTCCACTGGCTCCCAATTACCTTTTAATTAAATTTAAAATCCTGGTACAAACATGTAAGGCCCTCCATAACACTGCTCCTCCATAGATTTCTGCACTCATAAACAAATACTCTCCTACTCGATCCTTACATTCTTCCCATGGGCTAAGGCTCTCCTCCTCACTTATCATCTCTTCCTTTTCCCGTCTACAAGATTTCACTCGTGGTGCTCCATATCTCTGGAATCTACTTCCACCGAACCTTCAGCATTCACCCTCCCTCCAAACATTCAAGAAACATCTCAAATCCCACTTCTTCAGAGAAGCATACTATTTTAGTTGCTAGAAAGTCCCTGTCACTGATACAACCACCACACTACCTCTCACCTTTCTCTGGTATCACTATTACCATTTATGCAAGTTCTTTTCTGTAGCTAACACGGTCGCATATCTTCATTTTAGGTATATAAACTAGAACGTTATTTAGGACCTTGCTTTATAAGAGGAATAAAACTGAATGGTGGCTTTCGACCAACAAATCACCACATCCAATCTTCTCCACCTTTTTCATTTCATAAGTCCTACCAGAGGCCCTAGACTAATAGAGACCTTTAATTATGGCTAGAATTGCATATTTGTGATTTGATCATACACTAAAAAAAGTTAAAAACATACAGAACCTAGACAGTGTTGCTCTCTTCTAAACAACTGGCACCAGACTTGGCCTTCAAATGAGCTGATCTTGCCAGAAGTTCTCTAGTAATCAAATAGCACTGTGCATGAATGAATGTTATCCATTATTTTAGAAGCTTATTGCACTTGTGGCCCCTAAGGACTTTTTTTTCTAGACAGTAAAATATGTCAGATTTAATACAATGGTTTGTGGCCCATAGACATAGACTGAGTGTTGTCTGACTATATAAGATTAATTCGGGTTTTGAGTTCTTCGCTAATGTATGCTAGCTGAACCCATGCTTCTCTAACTGCAGGGGAAATGTAACTTATACACCTTTCCACAGAGTAAACATGCCATTTACTATAAGCTTTGTGAGAACAGTAAGAAAACACAGAATTTTCTGCCGACGGCATATCATGTCTGATACTGATATGTCACAGTTGTGAGAGGTATCATATTGAGCTCCTGTTCGGGACATTTACTGTAATAGATTCACTTTACAAAGGTCATTTAGTATTTTAAAATATTAAAGCCTACAAACACATAGAATCTGGAACAATATGATGGCACAGAATCTCACATACACTATACAATTGCCAAGGGCATGTACTACATCATACACACATAATTATTATTATTAAGCGTATTAAATTGGTCTCTGCTGGACATTGTCACCTGAAACAAATATCCATGTTAATCAATATAAAACAGAAAAACATGAAGATAAACTATTTATGAGGTTCAACAGTTTTTAAAATACATTTTAGGAGCTGTAGTATTCATTATGCAAAGAGTATTTAAGAAAAGAGTTATTAAAATGTTTTTAAGAATAAATTATTTTTTTTCCATATGAAAAGACGCATTAAGCCCCCCTTCCTTTAAACCAAGATTCAGCATTAAATACAGAGCTGTATACAGCAATGTAGGTTAGCGTTGTCAAGGCGTCAAGGTGGTTGTGACTGAGCCATTCTATTGGTTCCACAGGCAGTATGATAAGTGGTCCAGGTGTTAGAATACGACTAGTATGCCGCTATGTGAAAACATAACTAGAAAAAGCACAAAAACAGCAAAATATTTTTGAAAATGTATTTTAATCTGATACTAGTATAAAAAAAATTCCTTTTTATAAATAATTTTTACAAAATATTACATTTTCTTAAAAAATAAATCATACTAAACTGTAAACTGAAATAACCTGCAAGTACCCCTCAACTATTTCTGAAATAATTTGCAACAAAAAATATATGCTGAAAAGGCAGCTTTCTGATTAGATATATCTAACAAAAATATTTAATGCAAAGTGCTTAGAGGTCTGTGCTTCAAACAGGTGTAAACACAGTTTGTATATATCAGTAAAATGAATTATACTTTTTCTTACCTGAGACTGTGCATTTATATTGGCTCCTTCCTTAACAAGTGTCTTCACAACTTCGGTCTGGCCAGCAAGTGATGCAATATGCAGAGCTGTGTTTCCTTTCTGCAACACAAGCAGTACTACAGATATAGTGAAATGTAATTTGTGACGGTAATTGTCCGGTTCGGGACAGATGCAGAATCGAAGTTTGTGAGCATTGACATGAGAAAGAATGTTCTCAAGCAGTCCCCAGGTGAGCACAATAAGCCTCGTGCATAGGTATGGAATGAGGGAATAATGTTTTTGAACACCATGTGTGTGGCCATAGTTTGCAAAAATAGCATGATACTTGATATAATTAGATAAATAACAGAAGTTTAGGGCTTAAATCAGTGACCAACGATGTGTTAGTAGTACGACTGCACCAGCCATACATAGTGCAGATGATCAGTGAGAATGTCAGCTAACAGCATATGAAGTAAGTACCTTGGTTGATGAATCCACTGAAGAGCCTCTTTCCAGCAGTTCATGCACAAGATCAATGTGTCCCTCTTTGGCAGCGAGGTGCAAAGCATTGAGTCCATTCTGAAACATAAGCAAGGGATGAAATTAAGCAGGATTATGTAGCCTTGCAGGCAGAGCCCTCGCAAGTCCACCATCCTTGCTAGGAACCTTGTATTAAGCTGCCATAAGGCTAGATGGCAAGCTCATGGGAAGTGTCCTCAACTCTTGTTTTTGTTATGTACTGGTTAAACACACCATATTTAAATTGTACAGAGATTCGGAATATGTTAGAACGTAAAAAAAAGGTTAATAATAAGAAGAAGAAATAGTAACTTGGATACATTATTTCAACTGCAAGAGCAAGTCAACAGGGCAATTTTTAGCTGCTCCTCAAGCCCTGGATTTATTCCTATGTTAATATATTCATTCAGTGAGTTCAAGCCAAGTAGCATTCCACTTCGTATAAAGGACACTGGAAGGTTGTGCTATTAATATATCATTTGAATGCACAATACAAGTTATTTCTTTGTATTTATGACCTTTGAAGTATTCTTTCATTTTATTGATATAATGTTAATATCGATATGCATTAGAAACATTTGGACATTTAGCATATGATTTCACAAGATTCAAAGAGAATGAATATTTTTTTTGGTACTATATGTTTTTGTTGGATCTCCATGTAGGTGCAAACATACACATTACAGGTTCTTTCATAGTTAAACAGGATCAAAAGAACATAGCTTTCAAATTAAAAGTGAGTCCCCATGATTAACTATCTAGTGACCATTACTATCTCTTGGCACAATCTGTTTGAAAGGAAAGATCCCTTCCTTGTGAGTATTATACATCCAATAATTTGTAAAACAACATAATGTAGCCAAATAACATAATACAAGAAAATTAGGAAAACATAAATGGATAATAAAGAACCATTTTTAATGGTTACTCTGTCCAAAGTAGCACAGAGTAATATAAAATATGCCAATTCCCATGGAGCCCATATTTTTTTTTCAAGCGTTGGTAAAATATAGGTTATCGAATGTGTCGAAAGGTCAGTACCAGCTTGGAGGAGAACATTTTCCCGATTCCTATTTATTGCTACCTTAACTCATATAAAAAGAAAACCTTAGAATTTCTAATTTGGTGTGGAGATATGCAAGGAGTGCATGTAAAAATGGCAAAGCTAGGTTAAAACATTTGAAGACCTCTATCAATTCTTTTAGATTCACCAAATGTATGTGAACGACCTTCATGATGCTGTCGCAAGCCTGTCTCCCCTTTACAAACCACACTAGATCATTACAGGTCGATGCAGGGAGAAGGTTCGATAGCCTAGCAGCTAGGATTTTGGCATATATTTTTAAGTCCCTATTTAGGAAGGAGATGGGTCTATAGCTGGCATCATGATTCGCTTTCTTACCAGCCTTTGGGGTGGTAACTTTATTTGCTGTCATCATCTCTGGAGGGAGACGTCACATTTGAAGCCGAGACTGAATAATCTTGTTAAGTGTGGGACGCAAGTCTATTTCCCTTACTGTTTTAACCTATACCACTTTTGCTGGAAAGCCGTTCCACTTATTACCTACCATCTCAGCTACCAACTAGTTGAGGGTCATGGGAGCTACAGTTTAGTCCAGTATTAAGACTTACAGATCCAAGTGAATATATGTTTCTGTTAGAAAGCTAAAGTCAAAGTAATTTTACAATAAGAATAATTTAAAAGCTTGGTTACCAGACAACATGAATGTTCTGTGCCCAGTCCTCGTTGCACTGTGTTAAATGAAAAATAGCAAGGTCTTAATTTCGGATCAATTGGAAACACCTTTGGTGTCCTCTACTATCCACCCACCCCTTGCTTTCTTTAAAAGTTTCCCCTGGCCGCTTAACTCTTCCCACACTCCCACATTGAGTCCCCCACTGGGCCATCATCGTTCTGCATGTAGGGAATGGAGGGGGAAGATGATAAATTGTCCCATGATTACACATAAACAATAAGACTCTTCTTACATTACATAATATTTGATATTGAATTTCCCTGTATGCTTCTGAACAGGCTAAATGATTATTTCTGCCACATAAACGGTCTGATTCAATGACCTGACTAAACCTTAATTGGCCTCAATTTTATAAAAAAACAAAAACAAAAAAACACCGTAAGCTATTTAATGGCCCGACTGAACCTCAGAATGATTGTACACTCGAAGGTATGAACGCACAAAAAATGTTACATTGAAACCATTGCAAACCCTTCAGTTAAACATATTCAATGAGGTGCGCCAGTTTGTAGGAGAATATAAAATGGATGCAATTTTGCCCTTATATTTCAGACCATAAAACCTTTCGTCAAACCCCTCCTAAACCTGACCAAACTAAATGTACACACCGTCCAAAAACCAAATAAACACACTGTACATGCTCAATCAAGCTAAAATAAACCTTAGCAAGGATGTTAAACCCTCTTAATGCTGACACAGTAACTGTTTCAAGTTCTGTTAAAAGTAGACTTCAATCAACAATACTCGTAAGAGACACATGTTTCTAATTTGAGTTGGCTGAGATCCCAGAATATTATTGACTGTGCTATAACTCAATAATTGGGCTCTCGGCAGTAGTCCGGGATCTCAGTCAACGCAACATGTGTCAGTGAGTCACATCAGATGTCAACCGTCTGCCTCTTTCTCTCTATTTTACATTTGGTCTCACCGGTGGTGAAGTGGTTTTGCCGTTCACATATTGTGGTGTGATTAAGTTATACGGTTGTTTACCGCTTGCATTCATTTTAGCTGACGATGCTTGTTTATTATCTTTTAGTCAGGAGCATATATAAATTCAGAACAAACCTTCTGTATTTTCCTATGACAAAATCTAGTGAGGAGCATTGATTAATGCTCGATATTCTGGAACGGAACCCCTGGTCATCCTAGGAGGAGTGCACACGGGTAATGCTGCTGGTCCAACTAATACGGAATAAGTGGCTTTATATTTTGGGACAAATTAAGAGGGCACCAAGTACCTACTTATCTCGTTATTGAAAGACATATATGCTTATTTTATTAGGGCTACACATCCTTCCTCTCATTTTTAATGTTAGCTGGATAAAGATTATCACACAGGCAATTGAGATGACATAGTATCTAAACCCTGGGGTCTAACACAGACTTGGTGTGTAGGTTAGGACATTTTTTTCACATCAGGGGTTCCACTAATCAATATAGAAAACATTCTTTGTTAACTATCTTCTGCATAAACAAGATATTACAAAAACACAACAAATAATTGCCTACAATTCCATTAAAGCGGTTGAAAGCACTGAACATACTTTAAGACAGTGAAAGCACCATTAATGTCATTACTCAGTGCGCCTTTGTCTGCCCCCACAGGCTCAAAATAGCACTTAATGAATGAACATTATTAGCAGCTGTACTAAATTTTACTTGACATTTTTGTTCTGTGTACAAAAGTACTTAAAATTGTATTTTACTAAATTGGGAGTTACAGCAGCATGATACATTGTACCTTCTATCATTAAGTAGTCAGTATTCATTCACTTGGGGATTGATTTTTCCAAACCCAGAAACTCTCCAAAGTCTTATTGGGTTAAGAGGGCTCAGATGGTTAACAAAAAATATATTTTTTTCATCCCCTAGTAAATTCAGCCAGATATCAGATATTAACATACTGGTACCCAGCTACAGACATAATTAGAAAATTTTGCCTAAAAAGAGAATGATACCAAAACGATGTTTCAGTTTCTTAAATGAACAGTCATGTCAAAATTGTGAAATACAAAGTGGACAAAAGCTCAACATAATATTTCCATCAAATAATCTCAAAGTATAAAAATAAGTAATTTGGACATAAATATATATATATATGACAAAAGACATGGGCGTAGGAACCCCTAAAAATCATGGGGGGACAGCATTTTCCCCCATCAGATCCCCACTTTCTCACACTATCTACCCCCCTCCCTACTCTCCCTTCTCACACTATCTACCCTCTCCCTACCCCCCCTTCTCACTAGCTACCCTCTCCCTACCCTCCCTTCTCACTAGCTACCCTCTCCCTTTCGCCCCCTTCTCACTAGCTACCCTCTCCCTACCACCCCCTTCACATTAGCTACCCTCTCCCTACCCCCCTTCTCACTAGCTACCCTCTCCCTACCCCCCCTTCTCACTGTCTACCCCAGGGGTGTCCAAGTTTTTTCTGCAGTGGGCCACTTCATCAGAATTGTATACGTGCGTGGGCTGCACTCATTTTTTACTGTGAGAAAATATGGCCTTTAATAAAATATGCAGATTAAAATAAAGTAAATTACACAAAACCTTTACTTTTCCTCTCACTGATTTCTGGGCCTAGAAAGTTTTGTGACTACAAATTCAGGACTCAGGATAATAAAAAATGAAATAGTTCTATTTATTCTAGGGATACACCGAAATGAAAATTCTGGACCAAAACATTCACGGTTCACTAAGCCAAAACCGAAAATGACCCCCCACCTTTAAAAATAATAATAAAAACTCACATTTTTAATAAAAGTAGGTAACACACCACAATTGGACAAAAAAAATTAGCAATATGAATTGGCATGATAGGAGTGTGATTGCTAACAGCAATCACACTCTTATCATACCCAGGCAGCCAGTACATGCTGGTACAGGGTGGCTGTAAGTGATGTGCAGACCCCATACTGCTGGCAGCATCAATACACAAGGGGGGCAGCTAGCTATGTTTCAGCATGTACTGGCTGACTTGGCATGATAGGAGTGTGATTGCTAACAGCAATCACAGCACCATCATGCCTAGGTTCCAGCACTTACACATCCAACCAGTAAATGCTGTAACCTAGGCATGATGGGACTGTGATTGCTGTTAGCAATCACACTCCTATCATGCCAAGACACCCAGTACATGCTGGTACAGGGTGGCTGTAAGTGATGTGCAGAGCCCATACTGCTGGCAGCATCAATACACAAGGGGGGCAGCTAGCTAGGTTTCAGCATGTACTGGCTGACTTGGCATGATAGGAGAGTGATTGCTAACAGCAATCACAGTCCCATCATGCCTAGGTTCCAGCACTTACACATCCAACCAGTAAATGCTGTAACCTAGGCATGATGGGACTGTGATTGCTGTTAGCAATCACACTCCTATCATGCCAAGTCAGCCAGTACATGCTGGTACAGGGTGGCTGTAAGTGATGTGCAGACCCCATACTGATGGCAGCATCAGTACACAAGGGGGGCAGCTAGCTATGTTTCAGCATGTACTGGCTGACTTGGCATGATAGGAATGTGATTGCTAACATCAATCACAGTCCCATCATGCCTAGGTTCCAGCACTTACACATCCATGCTATCATGCACACTCATTCATTCATTCATATACTCATTCATTCACAGATTCATTCCCTCAATCACGCATACTCATTCAAATACCCTCCCCACCCCCTTACCTGCACTGCAGCTCCTCGATGCCGCTCACAGGCTTCAGCAGAGGGTGCGGCCTCCCTCTGTGTTCTCTGGTACTGCACAGAGTAAGCAGGATGTGATGTAATGTCATGTGAACTCTGTTGGGTTCCGGTTCCTCTGTGCAGTACAGAAGACCCTCCCACAGGCAAGTAGCAGGGCTCGAGGTGCGGACCGCGTAAGGGGGTTCCTACGGCCCTGGGGGGGATTTCTTAATTATCGGTCCCCCCGCATGAGTTACTGGGGGGGATCTGTCCCCCCCCCGGTTCCTATGCCCATGACAAAAGAGCTAAACTACTTATAGTAGGATTTGTCCTTTTTAAGGAAAGTTTCGCGGATGTAGAAAGGTTATAGGTTTACACAGTAGAACAGCTCATTTCAGGACATACAGCTGTCATGGGTAGCAAATAAAATTGACATAAAATGTATACAGAATGGGCAGACTGGACAAGCCTACTGGTTTCTATCTGAGATCCAAAATAACAGCCCACTATAAATTAATTTGCTTTTGGGTTTGGTTTCTTGTCTTAAACCTGTGACCCAAGATTAATCAACCTGCCAGAACCAACTCACGGTATGCCCCAAAATCCATTTTAATTGATTATGTTGCAAGTTTTCCACCACTAATGTGAAACATGATGGGCATTAGGCCGTACAAGCCTTGTGTGCCTCACAGCGTTCATGTGCTGTGAAAGCTCATACTAGTCTGATAGGGGCTAATCTATCGACCTATGTGTCAACTCACAATACTTACAAACGGCTAATGAATTTGGAGGCATTTGCCACCAAGCTGCTCTAGTTTACAATACTAGTTTGTTTGCCTCAAAATATTTTATGTTGTTATTACTACAATTTTACAGCCACCTGACTGCTCCAACAAAGACTTAGGTTCAGCTATTATGTAGAAGAGATTTCGAATTAAAGGTTGAATTAGGTTCAGATTACATGATAGACCACATAGCAGTTCAAACATATATAAAGGTGTATGTAAGTTTAATATTTAATATTGTACGCTCTGTTTTATGACAAGCCAACAGATGCTATTCATTTCTTCTTATCTATGGGGTTTTTTGGCTGGTGACCACGATTTGAGAACTGGATATCTTCTGAATGGCTGAAATCCCAGTTTTCATCTCAATAATGTCATGGGGTTTTTTTTATATATGGGTTTCATTGCCTGTTTTCTCTAAAAAAAAAGGACCAAAACAGTCAGATACCATAATTTTACACTAATTTAATTCATTTCAAAAATGACTGACCATGTATAAAGCACAACTAATGGATGTGTCACGTGATTACTTAAAAACATATTTCCCTTCTGTTGGTCTTAAATATTATTAAACATAGATCAATTGCCCGGATCTTCCCTTGGCATTTCACTAAGAATAGACGTGATGCTCTACGTAATTATTGTAGTGTCACACCTGTGTAAAGAAATCTACGGGCTCTAACATGTACCTTGGGCTCTAACATGTAACTTGGGATTTCCCAGAACTATTATCTTATAGATAATTGGGCATCACATGAGCAAAAATGGAATTGGGAGAGGCGTAATAATTAAGCCAGACTGCACGAAATAATTGTCAACTGTGCAAGTTGTAGAGAGTTAATGTACATAGATAATCATTTATCTATTGTACAGGAAAGGAATCTTTTGCACACTAAAAACAAGTGTAACTAAATTAATTTATTACAACTACCTACTAATGTGATTTTGGTTTGCCAACGCGTGTAATTATTTTGGAGATAATTATTTTTTTTCTAGCTTGGGGAAGATAATATATGTGACAAAAGATGTCAAACCTAGCATACAGAATGAGTCAACTCCCCAATTATACCCCATACATGCAATGAAGCCAATTAGCTCCCACCAACCATTAGGGCAGTTTAATAGAAGGGAGGATGGTAAAAATAATATACGCAGACAGAAAGCGAATAAAGCGAATATGACTGCTGCAATTGTATACACATAAAGTGGTTTTCCTAACACACACACACACATATATATATATATATATATATATATATATATATATATATATAGCATATTTTTATGCAAACTCTGTGACTGGTTATTTTACAGTACAGAACGGTAAAATGTAAGATTTGAGGACGTTACAGACCAGATTTAAGATAATTATTTAGTCTCTAGCATATGACATAAAATATTGCCATCATTTCAGGCAAAAATGGAAACAATGCCCCTTTTTTGATCAGACAACTTTTTTGCCTAATTAACTATTTAGCAAAATGGGCATTCTAAACAAAATAATAAAAGATTGGGTTTGAATTTTGATGTTTACAAGATGCAAAGTGATATTTCGCCTTCTTGTATGTCATTGTACTAAGGCAATGTATCCTGAAATTACAAAAATTACACAGCATGGCAGTGTTCCTTGTTCCCTTTGGGTATGACAGACAAAATTTGTCCTTCTTAGAATTGTGTTTTTGCGAGTCTCCCTTTTTCTTGACATTGACCCTGCATAATAATTAGTTAACGCTCACTAATTGAATTAGGCAGGGGCATCTCAGCTCCTCATCAACATGTAAACCCAAGACCCACTATAATGCATAGTTAGGTCAATGATAAAATACATATTTCACCATTGCTCACTGAATAAACGCCTTCTGTCAAAACAAGAGCATGGAAGAGAGAGGTAATTTCTAGTTGCATCAGAATTCCGAAGGATAGGTTCCCAGTGCTCCTTTGATATCATCGAAATAACATCATTTCCACATAGGAGATTTCCAAAAATTAAGCATTTGCTTTTTAGCCATAGAGTAAAAGGAAAATGAAATACTGTACCTGGTTGCAAGTGTTAATGTCTATCCCTCCTTTCAGATATTCCACTACTTTTTCCACGTTACCAGCTCGGGCAGCTTTGAGGAAACTCGCATTGCTTTCCGACTGTAAAGAAAAAAAACCATTGGCTTTAGTTTACTGTTTGATAATCCAGTATATACCCAGGGGCGGGCTGGGCCGGGGGGCAGGGGGGCAATTGCCCCACAGGCCGCCCGAAATCTAATCTAAACGGCCGCATAGTAATGGAAGCAGTGTGAGGGGTGAAAAGTCCGTGTGAGGGGTGAAAGGTCCGTGCGAGGGGGCGGAGCTTTCACCCGTCACGCTGCCCCCATCACTAGGCGACCATCGCACACGGCCGCTGGGTGCTGATGCCGCCGGCCAGTGCTACTTTAATACTTTTTTATTTTATTTAATATGGCAAGCTGATCTGGCCTGCCATATTAAATTTAAAAAAAAAAGTATTAAAGTAGCGCCGGCCGGCGGCATCAGCACGCATCGGCCATTTAGATTAGTTCTCCAGCAGTCTGATGGCCGCATAGTGATGGGAGCAGCGTGAGGGGTGAAAGCTCCGCCCCCTCGTACTCAGACTGCTGGAGCACCGGATGTCGGGACACTGACATCCTGTTTACATACAAAACAATCTTCAGCTACCAGAGGTCTAGACGACACCCCCCCCCAAAGTGGAAGAAGTAGAAGGTTAGTAAATCAATTTATTTTTTCACAAACCATAAGATATTTTTTGTACAAAAAAAAATATCGGTATGTGTGTGTATGTGTTTACATTATTAAATCTCTGTCTGTATGTGTTCACAAGTTCAGCTCCCCAGTGTCACCTCTGTCCCCAATCAGCCCCTCCCAGTGTCACCTCTGTCCCCAATCAGCCCCCCATGTCATTGCTGTCCCCATTCAGCTCCCCAGTGTCACCTCTGTCACCAATCAGCCCCTCCCAGTGTCACCTCTGTCCCCATTCAGCCCCCCATGTCATTGCTGTCCCCATTCAGCTCCCCAGTGTCATCTCTGTCACCAATCAGCTCCCCAGTGCCATCTCTGTCCCTAATCAGCCCCTCCAAGTGTCACCTCTGTCCACTTTCAGACCCCATGTCATCAGCTCCACAGTGCCACCTCTGTCCACAATCAGCCCACTTTATGGTATGATCCTGGTAGGGTACTCATAATAGCCTTTACAATTTCCCTGCTGCTGTGTACTATACTTCCCATCAGGGGAGGGCCGGCAGCCTAATGCGGCCATCAGACTGCTGGAAAACGTATCTAAACGGCCGCTGGGTGCTGATGCCACCGGCCGGAGCTACTTTAATCCTTTTTTTTATTTATTTAATATGCCGGATTGGCTTGCCATTTTAAAAAGAAATAAATAAAGTATTAAAGTAGCGCCGGCCGGCAGCATCAGCACCCAGCGGCCGTTTAGATTCGATTTCCAACAATCTGATGGCTGCATAGTGATGGGAGCAGCGTGAGGGGTGAAAGGTGAGTGCGAGGGGGCGGAGCTTTAACCCCTCACGCTGCTCCCATCACTTGGCGGCCATCGCATACGGCCGCTGGGTGCTGATGCCGCTGGCCGGCGCTGCTTTAATACTATTTTTTTTTCCATTTAATAGGTGATCCGGCTTTCCATATTAAATTTTAAAAAAAAGTATTAAAGTAGCGCCGGCCGGCGGCATCAGCACCCAGCGGCCGTTTAGATTAGATTTCGGGCGGCCTGGGGGGCAATTGCTTCCTGGGGGACATTTAACTGGCTGAGCATCAGGGGGACATTAGGTTTTGCTTTTTTTTTTTAACCATCCTTTGTTGCTATTAAATTTACTTTTGTTAAACCACATTTGAATCATATTTGTATTTTTATAATCAATATGCGTTAGAAAATCAGGAAAAGATGGTCATGTATGGTGGGCTGATTCGGTGGCACAATGGGCCACTTGACTTGACTTGCCCCCCAGGCCTTAGGCTGCCAGCCCTCCCCTGTATATACCCACTACTTTATATAGTGAGAACAGAGATAAGTTGAGTTGATTGTTCATCTAAAACCTATAGGTCAGTTGGAAAAATAACATGAAACCCTGCTGGGTTTAGGGAATTCAAAGAGCAATGTCTGATCTTATTATGTCCGGTAATTTTAAAACACATCACATTTTATTATCTAAATACTATTACCGTATTTGCTCGATTATAAGACGAGGTTTTTTTCAGAGCAAATGCTCTGAAAAATACCCCTCGTCTTCTAATCGGGGTCGTCTTCTAATCAGACCTCAAATAGAGTCTGATTAGGAGACTAAGATCCAGATCCCCCGCACCGCTGCAGGGGACCTGGATCCTCCTGTCTCACCCCCCCCCCATCATACACACTACCGGTGCTTCCTGCTGTATTGCCGGGGCAGCGGGTTGACGTCTACGCGATCCGCGTAGACAACGTCCGCTGCAGCCGGAAGGAGGTGTGGCTAGCAGCGGGGGTTGTCTGCGTCCGTCGCGTAGACCTTCCCCGACTGTCAGAGATCTCTGATCTCTGACAGCCGGGGAAAGTATACGCGACGGACGCAGACAAACCCCCGCTGCCAACTCCACCTCCTTCCGGCTGCAGCAGAAGGCGACGTCAACCCGCTGCCCCGACTGGAAGCACCGGTAAGAGAGGGCTGAGAGGGGAGGGGAGGGGAGGGGGGGGGGAGAGAGTGTGTGTGTGTGTTAGTTAAATGGGGGCATAGGGCATTTCTGGAGTGGCGTTAAGGGGGCATTTAATAGAGCACTCTGCCTCCTGAAATGCCTTATACCTCCCTATATGCCACTCTGCCCCATAATATGCCTTTTAACCCCCTAAATGCCAGAGTGGCATATAGGGGTATAAGGCATTTCTGGAGGCAGAGTGCTCTATACAATGCCTTTTAACTCCCTTAATGCCACTCTGCCTCCTGAAATGCCTTATACCTCCCTATATGCCACTCTGCCCCATAATATGCATTTTAACCCCCTAAATGCCAGAATGGGATATAGGGGTATAAGGCATTTCTGGAGGCAGAGTGGCATATAGGGGGTCAAAAGGCATACCATGGGGCACAGTGGCATATAGAGGGTTAAAAGGCATATCATGGGCCACAGTGCCATATTGGTGTGGCAAGCCTGGGGGCAGATGTGCGTAACTGGGGGACAGGCTGGAAAATACAAGAAATAAAAACAAAAAAAATATTTTTCTCAATCATAGCTTTTATTAAAAAAAATAGTTTACATGAATTAACATTTACTGGTAAAACTTTTTTCCTTTAGGGTCGTCTTATATTCAGGCTTTTTCTTTTTTCCTAAGTTAATATTCAGATTTTGGGGGGTCGTCTTATAATCAGGGTCGTCTTATAATCGAGCAAATACGGTATTCTCCATGACTATTACAGTAAATAAATACATTATTGTATTGTACATTCATTTTGCAACTGAAAAACTGAACTTGTGGCACTCAACTTCTGCACAATGGACTAATTAAATATTAATACAGATTTTGTCACTAAACTGTCACCTTGAATATTATGCTTTCTACAGAAAAGCCAAGTCTAGAGGTCTAATGTAAACGCGCACAGACGGTCCACACTGATCAAAAGGAGCTAAGGTGGCAGCTTGACACCCATTAATCTCTATACGCACAACCTCCTGCTGAAATTGACTGATACCCTATGAAAATATTATATTCCTGGCAAGATATCTAAAGGTTGCTAGCATTCAGTAATGTTTCCTTACACATTTCTGAAAGGTAAAGGTTGATGTGGCAACAACCCTCATGAAGTTTAGCCCATCGTGTGAGACAAAGCCTGGCTCAGCAGGAGCTGTACTCGGAGCAGATACCGCAGAACACCCACAGTATATTCCCAACACATGACATGTCGCAGCTTAACCGGCTGACAATCTGAGAACGCTTCTGCCCAATCTTGTTTGTTCAAATGTCATGCGGTACAATTAAATCTACTTCTAAAAATTCCCAGGCAGCTGAAAACGTATGTGAGTCTACATCTTTTTTTCTATGTAGGTCCAATTAAAGGCATCCCATCTGAAACTATCTGGAAATCAAGCTTCCAATTCTTTCATCATTTCTCCCTCAGGTTCAAAGAGTTTACTGTTCAATGTTAAAGGCACACTCTAATCATCATAGCATATGGTAGCTGTCTGGTCCCTTTAAAATTCTGCTAATTCCCCTCATATGCATTTGCCCCATTCCCCATCCTCCCCCAGCAATGTTATGCGCAGGAGATGCGTTCAGCTTAACATGTCTATATGATATACTTAAGTGCCGGTCAGCTTCAGTGCTGGCTTGAAGACTGTTTCTGGTGGCGGTCTGTTCAGACCTCCATTCAAAAACTCAGAGTGCTCACATAATTTTCAATGAAGTGGCTTGCCTTCCACTGATTGGCTGTTTGAAGTGGAAGAGAGGGCATCTGCAGATTCTACCTCAACCCATTGTTTTTTCTAATTTTGGAAGAATGCATATTACTGAGTACTGAGTGGAGATCTTCCTTACTTGTGGTTTCAGGGACAGTAACTCGTCCCTGTAAAAGTATACAATTCACAAAGTGTTTAGTTACTTATGTTGCCATATTAAATAAACAGCTGGGTGAGATTTGGGTGTTGATTTGGCAATTGAGTTACAGAAGATGTTAGGTGCAGCACAATTAGTCACCAGTTACTTGTTTGCACCAGCGTGCCTCTGATTTCTACAGTTGTGTGTAGGCATAGAATACAGATTATATGTCGGATTAGAGACAGATTTCAGAGCAGGTTATCTAGGGACAGGTCCTATGCTTCAAAATAATCTTCATGGATAAAATGCCACTGTCTGTTTTGTCGCTTGTGGATTTTCACCCCAGTTCCTGCTGAGACACAGAGCCCCTCTCTTTCCTGTAGGGAATACGGCCCCATCATGGAAAATCCCGATTGTGCCTTTTATCTTAATCCTGATTGTCAGTTTCTGCCTAGGGCTTGTTTGGTCCCAATAAAACACCAGAATGGCTTTGTCCTGCTCGGTCTCTAGAGGAGTTAATACATATGTTTCCTCTGGTGAATTAGTAATGAATCCAATTCTACATATGTGTTCAGTGGCAAAATGGGGAGGGCACAAACTCCCATTACTACAAGCGTTCAGTAATAGCTTGTGAGTATCGTGTATATATATATTCTTTATTAAGTGATATGCCGCAAATAATGCACATATTACTTGTATTTGTAAAATATTTCATTTTTCTAACGCTAAACAATGTTAATATCATTTAATGCAACAAAGCAAACCACCCATGAGTTATGATAACATTTTAGCCCACCATATGGTCATTTTACCATTTTAATGGCAGTTTTAACATACCTGTCACATAAGCTATAAAAATGAAATGTTAGTTGATCACCTAAACCTTTTCATGTTTCGTTTTCAATTTCAGTAGTAAAAACATTACAAAAACAAAATAAGAAGTTGTCCAATGAGCAGCATATAAGCATTTTTAAAAATATTTTATTAATTAATATTCTTTGGGTGACAAATCTATCATGTGGTCTATTGTTTAATATCACTTTCTCCTATTTCCCTATCTATGCTGTGTTACGTTGCATTCATTGTATCTTTCCCAATACAATGCTGTTGAACATGCAGGTGCTTCTCTTTATTTCATACATTTCACACCACACATATCTGACAAGTTATTTTAAGGGGTAATCCACTGGTTTTTCATCATTTTTCCAAGGGTATTCACCTAAAACAAAATAAATAAATAAACCCCACAAAACACGTACCTCCACAAATACTGTATAAATTGTTTCCTAGACGGATAACCTGGGTAAACCCCAAACAGTTAGACACAAACGCAACAAAATATATATTTTCTTTAATATGAAATCTCACATGCAGGGTCCACGGAATCAGAGCATTGAGTCACACCTTCCTCCTCCTCCTCTCCCCACAGTAATAGTCACTGAACTACAAATCTTTTTTTTTGCTCATAGCTTCCATTACATCACGATCACAATCATATTATTAAATGTATATCTATGCCATGATATCCCTGTTTCCTTGGGGTCCCTTACAGAGCTCAGGTCATAATGAACACAGGAGGTCTTGAGTACCATTATGATTATGGCTCAGGGGTGGACACATGGCAGACAAGAGGGGCCAGCTGATTCTTTTCTGCTAATACTATCTATGTAGCTACATTTTCAACCTTTTTTTGTGTCCCAAACGTCCCAAAAAGGTCCAAACTCCTTAATGCCTCAACATATGTATTTACACGCGTTTTTTAAAGATTTTATGGCACTTTCCTTAAAAAAAGGGAAATAGTTCCATTATACTAGATAGATTATATTTCGGTAAATGTACTGTACATCAAACTCATTAGTGTGTTCTGTGTAGTTAAAAGGAAAAGGGAGGGAGAGGAGATGTAACAGAAACACTTAAATACTTAAAGTGATCTAACAAAGTACAGGAGGGAAGCTTAGGAGGGAATGTTACAAGATGTCATAGACTAAAACTGGACGGTCAGAGCTTTAGATGTAACGTGAGGATGTTTTACTTTACTGAGAGAGTGGTAGATAAATGGCACAGCTTCCAATCAAAAGTGGTAGAGGCTAATGCAGTGAGGGACTTTAAACATGCATGGGATAGGCATAAAGCTATCCTGAACCTAAGACAAGGCCAAGAACTGATTCTCAAATCAGTCTTAAATCAGGAAAAACAGGCAGACTAGATGGGTTGATTGGTTCTTATCTGCCATGAGATTCTATGTTTCTATATTAAGTTATCTAGTTGGTAAAACCTTAGTTTGTGGTCCTCTTTCCAAGTCCACAGAGTCTAAAGATCAGGAACAATAAGCTGAGTAGAAGGGCCCAACAGTTCTTATCTGCCATCAGAATGCTATGTTTCTATTTTCCTCTAAAACATTCTTACACCTCCATACGTTTGTGGAGTGAAATCCAGCAGGCATGATGTAGATCTCTTCATTGCTACTCCTACTGGATTGTGAACCAGCACCTGCAGGTACAAGCCCTATCATGTCAGCCTGTTCTTGATTTTTTCCCCCTAACGATGTAGCCAGTGTGCGCCAAAAATATTTCACAAGTATGTTAACTGCTTGCTCAAGGGCACCAAATAATCAAGGTGTGCATGTGACACGTCTCTGCGGACCTCTGATACTCCAAAGACCATTACATCGAATGCTTTGAAAAAAGCAGATACAGCACATAACTAGTAATACAATGCCATATGAAGTCTGTCCTGATGGTTAACCATTCCCAAAAGGAGTTCCAATATGAAACCACGCAGTTACGCACGCAGTTACGCATCCCATTAAAATGTAACAGAAAATAGAATAATTCATTAACAGTCCAGAACCTTAACTAACAATATCAAAATGGTGTCATATGTTATATACCGTATTGGCTCGAATATAGGCCGCACTTTTCCCCCCCCCATTAAGTCTTTAAAGTGGGGGTGCGGCCTATATTCGGGGTCTAGCGCCCGACGCCCGGGACATGCAGTCCCGGGCGCCGGGCAGGGTTAGGATACAGATCCCCCGCAGCGGTGCAGGGGACCTGTATCCTACTCCCCGATACGCTCAGACAGCCTCCCCTGCCAGTACTTCTCACGGGGGGGGTTGCCGGCACGGGAGGTTGTCTAAGCGCATCGTGCCGACCGTCCGCACGATGCGTTTTACCTCTGCCCCCCCGACTTACCGGAGCAGACTCCCGGGTGTCTTGCGGGGCCGGCGGGGGACATCTACACAATACGCGTATACAACTTCCGGTGCCGGCACAGTGGCAGCATATTCCGGGGGGGGGGGAGGACAGTGGCAGCATATCTCGGGGAGGGAGGAGGACAGTGGCAGCATATCTCGGGGGGGGGGAAGGAGAGTGGCAGCATATCTCGGGGGGGGGGAAGGAGAGTGGCAGCATATCTCGGGGGGGGGGGGAGGACAGTGGCAGCATATCTCGGGGGGGGGGAGGACAGTGGTAGCATATCTCGGGGAGGGAGGACAGTGGCAGCATATCTCGGGGGGGAGACAGAGTGGCAGCATGTTTTTTTGGTGCTTTTTTAAAGAAAAAAACTTTTTCTTTAAAAAAGCACCAAACTTTTAGGGTGCAACCTATATACGGGGGCGGCCTATATCCGAGCCAATACGGTATATATATATTCTGTGCTATTTACATTTTTGGAAATATGTATCAAATACATAAACTACATTTATTACATTTACACTTTTTGTACGAATGTACTAACAGCAATAGTTGCTTTATTCTTCAGATACCATCCTGAGATGCTGCTGTAATCAAAGGGTTAGATGTGACAGAGGACACAACTCTAGGATTTATTTGCACAGAAGGATTTGGACTGTGTCAATGTATAACAGTGTATGCAACTAAACCCAACATAAATGAGAGTGTGTATATTTTATATATCCGTCTGGATTCAAGACATTCTAGAACATGTCAGGAAACTGTGCACATGCAATCTGCCATCTACTGTGTACATGGACTCGGAGGAAACCCTCAAGATGCCAGCCATGCCAGGTGTATATGAGTACAAGTGGATTTTAATTTTTGGTGCCTGCAGAAGTATACTGCCTGCAGAAGTGTGCTGTACACACATTTAACCTGCCAATGCAGGCAAATTCCATAGCCACAAAGAAGACTTTGTTTTGTGTTCAGACTTCTCTCAACATGGAACAATAAAGTCTTGAAAAACCACGAAATATTCTGCAATTCACATATCAATATGAGATTCACATTGTTAGTTTGTCCTAGTGGTTAGATAACAATTCCTGAGATGACCCAGCACCGGTCACAGGAAGGTGTGCCACGAGACTAGGGAATGTCAGGTAGCACAAATAGCATGGCTCGCATCTGCATATTGCAGGTTTCCGAGCATGAAGGACCAACAATAACATATTCAATAACATATTCACAAGGACATGGATTTCTGCCATATAACCCTCTTACCCCTCCAACATTAAAGCAGAATTGCTTAGCACATGTCAAATATCACTTTAAAACAAGGCATGTCTGTCTTGTCCATCAAGCATCTCTCCACCAGGTTAAGGACCATATCCCCTCTCCCGACTCCCCACCTGCCTTTCAATACACTTACCACAACTTCATGCTCTAATTCTCCTTCGTTCATAAACCCATAATAATCAGAGATTTTATCCAAGTCTGGGATATTTCCATGAGGACTTATGGTTTTGTCTGTGTGACAGGTCTGGCAAAGAGGTGCATTTCCCATAACTATATCAGCAGAATCTGTGTTCTCTTGCTAACAGCCTTGACCGTCAGCGTCAGGCCCGGTAAGACAGCGACCGCTCCTTCGTTGCCCTGTAGAAGATCACCCCCACGTTCTAACCTCTCTGCTGGCTGGACTCACTCTCACAATTCGCTTCTAGCAACTACAGACACCATCCAGTGTCCATTTCCAATTCAGGCTCAGCCTGGCTATTTTTACACCTACTAGGCCAGTTATGCATGTAAATGGAGTTGGGAGGGGAGTGCTTTCCAATACACAGCCAGCGTTCACAGCACATAGCAGTGTGAAATGCCTCGGCTGTGCATGTGAGCCCTATTGAATTACACCCTGTGTGCCATGTTTTGATTTTTTTTTTCCACTCCCCTCTGTCTTCTGCTTATGTAATGGATGTCACTGATGTATTACCGTACATTCTTCCTAAATGACAAAACCGGTAATGGGACACTTAACTGACACTTACACCCAGTGAATTTAGTGGGCACTTAATAACGGAAACCTGATTACTGAAGGGCAGCAGATTGGCCCTTTAAGAATTTTTTTTTCATGTACTCATATAATATTATATCAAATAATTAACCTTAAACTTTATTTAAAGTTAAATGGTTCTAAAATCTGGTTTTTGGATAGTAGACCCAACCTCAACTGAAACACTGTGATGTTTGCTGTATTAAAATGTTTACGAACAAATCTAGTTCATCAATACAATGAGGAGCACAGCTACGTAGTCTCTCATTTAAATCTTAATCTGTTGATTCTGGTCTTGTTATACCCCTTCACTATATGTACTGTATGAAGCGCTGCGTACATTGTTGGCGCTATATAAATAAAAGGTAATAATAATAATAAAATCATCAAGATGGAAAATAGTGTGTATCAGTAATAAAGAAGGAAATGGGTTAAAAAAACAGTGAGTGCACCGCTACAATGATTACAATTAATCCATTGGTTTGCCTGGGTGACTAATTAGTGATTTTGGGTTTTTTTAGAGTAACGACCTTTACAATTTCCTTCATGGTTATGACCTTCACACTCAATCAGGCCGGCTGAATCCAGTGCTCCTACCACTAACATACCTACCAAGACTGCCTAAGACCACCATGCAAGCTTTCCAAATGCAGAGGATTGTGATAGAAGTGAAAATACATTCATCCAAGGAAGGACTCGGTGTATACAAAGCTTTTAGGTTCGACAGAGCATCTGTCACCAAATATCAGACCTCTGAATGTAAAATATGTTAAGTTTTGTTTTAAATACAATTATGAAGAAGCATTAGATAACCGGGTAATGACCTATAAAATATGGTCACCAGATCAACACCAGATCAAGATACTAGATCAGAAAACATAATTTACAGATACTAAAGACATCCCTATGAATTGTTCTTCATAAGTTAAGCACGGAAAAATGTATAGGTGAAATAAATACATAGTTACAATCCAATACCTTAAACTAAAACCCCAAAGTTAGTCTAGGTATAAAGTAAATCAATGCAGTATATATATATATATATATATATATTATTTTTTTTTTATTGTAGCATTATAAGTCCTCATACTTTAGAATTGCTTTACCAAAGAACAATGTTTTCTTGAATGATGGATATTTAACAGATGGTCTCTAAAACTACCTCTAGTGAAGAACTTAAGGCTAAAGGGTGACTTGACTAGAGAACCACATTGTTGAGCAGGAAATACATATTTGGAAGAAAAAAAATGGTATCATAGAAGGTGTACGCATTCTCTCCTTGGGGAACGACTAAATGGACCTCAAGCAAATGAAAAGTAGGTAAGATTGGATGGGGCATAGATAGCACCTGGACGGGGAGGTGGCTTGACCAAACACCACTCTCCTGGAGATTGCAGATACCTATCTTGAGACTGTGGATGAAGTCCCACAAGTTTGCACGTATGATTCAATATGAAGTTAAAATATATTTGCAAACCCCTTCTTAAACAAAATAGGACTATAAAATGTGCTTGAATACGGCAATTAGCAACTAATCTAATACCAAATAAACAATCTATACACTAATTAAATCCAATAAGTAGGGTTGCAAACCATGCAAAATACACTATTACACAATACTATGACAAATGATTTAATGCACAAGCGCGATAATGATGGTACAAACTTGCATGAGATCCTCCCCAAAGTTTTGGCATATAATGTCTTTCTCAAGGGAGTGGAATAATCAAAGCACTTTTTCCCTTTTACTTGATTTGATCTATACCGCTGTTGACTACACAAAGGAAATGTACCCACAAACTCTAATCAGATACTTTTGGTATCAGACTGATAGGGAGCAGGGGGAAGCACAAAAATCAATCACATAATCTGTTCCTGCTGGGAGCTTCGTTTTTAAACCACCACGACACTGCAAGAGAAAAGCTGCCAATCCATATAGATTATGTCAGAGAAGATTTAGAACAAACACATGCCCTTAATAACGGGTGTTACACAGTCAACACATCCACAAATATGCACATCTTCAACATACACATTTTAAAGTAAATATCAAAAGATTTTATTTTGATTATTATAAGACAGAACAGTTCTAGTACATTTGTCTTCATGGAGAAGAGGTGGTACAAGCAGAATGTGTCCTTTCGAGACAATGAGCCTCCCCAAACAGAAGGGAAGAGTCTACGCCTGATAACATCACAATCAGAGGCATGGAATCCCAGCTGCCAAATACTTTTCCAACTGGGAGAGGTGACATCTGACGAGCAGTGGGATAAAAGCAACAGGACCCTTGATCAAGGATCTCAAATTAAATAACTTGAAGGACACATGTATATAAATGGATACATCCCTGTAACTGTTTATCTGCCATGCATGAGTACCCGATACGCGCATCTGATAAATAAAATGTGCTGAGCAGTTTGATGTTGCGGGCTACGATTTATAAAGGTATTGTCTAAAATGTTCGTATAGCATATTTTATAAATGGAGATGTGTGTCATGCGCTGGAAACACATTCTGTCTGTTGGATTTGAACAGTATCCTAGCAACACTACAGTACGTGATTGCAGTTTCCTCCTATACATCTCACAACCAGTCATTCAAAAACCATACACACACAATGTAACCATACACATATATCCTTGACTGCTTGTATCACTTTCTGAAGGTGCTGAACAATATACCGTATATGCTCGATTATAAGACGACCCTGATTATAAGGTGACCCCCCAAAACTTGAATATTAATTTAGGAAAAAAAAGAAAAGGCCTGAATATGAGACTAAAGGAAAGCAAATTACAATGAAACAGATATTATTGTTTATGAGGCAAAAGTGACCTACCATGCTGAGAGCAACATAGGGAATAAATGTGTACTGGCATCTAGTGGCAACTAAGTCCATCTGCAAAGTCATGTACTAATACTAACATAATCCGTGAATTTTCCTTGACATTATAACATTATGGTAAATCATCCAATTATAATATGCTATATACATATTTCAAATGCTAATACATTGGTTTAATTGCTGTACTTAACCCATGAACATAAAATGGGAACTCTCTGGGTTTGAGCCGGAGTCTCTCGGTGGAGTCACTTTACTCTATCTCCACTCTCCCTGCCCACTTCCCCTCCTACTCACGGCATACTTCTGGATGCCAGGGCCCCTGCCTCCTTTAATGGCTAGCCTCACCCCTTACAAAGCCACTCCCACAGATGAGGGAAATCTCCTGGTGGCCCAGCCTAGGAAGTTCCCAGATATGGCTATGAATGGCCATATGATGACTAAATGTAAAAAAAATAAAAAAAAAAAAAAAAAAAAAAAAAAGAGTATTTTGGTTTAAAGCGTCTAAGCCTGTAATGTGATGAGCAAACTAACATTATACAAGTTATCAAAAGCACAGTAGCGGCAAGTGCCCAGTACCATAAAGACTTGATATGTTATCTCAAACATGTTGTAGTGTTCAAATGCTACCCCTGGTTTCCTCAGCTCAACACATACAATGCACTTCACTTCTATCCAACTCTATCATCCTTTTAAGCAAACAATACATTATACCTTCTGTTTTACTTGCCCATCAGTCCCTCAATGGTATGAATGAAAGTTCCTCTTTAACGCCATGTTTAGTTTACTGCGTACTGGACACGTGACATGAAACATTTCATTCATTTCTGCGGCATTACAGTGATAAACTTTGAGGTTGAGGTCTTATTTACAATAGTGCATTCTCAAAAGTTAAAAATCATAATTTCATGCCACGTAACAAGCTTTGTCCAGCATACAAGAAACAATTGATGTTGCAAACAAGAATTGAATAATTTGCCAACAGACAAGATTTATAATCTATGAATTGAGAAATTATTGTAGGGGCCAGGCTGACAAATTTAAGAGCCTACAAGATTTACTAAGGAGCCAGGCAGGATGTATGTCTATAGTAGGAATGTAGCAGTTATGGCTTCCTGGTCTTCTACCATACCTCAACTCCTCTGCTGGCTGCCTGGACTACAACCATTTGTTAATTTCCTGCTTAAGCCCAATGGCACGTAAGCAGCAGCCAATTTTATATATGTTAGCAAAATATCATTGCTTAGGTTGCGTACATGTTACTTGCTTCTGCTACTTTTATTGATTTAAATGGGAGCTCATCTCCCTTTGACTAGAATGGGAGGTCTACTTAGTGTGTACAAGAAATGCAAATAGCAATGTTTTATTAAAAAAAGGCGAGAATAGCTGTAAATGTTATATTTACAGGTTCAACCCATTAATAAAGTGATATGTTGGGAGCACACCTGGGAACTCTCTGTGATTTGACGTAGAGTCTCTGGTTGACGCCCTGCTCAATCCCTGCCAACATGCTGGGAGGTATATCTTCTGGTATCTTGCTTTGGGAAGTTCTTAGGTATGGTTGCGAGTATAGCAGTTGTGGTGGAAGGCGATAAAAAGAGCAGAAACAGTCCAAATGATGCTAGGGTGACAGTATCATGTTTCCCCCATATGAACTTCACAACTTTGTTTGGGCTGTGGTCTACAAATATTTCTTATATTTCTTCGTCTAAAGCCATACGGGTAAATTTTTGGCCTTCACAATATTTAAGTGATGCTAGCTGTTATAATTTGCCATTTACCAAAAGCAACAGAATAGTCGTTTTTTTCCCCCCTATGAGCACATGATACATATATTTGTATCTTTAAACTCCTGCTCTGCAAAGTGATTATACAAAGTCTTTGATTTTGTAACCAGCGTTTAACACAACCCTCAGCGATCAAATTTCTAATTAGAATATGTGCTGGATTACACACAAAAGCAAATGTCTGGCAAGTGCCCATAAAACCAGATAAGACACGGCAAAAAACTAGAGTATGAACATTTGGTGATCTTCATTTCCAAATTAAAATGTTTGCCTGTATTTTGAGAATTGCAGGACAAGCTGTTCAACTATAAACGCAAGACTCAGACAGCATCCCTTTATAAAGGACAATCCTGTGTTCTGAAGGGCATGGAATGCTATTTGATTGACAGATACTGTATTTTTTCTTTCCTTTTGTGTAAATTTGTTGGTTTATATAGCGCCATCAAATTCCGTAGCGCTGTACAATGGGTAGACAGGACATAACAAGTAGCATGTAACAAACTGACTTACAGAGACAACAGGTGAGGAGGGCCCTGCTCAAACGAGCTTACAATAAGATGGTAAATTATATATACAGTGTATACATATCAGTATAATTACATTTACATAATAAATAGAACATATAATTTTACTATAACTGTTCATACATGGTATTTTAATCTTATGAATGTTTAATCTTGTAAAGGAAGTTGATATGTTTGGTTCTAATAATATTTTTGTATGTTCACGGTACTTCTTATATTCCGTAATATTTACCATCATAAATATTTGAAGTATATTGTATATAATTAAGAATCGCAAATTCAAGCAATGTAGTTGAAATTTGTCTTTAAAATATTTAAAAGTGGCCATGTGGTGTCTCAGATCCAGATCTAGTTCCTAAAATTCCTTAAAAATTTTTGAAGAAAGTAACAATAATTTTATCAATAATGTTTTGACTTCCAACTAAACTGCGTAAAGGTCCAGACAGCATTTCATCTCCGTTGATGGAAAGGAAAATTAGTTTATCGTTATCTTTTATTCTGAACCAAATTATGTTCTGCGTGTTATTAATTGTCACTATCAATGGGTCGGCAAAACAAAGAAAGAGCAAAAGACATCAATCGAGCCCCACCCTCCATGTCCAGGAAGCCGCTCAGATGTTAATAAATGAACATGGGCTCTTTCTCGGAGGACAGAGCTGCCTCTCCAGCAGTAATTACAGGGACACACAGCACAGATTAACCCCGTCACTACCACTTCAGTGTTTACACAGGCATTTTGGAATAAAATAGTGCCAAATGCAATTATGATGATGAAGAGCTCACGTATATTGGTTAAAACTACACAAAATAGCTTGTCATGTGTTATCCTTGCACAAAAGAAAAATATGAAGTATGGCATATCTATGGCGTAGTAAAGACTAGTGTATAGGAAAACAAAGCCTATAATGGCAAAGAGAAATTCAAGTAGGGTGCTGGCCCTTCGTCCTTTGCATCTGCAACCCAACCCTGTGAACCCACCATGTCTGTAGCGAAGAGGATACATGCAGGAAGACAGGCCACAGGCGAATGCGAGCCATCAAAGGATTTGATTATGGAAGCTGGTTATGGTATTTGCAGGCCAAGTAAATAGTCTCAAAATGTCTGTCCTGCTTTGTATTGTCTATATGTACACTTACAAAACCATCACAACACTGTTCACTGTTCAAAGGGAAAAAAATAAGAGATAACACTAGTATTATAGCAATTTCAAACTATTTCAGGGGAAGATTACCCTTCTGGGCAATAGGAAAACCCCTGATGGGTTGCAGATTACAGAATAAGAGAGCATAATATTGCAGCACCCTGGCTAAGGCGGTGTGGGGACTCCCAAGTGGAGCAAAGACATGGAGCACCTTGGGGATGGGAAGAGGAATGTTTGGTTTTAAATAAATATGGGTGACACTATTTCGAAGGTATGGTGTGCATGTTTTGTAGAGTTTCTCAAGATTTTAATGTTATAAGTTCCCAGACGTATCTTGGCTGTCTTCTAGTTGCTCACTCAAGCATAATGACATGGCACTTCTCAGCAATCTAGCCAGGGGAGAGGAGGCCTCAGAATTTTATGGCATGCAACCAGTACCAATCATATAAAAAGTTATGGTTTACGCAAAACCATTGTTTGCCAAGAAGGAGAAGGGCGCTCCCCACTTGCACTAACTATATTGGTACTGTAAATGAATCCAAATTGTCTGACTAGGGCAATGTAGAAATACTTTATCAAGTAATATCAAGGTCTGTGTAACATACATCTCTCTGGCTATCACTTAATTTGGTTAGCTGGGTACGATGGTAGATGTAGTTCAATAACAGCTGTGGGAGGAGGCCCATTCGTATAACACTGCAACATCTACAAATATCAGCTATCAAAATCCATGTTTGTCATGAAATTACACACTTGGGCTGTTAAGGTCCCGCAGTAGAATACAGAACTAGAAGTATCAAAATAGAGACAATTTTCAACATTTACTAAAAGGTAAGCAGCTAATGGAACTAATTGGGGGGCTACAGCAAGAGGCATTATTGGCAGAAAGAGGGAGGTCGTTCTGCAACTTCACAGATCACCAGTCAGACCTCATCTAGTGTACAGATCTTGGGACATCTCAAGAAAGGTATAACCAAAATGTAAAAATCTACTAAGCTGGCAAAGGATTTTCAATAAAAAAAAAATATGAAACAGTTCAGTATGTGCAGTTAGGGCTAAAGAATGGATGACACAAACCACTCAAATTCATAAATATAGTAAACTCAGCATAGGAGGGAGGCATATTTTAAATTAAAAATGTTATGCCAAGAGGTCATAGCTGAGAACGAGAAGCCTAAAGGTTCAGTAGTTACTTCACTGTGGTTGGTACGTTGAATAGCCTCCAGCAAAAAGGTTAAAGTAGTAAGTGAATTTAAACATCCATGAGAAAGATTTGAGGCTATCATGGACATTAGACAAGATCAATGACCAACCAATGCCCGAGGTTGTATTGGGCCCAGGGTTTCTTCTTCTGTCAATTTCAAGGCTACAAAATGCTTCACTTGTAGAACAATAAAAAATACGGTCATAATTATGGTCTGTAGAATCTGACAGAACTGTCTGCCATTTTCCACCTGTTGTATAATGCCCTAAGCTTTGAGTCAGGCAGCCCACTATGGGAATGACAAGATCCATATTGCCATTTGCCAACACTAGTGAATGCCTTTTGATTTTTTATTTCATTCTATTCATTTTTATAATGAAGTCCTTCCCTTCTAATATACCCAAGGAGTTTACCATCTGTCACATGTATACTGCTTAGTGACTTTGCATGAAGAGTAACAAAACAGAATATACACTATATTATGCATTTATTAAAAAATATGTATCTAATTGAAAGCATGTATTCACTGGCACAAAGGTTTAGATGAATTTCAGATGTGATTGCCCATGGTAAGAGAGTAAAAGGGCACGGAAGGTTGGAAAATACAGAGATTTCTGTAAAGCTACCTTAGCCAGCTGTGCTATGCTACTTTATGTAGGTGTCCTGATATTGCAGTATACCATAAAATGGTAGCAATTGCATGATAAAAAAAATCATTTTACATATAACTTGGCCATAAAGGCTGGCATTTATACCTGAAAATGGCAGACATAACATAAGGATATCATGGAATTAGACATGCATTACATTGCAGAGAAAACAGCATTAATTATTGACTGCTGCAGACACATCTTAGCAACTGTGTACTATATAAAAAGCAGCTTAAACCGAAAACAATATTTTATAAGGCTACACGAAACCACAAATCTCCATAAATAGATACACAGTCTATTTCTGGATTTTTCTGGGTAAAAATCCATTTGACTGGCCTGTCTCATTGTACAGTGCTATGGAATATGATGGCGCTATATAAAACAATAATAATAATAATAATAATCACTATGTCCCTCTTACAGTACGATATTTTTCCCCACTCCCAAATCGGGGAGCCTCTTCAAACTGCAGGAACACAAGGAAAAGGTCTGAAGGTGGGAAAATAGCTTTATGTTAACCAGCAAGTTCATTAGGGAAGACCTGTACAGGAGCTGGATACATCTGTATCCGCAACGCATATACTAATTGTTGGAATATTCCCCCAGCTGTTCTGCAATAGCATGATGTCCAGCTGGCATGATGAGGCATGAGGAAGGTGGGGTCTGTGCAGTCACAGAGAAAAAGTCTTCATCTTTCTAGAGGAGATCTTAGCACTCTAATAATAATAATAGGTGACGTATTGAGATTTACATTAATATACAGATTTGCTCCTCTGCATGTCTCAGTACAAGGAGCCTGGATAATTGCCCTGAAAGTGATCTTACTTATGTACCGCAGAGGATGCTTTAATATTGGTGCCTTGAATGTTTAACTAGGCGAGGATGGATTTCAGCATAGATGGATGTCAGGTGCTAGAATGTAAGGGAGACACTGATGTGTGTCTGCAGGATTGATGAATGGAAGGGGCTATCATTCATCATACCTTACGTTTCCGATCCACTCGATCCCTGGGGATCTTACGCCTCCTTCTTTCCCTCTCTTTCTCCCTCTCCTCAATAGCAGGTAGTTCCATCTCCCGTACTTTTTTAATGGAAGCAGCCGCATGAGCCATTTTGAGAATTCAAGTACCGGCTCTACAGGTTTAGGTCTTACTAAAGGAAAATCTGATGTTTTTTTCCACAAGGTTGTGGCTCCCGGCCAGGACTTCCCTCTGTATTCCACCAAGCTGCTTCAAAATTACTGCCCTTGTCCATATGCTGCAGCGCCCGCGAGACACAAGCAAAATGATGGCTCAATGAATAGCAGGTAAATGGCACAAAATGTAATTCACTTGAAAAATCTGATCTTTCAGAATGGCAGGATTCCAGATTTGCACGGACTGTCAATAACTGCAAGCTTCAGAACAGCTGACGATCCATCCCTTTAACTCCTCAGCAAACCAGAAAGGTCTTCTGGGACCTTTCTATACAGATGCGTCCTTTGACTAAAGCCAGGAAGAGGCCACCTTGAAGAAGCTGGTGGGGGAGAATGAGCTCTTTGAAATTCCACAAGCACCTCAACGCAGCGTAAGAATGAAAATGGTGCAGTCTGACTTAATGACTGCTGTTGCCGCTGCTGCTAGGACTGCCTCAGATGAAACACATGACTTGTTTCCATTCCCCTGTCCCTCTCTGCCTTTGCTTTTAATTATATCGTTGCAGCTCTAATCTGAAGCAGGGCCGGCTGTGTCCGGTCCACCTGCCTCAGACAAGTACCATTCTAGAGCACGGATGAACGAGCCTGGGGGGAAAAAAAAGGCATTCGGAATTCTCACGTCTTCATCTGCAGCCAGCACGTGAGTTTGCATAAATCCCAGCCAGAAGAACATAGCCTGGAGGTTTGTACTTTACAAAAATAATGAGAATAATTATATTGTGAATTCTGTAAGGTGACACCAGTGTATCTATTTGCTTCCTTTCCAGATAGAGTCTTCAATGAAGAAATAAAAAATGACTGATCATTATGATGCTTTAAGTATTTCGGAAAAGAGGCGTTATATGACATGACTATACGTGCCTGTTAATTTGATATTATCCTATTATATATATTATTGTGGTTGCTTTGACATTCATTCACTTTAAAATCAGGTTATATAGAAATCATCGACGCTTCACTGTGATGCCTTCATGCCATCCAGGAGTATCACAAGAAAGGGCATACGAATGCTAGTGCCAGAGGTGCCAGTCATCTCCTATTTCTTATCCTTAAAGACTTCAGGACTTGGAACACCTTTCAGAAATAATTATGTGTCACAAATCTTATACACAAAGTGTAAACCGTTTACGTTAAATCTTACCCTTGGTATTTCAGCTAACAAGCGGGTCAAATGCAAATCAGAACATGGCTGGCACAGGTAAACAAGAGTCTGCAACGTGTGTAACTGCTATAACACAACCTGGCATTCATTGGTCTACTGGACACTACATAGCATATTTATAACATACATTACAAGCACAAATTATACTTGAAAAATGTTGCAGAGTTGTTGCCTTATTTGAGTATGAATGATACAGTGTTGGAGGCCAAGCTCTGCAGCATCTGTAAATCTGTAGCAATTACAAAATAAAAGTAAAGAATCTGCTGACTTCTCCTAATTAGCCCTTTGTGACTGCAGAGCACCATTCTGGCCTGATAAATCTCTATTGGATAATGCAGGAGGAAGAAAGCAGCATACTGAATAAAATGACTCGACTTGGTACATATTTTTTTATTGTTTCCTAAAAAAAGGGATTATGCTGTTATTTTCTTGGGATGGTATTATGCATATTATTTCACATAATGCAAAAGGCAGACTGCCTGGGACCATGGATGGCATCATAACTAAAACAGTATAAGTCAGCCTGGCATGTTGTATGTCACACAGACTGGTACAGCCTTTGCTAGTCTGGCTGCACTAATGGGCAATATTATACCAAATAACCTATCTGACTTTGGAAAATATCAAAAAATATAGGATCTTAGTTAGATCCTTAAATAATTAGTTAACTCTTTAGTTGTTTACATGAATGTGTTTAGATATACACCAAAGAATAAAATGGCAGACATTAAAATTATAAATAGAAATCAACCAACCTGGAGAAAAGATCCAAATGGAAACTGTATTTTGAGTTTCACTATTAAAACAAGTGATTCAATTCAAAGAATCAAAAGGTAATAACATAATTTCTTATACCGCAACACACCAAAGAGAGGTGTGCATAAATACCTGCTTAGCTGAAAACACAACTCAACCTCTGCTACTCAAAGGGTTAAAAGGAACACCCAGATCCCCTCTGTGCAAGGAGGGGGGCATTAATTACCAGCAAGTGTGTTGCAGATTCACAAAGTGAATTAATTCAATTGGATGGATGTGCTGGCCAGCTGGCACTTGGAATATTAAAGCCGGGCATCCCTTAGTAAGTGACCTCTCTGATGTTACATATTCCATTCCCACCAGGACAAACTCAGGGATCGCTTTAAGAACATAATTTGTTTTTAGCAAAAGACTGGGACAAAATGAAGTCGGGCGGATTCCCGTGTGATACAATAGATTTTTCTAAGAAAAGATATACAAAAGATCACCAAAAATCTGAAGAAATGTTTTTTCAGATACAAAAATCCTGGTCTTGCCTTAGTTGTAATCTCCAATGCTGTACTTACATCCTAAAGAGCAGTATCATGATCAGAAAACCCAACACAAGAAAAGGAGGCTACATATCTCCCAAGTGTCCCCATTATTTTTTCCTCCCCTAATGTCCTCTTTTTGTTAACCCCTTAATGACAAAGCCCGTACATGTACGGGCTCAAAATGCATTGTTTTCAATGGGTTTAGGGACCACCCATTGTTCTTAAGGGGTTAAGTTAATGTTTGCTGGATAAGAATGTCATACTAATGTGCAATTTATGTTCGCTTTTCTTCTTCCATTCCATTCCATAAATAGCTATCAATATGTCACAAAAACACAAAGAAGCTCTTGGTAAAGCCATGTCCCCTAGCCACCCCTTAACCACACCCAAAAAATATTTGCCAGTTAAGTACACCATAGCACCACTTCCCAATCACAGTTTTTTCGGCTTTCATGTAGTCGCCAGTCGCAATAAGGCAACCAGGCGACATTGTTTGATGGCTCAATCCACAAAATATCATGTATGATATCAGTCAATAATGTCTATTGTTTTGTTCAGTAACGCCTATTTTGGTACTTTAACCCCTTAATGACAATTGCCGGTCCTGGCACGGCACGGAAAAGCATGTGCTTTACGACAATTGACGTGCCAGGACCGGCACGTCTTTAAACGGGTGCAGAAAGCGATCTACTATCGACTTTCTGCACCCAAAAAGCGTTGCTGAATGCCTCGACCTCGAGGCATTCAGCAACGCCGCGATCGGCACGAAGGTGCCATCTCTGGCCCCTCCACGGGGCGTCAACATCCGCCATACTTTGTATGGCGGCGGACGCCCGTTTTAAAAGCGTTTAGGAGGCGATCGACGATCGCCTCCTAAACTTAAATGGTGTCGCTGGAATGCCTCGATCAGGAGGCATCCAGCGACACCAAACACTAACCTTTTGATGGGCTGTGACCGCTCCGGAGAGCGGTCACAGCCGCATCTGCCGGCAATCTTCGCCATCAAGGAAGATGGCCGCCGTCCTGTAACAGGAACCACAAATTTTAAAAGTTCGCTAGATGGTCCAGACCATCTAGAGAACTTTGGCTCCACTTGCAGGTTGAATACAGGTACTGCATTCACCATGCAAGTCAATGGAGCCCAGCTTTCTAATCACAGTGTGATTAGTAAAAATAAATTACAAAATAAAATAAAATTAATAATAATTAGAAAAAAATAGTAAAAAAACAGTAAAATGTAAAAATCATTTCCCACTGATGTCACTATCAGGGGAACCTCCAAGTTGAAAAAAAATGTTAAATTTTTTTTTAAAAATAATAATAAAAAAAAAAAATATATATAAAAAATATATTTTTGTGAGCAAGTCCTAAAATTAGCATATTAGCTTAAAACAATTCTCGCATGGAAAGAGTTAAAATACTGGCATATTAAATGCCCGTGGGGTGTCTACTTTTAAAAAATGTATGATTTGATGGGGTAAATTGAATGGGCCAGGTTCAACAACGTCCCAATTAACACGGGGGGAAGGATGGCCACACATCTAATTTCCAATTAGAAAAATGCACACGTACCAAATGTGGCCTTTTAGTTCCCCCCAAAAATGACACACCCATGCATGTGGGGTATCACTGCACTCAGGAGATGTTGCTGAACACATTATGGGGTGTCGTGTGACAGCGGCATATACCAGGAGCTGTAAATTCATACATAAAGTAGGTGTGTGTGGGAAAAATACACACACAAAAATATTACTGCAAACTTTGAAAAAATGCTGGTGGTAAAATATGTGCATGCAAAGAGTTAAAATACCAGCATTTAAAATACCCTGTGGTGTCTAGTTTTGAAAAATATATGGTTTTGTTGGGCACACTGAAATGGCCTGGCTCAAAGATGTACCAAATAGGGCATGGGCAGTGGATCCCAAATGCCAAAGTTCAACATTGAAAAAAGCGCATGCCCCAAATGTGGCCCTTTTGCCCCAAAACAGCCAGGCAAAATCATTCATGTGAGGTATCGCTGTACTCAGGAGATGTTGCTGAACACATATTGGGGTGTTTTGTGATAGTGACATATACGAGAACATTTTAATTCATACCTGAATTAAAATGTGTGTGGAAAACCAAATGCAAAAAAATGACTACCACAAAGTTTGACAAAGACTGGTGGTAGATATGGTGCATGGAAAGAGTTAAAATACTAGCATTTGGAATACCCTGGGGTGTCTAGTTTTCAAAAATATATGGGTTTATTGGGCACACTGAAATGGCCCGGCTCAAAGATGTACCAAATAGGGCATGGGCAGTGGATCCCCAAATGCCAAAGTTCAACATTGAAAAATGCGCATGCCCCAAATGTGGCCCTTTTGCCCCCAAACAGCCAGGCAAAATCATTCATGTGGGGTATCGCTGCGCTCAGGAGATGTTGCTGAACACATATTGGGGTGTTTTGTGATAGTGACATAAACTAGAACATTTTAATTCATACCTGAAGTAAAATGTGTATGACAAAACAAATGCAAAAAAATGACTACCATAAAGTTTGACAAAGACTGGTGGTAGATATGGTGCATGGAAAGAGTTAAAATACTAGCATTTGGAATACCCTGGGCTGTCTAGTTTTCAAAAATATATGACTTGATGGGGTAAATTGCATTGGCCGGGTTCAAAGATACCCGAAATGGCACATGGGGGGAAGAATTACCAGATTTGGAAAAAATGGCTTTGAAATAGCAAAACGCTACCTGTACTTATTGCCCCATAATGGGTAGAAAAAAGCAAAAAAACATAAAAAAACATTGGGTATTTCTAAACTCAGGACAAATAGTAGAATCTATTTAGCAGGTTTTTTCATTACCTTTTATAGATGAGTAAAAGATTTTTCAACTAAAAGTTAGAAACAGTCATTTTTTTCTAAATTTTTCACCATATTTTATAATTTTTTTAATAGTAAATAATATGATACAATCAAAACAATGTCATCTAAAGAAAGCCCTTCTTGTCCTGAAAAAAACAATATCTAATGTGTGTGGGTTCAGTAAACGGGAAAGAAGAAAATTACAGCTAAACACAAGCAGCGCAGAAATGTTAAAAAGGCCATTGTCACAAAGGGTACAAAAAGTAAAATCAGCCTTTGTCTCGAAGGGGTTAAGGGTGAATAATCAGTAGGACTGGGTGTTTACCAATTGCAACATTCCTTACTTAATAAACTGTTTTGAAATTGTTCTGTTTTTTGATCATTTCTTTCTATAGACAACAAGACTGAACACTGTGTAACACAGCACCAAACAGCTCGTGGGCGAGGTGTAGGAATGTGGGCAGATATTACGGATAAAGCAATCTGGATGCAAACCGGGTAGAACTTGTATTAACATACGGGCTACATTTACAGAAAGGCTTGTACTTTATATCTAGCTCCCTGTATTAGTTGCCATATATAAGTACTTGTATGTGCTTTATGGTAAACATATGCATGGACAGCCTTGTGGCTAATTTTATGAGAGTTGTAAGGGGTTGATGACTTTTAGAGACAAGTTGGCAAGGTTATTAGATGAAGGACCTCACTGTCCTCTGATGAAACCAGTCAGGAGTTTCCTCCTTAGCATGCCTTGAGCCTTAGCTCTCTTGAGATTTTTAACAAGCAAGTGCAGTAACAAAGTCGATACAACACTGATCTAATTAAAGAAACCTTGAGTTTGGTTCAATAAAAGTCCCCATGCCAACTACTCATGTGCATAGTGATTTAGTGGGTCTACTGTGTAGTCATAGCCCAGGAAACCTCTGTCATTGGAACTAGAGTGGAACGGAGCTGGCTGGTGGTGGATTCACGGCGTATGTGCACTGCTCAGCAGTAGATGAGTGTGACTGTTTTAGAAAATCAGCCCTGAACAGTTCAGCCATAGACATCTTACAGCAGGGACGGGCCCTTTATTATTATTAGTATCATTATTATTCTCCATGCTGTCAGGCTTATTGGTGGGTATATATCCCTTTTATTTAGCATATTTTTCTTTATATATGAAATTACATTATAAACATCAAATGGTTATATAGAAAGGCGGTTTCTGCGGGGAATGTCATTTTACATAATTCTACAAAGAAATGATTATAGGTACTAAAGCAATATTACTAGTCCTGGTTTAATTAAATCCTAGTTTAATTGAGTAATTATTTTTTTCTGTATTCGTTTCTTAAACATCTTCCCTCTGTCATGCTTTCTTGCTTGTCTGTTCTCTGGTCATGTTTTGAGTGGTCTTGTCAAGCACATTTACACTTTGTAAATGAAAAAAAATTACAAAATGTTATGGCTTTCTCAGCCATTTCTAACAGTTGCTAGCAAAACAGCTGAGCCCCTTGCTGAGAATCCCAGCTCCCGCTGAGATATAGGTAGATTACTGACCAGATTCCATATGCTTATCACTTTCTATTTTTATCTCCACCTATCGTTAAAAAATATGAATGACAAATCTATGTGTACTACACATCATAAAATTCAAAATGCCAAATAACATTGAAAAACCTTTATCCTCTCTGACAATATTATTTTTTATAGTAACAAAAATAACTCTCACAAGTTATGTACACATACATGATATGATAAACACACATGGGTTAGGCATAAAGCTATCCTCAAACCAAGACTGATTAAGGTCTGATTAAAATGGGCAAACTAAATGAGCCAAATAGTTCTTATTTTCTGTTGAAATCTGTAAGATTACAGAATTTCCAGAGGGTACAGAAGCTACAATGGCAAGAAAAAGTAAGTGAACCCTTTGGAATTACCAGCATTTATGTTTTAATGTGTCTTAAAATATGATCTTCATCTACATTACAATAGTGAACAAACAAAATTGTTTCAAACATTTACAGTGTATGTTTACAAAATATGTGAACCTTTAGGCTAATTACTTTAACAAAAGCTAATTGGAGTCAGGAGTTAGCAAACTTGGAGTCCAAGAAACAGGATTGAGGTTTGTTTTAGAGCACAATGTATGGCATAAAAAGGGCACCACATACCCATATGAAAACATCTTCCCAATAGTGAGGTATGGTGGGTGGAACATCATGATTTAGGGCGGCTTTTCTGCCTTGGGGCCTGGACAGCTTGCCATCATTGAAGGGACAATTAATTTCCAAGTTTATCAAGGTATCATACAGGATAATGTCAGGGTGGCTGTTTGGCAACTGAGGCACATTAGAAGCTGCATAATGCAGCTTAACAATGACCCTAATCAAAGTAAATCTACAACAGAATAATTTAAAAAACAAAATCCGCCTATTGGAGTGGCCCAGCCAGAGCCCAGACCTGAAGCCATTACAAATGTTGTGGAACAATATCACACTAGACATCCTAGGAATATGGCTCAGTAAGAAAAAAATAGTATAAAACTCCTCCTGAACATTATGCAGGTCTCATCAGCAGCTAGTGGAAGCGATTGCTTGAGGTTATCACTGACAAAGGAGGTTCAACTAGTTATTAAATCCAAGGGTTCACTTACTTTTCCCACCAGCACTGTGCATGTTTAATGGCTGTGTTCAATAAAGACGTGAATGGTTGTCATTGTTTGTGTGTTATTAGTTTAAGCAGATTGTGTTCGTCTATACTTGTGACTTAGATGCAGATCAGAACACATTTTATGAACAATTAATGCAGAAAACCAGGTAATTCCAATGGTTTCCTTTCTTTTTCTTGTCACTGTATAACAAGAGATTAGAACAATTAATAAGTAAAATCTCTATCTTATTTGTTATATTTAGGTATCTCCTGCAAAATAGACTAGTATATTACCCTTCTTTCTGTGCATTAGAAATGCCAGAATTTACCCTTGTGATTTTTTACTTTTCACCTTTATCTACAGCCAGTGTACAAAATGACATTTCTTCCAAACATTATATAAACCATTTCCACTGGAAATTCAATGGAAATCCAAAAGCTTTCATACTAAAAGATCAGAGGATGATGAAATTCATGCAAATCAGTATTTTAATGTGTCTGAGATTATTAAATGCAACACCTAATACTGCTCTCTGTTTGCATAGGTGATAAAACCTAAATAACAATTATAACACTATCAGCAATGGGTTTGTCATTTTGTTAGGTTTTTTTGTCCCCAATAAGAACAGTAATTCTGATCCTGTCTAATGTCTTCAAACGGCCATACTTAAAGTGTCAGAGGTTGCTACAACTCATAGTTTTGCAATGGATTTTTCAGACATCTGTCACTCAAAAGGTCAAAAGTAAACCCTTAAGGGAGCTTAAAATTTAATAATGCATCATCTTGACAACAGTTTTCTATTGAATAACCTAATTTCCTCTCGTAGTACCCTATATATATATATATATATATATATATATATATATATACACACACAGACCAGTCATAACATTATGACCACCTGCCTAATATTGTGAAGTTCCCCCATTTGCCACCAAAACAGCCCTGACCCATCGAGGCATGGACTCCACTAGACCTCTGAAGGTGTGCTGTGGTATTTGGCACCAATACGTTAGCAGCAGATCCTTTAAGTCCTGTTTGTTGCGAGGTGGGACCTCCAGGGATGCATCCTGGTGCCATGTGTTATCCGGGTAAGCAACGCACACGTACCCAGTCATCTACGTGATGTAAAAGAAAACTTGATTCATCAGACCGGGACACTTTCTTCCATTACTCCGTGGTCTGGTTCTTATGCTTACATGTCCATTGTAGGCGCAACAAACTCCGATGCAAACTCCGATGTGTGTTCTGACACCTTTCATAACCAGCATTAGCTTATTCAGCAACCTGAGTTACAGTAGCTCGTCTGTTGGATTTGACCACAAGGGCGAGCCTCCCCACACATGCATCAATGAGCTTTGGTCGCTCATGAACCTGTTGTCAGTTTACTGCTTTTTCTTCCTTGGATCACTTTTAATGGGTAGTGACCACTGCAGATTGGGGACACCCCACAAGTGCTGCAGTTTTGAAGATGCTCTGACCCAGTCATCTAGCTATCACAATTTGGCCCTTGTCAAAGTCGCTCAGGTCTCTCATATATTCAACCCACTGACAGATGCCACGAAAACAATATTATCAGTGTTATTTGCTTCACCTGTCAGTGATGCTAAAATGCAGTCATTCAAGGGTGATATGGCCACAAGGTAAACATCAACATATGATTGGTGGGTGATCGGTATTATGCTAAAAGGGTAGAATTTAAGGAAGACTGATTATATGAAAATAGTTCATGGCATCCCTTATTAGACAAAATGTGCCAGATAATCAAGGCACTGCTGAAAACAGAAAACAACATACCCTTACGAAAAAATTACTGCAGTTTTTCTGAAGTAATATTGCAGTTTTTTGGACATGAAAAAACTGCAATACTGCACTTTTACTGCAGTATTACTGCACATTTACCTATCACATTACTGCCACCTAGTGGAAGATATAGCTACATGCGTGTTCTATCTACCCACTGCAGATGCGCACAGGGTGCCTGGGAGTTTTAAACAATATAAATATGTACTATATATTCAGTATCAGAATAATGTGCAGATTTGTGGTTACTTATCAATATGTTCATAAACATTCAAAGCTGTAAGAATAAAGTTGTCAGCTTCTCTTTGTATACACCAATCCTACAGTTAATGTTCTCTATATAAGTAGAAAATAAGGTGTTGCGCAATACATCATCCTGTGGTAAAACCCCACCTGAGGTGTGAGCTTACTTTATAAACCTGCGTCTTTAATATATATACACATACACACACTCACTGGCCACTTTATTAGGTACACCTAGCTAGTACTGGGTTGGATCCCCTTTTGCCTTCAGAACTGCCTTCATTCTTCGTGGCATACTTTCTACAAGGTGCTGGAAACATTCCTCAGAGATTTTGGTCCAAATGGACATGATGGCATCACGCAGTTGCTGCAGATTTGTCGGCTGCACATCTGTGATGCGAATCTCCCTTTCCACAGCGTCCCAAAGGTGCTCTACTGGAATGTGGAGAACATTGAACTCATTGTCATGTTTAAGAAATCAGTTTGAAATGATGTGAGCTTTGTGCATTATCAAAAGACGGGTACACTGTGGTCATAACGGGATGGACATGGTCAGCAACAATACTTAGGTAGGCTATTGCGTTTAAACGATGCACAATTGGTACTAAGGGGCCCAAAGTGTGCCAAGAAAATGCCCCCCACATCACTACACCACCAGCCTGAACCGTTGATTCAAGGCAGGATGGATCCATGTTTTCATGTTGTTTACTCCAAAGTCTGACTCTGCCATCTGAATGTCGCAGCTGGAATTGAGACTCATCAGACCAGGCAACATTCTTCTTGTCCTACATTGTCCAAATTTGGTGAAGCTGTGCGAATTGTAGCCTCAGTGTCCTGTTCTTAGCTGACAAAAGTGGCACCCGGTGTGGTCTTCTGCTGCTGTAGCCCATCTGCTTCAAGGTTTGACGTGTTGAGCGTTCAGAGATTGTATTCTGCATACCTTGGTTGTAAGGAGTGGTTATTTAAGTTACTGTTGCTTTTCTGTCATCTCAAACCAGTCTGCCCATTCTCCTCGGACCTCTGACATCAACAAGGCATTTTTGTCCGCACAACTGCCGCTCACTGGATATTTTCTCTTTTTCAGACAATTCTCTGTAAACCCTAGAGATGGTTGTGCATGAAAATCCCAGTAGATCAACAGTTTCTGAAATACTCAGACCAGCCCGTCTAGCAATAACAACCATGCCATGTTCAAAGTCACTTAAATCCCTTTTATTCCCCATTCTGATGCTCGGTTCGAACTTCAGCATGTTGTCTTGGCCATGTCTACATGCGTAAATGCATTGAACTGTTGCCATGTGATTACGGCTGATTACTGTATTTACTTGATTATAAGACGACCCTGATTATAAGATGACCCCCCAAAATCGGAATATTAATTTAGGGAAAAAAGAAAAAGCCTGAATATAAGACGACCCTATAGGAAAAAAGTTTTGCCAGTAAATATTAATTCATGTAAACTATTTTTCTATTTTTTCATATTTAATAAAAGCTATGATTGAGAAAAATATTTTTTTTGTTTTTATTTCCTTTTATTTGCCAACCCCCCCCCCCCCCGTTATGCACATATGTCCCCAGGCTTGCCACTCTGCCTCCCTGATATGCCTTTAACCCCCTATATGCCACTCTACCTCCAGAAATGCCTTTTACCAACAGATGTTTTAGCTAGTTCTTCTCAAACCCATTGGGTGCCAGAATGCAGGGGGAACAGTTAATTGGTTGCGCTGCAAAATATAAATGTTACAGCCACAAGAGGGCACCAAAGTTACACAAAAACACATCAGTATCATTACCGTACAGTTCTGATGACAAATAGCAAGAGGAAAAAATAGGCCCTTTATTTTAAATAAACAAAATACCAAGAGAATATGATATTTATTTTTGGAACAAGACAATTCCGTAAAATATGTTTGTCTAATATCTATTCCAAACCATTACTTTCTACACATTATTGCATACTAAGTACCAATAATATTAAAAGTGTAAATCAATACATACCAATAAAGGATTTAACGTAAATAGATGCAACACAATAAAAATAACAATGGCTGTCACAAATAAAACAAACCAAAGTATATTGTATAGATGTTCTATGTCTTGGCAATTCTTCCAACCTACTCGGTAAAATACTCCAAGCTTGTCCAAGTGGCCATCCATGGAGAATATACACTATAAGGGCTGGTCTTAGGCATTTTATATGTCTTGCATCTGCTGTGCCCCACCCCAGTTTTATACCACAGAAGAATTCTTGCATACAAGACACTTAAACACCCTATGATTTATTTACAACCTTCTAGTTCTCTGTTGAGGGACAGGGATAGGGCATCTACTCTATTCCATACTCCTACCTACTTTTTTACAGCCTTCATTGCCTGGGCCATTTGCTTTCCACACTATGTTGGTGAGGTACACTCTTTGCCACTGGCCTACCAATGTTCCCATGTTTGTATATTTAATTATATACACGAAAATGTACCAATGTTTTCATGGATCAAAAATCTCACCATGTCCACAGTTTGCAGGGAAGAACAACATAAGCCCAAGGGAAGGGAAATACTCTTCTTCCATAGGACCCAAATAATACTAATACATTACGTGCATTGTCTTATTTTCCCATTGTGATCTCAGCTTGCCTCCAGGAGCACATGGGCTCAAGTATGGGTCACACACTCAAATGTATTTACAATTAACATCACAAACCGATGGAATAAGGCTTCTGATGATATTGCTGCCCTGCATTAACCATTTAGGCCTACATCGCTTATGTTTCACATTCAGCAAGGCTGAAAATATTCTCCATAAATTATATTAGCTCTAGGATGTCGATGACAATTGGGAATTTAATGTGCCAGAAAATCATTTCATTTTGTTGTTGAGTGAATCTTCACGTCACATGCTCTTTTGACCCCAAAATTACGACAGTAGAAGATTAAAATATTATAGTCTTTTTAACACTTTTCCCCTTTACTGTTTTACTGTTCTATGGCAGGCGCATTAATCTATTTTATTACTTGCGAGCGCTTGTGTTTTAATAATTTAGCAAGGTTTGCGAGACGTCAGTTCTTGTCTTCTAGGTCAAAGCATACACGATCATTCTTTGTTTATAATAATGTGTTCAGTGGACCTGATTGAAAGCTGGAGCAGAAAAGGTAGCACCATGCATGGATAGATTTAAATTACTATTGTTTAAGAAAAAACTTGCTTGCCAACATATCTAGAAGAGCATTGTTTCTTAAATATTTTGGTAGCCTGCTTATACACATGCTTTTGCAAATGTCTCAACGCACAGAAATGGAGATAATATCAATCTATAAATTGCTCACTCACATACACTCAAGAAAAACTACATTTATATATGTATAAGAAAGAAAGAGGAAAACTACACAATATTAACAGAGAATGTTAGTAGCCAATGTGCCATGTCTTCTCAACATATTATGTATGTGCTCAATGAAGTAATTCTAGCAGATGCCACTTTATTCTAAGTTATATATTACTTCATAACATCTGGTTTCTACTAAGGGTACATATTATCTTTTTTATTATTTATATAGAACCACAAAATTCTGCAGCATCGTCCAATGGGCTGACCAGATAATAACAAAATGAAGCAAGTATACAGACAAAGGGAGAGAAGACCCTTGTCATTAGATCGTATAAACTCTTAGATTCTAAAGAAATGTATTCATACCTAGGAAGATTATAAATTAGTTTAATAGCCTATTACAAAAATTATTGTTGGCAACCAAAATACTCTAATAACAGCCCTTGTCAATGGTCTCTGTTTAAACATGGATTTTAAATGTGATTTACCAGAGTGAAAAGAACCAACTGGAATGCTCACGCATTAAAGTAGAATCTAAAGGAGTTTAAAACTACCTATAGCTTGTGCTTTTTCAAGGGATTGTTTTATCCCAGAAGCTGTGATTTGTGGAAAAACTAGAGTTCCTTGGAATAGGAAGTTAAGATAACTAGCCGTGACGATATACACATAAAATGGGTTATATACTGTATATTTTCAAGTTTTCAAGTTTTTGGGGAAGGTGGCTGTTACTGCAGTAGCTGGTGAATTAAATATTTGGTAAGCATTTCTCATATCATTTACCCTTAATTGGATAGCTAATCTCAAAGTGGAGCACCAATGAAACGATGGAGCACCGTCTGACTCACATGGCTAAAAGGGCCATCAGCAAAGACCAAACTAATGAAGCTGTTCTATTTGCCTACAGTCTCGGTGTTTCCCTTTGTGAGTGTAGAGATCCTACAAGGTTACAGAGTCTTGGCAGGAAAACACTGAAAGAGAATACATAGTTCTATTTCAAAGCAATTTTGCTCTGTAGATTCTTTTTACTTGCATTTTTCTTGTAATTTCAGACACATACTCAGACTCATGTAACTGGAAAATAATGGTATTTCAAAAAAGAGCTTAGATTGTTGCCGTTGTCGTCCTCAAGGCCAATAAATCTTACTATGGAACACATGTCCCTTTAATCCTATATGTCAAAGGATCAAATGATCATTCAACCACATTCCTCTGGCTCATGGGCTCTGTGAGCATAATGCAGAAGTCATGGCTATCAATTGTTCCCTTTGTTATTTGCATTTGACACAGACTTATTATGTATTATTCAGCTCTGGGCTTTTGGTTCATGGCTTCAGGTTAGCCAAAAAAGCATTTAATATTCTTCTTCACAGCTGATCTACAATACTTTGACTTTATTGTTAAAGAGAAGCCTTGAGCGTTGTCAGTTTTAGTCTATTGGGAGACTAGTCTTTTAAATGGACTCTAATCAACTTATTCCAGGCGGATTAAGCCTCATACACAAATACACAAAATGTCTCATTACACGATGAGTATTTGTGTACTTTTGAATTGATATAGAAAATATTTTTCAGTTCAGGTATTTGGATACTCTTCAAAGTTCCTTTTAAGTATCTTTAGCGAGACAATATATTTCATGTTTATTACTGTGCGCTTCTTTGTACATGTGCCTACTGTTAAAGCCCATGCTATATGTTGGTTAATATTTTATATTTTATTTTAGTGCACATACCCATTAATTATTACGCAAAAAACACTCAATATGCTTTATAGGGTCACTGGCAATATTTGTCTGGATAGTTCATGTGCCCACAGAACAGAGATGTGTACATCTGACATGCATATCGGGAAACAGGAAAGGGTTAACTAGGACTGACAAAAAGGCAGATATTTTTGCCTTTGTACAGATATTGGTAGTATTTCCTGCTTTTCATGAAGCATTCAAAAATGAAATAGCTTCATATTTCTCTATAGGTGCAAATAATCCATGAGCTTCTGAGTTCCGGCTGTGTTAAAAAGTTCTCATTTTTAAACAAAAATAATAAAAACAACATTAAAATCCATTCTGCAAAATACTTCTGTTCAGCAAGATGGCGCTGTTTCACCAGAACTCACAATATTTTACATCACATACAGTACAGTTTATTACTAGGATTTATTGTTGGATATAGCACCATCATATTCTGCCAGTGCTAAACAATGGCAATATGTATCAGTAGTCCTGTTTTCCAAGGAAAATACACAAAGCATGGGGGTAGAATATTTGAATTAGCAATCCACCGGACATTTGTCTAATTACAGCGGAAATTGAAAGTAGAATAATAAGTTGATTGAACCAGATGGATTTGATCTAATATTAAGATCGCTTTGTTGTGCCTTAGGAAAAGGTCAGGGAACGATTATGCAAACTCATAAAATAAGCTCAGCCAAACCCCTGATTGAAAGTAGACCTGTCAAATTAATAAATAAAGCAGACAATCATCCATATGTTTATATATATGTATTCAATATATTTTCAATGTATCTGCATACTCACAATGCTAGAGGTATTTCAGAGGAGAAGTGTTTGAACAAAAGGCTAAAGTTTGAAACTTGAGGGTCAAAGGTTTAAATGTAATGTAAGGAAGTTTCACTTCACAGGTAGGGTGGTAGATAAGGGGAACAGCCTCCCATTAGAAGAGGTAGAGACTAATACAGTGAGGGAATTTAAACATGGAATAGGCATAGAGCTATCCTGAATCGAAGACAAGACCAAAGCTGCGTTAAGGTCTCTACATCTGGAATGCAGACTAGATGTACCGAATGGTGCTGTCAAATTCCAAGTTTCTGTGTAATATCCCCAACTAAAGTGTTCTCCTGCAGTATAATTCACAGATGGGAATTGGTTACTAAGCTATAGATCCCACATACTGCAGGGTAGCACTTTATATGTCATTTCAAATGTAAAACTCTTGCTTCGCTTATTAAAAAGAATACACTTAAAGGAAATTTTTAGACAGGATTTTTTTAGACTGGAATATATGCCATAAGCACACCAGAATGGGACGTACATGTACATTTTCATGGTGACCCCCAGATGGGTGATGTGGGTAAAAATACATTTGGACCTTACTGTGCCCAATTTTGTATGATATTTAAAGGTACAAACCCCAAATCTACGTGTTTGAAGAGCTTCCTGTTAAATGCCATTTCGTGTATACTATATCACTTGCAAAGGGTTAAGCCCAGAGTGCAAGGAAATCTTTTTAAAAAAAAAAATAAAAAAAATTCTCTCAGCTGAAATCTGTCAGGTTCACAGCCCGTTACGGTACACTGACTCTGCTTAATATTGAATGAGCTTTGTCTCTGTGCTGCTTATTACACGTGCACTCTAGCCTAAAGCATGAAGATATGCAAATTTATTTTGGGCTAGATCGGTGAGCCAGACGGATTATATATTCTTCCAGTGTGTCTTAAAGTGTAACAGCTATAATACTACGGACTACAAGGCTCAAGCATATGGAAATCATCTGTATATTAACAGTAATCAGTACAGTGATTTTGTTTAGTCTTCTGTGTTTTCCTTGTTTACCAAATCCATATGTGGGAAATCTCCAGGTTTGACCCAGAGTATCTGGGTGATGCGCTACTACCCTGGGTCAGTTTCTTTTTTGTCTCCATACATATCTTTCATACATCAAGACAAGACTAGATGTAGACTAGATGGGCCGAATGGTTCCTATCTGTCGTCAAATCCCATGCTTCCGTGTTTCTCCGTGTATGTTTGGCCTCTCCCACTCTTCTCCCAAGAAGGTTGTCTGGGGCTAGCCCTGCCCAAGAAGAGGGAGCGCCTGGCAGAGCCGGCCTTAGGCGTTGTGGCGCCCTGTGCGGACTACTCCTCTGGCGCCCCCCCAACTACCCCCCTCAAACTACCCCTCCCCTCTGCCCCTTCAAACTACCCCCCCTGCCCCTTCAAACTAACCCCCTCGCCCCTTCAAACTACACCCCCCCACACTTACCTTGTTGCCGGAGTCCTGCGGTTAGAGTGGGAGGCATCCGTCTTCTCGCTCTGCCTCGGTGCCGGCATTTCATGTTGATGCCGGCACCGCGACGGAGTCACGGAGAGTAAGGGGCGCCGAGCGAGAACCCAGCCGAGAACTTCACGAGCAACCGCTCGGCGCCCCTGCCCGGGACTTAGATTAAAGCATCGGGTTTTTTAAACTTTATTTAACATGAATGATGTTAAATAAAGTTTAAAAAAAAACCAAAAAAAAAAACCCCGATGTTTTAAGTTAAGTCCCGGGCAGGCGCCCCCTGCTACCATAGCGCCCTGTGCGGTCGCACAGGTTGCACAACCCTAAGGCCGGCCCTGGCGCCTGGGCCACCCTACCCTGTGACGTTCCAAGGTGTGACCATATTGTTCATTTTATCAGAGAAAATGAAACAATGACACTGTTAACTAAACACAGAAGCATAAAATTGGACGGCCGATAAAAATCATTTGCCCATCTAGTGTGCACGTTTTTCCTGATGTAAAGATTTTGACATTAATCAGTCCTTGGTCTTCTCTTAGATTCAGGATAACATGCATGTTTAATTTTACAACTTATCTAAAACTCTTTCAGCATAGCTGAAGATCATACAGTAACATGTGTTTATAGAGGGGGGGACATTTTCACAGCTGGATTCTCCAGAATGCAAACATTTGACTACTTTTAACCCCTTAAGGACAATGGGCCGTCCCTAAACCCATTGAAAACAATGCATTTTGAGCCCGTACATGTACGGACTTTGTCATTAAGGGGTTAAGGGTTGTCCTGGATGTTATGTGGTTGTGGCACCTTTTAACCAATATTTAGGTTTAGCTATGTCACACCTAATTTATAACGTACTCTACTATGTTTGGTAATGTCCTATTAACATCCTGTATACCCATCCAAGTGTTTTTTTTCTGTAATCTTTGTGACGTAGACAGCACTTTCCTACAAATATATATTCTCATAGTCATGCCTGGGAACCTTCTGGGCTTGATTGAACACTTCTCTCTTTCTCTGGCTAGGCTGTTAGCTGTGACCACTGCCTGACCACTTCTCCTTCTACTTAATACATAGCCCTGCCCCCTCACAAAGTCACTCCCCCAGAAGACCATATAAGGCATGGTTTTACAACTATTCTCAAAAACCATGCCTTATATATTCACAACTATGATTTTATAATTGGCTAGTCATGTAAGCTATAGATCATGTTCTTCATACACCATATACTCATACTGGAGTACAAGGAGGCAACAGCTTTGCCACGTAGACCACATCCACTTAATCATTTAAGAATTTATGAGATCCTAAAAGAGACCTCCCATCTTTCCATAATACTACATGTCATTGCTTAATAAACCTGTGTAGTTTTATTGATAGATTAACTTAACAAACATAAGTATAATTGCTTTCCACTGGATCTTTATCATGCTAGATCCATTAAATAACTTGTTCCCTTTGGTGGACATTGATTGGCTCAAACTGCTTTAGAAGACAAAGTGAAAAGAGGGACAGGAATTTAGTTCATGGCATTAGTCTTACTGGATGAAGTCACTTTAATGCCACTTAACTTCAAAAGTATGACACTGATTAACAATAAAAAATAGGTACCCTCACTAAAAATAATTAACAAAACCAGTGCTAGTATGTGAAAGATGTACATTAATGTTCTTGACAAATATGTTTTTACTGGCAGGGAATAACTCACGGGAGATCAGACAGTCTTCAGGGTTGCCACAAGCTACTATGTTTTCCACGAGCTACTATATTAGTCCCTTTAGCAAAGACCTGCTTATACCTTCTATGATAAAAAGGGCAATCCTTGCCAGCCAAAAACAACACCTTTATCCATGTATAATCCTTCTTAAGAGAAGGCACAAGAACCAAAAATATCTGGCCAGGCTTATTAATTGTCCAAGGGTAAGATTTACCTTGATTGTCCCTGATGGATGAGACAATGAGAGTCCTGGCAGGGAGATTCATTTGTGCCAGTGGTGTGTTATATATATGTGTTATATATATCTGTAAAACAGTATATATATTTAGCACACAAGGAAATAAAGGTTTCTCAATTTTAGCACAGTTGTGTATTTGAAATCACACAAAGAATGTGCCTGCATTATAATAATGGTTCGGTTACCCTGAAGTATAATGTATACCATTTACAGCAGAACACAAATGCACATTACATGAGAAAATCGTATATTTTGCTTAGGATTGCCTGTTTATTCGGGTAAATCTGTGTGCTGCGGGTGAGAGCTCTTTTTTGGTGCATAAGCTGTAAAAGTCGGGTCTTCATTAGAGAGTCACATCCCTTCCGTACTACAATGAATGATCACCTTCCAATGGGTTAATGCAGAAAAGGATGTAAGAAATTGGCTAATGGATGCGTTATGTTGAAGATACACTGCATTTAATATTTACTCAAAGGGGACTGTTCCTTAAATGATCTCACAGGTACTTTAATACATGCACTGCTTCATCAACTGGGTCCCCTCGAACGCCAGATCTAACTGATGCTGAAGTTGTTGCCAAGCAACCCATGTGATGAAGCAGTGGAGGTGTTGAAACGAAAAGTACCCAAATGTAATAGATACCCTTTTGTATTCTAGACAAGTGAAAAATACCCCACAGATATATAAAGGGTGGTAATCCATCATCTATACTATTTAAAGAGACATCTCTTCGCAATAAAACAAATAGAACACACATCATCATAGCTTTCTTACTTTAGTAGTTATGGGGAAATAGCAGAAAGGCCTACTTTCTATCATTATAGCATCAGGCCAAAGGTACTGACTCAAATGACCCCACTTTCACAAAGAACGTACCGTATTTGCTCGATTATAAGACAAGGTTTTTTTCAGAGCAAATGCTCTGAAAAATACCCATCGTCTTCTAATCGGGGTCGTCTTCTAATCAGACCTCAAATAGAGGTCTGACTATGAGACTAAGATCCAGATCCCCCGCACCGCTGCAGGGGACCTGGATCCTCCTGTCTCCCCCCCACACACACACACACACTTACCGGTGCTTCCTGCTGTATTGCCAGGGCAGCGGGTTGACGTCTACGCAATCCGCGTAGACAACGTCCGCTGCAGCCGGAAGGAGGTGTGGCTAACACCGGTGCGGGGAACTCTGATCTCTGACAGCCGGGGAAGGTATCCACGACGGACGCAGACAAACCCCCGCTGCCAACTCCACCTCCTTCCGGCTGCAGCGGAAGGAGACGTCAACCCGCTGCCTCGGCAATACAGCAGGAAATTGGAAGCACCGGTGTGTGTGTGTGTGTTAAATGGGGGCATAGGGCATTTCTGGAATGCCTTATACCCCTATATGCCACTCTGGCACTTAGGGGGTTAAAAGGCATATTATGGGGCAGAGTGGCATATAGGGAGGTATAAGTGGCGTTAAGGGGGCATTTAATAGAGCACTCTGCCTCCTGAAATGCCTTATACCTCCCTATATGCCACTCTGCCCCATAATATGCCTTTTAACCCCCTAAATGCCAGAGTGGCATATAGGGGTATAAGGCATTTCTGGAGGCAGAGTGCTCTATACAATGCCTTTTAACTCCCATAGCTTTTATTTAAAAAAATAGTTTACATGAATTAACATTTACTGGTAAAACTTTTTTCCTTTAGGGTGGTCTTATATTCAGGCTTTTTCTTTTTTTCCTAAGTTAATATTCAGATTTTGGGGGGTCGTCTTATAATCAGGGTCGTCTTATAATCGAGCAAATACGGTAATATAAAGACTTTTGAATAATGAGCTCAGGTCAACAGGTCAACTCTTACATACATTTTTTAAGCTTCAGTGGTCTTATAATTAAAGTCTGACACAAGTCTATAGAAACTGGCTTAACCCCTTCATTCCTGTGCTTTCTGCATTTTATTATAACTTAAATTATCTTTTCATTACAAGGGTGGATACATCACTCTCAGAATGTTTCAGTTTGATTAGATTCTAAAAACGTCTAGATTGCGTTGTTTTCCATTTCCCTTTCTGTAACATACGGATATATAAAGCCTCTCAGTAACTTGATACACTATATTTGGTTCTCCAATCTCCTTCAAATCAATCAAAACGTATTCCAAATTTTGCAGCCAAACACAGTTGTAGGGGCTTGATTATTGCTTTAAGGAAACATGAACCAATAAATCAATAAAATCAATATGAAATAGCACACAGAGGGTTAGGGTAAAATGTCCCATCTGTCTCTTGGTATTTGTCCTTGTTTCTTGGAAAGATGGTCTAGGCTCAAGCAAGTGCACTTTCTGTCACCTAAAATTTAATTGGAAAGAAACCCAAGTAACGCACTGCATTGCTGTCCAGGGCAGCTGCCTCATCGTCCTGCTTCTTTGGGCAATGACGATCATGGGCCAGTTGAAGAGATCCTGTGATCTGCTGTCCTGCTGCCCGTGGTAGCTGCATCGTTGTTCTTCTTTGGGCAGTGAGGATCATGAACCTGTTGGAGAGATTCTCTTATGTCCCTGTCTGGCCCAGGGAGCTGTAAAAACAACAGATCTGCAGCACAGACCTCCATTGACCATTTTTTGAGTGCTGATAGATCGCTCTTCGGTAAAAGCTGTGTAGAGTGTCACCCCTCCAGACCAACTTACCAACTACCACCACTGGTCCCACTCATAGTTTGGACATGTGAAACGTTTGGGGTTGAATGCTTTTGCAGAGGGTGATTTGTATAGGCCTACCTATTCACTGTATATTAGTTCTTATAGGTATTTTTTGGAGGCGATTGAGACATATACTCATTCCAATATGGTATTCCTATTTTGTTCACAGAAAAGTCTTGACATGATACTTTTCAGTTTCAAACAAGCTACACTATAATTAATATTTCAAGCACTGCAAGTGTCTGCATGAATTACTACCTATACTGTGGTTGATTAAACTTGCACAGAAACAAAGTACAATGAATTAGAAATAACAATGCTGTTTTTCTTGCCTTTTTTTTTTTTTAATTAGAGCAGTTTTTATATTGTCAACATTAACCCCTTAATGACAAAGCCCGTACATGTACGGGCTCAAAATGCATTGTTTTCAATGGGTTTTGGGACCACCCATTGTCCTTAAGGGGTTAAATAATGATGCACCACATAGTTAGCAAAGCAAAGCCAGTGTACACAAATATAACCAAACAAGAAAAGCACGCATCAACTGTCAACAAGGACCGAGTTATGATGAAGAGACATCCATAAATTCAGGCGTGCAAAGCTGATCAACACAAAACAATTCATTCAAAACTCAGCTGGATAACTAAATAATGTAAATCACTGAAAATATATACAGTATATGTCATTTATTTTAAACCAAGTACATATATATATTATATCCCAAAAATATGCATGGCATCACGCTGCAAGTTACAAAACAAACACAAGTAAATATGCATCAGGAAAAAAAGGAAGGCGACCATGGATACAGCCCTCTGCTTTGGCTAAAAATTAAAACCTTTATCAAGCGAAGTATCTCTTACTTAGTGAAGCTCACTTCTAGATAATAGCAAAAGCTACTTAAGCAGAAATAATTGGAGAACCTGGATGCATTCAGATGTGCCCTTTACAAAGTTTTGAAGTTCTTATTATGTGTGTCTGGGAATTTTACCAAATCAGATATATTGATACATATTCGATACATAACTGGAAGTTCTGCATACAAATGTCTTGCTGGTTTTCAACAGTGCTCTTTAAAAACTGACACCAATAAAAGGAACTTGGGGAATATGAAATCACTTCATTTTTATAACAGTATATTGTAGGGCTGAGTTTGCATGAGAAGAACCTTAAAAGGGGTTATTCTCAAGCAGGGATGATTAAGTTAGCAGGTCGCATTGTTTTGGACATGGTTGTGCAGGCTTATGTCCTGAATGTTATGTCTTAAGTTCTGACTCACTTCAGCAACCCCTGGCCAAGCATTGTCACAGAAAAGCTTAATGGCATATTTAAACTAAAACCTTTTTCAAGCCTATATCCGAACGGAACTGGGTTGTCAACTTGACTTAACCCTGATGAAAATCATCATTGTTTTCAACCATTCTTGGAGCTCCCTCACAATCTCATACCCTGTGGAGGTAAACACAAGTGTCCTGAAAGCTTTGGAGACCTCACCAGCATCTGCTCATCAATATGCTTCCACCTATTTGGTTCAGAACGATAGGGAATCAACCTAGAACAATGCAAGGAATGTCGACACTCTTCAGCGTCTCAAGGGTTAAATGATCTATATTGCACCAAAGCCTGGCCAATATATATATATATATCAACCAAGAACCAGACAGCATGATGAATCATCATTAATTATTTGCTCTTAATGTGGGTTAACCTTATTGTCAAATTTTATACCATTTGGCACACCCATACATTTCCTGTGCCATCACTGTACCATAATAGAAAAGCAACATTTAAGTAATTTTAGATCTTCCTGAGCAGAAGAGTAAAATATGTTTTGTCTAATATCAGTGGTCACAGGTACATAAATTGATGGTGAAATGTTGCATTGATTACAAATTACTTTTGAAAATACTATACATTTTTTATATTTAATTGGATAGCCTGATTCCCTGTGCACCAGCAGGGAGCTCTCCATGTCAGCTAACAAGACGCGAGATGTATAATTACATCCTAGTGGTTATTTTTCATAACATAATGTAACAAAAGAATTTTGAGCAAGGGCCTCCTGTATGCCACGTACTGTTATGCAAACATGGTATCCTCCCAACACTGGAGATTGCAGAGTCCTCCGTGCAGCTTCAACAAGGTTCAAGCAAAATTAAACACAGTGAAGAGGTAAAATTTTAAAGTGAAAACTCCAGGTTACAACAATACAGGAATTAAATCACTGACCTCATTCAATTAAAGCAAAGCTCCACAACGATGACCACATCAATAACATAAAAAGGAAACACAGACACTTTTACAGAATACTGTCTGGCATAGATGTGAGCTGCATCTACATGAAGTACTCAACAGCAACCTTATCCGAACATCAGACACGGAGAAGACAAGGTCAAATACAGATACAGACACATTATAAGTATAGAGCATATTTTGTAATACTGGTTTTAATATTATTTGCAACAGCACTATCCTCCATTGACAGCCCCCTAGGCCAGCCAGGGTAGTGGGACTGTTGGACAGCTACGCACTGTACTGTCCTAAAAAAACAAGACTGTTGGGAGGTATACTTACATACAGGTGAACATGACGGCTTGTTTTGATTCGATAATCTATGCAAAAATCTAAAGCTAATAATAAGTGTTTAATGTTAGCAGAAAGAGGTTACAGCAAAGATGGTCTTGAACATTCTGGGGAGCTGCATAGCTCTAAATTAGTGATGCCATCACAGAGCATAGTTCAAAGGGGGGCTTCTACATGGCTTCATGTATTTTGTGTTGGCACAGATCCATGTTGAAAGAGTCAAAATTTCCAAGTGGGAGGTAGAGAGAATCAGTAATTATCAAAACAACACTAATTACTAAGGCTATAATTAATAGAACATAACAAAATCACTTCTTCATTATTCATATTGTGGTTCCTTTAACAATGCCTTAAAATAATTGGGTAGCAGCCAAACGGTTTTAACCATACTGAACTTGAAGTTGAAAATTAATTTATCTAGAGAAAAAAAATGACTGAAACTTCTACAGCCAGGGCCGGCCTTAGGGGTCTGCGACCTGTGCGACCGCACAGGGCGCCATGGTAGCAGGGGCGCCTGCCCGGGACTTAAATTAAAACATCGGGGTTTTTTTTTAACTTTATTAAACATCATTCATGTTAAATAAAGTTAAAAAAAAACAACGATGCTTTAATCTATGTCCCGGGCAGGGGCGCCGAGCAGTTACTCGTGAAGTTCTCAGCAACCGCTCGGCGCCCCTAACTCTCCGTGACTCCATCGCGGTCCCGGCATCTCATGTTGAGCGCCGGACTATTCCGGCGCTCAACATGAAATGCCGGCACCGCGGCAGAGCGAGAAGACGGATGCCTCCCGCTCTCACCGCAGGACTCCGGCAACAGGGTAAGTTGAAGGGGCAGAGGGGGGGTGTAGTTTGAAGGGGCAGAGGGAGGGTGTAGTTTGAAGGGGCAGAGGGGGGGTGTAGTTTGAAGGGGCGGGGGGGTGTAGTTTAAAAGGGCAGGGGGGGTGTAGTTTGAAGGGGCAGAGGGGAGGGGTAGTTTGAGGGGGGTAGTTTGAAGAGGCAGAGGGGGGTAGTTTGAAGGGCAGAGGGAGGTAGTTTGAAGGGGCAGAGGGGGGGTAGTTTGAAGGGGCAGAGGGGGGTAGTGAAGGGGGGGCGCCAGAGGAGTAGTCCGCACAGGGCGCCACAACGCCCTGTGGGGTTTATTCACTGAGAAAGTAGTGGTTTCAACTTTCTAAACTCATTATCATATCTGGGAACTCTCCGTATATGACCCGGTAAACTCTGGGAGAAGAGGGGTCGCAGGAGTGGGGTCTTGACACGCCCCACTCCCCGCCTATTTACCTTTTAAATGGGGGTGCTTACCACAATGTCAGCGGGAATACCCACCGACATCAGTGGACAGCCCTGGCCGCCTCCCTCAATGGTAGGCCCCACTGGTAGCTGGAGTCCAGAAGTTCCCAGGTATTGTCATTATGCATTTTGAAGGGACAACCATAGTGAACTTCACAGGAGACTGAGCTGGCCCTGTCCAATACATAGTAAAATGAGCAAGAATGAAGAAAGACAATTTTTATAATTTACATTTGCATTATATATAGGCAACCAATAATAACAATTTAATATTCCATGAAAGGTATGCACTGTACAGTTTGTTCAAAAGCAAGGCTAGTGAACTCCTGGTGAAAGCTGTGTGTAGAGAAACTAAAATGTTCTATGTAGCAGATCAAAGACCTACGCTAAGCCTCTGGATCAAAACCCAGGCTACACAAAAAGTCTTTTCAAGTTTACTTTAACAGATGTTCCCAAAACAACACTATATTAATTGTTCAACAAATACATAGACAGCTTCAAAGAGGCCCACGCTTTATAAAGACATTGCTTTGTGCTTCTGTGCTTTTAATTGATAACAATATCTTAAAAATGATTTTTAACAATAATAGTAATACTTCTTAAAATTGTCAGATGTTAATAGTGAGTCCATATGTATTGGAACCCCCCCTCGTCACTTTAACGATAACTTCAGTCCTATTTTCATCTACAACGCACATTGGAGCAGTGGGAGCAACTGTCACAGGAGATGAGCAGATGAACCAGAAAGCATAGAATTCACACCAATAACCTGCTCTATAATCTGCAACTTGCTATCCAGAAGGTAGTTTGTCTACTCAATATGATATACCTCTGTGTTTATTTAGCATTTTTTTAAAGTTGTGAACAGCTATTGTAATGAGGAAATTTTGGGACCTTGCAACTTGGCCTCAAAAGCTTGCACTTAAAGTCAGTATGATATAATTTTAACTCTACCTTTTTCACGGTTTTCCACGGCTAACATGGTACTACTTTGTCTAACTTTTATCAATGTGAAGGCAAACACATGATGTAATCTCTTACAAATCGGCAACACCTGTTGTATCACATTCTTTCATAACCAAATATACCTCTTAGGGTTTGCATAGAAGCAGTATGTAGGCCATATCGACAAAATGAAGCACATCTCTAACAGTACATTGTAATACCAAGAATATTACCCTACTCTATTTTCAGGAAGCTTGTGAGGAACTCTTTAGAAAAACGTGAGGCAATGGAAGAAAAAACTTGCTGTTGCATGTCTCTGTATGATATCTACATAATTGGTGGGAACATCTTCCACCCCAAAAAGTTCCCAAATGAAGAGCAAAGAACATTCCCCAAGGCTTAATTCTAACCTTCCTGTCAATGCTCCTTTCTTTGAGAAATATGACAACTAATTAAATGATGTTACAATTTCTGAAAACTATGTGAATGGCTGTTATTGAATCAATGCTTGCCAACTAGTAGCTGCACTCTGGCTTAAAATCAATTAATGACTGACTGTTTACCAGAAAGTCTTACATGGAGTGCTTGTTACACAACGAGGCGAGGGTCACAAAGAAAATGGGCCTATTATAGCAAGAACAAACTGTCCAAACAGAAGGAGACCAATTTCTATGCTGTTAACCAGAGGATAAGAAAAAACAAAGAAGACAAAAGACAACTGAAATATTCAGTCTCTGGGGTGCAAGGCAGTTCACCAATGATACAACAAGTGGAAAGAACTTGCTTTGTGTGTACACATCTGATCTTTGGAAAGAATGCATAGTAACAAGCAATACACATTCTTGGTTGCCAAGACATTTTATCAGATAGATGTAGTCCAACTCTATATATCAAGGGACATTGATTTTAATCAAAAGGCTAGTATCTTCTCTTGAAAACACTGTTCAAGAGCAGGAGGAATCTAATATTGCGGACTGTGTGTGTACAATCAACAAGCATAATTGTTTAGGCCTTCAGACTTTGTATGTATTTTAGAGCAATCCATAGCCTTGGTCTAATACACCAGGTTGTTTTACTCCTGCTATTAAAATGTCCCTTGTTTTTCAAAACACCCCAAATGAAGAGAACATAACTGAATTTGGGAAAATATATGTCTGTGACTAAAAGTGTTTTCAGACACTATAGTACTGGGCCATTTTATAAATTTGTTAATCCTTCCCGAGCAAAAAAACAGTTGTGGATCAGTGCCTGTAACATCTCAGGTGGCAAATTGCTAAAGGTGTATGGAATCTACACTCATTTCTAGGGTAACTCTGCCATATAGTTTATTCTGATTCAGTATCCATATGTGCATGTACCACACCTGGTTCTAATAGTTTCTCATTCCTGATGTTACGGATCATGTAATTCCAGGTGGTGACCTTGGCTAGAGTCTGACTTTCATCAATGCCATCACACACAAGACTGTTTGACAAAAAATGACCTCACCATGACCTTGCTTAGTTTATTTCCTGACACTGTGCTTCAGCAATAACAAATCGGGCTAAATATGTAATATTGTAATTGCTGAGGGCATACTTGAAAATAAAAGATGTCTCCAAATATTTGTAACTGGCCCAAAAAATTTCTGAAGTGAAATATTTTTTCTTAAAGACGTATTTTAGCACTTTCTTTGTAATATCTAATACAAAAATAAGTGTAAAAGCAGGTGCAATCAAACCGTTTCAGTAAAGAGTTCAGTAAACTCCAGTAGCTAATAGTTTTCTTTCCTCACAGACCAAAGCTTTATTTCACTTCTAAGATATAATGGTACATTTTTCCTAAGAGTCCAACTCCATTAGACACAATTCTATTGCTTTGCAATAAGCACATAATCTTCTCCTAGGTCCACAATAAGCATACCTAAATGAGAGGGAACAGCAAGGGGTTAAGGTTCCAACTTTGTGATGCGACCAATGATTATACCATGTGACAGAGAAAATTGTCCTAAATACCAGCAATAGTCTCCAGACGTGCACCTGTGAGGTCATAGAGGTACCCACAGCAAGCCTGGATCCCAGTACTTCATCTTGAGTAGGAAGCTAAACTCAGGAAAGCTGTGCCTTTCAAGGTATTTTGCTCTGACTAGGGTAACAATGGTCATTGTCAAATGTACTAGATAATTGGGCAGAACTGGACACAAGTAGCACATTTTACTGATTTTTCCAATAAATTACTAACTTAACATGGAATTCATCCCATAATTGTCTAATATTATCACATTATAACTTTACGATTTTTGATCAACATGATTATTTTTTGACAGAATGGCCAATGCATATAGGTTACGCAAGAATTTCCAGTAGACCATATTAAGCACAGCCTAACCCTGTTGTATTATTGAAAACATAAATCCAATACATATATCCCTGGTGTACCATCATGACAGTAAGAAGATGTCTTGTGGGCGGCCTCGTGGAACTAACATCAGCTTTTAAGGGTCCCTCCTGGAGTGCTTGTAGTGGAAGGAGGGAATACTGCAGATGTGTAAGAAGGGCACAGACAAGTTACTGTTGACAGTAACTTGTCAAGATAAAACATAGTGGTTAAAATGAACTAATTGGAGCAATGGTTTAGTGTTACATTTATAACATATTTTGATACATATCAAAAGTAAGCTAGAAGTCTAAAGAATTTTAAAAATAGTTTACATTCTTCATCAAAGTCTCCAGACATTTACAACAGATTCTGTGTCCCACTTATTTTTTCTACTCATTCATCAGGCCGTTGCAAGCAGTGTATGATCAGACATTATCTGACGTACTCTTAGCTTTAAGGTCACTGGTCTTACATTGTATCATCTCATGTAGAAATACATAAAGAAGCAACATAATACATAAATATGCCGTTTTCAAAAAATATGTACTCATAATCTGTCATTGCTTGCTGAAAACAGTTTACCTGGTACAATCGATGGCCACATAAATAGTAGTGAGGTTTACAATAAAGCTACACCAAGAAGCCGTATTAGAAATCACTTTGCATAAACTGTATAAGAATCCAGCAACGCGTCTTAGCGACATGAGAGCAAACTCCTTCATCAATCATTGACACGCATTACTAAATCCCCTTTGATTATCTAATTAGCAGGAACGTGTGCTTCAGAATAATGCCCTGCTGACTATGGAGCAGACAGCACTTATTATCACATTATTCTCATCTGTGAACCCAGATAAACAATACATACTAATTATTTTACAGTACGACAGATAGACACAAATGTTTGTGTTTACATTTTGCAAAATTTCAAATGTTATCAGCTATACAAGTGCAAACTTAGGGACAGGTTAATGCCCCTGGCAGGCCCGCACACAAAGAATACCTATGAAGGTACTTTGTAAGTACTTTAATAAACATTCTTTACCTGTCCAAAGAAAAAAGAACATACCTGCTGATAATTCATTCAGCTCCAGCACATACCCGCATGGGATGCATTCGGCCAAATGCATTTCTTGCAATGTAAATAGTTGGGAGTGGGGGGTTCTGATTAATCCCTCTATGCATTTGCATGGGGAAACATTTGAATCTAGATGCCCAGTTATCATCCGCATTAAACTGCATATGGTGGCTGGAGTGTCGCTCAGCCAGCAGAAAATAATTCCCAGTTTTGTGTTGTTAGTCAAATTGAAATGTCAGTTGCTAAGACCCTGAACGCTTGCTTGTATACATCACTAAACAACGAGAAATCACTTTATTCTTGTACTTTAAGTGATTGTTACTGTGTTATCTGCTAATGGTCACGGCTAATCTTAACATGGCATAGCTAATTAATAATAAACAACGGAGCAATTCACTGTAGTACTAGCAGCTTTACAGATAACAAAATCAATATCGCTCACAATATAGAGTCTAAATCTGGATAATCTCAATGTATCCGGTAACTAGCAGCGTATTGAAGCACAGCGAGTATGTATACCTGGATGGTCGGACTATAAACCGGAATATTACTGAATGCTTCTCAATGGACACTCAGCTCAAGTACGCTGTCTTCCTCTGTGAGGTTACAGCCCAAAGACAGACGGTATGATAACTAGGTGTGGCCGCAACAAATGGATATATTATAGATTATCAAATTCCTCATTATAGCCAAAACATAGTCGTACTAAAAAATTTAAGCTGTACCGTTTGAATCTTTTTCGAAAAACCATTTTCTACAAGAAAAATGAACCTTTCCCATTTCATGAGACGTCACAAACATTCTTCACGTACAGTTACTTTACATGACCATTTTACATTAAGTTAAGATAAATAATAATACATTTTTTTCTGTCCCCTAAAATAAAAACACAACAAAGGGTTACCCGGAATTCACAGAATAAAAAAAAAAAAATACAATTAAAATACAAAACTGTAAGTTTGTCACTAGCGAGGTGTACGTAACACCCAGCTAAGCTCTTCATATCCGTTTCTATCGAGCAAAACATAACTACACATTAAAACAAAGGTGCACTTAAACAAAAAGCATCCACTTGAAGGTGTTAAGTTACACCGATTTGCTTTGGGTATAGCTAAGAGCAAGGTGGATCTGCTAACATCTGTCAGTGTTCAATCTGTTCTTCCTCCCCACATGGAGCTCACAGCGTGAGTAGGGAAGCTGAGTCCTGGAAGAGTCACGCCTAAGAAATTGTTCTTCCTGCATCCCTAGACCTTAAGAAGCATGCTACGGATATGCTTCCCCAAGCCAAAGATGTTACCTTTTTGGGTCTCTTCTTCCTGATGTTGGCCCCATTATACCTCTCCCCTCCATCAGTTTTCTGAGCCGTTTCTTCGTTCATCATTACAGATAGCCTCTCCAGCGAAGCGCTCTGCCATTAAAGCCTCTCCACAACACGGAGCGACTGTGTCACTGGCTCCAATGGAGGAGAATGGGGAGGGGGGGTGGCGAGAAGGAGGAGAAGCAGTGTGACGTTACCATGGCAGCGGCTGCCACAAATGTTTATCTGCCTGCATTGTTAAATCTGATTCCACCAATTACCAACAGGATCTTTTCCCTTCACAAAGGAGGCAAGCACAGTGCTAAGCCGAGCAACGCCAATGACTGACCACTTGCAGATGCTTTCTAAAATTTAAGCTGAAAAGTGCAATCCATATCATCAAATTTCTTTAGGCAAATCCTTTTTAATCTGGATGAATGTAATCTGTTAGAGTGCCTTGGCAATGAACAGAACATATTCGCTGTACCTTCTTTCAATAAACATGTTACTTATCAGGGTCATAATGCCACTTTTTATTTTTGATCTATACATTTGCATCACTGTACACTTACTAAGTAACCATTACCAAGTTACATCCTATAATGCATGGGACAATTGATATTAGTGATCTGATTCTTGGTATCAACACCATCCCTTTTGTTTGTTTTTTAATTCTCTAGGTGGCTAAACAAGGCTCTTAAACCCCCCTACAACATTTTTAAGCATTTTTTTTCTTTAAAATTTGCAAAACATGCACCCCGACCCTAATCTGCTAACCAGTAAGGATATCCCTACAATGATAGGTAAAATTAATTGGTGATTTTGCACAGAATTCTAACAATCATTTTACTGTAAGGTAGAATCTATTTATGTATAATGCTTTTCCTGCCTAAAGCCCAAAGTAACGGTAAAGGTTACAGCTGCATACATTAGGTTGTTTATGTGAAATGGTGGGTATTTTTATCCAGAAATACCCCCTCCCCGTGTGTTAGAATACCCAGGATGCATCCATGAGATCCCCCACCTGATTCCGCTGACCTAGGTTACAAGCACTCTCTCTTGGGAGAAATCTTCCCAGATATACCGATCAGAGTAGTGGATGCTGTTTTTTTTTTTAACTCCCAGTGCTTTTTCAGCAATTACACAGAATTCAATGTAAAAAAAAAAAAAAACATGACTTTTTAGCTCATAGGGATCTTGTTATTGAACGGTTGCTTACATTTAATAACTGCATTAAATTTGAATAACAGATTGTGTCTATGTCACAAGAAGAATCTCTGGAATATTGTTAGCTGGAGTGGGGATAAAAAGGTGTTACCTAAACAAATACGTGTGAAATGCAGATCACACTAATACGCACATGGGTACTTAGTCTGTGAAAACCTTAACAAACATTTTTTTTTTTTTTTAAATCAGAGCACATGTGTGTATGTATATAATATGGTGTCAGAGTCAGTGTGTATAGTAATATGTATAGTGCCGGAGTCAGTGTGTGTATATGTATAATATAGTGTTAGAGTTAGTGTGTACGTGTGTGTACAGTATGTGTAGTGTCGGAGGCAGACTGTGAGTGTGTGTTTATACTGTAGAGTGAGTGTTTATGTGTCTATATATGTATAGTGCCAGAATTCTGTGTGTATGTGTGCATAGTGTTAAAGTGTGTATTTCAAAAAAAAAAATAAAAAAAAAATAAAATAAAATATATATATATATATATATATATATATATATATATAGTGTAAGCTAGTGCGTGTGTATGTTGTTGGATAGTATGTGCATGTGTATACGAGTGTGGTGTTTTGGTGTTGTGTATGTGACAGTATGGCATTAGCATAAGCGTGTATGTTAGCATATAGTGTTAGAGTGTGTGTATAAGCATATGGTGTTAGCGTGTGTACACATGAGTACAGAATGTTAGTGTGTGTGTTACTGTAGGGTGCTAGTGTTTGTGAGCTTAAGATGTTAGAATGTTTGTTACTGTATGGTGTTAGAGCATGTAAGTGTAATGGTTAAACATTCAAGCTTGAGTCTATATGGTGTAAAATAACCCTTGAAGGGGTTAACTGAAGTACTGTACAAAGTGGTGCAGGACTAATGAAAGGTGTGTTTTAGGTGTGTTTAATGTCACATTGTCCCAATAAACATCATTTAACTGCAGACCAGGGAGTAATAAATTAAAAATAAAAGTATTATTGGGTGAGAAAATAAAGTAGTCTGGCTCCTAGGTCCAAACCAAAACTGTGGAACTCTGAACTACTCTCCCTCCATTACAAGTATAACTTTGGTGCACAATGGTCAGTTGTTCTAGGAAACGCCAAGGAGGATTAACTATATGGCACCAGATGTTACTGATTAGAGCCGCTGGCAAAGAAGAGTTTGCTGTAAACATTGCAGGGCAACGCATAGCATGATGTGAAAGAAAGGAACAGGTAAAACATAACGTGTTCCTCTATAAAAGTGCACAGCTTGACTATTTGTGGTCCAAGAGTATGCATATTAACACAACAGATTAGTGGTGAACATTCCATCAAAAGTACCAGTGGCAGGGTGTCCAGAACAACTTTCCATACTTTGTATCAGATTTACTTTTATATAATCCCCACGTATTATGTTTGCTCCATACCTTTTATATACATATTTTAACCTTTATGACTTTACTTCCATATCTTTTGAAAGCTGTAAGAATGTTGGGCCCTGGTTTGTTTTCCCACTTAATGTCCTATATAATGTTAATCTAGTCTTTCTCCAATCTGTAGCTTCACACATCAATTCCGTTTCCCATTTCGGCACCTAACCTCTCACACCAGAACGCACCTTGTCTATATTGTGTTTGGTATATAATAAAAACGCTGTCCGGAAGGGTGTTAAGTGGTTTACCAAGCAAATTGTAAACACCAAAGTGTTCCCCGCAATCTCTTTGCACTACAGTAAGGGGAGGGCTGACTGTGAACATCACTTCCCACGTACCATTTAAATATAGGTTTCTGAGACTGTTACTGCAATAATGGAGGCTTTAAGTCGAATGAACTCTACGTGCATATTGGTCTCAACAACCTACACTATATTAAACACAGTTTCAGCACGCATTTAAATGGGGGCTAATAAAATAATGCAGCAGGTTATGTAACATAACAGCCACTTATCCACAAAGGTGTCTAACCATGAACCTACAAACTGATTTTCCTATTATTTTAATGATATTTTTAATGAAATTAAAATAATGAATGATTTTAATTATTTCCTGAGAACATAGAATATGCTGAAAAATAGCCAACCACAGTGTACTATGCAAACGTGTACATGTTAAACAATTCCTGTTTACAAAAGGCTACGTATTCACTAAAAAGCTAGTCGGACCTTCAGTTTAGATCAAATATTTCAACAATTTAGCATAAAAAAGCGTAAGCTACTGGTAGTATTATTTAGTTTAGCTAAAAGATTTTACACATATGTTCCCTTTGAATTATTATTTCATTAAAATAAACAAGCAGATGAAACCAATGTGCACTTCCATTTGTCGATATTCAAGTAGAAAACAGTGTTGCCAATGTCTCTCCATTAAGCCCTGTCTCGCGCCAACAACTCCTTATCTAAAGTCTGTTGGAGCTCCGTCTGCTATCTCTAGAAACCCACACCATCTAATCCGGCAACTGGCCGCATCTTCAAAGACAGGGGCACTGAAGACTGCGGTAGAAAAGGAGATGAAATGAGGCATGACTGATATCAGACGCTGAAGTATTTGATAAGACATTTGAATACCCAGTGTCATTAAAGCATGGCAAACATATTAATCTCACTTACTATTCTGTTAATTGCAGAAGTTCCTGCTGCTTGATGATAATATGTTGGCAAGAAATCGGAATTATGCTTATCTAACCTATCAACAGAATCTTTCTGGTCTGTCTTATGCAGCATAATACTATAAATACAGTGTGTATATACGGTATATATATATATATATATATATACACATATATATATATATATATATATATATATATATACGCAAATGAAATGGTCATTGCAGTATGTGGTTGCACCTTTTTTATTAAACAAACCTCTCATTTTTGTATCAGTGTTTCTAGATGTTTAGTGCAGTCTGTCTGGCTATGAATAATAACTTGGAGACCCACAGTAGCCCCCCTGTTATCGTTTTTCATGTGCAACGTCAACAGGAGGGATCACTGTGGGACACAGAGGGGTACAACTGGGTTGAGCGGCCCGCTAGGGGAGGCTTGTCCTGGGAACCATTTTAATTAAAGCAAATTGTAATTGTTGTTTCTTGAAACTGTACACCCTCTGTAGAAAGTTTTCCATTTTAAGTTTAAAAAACTAAATGAGTTATGAGAACCACTGAATTTCACCATTCCTGTGCATTTTATTATGTCATCTTTGCTGCGAGAGTATTTGTAGGGTTTAGTGTGAGAACACTAATCAAAGTTTGCATATTGCAGTTCCATCTTTGTGGAAATGTAAAGGTTTCATAAAGGGATAGGGCTAGCTATGATTAATGATGGGGGTAGCCATGATTAATGATGGGGGTAGCCATGATTAATGGTGGGGGTAGCCATGATTAATGGTGGGGCTAGCCTCAAGATACCCTTTAATGCCCAGGAAAATAAACAACTAAGGACTTGGGGAAAGAGGGCTTCACCCAGAGCCTCCAGGTCAAACCTGAAGAGTTATCTTTATTCCCAGTATGTGGAAGGCCCTAACAGGAACATTAGTTAGCTATTCAAGTTTTTGTGTGTTATGGGAGCTGTCAAGTTATTACTTGACCAAGTGAAAAAAAAACTTATACTCCAGTCGGTGATCACTAAAGGCACACAAACCGCTCCATCAAAAACCTTAAAATCATAGGGAACTTCAAAGATTCCCAAGAGAGAGAAAGTTGTGGTGATTAGCCATTTATGTACCAAAGTCTTTGGGCTAAATACGGTCGCAGGATTTCTATCACATTACATTTCCAACGTATTTCTTCATTTTCATTTTTGTTTTCTTTTTTGATGCTTACACGCAAGTCGCTTCTTTAACAATGTTTCCTTATATCATCCTCTTACTGCCCTATATAAATATGCAGTATAAATTATATAGTACTACAGTTCCTTACAACTAAATATTGCAAGTCTAAGACTTGCACTTAAAACAAAACAATATTCTTCAAAGAGCAAAGCTATGCTCTGCTATCAGAACCATTCTATTAAATTTCATGTAACCGAGAATAAGGAATATTGAGCAGTATTGTTTTAGCTAGCTTATTCTCTACTGACTCAGGCAGTCTTACTGCCAACTCTGTGAAAGCTTTAGGGGGGAACATCAGCCTTTTCATTATTTATTAATAAGAGAAATAGTGCCGAGCTCTAGTTAATCCATTAAAAAGCCACAGTCCAATGTATGTAGAAATAGCCAAAATGAAAAGATACAGTATAACAGCAATAATAGTTACTTTATTTAGCGTGGAACTTGATAGTGAATACAAAGAGCTCTGTATTAGAGAAATGGATTGGGAGGCTGTTACAGGGTCACCGTACCCAAGGCTGGGTACCCCTGTTTGAGGGCTGAGGAATCACCAGTCAGTCCCTCATACGGATCGCACTCAGCTATCCACGGATCATCCAGACCACCATTCGTAGTAAACCAAGAAGACTTCTTTATTACAAACACACAGAATTTATATACAATCTCAATGCAATGAGCACCGAACCCAACCCCCAATCCCATCACTCACATCCCATCACAAATCCCATCAGTATACAGGGGATGTATCAGGTGAGGGGATTACAGAATACAATGGGTTCCCCCACCTGTGTTATCCCCCCTGTAGTGCGGGTGCCGTCTGGGCAGACAGGGCTGTGTTGGCTGATTAAGAGCCCCAGCCAGATTATAGGATCGTCTCTGAAGGCTGGGGCTGAATCCACATCAGTCTCTGGGCCGGTTACACAATAAACACAATATAATATATTACCGGGTCACAGTATACAGAACCGGACACAAAAGTGCTCCGTGACCCGGCTAAACTTCATATGACACATGAGCCAGCTAGCCTGGCCCTGTCACAGAGGCGGGCGGTCTTGCCGCTGTTGCGGGCGGTCAGGCACTGTACCTGCGGGTCCCGGTAATCCCGCACAGTCCCACAAGGCTGCCTTCGAGCTGCTCCCTTACAGTGTCTCCTCTCTTGCGCCACCCAAGAATAAAGCGGAGTCACGTGATGTGACGTCACTTCCCGTGACTCCTCTGTGTTCCTGGGCGGAGCAAGAGAAGAGACGCTGTGAGGGAGCAATTCGAAGGCAGCCTTGCGGGACTGCGCGGGAACTCTGCAGTTCTGGTAAGGAGGTGGGTGTGATTTGTGGCCGGAGCGGGCGGGATTGGGCACACATGTTGTGGGAGCGGGCAGGAGTGGAACACCCACATTGCCGGAGCGGGCAGGATTGGACAAAAAAATCAGCAGGAGCGGGATTAAAAAAGCAGTCCCGAGCAGGGCTCTACTCTGTATTTCATACTCATCGCCCAAGAACATTAATGCATAGCCAATTAGATAGATTGAAAAATCTATAAATGATAGATAGATCAAACAGACTGAATAGTATGTTGCACAATATGAAATTACATCCCACCATAAGACAAACTTGCAGGAAACCAAACACCTTACCTACAGACCTACCTTTTGACATAAATGGCCCACAAATCTCTATAGTTCATACAAATATCCCTAACTAGTTGATGCATGTTTACAGTTCACGAGGGTTAAGTAACCTAAATTTTATACCTAATTTTTATAGCCTCTAAAACTTGAACACGATTTCCTTGTAAAATGATGTTGTTACTGAGTATAAAAGGATACTGTAGGTATGGTTTTCTATCCACGTTGGCGCATGTTGTTAAAAAACCCAGAGGTTAGATTACTACTGATTCAGATGCAGGAGCACAAAGTGTTCCAACAAACATTTGAATTCAATATATAATCACATCCGAGCCACAAAATACATTTGCAAAAAAAACAATTCTTTTAAGAATACTTGTCAGTACCTGCGGTGTCAAGAACTGGTTGTCTTACCACCCAGACATAAGGTGTTGGCCTATTTCAGGAACACAATAATTACCTATTCCATCACAAGCCATATGGCTATTACTATAGCAACCAGCCTCCCTTGGTGTGGACAATTTGTGACTTGGCATATTCTCCAAGGCTTATCATACAAAACTGAGAAAAGCCTGGTAAGGAAAACATCGCAAAAGGCCAAGGTCACAAGTTAATACCTGGCAATGAATGCGTGAGAGAAGAACAAAGAAATATAATATTCCATTGACCTAAAATATTACTTAATATATGAATATAATTTTCAACAGGCACATTATGGTGTGTAGCTTCTAAATGGGAAATAGGGCGGTTTGTAGCACCCCTCGCACCTTTTACCACGAGAACTATACGTTTTTGTCTGTTTTACTGCTACAATCTTTTCTAATATGAAAGTTTTATATATTTTTAGATTTATTTATTATTTAATATTTTAACGAATTGCCATCATTGGACAAAAGGCAACCGTCATCTTTATTTACCAGTAAGATACGGCTGGTTATAAAGTAGGCCAACTTGCTGTCCCAGGGTTTTTAGGGGAAGGTCAACTGAACTTTTGTTCCTGAACTCTGTTTAGTCAGGGAAACTTAGTCAAGGGAAATTCACCTCAAAAGTTAAGGTCCCTTGAATATTCCCCCCTTTTTAAAGTGCAAGTAGAAGACAAAACAAAATGTGAAAAAGTAACTAGGATTGTTATTTTAACACTCCAATGATGTTAGCATGTACACATGACAGCAAAGCGTTGCCCCTGTCAGGATCCGGCATTGCTTTCTACTAACTGATGACATCGTAGGATGTTCAGTCTGGTTACAAGTGATGGCCCTATAAAGAACCCAAAGGGATCTCTAAAAAAAAGTGTAAAAAGTAATAAATAAATAAATTATAATAAAAATGCCAATGAAATTCTCAGCCTCAGTGGAAAATGCTGAGAGGAATTCCTCCAATTAGGGGGAAAAAAAAAACAACTGAAAAAGCTTAAGTGGTGCTGCATGGTAACTGGCAATAAGCATATTCTTTTCTCACCTTTCCATTTTAAAGCCTCCTAGAAAATAAACAAGTTCTTTAAATCCTAGTTTGGAAGTACCCCCTTGAAGGATGCTGATGAATTGTGAGAGACATGAGTTGCTTTTCATTAAGGAATGTGTCACAATGCAGAGGCTGCTTCGGGCGAAGGAGTTTATGTACTGCCATGTAGTTTACCTTGCCCACTAAGTTGCATATGAGCTGACACATCTTAACAATTAATTAAGATGTGTCCACACTGTAACAGATAAAATATTTCATAATGAATCATACTATGTGTAAAATACTACTACTTGTAAAATGATGACACTACTTTTGTGTAGGCAAATAAGAAGTGCAAAAAATAATAAAGCTATTTCTAAGTATATAAAATATAATAATGCTCAGAGGGTGATACAACATAGAATTTGACAGTAGATAAGAACCATTAAGCCCATCTAGAATGCAAGATAAGGTTTTCCATACTGCCCGATCATCAACAACATGGAAAAAGATAAGATATGGGGAAAATGTGAGTTAATAAATGGTAACTATAGACTAGATATGGAGGTTCATTTTTCAAGCCATCTGCTGAACTCAACTGAGTAAATGAGATCTAAAAAACAATAACTGAAGATTATGATTATTCAAGAAAATAAAAATGGTTTAGTAAATATTTCTTATATTCCCAAACATCTTGATCATAAGCAAATGGCACCAAAAAAAATTGTTTGCAAATGTTATACATATGTGATAAGTGGGAGCAAAAAATAGCATCTTTTGCGTACTCAATAATAGATGTTTTAGTTGATACTGTGGAAAATGTACAGGGGAACTTGAGCTCCCTCCCATTGTCTAAATATAAGCTGGGTTTGTACCACAGGCAGCTAAAAGAGCCATTGATGCTTTTAACCTTCGTGGCATTAAATCAAAGACACTGTGGTCACATAGATTGACCCCTGCACCATTTCACCAACAAAGAGATCTTAACTGAAATAAAAGGGTTTATTGTTTCAGCATGATGACAAATCCCACAGTTTTGGAGGTGAGATGAGCCAGCCAGCATGCAGGAAAAAATGCCTGATCCCTACTGTCATGTAGGGATTAGTAACTGTGATGTCATAGGTGCCCCCCCTGTTCCCCATAAGAAAAGAAAATGTAAAAAAAAAAAAAAAAAAGACACATACATTCAAATGGAAATTAATATACATAAAAAAAGCTGATGAACTTTTGTAAAATATAACATCATCCACAGCCAGCATAATCATAAGGATGATGGGAGTTGTAGCCTCTAAAATTGGTGGATATGAAGGTCAAAAATTCATCTTCAGCTAATTAGGGAATTTATCCATTCTTATGTGTGCCTACAATGTGACCCCTTGATTGTAAGGTTGAGTGTTCTCAATTCTTGATGTGTCTGTATGCGTTATTCTCTTTTTATTATGTATGTGTTACTGTTAACTGTCATTTGGTGTGATAACCCTTTGCCTTCAAAACAGCATCAATTCTCCTAGGTACACTTGCACGCAGTTTTTTTAAGAACTCGTCAGGCGTCTTGGAAAACTAACCACAGTTCTTCCGTAGATTTAGGTAGCGTCACTTGCTTCTCCTTCTTCATGTAATCCCAGACGGACTCAGTGATGTTAAGATCAAGGCTTTATGGGGCTATTCCATCACTTCCCGGACTCCTTATTAATGCTGAAGATAGTTCTCAATGACTATGGTTGTATGTTTGAGGTCGTTGTCAAGCTGCAGAATAAATTTGGGCCCGATCAAATGCCTCCCTGATGGTATTGTATGATGGATCTGCCTGTACTTTTCAGCATTGAGGAGGTCACTAAATCTGACCAAATCCCCAACTCCTTTTGCAGAAATGCAGCCCGAACCTGCGAGGAACCTCTCCATTCTCCAGCCATTCCGCGAGCAACCTGCCTTCTGCTACAGCCAAATATTTGAAATGTTTGCTCATTAGTCCAGAATACCTGCTATCATTTTTTCTGCACCCCAGTCCCTGTGTTTTTGTGAATAGTTGAGTCACTTGACCTTGTTTCTACATCGGAGGTATGAGATTTTGGCCACAAGTCTTCCATGAAGACCACTTCTGACCACACTTTTCAGTGTACCAGGGTCCCACTCTTTTCTGCCAAAGCGGGACTGATGGCACTGCTAGACATCTTCCAATTGTAAAGGGAAGTAAGCATGATGTGTCTTTGATCTGCTTACTAAGTTTCCTTCGCTGACCCCTGCGTCCGTGGTCCTCAACATTGCAGTTCCTTTGTGCTTCTTCAAAAGAGCTTGGACAGAACATATGGAAACCCCTTTCAGCCTGGAGATCTCTGCCTATGAGAGACCTTGCTGATGCAGTATACCTACCTTGTGTCTTGTTGCTGTGCTCAGTCTTGTAATTCTGTATGACTTTTGACATTAAACTGCATTCAGCAAGCTCACCTTGTTAATAAGTTTGACTTTCTTCACTTAGTTTTATTCCTCCTACACAGTTGTTTCTGTTTCAGTTAATGATTGTGTTTCAAAATATGTATTAAATTGATGATACTTAGCACCTGTTTGGTATAATTGTTTAATCATACACCTAAATATATACCTACAAAATCCCTGAATTTGTTCAAGTGTACCTAGAAGAATTGATGCTGTGTTGAAGACAAAAGTGGTCACACCAAACATCTATTTGATTTAGGGCTGCAACTAACGATTATTTTAATAATCGATTAGTTGGACGATTATTTTTTCGATTAGTCGATTAATCGGATAAAAAAAAACAATATGCAAATTTTTAGTTTATTTAAAATAATTTAATGAACTGGATGTTAAAAAACAACTTAAAATTTACATTAACATTCTTATTTTGTTATGATGTAATAAAAAAACAATATTTTCAAAGTACAAAAACCCAAACACAATATTTATGAAACAAAATAACCCCAAACATTCTGAAAAGAGGTGGACTATTACTGTTCAAGAAACTTTGCCCCAGCCCTGGTACTTTGCACCCAGCACTTTGCACTTTGCACCCAGCACCCAGCACTTTGCACCCAGCACTTTGCACCCAGCCCTGGCACTTTGCACCCAGCACTTTGCCCCACCCCTGGCACTTTGCACCCAGCACTTTGCACCTGGCACTTTGCACCCAGCCCTGGCACTTTGCACCCAGCACTTTGCCCCACCCCTGGCACTTTGCACCCAGCACTTTGCACCCAGCCCTGGCACTTTGCACCCAGCACTTTGCCCCACCCCTGGCACTTTGCACCCAGCACTTTGCACCCGGCACTTTGCACCCAGCCCTGGCACTTTGCACCCAGCCCTGGCACTTTGCACCCAGCACTTTGCCCCACCCCTGGCACTTTGCACCCAGCACTTTGCACCCGGCACTTTGCACCCAGCCCTGGCACTTTGCACCCAGCCCTGGCACTTTGCACCCAGCACTCAGCACTTTGCCCCAGCCCTGGCACTTTGCACCCAGCACTTTGCACTCAGCACTTTGCACCCAGCCCTGGCACTTTGCACCCAGCCCTGGCACTTTGCACCCAGCCCTGGCACTTTGCACCCAGCACTTTGCCCCTGCACCCAGTCTCCAACTCTGCCCTGCACCCAGCCCTGCCCCCACATTCTGCCCTGCCCCCACACTCACACCCTGCCCCCACACTCACACCCTGCACCCACTCTGCCCTGCACCCACACTCACACCCTGCCCTGCATCCACACCCCCACTCTGCCCTGCACCCAGTCTCCCACTCTGCCCTGCACCCCCACCCCCACTCTGCCCTGCACCCAGTCTCCTGCCCTGCCCCCACACCCTGCCCTGCATCCCCACCCCCACTCTGCCCTGCATCCTCACCCCCACTCTGCCCTGCACCCCCACCCCGCCCTGCACTCAGTCTCCTACCCTGGCCTGCCCCCCCACCCCCACTCTGCCCTGCATCCCCTGAAACCCCACCCCCACCCCCGCGAATCGCTCTGTGCGAATGGAGCCACTCGCACAGAGCGAACCGCTCTGTGCGAACGGAGCCACTCGCACAGAGCGAATCGCTCTGTGCGAACGGAGCCACTCGCACAGAGCGATTCGCACAGACATGAAGAATACTTACCCCCGGAACGCGTCACATCCGTCACGCAGTACAGAGCGTGTAGCGGAAGCAGGGAACGCTCACGGAGGTAAGTAAAAGGAGCCAACAACGAATCGATCACTCGATTAATCGATAACGGAAATCGTCGACAACGATTTCAGTTATCGATTATTATCGATTTTATCGATTCGTTGTTTCAGCCCTAATTTGATTTATATTTTTTTCTGTTCACTCACTTTGCATTTTGGTAAATAATAATGATAATAAACTATTGTACATGGTTTACCTTAAACTAGGTTTTTATAAATAGTTTAAATTGCCCTGAATAAACTTTCAGGTCAAGTGTAAGGTGTTGTCAATTGGTTATACATTACAACAAACCGGGACAGATCTCCCTATCAAGCGATGACCCTCTCTAATGCTCTATCAGGGTTGGAGAGATCTCCCTTTTAAAAGGCCTAGTAGCATTATGATGATGTCTGCCTAGTCAGCCCAGCCTTCATAGCAATCTTACCCAGTGTTACGCATCCCTCTGAGGTGGAGCGCCTGTATATAATGTTAGGGTGCTGCTCTAGGTCATCCAAAACACATTACGGCTCATATGCAATTTATAGATAAATGTACTTGCATATATAGTGTGCAATGCTGCATGCAATTTTTGCTGTAGTAAGCCAGACACAGACAGTTCTTTCTGTTGAATATCACTGAAAAGATAATGTTTTATTGTTTTAACTTTATGTATTTTATTATCCAGACAATGCTTGAATTATTCCTCCTAATGCTGGCGTGGGTATTTGCCTGTTCATCTGCTATCACTTGGTCATTTCAGTGTGTTTAGCATCACATTGGGAACACTCAGTGACATAATGTTCAAATGTCATATTTCCATCCCTTTCCTCCAGCTACTTCTGTATGAAATATGAGGCAGCTTCACAACAGTGAAAAGCTTCTGCGGCAGTAAGCCTACCTCCTTCTTGATAGCCCAAAATGTAAAAAGACAGTACAATCTCCCGGACAGCCTCACTACAAAAAATGTATATTAAAGTACTTTAATATGCACTCTTAAAAAAATAAAACATATACAATAAAGCACTTACATTAGGAAGAGGGGTGCAGCTCGACAACCACTGATCGGCTACTTTTGCATTTTCAAGGCAGACACCATGATAATATGGACTTCTCAGCTATCATGTGCATTAAAGTACATATGATGGCTGGAGTGTCCCTTTAACACTTGCATTTGTGCATATTACGTTACATTAAAACGTCCTGAATTTCATACGTCCTGATATTTGGCACTGGCTCATGGGTCTGGAAGATCACAACTCAAGAACTGGGCATTCATTAAGTTATACACAGCAAACCCAAATTAAGAAGCCACACAACCTTCTGTGCCAGATTTCCCACAAACAGACTAGGCATTTCCCATGGATGCAGGGCCGGCCCGACAATGGAGCCGAGTGGGGCAACCGCTCCAGGCAAGCCCTTTTTTTTTTTTAAGCGAAAGAGAGAGAAAGGGGCGCCGAGTGGTTTTGGCTTACCAAGCTGTCAGTACCCGCTCGGCGCCCCTCGCTCTCTCCTCTGCGGCGAGTCTTCCTATTCGGTCTCGGTGCCGGCTTGTAATGCTGAGTGCCGGAAGATTTCCGGCGCTCAGCATTACAAGCCGGCACCGAGACCGAACAGGGAGACTCGCCGCAGGACTGCTGAAAGGTAAGTACAAGGGGGGGCGGCAGGGACGAAGGGAGAGGAAGGGTAGATAAGGGGGGGGCGGCAGGGACGGAGGGAGAGGAAGGGTAGATAAGGGGGGTGGCATTTTAAAATTCGCCCCAGGCGGCATTTTGCCTTGGGCCGGCCCTGCATGGATGCCATGGCATCATGCCATGTTTTTATGTGAATCTGAAGTAAAAATATGACCTTGCCTACCTTGCTTGTATACGAATCATTTATTTTTGCTTTCAGACATCATGCCAACAAAATAACTACACAGCGTAATCACAGCATGGTGTTGTGCTAGGATATCATCTGCTATGGCTTCAAATGTTGCCAATTGAAGAATGACAATCATTGCCCTGAATCACTGCCTTGGAGATGTCCGTATCCATGTGGAGTAAATCCCCGGTGTGTACAAAAAGCAATATCACTAGTCCTGCCTTCCATAGTTTTATGGATGACCAACTAATATCTTCTTTAAAAGAAGCAAATAGGCTTTTGTTAACCTATCCTAAACATTAATATGATGAAGCACACAAGACAAAGAACAGATCTAATCTTCTGAGGTTTTCAGCTAGTTGTTCCCTGGTAACTACTGGTAAGAAACATAGATATGCATTGTTCTATAATAGGGCTGTTAGGGACAATAGACTGTCTCTTTTTTAAAAAGACCTTCTAGACATCCTAGACCTTCTCCTAGTCTTAGTTAGCTTAAGTAGTCATTACAGCCCTAAACATGACAATAACCTTTGTAGGAACAGAAGAAAATGCATTGATTAAACTGTGTAAATAACATTTATTAACTAATATTAAAGTGTAAACACCATAATAGTGTCGCTATTTAACTATTTGAAATCTATAAATCACAAATTACAAGTAAATTCATCAATAAAATCAGGTTATTAAATCTACTCTCAAACACATCTTTCCAACAAGACTTGGTTTTCTAGTGCAGAGGAATTTTTCCTTACACTTGGCATATAACTTCACACTGTCCTTAACATTACAGATTTGTAATAAATCAAGGGCAGGGCCCTCTTCATCTTTTTGTTTTTATAAGTCAATTTTTTGTGCGTGCTGTGTTACTTGTTATGTCTTGTTTATCCATTGTATAGCACTGTAGAATACACCATATAAAATAAATAATAATAATTAAAAATTTCAAATTCTTGGTTGGGCTAGTATTAGCTAGGTTGGCATTTATGGCCTGAGCCGCTTAGTCATTGGTGGCCCTGACGACTTGACTACTCTACTACCTGTCTAATTCTCACATGCATTATGTGTTTATTACTGCTAAATTAAACTTACTATATTCATAGTTCAGACTAGCTTCAAATGATAAAGATATCAGCTGTGCATCACCTCTGACATCTAGCTGAATAAAAATTACTTTTCTTGTATCATTCACAGAATATCTGAGATCCTGTGACAGAACTTTGCTAAACTTTACGAATAATTTCATACCCGAACAAAATACGTCAAGTATTTTTCTTGTAGCCTAAGAGGAACATACTCTTTTTTGTCGACTAAGAGCTGAATAATCGATCCATTTTTTTGGGGAAAAAAGATCTATAACAACCTCCAACTACACAGCTCCAGTTTCTTTCTGCATGAGCTCAAGTAGGCACCTTGGCTCCCCTGAGATCAGGCAGCAAAACAAAACCGTTTCACAAGCTTTTAACTGATACCGAAGTAAGATTGAAACTCTTATTTTCCTGTGACCAGGATTATGTATTATAAAATGAATTGTAAAATGTTCTATTCCGAATTGTAGTTAACAAGGTATGTTGTATCAATGGGCATATATTTATTGCATCCATTAACGGCATCATCATTATTAGTTTATTTTTTGAAGGGGATTTATATATAATGTTATAAACTGTATATATATATATACACTAGATACACTACTGTTTGGGGTCACTTAGCTGTTTTCATGGAAACCAAGGACATTTCTAGCTGTGTAACATAATTTGCATTAGAGTTTTCTAATGATCAATTAGCCTTTTAAACTTAAATTTGGATATGCCAACACAACGTGCCATTGGAACACAGGAGTGATGGCTGCTGATAAAGAGCCTCTGTATGCATATCATATTCCATTAAAAATCAACCATATCCAGGTGCAATAGTAATTTACAACATTAACGTCTACACTGTATTTCTGATCCAGTTGATGTAGTTCTAATGGAAAGAATTGCTTTTCTGTCAAAAACAAGGACATCTCTAACTGACCCCAAACCTTTGAACAGTAGTGCATATATTACCGTATTGGCTCGGATATAGACCGCACCCGAATATAGGCTGCACCCTAAAAGTTAGGTGCTTTTCTAAGGAAAAATTTTTCTTAGTTAAAAAAAACCCGTAGAATAGATATGCTGCCACTCTGCCCTCCACCCGATATATATACTGCCACTCTGTCCTCCACCCGATATATACTGCCACTCTGCCCTCCACCCGATATATATACTGCCACTCTGCCCCCGAGATATGCTGCCACTCTGCCCCCAAGATGTGTCCCCCCGCCCGACCTACCAAATTAGACTCCCGTGTGTCTTGCGGGGCCGGCAGGGGACACCTACGCAATACGCGTGGACAACTTCCGGTACCGGCACTTCCGCCGGCACGGGAGATTGTCTAAGCGCATTGTGTAGATGTTCACCGGCTGCGGCGATGCGCGTAAACGACCTTCGCTGCCGGCACGTCTGAATTCTCGGCAAGGGAGATTGTTAAAGCACACCGAGCAGACGTGCCGGCAGCGGAGGTCGTTCACGCTCATCGTCGCTAGGAATATACAAATATAGGCCGCGCCCCCACTTTAAAGACCTAAAGTGCGGCCTATATTCGAGCCAATACGGTATTTGTCATATAGAGTCTCATAAACTGTAACGTTATCATTTATTTTTTATGTTTTACATGAGTAATCACACACACACACACACACAATCCTCTGCTATTTATGAAGTTAATTTTCGCTACCTGGGAGCCTCTCAGAGATCAAAATATGGCAATGATTGTGCCACACATGAAGCAGTGTGCAACGTAATCTTGTAAATATGTATTGCACAAACTGAACTACACATCCTTACCTATTGCCTCAAAAATTGCGAATTAAATATTCGTAACTATTTGCAACAATTCTCTGGCTTCATGGATACTGTTTCTAATGCTAGCTCAGGCTAGTGCTGTCTATTGGTGTCCAAAGTCCAGCTAGAAAAGGTGATACTCAACTACAGAGAGCCATGGAATTACTACATGTAAATAACACAGGGACACCTATGCAAATATTTTGCTGTTCTTTTTCTTCAAGCAAAAATGACCTAATTAGCACAAATTGCTAGGTACCCTACTGACAACCTACTGATAACTACTCTACATAAAGTAAAAAAAAAAAATGGTTGGAGTTCTCCTTAGAGTGCTAAGCTATACTACAGAGCAAGGCCATAGGCACACAGCATTGGTATTAAACATTTAGACTTCTGGGAGGAAAAGGTGTGGGGGGGTCAGGCTTGAATGGGTTCAAAAACCTAAAGCAGAGTTTCTCAATGTCAACCATCAAGTACGTGCAAAGGGACTAATTCTCAGGATAGCATTGACTGCTCGCCGGTGAACTAATTGGCGTCTGTCTCGTAGACATGGTGATTATAGAGGCACCTGTGTTCATGTGAGAGCAGAAAACCTAATCGGCATGTGGGTCCAACCCATTTCTCTCGACACAAGAGTCTCTGTTGCCAGGTAACAAAGTGCACTTTTACACTTGAATTCAAATTTCAACAGTGTTTGAGAACGAATAATAAACCAAGGACAGAAATGTAATTTACTGAGAAATGTTCCAATTAATTACGAATTTTATAGAGGTGAATAAGTACTAATAAACGCACATACACGTTACAAAATCCTTTTTTTAAATGATTCCAATGTTCTTTTGTACTTGATTATAAATGTGCACAATATTAGCAGACTGTATAAATCATCAAAGTGGATGGTGGATGCAAATATAACATTTTATATGTCGGTATTGTTTAATGTATAATCTAGAGAAAGATGATAAGGTATGTTTTAGACAGGAGATGTTGGAGATTGTATTTTTACTGTAATCGGGACAACAAACTAAACCCACTTGTGGGAGGCTATCGGCTATTATGCAGAGTTTTGTGAATGTTAATCTATTTCAATAACATTAACATTGTCTACGAAAGAACAAGAACAGCTTTATATACATATGTATTTAGGAGCCCTAGTAAAGCTACTAAAGATATTGCAGAATAAGATAATAATCAGACATTTTGGCATAAATCCTCCAATTGTCACGGTTTTAGAGGCTCTTGAGAATACTTGGACAAGGTATCTTCAGAATAAAGGCTTCACAACAACAATATGGGTCACTCAAATCCCTAATGGCACCCTATAAAAATATACGTTGTGGATAGAACAAGAAGTAGATGTGCTCCAGTACATAATGACTTTTTTGCTCATGGGTACACAATAAGAAGCCCTAAACAAATTAAGGGGACATGTCGCTAACTAACATTATGGTAATTAACAGTATGCAAACTAAGAAATAAGTTTTATGTAGATGTTTTTGCTTAAAAAATACATTAAAGCTTAGTGAATAAATTCATCACAAATACATTTCAAATACAATTCATAAATTTATGAATAGGATACAAGCTAAGGAGATTATGAAAAGAAAAAAAGATGACAGAAGGGAAAAGACAAGAAAAATGGAAGTACAAATTTTCAGTGGCAAAAATCTTAGCCTCAATTAAACTATTTTAATACATTTTATCAAATCGCTGTATAGATGCATAAACATTAAAACATATTCAAGTCAAACCTTGCCATGAATATTTAAACTAATATTTGAATTCATGCAATAAATCAACATTTATTGAATTTTTGTGTCAAAAGGGGCTTAAAGCCTGTTGGGGAACAAGTTCTTCATAAATAATTCCCAATGAACATTTATTATGTTCTGTGAACTAAAAGATTGAAAACTCTAATCACCCCAAAAGATGTGCCTTTAGGTGGAATTTAATTAAGTGTGCTTTAGTTTGAATCACGTAGGTTATGTAAATGCTCAGACAATAAAACAATGATACAAAACGAAAACTATCAATGAATAACTTTTTAAATAGAGTTCTCACTTTTATAAAAGTTTTACATTTGCTGTATCCCAAGTTCACTTAAAGGGATAATCTAACGGATGCATATTTTGCCATATATATTATATGTTTGTTAAACTTTGTTACAAAATATGCTATTTTGTATTTTTTTATAAATCTGGGATATGGAATAGCAATGGCTTTCTAATTCTATAGATCTTATTATTAGTAGTATCATTTTATTTTTTCCCTTATTATTTTCTTTCTTTCTTTTTGCACTGCTCCTATAACTAGAGATCACCAGGGACCTCTGTTGTATCTCGTGGACCCTAGTGATGTCAATTATTATTTCTAGTTTCTCCATCTGACCTACTCCGCACTGAGCACACACAAAGAGAACCCAGCTGGATCTGGATAGACCCTCCTGGGTCTCTACTCCTCTCCTTGCAGGTGTCAGCAGTCTGCGGAGCCAAGAGCCATCACACCAGAGCAGTTAATGGGGAGCCATTGATGCTACCACCAGATGAAAAGTGTCTTGAGACAAAAACAATGTGCAAACATCCCTGAAGACAGGCCAAAAGGAGCTAGCTTTCCCCTCCTCTGCCAACATGGAAAAACATGAGGATTACACTGATGATCATGTAATCAAGAATGAAACAACTAATACAATTTGCAGTCCATTACGATGGTGAATGTCCTTTTTATTTCTATAACATAATAGCACAAAATACATATACAATTACTTGCATTCAGGTGTTAACTTTCACTTTTGGGGAAAAAAAAGTTATATTTATCACGTTGAGCGACTGTTTTTCCTCTCTGCTCTGGTGTTTCACCAGCTTTCAGCAGGTGTAGCATCTGTCATTAAATGATTGCCAACAGCAGTTTGACTTGCTGTAAACAATCCAAAATACTACAAGATGCGCAAGCCAGGAATCTGTCTTCTTAGAAAAGGACTGCCCCATTTTTCCAGCAGGCTGGAAATATTCAGTCATAATTTCACTACAGGATTTCATAGAGAGTTAATAGTAGTGTGATTACAAATGTCCCAAAGGGGTAAAGTTAACATGCTGGTTGGAATGAAGTAAGAGGGCTTTCCCAATAACATTGTCACATGGACTCAGTGGCGACTCTAGAAACAATATATAGGGGGGGCACACAAGATACCACAGTCAAACTGGGGGGGCATTAATAATTTCCACCATTAAATCATAACACTGAAAAAACATTATATATATATATACACACCGGTATATATATATATATATATATATATATATATATATATATATATATATATATATAGCCAAAAGTAATGTGCTATGGAATGATACTTTTGTTATTGGACAATACAATACTTGATCATTCAACATGGGAAGCCTGAATGCCACAATACAGGCATCTAAGCAGCATGCCCCCATACCTCTTTAACTGACAATTGTCAGTTGTTAATAAAGTTGCGCGGTGACGTCATCGCGTCATTGCGCGAGACGTCACCGGGCGGATCGGGTGGCCCCGGTGATGCCCTTCAGTTTGAGGGGCGGATCGCCAGGGTAGGTGGTGATGGAGGTCCACACACCTCCATCAAGGTAAGGTTGGACTATAAGGGCGCAATAATGACCATAAAGTGACATTGCTAGTCCATTTAACCCCTTCAGGTCCGGGACGTACCTGGTACTTCCTGGTTACCGGTCACCGGTAGACCGGGACGTACCAGGTACGTCTCCTCCAAAAACCGCCCCCACATCGCCACAATCGTGGTGATCGTGGGGGCGCTGCTGCTGCTGTCTGCCCAGGAGGCAGACAGCACAGCCTCTATAAACCCACCCCCAAGCCCACGATCACTCCCACGGAGTGATTCTCTAGGCAGAAACCCAGCTTCAGGGAAAGGGGTGGTGTGTTGAATGGGTCCCCACACAAGTGTGGGGACCTGACCCAACACCACCCTGCTGCCTGATCGCTCCATGAGAGCGTCTGTGCAGCGTTAACCCCTTCAATGCCGCAATCGCGGCATTGAAGGGGTTAATTCCCGTTTTGTAGGGGGCCCGGCTGCTGGTGGTCTGCCTGGAAGCCCAGGCAAACCAGCAACAGCAAAAACGAGCCCCCAGAAGTCCTTTGATCAGTCCTGTAGGACTGATCAAAGAGACTCCTCCCCTACAATCTCCAGTCTATGGGAGATTGTGTCCCAGCTGCCAGAGGCAGCTTCAGGGACAGGGAGACAGGGTTCTTTGGTCTCCACATGAGTGTGGAGACCAGCCCCACCCCCTCCCTTTCTAAGTTAACCCCTAACCCCCTCTTCTTCAATTAACCCCTTCAATGCTGCGATTGTGTATGACCCCCATCGCAGCATTGCAGGGGTTAATATTAGTCCCCACAAGCTTGTGGGGACTAAATATCAGTCAATGCTGTGCTTCAATGGAGCATCAGCATTGAAAGAGTTAAAAAAAATGTAAAAAATAATAATAAAAAAATAAATAAATTAAAATTAATAAAATAATAATTAAAAAAAAAAAAAAACAACAGCACTGACCTGAAAGTCCAGGGTGCTTCCAGGTCAAATGCTGGGCTGGGCTGATCAGATCGCTCCTGGCCAATAGGAGTGATCGGATCATTATGGCAGTTATCTACTGTTCATAAACATATAATTTTGGGGGGATAATCAGTATCTGTGACAACTATTGCAGTTATTAGACTACCATGCCAAATTTTAAAAAAATTACATTTCAAAAAAGTGATGCATGCCTTGCAATATTTGCCCTATACTGGTCAAAATAGATAAAAATCCTGGCCATGTTGGGTGGTTTCCAAATCAGGACAACTTAATGAATATATTTGGGATCATTTTTTCCCATTGGTTCAATGTGTGTACAATTTGTATGTATACAAAACTGTAAAAAAATTCGTTTTTTTCATTTTTTCCCCACTTTTTCAAATGAAAGCCGTACTTGTGCTGAAAAAAACTATATGATTTGTGTGGGTGCACCAATTGATAAGAGAGAAATTACAGTTGAAGAAAGACATGGCAAAAACACAAACGGCTCCGGTCCTTTAGCGACACCCTAGTTTAAAAATCCCGGTCCTGAAGGGGTTAATTCCAAAAGCTTTGAAAAAGCTTTAAATGTTTTTGTTTTTTTCTGCTGTAGGTTTAGGGATTTAGTTTGCCTGTTGACCACAGAGCCAACAAAGTGTTCGGAGGGTCTGAGGCTCAGATGTAATGTGAGGAAGTTTTACTTTACAGTAAGTGTGGTAGATAAGTGGAACAGCGCGATAGAGGCTAATACAGTAAGGAACTGAAACATGTATGAGATAGGCATATGACTGTCCTGAATCTACGACAAGACCAAGGTCTGAGTCTTTATATCTGGAAAAACTAGATGAGCCCAGTGGTTCTTAATAGCCATTAAAGACTTATAGAGTCTGTAAAATAAAATGGGTTTATGTAAGCTTTCCTAGTGTAAACATACCTTAAATACTGTAGGTGTTGACCTTTCAATTATGTCTTCACAGTTTGAAATGCTTTGATTAGTTGCTATGGAGGCATATAGTCTATCTGTTCATTGTATAAGTACTTAAAATGAATGTCACATTTTGGAGCTCCTTCTATTATACTGCAAAATAATTCAGTGAAGATCAAGGAAAGAAACACATGGATCAACTGCTTCATTGTATCACAAAATAAACTCATTCCAGAACCCAAAAACCCTTGAAATTTATGAATATGTATCAAAAGCGAAGTGATTAATGGATTTCATGAATAAAGCTTGGTTGCAATTGGGTCATGCAACAGGACAATCAGCAAATCAACAACAGAATGGCTGAAAAAGAAAAGAATCAAGGGGTCGCAATGGCCTGAACCCATTTGCCTTTTGACAATGGCAGTCAAAGACCAGGCCTCAACCCGTTTCAAATGCTATGGTGGGACCTTAGAAGAGCTGTGCATTAACAAATACCTGCAACCTTGATGAACTGAAGAAACATTGTAAAGAAGAGTGGGCCAAAATTCCTCCACAACTATGTGAGAGACTCAAAGGCCATACAGCTACAAGCTATAGAATCCTAAAGTACACTTAGTTTTTCCACACACTCCATTTTGGCTTAATTATTGTTGAAAAAAATCATGTAATGTTTTGTTAATCTGAGCTTGTATTCACCTATTTTTTAGATCTGCTAAGGAACAGATGATGAGCATAAAAAGGTATTGTACAGTCTCGCATATCCAGCTGGCAGCCATGCTTATCTCATTAGGCAGCTGTTGGGAACTCTCAGGGTTTGTCCCCGAGTCTCAGGGTTTTTGCCCTACCTCAAGGTGAACAAGCAAATTCTCAGGGTCACACAGTCTCGAGCTAACTGCTTCTTATTCTACACTGTTGTCATCATATCTAAGACTCCCAGTGGGTGCTTTTGCTACCAGTATGATATCCCTGGTTGAATGCAGGTGATTCAGTTAAGTGTATCTTTAAATAATGAGAAGTCACTTTTTCCATGAGGACTAGTATTAGAGGCATACGGGTAAAACATTTTGTGTGGGGTTAATATTTTAAGAGTCTAAAGGTCAGCTATTTTAGAAAGTTCCCAGATATGTTTATATGTTCTTTTTTTCATGATATATAATGCTACCCAGCCGCTAAAGATATATACTGTTTGTGGCTGATGGCAACTGATTCTGAGAACCTTTATTGTGTAACACACCTGCTGTACATCAATCTGCCTCTTTGTCTATCTACCCAGGTGAAGTGAATAACACTGATAATCTTGTTATCATGGCACCTGTCAGCGAGTGGAATATATTAGGCAGCAAGGGAACATTTCATCCTTAAAGTTGATGTGTTAGAAGCAGGAAAAATGGGCTAGCGCAAGGATCTCAGCGACCGTCACAAGAGCAAATTGCGATGGCTGGACCACTAGGTCAGAACATCTCCAAAACTGCAGCTCTTGTGGGGTGTTCCCGGTCTGCAGTGACCAGTTGCAATCAAAAGAAAGGAAATGAGGTGAACCAGTGTCGGGCCTGATGCACGTGGGGGCTAAGGCTGGCCCGTATGGTAAATTCCAACATACAAGCTACAGTAGCTTAAATTGCTGAAAAAGTTAATGCTGGTTCTGATAGAAAGGTGTCAGAACACACAGTGCATCGCAGTTTGTTGCGTATGGGGCTGCGTAGCCGCAGACCAGTCAGGGTGCCCATGCTGACCCCCTGTTCACTCCCGAAAGTGCCTACAATGGGCACGTGAGCATAAGAACTGGACCATGGAGCAATGTAAGAAGATGGCATGGTCGGATTAATCACGTTTTATTTTATATCACATGTATGGCCGGGTACGTGTGTGTCGCTTACCTGGAGAACACATGGCACTAGGATGCACTTTGGGAAGAAGGCCAGCCGGCTTTGATGATGCTTTGGGCAATGTTCTGCTGAGAAACCTTACAATTTTTTATATAATAACAATAATGCTATATTCTTGAAATAACTACTTAGAAGTTGCTGAAGTAAGAGATCAGTAGACACACTTCACTACATTAATCCATTAATATAGTTAAAGCGTTTCTTAATTGGTTCAATCCCATTTGGTTCTTAAAATAAATTATGCTAATCCCTTTTATGTCAATCACTAGGAGTACCTTCAGGGTGTTAAATCAAACTGCACATTTGGTTTATGCGTAGAAATATAAGAGAAACAGGCATTATTTAGATTACCGACAGGTGTTTTTGACATATTTTATATGCATTTTTTAGATTGTTTTCTTGAAAACTCAATCTGCCAAACAGTTTATTTTTATATTGATTTTATAAAAAGTCACTATAATCCATACGTTATTTTACAATTTCAAACTTTATAATAGCTCTATATTATTGATTATGCATTTATAAACATTAGATGAAACATGTTTCTGTATAAGTTAAGCTTTAGAAAGATGTTAATAACAGGTCATAGGACCTACTTAATTTCAGTTGTAAAGAGGTCTTGGGGGTATTCATATAGCCAGGGCATAAACGCCTAGAAATGGACAAGCGTGGGAAAATCGCTACAAAAACAGGTCGGCTCCCTCATCAGTGTAAGAAGACATGGATATGTACACATTTGTATACTTTTCGTGGGTATATGATATGTGTTCAGGGGAAGAAATAAAGGCAATACGAATATTAATTTAACATTTCCCAAGACTCTCTAAAAGGTGTGGCAAATTTCAGGTGTTGCTATGACAACAGAGCTGGCAAAGAACAATCTCCTGTGAGTTAATGTATTATGTGACCCAGAAGGAAAAGATGATTACAAGAAGGTATAAAATTGGTTGTAAACTGTAGCTATTATATTTATAGGTGTCTATGATCTCCATGAGTACGAGTGAGTTTTATCTTGTTTTAACACAGTAGAGCAACTTCTCCAGATGGCACATTTGGGAACCATTGACCAAGTCATCCCAGGCTTCTAAATGTCCTCACTAAAACTGCAACGCGTTTATCAGCCAACAACCTCCAGCATAACCATATTCAGAAGCCTATGGGTACCAGGGAAAGATTAGAGGTGAATGCCAAAACAGTCTGACTAAAGGAGATGCCAAACACAATATTTATGTATACAAAGATACAGATATTGTCTCAGATATGTCTTCGGACATAGTGAGGATCAGGGTAGTTATCGGATTTTCAAGAGGCTGGTTAAAAATTACGAGAACTGTAACCCATTGTAACTGGATAGCATTGCTTGGAATGCACAATAATATCAAAAATAATAATTCTTCAGAAACAGTTATGTTCTGCAAAATGTATTGTTAAGTATTCTCCCTTCCACAATTCTTTCAGGTATATATAATATTATTCTCAGTTCTACCACATGCACTCTTGTTTTTTCTTGCAATGTGGTTTTTCTTTGTAGCCTAAAAAAAAAATAATTGCTGCCCTAGCCTTAGACATAAATCAGCAGTGGGGAGGGTGGAAATCTGGACTCATTAATACATCAATGAGGGGTCTTTGTACATTTACAAAGCAAGCAAGACCTTTGCGGTACCTAGAGAGTTAAATGGCATCTGTCAACCCCTTTTGATATACAGTAGCCTGCCAGACCTCATTTAACACAGCAGAAGGCGGCATACGGCTGAACAAAAGGCAAGGTATACAGAAGTGCCCATGCCCTCAGAGCACAGCCTCTATTGCTCATTACAGCAGTGCAGCAATGGGACTCATTAAAACAAAAGCAGAATTGCAAAAGAGCTGTTAGAGGTGGCATGTCAAATTAGTGAGCTCTTTCATGTACATTAGGTAGCCTGCTACAAGTATTTCCTTTACATTTACACATGGGCTCATTGTGGTTGAGAACACGCAGGGCAATATAACCCAGAGGTGCCTCGTACTCAGCATTCTCTTTCCTAAACAATCCATATACAGTGACATCCATAACTATGTCAGTATTACTGTCTCAAAGCTCATATTAATGTATGAAAAGCAGGCTTTACCGTAAACATAAAACACGGGCAGATATGGGAGCCCTTAAAGCTATACCTTTCTGCTTCATCACTTATATTGAAGTAGCGGACCCCGTATCATGTGTACAGATTCTAACTGGGAAAAATATATTTTTCTTTTTTCCTTTTTTCAATAGTACTTAAATAGTTTTTTTTTTTCAGTAACAATGCAAAAGTGGAAAGAATGTTCAGATTTCCAGTGTGTGACTACATTTTATGAAATATAAAAAAGTCATAAATTCATATATATATCAACTACCAAGTGTTTGACTGTTGCACCTGAAAGTCTTTGCTGTGTCATTACATTATGTTAGAAACAAACACTAAGGTTTTATGACAAAACACTAATTTGTAGCAATCACTAGATGATATACAGAGATTCTATGAATGCACTAGGTGTGCTCGGCTATGCGTGGCGCCATCATGCCCCCTGCTAATAACACTGGGTGAACAGATGGCTTAATGGTGTATTATTATAAGACCCTAGCTGAAGTAATGGTGCCAGATTCTGATATACTTCTGCAAAGAATTGCAAGGATGACATAAAAGCTTAATGCTTGAAACCATGATGTGTGTACCCAGAAAAATCAACAGAAATCAACAGATAGACCCTACTATGCCTTTTTTAGGCCACTGGGTTCAAATGACATGACTAGCTACCTGAAGCAGTATATTGCATGGAGACAAACGCACATCAGTTTAAACATTAAGCAAATTATTCTACTTTGCTTCTTCGTGTGAACACTAAGCGTTTCCTACGCTGTATAAGAGAACAATCAATAACGAGAAGCCAAGCGACCAAATTAAACACGGTTAAATGACATCTTAACAATGTTTGAAAGTAATAATGGATCAGTGCAATAAAGGCATCTGTTTGTGAAGCACCGGAGTCTAGGGAGGTAAAAGCAAAATATAAGAATTAAATTGTAAAAGTCAATTATAGGGTTTGGGTAAAACGCTTGTCAGAAACAACATTAGGCACCAACATGTTATATAGCAGTTTCTCTGCCAAACACATGTACAAGGTACAAGTCTTCGATAAGTCTTCAATAAGCGTGTATCAAGCTGTGACGGCGAGACCCGGATAAGTGGCACTTCACCTAGAATCTGCAGGTGAAAACCGGAGAGTTCCCAGGTATGCCCATGTTTCAGCATTAATGAAGGGGCTGTATGAGTGGGCATGAAATATAATTAACTCCCCCTTTGACCCTTAAGACATACTATTACATCCTCAAAAACAAGCCCTAGATGACCGAGGACGTAGTGGTACGTCCTGTGTCAAGGGCATCCAATATGCAGCCCGCTAGACATTGAGGTGCGGCCTGCATGAGATCTGCAGTGGTAACCACACCTACAACCATTTGTGGATTCTGGGGGGGGCAATGGGGCAATTCAGAGGCCTGCGCTGGGAGTAGGGATAAAGAGGTCCCAACACCCTGACACCCTCTTTATCTCCCTAATTTCCAGGAGGAGGAAGGTTCACGCAATGTCGCATAAATTTGGGGTATTTTTATAAGTGGCATCTAATTAAAATTGTAAAAGAAATATTTTTTGTATATTATTCATTATAAATTACAGATTATTTAAAAAGTGAGAGAAAGCCATATATATGTCCTTGAAAAAACAATATAGAATTTGTGAGGGTACACTAAACATGGAAATCATGCTTGAACAAAGGTATGGTAAAACTGGCTAAAAAAACAAAGGGGTTAACATACACAGGGTTCACGTCAGTGTGGTTTGGGCAGGAGAAATTAGACAATGTTATGGGACGGGTTTGTGAGCAGGAATCATGGGAAGTGTAGAAAAGGTAGACGTCAGACCCCTTTGGATAAATATGACAATTATATGTTTTTCCTCCCCTTTTGATTTGTTTTAGATCACTGGGAGTTATGCCTAATTCAGGTGGGACTAGCACAAGTAGCTAAGTGGCTGATATTTATAGGTGGCTCACTGAAGCCATAATGTTTTTATGGTATTTGGCCCCTTAATGGCACGGAGAGATGCAGGTAAGGGTCACACGGCTAGTACAACTGATAGTGCTGCCTGCCAAGAAAACACCACGCGTTTCACTGAATGAAAGGTATCACCGACACACACAGTGCTTGCCTTTCTGTAAAAAGAAACTTTTTTTTTGTTAAGTAGGTTGCTTTAACCCTTCAAGTGCCAGTGAGCCGTATAAACTGCTTACGCTTTCATCAGGCAAACAAAATGTACAAATGTACATCTCATGACATAATAGTAAACATTAAATAATTATTTCCTTATATGTGCAAAAACCAAACATTAAAATGTAGTAAAAAATAAATAATTTTCATAAAAGCTCACACTCCCTCAATAGGTGCATCCAACACATGTGGGTGTGCATTCATATGGATTGCACATACAATCCATGCAGGTAACCATACATACCAGATTGCAAGGTTAGGCACAAAAGGCATTAAGTTCCATATTTATGGTAACAAAACCCCAAAAATATAGTCACAAATATACAGCTGATTTGAAGCCCATAACCCCAATCACCCATCATTTTAGCTGATGATTATAGGAGATATAGCCTACAAAATCCATTATTTATAAAAAGCAAATGATTGTATTTAATACATTTGGTTTCTGTTTTTGTGGGGGTCATACTTATGACATCACAAGAACCAGATTCCCACCATGATGGTATTATTTGGGAAAAGAACAGCATCCGTGTAATACTCATTTTGCCAGTTCTACCATCTCTTTTGTGTTGTATGGTTGCTGTAGTTATTTATCATAGCGTGTCTGATACATTTATACACTTGATAGAGAAAGAGAAGAACATTTTTGGTTTCGTAAACCTTAGCCAAATTCTCTACACTTACCCGCCTATGCCTGTGATGTACATAAATTATTCCTTTTTGTTTTCGATTGGTTGTACATATTTGAAGATATACAATGTATTTTTGTTGAGATGTTGGGATAAGCGTGTACAAGGATGCGGTGGAGAGAAATGTCACTTTTCCCTAAATTCAGAACTGTTATTTTCCTATAGATGCTCCATTCTTTCTTACCTATATATTTTGTTTTGTCATTTTATTTTTTGCCTAGGGGTAAATGGAACACAAATCCAGCAAAGGATTTGCGTTTTTGACTTAATACGCCTTTGATATTTCTGCTGACACCTATGCTTGTGTACTAACAATTTCTAGAGGGTATTGTAACAGTATAATTGCACTGCAACAGCTGAAACAATATAACAAGAGGTTCAGCTAAAAGGAGACTGACAGAAGGTATGGGAGAGAAAAAAACATGTATTATTGGCTTTCACTCTATATAAGGACGTAAGAAATAGAAAGTGTGTGTGTTCATGTGTTATTACTCATCGCTCACTGGATTTTTTTGCTCAGCAGGGACAAAATGGTCTGGATGTATGCCAAGCATGTTGGTAGGTTATGGTAAGAAACAGACCGCAAATCGAGACTAGCTCTAGGTACATTGCAGCCTTAAGGAGAAATAGTACACTGTAAGGAATCAAATGAGAAGTGTTTTGCTCACACCTGCACCCCTCATGGTTTGAGTAGAATGCCCTAGAGCATTAAGCACTTTACCCGTCTGGCTCTTGGGACAGTAGATGGATTAATATAACAGCTGTGACCGTACAGCACAGACAAAACACATCAAAAAGTGCGGATATAAAAATATAAAAAATGCTAAATATTTCGCACATAGGTCAGTCCAGCGAATAATAAAATTAGATTTTCTCCTTTAACAATGTTCGCAATCCTTATATAACTTCAGAATTACTTAGAGACATTCTCGGTAATAAATAAATAAATAAATAAATACATAAAGGATTCATAAGTCAACTAAGACAGATATATAAATCGATAAATAGATAGATAGACAAACAGACAGACAGACAGACAGACATCACTTCTACCTCCATACCAAGGACATCATCTGCTCAAACATAACAGCTATTAGACTGATTAATGAAGCCATTTGCTGGGACATGGATATGCTCGCTCAGTGTCATCTTGGTAAATTCTAGGGGAGTTCATAGGCAGGCAATAATGAAAATTCACCAAAATTATTATAATACACTTACTCCAAACGTTTTTTTTACTGCCTCGGGCAGTGTTACATTTTATAGGACACTAAGCACAGGCCAATGTTAATTGTGTAGGTTCCATGACTCCCCCAAGGGAAAATTATTATTATTCCACACTCCACTCTGCCTTGCAGTAGGAGAAGAAGGGAAGGCACTATTCAGACCTCCCGCCTTCCCTGTTGTAAGGGGTTCTCCCGCAGTAAAGGATATGGAAATTGTAGCAAAACATGAAAGTGTAGCATAGAAGTACCCATAACACAATTCGAGTTCTCAATTAACCCTTAATACAACCGGGAAAAAAATTATATTGTCACTAGCATTTGTTATTTTGGTGCTAGTATCAATAATTATTGGAACAGCAGCTTTAAGAGGGCTGTATATTTATGTGTGTAAATATATACCGTATTGGCTCGAATATAGGCCGCACTTTTTTCCCCCACTTTAAGTTTTTAAAGTGGGGGTGCGGCCTATATTCGGAGTCTAGCGCCCGGCACCGGAAGTTGTATACGCGTATTGCGTAGATGTTCCCCGCCGGCCCCGCAAGACACCCGGGAGTCTGCTCCGGTAAGTGAGGAGGACAGTGGCAGCATATCTCGGGCAGGGAGGAGGACAGTGGCAGCATATCTAGGGGAGGGAGGACAGTGGCAGCATATCTCGGGGAGGGAGGACAGTGGCAGCATATCTCGGGGAGGGAGGACAGTGGCAGCATATCTCGGGGGGGGGGACAGAGTGGCAGCATGTTTTTTTCTTTAAAAAAGCACCAAACTTTTAGGGGGCGGCCTATATACGGGGGCGGCCTATATCCGAGCCAATACGGTATATATAAATATATATATATATATATATATATATATATATATGTGTGCTTATTGACCTTATTATTATGGAAGTTTTATGTCTTAATCTGAGTTTTAATTTGATGCAATGGGGATCAGCTTTAGATTTATACTGTTTAGGGTTGTTACTGTAAAAAGCCAGGTTGTGCTTTCTTAGAAACTGACATGTCAACAAGATATTTAGTGACTCAAAGGAGTTGTATACATTTTATACACCTGTTGTAGGTAAATACATGCAACAATATGATACCATCCACTTTATGACTAATTTTTCAATTGCTCTGATCGCAGCAACCGAATGGTTTGCTGTCTCCCGGGTGCCCGGGTTCGGCATGTTGCGGACAGAGTGGATAGATTATTGGGAGGGGCTGGCGAGGATCCAGCTGTCTTGGTGCACATTGGCACCAATGACATAGGAAGAGGAAGATGGAGTGTCCTAAAAGGTAATTTTAGGGACTTGGGTAGTAAGATTAAGAAAAGGACCTCCAAGGTAGATACTCAGAGATACTACCTGTGCCATGCACTACACCAGAAAGGCAGCGGGAGATTAGGCAGCTAAATGCATGGCTGAAGTCTTGGTGTAAGAAGGAGGGCTTTGGGTTTTTAGAGCACTGGGCTGATTTTGCTTTGGGGTACAATCTCTATAGTCGTGATGGATTGCACCTAAATGCAAGAGGGTCCAATGTACTTGGGGAGAGAATGGCTAGACGGTTGGAGGAGATTTTAAACTAGGAATGGCGGGGGGGGAATAAATACCGGGCTAGACAGTATAGAAAGGGAAGGCGATTTACTTAGTAACCAGGTGGGTGGATCTGGGGGCTTGGTCTATACAGATAATAGGGAGAAGCATACATTTTGCCCCCCAAAGCAAGGACAGAAAGCGATTGCAGCATCGGTGTTAAATGACAAGCTAAAGGCCATGTCTACAAATGCTCGCAGTTTAGGGAATAAGATCCATGAACTTGTAACAGTTGTGGCAACTGAGAATGTTGATATAGTGGCTGTTACTGAGACATGGTATAATGAGAAAAATTACTGGGACATATCGATACCGGGGTACTCTTTATATAGAAAAGACAGATAGGGCAAGAAAGGGGGAGGGGTGGCCCTATATGTGAAAAATAACATAAAATCTAACTTAATACAAGTTGGTGAGGAGAACTTAGAGTCGGTTTGGGTTACAGTACAATTTGGCAAAAGTAAAGTAACTCGCATAGGTGTGATTTATAGACCCCCGGGACAAGTAGAAGAACTAGATAATCTACTAGTGGAGAAAATGGCTAAAATGACAGTGAAGGGGGATGTTATAATAATGGGTGACTTTAATCTCCCTGATGTGAACTGGAAAACGAAAGTAGCTGGTTGTACCCGGAGTGCGGATATTCTAAACTCCTTACTGGGATTATCTTTAAAACAGGTAGTTGAGGAACCAACTCATAAGGAGGCCATATTGGATTTAGTGTTCACAAATGGAGATTTGTTAACAGATATTTCTGTAGGTGAAAGTTTGGGATCTAGTGATCATCAGTCTGTGTGGTTTAATATACGAACAGTGACTGAGTCACACCACACAAAAACAAAAGTTTTAGATTTTAGAAAAGCTGAGTTTTCTAAAATGAGAATATGTGTAGAGGAGTCATTATCAGACTGGGGCAATTTAAATGGCGTTCAGGAGAAATGGGATTTTGTAAAAACTGTATTATTGAAGATAACAGAAAATTGTATTAGGCTGGTCAGTAAGAGTAAAAAATTAAAGAATCCGCTGTGGTACTCTGCAGAAGTGGCCAAAATCGTGAAAGACAAGAAGTTAGCCTTTAGTAGATACAAAAATACCCAAAGTGAGGAAGATAGACAGATCTATAAAATTAGGCAGAAAGAGGCAAAGAAAGTTATAAGAACTGCCAAATCACATGCACAAGAGCGAATTGCCCTCTCAGTAAAAAATGGAGATAAAACATTTTTTAGATATATAAATGAGAAAAGGAAAGTTAAACAAGGATTAGTTAGACTAAAAACAAAAGGAATATTTGTAGAAGATGATAAAGGTTTAGCTGACTGCCTCAATGAATATTTCTGTTCAGTTTTTACAGATAAAAATGAAGGAATGGGACCTCAGTTGGGAAAAAAGACTGAATCATTTGAAATATGTGAGTTTATCGAGGCGGAGGTTCTACTTCAGCTGTCTAAGGTAAAGACAAATAAGTCGATGGGGCCTGATGGGATACACCCCAAGTTATTAAAAGAGCTTGGGGGTGTACTAGCAAAACCGTTAACTGATATATTTAACGAATCATTGGTAACGGGAGTTGTCCCTGGGGATTGGAAAGTAGCGAATGTTGTGCCCATTCACAAAAAAGGCAGTAGGGAGGAGTCGGGCAACTACAGGCCAGTTAGTCTTACATCTGTAGTGGGGAAATTAATGGAAACAATGTTAAAGGAAAGGATTGTGGAACATCTGAAGTCACATGGGTTTCAAGATCAAAAACAACATGGGTTTTCCTCAGGAAGATCATGCCAAACAAATCTTATTGATTTCTTTGATTGGGTGACTAAAGTAATTGATGGCGGTGGTGCAGTAGACATTGCGTATCTGGATTTCAGTAAGGCCTTTGACACTGTCCCACATAGAAGACTTATAAATAAACTGCAATCTCTGGGTTTAGATCCCAATGTTGTTGAATGGATTAAGGAGTGGCTAAGTGACAGACAACAGAGGGTTGTAGTGAATGGCGTATATTCAGAACAAGGTCTTGTTGCCAGTGGGATACCTCAGGGATCTGTACTTGGACCCATTCTCTTTAATATCTTTATTAGTGATATTGCAGATGGTCTTGATGGAAAGAAGGGCCGGCCCGACAATGGAGCCGAGTGGGGCAACCGCTCCAGGTGGCACTTTTGAAGCCCCCCTTTTTTTTTTTTTAAAGCGAAAGAGAGAGAAAGGGGCGCCGAGTGGTTTTCGCTTACCAAGCTGTCAGTACCCGCTCGGCGCCCCTCTCTCTCCTCTGCGGCGAGTCTTCCTGTTCGGTCTCGGTGCCGGCTTGTAATGCTGAGCGCCGGAAGATTTCCGGCGCTCAGCATTACAAGCCGGCACCGAGACCGAACAGGGAGACTCGCCGCAGGACTGCTGAAAGGTAAGTACAAGGGGGGGGGGGGGTGGCAGGGACGGAGGGAGAGGAAGGGTAGATAATGGGGGGGGGGGTGGCATTTTAAAATTCGCCCCAGGCGGCATTTTGCCTTGGGCCGGCCCTGATGGGAAGGTATGTTTATTTGCTGATGACACAAAAGTTTGCAACAGGGTTGATGTTCCTGGAGGAAGAAGCCAAATGGCAGAGCTGTAGCAATTGGCATTTAATGTAGATAAATGCAAAGTAATGCACCTGGGGCATAAAAACACAAGGGCAGAGTATAGAATATTTGATACTGTCCTAACCTCAACGTGTGAGGAAAGGGATTTAGGGGTAATTATTTCTGAGAATTTAAAGGTAGGCAGGCAATGCAGTAGAGCAGCAGGTAATGCTAGCAGAATGCTTGGTTGTATAGCGAGAGGTATTAGCAGTAGAAAGAGGGAAGTGCTCATGCTGTTGTACAGATCACTGGTGAGACCTCACTTGGAGTATTGTGTACAGTACTGGAGACCATATCTCCAGAAGGATATAGAAATGTTGGAGAAAGTGCAGAGAAGGGCTACTAAAATGGTTTATGGATTACAAGATAAACCTTACCAGGACAGGTTAAAGGATCTTAACCTATATAGCCTGGAAAAAAGACGGGACAGGGGGGATATGATAGAAACATTTAAATACTTAAAGGGAATCAACAAGGTAAAGGAAGAGAGTTTATTTAAAAGGAGAAATACTACCACAACAAGAGGACACAAGCATAAACTAGAGGGGCAAAGGTTTAATGGTAACATCAGAAAATATTACGTTACGGAAAGGGTAGTGGACGCATGGAATAGCCTTTCAGCAGAAGTGGTAGATGTTAATACAGTAAAGTCATTTAAGCAAGCATGGGATAGGCATAAGGCCAAGCTAGATATAGGATAAGGGCAAGTACTAAAGGAAAGTACTCAGAGGTTGGGCAGACTGGATGGACCTACTGGTTCTTATCTGCCGTCACTTTTTATGTTTCTATGTTTCATTTTACAACACTCCTCAAAAAAAAAAATACAGATTACTGGGTACAATACTGACACCTACAGGGGAGTCATCAGAAAGCAAAAAACACTATGAATTTGCTTTCTACATTAGAAGTATAGATCAAGTTCCGAGACAGGAAAAATGTCTACATGGTATCAGGTGTAGGCACAACATTTCAGTAAAAGCCCTGTGAGCACCAAATATTTCTGCAAGCCTTGCCATGGACACACTAACACAGGTGTGATATGGCATTAATATATGGGATATTTAATTAACTGGCAGTATGTCATTGTGATAGGTCATTGCTTAACCCTGATCATGTTTACTAGTATTAAGTGTTAGAACTCGCCAAATCCTTGATTGTAGAAATATTATGTGTATACAACGTTACAAAACATGGAGAATCAGATACATTTTCTTAGAATCACCACTTTAAAAATCAATCAAAAGTGACTCTTACTGGATTTTTTCATGTACAGTAAAGTTTTCAGCTCTAACACTTAAAAAAGGCAATCAAATAGATTACAATGATTTATATACCGGTAGATAACTAACATGATTGTTTTGCGCGGAAACCAGTAATTTGTCATTACTCTTTTACTGTTACAACACATATGATGTCATGGATGTATTACATACCTGCAACTAGAAACATGAAAGTGGTTAATAGAGTAAGGAGCTTTAAACATGCATGGCTGTTCTGAATCTAAGACGAGACCAAGGACTGATTAAGGATTAAGTCTTTACAGCACAGCAACTATAGGCAGACTAGGCGGCCGAACGGTCAGATTATAGGTTTCCAAGTACAATACCGACAGACTGGGTTTTAGGAACAGTCTTTGACTTAAACTTTTATTACCATTTAACAGGCTAATCAGATCAGGATTTCTCAGCGAGTATTTTACACATATTTATAAAATAGAAACAATAAAAGATACAAGTTATTTTGTCTTGTATCTTTTATTTATTTTTAAAACTAATTGATAAAACGTTATATCTTGTGTAGGGGACAGCTCACGCATGGGGCGGCAATGACAGTTTCACACAGGTTTCCAACGTAAATGCGTGTTTATTTAGATGTTGTAATCACAGAGCACCTTGTAAACAAAACAAACTATAAGCCTGTCCGGCTCTAACTAAACAGCAGGATACCTCTCTAGCAGCCTAAGGTCTGACGCAAAGCAAAGTAACCAGTTTTGTATGGGGTAAAGCTTCATACCTGGTGGGCTGCAGCGCTGGCTGTAGCTGCTCCTTCATTCAGTGTCTCCCTCCCTCTGAAAACCTAACAGCCCTTTCTTTTAAGGCCTCCTCCCCAGTAACGAGCTTAGGAAGCCTCACCTGAGAGCACCTGGGTTTGCTACCAGGCCTGGCTGAGGTAACCAGGTGAGACATATATCCCATCAACCACTCTCCCATACACTTTACCACATATCCCCCCCGTCGACTCCAGACCAGAGGTCCGGACAGCGTCAGCAACCATACAGTACACCCTGGACAACGCATCCGCATTCCCATGTAACTTCCCTGGTCTATGCTCCACTGTAAATCTAAAATTTTGCAAGGAGAGAAACCATCTGGTCACTCTTGCATTCCTCTCCTTATTCTGTTTCATCCATGCCAGAGGAGCATGGTCAGTCACCAACACGAATTCCCTGCCCAGGAGATAATATCTCAGGGACTCCAACGCCCACTTGATGGCGAGACACTCCCTTTCCACTATGGCATAATTTTCCTCGGCTGGGGTCAGTTTCCTACTCAAGTACAGCACTGGGTGTTCTTCCCCATTAACCACTTGTGACAAAACTGCCCCCAAACCTCTAGCAGATGCGTCCGTCTGAACCAGAAATGGTTTCCTAAAATCAGGGGAAACGAGCACTGGCTGGTCACACAGGGCAGACTTCAGACACTGAAAAGCCCTTTCTGCCTCGGGGTTCCACTTTACCATCACTGACTTACCACCCTTTGTTAAGTCTGTCAATGGTGTGGCCATGGAGGCAAAATTGGGCACGAACCGACGGTAGTACCCGGTTATGCCAAGGAAAGCCCTCACTTGTTTCTTTGTTACTGGCCTAGGCCAGTTCTGTATCGCCTCAATCTTATTGATCTGGGGTTTAACCAGCCCCCTACCAATGATATAACCCAGGTATCTTGCTTCCTCCAGACCCACTGCACATTTTTCAGGGTTTATGGTTAGGCCTGCATCACTAATGGAGTCTAACACGCCCTGTACCTTCCCGAGGTGACTTTTCCAGTCAGACGAAAAATTTACCACATCGTCCAGGTAAGCAGCGGCATAATCACGATGTGGTCTCAAAATCAGATCCATCAGCCTCTGAAAGGTAGCAGGGGCCCCATGTAACCCAAATGGCATCACAACATACTGGAACAGGCCCTCTGGAGTGGAAAAGGCAGTCTTCTCTTTAGCCTCCTCAGTTAACGGTATCTGCCAATAGCCCTTTGTAAGGTCAAGTGTTGTAATGTACCTTGCCTTCCCAAGCCTCTCAACCAGTTCATCCACTCGGGGCATGGGGTACGCATCAAACTTTGAGACCTCATTTAATCTCCTGAAGTCATTACAGAACCTCCACGTCCCGTTGGGCTTTGGGATTAGCACTATGGGGCTTGACCATTCACTAGTAGATTCCTCAATAACACCTAATTCACGCATGCGCCTGACCTCCGTGGATACCGCCTCTCTACAGGCTTCTGGTATCCTGTATGGCTTCAGGTTCGCTTTACTGTGAGGCTCAGTTTTGATATGGTGTTTTATGAGGTGGGTACGGCCAGGTTGGTCCGAAAACATGCGTCTGTTTTCCTGCAGGAACTCCCTCACCTCCTGCTTCTGGGGCACTGACAGTGCCTCTCCTATTGTTACTGGGGGAACTGGTTGCCCCACTTCTTTGACCCCTGCCTGGGTCGCCCCCAAAGACTCCCGCTCTTTCCACGGCTTGATCAGGTTTACGTGGTAAACCTGGAAGGGTTTTCTCCTGCCCGGTTGATGGACCTTGTAGTTCACCTCACTCATCTTCTCTACAACCTCATAGGGACCCTGCCACTTGGCTAAAAACTTACTTTCGACGGTGGGCACTAAAACCAGGACCCTGTCCCCAGGATTAAAGGCCCTCAACCTGGCAGATCTGTTATAAATTCTGCTCTGGGCCTCCTGCGCTCTTTGCATATGCGTTTTAACTATAGGCATCACCGTCGCTATTCGCTCCTGCATCTGAGCCACATGTTCAATAACACTCTTATATGGGGTGGCCTCGGTCTCCCAAGTTTCTTTGGCAATATCTAACAAACCCCGTGGATGTCGGCCATAGACTAACTCAAAGGGGGAAAACCCTGTAGACGCTTGGGGCACCTCCCGGATAGAGAACATGAGGTAGGGTAATAGACAGTCCCAATCCCGACCATCCCTTTCTACCACCTTTTTTAGCATATGCTTTAGGGTTTTGTTAAACCTCTCCACTAACCCGTCTGTTTGAGGGTGGTACACTGAGGTACGGAGGTGAGTGATTTTAAACAACTTACACAGGTCTTTCATGACCCGTGACATAAAGGGCGTACCCTGGTCAGTAAGAATTTCTTTAGGGATCCCCGTGCGAGAGAACATGTAAAACAACTCCCTAGCAATATTTTTGGAGGCCATGTTTCTTAAGGGTACCGCCTCTGGGTACCGGGTAGCATAATCCAAGACAACCAATATGTATTGGTGTCCCCTAGCTGATTTGACAATGGGCCCTACCAAATCCATGGCAACTCTCTCAAATGGTACTTCAATGATGGGAAGTGGCACCAAGGGGCTACGGAAGTGTGGTGTTGGGGCACTCTTCTGGCATGTGGGGCATGACTCACAATACCTTTTTACTTCTTCATATACCCCAGGCCAATAAAACCTTTGGAGGACCCTCTCGTGTTTTATTAGTCCCCAAGTGCCCCCCAAACACATGGTTATGGGCTATGTCCAGCACCAGGTGTCGGTATGGTTTTGGCACCAGAAGCTGTTCCACAATTTCCTTGTTAACTTTGGTGATCCGGTACACTAGATCCCCATTCATGGCAAGATGCGGAAATTTCTGGTCAGCTTCGGGTTCCTGTGGTACCCCATTTACTACCGTGACATTTGCCCGTGCAGTTCCCAGAGTGGGGTCTCTCACTTGCTCGGTCCCGAAGTTACCCCGAGACATTTCTAAATCTAAGACCTGTTGGCCGGGTAGGGAAGTTTCTTCTTCTTCCTCCCCAGCTAACACCTGCAAGGGGAAAGAATCTTCACTATACATTTCAGATGGGCCTAGATCCTTTTCATCATGCCCCTTACTGGTATCATTGTTCCCAATGGCCGTCTCACCTGACCCATTACTTACAGGGAGGGGTACAGACTCTGCCGGAGTTTGTTCCCCAGCTGCAGAAACGTTCCCCCTTCTCCACAGCTCCCAGAACAAGGGGAAATCGCGGCCTAATATAACCGCATGCATAAGTCTTTTTACAACTCCGACTTCGTAGGTCACAGTTCCAGATGGGGTCACCAACTTAATGGGGGCCACAGGGTAAGCTACAATATCCCCGTGGATGCATAGCACTCTTATGTGCTTGTTCGGCACGTAGTCCATAGTCACAAGGCCGGCCCGAACCAAAGTCACCAGGCTACCCGAGTCCAAAAGTGCCTTCACGGAGCAGTCACGTATCTTCACCATACAAAAATGCGGCTCAGTCTCTGATTCTGGAATGGCTGCACAAACAGGTTCTGCAAACAGGGACTGACGCCGACTAGCGTCACACACCATGGGCTCTGAGTTAAGAGGGCAATAGGCGGCTATGTGTCCCCACTCATGGCACCTCCAGCACTGGGGGGTCCCTGGCTTCCTTAGTAGGGAGCCCTTTCTAGGATTGTGGGGTCCCAGGGGTTCAGGATCAGTCTTTTGCCCTTGCCCAAACTCTAGAGCCCTGCTCTCTCTCACATTTTTCCATACACCTCCAGCTGGAACTCTCTTACCCACAGCTGTCGCGGGTCTGACAGTCTTGGAAGGTGTTGGTGCCGCAGGGACCTCACGGAGGAAGTCCTCGGTTGCTATGAACCTTTCCACCATGTTGACCAGCTGCTCGGCAGTTCTGGGGTCTCCATGCCCAACCCACCGTTGTAGCTCCGCCGGGAGGGCGCGGAGGTAGTGGTCCACTACCACCTTTTCCACAATCTGGGCTGGTGTGGTGGATTCTGGTTCCAGCCACTTACGTACAAGATGAATAAGGTCATACATCTGGGACCTGGCAGGCTTGTCCACGGTGTATTTCCAACAGTGGACTCTCTTGGCCCGAACAGCGGGCGTAACACCCAGGCGAGCAAGGATCTCCATTTTTAGTTTTGTAAAGTCCCGGACATCCTGCTCCCCGAGGTCATAGTAGGCCTTTTGCGGTTCACCAGTCAGGAAGGGTGCAATCACTTCTGCCCACTCTGCAACTGGCAGTCTCTCTCTCTCCGCCACTCTCTCAAATACGGTGAGGTAGGCCTCAACGTCGTCGTCGGGTGTCATTTTTTGTAAGCCCCGCTGAACGGCCCTCCTCACGTTAACAGTCTCAAGGGGGCTTGCCTCCACTTGTTGGGGCTGAGCCACAACAGTCTCTCTGAGCGCAGCAATCTGCTCCATTAACAGGCGATTCGTTTCCTGTTGTTGGGCCATAGTCTGCTGTTGCGCATGTTGCTGGGCGTGAAAAGCCTCTGCATGAAACTTCCGTTGCTGTTCCAAGGCCTGCTCATGTCTCAGGTTGGCCTGTATCAGCTGCTTTATCACTTCCTCCATTGTGCCGGATGGGCCTTACAGTGCTGCAGCCTTCACTCAGGACATATGCTTCCGGCCCTTTACATGTCCACAAAATTCAGATGCTGTGTTTTGTCCCGCCGTTGTTCCTAGCACAACTGTGCCTGCATTCTCCACCAATTGTAGGGGACAGCTCACGCATGGGGCGGCAATGACAGTTTCACACAGGTTTCCAACGTAAATGCGTGTTTATTTAGATGTTGTAATCACAGAGCACCTTGTAAACAAAACAAACTATAAGCCTGTCCGGCTCTAACTAAACAGCAGGATACCTCTCTAGCAGCCTAAGGTCTGACGCAAAGCAAAGTAACCAGTTTTGTATGGGGTAAAGCTTCATACCTGGTGGGCTGCAGCGCTGGCTGTAGCTGCTCCTTCATTCAGTGTCTCCCTCCCTCTGAAAACCTAACAGCCCTTTCTTTTAAGGCCTCCTCCCCAGTAACGAGCTTAGGAAGCCTCACCTGAGAGCACCTGGGTTTGCTACCAGGCCTGGCTGAGGTAACCAGGTGAGACATATATCCCATCAACCACTCTCCCATACACTTTACCACACTTGATAAAGGTCTGTTTTGATATATGACCGAAATATTGATATTTTGTCACGATAAAGTGCTGAATTTATCAAATTCATGTGAATGCGTGCGACTTGCATTAGACCATCTTCTGAGCTTAGGTGCATTTACTATACCTTCTTTATATATAGCTACAGGTATATATATACACATAGATGCATAGTGGCAAAGGTTTTTACCTGCAGTGTGGCTGCGGAGAGAGAGAGAAAAAGACTCCACAGACTTTATCCATAGCATATAATGAGTCTGGTGAGTCATGATATAAAAGCTAGTCTGTCGATGGCTGGTTTCATTAAGGTCATGCATGAAAAGCCTGAGCGCTGAATGTAGGTTGCGTGACAAGGGAAATAATTCCTGTGAACAAGTGCAAGCCAAGCACATTGCTGTTAACTCTCACACATATACTACTAACTGCTCACACCGCAGCAATTCTTGAAGTGACATAGGAGGCAATAACCAATTTTACAAAGTACTTGCTAGGAAAAGTGGTTAATCTTTCATTATTTCTTCCAGTTGAAGATTCATCCTGTCTAAAACATAGAGTTTGACAGCAGATAAGAACAATTTGACCCATCTAGTCTCCCTGTTTTTCCCCATGTGAGAACCTTTGTCTCGTCTTCAGGATAGTCTTTTGCCTATCCCATGCATGTTTCATTCCCTCGCAGTATTAGCCTCTACCACTTCTGCTGTAAAATGTGGAACGATGACAGCTCTTAGATAAATATTTAATAGATCTCTAAGCATTTTACCCGGATTCTCAGGGGCTTTTTTTTTTTTACTAAACTCAGGTTTTCAGGGTAAAACAGGTGACAACTCAGGCTATAAGAGATGCCTCTTAATATTTAGAGATGCTGTTTAAGTTTGTCTCAGAATAGGTGTTAAGCAGTAGCGTACCTAGCGTGGGGCCGGGGGGGGTGGTCCGCCCCGGGTGTCGCTCATCAGGGGGGTCCCACGGGCTAGGGTGACCACATGTCCCTGATTGCCCGGATCCCCGGCATTTTTTTTTTACGCGGAGGAGAGAGAGGGGCGCCTAGCAACCGCTCAGCGCCCCTCAGTCTCCTTCGCGAGGCTTCTAACTCCGTTGCAGTGCCGGCATGTCATGCTGAGCGCCGAAATATGACGTCATATTTCGGCGCTCAGCAGTGAAGCGGCAGATCAGGAAGCAGCGGCAGAGCAGGAAGACTGAGGCGTTGTGCTCCCACCGCAGGACTTCTGAATGGTAAGTCCAAAACCTTTAACTACAAAGGGAGGGGGGTAGATAGTGAGAAGGGGGTTCAAAAGGGGGAAGGTAGATAGTGAGAACGAGTGAGTGAATGAATGAATTGTCTGAATGAGGGAGATAATTAATGAGTTTGTAAGAATGCATTAATGAATGTGTAAATTTGTGTGAATGAGAGAGAATAAATGATTGTGTGAATTAATTATGTGAATGAAAGTGTGAATTAGTGAGTGACTGTTAAAGTGTTTGTGTATATGATAGCTGTATATAGATGCTTGGCACAAGCAGGGTGTTTGAGCCTTGGGGACCAAGATGACACAGGCAGGGGTTTATGGGACAAAGATGGCACAAGGGGACAAAACAGGGGGGATTCCTGGCAAGGGAGATTGTTAAAGCACATCGTGCAGACGTGCCGGCAGTGGAGGCTGTTTACGAGCATCGCTGCTGCCGGTGAACGTCCGCACGATGCGTTTTACCTCTGCCCCCGAGACTTACCAGAGCAGACGGGTGTCTTGCGGGGCCGGCAGGGGACATCTACGCAATACGCGTATACAACTTCCGGTGCCGGCACTCAGCGGATGTATACGCGTATTGAGTAGATGTCCCCCGCTGGCCCCGCAAGACACCTGGGAGTCTGCTCTGGTAAGTCGAGGGGGGGGGCAGAATGGCAGCCTATCTCGGGGGGGGGCAGTGGCAGCCTATCTCGGGGGGGGGAACAGTGGCAGCATATTTCGGGGGGGGAGAGTGGCAGCATATCTCGGGGGGGGCAGAGTGGCAGCATGTCTATTAAAAAAAACTTTTTCTTTAAAAAAGCACCAAACTTTTAGGGTGCGGACTATATCCGAGCCAATACGGTGTGTATATAATTGCTAACAGCAATCACACTCCTATCATGCCAAGTCAGCTAGTACATGCTGGAAACTGGGTATGCCTGGGCATGATAGGAGTGTGATTGCTGTTAACAATCATATATATATTGATATTTACTTTAAATAAAAGTGTGAGATTTTTTTTATGATGTGGGTCATATTCGGTTTCGGACAGGTAAATGCTGCATTTTCTGTTTCAGTCCAGAAGTTTCGTTTCGGTGCATCCCTAAGCCAGACAATGAAGTGGTAGGCCTACACCACATCAATGTTTGGTTTAGTATATAGTGATAGGAGTTATGCTGCACTATTATCAATGTCTGGCTCAATGTATAGTGATAGGGATTACGCTGTACCACCGCCAATGTCTGCCTCAGTATATAGTGCTAGGTGTAATGCTGTACCACCGTCAATGTCTTCCTCAGTATATAGTGGTAGGTGTTATGCTGTACCACCGTCAATGTCTGCCTCAGTATATAATGATAACAGTAATGCTGTACCACCTTCAATGTCTACACCAGTATATAACGATAGAAGCTCTGCAGTTTTAAAGTGTTTGTGTGGGGGGGTGCCACATACAGGATCCTCCCCAGGTGCCAAATACTCCTGGTTTCAAGAGTAACATAGTTGGTGTAAAATGGGGCGACATCTACAATTAATATTGTGTTGCGAAAAGCATTCTCACCTGGATAAGGGGGACAGGAAACATAGCCCAAAAGAACAAATTATCTGTAAGCAAGCTATCATGTATTAGTATGTATGATTAAACAGCGAAGACAGAGACAAGGTGTCCAAGAGTCTTCAAACCGGCTCACTCGCACAGGCAGTGGGGTCATACAAGGCGATTTTATGTGGTCCTATGGTAAACGTGCAGTTGTTCACACAGTGTTCGAGCAGCTATAGGGAAAGGCTCCAGGCAAGATAAGGTTTTAGGGTGTGAGAGATGATTCATAGTGAGGTATGAGTATGTTTGAATGTAAGTGCATTTTAGAGTATGCGTGTATGTTGGAGTAAATGTGTGCTAGTGTATATGATATCGGGGGGGGGGGCAAAGAGCCGAGGGGGCATTCAGATATACCTAGACCTCCTGGCTGAAAAGTGCCACCCTTCCCCTGAGTGAAGGATATACTTACACGCAATTCAGGCTGCTACAAATAAAAAAAGAATATTGCAGGCCCATAAATAACACACAACTGAGAATGGCTATTAACACCGCATTTACAAATGGGTGTACTTTGGTTTCAATTAAAATCTGCAAGCACAGATAAATAAGTCTCTTCATACACCCCATATAATACATATGTCAATAGCAAGGAAATGATTGACCTTTATTGTATAATTGGTACAAAAATCAGGTCATTAGAGCTCTATACTAGAGCAAAATATCGAAAAGCTGAACTTGACATTTTATTTACAGTCCCCGTATTACCATAAATGTAGTGTTTAGAAAGTCAGCATAAATTCAGATGATTCACTCGTATGTTTAATTAAGTTCCACTTTGGTAGTGGTGGTTTAGGCTTCACACTGCACTGGAAAAACATACCTTTATTTTCTACATGACAGAATCATGTTTAGGATATAATAGGATAGGATATTACAGGCATGTAAAGCAACAAAGGCACCACAGAAATACATGCGTATTTAAAATGATTGAAATCATGTAAAAAATATTCAGTTCTACCATGTATAAAAAACACTCCCAGAGCTACAACATAAGAATATAAAAGCATATTTATCAATATTAGATGTGTATTATTAATACATCATCCAATATCCAAGGAGTATATTAACATCAACAAACCCTAGTAAATAAACCATTGCATATTTCTTGTGTAGTATCAATGTTTTGGTACATTTTCAGACTGTCTACTATGGAAACTAATCAATAAAAAAAAAGTTAAAAGGATTGACTCTTTACCATAACAACGTATCCACTATACTACCAAGAAACTGTGGCATTGTCTGCAACTGATAATCATCTGGTTCCTACACATAACCGATGAGACAGACAAAATCAACTAGGTACGTCTCCAAAGAAAGACACGTGGACATTATAGTTCATTTGGATAGTAGGACAACATGTTCATGAATTGTATCTCATGGACTTCATGTTACAAATGATAGATTTTACACGAAGAAAAAGCAGGTGTGATTTAGTATCTGGAAAGTAAACATGAAAACAAAATTTGACAGCAGATAAGAATCATTCCCCCCCATCTAGCATGCCTTTTTCTCCTGATGTAAACACTCAGTCCTTGGTCTTGTCTAAGATGCAAGATATCATTATGCTTATCCCATGCATCTTTAAATGTCCTCACTGTATTAGCCTCTACCACTGCTGGGAGGCTGTTCCCCTTATCTACCACCCTCTCAGTTCTAACTAACGCTTACTGAAATATTGGAAGTATTTAAGGAAACTGTTAGTTATGTGGAATTCGCCATATGTTGACAACATGATCATTCATTTGAATAAACCCATACTGATGTGATTTCAAAAAAAAATTCTGTGCTCTGGCCGAAAAGATAAAACCAAATGTTACATTTTCTATGAGCTGTGCATTTATAGCGATTTGGGAAACTTTATAGCATTTTCTTCCCCCAGCATGGTGTGCTTGATTGTTCACTTGGTGTCAACACTAAGTTAAAAAATAGCTGTCAATAAGAGGGTGTTCCTATATTGAATAAAACAATTAAAATATTAAAAATCATTAATATTGTAGCGAGTCTACGTATTACTCTCATATACCACTAGGTGGCAATGTTAACAAACAGTAGCCCTATACCTCTCCACTCTTTGAAGCTCTTTGATATAATGGAAGAAATCTGAAAAACAAAAACAGATCTGCCGCATTCTCCCTTTTTTTCCATCAGAATAATGGAAATCCCTTTTGTACATTCTTTAAGGAAAAGTACAACCAGTTGATTCAACAGCTGACTGGCTGCCCCAGTACCAGAAGAAAATGTTTTTTTCATGATCACTTGTGGCAACACATACAAGATATCTGTTTGTCCTCCTGAGCCCAGGTTTGGTATAGGTGCTTTACGCAAATTCTATTAAGAGTGAACATGCAACAAAAAAAACAACTATAAAATGGAGAAAGTAGACTATAAAACAATCAAGGAGTTCTTTTACTGATTTATTTATTATTTTCTTTCTCCTTGCTTCTCCCCCTATTTATTTGGGATTCACCAGAATTCCGGTTCTCAAACATTTCGAGGACCCCCAACTCTTCATAAACAAGGGATATAACATTGTGTTTCAAAGAGGGATCCATTAAAACATCCAAAACAACTTGTGTTCCTTGAGGATTAAGTGAATTAAAAAAAGGAGCCTAAACCAGTTGATCAGGGAAGAAAATCTGATTCACCTCATGGCTCTTTACCAAACAATTGCTTCTTAATTACAGATCAAAGATTGACTAATTATGTTTATTGTTTGCCAAAATTGCGTATGCCCCTTCCAAAATTAGAGGTGCTGTAACAATGCCACATAACAAATTGCCAAAAATGTAATGTTTCATGAATACAAAAACACCCCTCCTAAACTGTAATATACAAGGTGTAGTTAGTCGAAATGAACACGGGGTGGTAATAGGTCAAAATATACCTCACCTGTAAACTGCTGTTACGTGCAAGAATTTATGAACATGCATTCTAGAGCAAGTATGGCTATAAAAATTGCTCATGATATGAAAAATCAATGTACAGAAGTATAAACGTATTGACCAGTCCACCTACATTCAGTTTATATTATATATACTGGTATACATATATATAACCATTAGAATGCTACAGTCTGTCAATCTATAATCAACTATTTAATTTCTGTTTTATATGATATGACAGGGAAGTACTTAGTTAGACTTCATTTTCTGTATAAGAGGGCATAGAATGCTTGGTCTTAAAGTAATTGTGGTAAACTACATTCCAAACACCATTTACCCCTAGTGAGGCACTTAAAAAATAAAAACACAGCAAAAGTTTCACAGGAAATATTTAAAAAATGCACATCTAGCTCTGCATTTGCAAATTATTTTTGTCCCATTAACATAATCTTAACAAAAATGGTGTAACAAACCAAACCAACTAAATTGCATTTTACATGATCAGTCAGATCTACCTATACGGTAAGTCCTATAAATTCCTGTAACATAGTAAGCAGAAGAAAGTAAATTTTGTGGCGGTAAAACGCAATTGCTGACATGAACATCATTTTGTAGAACCTTTTTACCGTAGACAAGAACATACTGGTCCTTTTGGATGAATCAATAACACAGAGCATTTAAAACTTAGATGGTCAGATTGCTCTACCGAAAAAGCTTTGAAGCCTTACCTAATGTATTCAGAGATAAATACTACATTTTAGATTAAGTCACATAGTCAGAAGCTTTTAAGATAATTGAAGGTACCGCAAGGTTATTGAAAACACTGCGGCTAATATTATATGAGCTATTTTTTTTTTTACCCATACATTCATTTTTGATGGTTATAAAAACGTATAATGTGTCAGCAAGGCCTTGCATTTAAGTCGCAGCCCTTTAGTCAGCAAATCCAAGGTAATGGTTCAGTATCGCCTTGAAAATATGTTTACAAGCTTTTTGGAACTATTCCTTTATCTGATATGATATATAGCAGTATAAGAAGAAACCAATCTTTCATTATATTATGGATTTCATGTAGAAAGAGACAGTGTCTGTCTTACTACGAATACGCTTTTGCCAGTCAATGAGACTAAACTGCAAAGAGAGCTGTATTCACAACAGAAGGGGATTAAATGTGTCCTCCATATGCTTTGTAATCCAGACAGGCAAAATGACAGCTTCCACCTTCATAAATAAGTAGGTAAGGAACCCAGTAAACACCTAGTACCCAGAATATGGTTGAGGAAACCCAATTCTGGGTCAAAAGTCACCTGTCACTGGGTCTAGCCGAGGTTCCCACTCTGCTCTCACTGACCTAGAACACCTAGGACATTTTTCAAATACTATATGTAGGTAGAAAAAAAAAATGTCAATATGTCTCACTTAGATATCGTAAAAGCTTTGCCAACATGGTCACTCTCTGACATCTCCAACCTTAATATTTCATACGTTTTTACACATATATACCAATATTTATGCCACAAGGCCTTTTCATAAACTTTTCCTTTACCATAAAGGTTTGCTTCTATATACAGGCATCCAAAATGGCATGAGAATGTGTACATTTTACCAACAGAGTGACTACATGCAACATAGCAGTTTAATATTTAAGAGTAACACCTCATACAAAATTATAAAGTGCGATTAAACTGATTTATTAAAAAAACAATATTAATGTGACATTAAAAAATATTCTAAAAATCCCAACAGTATAAGGTGATGAAACGTGCATAACGTGTTATTTGCACTCCAGTGTCAACATTCCCTCTTTTCTGGCTGTTAAATCAATAAGCTTCCAGAAATATAATCTAATAAATTGTGTGCAAATACTCCTACCACTTGTACAGACATAACATAGGTTTCCAATAGATATATTCATATATAAGAAATACTTCCATAAGCATAATTATATTGATTTAGTAAGTGTAAGGAAGAGAAAAGAATACAATACAAAAGAATATAATTTTTTACTCACCGTAAATTCCTTTTTCCTTAATACAGTGGCAGTACGTAGGCTGGGTAGTGTTCTCTCCTGTGGACAAGATGCTTAAAAGAATAGAAAGGGTTAAGTCACGGAGAACTCCTCCTACTTACCCATAAAACCCAGCTTCCCCTGAACAGTCCCAGTAAGTAACAAGAAACACAAAACTGCTTGCAAAAATAATTTATTAGGAATAAAGGGAGGGAAATCCGTACTGCCACTGTATTAAGGAAAAAGGAATTTACGGTAAGTAAAAAATTCCCATTTTTCCTGTCATACAGTGGCAGTACGACTGGGATGTAACAAGATCCCGAAAAAAAGGGGAGGGCAATAAATTCCTAAGGAAACAACAGCTTGGAGCACCTTACGCCCAAAATCCGCTGCTGAGGATGAGAAGACGTCTAGCAGGTAGTGACGAACGTACGAACATACGAATGTATTGAAAGACGACCACGTAGCTGCTCTGCAAATATCCTCTGGTGAAGCAGAAGCCTTCTCAGCCCAAAAAGCAGACACCGCCCTGGTTGAGTGGGCCGTGATCGGAGATAACAAAGGTAGGTCAGAGACATGGTAGCCCATGTGAATAGTTTCCGTGATCCATCTTGACAAGGTAGCCTTGGTGGCAGCCTTACCCGCTGAACGACCATACCAGGAAACTAAAAGCTGGTCGGTGGAACGGATGGAGGAAGTCCTAGCAATATATAACTCTAGTGCTCTCTTAACATTCTACATATGCCACTTAGCTTCATCCGTAGAGGAAGGAGACGGAAAAAATGATGGAAGCACCAAGGGCTGATTAATAGGGGACTTTGACAAAACCTTTGGAAGAAAGGTGGGCTGTAGGTGGAGAACAACTTATCCTGATGGAAGATGGTAAACTTGTTCGAGGATGAAAGGGCTTGGATTTCACCTACACGTTTGGCGGACGTAATCGCCACTAAGAACACAGTCTTTAATGAGAGGAGTTTCAACGACACTTGTTCCATAGGTTGAAACGGAGCAGAGCATAGGGTGTTAAGAACTACGGTAAGATCCCATGACGGGAAGTGAGTCCTTCTCGGAGGACGTTGAATTGTAATGGCCTTAAAAATCATCTAACCAGTACATGAGAAGCCAGGTCTTCAAGAAAAAAATGACTTAGAGCCGATATCTGACCCTTTAGGGTCGAGACACTAAGGCCCGTAGAAAAAAAACATCTTTTAAAACATCAAAATGGAGCTGATGGAAGGAGGAAAAAAACAAAACATCCCTAGCGGCATACCAGAGCAGGAACTTCTTCCAGACCCGAAAATACATTTTTGAAGTAGAGCCCCTGAAAGATCGTAACAGCAAGTCAGAAAGATCCTCCGTAACACCCTGATCACGAAGAATCATCCTTGCAGTAGCCAGGCCGTCAACTTGAACATCTGGAGATGATCTGGAAGAAGATTGCCGCCATCCAACAATTGATCCGAGGGAGGTAGTTCCCAATAAATTAGACTCAGTTGACTTAGGAGGGAGAACCAACTGCGGTTAGGCCAGTAAGGGACAACGGCTAATACCCGAGCCCTGTCCGAGCGAATCTTCTGGAGGACACGGGGAATTAATGCGACAGGCGGAAACACGTATCCCAGATGGAAGTTCCACTTGATGGACAGACCGTCCAGGAAGTTGGGCGAATCCTGCTTGTTGATTGAGGCAAAAATCGGTACCTTCCTGTTTCGCCTGGAGGCCATCAAATCTTGAAACCAGGGAGGTGAAGGTTCTTTCGGTCAAGGACCACTCTGCTTGAGACCATCTTAGCCTGCTTAGATCGTCTGCAATGCAATTGTCGCAGCCTCTTATGTGGGTAGCCGATAAGTCTTCCAGATGAAGCTGGGCCCAACTCATTATGGTCGAACAAAGAACTTGCAGGCTCCTTACTCGTGTACCCCCTTGTTTGTTTCCATATGCGACTGTTGTAGCGTTGTCTGACTGAATCTTCACGGAACGACCTTCCAATTGGGGCCTGAAGGCTACTAGTGCTTGAAGAACCGCTTTAGTTCCCGGTAGTTGAACGAACGAAGCAAATCTTCCGGAGACCAGATTCCTTGCCTGAAGTGATAACTTAAATGGGCGCCCCAACCGATACCGGAAGCATCCGTGGTAAGAGTTATCCAATTGCAAGGACAAAAAGAAAGGCCTTCTGAAAGATGAGAAGAGGTCCTCCACCAGGAAAGTTGGGATAAGACCTGACTCGAGATAGTTATGTCCCGGTCTAGGTCGTCCTCTCGCCTGGACCAACCCTGAAGAATATCCTACTGAAGGGGACGTAGTTGAGATCTTGTCCACCTGACTGCTGGGATGGAGGCTGTCAGTAGACCTAAGACGCTCATGGCCTTCCTGATAGAGCAAGTCGGATGTAATTGAAGCGATCTGACCTTTCTCGTGATTTTCCTGACTTTTCGGAAGGAAGAAATATAAGTTGGGAAATCGAATCCACCTCTAGGCCTAGGAATTGGATCCTGGTGGAAGGTCTGAGGTTGGATTTGCTGCGTTTGATAATACAGCCGTGCAATTCCAGCAATCGCATTGTGGTGACTAGATCCGCCCTAGATTCGGCCTTGATGAGCCAGTCGTCCAGGTAAGGAACGATGGAAATCCCTTTTTCTCTTAGAGAAGCCGTCAAGGGACACAAAATCTTGTGAAGATCCTTGGGGCCGACGACAGACGGAAGGGCCTTGAACTGGAAATGAATTTTTCTAGAAATCTCCGCAATTGGGAAGTGAAGGTAAGCGTCCTACAGGTCCAAAGTAGCCATGACGTCTCCCTTCTGAAGAAGATGGATGACTGAAGAAATTTTCTCCGTACGAAAGTGGCGATACTGGATGCAGCTGTTAACTCTTTTAGATCCAAAACGGGTCGAAAGGATCCGTCCGGCTTTGGGACTAGAAACAGTCTGAAATAGACTCCTTGGAAGCGTTGAGAAATCGGAACCCTCTCTATAACCACTTTTGATAGGAGAGATAGGTTTGCCGAATATAGAGCTAAATTTTTCACCGAGGAAGGATATGAAGAGATCAGGAACTGACTTCTGGGAAGGGAGAAGAAACCGATCCTGTACCCCTCTGAAACGATTTTCTGAATCCAACTGTTGTGTGTAGTCTGTTCCCAAATATGCTTGAACTGCTGCAGCCTTCTTCCCACTTTGTCAGAACTTTTTTTCTCTTGTTTTTTGGGACGGTCCTGAAACTTTCTCTCTCCGTAGAAATTCAGAAAATTCTGCGATTTGGAAGACGTCTGGAAAGGCCTGGTTGTCTTGTACGGATATCTCCTATTCCATCTAGGACGTCTATCCTGAGGAAGAGCCCTCTTGGTCTCCGACATTTGTTTGATTAAATCTTCCAATGGTGCTCCGAACAATTTACTCCCCTCAAAAGGTAAGAGATGCTTTGGAGGCTGAATCCGCTGCCCAGGATCTCAATCATAAGGCTCTGCGAGCCACAGACGATAACCACATATTCTTAGCGGATATCTTCACCAACTCTTGAGAGGAATCTGTAAGAAAACTGTTGGATAATCGCAAATTTTTATTAGTCTGGCGATTTCGGAATCTTGATCATCCGGCCAACAGTCTTCCAGGGCCTGTATCCAACAACTCTGTGCTCTAGACACTGCTGTACTGGCCACTGCCGCTCTGCATTGTGCACCTGCTGCCTGAAATATGCGCTGGCAAGAAGTCTCGACTCTTCTATCCATTGAGTCCCTCAGCCCTGAGACACCTCCAATGGGAATGGTCGTCTTTTTCGACAGCTGGGCTATGTGGACGTCCACCTTGGGGGGTTCATCCCAATGCTCTTCACTTTGAAGCCGGAATAGATGCTTAAAATGCCTGGAGAGAAAAGCCCTCTTCCCTGGGTATTTCCATTCTCTTTCCATTAGCTGTCTCAACTTGGGAAGTATAGGAAAACCCTTGATTTTATCCAGCTCTTTGTCTGATAACATGCGAGTCACCCCTTAGTGAATCTGCCAAGCTCCTGGGGAGGAGTCAGAAGATTGCAAAATTTCTCCTGATGAGAGATCTGATCTGGAGGAAGACCGGGATCTCCTGCGTTTACGGACAGATTTACCCGGAACCCTCGACTGAGCTTGAGCCGCAGAGACCTGGATGCTAGGTTTTCCTGAAATATCCCAGGAAGGATTGCAAGTCCTTTTGTTTGTCTTTAGTGAGTTGCTCTGCCGAGCAGGCATTACACATCTTTTTCCTGCACCCATCTTGCAGAGGAGTAGAACACTCAGAGCAAGCCACATGCTTTGATTTAAAAGTGGACTTTCTAGGAATGGGAGCAGATTTCTTGTCTTTATATCCAGGTGAAACCGGACTAGACATCTGGTTAAAGACAAAATACAAGCGTAAATAAAAAAAAATATAAGAGGAAGAGAATATTGAAGGAAAAGATAAAATAATCTTACCTCCAAATCCTCAGAACCGTGTGGGGTGGGGGGCTGGTGACACTGTATCCTGTGTTGAGAAATGCCCATGCAGACAGACAGGAACGAAAAACAACCTTTATAGGTTTGAATTTGGCGCCCTCCAGAAGATCCGATTCGGGCATGCTCAGTAGCGCGATCGGATCTTCAGTGGAACGCAACGCCACCCGGGCTTGCGTTCCACCTACTGCGCATACTCCTCTGCCAGCCGGGAAGAAAAGAAACTCCAACACAACCCTCTGTAACGTCCATCGTTACGGAGGGGACCTCGCTCTGCTCACCACCCGGGGAGCAATCGGAGGCTGCAAACCCCCAGGCAACAACCCGTGTGCCTCACCAGACATCTGATCTTTTTCAGAATTCCCCAGCAAAGCGTCAAGTCCGTCCCTGTACGGGACAAGAAGAAAACTGGGGCTGTTCAGGGGAAGCCAGGTTTTATGAGTAAGTAGGAGGAGTTCTCCGTGACTTAACCCTTTCTATTCTTTTAAGCATCTTGTCCACAGGAGAGAACACTACCCAGTCATACTGCCACTGTATGACAGGAAAAAATCCTCTTTAAACTCTATAAACTCAGATCCTGCCTTATTTATATGAAATCCATAAAAGTTAAAACCTTGTATTTACCAGAGGATGTACATATTCTTTCCTCTTATCCAACCACATGCCCCCTTGACGCGATCCCTTCCCATCTCACCCAGTCTCTTTCATCTACCCTTATTTCTCATTTCTTCAACCTCTCCCTCACTACTGCATCTGTCCCATCCTCCTTCAAGCATGCTACCATTACTCCTATCTTGAAAAAGTCCTCCCTTGACCCGACTGATCTCTCCAATTACTGCCCCACCTCTCTACTTCCTTTTGCCTCCAAGCTTCTTGAAAGAATTGTTTATACCCAATTAACTAGGTTTCTGGATTCCAACTTCCTGCTTTACCCTCTTCAATCTGGTTTTCGCCCTCAACACTCTACTGAGACCGCCCTTACTAAAGTTACTAATGACTTACTCACTGCTAAATCCAAGGGCCACTACTCTATGCTAATCCTACTGGACCTTTCTGCTGCTTTTGACACTGTGGACCAACCTCTTCTCATTCAAATGCTTCATGATCTCGGCCTCCATGACACTGCTCTCTCCTGGTTCACTTCCTACCTCTCTGATCGTATCTTCAATACCACCTGTACGCTGATGACACCCAGATCTATCTACCCTCCCCTGATCTCTTTCCCTCTGTCTTAGATCTTGTAACTAACTGTCTTGCATCTGTCTTTACCTGGATGTCTCCACATTTCTTGAAACTTAACCTCTCCAAAACAGAACTTTCCATCTTCCCTCCCTCCAATGCTAATATTCCCCTATCAATTTCCCTCATTGTTAATGGTGCCATCATCTGCACGTCTACGTATGCACGTTGTCTTGGTGTCACCCTTGACTCTGACCTTTTGTTCACCCCCCCACATTCAATCTGTCTCTAAAAACTGTCGTCTCCATCTTAAAAACATTGCCCGCATCCGTCCCTAACACAGCATGCCACTAAGGCTCTTGTCCATGCCCTGATTATCTCCCGTTTTGATTACTGTAACTCTGTCTTAGCCGGTCTCCCTCTTAACCGTCTCACCTCTCTACAATCCACCATGAATGCTGCTGCCAGACTTATCTTCCTCTCCCATCGCTTTACTAACATTTCTCCCCTCTGTCAGTCTCTTCACTGGCTGCCTGTGCGCTTCAGGATTCATTTCAAAATCCCCACTCTTACTTTCAAAGCCCTTCACAGCAGTTTCCCTTCCTACATCTCCTCACTCATCTCTAAATACACTCCTAACTGGTCTCTCCGCTCATCCAATGATCTCCTTCTATTCTCTCCTCTGATTTCTAGCTCTCATGCACACTTACAAGGGCTGCCTCTATCCTCTGGAAGGCCCTCTCCCGGTCTATCCGTCTCTCCCCCTGCCTTTGGTCCTTCAAAAAATCCCTCAAGACCCACTTCTTTAAGGACGCTCATAATATTGCACTTTTAACACCCCCATAATCCCTTTGTTCACCTCTCCTAGTCCCTCTAATGCAATACTTACACTAGTGTGGCTGCTCCATCCCTTACAACGACACTTTTACCTTTTCCTACTGTGCAATACACCCTAAATCCCTATAGATTGTAAACTCGTTTGAGCAGGGCCCTCCTCCCCTGTTGTCTCTGTAAGTCAATTTGTTATGTTACATACTACTTGTTATGTCCTGTCTATCCATTGTACAGCACTACAGAATTTGATGGCGCTATATAAAACAATAAATAACAATAATAATAATCCTACGTTCCCTCCTATGTTGCTGGTGCTGGTCCCACCACTCATATTTACAAAAATATGAGGGGTGTACTCACTTTTGTGAGGTACTGTATATGTCATGAAAACATTGTTAAGATATAATATATAATAATACAATATGTATAAATGTAACGCTATACCTATGCCACACTCCAGTGCAGCTTTTATGAACTGTCCTTTTTTTCTTATGTTTCCTGAACTGTGAAATATGAATCAGTGTTTTTAGTTAAGACCAATAAAATTCTGTCAAAAGAAAGGCAGATGATTTGCCCACAGGCCAGTTTTGTTGGCAGTAACGAAAGCTTATGAAACAATCTTCTAGATAATGTGTACAGATCTTCTCAATGTAGGCCACCCACTAAATACATTTACATAATTACAGCCTGGACCCACATGTTATATCCAAGTTAAAGGTGTCGTTCCACCTTGTTTGTAACTAAATGCTGCAATAGAAACATCATTCCTAGAACTGTTAAATTACCAAACCCTTCCCAGTAATAAGTCTTTAATAAAATAGCATTTTTGCTGGAAACACAATTGCCATGCGTCACAAAAAACAGGCAGTGATGCGTTGCTGCTAGAAACTGAGGAAAGGCTTCTTAAATATTTTTGGGTTGTTTTTATTAAACATGAAAGAATAAAATGATGCTAAACATAGAAGAGAATGCAACCAATGTTTAAGTGGAACAGCATTTAAAAGTTGTGCTTTTGTTATTAAATATGTAAGGCTTCTTTCAGCCAGAGCTGTTTATTACACGCAGTAGACAAGAAAATGTTGAAAAACACTCCAACTTTAGTAAAATGTTAAATCTATATCCTGATTTACTGTAAGCAAGGCCAGCAAGCAACTCAATTAGCTCCACAGCTATAATAGCAGCTCAATGTCAATTACATTTCCATCCACGAGGCATTATGACATAATTTTTTTTAAGAGGAAAGCACTTTCGTGTTCCGGAAAGCAGTATTATCATTACAATTACATACTGTAGAGAGCCCATTCTGACAATATCAGAAATGTTAAAAATGCACCTGAAGATGTACCCCGGGACTTTGGAAATGCAAGGTGGCTTCAGCATTCAAGTGGTTACTGACAGGCAGGGCCGGCCCTACAATGGAGCCGACTGGGGCAATTGCCCCAGGCGGCACTTCAGAAGGGGCGGCACTTTGCCGCCCCAAGCGTTTTTTTTTTGTTTTTTTTTGAAGCGGAGGAGAGAGGGGCACCGAGTGGTTTTCGCTTACCCGCTCGGCGCCCCTCTCTCTCTCCTCTGCGGCGAGTTTCCCTGTTCGGTCTCGGTGCCGGCTTGTAATGCAGAGCGCCGGAAGTGACGTGAATTTCCGGCGCTCAGCATTACAAGCCGGCACCGTGGCAGCACAGGGAGACTCGCCGCAGGACTGTTTAAGGGTAAGTACCGGTGTGGGGGGGGGGCTTTCAGATAATGCCGCCCCCCCCCCCGGCGTCGGCGGGGGGCGGCATTTTAAACTTCGCCCCAGGCGGCGTTAAGTCTTCGGCCGGCCCTGCTGACAGGGTCCGTGTTCTCAGGGGAAGGGGAATGCTCTAAGGGCATTTTAGGGCTTGGTGCACCTGGGGTCAATATAAGAAACCCCAGACACAAAAACACTTTAAGTAAATATTCCTGATGTATGTTTCTGTGTCAGCCTACTTTGTCTCACAATTTTGGTGATAAAAGCAATCAGTTGTTTTACCATGGTCATTGTGTGGATATATATATATATATATATATATATATATATATATAGTATACATACACATATATATTCAAGGACTTGGATAAGTGTTTATCTATGGAGGTCTTTAGGGCAGTGGGTGTAGTCAAAAACCACTTCCCAACACCCAGAAGATTATGGATTGCCCTGGAATCCTGGTACCCGCCGGTGTTACTTGGACTCAATTCAAAACTAAACTTTTTTTTGCCGACAATAATGCTGAAATTGTACTGAAAAGTATACAATCCAACGTAACCAGTGCACAAATCAAACACTTAGCAAGCAGATCTCATAATCACTCCTACATTGATTTTACACTAAAGCTTACGATGGCCAGGGTGGTTCCATTTGTAGTGGGAGTTCTTTCCTTTTTGTTGAAGTTTACAGATATTTGTTTTGATTAATATTTTTGGTTTTGTATTTGTAGCCAATAATATCTAAAACAATATTTATACGACTTTGTGACAGTGTCAGATGATTGGTTGGCGAGATGTTTTGAGCCTCATAATTGTGAGATAGGTCAGGGATCGCCCCTCGCTGAGGTCAAGGGACAAGTGCCCGTCTTCATTCAAACCAGGCAAACAGCAGTAAGTTCGTGCAATCTGACACAGGGTCAGGTTTATTAGAAAGGTTGCAAAGTCAAACTAAATATAACAACACAGCAACAAAAGAAATACCTTGCCTGTCCGGCACTTACTATACAAGGGATGTTCCTCACTACCAGCTGGAGAGCTTCTCTCTGCCAACTTAACACAATACGTCCAGCAACCTTTACTCACTTTACTCACTTTACTCACTTTACTCACTTTACTCACTTTACTCACTTTACTCACATGTCTCTCCCACAGACAGGCTTTCTGTGTCCTCAGCCAGAGAGCTACCTGCCCTCCTGGCTTCCCTTTTATATCCGCCCTCTCATTCACCTAAATTAATCACCTAGCAGGTGGAAGACTCTGGTGTTACTTCACATAGGAAAGGAACCTAGGAGAAACATACCTCCCTTCCACCACCAATCCTACATGAATGTCACATATTACATAGTTTTTATTCTCTACAAGGTCTCGTTTAAAAAAAAAAACATTCTCGACAGGAAACACATCAGGTCAGGCAGTGTTGATGAACCAGAAGAAATGGGTTTAAAAAAGGTATGAACAGGTGGGGCTCAGAGCCTTCCATACCTTTCCAGGTAGCTGAAAGGGTAAAGTTGCAGTCTGAAGGCACCTTGTTATTGTCAATTGTGGCTCTTGCATATGCTTTCTTAAACTTGCTTTGTTTTTTTTCCCCCAATAGTAAGATTTAGCCATCCGGTATTAGTCAGGTGGACATTTGTTTAGTTGGTGCTCTGGTGGCGGCTAGGTTTTTTATGTTTATTTAATCTGCACAATTTGTCTTCAGAATAAACAGTTGGAAGAAGATTTCAATTACTAAAGTTCTTCTAGATGAGCTGCAGGATATGACCCGCTATAAGAAGGCCCTCTGAGTGGTTTGGTGTGTTAGACACATAGACAGAGCTACTGCGTAAATTCCAGGCTATGTGATCATATGTTGTGAAACATTTTCACATCTGCAATCATGTCAATTACAGTAGTGTATACTGATTAATTTCATTGTAGCAACAAAGAGACCACCATGCCTTGGTGCCCATAGCAACTGTCAAGTGACTGATCTCTGCAGTGTTGACTCATGGGTGGTGTTAATAGAAAACCGTGGTAGGCCTGGCTGACAGAGACACTGTTTCCATACCTATTTTACACTAGGCTGTGAACAATCTGAACTGTCCATCATATTGGTTTTAGGAAAAGCAGAATTACTTACGATGCGGAAGCACACATCAGTGCTGTACAACATTGGATACGGATACTAAATAAAATAGCAGCAATGAGAAAGATATTTAGCTGTAATCGACCTTGTATTCACTAAAGAGAATGTCTACTCATGTGTACTGATACCGTTTAAAAAAAAAAAAGGCAGGGAGAACATCTTTCTATGTAAACTTGCAGAAAACGCATGAACCACACCAATCCAATCTCCAATGCACTTGTTTGGATCTCATTAGCCCATGGTTATGGATTTTACTTGGTCCCACCAGCAAATGTATTGAACAGAGTCATTCCACATATTCTTAAAGTAGGCTTTTAATCCACTAATGTGTGGATCACTGTAGCTGTCAATAGAACTTTATTTAAACTGTTCTAGGAAAATTAGAAAATATAATTTTTAACCTCTGTCTAGTGACAACTTGTTAACTGTGTGATGCCGGTTGACACTGGCCTCAGTCAGCCTTAGTTTTAGAATTTTTATTTCACCCAGAAAGAGAATAAATCAACAATAGTGTACATTAATCCTTACAGAATGTGATTTGTTTTGTGTTCTCCTAGCACCTCATCAAATGGGACCTTTGGCAGATGAAGAAGTCCAACCATCATAAAACACTGACGAAAAGGATATATCATTCAATTAATATCTGGAAATGTTACAATTACAAGTCACAAATTAAACTCCTATTGACAATTGACAAGTTTGTCACACTACTGCCAGTATGTGTAACTCAGAGCTACTCTGAAAATATATTGGGGGGGGAAATAACTTTTTAAATGTATGTGATCAAAAATGCTACCAGTTTCAGAAGAACTTTCCCCCTTTTTAAGGACAATTAGAAATCACTTTAATGAAGGTTTTTTGCCTTCTTCTGAATCAATCTAAATTACTATGTTACTATATTCATAGCTTCAATGTGCAAATCCAAACTGCCCTCTGTGCACAATAAAAGGCAATATTTTAAAGGAAATAGTGGGTTTTGAGTTGCTTGATTATGTAACCCTTCAGCACACGATAGGAGTACAGCAAATAAAAGGTTGAACTGTACAGAAAGGTTAATAGCATGTCACAAGTTATACAGTTATCATCTGTAGGACAACAGCAGACACTGATACAACCTTGCAAGATCCTCTATGGTTTGTGGCAAGCCAGTAAACCATCATGGGGTTATAAATATCACCAACGGAAATTAGCTGAATGTACTCGGCAGTGTTCTGCATGTATTATTAATGCATTTTCCTTTAAGTGTATATTATTAGGCACATTATGAAAAAATCAGGTGGATCATGAAATTGAACTACAGGTTCAAATAAAGAATTATATTTATCTTACGGAGCCATAACCTTTAAAATGCCACATGTGGTCACTAAATTAAAACCACTTCAGAACCACAATTGGTTGAACTGACCAGAAGAAACATGCATGTGACCTCTCACATATTCAATTTCCTTTATCACTGGTTTGATACACAACTTTCACAATAGGTGTATGAGGTCTATAGTAGTATTGATGATGGATGTTGCAGAATATAGTGTATCATTTATACAAACACACTGATAGAAGATAGAACCAAATGAAGTGTTTTGGCTGGTATGTATTGGGCACACCGAACATTTATCTGTGTAGAATCTCACAAACAGAGCAACATGAATCACAGATCCTTAAAACACAAGAAAAAACATATAATATATACTCATATGGCAGTAATTTGTTTACTCTTTCGGGTACTCTTTCGGTTACCATGGGCCTTAATTGTTTTAAGGCTTTGAAGTAGGTTCACTATTTAATTAGAAGCCAATGCAGGGAGTGGAGAACAGGGGTTATGTGATATGAATGAGTTTGGTTGGTTAATAGTCTGCCTGCTGCATTTTGTACTGCCTGTAGGCAATTGAGTTCTTTTTCTGGGAGGTCCCGGTAAAATGCATTACTGTAATCTAGTCGAGAGCTTACCAATGCATGATGCAATGAGGTGTCATATCCTGGATCCTGGTGAAAGAAGGCAGATTTTATTACGGAAGAAATCTGCTTTTTATATGACAGTCCAGAATCAATCAGCACTCTAAGATGTTGTATCTCTGTTGAATTTATAAGCTCAGAGCCTCCAAGTTCCAGGCCAGTTCGGTGATCATAACATATTCTTGTTGCCAGAGGTTCCCTTAGCAGGAGTAACTCTGTACGGGTTCACTTTTAGCTTGCTAGCATTAATGTACTCTATGAGGTCTGCTGAGCAACTATTGATGAGGTATGTTGAGTCTTTAGTCAGATACTAAAGACTCAACATACCTCATCAATAGTTGATGAAGAAGTTGAGAAGTTGTGTGTCATCTGCATAGTAATGTTATTCCAGGCCATGTTGCCTAATGATGTCCCCCAATGGTAGCAAGTAAATTGTGAATAGTATGGGCGGCAAGATGGAACCTTGTGGAACTCCGCAAGCTAAATCTGTTGGAGCTGATGAGCATGATCAGGATTTTCCTCTTTGTGATCTTCCAGTGACAAACAATAGAAACCAGTTAAGGACTGTGCCTCCTAGACTACAGATGCGCTGTAAGCGCTCTATTAAAACCCCATGCTCAGTGGTGTCAAATGCAGATGAGAGATCCAGGAGCATTAGGATGGACTAATCACCTTTGTCTCTTGCCATAAGTAGATGATTTAGCACTCAGACTAGTGCTGTTTCTGTGCTGTGGTGGCATCTGAAACCTGACTGGAAAGGATCAAAGATGTCACAGCTTGATAGATGGGGCTTCAGTTGTGTTGCCATTACTTTTGCAATGATTTTCCTCAAAAATTAAATGTTGGATACTGGTCTGCAATTTGTCATGCAGTCTGTGTCTAATGAAGGTTTCTTTAGGAGGTGTTTCACCACTGCTTCTTTTAGATGATCTGGGAAGTTTACAGTTTTTAATGAACACTGCACTATTTTTGTGAGGGATGGGGTGAGTGTTTCAATGGATGAAGAGATAAGACAAGTTGGGACAGGGTCTCGGTCATATGTAGCGTTGCATTACTTTTTCATGGTTCTTTTAGCTTCTTGTATATACATATTTGTAAAGGCAGTCCATAGACTGTGGCAATCTGACAATCCACTGTAATGGTTCTGATGTGTAACTGTTGTGATGCAAGCTCTGATGAAGGAATTATTATACAGCATACACCTGAAATGTGGCTCACATTTAAATAGTTTACAGGGTCACATTAATGCTAACTCAAATTTTAGCTGCAGGGATGGGCTTCAGTAACAGCTGTTACATTTACAGTACTTGTGAATTTGCTTAAGCAAAGGGTTGAGGGTAAACCCTAAATAACTACAATGGATTATTTATATAGAAGAATAGTTACACAGCCACTATGGGCAACCTGTAGCCGTTCAATATGTAACAAGCATTTTGGGAGTTTTAGTCCAACAACATGAAAAATGCCTAGCAGCACACACTGAATATATAAGTCTATTCTCACTACTGTAATATCAAGCTGATTCTGAATAATAGGTTTCTGTACAATGATATGGTAAAATGCGAAAATGTTCACTATATATCATCAAAAAGCCACATTTCAGACATTGTAATTTGTTAAAAGTTTATTCACCATATGGTCTATTATTACAGACCAGAAGCTGAGATCAAAATGCCACACAGACCTTTCCTGAAGTCTGGTTTTGCTGTATTATAATATATCCCATAATGTGTTGGTATACTGTGCCATAATTAGAACAATGTCATTAAAATTTACTTTTAAGATGTCTCTGACACTGCTCATAATTTTTCAAATCTTATTTTGCACAGAAGAAAAGAGGCATCAACAATTCTCTGCCAAGAGGTGTATAGTAAATCGGCAGTGGAATCTCGAAGGGGGGGGGGGGGGGTTAAGCCTACGATAAATAAAAAAAAATGCAGGGCCCTTAATAGCTTCAAGATAAATGATGAAACGTATGTGGGCTGCAGGAATATTTTTCCTCATTGCTGGAATATGATGTTCCTCAATTTGACTGCCATGGATTCTTATAATGATGAATCAGTTCCATCTATAAAATAATCCATAACCAGACATCTCCGTTTATTTAACTTTGTAGCTGGTGAAGATTTGCCTAGGAACAAGGGGCATCTCCAGACACAGCCATTAGGACTAGAGTTACCTTTTCCATATGCATTTGATTTTCTGGATAAAAGGGTCAACTGACCAACAAAGGATCACTCTGCAGTACTCAGTTGACCATTTTTCCTATTGGCTGTCACTACAATTTTGTTTAAAAAAAAAAAGCATCACTAGAAGCACTGCTCACCCCACATGACCCAGCTCTTATTAACTTCTCAACATCCTAATTAAACATTCTCAAGAATTATTACTGTCTACAAGGATTTAATGTTTTCCAGCACTTTATCAAACATGTTCCGTGTCACCAACAATTTGCTCCCAAATGCCACACAGCTATCTGATGTGTGTTCTTGTCTGTATATAAAACAAAGTGACCTTTTCAAAAATAATTTCCTATAAATGAAATTGCTGCAGAGACAGAGAGAAGAAAAAAGAGAGACAGAATATAATTAGAGATGGACTGTGTAGTTACCAAGAAGATAGGATAGTCGGAGGGAAAGCAATATGCATTATAAAATTATTGATCACCTGACTCTTTAATTTGATCATTTTGAGCTTAAATGTTACAAATGAGCAATCTAAACGAATTAAAAGCAAGAGAACGTCTATGTTAGTACTACAAGACTGGGTAGAATATGATGATATCACACTGGAAGACAGACAAAATTGAATTGTTTTTCCATTTTAACAGTGATGGGCTGAATGTTGCATCCACTGCTGCAGCATGAAGGAATGTGGGTCTCATTGCAATATTTTATGTGTTACGGCAACTAAAAATCTAGGCTAGACAAATTTGTGTAGAAGTTAGGAGCCAGACACAAATCTAATTTTAGGAGCCAGAAAGAGCTACACCCATAGAGAGCAATATAAATTGGCAGAAAAAAGATAGGAGCTAGACCTAAAAATCTAGAAGCCACAGCCACCTGGATCCTGGAATTTATCAAGCCTTGTTGTAATGAAAAGGTTTGATTTTTCACTTTATGGATATGGACATCCATAAAACTAATTTTACATGAATTATAGATGGTGCAGGAGCAAAGTGCCAAAAACCCTGTAACCATTGATAAATATATATTTCACTTTTACCAGTAAGGAGAGGCAAAATATTCGTGAACCAGGTCATCAATTTAATGTAAGTAATAAAGCCAGATTCATTGTGACAGCTCAATGTTAGTACCACGCTGGCTTCAAAGAGAATATGCAAGCAAGTAAAAGTTATGGTGTGTTTCTGCACCTCTTTTTCTCTGCAAATCCGTCTTCAACATTCTAGCCTCTTGAGTGCTTTCACAAAAGGGTGGAGCCACAGCAAGCACCATGGGGACAGCCGATCCAATCGAGGGAGGCGGTGCAGTGGAGTCTCCGCCCTTTTGCGAAAATACCTGGATAACGGAGCTGATATCGGGGAGACGTGCATGAAGAAAGAAAACAGAAGAAAGAAGACAGAAGAACAAAAAAGGCAAGAGAAGAAGCAGAGCTCCAGTCAGAGGAGAAGGTACAGGAACAGGGAACGTAAGAGAGTCAGGTGTGTTAGACAGAGTGTGAGTAACGAAAGCAAAAAAGTGGTTTTGATTTTTTCCAATAGGGTCGTGTTATATTTAGGCCATTTTCTTTTTTTTCTTTCAGTAATATCCAAAGTTTGGGGAGTTGTCTTATAATCAGGGTAAATACAGTAATTAAATTAAGTAGTTTTTTATAGATACTTTAAAACAAGAGTGCAACCTTTTGGAGATTCTGCTGTAAAGTATTGTGATATGGCAGACTTTAATAAAAATTTGTATAATGTGTAGTTAAATCAGTTAGATTTCTCCTCACCCACTGAGTTGTGAAATACACATGCTGGGCATGTTGCTCCATATTTAACATTTTTTCCCATAACTGCACCTTTACGATTCTGGACGATGACTGCAATTTGAAATAACGTCATAAAGTATCCAGCCCTATTGTATTCAGCTGCTGCATGGTACAAACACTGCAGAAAGGCTTGAGTTTAGAGAACTTCCTTTCGTAGAGGCGTGTTGGCAGATTCATGTTCTGTATCCATGTCAACAGTCAGAAATCTGCATTTGTCTCTGGGCAAGCAACATCTTCTGTTTGTTCTTATTTTTATTGCAAGCAAGCTATTTAAAGATGACTCTGTATTTTGATCTTGTACGATATCCAAAGAAATTCTAAACAAATGAGGACAAAAGAATCCAAAGAGTGGGAGGGTGACACCTACTTGTTGTCCCATCTTGATCATCTCCACACACAAGAGCAGGATGTTAACACATACTTTAAGCCTATTGTTATCTAAGGGGACACAATGCAGTACATATTCTCTGACGGAATGTTCTACATAAGGTATACAATTTAACATGTTGGTACAGAGGTCTAGTCATTAAAGAATAATAAAATGAGGTGGGAATTCTCACGACACTGCTTTACCTATGTATTATTAATAACCACTACAACCCTCGTTGGATAGAACTGTCAATAACTTGTGCTATTGTTGGTTTCAAACCCCATGCAGCAGTTTTAAAGATATAAGTAATGACAATAAAAGATCCTCCCTACCTGTTGTGGATCTCATTATGATTTTAAGAGCTCGTGTAACTCACATCTCTTACAAAAACCTAGAAATGGTTCCGCTAGCAGATCGAGAAGGTAGGTCAGCTGCATGCTGGAGGAATACATCATCTTCTTGGCCGAACAGCCAATGCAAGTGCAAATCTTTTATTAAAAATATCTTAAAAACTACCATATGGTATGTTTGTAAATCTTAAAATGTATACTGTTCATGCTTTAGTGTAGAAAAACACAACTTTGCCAATACACATACAAATAACTTGTGTACTGAAAGCAGTGGTTTTCTTTTTAGAGACATCACCTAGGAAAAAAATAGAAGGAAGGGGGTGGAGGGATTCCGGGATGGTCCCAAAAGAGGGATAGTTAGGGACACTTGGTAGTTATGCTGTATACAAAGAGATCTAACCTATACACATCCGCACACTAATTAAATTCTCAGACACACAATTATCTTGGCAGAAATTAAATCTGAACAAAAAGTATTGTTATTTTAAGAACATTCACTGTATCAAGGTTTTATCATACAAGCACACTGGATGTTTCATCTTTGAAGGAAGAAGACTTGTTTTCTTCATACAGAGAGCTTGATTCACTATGAAAATACCTTAAATTATCCAAAATATTGTGTCACACAAAAACATTTTATCAAAACATGAAAGTTACAGTAATGTCCTTATAGGTAGCAAAGTTACCATGAGTAAAAGTGAAATATACCAAGAGATATATAATGGTAAGCCAACATAACATTGCAGGATAGATCGCTATACACTGTAACAGATGTTCACTATACACAAGAACATTTGCCGCTTCAGTGCTGGAGCTGACTGGCAGTAAGTATATCACATCCAGGGAGATATGTTTGGCCAGAAAACAGTTGGGGGGTGGGCAAAGAGGCAAATGCAAATGGGGGGATTCTGCAGAATCCCCACATGCATTTGCTAGGGGTATCACACATTCTTTTAAAGGAACCTTTCAGCTAGCATATGTATTATGACGGCTAGAGTGTCCCTTAAAGAATAATCAGCCAGAATACTGTTTGTCTTCATTTGCCCCACTTTTTTTCAACCTCCTTCCACAAACCCATTTTACCTATACACGCTATTAGATGCTGAAAATTGGTATTTACGCGGCATATGAACAGACATAGAATACTACATAGAATAAGTCTACTGTATCCTACATTCCACCTCACAAGACCTCTCAGTTATTTGTTTCACAGTGATTTTTATTTCAAAAAAGCATAGCTTAGTAATTGTCCAAAGTTACAAAAAAGGTGTGATGTTCATGGAAAAACACCTGCCTTGTGTCACTCATTAACACCAAGATTTACAGCATGGCAGAATTTGAAGTTAGATTAATTTAGTTCACCTTTGGATATGGATCACATATTTAGGTTTGTAAAATGGTGTTACTGTAATTTAAACAAGCATCTCCCGTCAGCATTTTGGTTTAGTGCGCAGTTCTGAAGTACTGGTGCTGATAACACAAGAACAGAAAATAACGGAGTATACCTTGTAGATACAGTTGTCACTCGGTGTTCAGGAAAAACCTATGCTGTCGTGAATCCAGTGGTGTATTTGTTGAGTGCCGCTGCCCTGGGCCTGACTCAGCTACCCTCAGGACTTTTTTCTAGCAAGGATTCATGTGGATCCTCTGTTGTGAGTACTCTGCCTCTCTGATCTCCCCAACTGACCTATTGTGCTGGGAACCCCTATCCCCCAATAGAACAATCTGCTCCCAGAAATGCAACACACCACAGTTTGGACCCAGAGACATGCCTTGGCTGGGCACTGCCCTTGTCCTGACCAGAGAAAGTAGCCAAGCTGCCCCATTTACCTCTGTGGCTGCTGTCTACAATGCTAGGTGGCATGTGCATGGTAGTGGTGGTATGTGTGGTGCATAGTAAGGACACTTTGGAGGCTCCATAGTGTATATGGACCTGTTACAAGCGAGATCTCCAGCCCAAGATGAAGTGGCGCTCCAGGAAGCCTGATCACCCAGTAGGGGGCGATCTGTCCCCTGTTATGCAGCAGAGGGGCTGAAGCCCGAGGCCTTGCAGGCCTAAGCCTGAACACTGCTTGGACCTGCCAAGAAAAATCCTTCAAGCAGAGGTTTGTAAAAACTTGTTTGTCACCAAGTAAAAGTATCCATCTGAAATATGGTCACACCGTTAATGATTGTATTTAAATGCTAATTTTCCATGTACAATATGTTTTATTAGAAGTTATTATAAACATGGTTTCTTTTCACATAGTATTATATACAATCATGCTCTCTCCTCCTTTTGGAGCATATATCAATGTACCTTTTGCATCATGGTGGTCATACGTAATTACTTCTTCATAACTCGGCTACTTACCTAGAAAGGAGAAACAAAAGAAAATTCAATAAAGCATATTTATGAATGACTGGTTGCAAATGAAAACTATTAACATGCATGTGGCACTGCATGATGATGTCACGGAGGAAGCACATTTAGCAAAACCACCCATTTTTTTTCACTTTCACATTGTAAACCCTGTTAAAATGTCCCATTAAACTGCCCTGTGCCACTAATAGTTTTTGAGCAGACTTTCAGGATTACGAAGTGTATGTAGAATGAGTATGATCTAGCAGTCTAACAGGACGGAGTCATGGATTATTTGCTTCAAGTCTGTCTCCTACTCTACCTTAATCTAGAAAACTAGAGGGTCAGAGGCTTAGATGTAACGTAAGGAACTTTTTCTTACTATTATACTCCATTGTATTTATCATTACATGTGATATTTAGGAAAAGTGGCAGATGACCAAAGAGAACGTACAATCTTATTTCAACAGTGTGACAGGCACCAAAATACGTATTAATAACTTTTTCATTGATAATAGCATTTGCCACTGGCAGCATTTTTAGTATGTAGCTAAAACCAAACACTGTTTTTACTGGACACTGTACCGTATACAAAATGGTGCTTATCTTCATAAATATACCTATTTGTCGACATCAGTGTTTTATAAGGATTTAAATCAGGCGAGTATACAACAGAAGGGACCGAGAGAGCTCCTGGGTTTTAGTAATAGATGTTTTGTTACTTTACTACAAAGCTGTACAATTTGAAGCCGGGTGCATTATTCTACAACACTGGTGATATTTTGGAAGCAATGAGGAAGGAAACAATCCACAGAGGCTCAATATAAAGCAAAATAAACATGTTACTGTACAAAAGGTGTACAAAATTAAGAAAAAGTTATGAAATGTGATCCCACCCCTTTACTTGAATAATGTAATAAAAGGTTAGAACGTCAGGACATCAAGCTGAGAGGAAGGGAATAATCTTACATATTTAAGATTGTACACTGTTTCTCATATGTGTACTAAAAAACAAGATTACACTTTTTCAGCAACATTTCCTAATGCTAAGGCATTCCATAAAGGGTCCGTGAAACGGCAAGTCCCCTGGTGGTTGTCAGCAATGCATATCCCTTCAGCAACGGAAGACTGGTCCTTTGAAGAGCTCATTGGTTGGAAATAAAGATGCAGGTGGCCTCCTTTAGTTACCGTTCCATTGGCAAAGAATATTCCAAGCACACAAGTCCAGCCAAACGTAACTATGGCTGTGTGGGTGATAACAGAAAAGCCCAGTGCTGGCCTGAATAGAGCAAGGATTTGTCACTTGTCATGAAGAGGCTGTCTGTTTCCATCTTGCAGCAAGCTTTCTTTTCAATGTCCAACAATTAATTGTCTTTTATCGGGGAAGTTGGCTAGAAATGTGTCTAGAGATTCTCTGAATTGGAACAAACACACTCTTTGTTAAAAGAAAGGGTCGAGCTACACAACTTATAGACCCAAGAGAACATGTGTCAAAAATTGAATAGTAGGACCTTTCTGACAGCACTGACATGCCTTCTTTTATGTGAGTTGTTTTTGAAGGATCATACAAAAAAGAAAGTACACTCCTAAAAGAAGTTTACAATACTAATATTTTGTTCAGACTACTTTAATGTAGTAAATTATTCATTCTAGAATGACCTCTGAATTCCGAGAGTGCTACATTGATTCAGAGTGTCCACACCTGCCAAACTAAGAGAACCTGATCTTCTGATAAGAATTGTTTCCCGGTGATATTTTGGGTACATGCTGGTTCTGTTAACCGCTACAAGTAACACTTAAAGCAGACAGACAGAAGGAGGTCACTGCCTGAAAACACAAAATCTGAGTGAGGCACAAGATATGCAGAAATAAAAGAACAAGAAGGAGGCATTAGAGGGAGAAACACAGCTCTTTCTCTCCAAATTAATTCTCATAATGGCACCTTACTAACATACTATTACTAATTTGAGTACATAATTTATTTATGTAGTACCTAGTGTTTGTGGCAGTAGTGCAGAATTCATTTTTCTGTAAAAAATATACAATCATATAATCTATATTAAAACAATTGTATTATAGGAGTCATTTGAAACTATTTGGAAAAATGTGCAGCAAACAATATTGGTAATTTCCATGAGGTCTCTGTCCACAGACCATTATCATGCCCAATTTGGCATGATGGCAGTTGAAGGACTGGTTTTGTTAGCTGGTTCTATAGGGGGTCTATCTGTTGATGAAATGATGGTTCAAAAGTAACTATTCTGCCATCTATTAACTGACATGTTATCATAGTGATCTGGTAGGTGGGATCTCCACACACACAACTTGTCTGCATTGTAAAAGTCTGCATTCAAAGTATTAGACAAAGGGAAAATGTATGTTGTCTTCCTGGCAAAAACTGATATGGCTTTAAAATGTATCTTGGTGTAATTTTGCAAACACCATTAAACAATTTGAAACTCCCTCTAAAAATATATATTTTTTTATACCTGAGTCCAGATTAAGGAGCACACATGGGCTAACTACGGTTCACTGTAAAACAGGCACTGCGCATGTGAAGTCAATAAAGTGTCTAAAGCTCCTCTAAACTGACTGAGAGTTGCTATCAGTTATTGCAAGACACTCCTGTTGGTTGGGGCTGCAGACCTCTTTCCAGCAGGGTACAGTTTCCTGCCCAGCCTGTGGCTGAGAAAATATGACCATCTAACATGGAGGGAAAGGAAAGGGAAGGCAGTGAAGCAATGGAAGAAGAAGGAAGCTGAACAGCCAACCAGAGTGCACCCTCTGCCCTAAAGCACTTTTTTTTCACAATTTTGTTTAGAATTTCTTCCACACAGTAGGTGCCAATGATGAAAAATGACCCAATTTATGTTCGGCAATATCTCGTCATTACAGACATACACATTTTTGATGTATTATAGAGGGCCCTTACATAGTACCCTATAGCGTAGTATTTCTAATACCTCCAGCTTAAGGGGTTTGGGGGAAGTGCATAGGCGGGGTTATACTTTTTATATTTAGTGCTAGTGGGATATCAGGCCGTTTTGTTTATATTTTAAAAATTATCAGTGCAATATAAGAGGGGTAAGGCCTTATATAACCAACAGCAAAGTCCTACAATACATAAGGCACTTTGGAATGCATTGGATACTGGATGACAGCATTTTCATTAAACCAATTCATTAGCTGCTCTGTGCAGGGCTTGCCAGCCATACTTGATTCCCCAAGGCTTTAATCTTTAGCAGACCGTATTAAAGAACTGTCCCAAAAAACACTATATATGTCTTGCCTATGTAATTCTGCCCCGCTCATTATAAAGCCTCATGGGAAGATGATATAACCACTGGCAATGTGACTTCCAGTAACTACTTCACTGATGCGAACATCACCTTTCTCATTATTGTCTCGTTATTGATCTCATTATTGATGCACCTCCAAGTCATGCTAAGAACAAGAAAAAAATCTCAGCCACAAGAAGACACAGCAAGCCATATGGTGACAAAGAGACACCGTGGTTCCATCATGAGGTCTAAATGGGACATATTGAACCTAGCACTCTGCTTTTTATTTTTTTTTAAACATAGTGGTTTGGCTTAGATTTATCTTCACTTAAAAATGCTTAAAATGTATTAAAAATTTCAAACAATATATGCACTGGGGAAAACAGACATTATTTCTGAAATAAACAACTATTGCTAGTTTTTGTAGGGTTACAGCTGAAAAGGCAGTCCAGGTAAAAATTGTTCATACTCTCACCTAGGGTTGCTTGGTACCCAACAGTTTTTGCCTTAAATGTTGTTTACAAACAGATTTCTGTTATGTAAGAATTATGATCCCGTCCACGTATATATAAGATCTTTCCGGGGTACCTAGAGCTCTCCAGGTAACTAACCCAGAGGATCTCCCCAACTGGCCCATAGTCCCCAGTGGAGCCAAGACAGAAGGACACTTGGGAGGAACCATATTTACTGTTAGTAAAAGAGAGCCATGCTGTATTAAGTCTCATTTCTTCATGGGTTCTCATTCTGAATTTTAGAATTGGATTGGAGGAACTCTATGCACGTGGGACAGTTAAATGAAGTAGAATATTATCATTATTAAATATAACTAAATTGAATAATAACAATTTTAAAAACTTTGAATATTGAGTTATTTTTTGAATATTTAAAAAAGTCCAGTCAATCCCCTCCCCAGAAAAGTTACTTTTCCCCATTCATTCAAAGGTTTATTTAAAAAGAAATGCTGTGTTTTATTTTAGTGAACACATAACCTGTATAAGAGTGAAACTTTGCTGGCATAAACTAGTTAATGCACAATGGTAAAAACAAAGCATTATTTTCTTATCTCCCACAGGCTATCCTCTAAACACAGGCCATTAATCATGCGACACCAGAGAAACACTTAGGAAGAATTTATCTTTGGGAGAGCTGCTGTTTTTTTAAAGTGATGTAAGAAATCATGATACGTATCTACCACATATATTTATAAGAACACCCCCCCCCCCGCAATATAAGGAAAGGGGAAATATGACTGCTGGCCCAGGTGAGGGGATGGTCAGAATTACTGTGGCCCTCGTTGGGCAGTTGTTGCATGCTAGGGCGTAAAAGGTAATGACAAAAGCACTTTCACTTCTTTTCCCACCTAAAGGCTCAGGACAGGCACTTGCCGCCCTCCCCTTTAAATGTATTGTGATGTTTAATTACGGATGTGTTTGGTTGTTCTTTTGTTCTGTGGTTCTTATTTTAGAAACACAGCGCAGAATGGGCTTGGGGAGGGGGGTCCAGCGGGTGGCTGATGGCAGCCGCTGGGCCAGAACTCTTGGTATCATGTGGCTTTTCAACCACCTGCTGGGCGTGAAAACTATTCATTTGGAAGGACCAACACTGGAAAATTTCCCCAGCAAGAAGAGATAGCCAACTTTTTCTGCAGCAGATGCTCACTGGAATTGACTCTTCATAATCTATAGTGAAGCCAAATAGTTCAGGTCACAATTCTGCTGCAGGTATATTCCTGTCAACCTTTTATGAATAGATGTCAAATGTGTTAATCTTACCTCCAAAAAAATGAAAGGCTTTTTTTCCAAAAGCACTTTTGGTGCCTGCAGACCTCTCTATTTTTGCCAGTTTGCACCAGGTATGACATCTATATATCGTACAGCTGAATTCATTTTCATAGTGCCATTGATAATACAACACCTTCTACTTCCTAATAATGGGTTTAGGGTTGAAACCTTCATTCAACAGAGCCAAATTTATTATTTTCACAGGAAAGATTCCCCACTGTTCCAAATTTCACTTCCTGGCCAAAATGGCTCTTACAGTGGTTTGATAGAGCCCCAGAACCAGCATATGCATCGACATGGAGATTTTGAGGAATGTCTTTTTAATGACAAAGCCTGTACATGTACGGGCTCAAAATGCATTGTTTTCAATGGGTTTAGGGACCGCCCATTGTCCTTAAGGGGTTAAATCTGGCATGGTGTGGGTTTGAAATCTTGTGTTGTTACACTTTCAATCTGATGGCAAGGGTCAATGTTAGATTAATATCTGTCAGGGTTGGCCTGATTGTTTACCATGGTCCTCAAAACACCTAACCATTGGTGGGAAAATACATTCTTCATACCTGAAGAGTTCATGTTTGACTTGGTGTGAGAGAAGTCTCTCTTTTGAAAACAATTGAGTTGGTCATGCATAGTCAGTTCACTGGGCAAACCGTTATCAATGCCGCTGTGGGAATGAGAGCTTTTAGTTAAGTTTCTTTGATTTGTGGAGGGTAAATCTTGTGGCTGATCACATCTGACATGCTACTTTTTTCTATGCTTCCAGTACAAGATATTAGGTGATACTTTTTGGTCTATACATCAACACACATGCATTGCTAATGATACTTTCTCTCTCTGATGGGATGTCACAAATAAATTAACATTATACTGTGCCAATTAAATACTCAAACTACCAATTGGTAGTCCCAAATATACATTTGTTTATAAGTTATTTGTTTTTTGTCTTCCTTTCTTTGGGTTCTAAAACATTTTTTAAAACCATTTTTCCAACCTTTTAAAGTAATGAAAAAACATTCACTGACCACCAATTCCAGAACCACTTCTTAAATCCATGTACACTAAGAACATAGCTCTAGACATTATCAACATATGTTCCACAACGGCCTCACTTTTTACTCCAAAGCTCAGATGACACTGGATAAATTGGATAATATTTTTGTACTAATGTTTGTCAAATGCCACAAGCCAGGAGGCCAAGACTTCCAAATGTTTAATTCTGTGCACTTTACATGTTGATGTTGAGCTAAGAAAACAAAAGGTGAGGTGGGCCCTGCTCAAACAATCTTATAATTTTATAATGTTCCTATCTTAATTGTTGCCAGAAAGATCCTAAACATTAAATAAGCTAAAACAAAATAAGCTGTAAGAATTGAAAGCCCCAAGTTTTCCCTCGGGCTATCTACAATTAGGAGCTCAAATGTAACTTTTACAAACTACTCCATTTGCAAACCTAATTGTTATCCATAAGTATATAAACCATTGTAATTGATATCAATACTTTCTAAAATGTAGCAATGTTAGGAAGTCATTGCTTTCGGTATTATGCGGATGTATTTAATTAGGAGATAAGACTAACCAATGAATAAAGTCAGCAGCAGAAATCATCTGCACATGGTTTTATTTGAACTCAGATTGAAGTGGGTGTAAATAAACAGGATTTCATTAATCCTGTGCCTATATGTGCATGTGGTATATAGAGCAAGATCTCCATCAATTAAAACCAAAATATATAAGACATGCATTACTCACATCTCAAAGTCAAATGATAAGATTTGGGTCACATTAATTCAGACAATAATATTCAGACAAAGTGATGTTCAAGAATGAATTTATTTACCTCATTTTGGCTTCTCTCAGTGAGGGATCAGTCACCCCATAGGTGAACACCTTAAGCCCAAAGATGGTGCTTAGTCATAGGCATAATGCCTATGGGGTGACTGACCCCTCACCGAGAAAAGCCAAAATTAGGTTAATTAATTAATTCTTACTCATCACTTTGTCTGAATATTATTTTTGTCTAAAGTTGTGGACCCAAATCTTATCGTTTTATTTTAAAGTGTGGCGAGTGGTCGAGCAACGCGGAGGCTGTGGATTACATGTGTTGTGAGCAGTAACGGTTTTCGATTTTAAAATACATTATACACATAACTACATATAACACATTTGTATGGGAAATGTATGATTTACAAGAGCATACAAATGAATACCTATTCTATTATAAAAATTAAATAAAATAAAAAAATAGAAGCACAATTACTATTATTATTATCTTTTATTTAAATAGCGCCAACAATTTACGCAGCGCTTAATACAATACATAAATTCAAGGGGTAGGACAACACGAGAATTGACAGACTAAGAAAAACCAATACATTAGGTGGAGAGAGCCCTGCTCGCAAGCTTACAATCTTGAGGGAATGTGGTGACAAACATAAGGCCCAGTGAAAGGGTAAGAGGTAGTATGGTGGTTGTATCAATGACAAAGAGGTTCTAGCAGCTAAGATGGTGCGGCTTCTCTGAAGAAGTGGGTTTTGAGATGTTTCTTGATTGTTGGGAGGGAGGGTGAATGCTGAAGGTTCGGTGGAAGTAGATTCCAGAGTTATGGGGCAGCCCGAGTGAAATCTTGTAGACGGGAAAAGGAAGAGGTGATAAGTGAGAATGAGGGCCTTAGCCCATGGGAAGAACGTAAGGAGAGTATTTGCTTATGAGGGCAGAAATGTATGGAGGAGCAGTGTTATTGAGGGCCCTATATATTAGTAACAGGATTTTAAATTTAATTCTAAAGGGAGCCAGTGGAGGGTTTCACAGAGTGGGGAAGCAGAAGAGGAGCGATGTGCAAGGAAGATAAGCCTAGCAGCAGCATTTAGGACAGACTGTAGAGGAGAGAGTCGAGACAGAGGAATGGCAACCAGAAGAGTGTTGCAGTAGTCAAGACACGAAATAAGTGAATTAATCAGAGATTTTGTGGATTCTTGGGTGAGGAATGGGCGGATACGAGAGATGTTTTTTAGGTGCAAGTGACAGGATCTGGTGAGGGACTGAATGTGAGGGATGAAGGAGGTTTGAGTCAAGGATGACCCCAAGGCATCAGGCCTGGTTAGTAGGAGAGATAGTTGTGTTGTTAATGGTGATAGAGAATTCGGATAGTGGAGTGAAAATGGGAGGAGGGAAGATAATGAGTTCAGTTGTAGAAAGATTACGTTTCAGGTAGCGTTGTGACATCCATGAAGAAATAGCAGACAAGCAGTTAGTAATACAATAACTATAAGCAAAAGCTTGGTTCACAATGGTTAAGAGATATGTAAATTACATATTAGTAGCCATTGGCAAAATGATAATGATCTTCATGATTGAACACAGTTGTACACTGGATCAATGGTCATATTAAATGAACAATGTAACAGAGTACAGCTAAGATGAATGTCCAGCAAAAAGGCCACATCTAGGGCCCTAGGGCTATCAGATGGACAGTTTTCTTTTCCTCACAAACCTTGGCTGTATCCCTCCATGCATTATTAATCCACCCTAACATATGAACTATAATTCTGTTTGGCTCCATGCACAGAGTTACTACCTTGCTTGTTTATTCCTTACTTCCTTTGAAATAATGACTGACAAGAAAGTACTCTTCCATAGCTGATAGAATTGTGCTTTTAATTGTATATTTACATGAATGCTTTACCACATTACCCAACTGTACTTGCAGCAGATGTAAGGCTACCTCTATCTCACTAAGAGTATTATGCGTATTTCCAATACACTAAGTGATTGATCCTAGGGCATTTCTTAGAGAACATCACCAATGCAGATCATCATCGAGACAAATAATTTGTAACTCAATCCCATAATGGGATCCCACAGCCATACCGAGTACTCAGTCAGTAATAAGGTTACAACGTTATTTCCTGTATAAATGTTATATTTCACTTTATCACTGCATTTATCCAATGATATATTTGGCCTATAAATAAACAACAAAGCATGATGGAATCAACCAGAAGACTATCTATAACTTTTAAACACTATAGCAATCAGTTCCCAAACAACAGGTTTTAGACTTTTTATAAATGATGATTTTTCTTTTCTCAAAATCTATTTGCCACTTAGTTTCTGAAGAAAGCCCTTCTTGTCCTGAAAAAACAATAACTTGTGTGGGTTCACTAAATGGGTGAGGACAACATTACAGCTAAACACAAGCACCGAGAAAGTGGTCCTTAAGGGGTTAAATTGCTGAAAGAATGCTTTAAAAAATAAACATTCTGACAAAATGCAAAGTGAGCGAACAGAAGAAGAATCTAAATAAAATCAATATTTGGTGTTACCACCCTTTGCCTTCCAAACAGAACCAATTCTTCAAGGTACCCTTGCAAATAGTGTTACGGAACTCGGCAGGTAGGTTGTTCCAAAAATCTTGGAGAAGCAACCGCAGTAATTTGAGACAGACTCGATGATGTTGGGGTGAGGGCTATGTGAGAGCCATACCATTACTTCCAGGACTCCTTGTTCTTATTGAAGATTGTTCTCAATGACTTTGGCTGCATATTTGGGGTACAGAATAAATTTGGTGTGTGTGTGTCTGTGTGGGTGTATGTGTGTGAATACATTTGGTGTGTGTGTGTGTGTCTGTGTGGGTGTATGTGTGTGCGTGTAAGATTTACTCAATCTACATTGATGTCAATGCAAATTTTACTCCGACAGACATTAAAAGATAAAACATATCTTTTCTGGGACTAGATTGTTATTTTTACCATATCCATTTCCTGAAAGTGAGTATAAAATTGCTGTATTAGCACTCAGTGATATGTAAGGAATGTTGTGGAATATCTTGCAGTGTTTTCTCTCGGCGGTACCATACTGTGTGTCTTTTTCTATCATAAACAAGCTAGCCTGCACGATCCCTGTCTAAAATGCTAACTATGCTTTGGATTATCACGTTAACATCCCATCTTTGATAAATAGTGGCATCTGGGTTTTAAGAGAGTTGATCTACACCGTATTCAAAAACTCCTTCAGACATTTTTGTGGCTGGGCTGATTGCCCGGTGTGTTATAATAACCCGGCAAAGTATTTGGTTCCCGTGGATAACACATTCGTTTTCTTTTGTATTTGATGCTTTCTTTACCACTGAAGATCTACTTCTGGCTATTGAAACTTAAAGAGTAACAATGTATAAAAAATGAAAGCAGAATTCTCTCCTGACGCAGATAGAGACAGATTGAAGCTGGTTCATTAGGAGTTTTAAGAACTGCCATAAGCAGTGTTCTTATCCAAAATATATAACAATGGAACAATAATATACAAAAAGCAGGGCTGGATTATCCAAAAAACAGACTAGACACCTAATGCTCCATATTTTAAGGGTGTCCTGAGAGGTGAAGAAAGGTGCTAATCCCCTTAAAGACCAGGGCCATCTTACTTTACTGGATCAGAGCCTTTTCGTATGTTTGTTTTGTGTTTCTTTAACCATTATTTCCCTCTTTATAATTTAGTGAACCCACACAAATTATATATATATATATATATATATATATATATATATATATATGGTATATATATATATGGTATATATATATATATATATATATATATATATATATACCATTACATAAGTTATGGTATATATATATATATTTGGCATATTGATATACATAAGATAATATTTTACTGGGGAAAAAGTTAAACATGGAATTTAAAAATTATATGATATCATTATAATTGAGAAAAAATATAAAAAATATATTTTAACTATATTTAAAGTTTTCTAAATTGTTTTAGGTTATTTTTTATTTAACCCCTACCTAACCCAATCTAACTAATTACCAACTAACCCCTACCAGTACAACATATAAGCGTAAACCTATATATGAAACAGGTAGAAAAAAAAATTGTGGTGACTACTTTTAATCCATGACATATTAGGTATGTCATTGGTCCTCTGGGGACATCTTTTCATGATGCACCTAGTGGGTCACTGCCCAAGAAAGGGTTAAATATAGCTTCACCCATTCCATATATTTGTCTTATTTATAACTTTTATGCCCTGCACCTTTTCATACAAACCCAGCCTACTCCCAGACTATTCCTTACTTTTGGCCACATCTTCATTGAAGCCCAGCAGCTTGGCCATGAGTTTTCAAATAAATAGACGAAACATAGAATTAAGCTGCATTACAGTTTACTATTACGTGTGATAGAAATACATATCATATATCTGTATCTGCACTGAAAAGCTTGCAGGTTTGAAATGTGGGAAGGAAGTTTAGTTTCAGACCAATTTCTAATTTACGACTACTCTTTGCTTTCTGAACTTCATAATAGATAATCAAATTGGGGTTACGTATAAGGACGCATTATGGCTAAAAGTGAAAAAGTATAGTTACTAACAGAAACATCCCATTGGCTGCTGCTGGAGGAGATTGGTTGGCCCTATATACTGCATAGTATTCACACATTGAATTATGCATTATTTAGGGCAATCTCAACCATTCTTGCTGCAGAAACCTGCCAGTGATGGCCCTTCATAATGAATAGCAAAAAAACACAACTTTCCTTCCAACTGCATCTTTAGTGAATAAAGCCCTTTATGTATGCGGTAAGTAACCATTCAGCATATTCACATGTATGAAATCTAAAATCGTCAAATGTTTGAAGATGTTGTTCATGGCTTCATGCATTTTCAGCGTGGCCTGGGCATTTTATGAAGTACACATTTTACATACTTAACCATGTACCCTTCAAGAATTTAAAGTGTTCATAAACAATGGGATATCGATCCATCCTGAATATGCGGATACCCACGTTCAGCGGAATCTTTGCTGTGCAAGATGTCCCAAAATACATCCAAAATACATATAATGATCATAGGGTGGAAACTGCCAGAACTAAATGATTATTTATCTTTCAACATAACAAATATGTTACCATTCTATCACCATATATAACCATAGCATAAAATATACAACTTATCAAAACTATCATCATAGCCCAATAATGTTATACAAGCGCAATCTACAAGTGTGGATGCATTCAAGACTCAAACACTGAGATGAATGGGATGGCAGTTCGCTGCTGGACCGGGCTACCTTATTACCAACAATCCTCTAGGATAAGCGGATTACTGAGAGCTAATCAAGTAATCCTCTACTACAAGGAGTGTGATTTTAGAACATGGTTCATCTTCTATTAGTAGTGATGGTGAGTGCTTCTGTGGTCAGACTGTGTTTAGAGCGCCAGTTTCCAGTAACAGTATCCATATTCAACCACTTTTATGACAAAGAAAGCCAGCTATGCAGCAGACATCATTATTTGGCATTTCCAGAAAAAAAACAACCCAATAATTTAAAGATGCTCTCAATACCTCACATAAGAAAATGATGGACAGAATAGATACCGATCTGTGCATATCAGCTTGCATTAATAAACGGATAAAAAGAGAAGCAATATATATCTAGATTATTGTATCTATCATCACTGTATCATTAATTGTATCTGTTTTATATCCATACATTCATATAGGTTTTCTCCCAAACAATAATAGACTGAATTATTAGATGTATGATAAGATATCGGCCACACCCAATAAGCAAAACACACAGGGGCATTATAATCCGTTTCACCATTGCGTAGCTTCTTACGCCACGCTATAACACAGAATAGGAAATACATTTCTTCACATTGTCCACTTCCAAAATGCACTTTTTTCTTTCGCAGTTTGCCACAATTATGTTTTTTTTTTTAATTCTCTTAAGTTGTATCCAGCTCTGAAAGTCTGGCCCCTTCTAGTCCTGTCGCTTACATCTTTTTTTTCCTTTATCACCTTGTTATATCTCAAATGTAATCTGCTCTCACTGTCCGAATCATTGGCATTCCTTTTACCCTCTTCCCGTAAAGGGTGTATCAAACTACAGAACCAAAGTAAGATTAAAAACTTTGAGCCACTGCGATCATCATGGAAAATCAAGTTTTGTAAGGATTTACATGACACCCGGGGTGTGACATCTTCATCGTGATGTTGTTTTGTCATTGATGTGTCCCAAGCTTTCCTATAGTCACACCTCCGGTATTCGTGGGGTTAAATAATGTTTAGTTATGGAAGGAAAACATGCGTGTAACATGAAGAATCGCACTGCTGCGTAGATGAACGCATACATTATATTATATTGTGTTACTATGATAAACTTAGGCCATTATGTGCTATATGGGAAGGGTGTGGCAGCGCATGCAGACCTGGATCACATATTACTCAGCATAATTCCACAAGAAGTACATTTCATACAACAATAATGATAAATCACATTATTCAAGATGTTGGCTTATTAACAAAGTAATGCAAGCTACCTGTAACAGACAGGTTAACACATATAAAGCTATATATATATATATATATATTTATATATATATATACACATGCATATAAACATGGGTGTGCTTCATATGAAGGGTTAATACTTGTAGAATTCCACTTGCTACATAAACTATAGAAGGATTGGACTGTATTAAGGTCTGGGGGTCTCAGCATCCTATTTACCAAAACGATCCAGCTTTATGGGCTACAGCAGCTTCTCTAATGACTTCTGTGAAGTGCAGCCCAGACAGCTGATGGGTTCATATCATCACCCAAACACCATTATGTAGAAGACTAATGCACAGTATCATAACACAATACAATGTATCGCTATTCTGTACTGACATTACATACTAATACTATACTTCAAGATAAATCGGACTCCACCTGCAGATGCCTGCTATGCCTATCATGCTCAGGCAGCCAAAGGCTGGTTGATCATGATGGGAACTGTTTCTCACAAATGTACCCGTCACGGTGGGTAAGGGTACATCAGACCGTTGTTGGTAAATCACTAATCATCCCTCTTGCCCTCCTTACAGCCTCTATTCACACGATCACTTACTAGGCACCAGCGGCTATGTTGATCCCTGGCAGCAGCTCCCGAACGGGTATAAAGGCCAATGACTGCGCGATCCGCCTCTCCGAAAGCCCCGCAGCATCTAGCATCTACACCATGTGCAGCCGATGCAGCTGCCACTGCCCGTACCGCCCAGCCTATACGGCAGCGACGTCACTTCAGCGAGCAGATCCGCTAAGCCCCGCCCACCCCGCGATCCCATTCTGACAGGTGCAGCATCATCATCATGTGGGGGATTTGGTATCCTTGTCAGTCTCCAGCCCCTGCGTGTCAGGTTCCCTTGACATCCGAAAGGGGTCATGGATTATCGATTCGTTGCTTTTAATATGTGTTTCTGACAGCCACTAATCATTGTTAGAGTGAGGGCTATCCCCTGCTAGTGCTTAATGTCACACTGATGGATCTCAAGGTAAACAGATGTATTGATTGGCAGGAGAGAGTGAACGAGGCTAGAAACAAATAAGCGGACATTATATCTATATGTACAGCAAAAAAATATGCAGAAAGGGGAGCATCATAAAAGGCATACACATTCAGATTCCCTGGTTGCTCCTAGAATAATGATGGCCAATATATACTGAAAACAAAGCATGGATTCAGCGCATACCCAGCGAATACCATTCAAAAATAGGTATGGTATACTTAGATAGATATGGGTATGCGCTGAAGTCTTGCCTTGGTTTATAATATCTGTATGGGTGATGCATTCAAATGGTATCCAGACTGATGATGCGCATGTGTATACCATGTATAGATAAGATCACCCTATTCCAATCACATCACACCACAACATACCCCACTCACAAATTAACATAATAGCATTATGTGCTATAGGCTAGCACTGTAAGGGAATGGAAACATGCATGGGATATGCTTCCTGATCTGAAGACAAGACCAAGGACTGATTGAGGTCTGAGTCTATACATCAGGGCATCAGGGCTAAAAGGAAGAATACCAATGAAGAAATCCGTATCCTGACCACTGACAAATTCTGCTATATCTCTTCTTATGGCTCTGCTAGGCGATAGCTATGATGCCACTAGGCATCTCTACACAGAGGTTCTTGATATTTTTAGATTAAATCCAAGATAATACAAGAATAAGATATTAACATACTTTCTAGCAGGGTAATATATACCGTATTTGCTCGATTATAAGACGACCCTGATTATAAGACGACCCCCCAAAATCTGAATATTAACTTAGGAAAAAAAGAAAAAGCCTGAATATAAGACGACCCCAAAGGAAAAAAGTTTTACCAGTAAATGTTAATTCATGTAAACTATTTTTTTTAAATAAAAGCTATGATTGAGAAAAATATTTTTTTTGTTTTTATTTCCTTGTATTTTCCAACCTGTCCCCCAGTTACGCACATCTGCCCCCAGGCTTGCCACACCAATATGGCACTGTGGCTCATGATATGCCTTTTAACTCTCTATATGCCACTGTGCCCCATGGTATGCCTTTTGACCCCCTATATGCCACTCTGCCTCCAGAAATGCCTTATACCCCTATATCCCATTCTGGCATTTAGGGGGTTAAAATGCATATTGTGGGGCAGAGTGGCATATAGGGAGGTATAAGGCATTCCAGGAGGCAGAGTGGCATTAAGGGAGTTAAAAGGCATTGTATAGAGCACTCTGCCTCCAGAAATGCCTTATACCCCTATATGCCACTCTGGCATTTAGGGGGTTAAAAGGCATATTATGGGGCAGGGTGGCATATAGGGAGGTATAAGGCATTTCAGGAGGCAGAGTGCTCTATTAAATGCCCCCTTAACGCCACTCCAGAAATGCCCTATGCCCCCATTTAACACACACACACACACACCCTATACCCCCATTTAACTAATACACACACACACACTCTCTCCCCCCTCCCTCCCCTCTCTTACCGGTGCTTCCAGCCGGGGCAGCAGGTTGACGTCGCCTTCCGCTGCAGCCGGAAGGAGGTGGAGTTGGCAGCGGGGGTTTGTATGCGTCCGTCGCGTATACTTTCCCCGGCTGTCAGAGATCAGAGTTCCCCGCACTGGTGCGGGGAACTCTGATCTCTGACAGTCGGGGAAGGTCTACGCGACGGACGCAGACAACCCCCGCTGCTAGCCACGCCTCCTTCCGGCTGCAGCGGACGTTGTCTACGCGAATCGCGTAGACGTCAACCCGCTGCCCCGGCAATACAGCAGGAAGCACCGGTAAGTGTGGGGGGGGGGGGGGAGACAAGGGGATCCAGGTCCCCTGCAGCGGTGCGGGGGATCTGGATCTTAGTCTCCTAATCAGACCTCTATTTGAGGTCTGATTAGAAGACGACCCCGATTAGAAGACGAGGGGTATTTTTCAGAGCATTTGCTCTGAAAAAAACCTCGTCTTATAATCGAGCAAATACGGTATATATATATATATATACACATATATATTTATATATATATATATATATATATATATATATATATATATATATATATATATACAGGCCCGGACTGGGACAAAAAATAGGCCCGGGCATTTCAGACTGAGCAGCCCATTTTTATGAAAAAACATATATGTACATACATATACATAATACTTGGTCATTCAACATGGGAAGCCTGGTGCGACTAATCCTTGAAATAAATATTATAGAGTAAATAACACAATACCTTATCTTTTCCACTAAATTATTTCAGGGCCTTGAATGTTTTGTCCCCTGAAGTCACTACAAATTCAGGAGGGCGTTTTATCTCTGGATAAGTAAAAATAAAATAGTTCCTACTGTAAATTAAGGAAACAGATAACCAAACACACACACCAGGACAGGCTTTTCCACCCAGACACACACACTCTGCCACACCGACACCCAAATACATACCAGAACAGGCTCTACCACACCGACATCCAAGCACACACACCAGGACAGGCTCTGCCACACCAACCTCCAAACACACACACACCAGGACAGTTAAAAAAAGAAGAAATAGTTCAGCACTCAACTCCCAGGAAGCTGGGAGCTAGCAGCTAAAAAGGGCAAAACAAAAACAGAAAGCATTACAAAAATAGCAACGTTTCGGCCAAACAGGGCCTTTTGAGCTTGACAAAGGCCCTGTTTGGCCGAAACGTTGCTTTTTTGTTTTGCTTTCTTTGAATAAAGTAACCTAAGGATTGGAAGCTGACTGGAGTGCTGGGGTTCTTTTCTGTGTTCGTACACACAGCAGGACAGGCTCTGCCACACCAACACACACACCCCAGGACAAACACACACCCCAGGACAGGCTCGGCCACACTGACACCAGAACACACACACACACACCAGGACAGGCTCTGCCACACCGACACCCAAACACACACACAACAGGACAGGCTCTGCCACACTGACACCCGCATCCGGAAGGTTTCCACAGACGGTTTCACTCAGTCTGCCTGTGGCATCTTTGCCCCCATAACAGCTTGCCTGTGGCAACTTTGCCACCAAAACAGCCTGCCTGTGGCATCTTTGCCACCAAAACAGCCTGCCTGTGGCATCTTTGCCACCAAAACAGCCTGCCTGTTGCATCTTTGCCCCCCTTACACATCCATGCTATGACAGACACATATTCATTCACTTGTTCACAAATATTTATTCACTAATTCACAGATAATCATTCACTCATTCAGATATTCATTAATTAATTGATACTCATTAATTCCCTCATTCAGATACTCATTAATTCCCTCATTCAGATACTCATTTACATATATTCATTCACAAACATTGATTCCCTCACTCCTTCACAGATACTCATTAATTCACTCTTTCATTCAATCTCACATACTCCATACGGCCTCCCTAACCCCCTTACCTGAACTGATGATGTACGCGCCGCTCGCAGACTTCTGCTGTCTGCACAGGGGAAGCAGACGCGCAGCAGGGTCATGTGACGTACGTGACGTACGTCACATGGCTCCGTTGGATTCCTGCGTCCCCCTGGCGGTAGAAGAGATGGTGCTCGCGCGCGTCTGCCAGGTAAGTAGCGGGCCCGCTGCTAGAGTTGCGGGCCCGGTCGCAGTTGCTGCGGGCTTTAGGGGCAGGTGCCCCTTTTTCCCTGTGTTAAGGACGGCCGCATAGGCCCAGTCAGTCCAGTCCTGACTGGGCCCATTAGCCCCTAAGTCAATCCAGCCCTTCCCCGGTCCACCGGGCAAATGCATATACACACACATACAGGATATATAGATAGATAGATAATTATATATATATATATATATATATTTACTGTCTATATATATTACATAAGTAAACACCAGTATTATGCACAACTCGTATAAGAATTAGATCCAACAAAAATTACCTGACTTAATCTACAAGCTACTTGGCTACTAGGTTAGTACTACATGTACTATGTTATATTATATTCTGTTGAATATAATACTACTACCCACTTCACCTTTCAGTAGAATATTTTTTTTTATCAAAATACATGTGGAAGCAAAGAGATAAAAGCACATTGTGCTGTTAGTGATTGTACTGCACAGACTTGACATGCTTTGAGGAGGTTTATTTATGGAACTGTTTTTCAGGCTTGTGCATTCGTTACATATATGGCATAATTAAAATAGTAACAATGAATTCTGTATCTCCATTTCTTAAAGCAATATATACAAGGTCGGTCTTAGCACCAGGCGGTCTGGGCAGCTGTCTGGGGTCCCTAAATCGGGGGGCACCATACTGAGACAGATGCTGTACTGCATCCAGATGCCCCTGTAAGCATCCAAATTGTTCCCCGGAGGAGGCCAGGGTCACAAAAAGTAATGTTATGTTATCCAGAGGTAGAAGTGACACAGCTCACATGAGGTCGTCTAAAGAGAGGATGCATGTGCTGTAGGTAAGTAGCAAGAAAGTGTGTGTGTATTTTAGTCTGTGTGTGTTACGTGAGTGCATGTGTGGAGATGTCAGGGTACAGGGTTAGTTGGTGTGGAATGTCAGTATATATATATAACGCTGAAAATTGTTAGAAAACTAATATTAATATATTAGTGAGATTATGCAAATATGAGGGTTTATTGCTTTGTATTATCCACAAAGTGTCTTGGGTTAGTGGCTAGCGCTCTATTAAAGGGAGCAGCTATTTACTATGGGATGACTGTACTGCCAATGTACAGTCCTAGACTGTGTGGGGGGTGTTAGTGTGTGTGTGTTGGGTGTCATGCAGGGTTAGACTGTGTATCAGTTGTTAGACTCAGTGTGCCTTGACATCAGGGGCAGGCTGGGCCGGGGGGCAGGGGGGCAATTGCCCCCCATGCTGCCCTGAATCCGGGCTGGCAGGCTGGCCGGGCGGCCGGCAGACGATCATTCATGGCAGCCGCAAAGTTAAAAACTAAGCGGCTGCCGCCGGGACTGGCCGCCATGCCAGTAGCGTACCTGGTGGGGGGCGGTCCGCATGGAGTGCTGCTCACTGAGGGGTGCCGGCACACCTCCGAAAACGCTGTGCGCGGCAACTGTGGCTGTGCGTCGGGACTTGATGTCAAATCCCGGCGCACAACACTGAAGCCACGCCCACCGTCTTCCGCACACCGGAAGGACGGGACACAGAAGAGGAAGAATGAAGAGGAGGAGGAAAAGTGACAGTGCCAGAGGAAAGGTAGGAAAATATTAGTAAGTGTGTGAGAGTGATGGGTGTTATGCTGTAGTTTATGATGAATGTTTGTGAATGAGGGTGTCAGATTGCATGGAAGTGTGGGGGGATAGCATGGCATAGGGAGGATGTCTAGGCATGATAGGAGTGTGATTGCTGTTATCAGTTTTTTTTTTTTTGTCCAATAATTCAATAACAGTATTAATAGATATATATGGTTGCAAACAGCAATCACACGCATATCATGCTAAGTCAGCCAGTACATGCTAGAACCTGGCCATGATAGGATTGTGATTGCTGTTAATTATATGTGTATATATATGTATATATATATATTAATATTGTTATTGATTTTTTTTTTGTCTAATTTTGGTGTGTTACTTTTAATAAAGTATTTTAAATGTTTTTTTTTTCGGTTTTGGCCAAATGAATGCTGAATTTTCAATTTTAATTTCGGTGCATCCCTACTATATACTAAGCCAGTCACTGAAGTGGTAGGCCTACACCACATCAATGTTTGGCTTAGTATATAGTGATAGGGGTTGTACTGCAGTATTGTCAGTGTCTGGCTCAATGTATAGGCACACATTGACAGTGGTACAGCGTAATCCCTAAGTATATAATGATAACAGTTATGCTGTACCACTGTCAATGTGTGCCTCAGTATATAATGATAACAATTTTGCTGTACCCCTGTAAATGTTTGCCAAACCATAGAAACTATGCAGTTTTAAAGTGTGTGTGTGTGTGGGGGGGCCACATACAGGATCTGCCACAGGTGCCAAATACTCTAGGTACGCCCCTGCATCATGCAGCAGTCAGACCCAATGGCCATTCCTCAGCTCTTCGTCCCACGTCTTAAAAGGGGTGGGATAAAGAGCTGAGGCACGGCTATTGGGCGGCGCGGTGCGTGCACGCCGGCCGCTTTAATTTCATTAGGCGCCGGTGGAGTGACTGCTATAAATGTCGCTCGCAGCCGCTTTGGTGGCTAGACTTGCCCCCCAGGCCTTAGGCTGCCAGCCCTCCCCTGCTTGACATGTGTTAAGAGTATGTGAACCAGGTGAAGAATGTGTAGAATGACATGCAGGGAGCACAGGACTGAACACAGTACCGAGTAGGGGCAGAGCAATTATTTCCTACGCAGGGGCAGCGGAGTCAGGTGCACAGAGTACATAACATTAGTGTAGATACTATCTTGTATGTTGACAGGGGCCACCAGGGTGGTAAGCTAGTAGGGGACACCACCACAAAGTTTGTTTTGCTAGCATGGGCATAGATGCTGGAAGCAGAAGGATGACCATAGTGAAACTGAAGAAATCAAGATCTCATATGCAACTCGTGGTCTATTCTGTGTAGTCTGTGCCTTGACTGACATAGAGTTTTGATGCACAAAACCATATGCTGTTGCTCGAGGACTCACAAACCACCTATCTTTGATGACAGACGAGCAGGCCCGGACTGGGACAAAAAAATAGGCCCGGGCATTTAAGACTGAGCAGCCCATTTTTATTTATTGTTAAAGCCCACCCTTCATGTACCATCTTTGCATTTCCCCAAATCACTTAAACATTCATGATAGACACAAACACTTACTCATTCACCCAAATCATTAACACATATTCATTAATGCAGTCTCACAAATCATTCACACAATTCATCCACACATTTATTCATTCTCGTACGCATTCACACTACCCCCTCTCCCCATCCCCTTCTAACTATGTTCCCCCTTATCACTATGTACCCCATTTCTCAATATGTACCCTCTCTCACTATCTATCCCCTCTACCCCTTTCTATCTAACCCCTCTCCCCCTTCTCACGACCAATAGAGTCGCTCGTACGGACCTTTAACTCTCGGAGCAGGGAGACTATGGTTGGAGCAGGAAGACCAATTGGTTGATGCCAGAGGAGGCCTCTGCAGGCGACCAATAGAGTTGCTTGCACGGCCCTTTAACTCCTGACGAGGAACTTGGCCTGTATGCCTGCATTAAGCGTTAAAGGTCTTTAACTCCTGGCTGCGATCCTACGGATTTCCGCTCCCGTCAGGAGTTAAAGGGCCATAAGAATGACTTTGTTGGGCGCCGGCAGGGGCCTCCTCTAGCATCAACCAATTGATTGATGCCAGAGGAGGCCCCTGCATGCTACCAATAAAGTCGCTCCAACGGCCCTTTATCTCCTGACAGCGAACCTACGGATTTCCACTCCTGTTAACCTCTGCGATGCTGTGTAGATAAGGTAGGCTAGATGGGGAAGGGATCAGGGAGATTACTAAACAAAGACGAACATGATTATTCGTGTTGTGTGTCTTCGTATACGTTTTGCCGCCGCCATGTTCTTATGTTCGGTATTCAGGCTGAACAACGAAAACGCATTCTTCGTGTTTGTTTTCATGTTTGCCCGAATACGAATGCACAAGTCTACTACTCAGAACATGGTAGGAAAATACAGAAAGTTGGTCCTAGTAGATATTAGTATATATATATATATATATATATATATATATATATAAACATTAGAGATTTATACCATCACCCTTGGTTTCAGAAAAATTTGCATATATATATATATACTATAGACAATGAATGCATTGATGAAAACGAGTATTAGGTCATCCAGAGAAAGTAGCCCATCATCATGTATACTAAACTCACTCTGACACTTCAAATTATTTCCTGAATAATATCCGGTTCCAGGTAGTAAAAGAATTGTATTTTCAACAATATTTTTACTTCTGGGCATTGCATGTTATGGGTCAGAGGCAGGATGAGTCAGAATGAAATAATACAGGTTGTGTATTAGCAATTCAGACGTGATAAACATAAAACAAGCAGTACCAACATTGCACTAGTTGCTATGACGACTGCCAGGGGTGGACTGAAACCATCCAGGGCCCCAGGCAACAAAAAGTCATGGACACGCCAGGGCGATGCCCCTTCCTTAGCCCCACACCCTATCATGAACATGCTTCTTTTTATTTGAGCCCCTCACATATCTGACTTTAGCTATTTTTAGTAATAACAAAAGATCACTTTTAAAGTGTGTAAAAAAATGAATTTGTGTTTTTTATACAACATTACAAAAATATAATTCTCATTAAATGTTTATTAAATAATATGGACAGGAAAAGGAAAATACAACAATCATGCATACGTGATCTTAAATACATAAACATAACGAAACTTAATCTGAAAAATATCAATACTATGAGAATTGGAAGTACAAATGTAAAGTATTTAAGATTTTGACACAAAATAAGTCTTCTCAAATAGAAATGTTTTACCATATATGAATTCACTATTATAAACATGAATGTTTACTCTAAAATCTACAGGAGAATAGATTGGTTTAAATAATGTTTTGGCCTACAACTTCCAGGAGGAGCAAAGAGTTCACAGGGTAAATGAGCTGAATTGTCCTGAATGTCTGTGGGTTCTGCTCCCCTAAATGAATTATCCATTCCCCCCAGAAAAAACATTTTCTGCAGGGGGTAATGGCATTTGAGTGACACCTCCTGGAGAACCTCAGACTTTTTGGGATAACAGCCCTTAAGGCCACTACACTCCCTTGAGCTGCCATCACACCCATGGGTACCCACCCCTTCACCCCAGACTGTTGGTTTGACGGCATGGGGCTGTAGGGATGATGGCATCTCAAGGTTGTGATAAGCCCTTAATAGGATGTCATTCTAGACACCCACTTAAAGGCCCATCACCATACCTGGGACTACCCACAGACTTCACTGGGACCTCACACTGACATCAGCAGGACTTCCTGCCCGCATCCCGCAATGGGGGGCTCCAGGTAGCCAGAGCCATAAAGTTCGGAAGTATGCCCATCAACCCATGAACTTCATCCCAGAACACCTTGAGGGCTTATCCGTCCCCTGAGCTGACATCATGCCTGTGAGAACCCATCCCTTCACCCCAGATTGAAATGGGAGTGCAACCAGTAGCAGACAGGTGGTCTTTCTTATCTGTTGCAAACTCGCTGTTGAGACAACATCATACCAGACTTCAAATAAATCAAAGAAAGCAGTAAAATGGAAGAAGATAAATAAAGGGAAATTAAATCAAACTAAAGGCAATAAAAAGTGCAAAACTGAAAAGTGCAATTAAATTATCCAAAAACTGTGTACATATGTTACTGTTTTTACAGTTAAGAACTCTATCACGGTTTTTCCGGTGCTTGTTAATACAGATACAATTGTGTAGTGATAACCACTGACATTTGTATTCATAATCACATTGCTACTTATTACAAATTATAAAGAACAGAAATTTCAGTAATACTTTGTGATTTAAAAATAATACAGCGCTATGAAAAAGTATTTGCCAATTTCTTCTATTGCTTATTTGTCACAATTTAAATGTTTCAGATTACCCAACTAATTTTAATGCAAGGCAATGGCAATGTGAGTAAACTAAAAAAATAAATTATTACTTCATTTATTAAAGGTAAAGAGTTAATCAAAACCTATATTACTCATCTGGCGCAAACAATACTGGAAATATGTTTTTTACATCGCTTTGGAGGAATGTATGCCCACTCTTTTGGCAAAATAGTTTTCATTCAGCCACATTGGAGGGTTTTGAGCATGAACTGCCTTTTTAAGGTCATGCCATACCATCTCAATCGGATTCAAGTCAGGACACTCCAAAACCTTCATTTTGTTTCTTTTGAGACATTCAGAGGTGGACTTGCTTGTGTGCCTTGGGACATTGTCCTGCTGAATAACAGGATTCCTGTAGATATTAGAATTCATCGCCCCATCAATAATGGCAAGACACCCAGTTCTTGAAGTAACAAAGCAGCCCCAGACTATCACGCTACCACCACCATGTTTGGTCTGGTATGAAGTTTTTATTGTGGAATGCTGTGTTAGCTTTATGCCAGATGTAGTGGGAGCCATGTCTTGCATAAAGTTCCACTTTTGACTCAGTCCACACAATTTTATCCCCAAAATCTTGGGGGTCACTCGTTGATGAGTCCTTGTAGGAATTTTGGTAGGCTGGCCACTCCTTGGAAGGTTCACTACTGCTCCAAGTTTTTTCCATTTCTACATAATGGCTCTCACTGTGGTTCACTGGAGTCCCAGAGCCTTAGAAATGGTTTTATAATCTTTTCCAGACTGATAGATGTCAATGACTTTGTTTCTCATATTAATTTCTTTAGATTATGGCATCATGTGCTGCTTTTTCAGACCGTTTAGCCTACTTCACTTTGCAAGACATGTTCTATTTAATTAATGATTGGATTCAACAGGACTGGCAATAAACATGCCTGGGCGTGTCTAGGGAGACTTTACCCAGGGCTGGCCCAAGACATAGTGCCGCCTGGGGCAAAGTTTGAAATGGCGCAGCCCCCCCCCCCCCGCCGACGCTGCTTCACTGCTGAGCGCCGAAAATGACGTCATATTCCGGCACTCAGCATTACAAGCCGGCACCAAGAGCGAGCTAGAGGGCTAGCAGAGGAGAGAGGGGGGCGCCAAGCGGGTACTGAAAACTTGATAAACGAAAACCACTCGGCGCCCCTCTCTCTCTTCCTTGGGGCAGCAAAGTGCCACCTCTTCAAAAGTGCCGCCTGGGGCAATTGCCCCACTCTGCTCCATGGCAGGGCCAGCCCTGACTGAACCCAATTATAAATTAAATTAATTGGTTGATTTAGTAACTAAGGGGCAATACTTTTTTTTTTAACCCTTTGATGACAATTGCCGGTCCGGGCACGTCACGGAAATTCAAGTCGATAACGACAAATGACGTGCCAGGACCGGCACGTCATTAACCCCTTAAGGACCGGGGTCATTTTTCGTTTTGTACCCTGTGGGACCGAGGCTGTTTTAATACTTTTGTGGTGCTTGTGTTCAGCTGTAATTTTCTCCTCACCCATTTAGTGTACCCACATAAGTTATATATTGTTTTTTTCAGGACAAGATGGGCTTTCTTCAGATACCATTATTTTGATCGTATCATCTTATTTACTATAAAAAATAAATAAAAAAAACATGGTGAAAAATTGAAAAAAAACACATTTTATGACTTTTATTTGAAAAATCTTTTACTCACCTAAAAAAGCAAGTAAAAAAACTAGCTAAATAGATTCTACTACTTGTCCTGAGTTTAGAAATACCCAATGTTTTTATGTTTTTTTGCTGTTTTTTGTAAGTTATAGGGCAATAAGTACAAGCAGCGTTTTATGATTTCCAAATCTTTTTTAACAAATCTGGTCAGTCTGCCTCCATTTCCTCTTTGGAACTAGACACCCCAGGGTATTCCAAATGCTGTTATTTTAACCCTTTCCATGCACCAATTATACAACTACACTTTGTAATAGTAATTTTTTTTTTTTTTTTTTCACACAAATTGTACTTTAGTTATAGATATACAGGTCCTGGTATATGCCACTGTCAAACAACACCCCAATGTGTGTTCCGGAACATCTCCTGAGTGCAGTGATACCCGACATGAATGGATTTGTCGTGTTGTTTGAGATTTAAAATGCCACATTTGGGAAGTGCGCTTTTTTTGTCCATTTTGGAAAGTCTGTACCTATGCCTTATCTTTGAGCTCAGCCACTCCAATTTACCCCATCAGCCATTTTTTTTATATTAGACACCCCTTGGGTATTTGAAGTGCTTTTATTTTAACTCTTTGTTGAGATTTTTGAGAAATTTTAGCACTTGCTCAAAATAATAAACTTTATTTTTTTATTTTATTTTTTTAATACTTTTTTTTTGTTTTTTTTTTTACACATTTTGCTGGTACTGGATGGTTCATCTAGTGACATCACTGCATAATTATTTTTAAATGTTAGCACTTTTAATTTTTTCCATATTTTTTTTTTCCATATTTTTTTTTTTTTTTATATTTTACTAATCACATTGTGATTAGAAAGCTGGGCTCCATTGACTTGCATGGTTGAATGCAGTACCTGTATTCAACCTGCAAGTGGAGCCAGAGTTCTCTAGACCATCTAGCGAACTTTAAAAACTTGTTTGTTTCTTTTACAGGGCGGCCGCCATCTTCCTGATGGCGAAGAACACCGGCAGCTGCAGCTGTGACCGCTCTCCGGAGCGGTCACAGCCCACCCAGAGGTAAGTGTTTGGTGTCGCTGGATGCCTCCTGATCGAGGCATTCCAGCGACACCATTTAAGTTTAGGAGGCGATCGTTGATCGCCTCCTAAACGCTTTTAAAACGGGCGTCCGCCTGGGGAGGGGCCAGACATGGCCCCCGATGCCGATCTCGGCCTTGCTGAATGCCTCGACATCGAGGCATTACAGTAAAAGCCGTTTAAGCGAAGAAAGTGATCGTTGATCACTTTCTAAGCTTATTTTACTTTTTGACGGTTCAGGACCGTCAAAGGTCATTTAGTGACCTTCATGTCATGACGGTCCTGAACCGGTAAAGGTCGCGAAGGGGTTAAACGGGTGCAGAAAGCGATCTATTTACGCTTTCTGCACCGAAACGGCGTTGCTGTAATGCCTCGACCTCGAGGCATTCAGCAACACCATTATCGGCAGAAAGGGGCCATCTCTGGCCCCTCCTCGGGGCGTCAACATCCGCCATACTTTGTATGGCGGCGGACGCCCGTTTTAAAAGCGTTTAACTTAAATGGTGTCGCTGGAATGCCTCGATCAGGAGGCATCCAGCGACACCAAACACTTACCTGGGGATGGACTGTGACCGCTCCGGAGAGCGGTCACAGCCGCAGCTGCCGGTGATCTTCGCCATCAGCAAGATGGCAGCGGCCCGGGAAAAAAAATAATAAAGATCAAAAGGTTCGCTAGACGGTCTCCTGACCCTCTAGAGAACTCTGGCTCCACTTGCAGGTTGAATATAGGTACTGCATTCAACAATGCAAGTCAATGGAGCTCAGCTTTCTAATCACAGTGTGATTAGAAAAAATAAATTAAAAATAAAATAAAATTAATAATAATTAGAAAAAAAATAGTAAAAAAACAGTAAAATGTAAAAATAATTTCCCACTGATGTCACTATCAGGGGAACCTTCAAGTTGAAAAAAAATGTTAAAAAAATAAAAAAAAGGCAAAAAAATATATATATATATAAAAAATATATTTTTGTGAGCAAGTCCTAAAATTAGCATATTAGCTTAAATTCTCGCATGGAAAGAGTTAAAATACTGGCATATTAAATGCCCATTGGGTGTCTACTTTAAAAAAATTTATGATTTGATGGGGTAAATTGAATTGGCCGGGTTCAACAAGGTCCCAATTAACACGGGGGAAAGGATGGCCACACATCTAATTTCCAATTAGAAAAATGCACACGTACCAAATGTGGCCTTTTAGTTCCCCCAAAAAATGACAAACCCATGCATGTGGGGTATCACTGTACTCAGGAGATGTTGCTGAACACATATTGGGGTGTCGTGTGACAGTGGCATATACCAGGAGCTGTAAATTCATAAATTCATAAAGTAGGTGTGTGTGGGAAAAATACACACACAAAAATACTACTGCAAACTTTGAAAAAATGCTGGTGGTAAAATGTGTGCATGCAAAGAGTTAAAATACCAGCATTTAAAATACCCTGGGGTGTCTAGTTTTCAAAAATATATGGTTTTGTTGGGCACACTGAAATGGCCCTGCTCAAAGATAAATAGGGCATGGGCAGTGGATCCCCAAATGCCAAAGTTCAACATTGAAAAATGTGCATGCCCCAAATGTGGCCCTTTTGCCCCCAAACAGCCAGGCAAAATCATTCATGTGAGGTATCGCTGTACTCAGGAGATGTTTGCTAAACACATATTGGGGTGTTTTATGATAGTGACATATACCAGAACCTGTTTATTCATACCTAAAGTAAAATGTGTGTGAAAAAACAAATGCAAAAAAATTACTACCATAAAGTTTGACAAAGGCTGATGGTAGAATAAGTGCTTGGAAAGGGTTAAAATACCAGCATTTGGAATACCCTGGGCTGTCTAGTTTTCAAAAATATATGATTTGATGGGGTAAATTGCATTGGCCGGCTTCAAAGATACCCGAAATGGCACATGGAGGGAAGAATTACCAGATTTGGAAAAAATGGCTTTGAAATAGCAAAACGCTACCTGTACTTATTGCTCCATAACGTGCAGAAAAAAGCAAAAAAACATAAAAACATTGGGTATTTCTAAACTCAGGACAAATAGTAGAATCTATTTAGCAGGATTTTGTATTACCTTTTATAGATGAGTAAAAGATTTTTCAACTAAAAGTTAGAAACAGTCATTTTTTTCTAAATTTTTCACCATATTTTATACTTTTTTTAATAGTAAATAATATGATACAATCAAAACAATGTCACCTAAAGAAAGCCCTTCTTGTCCTGAAAAAAACAATATCTAATGTGTGTGGGTTCAGTAAACGGGAAAGAAGAAAATTACAGCTAAACATGAGCAGCGCAGAAATGTTACAACGGCCATTGTCACGAAGGGTACAAAAAGTTAAATCAGCCTTTGTCACGAAGGGGTTAAATAGGGCCAGGTAGGGTTGCATATATTTTTTCCTTCTACACATGAAAAACTACATTTTATATATACCCTGGTTATCTTTGACTAGTATTAAAATTATTTCTATAACTTGAAACATTTAAGTGTGACAAATATACAAAGAAGACAAGACAAGAAATTGATAAATGTCACCGCATTGTAATTTATATTTAAACATACCCATACTTTTTGATCGAATATAGAACATACAACAGCTATGCACTAAAGAAGAACCATGCCATTTCAAAGCATTAACTGGCAATTATGAGTAAAATCATAATATAACTGAATCAAACAGTGAAAGACATCGATGACATGCAATTAAGGTTTTGTCTTTAGGTTATTCAGATTTAATTGTTTTCAGTTCGGCCATCCACCTAAAGAATAATCTGGGTATCTATGCAAATCTTCTTTATCTCCTTTGATTCCCAGTGAAAATTAAAGTGAAATCATACTCTTGGCCTGATTTGGAAGCACCCAAAGCAACTTGGGCCCTAGGTACGTGCCTAGGTTTCCTTGTGCAAGATATGGCTCTGATAGGCAGTACACAAGCAATACTGTGTTATAGATAATTGGTTTGTCTAATAAATTGTCAAGAGATTATTTCACACACAGCAGGTGAAACATTCCTAATTTTCTTGAATTGTTATAGGACCTGTAAGAAACACAGTATGCATTGAATTACCGGTAGGTGCCCTGGTCATTCAATCATGGTCTACTTTGGTATTTTATACATCATGTCATACCCCTTGATAGTTGGTGGAGCTGATGTTCAATGCTTTAATGTCAAAGTCTTAATATAGCTTGGGGAAGAAAAAGAACCCCTATGCAAAAAGATGATAATAAACCATAGTGTTTCAGCAACATGCAGACAAAGCTTATGCTTGTATGCCGCAAGACACCTGGCATATGTAGATATCCAACACACAGACTTGGTCATCACCATCACCCTAGCCCAATGTATGACGATACCTGTAGTTAATGCTGGCAATAATTAGTAATTTGACCATTCATATAATGTTAACCTTCCTATACATTTGATGTACTTTCCGGTGTATTTTTGATGTAGATGTGAAGACAGTGTTTCCTTGGGTTAACAGTAGGAGCAGTGAAGTGCCAGGTGGTGGTTAGGATTGGTTGGTTCTCAACTTCAGACAATGTTGTGTTTTTTTTTATACTGGTAATGTGACCACACATTTTTAATATACCAGAGACCCCCTGTCAACAACCCTCAGCAATATCACAACAGACCTTAAACATCTGCTGACATTACATTACATGTCCTGGTTTCCAGCAAGAAGATGATGTATTGAAAGGCAGACAATAACAAGCAAAAGCTATCTAGAAAGGAGATGTTATAAACATGTTCAAGCATCTATTTGTTACAGCAGGACAGTGATGATCTCACTACATATTAACCTTAAAATTCAATCCCAAAGCATTCTACATTTGTTTCCTATGCATTTTCCTCTGCTAGGGACATGAAAACGGAGCTTATCAGACTGTATGGACCATTGCTCTTCATCACAGTAGCCCTAAAACCCTACAAGGCGACAATACTATAATAATAATTATTATTATTATTACTATCTTTTATTTTTCATGCACCAACAACTTACACAGATCTGTACAATTTTAACTATAATATACAAATCTATATTTAAAGCACTTGCTAAAAAAAAAACTGGTCAACGAGGCTATTGAATGGTGTTTATTCCACTCTATTATCATAACACTGTGTAGTTGATATGAGTGGTTACTTAGTATTCAGAAATGTCACCTCTTGGCAACGAAGTTGTGAGAAAGGCAATCTTTGGATTGCATTCACAGGAAGTTTTCTATTTATGAAAATGCAAAAGCCAGGGTCTGGTAATAAATCTTTAGCATCTGTGGGTGCCAAAAATGCAGTTTTATTATAATAGAGGGCACGGAATAAAACCACAGCATCACAGAAAAATTATTTCTCAGTTACAATTTTGTGAAATATAAAGATTGCGAGACAATACAAAGCTATGAACCGGCTTAAAATCACTCAAGGGAGCCGGAGGTCTGTTAAAGACCTCCGATACCGCTCCCTCGCGATCCATGCGGCAACTGCTGTTGTGCGCCGGGGTTTGTTGTCAGACCCCGGCGCACAACACTGAAGCCGCGCCCACCGCCGTCCGTGCCCTCTGACCCGGAAGAAGACAGAAGAAGAGGAGCGAAGAAGACAGAAGAAGAGGAAGAAAATGAGCTTACTGCTGTAAGAAGAAAAGAGGAAAGGTAGGAAATCATTCAGTGAGAGTGACAGTGAGAGTGGATTGGTATGTGTGGAATCTGTGGATTGTTATGTGTGGATTGGTATGTGTGGAATCTGTGGATTGTTATGTGTGGATTGGTATGCGTGGAATCTGTGGATTGGTATGTGTGGATTGGTAAGTGTGGAATCTGAGGATTTGTATGTGTGGAATCTGTGGATTGGTATGTGTGGAATCTGTGGATTGGTATGGGTGGATTGGTATGTGTGGAATCTGTGGATTGCTAAGTGTGGATTGATAAATGTGGATTGGTAAATGTGTGAGAGTGATGGGTGTTATGCTGTACCATTTCCAGTGTCTTTTTCATTATATAATTATGCTCTAAAGTACATCATAACTCCCATCACTCTATACTGTTCCATACAGTGGCAGAGCTGGGAGACAGAGGCCTTGCACCCCCACCGCAGGACTCCTGAAAGGTAAGTGAACTTCAAAGGGGGGAGAGGGTAGATAGGGAGAAGGGAGTGAGACGGGGGGATAGGGGGTAGATAGGGAGAAGGGGTAGATAGGGCAGAAGGGGGTGAGAATGGGTAGATAGGGAGAAAGGAGGGTAGCAAGAATATTGAAATAAAGAGTCAGAATGAGAGAGTGAAAATGAATGGATTAATGTGTGGATGAATTGTTTGAATGAGTGAGAGAATTAATGAATTTGTGAGAATGCATCAATGAATATGTGTAAATAATTTGTGTGAAAGAATAAATGATTGTGTGAATGAATTGTGTGAATGAAAGTGAATTAGTGAGTGACTGTTAAAGTGTTTGTGTTAATCATAGGTGTATAGTTGATTTGTCAAAAAGGCAAAGATGGTATAAGCAGGGTGTTTATGGGACAAAAATGGCACAGGTAGCGTGTTTATGGGACAAAGATGGCGTACACTCGGCTGTTTGGGAACAATGCTGACTCATGCTGGGCTGTTTGGGGGCAGAGATGGCACGTCCTATGTGTGTAATTTGGGTGCTGGTCAGGTTCTATGTGGGCAATGTGGACGCTGTTTTTTTTGGAGGGTTATTAAAGAAAGCACTATTATATGTTCAGTAAATGTTATTTAAACGTATTTATTTTACTTATAAGTTATTAATTTATTTTTTCAGATTTCTTGTTGTTTACAGTTAACATACAGTTTACGAATTGGTGCAATAAATATTCTTAACATAATTTTGTAGATGTCTTTACATTTGGTGGGGGGGGGGTGCACCCACACAAATTATATATTTGGATAGAGCTTTTTTTTTTTTTTTTTTAACCATTTTTAGGTGTATATTTCAACATTCAGTATGAATAATACATTAGAATAATGATTTGTTTGGGGGAAAAACAAAAACAAATTGTTTATAATATTTTACAATGAAAATAGTCCCTAAACCAAAATACCAAAACTAGATTAATGAAAGTGTCATGAATTTGAAAAAAAAAAGGCATGTTTTTAATATATTTTTTTTGGAAGCTACAGGACGCAAAATAGAAAATCCCCATGCCCTTTTCCAAACCCCCTTAATGACAAAGCCTGTACATGTACGGGCCCAAAATGCATTGTTTTCAATGGGTTTAGGGACCGCCCATTGTCCTTAAGGGGTTAATTTTATTTTGGAAGGCCTATGTCCTTTTTGTGACTGTTTAGCAGCCAACCAGCTCACAATACCTCAACAAAAGTATATATTTTTGGAGAGGAGAAAAGCCAGGTTATTTCACTAGGATTATTTGGACACTTATCATGCAACCATTTGGTCACCTATACCTGTCAAAAGGAGCTGGACATTGTGCCACCCAGTGTTTCAGTTCTCACAGCGCGAATATTGAGATCTCTAAACTGATGTGATGGTTGTGTGTATAGAGGTGGTAGAGAGGTCACTATGTTTAAAGCAAGTAGACAAACTGGGTCAAACCAATAATAATAAATAAATAATAAACTATGGTAAACGTCAAGAAGTCAAGCATTAAGCCTAACAACTAAGCTCAGGTTACTGTCTCTGTATAGCGTCATCATTTCAAAACGCCTGTATTGTGGTTTGTGGAGACACATTACCGTATTTGCTCGATTATAAGACGAGGTTTTTTTCAGAGCAAATGCTCTGAAAAATACCCCTCGTCTTCTAATCGGGGTCGTCTTCTAATCAGATCTCAAATAGAGGTCTGATTATGAGACTAAGATCCAGATCCCCCGCACCGCTGCAGGGGACCTGGATCCTCCTGTCTCCCCCCCACACACACTTACCGGTGCTTCCTGCTGTATTGCCGGGGCAGCGGGTTCACGTCTACGCGATCCGCGTAGACAACGTCCGCTGCAACCGGAAGGAGGTGTGGCTAGCAGCGGGGGTTGTCTGTGTCCGTCGCGGATACCTTCCCCGATTGACAGAGATCAGAGTTCCCCACACCGGGTGTGTGTGTGTGTGGGGAGACAGGATATGCCACTCTGCCCCATAATATGCCTTTTAACCCCCTAAATGCCAGAGTGGCATATAGGGGTATAAGGCATTTCTGGAGGCAGAGTGCTCTATACAATGCCTTTTAACTCCCTTAATGCCACTCTGCCTCCTGGAATGCCTTATACCTCCCTATATGCCACTCTGCCCCATAATATGCATTTTAACCCCCTAAATGCCAGAATGGGATATAGGGGTATAAGGCATTTCTGGAGGCAGAGTGGCACATAGGGGGTCAAAAGGCATACCATGGGGCACAGTGGCATATAGAGGGTTAAAAGGCATATCATGGGCCACAGTGCCATATTGGTGTGGCAAGCCTGGGGGCAGATGTGCGTAACTGGGGGACAGGTTGGAAAATACAAGGAAATAAAAACAAAAAAAATATTTTTCTCAATCATAGCTTTTATTTAAAAAAAATAGTTTAAATGAATTAACATTTACTGGTAAAACTTTTTTCCTTTAGGGTCATCTTATATTCAGGCTTTTTCTTTTTTTCCTAAGTTAATATTCAGATTTTGGGGGGTCGTTTTATAATCAGGGTCGTCTTATAATCGAGCAAATACGGTACTTCTATTTGCAAGATGCATCCTGCATAATGACCCAATGTGTCTACTGTGTCTATTTCACTATTTAAAGAACTGCATCTGTCACCATCCTGATGTATGGAGAATGACAGTGATACCAGCTGAGGCAGGTTTAAGTTATGGGTGATGGGGGCACTGGCGGCAACAACAGCAGGTATACTTTGAAGTTGCAGTTAGTGTCAGAGGGGATACCGGTAGGGCAGGTTTAAGGTGGTTGATGGGTTGATGGGTTGGAGGGTTGGTGGTGATACTGATGGGTACCAGTTCGATGATGGTGGGAGGTTGCTGTGGCGAAAGAGAAACATAAAGGACATTTTTATTTGGCATGCAAATTTAATAGTGGGCATATACGCTAGTATACATACAATTTTCAGTAACAATTCAATGCATATTGCAATGCTGATTAAGCTATGCTGCAGGCCCACAAACAATCCACCTGTGTAGCAATCCTGTGTTGCTGTAGTAGGCACCTTTGCACCTTTACTAAAAAAACATTTTTTTCATGTTGTTATGACTATAGATTGTCCTGTGAACAACTTCATGTGAAGTTTGTGAATACCTGATATGTTCTTTTAAAACTCATAGAGCATTATAAGACCTTTGAAAATGATGTTTGCTAAGTGGCATTGGCTGCATGACCTTGGTAAGCATGATGTGATTTTAATTAATTTTATTTAAAAGTAATGTAATTGTAAGAAAAATGTAGAGAAAATCCAGACGCTATCTGTTTTTTATGCTGAAACATATCAAATAAGAGCTTCTGTTAAAAAAACGTTTTCCTTTGTTCTGACATTACTCTTTCATATGACAATTTTGGATAGAATCTTATTGGATGCCCTCAACTGCCATTGCTAGAATAAATAACAATCTGTATTAATAAAAAAAAAAAACATTAAACAGAGAAATGTTTTCTTCTCTGCAGGTTATTACTAAAGCTTCATCTTTATTTAAACTTACTGAAACCCAGGTCCCAAGGGCCATAATCATTCAATCATAATCACTCAAGCAACTCTGCCCATATTATTGCCTGTTTTACTACCCTATCCTGTTGTGCGTGTAGAGAGAGGGGATGTACCACATTATGCTTTGTGCAAGGAGCACATATTGCATGCTGTTGTGTGCAGGGAGGGAAGTAGGAAGAAAGAAAGTGGTGTAAGAGAAAAAAAGGGCAAGATAGGGATGAAAGGCTTGGCTCAATGAGCAGGAAAGTTGTAGTAAGTGTCGGTATGGATGTTCACAGAACTGGCTTGGCTCTGGCTCATACTTCTGTCTTTACACTGAGCTAAAACTAACTACATTGTAATCGTGAGGAGGCTGTTACATATTAATACCATGCATAAAGACCGTTTATCCATTTCTATTTTTTTTCTGTACAGTTTATTAGTTATTTTATAACCACAAGTTATTGAATATGGATGGAGACAGCAACTGATTTAACACATGTAACAAATAGGGTTACTCTCACACAGAAAACAAGCCATCAGCGTCTTTTTCAGAATCACAGTAATGGGAAGCAGCAGTACGGAGCAACAGAGGAGAAGAACAAAACAAGATCAGAGGCCACTGCTGGAGGCGGCACATTTTACATTACTATACACATGGATAAAGAGCCTTCCGTACACAGTACGCTGACAAATTTGTTCATGTCACATTTGGAGGACTGAGTAATATTATATACTAATTAACTGTATTTGCTCAATTATAAGACAATCCTGATTATAAGACAATCCTGTAAATGTTGGATCTTAACCCCTTAAGGACAATGGGTGGTCCCTAAACCCATTGAAAACAATGCATTTTGAGCCCGTACTTGTAAGGGGTTTGTCATTAAGGGGTTAATAAAAGAAAAAGGAATAGGTGTGAATATAAGACGACCCTATTGGAAAATAATCAAAACCACTGTTTTTGCTTTTGTTGCTCTCACCCTCTCATTCACATTCTCTCAGGCTCTCTGTCAATGTCTCCCTACCTTCTCCACCAACCGCTTCTGTCTCCTTTTCCTTAGCTTTGCTTTTTCTCTTGCCTCTTTTTGTTTTGCTGCCTTCTTTCTTCTGTCTCTATTCTTTGTTCAGTTCTCCCTGGTACCAGCTCTTTTATCCTGATACTTCTGCAAAAGGGCAGAGCCTCCCCACACAGAACAGGTAAGTGGATGTCTTGGTGGTCTGCACCTTTTGTGGAAGTACTCCAAGAAGCCAGAATGTTGCAGAAAAAGAGAAGTGCTGAAACGCTTTTCTTCCTCCGCAAAGAGGGACAGAAGTGGATGAAGACAGAAGAACAAGAAGAGGCAAGAAAAGAAGCAAGCTATGGAAAAGGAGACAGGGACATAGAAGCGATCGGAGGAGAAGGTAAAGAGACATTGAGTGAGAGTAAATGAGAGCATGAGAGATTATGAGAGAGTGTGAGAGAGCATGAGAGAGAGAGTGAGTGAGGTGGTTGAGTGACAAGCCCCTAGGCCTGGTGGTAGGCTATGTGGTGGATCTGAGGTCTGACTAAAAGACCTTGTCTTATAATCCAGCTGGAACTATGTTGTCTATAGTCATTTAAGTATTGGTAAAATGGAAAGATGATACTCAAACTCCAGTTGTGGTGTGATGTTTTCTGTAGGGTAACCAGTTATCCACTTTAACCTGAAAGGTTTATAGGAAATACATATTTCAGGGCTATAGTAATGCAAAAAAACTGAATGTTGCAGAATCTTGTAATACCTTTTTTATTGGACTAACAGTATTTAAAATAATAGACGAGCTTTCGGGAGTCCTCCCTTTATCAAGTCAAAAGCATTTCTGACCAAGCAAGTGAAAAACACAGTTTAAAACTGACCAGTACATGTTCTGATACAGGGTTAAAACAACACTGTAGAGAATTTGCAGACAAAAAACTAAGAGGGTCGTAAATAGTAAATAGTGGCATATACTGCACAGATAAGGCTAGGGGGGGAGCAGGGGTAAGTTTTGATAGTTGTGATCAGTTCTCCTGTGTTAGGCATACCTGGGCTTGTACAAAAAAAGCTTCACTGAAGTTGTAGATATCTTTTCAACCAAAGAATATAAAATAAAGGGTTTGCAAATTAAACGCCAAAACCTGTTTCAGTTTGTGAGCAAAAACATTTTCTGATTCACACAAAATCCATTCTCAGGTGCCTGCATGATTAATGTGTTCTGGAGGAGGGTGCTAAAGCCAACATCAATTTTAGCAGCATCACACTCCGCCTGAATTAATGTATGCATTGTGATTTGTCATAGGTTTAGATTCCATGCAGTCAAAAAAGTGGGAATTCCCTTCCACTTATCTACAACTCTTAGACGGATTTCTACACAAGCTAGCTCAGACTTTCTTTTGTTTGATTTGTAGGTTTTGGCACAAGTTCACACCATAACAGTTTAGTGTATATCTAACTTGTGTCATGGAACACAATGCTCTGCTATTAAAATACCATTATAATTAAACACACTGAACAAAGTAGAATAGAGTTTCCATATATGCAAAACTTGCAACATTATTATTTTTTTAGTGTTTTTTCAAGTAATAGACCGAAGGAAACTATGGAGAACTGTGCAAATGAGCTGGTTGGGGAGTTCAGTGATATCCCTTTTGAACAGACCCATTGATCAGTGGCTCCTGATCAACCAAAAGGGTGACTGGCATCCTGTCTTGCGCCAAAGGTGCTGCCATTGCCCTTGGTTTGGTCGGCCTAGGCCAGAATACACCACTGACAAGGAGTCATCCATTTAATAGAAAAAAACTCTTACTGGGATACTCTTGCAATGCCAGCTTTGATATTCTCACCATTCTCATGTATTCAACATGCTGCACATACTCAAATGAATTAGATCATTATTAGACTGCCTGCTGTGAAAATGTGAGTGTATCTTATTTAGAGGCTATCAGCCTCTCCTCACCGGCCATATCAACTTTTCAGCCCTCTAGTTCCATACGATGGCTCTCAAATAGGGTTGGACAAATTATATTACATGTTATTCAAAGATTACCAGCAGATTCCTTAGCACTATTACAATAGAGTAAAGTGAATATTAATAATAAAATTAAAATTGTCAGTATATAAAATTGAAATTAATACTTGTGATCTTTACGGTCTATTACACTGACCTTATGGTCCAGTTATTCAAAATGCATGGACTAGAGTGGGAGTGATATGTAGGGGCGAGGCTTGACTAAGACAGTCTTAAGTAGGAGGGAAAGTGGACAGAGAGTGGACATTGCCTAACATCGATCTTTGTTCCCTAAGAAAGTGACACAGAGAAGCAGTGCTTCACCACGAGACTTCAGGTCAAACCCAGAGAATTACCATGTATTATCGTGGGAAAGGAGGCTTGTGTCTCAATTAGGCATCTCAATTATTTTATATCATGTAAGAAATGTATAATAGTGATACAAATAATTCACTCATTTAAACACCTCATAAGCTTAAACAAGCATGCAGCTGGAGCCTGGGGCTTCATGGAAATAGCATCTACTTCATTTTTGTTTTATACCTATTAATACAATAAGGTGACAAAAACTAAACTAGATAAACAAAGCCAAATATAAAAGAAGAATAAAAGTAATACTATATAGTGGGGTGATTGTGACTATATTGATATACTCGCCTTCCACTGAAGGTCATTGTACTGTTGAAATTGATTGAATTTCAATCCGACGTGCAAATCACATGGCATAATTTTCCTCTATTAGGCTATAAATATAATGAACCAAAAAGCACAGTCATTGCTAGATAAAACTGAGATGCTTCTGAGATGCCTCACCTTCAAAATTGTATATTGAAAAACACAGATTAGATCATTGCCATGAAATAAAGCACGAATAGCATATCTATAGCACTAAAAAATCCAATAAACGGTCAGTAAACGGCAGAAATATGTTCATAAATGAAATTATGTAGATAAAATACGATAAGCTTTATGTAAATGCCTTAGTAAAACTAATACCTAGAAGGTCACAAAGTCACTTAACATACTTTGTAAAGCCCCATCCCCATTGGCCATTCTAAATGTTGGGAGATATGATATTAGAAGGGAGTCCATCTTGGCTCCAGTGCGATAAAAATGTTTAAAAATATATATAAAAATCTCTTTTTTAAAGAGAAAGCTTGATTTGGAAAACCAATATTGGGTTTTACTCTGATAATTTTTGTCTTTGTCTCTCCTGTACACGTCACCAATGCCAAGAAAACTGTTCTATGCAAAATTCTATGAAATAATCCCTTTCAGGCTAAAAAATACTTTTGAGAACATAATTTGTTGGCCTATGATGTAAACACTCATCTCATCTTAGATTGTGGATAGCTTTTTAAATGTTTTCATTCCTTCACTGTTTTAGCCTCTTCCTTCACTGGGAGATTGTTCCACTTAGCTACCACCCTCTATATGTCAATGATCTGAGACTGACGTATACCTCAGCTGTATATGTGTTGTAAAGGTCACTGGTTATCCATAGTTGCAATGGGGAGTACTGTCTCTCCTCTATTTCATCTTAACAACAAAAGTTGAGAGGAGAAACACACAACTGTCAGAATGTAGACATCAGCCACTGCTAGAACACTGTAATTATAAAACCTATCCCCAAACTCCAATTCCAAAGAGGGATAAATGTGTTGAGTCATTGTGTGCATTATAACTAAGGTGACCCAGAATAAAAAATGTATCAAACTGTACAGGTGCGAACAATAGCATATATCACACTTACACGTGTGGCGTACAATCATTGTTCCATTATGGTAATGTTAAAAACTGCAAAAGTAATGCTACATAAAATCATTAATAGTTTTTTAGAAGCGAGGAGGTGGATTGAGCGGATGTCATCCTTGTATTGCTAGGTAGAAACGACATTGACATTTTACATAGACTGGGCAAACCTCACATTTCATTGGCGAGCTATATTAAAATAATTGCTATCCATGCAGGTCGGTGTAGGGAAAACTGGAAAGCCGCACAAAAAGGGAATGGCAGAATTGGTATAAACTAAATGTCACTGCGCCAAGTAGAGACTCAATGGCAGACATAGAGGGGTCTATTATTATTATTTATTGTTTTATATAGCGCCATCATATTCAGCAGTGCTGTACAATGGGTATATTCACTAAAGACAGAGTTTGCAGAGTCGAACAGTTTCACTCTCTGATATCATTGTTTATAATTAAAGGGAAGCTCTAAAGAAGGTCTGACTTGGGCCTACATATTGCATAGGTAATATAGGGCATAGGTGATTTAGCTATGCATTATACAGAGCCAGCTCAGCCCTTTGCACAGGAGAAGCTCACTGGGGCTTGCCCTTTGTAAGGCATAGTGATATCTCCAGCAAAGTCCTCTTTATGGAATAGACTCCACGGAATTGCAAAGTAATATGATGATACCAGTGACAGCAGCCCCCATTTAAAACATCAGTTCATTTCTGTACCTCTCTGTATGTTAACTGTACAATCAGGTTTTAGTCCCGGCCTTTTCAACTTATATTGTTTAAAGCACCTTTCCAGACTTGTCACCCCATGAATAGCATTTTTTTTTAATTTAGTAAAAGAAAAATGATTCAATATTTTTGTTGGTTAAGTTAGTTTTTATGACTGTCCTAGGAAGGCCCTTTAAATCCCAGTCCTGCTCCCCTCACCTGCAAGCTGTTGGTATCTAAGGTGCCAGCTGAGTTTGGCTCCTGAGCCTAGATGTCAGGAGGAGATAAGTACTATGGCAACATTTCCACATAGTGGAGTGAAATTCATGATTGCTTTGACTTTGACCCATTGTATGGCGCTGTGGGGAATGATGGTGCTATAAAAATCAATAAATAATAATAATAATATATAAAGATTACAATCAAAGAGACCAAGAGACTGTCCATCAAAAGGACTTGGGAGGATTGCATCTCCCTAGCATTTAATGACACATACTGGACAACAGAATGTAGTGAGCGGAAGACAGATAAAACCCAATGACTTCTACTTTTTGGATACAGTTGCCAAACTCTGTAATTACAAAACATGTTGGTGTGAAGCCCAGACATCAAAGAGCTTGTTCAGCAGTGTTGGTGGATCCAATAATTTGGCATCTAATATGTAAGGTATAAAAAAAAGAAGATTGTAAAAATGTCCCATAAAATAAAACATAATAATAAAGAATGGGAAGTATTTAGTAGTGAGAAAAACCGCTGGCATCCCTAACACATTCCTTGAGTTTTTCTCTTGGTAAGAGATAAAAAGAAGTTACTCTTCTTCTAGATCCGGCTATTGAACTACATGCTAATGAGTCTAAATACTGTTCTATCGGCTAACAGTTTACAGCTAGATATAAAACAGTGGCTGCCAGTTCTCAGTTGAATTGGCAGCAATACATGGCACAATCTTCCGGCCTTTTATATTGTCTTTTCTTGTCCAAAGGAAAAAAAAATCCCTGAAAAAATAAAAATGATGGATGTGTGATTATTTCTCACGTTTACATTGCAGTGGGTCATCGAACAAGTGCAAATAAATACCCAGAAACTTTGGTAAAGGGAATTATTGTATATTCTCAAATTATATACACTTGATAAGATAGATTCCTTATATAGTCCTGTTATAGTCTATCACTGGGATGTCAAAAGAATTTGACAACAGAAAAGAGTGTAGAATTTAGATTTCAAGGTCAGACCTGTGACCTTCCCAGCACAATGACTAATCTTGAATAATGTACCCAGGGATGTAAAATCACAACCACTGTTGTTTGGCATCAGCAAGGCTATGTATAACAAAAGCCTGGCTCCCTGATATCAGCAGTAACCAGCATCTCTAGCTCCTCATTGATAGAAACAATATAACAGCAAACAAATCAATGGATTTGAAAGGCCAAATGGCGGTTGAGGCGCTCCTTTACTATGATCTCAGTGTTGACACTGCACAAGGGATCTCAATGTGATGAAAACCCTGTAAGGTGTTAAGGGCAACTTCTGCGCTCCCTATGTGATCAATGACACCTCTGTCACTGATCACAGATACCAGGAAAGCAGGGCAACAAAGCTGAGCTTCCCGATTACTGTTTTATTGACAGGCAGAGTAAAAAGAGGTAGAAACAAAGTTTCTCACTATGCAAAAAAAAAATAAAAAAATATCATCAAATAATAATAAAAAAACACATTCCAAAGTAAAAACTTCAAGTATTGTATTTGCCTTGTATAGCCAAATACATAAAAAAGTAGAGAAAGGCTTGAATATCTGCTTTCTAATTGTGTTTGATTTACTTAATTATTATAGGTCAAACTGAAAGTTTGTTTTCTTTTTCTTAATTTTATTACCATGTTTTCTATCTATCATCATTATAGTTTCAAAAGAAAATCATATTTATCCAGAAAAAAAACCAGTATATCATTTAAGTTGGTAAACTAAATAAGAGAAAGGAAAAATATGGTTGGAAATAAAAAACGAAAGCAAACTTTGTTCAGTTCTTACGTGTAAAACTATGTAAACCAGCCTTTATCCTTGAGCAGTTAAATGGCAGAGCCATAACTTGGGATCTTGGCCCCTGGGGCACTATTAGATACTGCACCCCGCACTGGTGTCACATTTGCTTCGAGGAGCTGAAGGAAGAACGAGGAAGCACAGGGACATTGCGGACAGGCTGGACAAGCAGCTGCCCCCTTGACCCAAGAGAAGTTACAGCGACATACAGATAAGAGACAGTAGCCAAGAAAAGATCTTCGGTTTCCATTGCATGCCTACTTACAATAATATGGCCATTCATTGCGTGTACATATAAAATGCCATCTCATGCAAGGTTAGGCAATGCAGAGTAACAGTTTCTCCCGCTGAGCTATCATAAAACCCTAGGGCTGCTCTTAGCAGCTAGCAGTCATGTGTGACTAACTGAGGCCAAGGAAACCTCTTCTCCTTCCTGAATGCTGATGCACCTGATTTATCACACATATCCCTGTACAACTAAATCAAAATGAACGTGCCGTGGCCTTGATACTTGATACCGTCACTGGAAGAATATTCTGTGTTTCCTTATTATTAAACGGCATTCGTTTATAATAACATCAAAATATATTAACAATATAACGGCCTATTGCATGCATCAAGTAACGCGCACTGGGCTAAGAATCCATTTTTAGATATCTCTAGCTTCTGAGCATTAATCTATTGCACTTACATTTTCCCGACTACGATGCAAAGTTTGAAATATTTACGATAATCTCCGGGGAAAATGTTTCAGCCCCATACTTATGTATGCAAACGGCTTTAAAATAGGTTTGATGAATTATTCAAATATTCTGTTTTTCTAATAGGTATATGTGGGGCCTACTCCATGAACGCAGGAAACGGTCTCCTGGATAATGCCATCTTCTATGGTCAAGTAAATTGATTCTCGTAAGGCTTCTTGGCGAGTCATACAAAGAATGTATGTTATTTTAGGGAAGAAGTAGGGTATGGAGCGATTCCTATGAAAGGAAAAGTAGCAGGCTTAAAGTGAAAGCACATTTTATAACTTTAGGGAAAAAAACATATTTAAATAATACTACTTTGTTAACATTGTGTATAACTGTATCGGGCTTTGTGGTATGTTATTAAAAGAATAAGAATGCTTTGATATGAGCATAAATGATGGGTTGAAATCTAATCGCTGATGGGTTTTCATTGCAGTTTAGCAAGGACTTGGAAAATCTCATTAGTCAATGCGACGCGGATCTCTTTTGATGGGGCTAATTGATCGAATGGTCTAAAAAAACTCACGGCTTGATTGTCTAGACAGATTAATGTAGGATTTCACAACAGAATAGACCTAAAACGGATTGGGTAGCTATGGCCCTTCGAATGTATTTAACCGCAGTTCACAGAATACTGATGGGAATTGTAGTCCGGAAACAGCTTGTCTCCGATTCCTGTAATAAAGCTGATGTTTAAAGTGAATGAAATAAAATGGGTAAATGTGGACATATGAATGTAAACTTGTATATTATTGTCTGTATACATGATTAATGTTGAGAAAATGGAGCTCAAGTAATCTTCATCGTTGTAGAAAAATAATTTTCAATGTATTTCATTTATCTTATCACAATACCTACTCAATTATAACTATCACTGTAAGTTTGGTTAATGTTTGTAAAGTATAGGAACACCTGCTTCTCCACATCTCATTCCAAAGCCATGGGCATTAACCCTTTGAGTGCTGGTGGTAGTCACACATTTTCCCCCATTGCTATATTTACACTAGAAATTTGTATTTAGTTTACCTAGGGAAACATTTTTTTTTCCGGATAAGCTAGAAAACAAGCTATTCATAGACACCTACCTTAGACCAAACGCTGTATTACATAACAGAATACAGTGGTAAGAACACCAAAAAAAACCAAAACATTTTTTCCCTGTATTTTTCCTCAAGACTTCAAACCAAATAGTAAAAGTGACAGACAGAAAATAATTTTATAAAAGCTCCCACCCCCCTTAGTAAATGTATCCAATAGGCATAGTTGTACATATATGTAGATTGCACATGCATGCAGCCTGCGTACTGTTGGTGACAATACACAACATTATGCAAATTAGGCACACACTAGAAGGGGTTAAATTTGCTAGTTTTGCTAAACAAACAAAATCTTAATAGAAAATACCCATGTTCACGAGCACAGCACCCTTTTTTGCGCCTTTGGTGTACCAGCTTTTATGGGCTACAACTCCCATCACTCTCATCAGTATCATGAGTGCTTTACAGCAAGGGCATTTGTAAGGTCAGCAGGGATCACGGTATTTTTCCAACATACAAACCAACTGATCTCATAATAGATCAGCTGATAGCATGCTGGCCCTTTTAGATTTTGTTTGTTGCACTTGTTGCATGCCCATGGACTGGACTCATTCCCATGGCAGTGATGAGATTTTTTTTACTTAGCGAGAAGCAGCTTTTTATTGCCAGCTTGAGCCCACTTTGTCAGTTACATATCTGCTATTTACGCTACTTGCTTCAGAACTCAATAGTCCTTGTGTGCTTGATTTTATATACCTGTCAATGAGCCATGGAGTGTGTAAAAAGAAGGAATAATTATATATATATATATATATATATATATATACATATATATATATGTATATATATATGCCTTGTTATCATGGGAATTTTTAGGTTTTGGACCTTCTCTGTATTCCCCACCTAGCTTTCACATGAACGGTCTGCCAGATATGCAGGAGGCTGGAGTCATGCTGGATCGTGTTGTGTGCAAGAGGAAGGGAGGGCTACCAGTTCATGCTGTATGGATGGAGGAGAGGGGCTACTGGATGGTATTGTGGTAGAAGGGAATGAGGAGCTTCTGCATAATGGTGTGAGTGGAGGGTGAATAAAAAAAATAAAGAAAGAATAGAGTAAAAGAATGAATAAAGAGCGCAAGAAAGAGAGAGGAAAAAAGAACACGCCATTTAACTGGCATATCAGCTAATAGTAATAATATTAAAAGTTATAAAGTCAGGGGTATCCAATAGGAACCTACCCACCTGTTAATAGAATGATCGAGTTCTCTTAACCTGACATATGCACCATCTTTTCTGTGAGGACTAAGAGTTGTAGTTCTATATAGCCATGTTGAGCTGTTTTTTTTCTGTGACAGAGAAATAAACCTAGGACACGTAGTCCTATTTTTAAAGGTAAAACTCATTAAAACGGCTATAACAGAAAAATAATGCTTACACCATGACATTTACTTAATATAAATAAGATTTTCCAAATTTTTAAGGAATGAGTGATAAACGTCAAATCGTCTGTGCCGGGCTAAAGGAGGCGTTTGAGCAGCTTCTTAAGCATGATTTAATGATATTTGTAAAATAATGAAATCTTGAAGTGTAAGTGTTGTTCTCTTGTATGTCACTGAGCAACACATTGTCAATGAGCTGGCGTAATCGGTGTATTTACATACAGGACTGGCCGAGCCCTCTGTATCAAGATATTCTCTCTTCTCACTCACTGCAGTATTTGCATGTGACTAATTCAGTGGCTTTCTGGCTTGACAGTAAGGTTCCTGAAAGGGTTGGTACATTGCATTCCCAAAAATGTGTATTTGTTCAATCACCCACTACACCAATGTAGATTACTTCAATGTGCTAATATCCCTAATGCATAATGAGCATTACTTCGTTTGATATGATTAATATATGCCAGTGTGGGAAGATTGGTATGACGGCACTGCTAGTGACCCAATTGCATTATGCCCTATGAGATCATACTAGCAAATTGATAAAAGGGCGTGTCTGTGAAGATGATATGAATGAAGGGTGAAAAAAACATGGGCGTGTCCTTGAAAAGGAGGGAAGAGCAGAGTGGCAGAAAGCAGCTGTACAGTCTGCAGTGACCAGCACCTGAATCTCAATAGATAACCTGTGGCACAGCAGCTGCTTTGGACTACAACTCCCACCATCCAGACACAAGCATCTTACACAATGCTTAACACAGTGTCATTGTCACCACCAGCTGACAATATCATTTCTATGCATCACCCACCTGACGGATCCTTGGAGGGTTGGAAGGGGACACCCCATCCCCTGAAGTGGGGGCTGATGTGGGAGAGGCCATGTTCGTGAAGCCGGGGCTCCTGTCCCCTCCCTCCTTTCAGTCTGTCGCTTGTCCTGTCGGCTCTTCTTCACACACAAGCTCCTCCCGCGTATGATATATGAAGCATGTGCCTCCAAGTGTCTGTGCAGCCTGTCCCCCCCTTCCACCGTATGTGTACCTGCCAGAGGTCTGTAGGACTTAGGTACCACAGACTGACAGCAGGAGACTGGGGTGGAGGGACCCGACTGCAATGTGAGGCAGCGTCAGAAGCAATGACCTTCTCTAGTCCCAGTAGAAGTCAGCGACAGCAGTGTGTGTGTGTGACAGCCTGAGACTGCAATGAAGGCAGCGCTGTGTGTGTGTGACAGCCTGAGACTGCAATGAAGGCAGCGCTGTGTGTGTGTGACAGCCTGAGACTGCAATGAAGGCAGCGCTGTGTGTGTGTGTGACAGCCTGAGACTGCAGTGAAGGCAGCACTTTGTGTGTGTGACAGCCTGAGACTGCAGTGAAGGCAGCACTTTGTGTGTGTGACAGCCTGAGACTGCTGTGAGGGCAGCACTGTGTGTGACAGCCTGAGACTGCAGTGAGGGCAGCACTCAGCGCCTGGCAGTCTGCAATGCATGAGAGACACACAGGGTGGGGTAGAGTGCCGCTGCTGCTCCAGCTAGGGCTGCCTTGGATTATTATAGAAGCACTCAGAGGAAAGAGACATGCTCACACTGATTGAGGTGGAGGCTGGGCTGTGATCATGGAGAGTACCCAACTTCCCTATGGCATGCAACAAGCACCGCTGCTGCCCCTGACAAATGTCTATTTATATAGCTAGTGATGACACACGTATACAAACACAAGGAACGCAGCACATGCTCTTGGTGTGTTCAGTAGAAGGTGTGTGTTTTATGTAATTTTTTCCCCTAGTTTGGTCCAAGTTTTTAGGGCAAGAGAAGACGTTTACCTACAACAATTAGGGGAAAGAGAAATACTGTTATAAAAATAATTCTTGGTTTAATGGAGAAATAGGTTTTACATGGCGAGAGAATTCTCACAGTAATTGAGGCTCACACTCCAATGTAGAATGTCGCCAGCCAACAAGAATATTCTGTTTATTTTTTATTTTGTGTTTACGATCTATCAAACAAGCTGAAAGTGTAGTAGTTGATTTGAAAGTTATGTTGCAAACTTTATAAAGTGGACTTATCACCATAGTAACCAACAGAACAGTTCAGACATCAGGACCGTTCGTTCTGTTGATGAAGTGATAAGATAATTTTGCACCAGAATCTATTTTTATAGCCCATGGAGCTTTGCCAATGTATTTTATTCTATAAATTAAAGGAGGATTCCAGACAGAATATTCATTTAATGCATAAGATAGCAAGGTGGGCTTTTCAAATGTTTGTTTGGTCCTCCTTCCTGGGGACATCTTTAACCCAGGGCAATAGGGGAAGTAGCCACAGGCCCAGTCATTTCTGGGGGGCTCATAGCATGTGGTTTGATTTGGCGCTGCCCTAGGCCAGACCCAGGGTAAGGGCCCCCAGATTTCCTCTCCGGGGCCACCTTCTTCAGGCGCACCATGTCTTAAAAGGTCTATTTGTTACATGGAAATAAAGGATTTTATCTGATATCAACAATTCACAAACATCAGAACGGGAAAGGCATGACTTTTATTTTATATACTCTCAGGATTTTAAAGGATAAAAGATATTGAAAGTAAATTTTTCCTCTATCGGTTCGATTAAAAGAAAAACCAACACTAAATTATATTGTAAAAAAAAATAAAACTCTGCATTTTGTGCATTTGAGCTCAGCTGAGCAGGTGCTGGCTGTGGCTTAGGGCAGGCATCGTGACATCACCACAGTGACATCACAAAGGCTAAGCTGGTGACTCTGCAGAGCAGAAGGCCAGACCAGCACTTGGATTTGATCCATTGGAGGAGAAACATGTCTTCGCTGAAGATCCTTTTGCTTTGTTTGCTGGTGGTGACTGAAGTTTGCGCTATGCGCCGCCCTCTCGATCGGCGTAAAGGCCGCACAGAGGAATCAGAAGAGATGGCAAGGTCATCAAACGCCGGGAAGCAGTCCTCTCCCAAGATTGATGTCAAGAACCTGGCCAAATGGGTGACGGTCAGCGCGGCCATACTTATCGTGTGTCTCTGCCTCTGCGCCTGCTTCTTAAGGAACATGTTCTACAAATACAGAGACAAGATCCCTTTTAAGGAAATGATGGACGCCTACGGCAAGGCTGGGGACGAGGAAGATGGAGCTGGCCATGAAGATCCAGACTGACTGTGCTGAGCTTAACAATTTGAAGATCTGACAGGTTAATGTAACCGGCGGTGATGTCTGTTCAATAAATATGTTGCATGTAAAACTCTTCTTTTCTTGTCTTGTTCCTATTTATTTTAAGTTAAGTTTTACTTTATCAGGCTCTGGGAAGTTCTCTCACTTCTCCTCCTCTACTCCTTACAAAGGCTACCTGGACCAATGAACAGCGGTATGTAGCTTAACGATAAATGAGAGATTGTTCCCATTGAGGTGAAAATGAAAAAAGATGAAAAATGTTATATGTAAGAAAAAAGAGAAGAGGAGAAGGTTACCGATATTTGGGGTAGCTGCTCGCTATTTAGTTGGTAAGACCCTTTGATGCTACAGTGCAGACCTACGGGGGAAGCAATCAGTAGCAGGGAAAAGGTAAAAAGCAACTGAATACATACAGGTAACACGCCATCGAGGCAGGAGAGCCCTACCTCCAAACCTCAGTGACCCCGAGCCTTCAAAGAACCCCCATGGAGGAAACGCACGTCCTGGAAGTAGGGTTGCCACCTGGCCGGAATTTCACCGGCACAGTCGGTATCGGTATTTTTTGCAGGGGCAGACCGGTGATTGGCAGGAGGGGGAGAGCCCGGAGCCAGGGCCGTGCCTCAGCGCTCCATCCCAGGTCTTAAAAGGGGTGGGACGAAGAGCTTAGACAGGGTCATTGGGCGGCGCGGTCCGTGCACACCGGCCCCCTTTAATTTCATGAACGCCGGCTACCACCCGCTATCCCCACCAGACACCAGGGAATCAGAAGCAGTGGTAAGGCGGGGGGGGGGGTATAAGGCTTTTCTGTAGGCAGAGTGCCCCATGATATGCCTTTTAACCCCCTTTTATGACACACTGCCTCCAGGAATGCCTTTTAACCCCCTATATGCCACTCTGCCTCTAGAAATGCCTTTTAATCCCCTATTTGCCACTCTGGCTCAGAAAGCTCAATCTGAATAATAAACCGGCCAAAACTTTGGCAGCCAGAGAAGGTAGTGAGATAAAGCTATGATATAATTAATGCTGTGATCATAAGAGACACAGAGAAAAGTACGAAACAAGAATTCCCTGCTTCACAACCCCCAGGTTTTTTAAAAAACACAATATGCACCGGCAATACATATTGCACAATATACGGCGGCTATATTTCGCACAATATACGGCGGCTATATATATATATCGCACAACACACACCGGCAATATATATCGCATAACACACACCGGCAATATATATCGCATAACAACGGCAAGCTTCCTTCTCCGGTTTTTATGCTGTATAAAATGAAAGGGACCGTCTATTAATAGATCAACGCGTATTAAAGTACCCTATAACCCCTTCCAAAAAACAAAAATAAAATGAAAAATAAGTCATAAAGACTTGTACTATCTGTACCCTATTGTAACTGCGTTGGACCCGACGTGCTGCTGGACACCTGCGTTGTTTTGTTTTTTTATAATATAATACTCAGAAAGTACTTTAATATGCATTCTACTTTGGTTAGGCTGACATTAAACTGCTCCTTTAATGTTCAATTCTCTAATTCTTTTTTAAACAAAATTTCCAAATGTTTTACGGATTTTGTTAATTAACAATTATTTTTAATTACAGCAGATCTGTCACTTTTTCCAACTTCTATATTTTACAGTTCTGCTGTGTGTGAAGATGTGGTTTCTCCTACAGCGATAATATTGTTACATGAAGAGCATGCATCACACTTTAATACCCGTGTAAATCTTCATGGAAGCTTGGGAGCAAGTGCAGCAAGAAGAGAATCTGTTCTAGCTCTGGAGCCAGCCTATGCTAATTGATGTTTACTGGCACAAGGCTAAAAATGCTCTGAATACAGATTTTCCTATCTAAAAATAAACTATGCAGCATGTCAAAGAAAGAGAGATCATCAGGATATTTAAAATTCATATATTTTGAAGTGCAATATAAGGTGCATCTCAGCAGTACAAAAACATCAAGTTAATCTGACCATTGTAATACAAATGTTATATATATATATATATATATATATATATATATATATAATGTTAGGTAAAATGACCATGTTAATGTTCTTCAGTAGAAATAAATAAAGCAGAGCTGTAACAGCAACTGAAATGGTCATGTTTATCACAAAAAACTGAAATGTGGTGCCACTAGAACTGGATTACCAGTTAGGCACCCCCTTTCTTAGTCACTGCCCATGTCTGGCAATCCCTATTACAACTTCAGGTTTTTTTCAGAAACTCAGTTGAAACCGACTGAAATAGGGATTTACATTTTGCTTTGAGTTCTGGAGCAAACATATAAACAATGTAAAAAGAGCTTGGCCATTTGCTTACATTGTTTCTACGCACACAACACAAAAATGTGGTTATAGATAGAACAAACAGGGCCTTTGTCTACAATGTTGCTGCTTACCGCTCTCTCTCTCATACTTGTTGTCTTTCCAAGTGTGAAGAGGAGTGCTGAGATATGATGTCATATCCCAGGAAGAACGGATGCCCCACTTGCCCCTGTCTAAGGTCAAAAAAAAAAAAAAGAGGGCCCCAGAAAGGTTTTCAGGATTCTAGAAAATACATTAGTTATATACAGATTTGATGATTATTATTAATATTAATTAGAGGAATCATACAAAAAACAATATAATGAGCAGACCGATTTAAAAAGCAGACAATATTGATTTTTACTGTTAAATATAAAAATTCTTAAGGAGAAAATGTCTAAAAATTCTGCACATTCCATTTAAAAAAATATATTGTTATGTAGATAAAGAATTGATTTCTTTAGTCCCTTATGGATGCTGAGATTTTTAGAATGTAAAGTTGCATTACAAAAGGTGGCCCATACTCATCAGAGCAGCCTGACAAATGAAAGCACCTTTGCTGCCCTTTCCTGGCTTTCTCTATTACTGTACTGTAGTTGAAAATTGCCTTCTAAAGTCACAATAGCCATGGGAAGAGTAGTCTGTCCACACATGTTCCATATTTTGTACTTCTGTTTTGTCACATGACATCTGTAACTTCATTATATACATATACAGCATTACTCCAGAATAGACCACTGCAGTTGATGGGGAAATTCCATTGGTAACAAGTTTTACTGGTTTCTTCTCGTTAGGTCATGATATCCTCCACTCACATATATATAATCGAGATCCTGTAACAAAGAAATCAATAGAGGTTTAATGTACGTATTGGTAAATTTCTAAACATTTTTTGATCCTTGCATTAATTAAGATAACTTATTTTGTCCACACTATTGAAACTGGTCTGGCAAAATACAATTTTGGCTAAAGAATAACAAGCCAACACATAAAAGGACACTGATGACCCAATGATGCTATGTAATAGTTAACATTGCACTTTACCTACAAACAAGAACCTTATGGAATTCACTTAATCTTACTAGTTTATTTGTAATCAACAGAAAACACTATAAAATATCTTCCCAAATTCTTGACTATGTTCACCAGCACAATGCATTTGCCATATCACTGGTATGTCTGGGCACAAAATGAACATACAACTTTGTAGCCAATGATGCTTCCCACTTATATAGATAGAGTAAGGAGGAGGTAAGTTTAGTTTAAATTTGAAGATCATAAAATATAAAAAAAAAACAATTAAAATGTTTAAAAATAGTTTAAATATGATACTCAGAGTATGATAGGCGATAGAGCAGCAGCAGCAGCAGTAGTAGGGCACTGGGCAGGCACTGGCAGAGAGACACATCCAGCCACATGGTATGGGACTGAATTTTTTCAAAAAATTACACAATTTTTATGAATTGATCCCTCAGAGTAAAAAACTAAAGTGATGGGACTGATTTTCCACCATAAAAATAGACAATACGCATGAATTGATCCCTCATGAAGAAGGCTATAGGGCGACAGCAGCAGGGCAGAATAATAATATGTCCTCATTTATTATGTACTTTACAAAATGCAAGGCTTTGCTAGTATTGCTGAAACACAGCTCAGGAGCCCTGTCATAATCAATTATTAACTTAATTTTTTTATTTAAAATGCCTTCTGCTACAGCCCAGTGGGACAATAAAATGAAGTTGTATTGCTTCTACAACCCACCCAAGCCAATTTTCTGTACAAGGAGTATGACGAGCCTCTGTCTAACACTATGACTAGCTCACACTTCTAACTTTCATCTGTTTCTGGATACTAGAGCTCAAAATTGTGTCAGCACACCTATATGTCTATGCGTGTCTCTTACCCTTGGTAAATGCTTATTGGGCAGAGTAAAAAAAACAACTAAAGAAAATACCCCACAGGCTGTTGAAAACATCAATCACAGCCATAATCATCAATAAAACGTCCCTCTACTTCATGATACAATTCTTTCAGCTACTTCTATCTATCAACCGTTTATTCTTTACACTCCTACAAACAATCCCTTCCCATTTTCCCTAATGAAATTGCACCAAAACAATTGGATTACAAGATATACACCTCTCCTGATGGGTTCTATAAAAAAAAATTAAAGTTAAAAATAAGTTAAAAGTGTTTGTCCACAATGCTTTCTAATCCTGTGAATGTAATACTCGGTAATAGATCTTTTATATTATATATACTATATTTTTAATGTCTGTCATTAAGTAGTCATATATTTTTTCATTAGATGCATTACCTGTGAGGAACTGGTTACTTTCATATGTGTAACACAACACTACATTTTGTTTTAAATTCTATTTGTAGTACAATACTTACTGTGTAAGGGTTTTCTTCATTGTTAATTTCATTCTGTGAGGAAAACACAATCATGTCACTAACAGGACAATAAGCAGTTACCTATTCTTTGCTTGTCTTTCCTTACTAGTACTATTTTAAATTTTGTATACATATTACACTATTGGTGTTGTTTTTGTTTTCTCTCCACGTATATGCGCTCCTTGGTCGTCATATCTTACTAGTACCCATACCTGGGAACTTTCCTGGGCAGGCTGCCTTATAGGAAGAATCGATGTGGCTATTCTGAGGGGCATAACTAGAAATGTGCAGGGCATAAGTGGGCACCTAGAGATCACTAACTGGAGCCTTACTGAAGTATCATTTCACCTGGAGACTCTGGGTGAAACCTACTATGGTCCAAACTTTGGTAGAACCACACACATTATCACTCTTGTTAACTGCAATCAGCAAAGATATTTTTGGTGTCCCATAATGGCATTTTGTTGTTTCCATTTATAATTAAAATCACGTCAGCCATTTTCACATATTTTCTCCTCATTAGACATCGTCAATGCACTGTTTCTATCGCCCTTAAAATGTTTCATTATGTTCCCTTCCACTGTCTACTTCCCCCGAAGCGTAAACACTTTTTATTTAAATATATTTCTGCTCATATAGTGCTGTGAAAAAGTATTTACCCTTCACAATTTCTTGCATATTTGTCACACTTAAAGTTTTAGATGATCAAACTTATTTTATTAGACAAAGATAACCTGAGCAAACACAAAATGCAGGTTTTAAATGATGATTTCATGTATAGAAGGGAAAAAAACTATCCAATGCTAGCTGGCGGTTTTGTGAAAAAGTAATTCCCACATTCGTTACTAAATTAACCAATTAACCAAATTTAATTGCTAATTGGGTTCTATTCACTAGACACGTCCAAGCATGATTACTGCCAGCCTTGTTGAATCTAAACATCAGTTAATCTGAAGAAATTCAAGATGAGAAACTAGGTAATTGACATCTTTCAGTCTGGAAAGTGTTACAAAGCCAGTTCTAAGGCTTTGGGACTCCGGCGAACCACAGTAATCTTGATCTAGAAATGGAAAAAAAAGTCTACCTTCCCAGGAGTGGCGGGCGTACAAAAATTCTTCCATGCTCATTGACAACTTGTCAAGGAGGTCAAAAGAGAACCTAGACTAACACGTAAAGAACTGCAGGCATCACTTGTCTCAGTTAAGGTCAGTGCTTACAATTCCACAGTAATAGTTGCAAGGCAAAAAACAACACAAAGGCTCATCTCACATTTGCCAAAAAAAAATAATTGCCAAGATGTTTGGGATAATATTCTGTGGACTGATGAGTCAAAAGTAGAATTTTTCAGAAGACATGAGTGCCGTTACATTTGGCATAAAGCTTGAATTCCACAATAAGAACATCATAAGAACAGTCAGACACGGTGGTGTTAGTGCGATGGTCTGGGGCTACTCTGCTCCTTCATGACCTGGGCGACTTGCTATAATTAGTGGAACCATTCTCTACCAAAATATCCTGAAGGTGAATGTCGAGCCATCAATTCTGCCAAGAAAGGTGGACCAAAATTCCTCCACAGTAATGTAAAAAACTCAATGCCAGTTATTGGAAGGGATCTATTGCAATTGTTGCCAAGGATGGCACAACCAGTTATTAGGCTTAGGGAACAATTACTTTTTCACATGGGTGATAAAGGTTTTGATTAACTCTTTGCCTTCATTAAATGAAATGGTCATTTCAAAGCTACATTTGGTGCTTACTTATGTTGTCATTGTCTTATATTAAAATTAGTTAGATTAATTTGTCATTTGAATGTGACAAAGAAGCAAAAAACAATTTCACATTTTTTTCACTACACTGTAGTTATGGTTTATAATTAGAGGAGGGTACTTACTGCATAAGCATCATTTCCAAGGTTATTCTATGAAAAAACAAACAAAATGAAAGTTTATATTAAATACTATAAACTAATATTAGACATCTGAGGACAAAGTCGAAAGTTGTGAGGATACAATGATACTGGTCAACCTTTCAGTATTTGTGGCTTTCACATTTAGGATTCCACAGAATATTACATTATCACATATGGGTGGGAAAACAGCAAAGGGCAACAACCTTTCAACGCCTGAACATTTTTGTTCATGTTTTCAAATAATTAAGTTTCTATATGTTAAATAATGTAATAATTATGGAAAACAATTTTGCACAGCTACTATGTAACATAGAATGAACTATATGTTGACTATATATTATTTACTATATATATATATGCAAAATGATTGGAAAATGTTGATAAAACAGAGATTTATTGAATTTCTGCAAAGGGTTTGAACATTCAACAGCACTAGAAATGATGTTTCTTCTGACACATTTAGTTACCAAAGGGTTAAATTCAGCAGAGTAAGTGGAATAGTATCTATAAAGAAAACGTAGGTAGGTAATGATAGGGGATTACTCAAGAAGTAAGGGAAGGTGGACCAACAGGCAACTCCTCTTACCTAGATATTTCCCATGAAGTAATGGAGGGTATCTTTGGAAGGTCTTAAGGTTCTTTTACAATGGTGGCATTAACAATATATGTCTGATGCAATATAGGGTGTTCCTAGTGTTCTATTGCCATTGTATAATAATGTATCAAAAATTAACATATCATTATGTTTTTCGCTTTAAATAACTATGGTGTTTATCATCTCCAGAGTCTGGTTACACAGACTACTGGCCAACTCAAAGATCCTATCGATAATATTATTCTCGTTTAGTGATGGAAAGTACTACTTGAACCTCAGGTTCTGTGTTTTCAGCCGATTTAAGATAATATTTTTATTGATGACCTTGATGATTTATCTACATTGATGAGTAAGTTTACAGCAGTTTTACAGAACCTCAGATTATTTAAACTGACCACATGATTATTAAGGAAGTTGCGCGGTGGAAGAGAAGGTAATCGTTGTGCGGGCTGATCATGTTTCCAAGCAGTGTCATCTGATGAAACAAAAAAAACAATGTTTTTAATCTTGCAAAATACAAGACAATTATAAAGACAATTACACGAAGCGGCCATTTTATATGATGTAGGTTTTTGTTTTCGAGCATGCTTCAAATCAGAACAAGCCTAACTTTTCAAGCTTAGGTGATGTTTTTAATTTGTGAAACAAATAGTATTGTGCATATTAAAAGTATTGTAGACAACAGGCAGAAGTCAGTCCCCCCCACCCCCCCAATAAAAAGTTTCAATGTTTTTCAGTATTTTTATCTATGGTCCCCCCTCTTACGTTACTGGCTAGCTCACTAGATCACATTTTAGATTTGATTTCATCCCTTTTCTGTTCATGCTAGTAGCTGCATGTGTAAAGAAATATGAACTTGTACCTTGTTCCTAAGATGAAGTAAGAGAGCAAAAGACGCAGGAACTAACTTTAATTTCAGTGTCTGTTTTTTTGCAGTTTGAGTATATAAATATGTTAAAAGAACATTAATTATGCTTACTATTCATTGTTGGTTTTGCAGTTTTGGGGTTTTCCTTTTCATAAATTGGTTCCGTAGAGGATCCACAACATCTTTTCATCCAAATGACCACACCGGTGATGACCAATCCAAATGCAGCTATTACTCCCACCGCAATGCCAGCCACAACACCCTTATTCATTTCTATGAGAAGAAACAAACGTAAGCCTTTGGAGGTTATGTATAAAGACAAATTCCGGTGCTATGCGGTAAAAGTGTTTGTTTCCGCTGATTCCTTTTGAACACTGCTGTGGGGACATATGTATAAAAAAGCACTTCTGGTACAATGTGGTAGAAGTGGTGCAATCACCATGACAACCCATGCTAATTGTTTCCCCTTTACCACCTTATACCAAAATTACTCTTTATACATGACCCCTACAATGTTAGTCCATGGTGCCTTTCTCATAATGTAGGGCGTGCATAATGGGGCCTTCGGTTTTAGTGGCTCTGGTGCTTCTCTACAGCATTCTCTTTCTTGCTAACACAGGACATGTCATGGCACCTACCTCTTCTATGAGAAATGCCTGACTTTGTCTTTGCTTTAATATATTTCCTATAAATATTCATGTCAGCCTTATAGCATTGCAGCTATTAGCTATCTCACCTTTAGGCTGACTAGGTATTGTCAATCCTGGTGGATAACTATGACTATTATTAGGTGCTGGAGCTGGTGTCATACTAGGCATTGCAAGCATTGTTGTAGAACGTGAATAAGTAATTATAATAACAGCACCTGGTGGGCTGGTTGATGAAATATTTCCATTTCCAGAGGCAGCTGAAAAAGAAGAGACAATGCAATGTAAAACCATCAAAAAGCTTATACACAGCCAAATATAATACACGAAGATAGCTATAAGTTACATGTCAAACCAAACACAAATTTTGCAATTACAAACAAAAACATATATATAGATCTTATAGAATAAAAAGCATATATGAGATTTAATTATCAATCATCCACAATGAGACAATTGCTGCAGCATATAGAATTTGCCTAAACCGGTGAAGTAATTATAGCGATTGCAGGGGTTGCACTGAACCTCCATCATCCATTTGCCTTATGGTCTAGAAGGTGATTACTGATCTCCTGTCTCTTGTTCACTAGTACACTCATAATCGGATTCAAAAAAGAGATCCCCGGGAATACCTGCCCCAGGGCACACCATCTAAGTCATGCAGGAGGTTTTATCAGGTGGTGTCAGGAGGCCTCAAAACCTTTGAGGCATTAGTTATGCCTCTGACCTAGGCATGGAAATACGTTACACGAGTAAACATAAATAACTCTAACTAAAGCGTGATGCAGTAATGATTTAGATACATCCTATCTTTCTGAAACTAATGGATCATGAGGCTTTGAAATACATATTATGTACAAGATGGAAAATGTTTGATAGGATGAGGTGTATTATAACAACCATCAGCCACTATAAAAGGATATAAAATGTCCTAAAAAAAGAGACATAGAAATATGTGAACAGTGCTCTAACTAGTTTGAGTAAGAATCAAGGGGTTCCATATCAGTGTCACAAAACACATGCGCAAATATTCAGCAATGTACTAAAGAATATAAAAAAATTATATACCTCCAGTTAATGCATTGTGCATGCTATGCACACATATTCTCAGTACACACATTATGTATCCTAGGCATTACTGCTTCTTCTGCAGAATGGAAGGAGCATACATCTAACAGGAATAATACTGAAAGATGTGTCACTCCCCCTCTGGCTTATAACCAAGGTCCAGGGTCATTGTCATAGACATTGTCGATGACCATATAACTTTTTCACTTGCCCACAAGACAAAGTTAAACCCACTTCTGAATGTTTAAAAGGTGGCACAGGCAGGCTGTTTAGGGGGCACAGGTGGCACAAGCAGGCTGTTTAGGGACAGAGGTGGCTCAGACCAGCTGTTTTAGGGGGCAGGGTTGGCACAGACAAGCTGCCTGGGGCAAAGATGGCACAGAAATGTTTGGGGGATAGTTGGCACAGACAAGCTGGCACCGTGGGACATGTTGCTTGTGAAGTTGAGGTGCCCTGGGGCAATTTTCTGTGGTTTCTAGTTACACCCCTAGTGTAGTGTGTGAGTACATAAGCTCAACGCAATTTCCAGAGCTGCTTTTTATTCCCGGGCTGCCCCTGCTCATACTCCTAACTCCCATCAGTCTGTGGCTGTTAGAATGATGTCACTTATATTTCTATGCTTGTCCCTTCTCCTTGTAAATGCTGACTGGCCAGAGTTAAAAAAAGAAGGAAAAAACCCCACAGGCTGTTGGACACATCAATCATAGCCATAATCATTAATAAGACCATCCCATCAATTTACTTTGTTTTGACGGGAAGAATTGTATGAATGCATGAAATTGGCAAACGCTGTTAAAAATAAAGTTTGTACTAATCTGAATACCCAAGTCTAATGCCAGCCATTGTGAAAATGGTTTATAAATAGACATGAAGAACCTGCTGGGTAACCTGATTAGTGGAACAGAAAGAATTTAGTGATGCCAACTAAATTGCCAACATGTTTAGTTTTGGTATGTAAAATTATGAAGCACAGAAATATTGGTATGACACATTTGTTGGCAGAAGAACATTGGGAAATAGTGCAGTAACAAACATCCCAAAGCGAATCAAAGAAATCAAAAGCTAGCTTTAAGTAGAATGTAATTAACGTGTAAAAGATCAGCCATAACATTATGACCACCTGCCTAATATTGTACAGGCTGCCAAAACAGCCCTGACCCATTGAGGCATAGATTCCACTAGACCTGTGAAGGTGTGCTGTGGTATCTGGGACCAAGAAGCTAGCAGCAGATCCTTTAAGTCCTGTAAGTTGTGAGGTGCGACCTCCATGGATGCTTCCTGGTGCCATGTGTTCTCCAGGTAAGCGATGCACACACAGTGGCTATGCACATGATATAAAAGATTCATCAAACCAGGCCATCTTGTTCCATTAGCTCAGTGGTCCAGTTCTTATGCTCATGTGCCCATTGTAGGTGCTTTTGGCAGTAGACAGGAGTCAGCATGGGCACCCTGACTGGTCTGTGGCTACGCAGCCCCATACGCAACAAACTGCGATGCACTGTGTGTTCAGACACCTTTCTATGAGAACCAGCATTAACTTGTTCAGCAATTTGAGCTACAGTAGCTCGTCTGTTGGATTTGACCACACAGACCAGCCTCCCCACACATGCATCAATGAGCCTTGGCCACCCATGACTGTGTTGCTGGTTCACCACTTTTCCTTCCTTGGACCTCTTTTGATAGGTAGTGACCACGGCAGACTGGGAACATCCCAGAAGAGCTGCAGTTTTGGAGAGGCTCTGACCCAGTCATCTAGCCATCACAATTTGGCCCTTGGCAAAGTCGCTCAGATCCTTAAGCTTGCCCATTTTCCTGCTTCTAACACATCAACTTTAAGGATGAAATGTTCACTTGCTGCGTAATATATCCTACCCACCATCAGGTGCCATGATAACAAGATTATAGGTGTTATTTACTTCACCTGTCAGTGGTCATAATGTTATGGCTGATTGGTGTATATGGTATTATTTATTTATTTAGTTACTTATAGTCCTATACTGCTTTTTAAATATATCATTGTAAGCACTGTAAGACTTGGGTGACACACCCAAGTCTGGTAGCCCAAAAATGACCTGTTGTGTGCAATAATTTTAGCTAGGGCAATTATGAACATTGTCTTCTATTTAACTATACAGCCAGGAGCAGTGTGTTCTCCCGGTTTAGGTACTCTTTCCAAATCATTTACATTGTTTATGACCTTGTGCGGTAGGGGTTGTAATATACTTCCTTCTAGGAGTAGGGGCAGAGGTCAGAACCTGGACCATCTTTAATCTCATACTCTACTCCACAAAATAGTCCTGGCTGCATTATTCTATAGCTCGGCTCATGCTGCCCTTTTACCATCCTTCCCAACTGTTTGCAGTCTATTCACTAAAGGGAGAATTGCCAGGAGTGTTATGTTTCAGCTCCTTGACTTCACTATACTTCGTGAAGATCCAAATTACCAGCAAGTATCTGCTGCAGGAGGATCATGGCTGACCATGTATAATGTATAATTAAAATATGCAGGGTCATTTAAGCTTTTTGTGTTGACTCTTTATAATGAATAATAAAAGATACCAAATCTCCTGCAAGGTGACAATTCTTCTTCTAGTGGATAAAGCCATGTGAAGCAGTGGAGCTGTGCACTCTCCCAGTTTAGGTACTGTTTCCAAATCATCCACATTGTTTATGATCTTGTGCAGTAGGGGTTGTAACTTGTCTGCACTGGTAGAGAGTAACACCACTGGACACAAGACCACAGCTATCTGTGGCAGGGTTCTGCTGGATGTAGCTAGATATCTTTGCAACCACTATACTTAGGCAACTTAAGTAAAGGTGGCACAAGCAAGAGCATGTACATAGATGAGGGAACAGGGTAATGCTATGCAATGATAAGGGTTTATCATTCTCTTCTTATTGCCCAAGACAGTGAGCGGTTCAGTGGACACAAATACAAAAAAAGAAACACCAATAAATCTAGCAACTGGCACATACAAAGTATTCACATGAAGTAGAATAATTTAAAGCACCATATGATTGGTACTAGTACATGCTCACAGCATGCTGAAGCATACAGAAAATAATAATCTTTCCTAATAGTGATGATGTAAATCTCCTGTCCGCTTTAGCTACTTCTATAAATAAATAAAACAATTAAGAGAGATGTGTTGCCCTACAATCCGTAGCAAAGCCACCAGCACCACACTTCTTTGCTCCAACAGGTGCTCTACAAGCACAATGCTGGCATTTCTAAGGGTCTGCTGAATATTTAGACAGCTCATACACATTATGTCTATATGTCAGTGCAGCAGCGTGACGTATGTTTGGAAAAGAAGGAAATATCAGGTTAAAACAAGTTTAAATGTGAAGTCATTTAAACACCAAGCTTACTGTTACGAGTTTTGACCTGAGTCCGTATATGAAATAGAGACAGTGCTGTTACTTGAAGTGAGGGGCATGATGCTGCCTCATATGGTGGTGCAGGTAGAACAAAGAATTGGAGAATATCTAATTTTGCAATCATGGAATTGGCTTCTTATAATGTCAGTTGAACATTGGTGGCGAGTCCAGCCAAAATATAGGGTGCATTTAAAGGCAGTTAAGGATGTCACAAGTAAAATTCAGCTAGCCATACTTAAGCTATTGTGACTCTAGTTCACCAAAATTTTCCCACTTGCCACCCATATTCAGGGGCACTAATCAATGAGCCCATTGTTTTATCCAAGTTCACTTGCTACCTGCCTAATGAATATCAGATAATTGTTTGTCTGGTTATAGAGAAAACGTACATTATGTGCTTAAGCTAAACTGATCTGTCTGATCAGCCAAGTATATAAATATATAATCACTTTTGTTTCCTCCGGGTGTATTTGTATTAGTTAATGTGGGTGGCCAGTAGGTAAATCTAGTACACGTCGGTGAAGAGGACTTTGGATAAGTTGGGTTAAATACTGTATTTGCTCGATTATAAGACGACCCTGATTATAAGACGACCCCCCAAATCTGAATATTAATTTAGGAAAAAAAGAAAAAGCCTGAATATAAGACGACCCTATAGGAAAAAAGTTTTACCAGTAAATGTTAGTTCATCTAAACAATTTTTTTTTAATAAAAGCTATGATTGAGAAAAATATTTTGGTTTTATTTCCTTCTATTTTCCAACCTGCCCCCCAGTTATGCACATCTGCCCCAGAAATGCCTTATACCCCCTATATGCCACTGTGCCCCATGATATGCCTTTTAACCCTATATGGCACTGTGCCCCATGATATGCCTTTTGACCCCCTATGTGCCACTCTGCCTCCAGAAATGCCTTACACCCCTATATGCCACTCTGGCATTTAGAGGGTTAAAAGACATATTATGGGGAAGAGTGGCATATAGGGAGGTTTAAGGCATTCAGGAGGCAGAGTGGCGTATAGAGGGTTAAAAAGGCATTGCTGGAGGCAGACTGGCATTAAGGGGGTTAAATGGCATTTCACAGAGCACTCTGCCTCCAGAAATGCCTTATGCCCCCCATTTAACACTCCCCCGGCCACCCCCAAACTTACCGGTGCTTTTGGCTTCCCTGTCATGTAGCCGGGGTAGCGTGTAGATCCCACGCACTTTCGCTGCAGCCGGAAGGAGGCGTGGCTAGCAGCGGGGGTTGTCTGCGTCCATCGCGCAGACCTTCCCCAACTGTCAGAGATCAGAGTTCCCCGCACCGGTGCGGGGAACTCTGATCTCTGACAGCCGGGGAAGGTCTGCGCGATGGACGCAGACAACCCCCGCTGCTAGCCACACCTCCTTCCTGCTGCAGCGGAAGTTGTCTACGCGAATCGCGTAGACATCTACACGCTGCCCCAGCTACACACCGGGGACTCAGAAGTACCGGTAAGTGGGGCGGGGGGGGGAAGCAGGAGGATCCAGGTCCCCTGCAGCTGCGGGGGATCTGGATCTTAGTCGTCTCATAGTCAGACCTATTTGAGGTCTGATTATAAGACGACCCCGATTATAAGACGAGGGGTATTTTTCAGAGCATTTGCGCTGAAAAAAACCTCGTCTTATAATCGAGCAAATACGGTACTCCTTAACAGCCAGGTTTTTTTGTTCTTTACCTGCATTACCACCTAAACCCACATTAACCCCTTCGTTCCCCTATAGACGTACTGGGACGTCCCAAAAACGCCCACAAAGAAACCCCTATGGACGTCCCGGTACGTCCAGCCCTTCGTGCCTGGACTCCCCACTGACAGCAGAAGCCGGCTTTGCCGGCTTTCTGCTGTCCGATCGCCTGTAACAGCTTCCGGCATGAAAGCCGGTAAGCTGTTACATTGTAAACTGCCTGATCGCGCGATCGCGCAGTTGCAAACGCGCGATCGGGCATTCCCTTCCGGGTTGCGTCACTGCGGAATCTATATAAATTAGGTATTTCTGAAATCAGGACACCTGAATTGATAAACTTGGAGGGGATTTTCCATCACTTTACCTAATTTTGTGAGGATTCAGAGGGAAAATGTAAAAAAAAATTAGTTTATTTTTCTAATCTTCACTAGTTTTTACTAAATTTCTCATTCTAAATTTTCAGCTAATCATCCAACTATGGTATCAAACGAAAGCTCAATCTCTCCTTGAAAAAACAATATATAGTTTACATGGGTACACTATTCACAGGAAAGGAGAATAATCGCTAAACCGACATACCCCAAAAATGGCAAAATTGCTCTGGGCTTTGAGGTACCAAAAACCCCTGGTATTGAAGGGGTTAAAAGAACAGTTATTCCTTTTGGTGCATGATTGTTTAGAACAGGGGTCTGCAACATCTCCGTCACCACAATTTATGGTGCTTGTCACTCAGCCAGCGCCCTCCAGAGGTAGGCTGAACTGCCTGCTTCTGGAGGAGCAGGGCCAATCGGGGAGATCATTTATCTCATCCTAACTGGCCCAAAATGAAGAGATTTAAGGTCTGTAGGAACAGACCTCTGCTTCAATGATCCTTTGCACTGTGCATGTCATATCCTGGCACACAGCACTGTGAGGAGGCATTGAAGTAAATGTCTCCAGGGACAGACCATACTCTCCCACCATAGGGCCACCACAAATGAAAGCAGGTAGGGAGAAAAAGAGAAGTGAAGAGAGTGAGAGAGAAAACAAAAAGAAGAGTGGGGGAGCAAGAAAAAAGGAAGAGAGTGGGGGGAGAGAGAGAGAGAGAGAGAGAAGGAAGAAATGAAACAGAGAAAATGAAGAGAAAGAAAGAAAGAACGAAAGGGAAGAAAGACATAGAAAGGAAAAATTGTATGTTAAGGTAAGAGTATGTGCAAGGGTAAGTGAGCATGTGTCTATAAGGACAAGTGTGAATATGTGCGTATATTGTTATAAATTAAAAAAACAAATAGTGCCCTTCAATGAGTCCAATAACTTTATAAATGTCTGTGCTTTTCCTTGGTTTGTATCATGATAAAGCTAAGAACCCTATGCCTCCTAATGCCCTACAGAATGCACCCATAAGAAGTATTTCCCTGGGCAGCCAAGCACCACTCCATTCAGTAATTTCCCAAAATATCTAGCAATGTGCCAATGGCATGGGCAAGACCCAACTCGGTTCAAGTGGTGGGTAACCTCTAATTATCCCTTAAGACCTGCTGTGGTTTAATCTATGTCTTCACCATTAGATATATCAATGCAGAGAAAATCGAAATAGGATACTTTTCCAAACAAACATGGACAATGATAAAGTGTGCTACTCACGTTGTACATTGAGCTCAATATTCCAAGTCCGAACACCTCTTGCATCTGTAAGTTCAAGAGTGTAGATTCCACTGTAATTTGCCATGAGGTTTGATATTTGTAGTGTTCCACTTTCCAATAATGTCTCTCTTCCAGTGTACATTGGACCATACACAGCTGGATAGGAGGAATTTGGACTATATGATGCAATATTTATCCGTGGATTTGTTCCATCCCCTCTATACCAGTTAACATTGTAGATGTTATCATTGTAATTAACAAGTAATGAAACTGTTTCTCCAACAGTCGGCACTGATGGTTGTAACGTGATGACAGAATATTGGGACCAGCAAACCTCAACATGTAAGAGGATGAGACCTTGGAAAGGAAATCACAAAATGTATTAAAACCCATGTATGTATTTTATAAATCACATAACTAATTTTATTGATTACAATGGATATCATTAGAGACGTAACTAGTGCCCCAGTGTGAAAATTGCTTGGGGCCCCCAACCTCTGTCTCCCCATCTTGCTGCATCTTCTGTACTCTGCCTTGGGGTAGGAGGAAGTCATGCAGACGCGCACAGTTAAAACTGACTGCTTAACAGAATTGTCTTGTTTTAACATAAGGCCATTGGCACAGTGTACACGTTTGCATGTTATTCTTCTTGCTTGCAAACAGCTATAATTTTTATTGTGTGCTCAAACATATTTTCTGCAGTGTGCTGGATGGTCTGCTTCCACCTTGCAGCGTGTGGGTTCTTTGAAAATTCCACCCTCAGAGGGTTAGAATCTCCTTATGGCAGACTAAGCATGTCTATTCTACAATATAACCCAAAAGCAATAGACTAATAACAGCTCAAACGTGATTACCCAACATAAAAAATAAGAGGGGAATACTTCCCAATAATGTATAGCTGCAACCCAAGAAGGACACTTTCTAACGTCTTAATCACAATCCAACTCTGCAAAGGGGCGAATTGTCCATTGTTTGTTTTTTTTTTGCCTTCTTTGGCAAATGCGTTGACAAAAAGAGAGGACCTGTTTGGCAGCTGCACTTTGGACCTTTTCACTTTTTAATATTATTTATTTATTTATATCATTATTTATTTGTTTTATTTTCCGCACAGGCTATATACACCAGAAGCACTATGGCCAGAGGGTTTTCAGTGCTTTATGTTTTTGCATTTATTTTTGTTTGCTACTATGCTTTTTTTTTCTTACTGTGTCCAATATAACCTGTAAGTGTTTTGGACTGTACTTCTTTTGATTGCTTTGAGCTTACTGTGCTATTGTTGTACCTCTTTTTAGACATTGTGGAAGTAAAGATTGATCTTATGAGATACGCGTGTCTATACCAGCCTGTTTGTGAGTGCAATAGATCTACTATATTTTAATTATTTTCTACTAGACATTCTACACTAGACATTCTATTAGATGTTTTTTTTTCTCCCATTGTATGAGTGCCCATTTGCAGAGTTAATATTCTACAATATAAGAACGAATAAAATAGAAAGGGTAAAAGCGCTAGAAAGATAAAACAATTAGGTGGTAAAATAAGTCTTTAAATCTTGGTTTAAATAGTCTTTTGTAGGTTTTGTAGATATATAGCCTCAGACCACTTGCCAAGGATCCCTCTTCTTGGCTGGATAGTAGAACAGTAGTCACAGGGGGGTAGTGGTTGCGCTTCACACCCTGGGGAAGCCTGCTGTTAGGTGAAACGCGTTGTGTGCTATTTTATATTTTTATATAGGTTTTATTACCAGCTTGAATAAATATTTTTTTTTAAATAAGTAATTCTTGCTCCTGGACTTGTTTTTACTCTTTTATATATTTTATCCGGAAAAACCATCCACTACCACTATATACTTGGTGGGGATCATACCACCTAAGCGCAAAGGAGTGAGCAACTCCAACATTGCTCACCAAGAAGTGAGTATAACTGACACCATATCCTACTTTTAATTGTACCTTTTATATGGAAAGCACTATGCCTTTTCTTCATAATTTCGCATTGTGAGTACCATAATTTGGCTTTTTATTTCATCTGCTTGATAAGACATACTGCAGCATTGTGCTTTTCTTTCTTTTTTATAACTATTATCCGTGTGAAGCGCAGCCACTACTCCCCTGTGACTACTATTCTACAATATAAGCCTGGTTGAGCTGGGCCATCCTAACTGTTGTGTTGCTGTAAGTCCAAATTGTTAGGGATGCACTTCTTATTATGTCTTGTCTGGTTGTGCCAAATCTGCTCCTTTAAACAGCCTGCCATAATTAGGGGCAGCGATGGCACAGGCAGGCTGTTTTAGGGGGAACTGCGGCACAGGAAGCCTGTTTTAGGGGAAGGTGCGGCACGGGAAGGCTGGTTCAGGAGCAGCGGTGGCACAGACAGGCTGCTTCAGGGGCAGAGGTGGCACAGCCAGGCTGCTTCAGGGGCAGAGGTGGCACAGCCAGGCTGCTTCAGGGGCAGAGGTGGCACAGCCAGGCTGCTTCAAGGGTAGCAGTGGCACAGCTAGCCTGCTTCAGGAACAGCAGTGGGACAGGTAGGCTGCTTCAGGGGCAGCGGTGGCACTGGCAGACTGTTTTAAGGGCAGCAGTGGCACAGGCAGGCTATTTTAGGGGCAGCAGTGGCACAGGCAGGCTATTTTAGGGGCAGCTATGGCACAGCCAGGCTGCTTCAAGGGTAGCAGTGGCACAGCTAGCCTGCTTCAGGAGCAGCAGTGGGACAGGTAGGCTGCTTCAGGGGCAGCGGTGGCACTGGCAGACTGTTTTAAGGGCATCAGTGGCACAGGCAGGCTATTTTAGTGGCAGCTATGGCACAGCCAGGCTGCTTCAAGGGTAGCAGTGGCACAGCTAGCCTGCTTCAGGAGCAGCAGTGGCACAGGTAGGCTGCTTCAGGGGCAGCGGTGGCACTGGCAGACTGTTTTAAGGGCAGCAGTGGCACTGGCAGGCTGTTTTAAGGGCAGCTATGGCACAGGCAGGCTGTTTTAGGGGCAGCGGTGGCAAAGGCAGGCTGATTTAGGGGCAGTGGTGGCACAGACAGGCTGTTTTAGTTGCAGAGGTGGCACAGACAGGATGTTTTAGGTGTAGCGGTGGCATGGGGAAGTGTTTTAGGGGCAGAGGCCTACCACATCAAAGTTTTGTGATCCGCCCCAGGTGCCAAGTACTCTAGGTATGCCCCTGATTATTAATAGTACTATTTATCGTTTTATATAGCGCCATCAAATTCTGTAGCGCTGTACAATGAGTAGACAGGACATAACAAGTGGTATAAAGTAACAACTTGACGTACAGAACAACAAGTTTACAATCTAGAGGGAATATTGTATGATGTGTAATTTATTCTGACGTTTCCTTAAAGGTCATTATTTCATACTGGTACAAAAACTGTGTGGTATAATTTTATTCTCAGGGCAGCCTGCCTCGAAGTCTCCCAAAATCTTCTGTACTTCCTATGTTGCAGTTGCTTTTGAAGATTGCAGAGTGTATTTTTATACAATATTCTGAAAATCAGGTAGTCATGTACATTGACAGCTTTACGTGTTTACCACATGGGGTAGATTAAATGGTACATACAGGAAAAACACACATACATGTCTATTAAAAATAGATAATTCCTTTCGCAGTATTAAGGTAAATATACACGCATTAAAATATGTGGGCTTTTCACATCTTACATGAGGTGTCCCAAAGATTAAGGATGACTTTAACAGTTGTTTAAAGTAAGGGTGTCTCATTCATAAGACAATATACATAGTAACATAGTAACTTAGTTCATAAGGTTGAAAAAAGACCAAAGTCCATCAAGTTCAACCTATATACATATTGTGTCCCTACTGTGTTGATCCAGAGGAAGGCAAAACAAACCCTTATAAAGCAGATGCCAATTGCCCCATACCAGGGGGAAAATTCCTTCCCGACTCCAAATATGGCAATCAGAATAAATCCCTGGATCAACGTTCTGTCCCTATTAATCTAATATCCATAACTTGTAATAATATCCATAACTTGTAATGGCAGCTTACTCTAGAAAACCCCTAGTCTTTGTTCTTTCCTTTCTATATTGATCTGACCTTCCCTCTTCTGTTCACTGCTAACCCTCATCACACTTTTTCTTACCTGCAAAGACGTATCGCCTTTTCTGCCAGTCCATATTTGTATCAAATCACTCAGGATATCTTCTCGAAGCTGTACTCTACAAAACGTCTTTTACAGTGGCAAAGATCACCTCCTTGAGATTAAGCAATCTGGGTGACTGCGAGAACTGCAGAAAGAGGAAGAGGTGCACTGGCTATAATTTTTTTTTTATCATTATTCATTACCTGGAATGTTTCCACAGTTCTAATTAACAGCGAAACAATCCAACCAATAATTAAGTATTAGGAAATCTTCAGTGGCCCATCCCAATGATATTTTTAACAAAGCTAGTAAGTACTAATACAAAGATTAGAAAAACCCGAATTCCAAGAGGTGGTTACAAGAAATGATTCACATGATATGAAATTGAAATGAAGCAAATGTTATGATTGCATGCTATATATGTGACTCATGTCACATATATATATATATATATATATATATATATATATATATATATATATATATATATATAAATAAAGAGGACTAATGTAGAGACAGTGAGCACCATGCAGAATCATAGCGCAGCGAATGTTGTTTCCAGTTGAGAATCACAGCACATCTAAGTACAACAAAGCTCGGCAACAATTAAGATCAAAGTCATAAAAAATTAGGCCCAATTAAGTTAAACTAGGTATAAAACATGTAGTGATGCCCTTTCCTTAATCAACAGCTTAATGAAATGTTTAAATAAAATGGGAGAACCAACAAGTGCACTTAAAATTCATAGTGGAAATTCATAGTGGAAAATCTAATCTATATACAGTATAGTTCTAGCGTAAGTGATATTCATTTCAGAAATCTGACCAACAACTCCCCATTTCTAAGTGTGCCCCCAACCGTTTTAGGTTGGTAGGGGGCTGGTGGCATCTCTCTCTTTTTTCATTTAGTTGAACCCACAAATAAAGGGATTAATGAGGAATTTAATTTTACTCCCTTTTGATAATTCTGTATATATACAATCATTTGAGATCTTGTATCATCGGTAAATTGATAAATTCATATCTCTATTCAATTATTAAGAGGATAAAATATTACCTATTTTCTGAATTTGAATGAATGTATATGACTAGATTGTGAGCTCGCAAAAGCAGGGTCCTCTTCTCCCTTTGTACCAGTTTGTCAGTGTTTGCATTTTTAAGTCAACAAAGCAACTTAATTAGCATCACATATGATTCATGATACCATCTTGAGGACATGTATAAAAGGAAATCAAAAGTGATCATTTACATATATACCGTATTGGCTCGGATATAGGCCGCACTTTTTCCCCCCACTTTAAGTCTTTAAAGTGGGGGTGCGGCCTATATTCGGGGTCTAGCGCCCGACGCCCGGGCAGTCCCGGGCACCGGGCAGGCAGCGGGGTTAGGATACAGATCCCCCGCAGCGGTGCAGGGGACCTGCATCCTACTCCCCGATACGCTCAGACAGCCTCCCCTGCCAGCACTTCCCACGGGGGGGGGGGTGCCGGCACGGGAGGTTGTCTAAGCGCATCGTGCGGCACCGGAAGTTGTATACGCGTATTGCGTAGATGTCCCCCGCCGGCCTCGCAAGACACCCGGGAGTCAGCTCCGGTAAGTCGGGGGGCAGAGGAGGACAGTGGCAGCATATCTCGGGGAGGGAGGAGGACAGTGGCAGCATATCTCGGGGGGGGGGACAGTGGCAGCATATCTCGGGGGGGGGACGGACAGTGGTAGCATATCTTGGGGAGGGAGGACAGTGACAGCATATCTCGGGGGGGGGGCAGAGTGGCAGCATGTTTTTTTGGTGCTTTTTTAAAGAAAAAAACTTTTAGGGTGCGGCCTATATACGGGGGCGGCCTATATCCGAGCCAATACGGTATATATATATCAGTAAACATATTTCAAAATCAGTGAATAAACCTTATTTATATTATACACAATTTAAAAAGAACTGATCTGGGGCTATTAAATCCAGCTCCTTTACACCCGATGACGCCTTTCCTGGGCGAAACGCGTATCAAGTTTATTTATTTATCGTGGTTTATCTTTTTTTCTCACCGTCAGTGTAACAATATTGAATAATGAGTATTTCCCCATAGACGATTGACAGATTCCTGGCCATTCCTAGACAAGTATATTTTCAGAATTGCAGTCCATTAAAATCAGTTTTAAGTGGTTTGGGACAGCTGGAAAAAGGCAGTATAGCGATCAGCAGGAATCAGTGGTTTAGTGGAGTAAAAATTAAAACATTGTCTTTTCCCTCAATTAGTGTACCTACGCAATTAATATATTGTTTTTAGGGCGATTATGTCTTTTGTTTGAAACCATATTTATACCCATAACGCAATACTTATTAGGAATAAAATATTATTCCTTTAAAGTAGAAAAAAAGGCGTTGTGGGCTGGAAGAAAGGAGGATGTGAGAGTAGAGAAGCAAAGTTGCTTAGCGAGAGAGAGGGAAGGTTGTTGGTGCGAAGCATGAACTTGTAGTCTGTAAAGAATAAACATAAAGAGGCTGCATTATTTGCAAAGGAAAGGGTTAATATGGAAGGTAAGAGCGGTTCCAGTGAGGCTGACCGTTGGACAAGGGTATTATTTGGTAGTGGCCCACAAATATGATGTGAGAGCTGCAAAGTTGTTTTGTTAAGGGTTAGTACTGGAGAATTAGTTAGAAAGTGGTGGTCTTTCAGAGGGAAAGGAGAGATAGAGAAATTTGAGGGGGAGCATGACATGAAGAAAACAAGATCATGGGAGCGTCCCCCAGTGTGTGTAGGAGAATTAGCGCACTGAGAAAAGGCAGAAGAGGATGTCTATGCCGCAGAATTGTGGCACAACATTGACAGAAACGAAAGTCTCACTCATTAGTAACCGGTCAACTGCTAATAACCCTTTAACCCCTTAAGTACCAGGGCTATTTAAGCTAAAGGACCAACAATTTTTGTTTTTTCTTCCTTCAATTATTTACCTTTTTCTCATTTATTAAACTCATGCAGATTATGTCTATTTTTTGTGGGACAATAGGTTTTAAAAAAAATAAAAAAAAATCATATTCACAAAAATAAGATTATTTTTTAATTAATAATTAAAAAATAAAATCTATAGTAAAAAATGCATATTAAAAAAGACATATAAATAATACACAGCTAGTATAAATTTAAAAAATATTCCAATATAATTTTCATTTATTTTAAGTTTTCTATTCTTGACCCCTACCTAACCTTAAACCCAACTAATTCCCCACTAACTAATCCCTACCACACTTATGTGTATGTGAGCATGAATGTCTATGTATAAGTGTGAGTGACCATGAATGTCTATGTATAAGTGCATGTGAGCATGAACGTGTATGTACAAATGTGTATGTGAAAGTGTTTGTGTGTACAAGCATGAATGTGTGAGTGTTCGCATAGATGTGTGTGAGCATAGATGTGTATGTGTGTTTGCATGTGAGCATGTATGTGTAAGTGGTGTAAGATGGAATGTGTGTAAGCATGAGTGTGTAAGTGTTGGTGTGACAGCATGGATGTGTATGTGTTGTGTTTTTGTGTGAGCATGAATGTATATATAAGTGATGTGAGAGGGAGTGTTGTAGAGGTCAAACAAGGGACAGACAAGCTGTTTGGGGGCAAACATGGCACAAGTAGAGTACTTGGGGGTTAGGATGGCAATGATAATCTGCTTGGGGCAAAGGTGGCACTAACATGCTGTTTGGAGGCAAAGGTAGCACTGGGACCCTGTGGTTTATAGTTACGCCCCTGACCTAACAGGCCACTGAATGAAAAAGGCAATTCCTAAATGTAAAGTGTACATTTTCCTTGCTTCCTAATTTCCCCTGTCTCTCTTTTATCTCTGCCATTTTTTTATACCACTTGGATTTCTTTAAAAAATGAATACGTAAACATACATATATCATTTTACAATCTTTCCCTTTTAACATACAGCGATAAGCAATACATAATGAAGCCGTCTGCTCTTTAAAATAGGGTGATCACATTGCCTATATTTTCCAGGGCGATGTGTCATGTGTGGGAAATGAAACTACGTACCAAGTTCCTTCTTTGACTTCACACACCCCTTACTTTGTTTGGGGAAGCACCCCGTTATAGTTACAGTGGCCATGCATATGGCATCTTGTTCTACAATTGTGACCATAATTGCAAACCTAATATTGTGAACCTATTTTTAATGAAAACCAACCACTTGAAAGAGGAAACTTTCTAGTGTGACTCACAGACATTGCAAAATATGGTTGTGAAATTTGCCACATTGCAGCTTTTCCAAATTTTTCCTTAGAGATTAGGCATTACACTACATGGTTTTCATGGTAAAGCAGAACAATTTTTTTTATATAAACTCTACTGACCCAGACACTACCTGAGGTTTATGGAAGTTTTGGGCAGAACACATCTCTGGGTAAGGTTATTATTGATTTCACAGCAATATAAACTAGAGCCCCTACTATATATATAAAAAATCCTTGACATCAACTCTCAAAACAGTTTCACAAGTTGACCACAGATCACTAAGTTACCCAACGTAACATTTCCATTACCCAAGTTTACAAGGTAAGTGGGGAAGGGGAAAAGACAACACTTAAATCTTTGATTCTTTTCCATAATATTGGCTGTGATATTGTGTGGTTTAAATTTATACTAGAACATAATGGTAGTGTCTAGTTGGCGATTGTGCTCAGCTATGTTTTGTGTTACCAACAACATTATGGACACTGTTGATTATCTTCATTTATGGAAAATTTCAGTCTTCAGGAACCACCGAAGCAGGTAGTGAGGGTGGGACAAAAATGTCTAGTCTTATCAGGAAAGCACTTTCTCTTGGGTAATACATTCATTAGAATAAATTGTTAGCCAGTCATCTATTTCACCGATGTCTCATACCATAGACTATGATGAGGTTACTTCGCCAACATCTGCGCTAAAAAATGTCACCAACAGCTTTAACTGCCACCGTATCTCTACACGCTTCATATCCTGGAACAATATACCAAAACAAAAAATAAAGATGTATTAATGGTATCTGAAATAAGGAAGGAAACATTGCAAAATGATTTCCTCAACAAATTTGTCACAACGTATGACGATCTAATATTTTACATGACACAAATGTATTATTCATCATACATTATTTAGAAAAAACGTGGAATGCAAAGAATATTTGCCTAACATTCATTTTGCCCATATAATTGCGATTACTTGCAGGCATCAAGAGATGCACATTTAATAGAAGGCTTTTAACCCTCCATTGTGCTGGTATCTCCTTGGTATCTGGGGGCCTGGCCCATAAGGGAAGGTCTAGCTTTGGGGGTCCTGGCGAGCGAACCTCTGGAGAAAAGGGGTGTTATGTGTATGCAACCTCTATTTGGTACATATCACACGTGTGTAATCATACAGGATCTCAGATGATCAATGAGTTTTGACCTTTATTGTCACCCTTTCCTCCTAAACGTATATGTTTATGGACCCTTTACCATAGAAGGATACCAGACTTTCTATTGTTGTAATTAATCTATTTTACCGCATATATGCTATTTTCTATTGTGCATACTTGTGTATATTTCTCCCTATTTCATTCATGTGCTGACTGGCGCTATGTCAAATAAATGTTATACTTCAGTGAGATTGGAGATTTATCTCATACACTTTCCTCCTTCAATGAAAAGAGTTTAAAAAAATTGCAGCTAATTTCCAGTATTAAAACGCCCAGTTAAAGACACGGAGGCTCCCATTATGCTTAACTCTTTAACATATACATCTAGGCATCCAATAAGGACTCATCACGGATACTCCTCCTCCTATATAACTGCTTAGGACCATCAAACTTCCTCTTTTTATTGCTGCTCCCTCAGAGATAAGTATACCATTTTTTCTACTCATCTATTTGTACTACCATTTAGCTGGAGAGGCGGTTGTGCCTTCTTCCATGTGTTTCTCCCTTCGTTTCTTCTACCCGCCGCGTTGTTTTTACTGTGTGCTGTCGGTTCGTTCGCTCGTTTGTTTACTTACCGAGTCTCCGGTAATTTATCTTGCCGCTTCTCGCGCATGCGCGCTTCACGCGCGGCGGCCATTTTAGATCTTTCTATCTGCTCGTGCGTTTCCAGTTTTGTTCCGTCTCCTCACGGCTGCACAGTGCTCGTTCCTGTTCGTCGCGGCGATCATTTGGTGCGTTCCTCTCCCCTTTCCTCCGTCATAGTTCGCCGGACACTATACTTCTTGTCCGTCCGGTTTGATTTATTTCTGGCGCCAAGCCGTTCGGTAGCCACCTTTTTGGTGTGCCTGTGCTGGTTCACATTTGTTCAAGTTCGTCTGTTTTTCTCTCATTTTAGTTTTCCTTGTCATATACGATGTTCTCTGACAGAGATTAATCTCCCAGCCCCTTCTGGCCAGCCTCCTCTAAGTAAAGGGGTGTGGAGGTAGATGACCCACATGGTGATATTATGAACTCTGAGGAGTTCCATTCGTTGCTGGATGCCACCATGACTAAGTCTGTTACCCAGGCTCTGCATTCTGCTATGGGGATGATGTCCTCTAACATCGCCCAGTCTATTTCTGCTGCCATTAGGGCTTCTCAATTGTCTGCCTTGGCACCTGTTAATGAATTGCCTCTACAGGGACCCTCTGGGGTCTCCCGTAAGGCTTTATCTAAATCTGTGCATGGCAACCGTTTGACCTCCAAAACTCACATGACGGACAAGGTACGTCCTGTCTCAGAGGACGTGGTTACACCACGGAAAAGAGCCCAGAGTTAGGCAAAATCGGGGCGCAAATGGAAAAAGGCTAAGACCTTATCTGACTCTTCCGACTCTTCCGACCCTTCTGGACCCCCATGATGAACCACTATTTAATCCTGACGAGTTGTCTAATCCCAGGTCGGCCGAATGGTCTCCCATGCCTCATGTGGCTCAATATGTGGCCTCCCGGGTCCGCAAACCACTAAATAAGGCGGCCACAAATAATTTGAGGGCAGAATGCCCTAGGCCTTCTTTACCTGATGATGTGTGTTCCACCCCAGAGGTGGATCCCAAGATTGCTCAATTCCTGGGTAAAACAGGTTGGAAATCTAAGAAGGGCCTTGAGTTCTCTCTTAGGAACTGCCAAGATAAGATCTTAGACATTTTGGGTCCGGCCACAAAACTTTTTGAAACCGTAGAATCTGCTATTTCCGACAACTCCCAGGTGGACCTTATGACATTGCGAGGTTGGGTACAACGTATTATTTGTTTGGTCGGCAATGCCAATACGGCGCTGGCCTCTGAAAGGCGCAAGGCTATCTTATAAAAAATTGAGCCCAAATTAGTCAATATGGCGGTGTCTGAGCCTGGCCCGCAGGCAAAAGGTTTTCTATTCAGCAACTCGTTCGTCAAAGATTTGGGCAATTACGTACATACGTTTACCGTTCTGGACAAGGCTCAGTCCAATATGCGGAAAGTTTTCCGGGGAAAGGTTTTTGGAGGGGCCGGTAGACACAGGGGCCGTCTGCCAGGCCGCTATTCTAGGGGTCCAGTCATCGGATCTCGAGGCCCCGGTTTGTCCAGATCTCAATTCCAAGATCGTAAGCCTGTGCCAACACCGTTCTTCCCACAACGTTCCCGTCCATGGCAGAACAGGGGAGCTAGAGGATCCTACCAGGGCAGGCGACCTTATGGTAAGTACGCATCTAACACATTTTCTTCCAGATTGTCAGGTGGGAGGACGTCTGCTGTTTCATTATGATGCTTGGAGGTCGCTGACCTCGGACCATTGGGTCCTGCAAACTGTATCGGGTTACAGGATAGATTTTGTGTCCACCCCGGTTCAGTATCAACTTCCCGGAAAGATACATTTTGCCGAAGCAGACGTGGCCTCTCGTCCGCTCCGTGGTGCTTCACGAAGCTCCTGAAACCAGTGGTGGGCAAGTTGCGAGAGAAAGGAGTGCATCTCATCATCTATTTAGACGATTTGCTCATTATGTCTCAAGACATAAACTCTCTCAAACTTCACCTGTCATGGACTACGTCTCTTTTGCAGAACCTAGGATTCCTGATCAATTGGAAGAAATTGGATCTCGTTCCTTCACAGTCGATGGAATTCTTGGGATTTGTGATCGATTCCATTCACGGGTCTATGCATCTTCCAACTTCAAAGGTGAAGATGATAAAGAAAGAAATCAGGAGGGTGCTGAATCGTCCAGTGATCACCGTTCGGCATCTGGCACGAGTGATAGGGATGTTGTCAGCCTCCATTCAGGCCATTTTTTCCGGACCCCTACACTATTGGGCATTGAAGCGTTTGAAGAATCGGTCTCTGCGTCAAGGCCTCTCGTACGATCAGGAGATCACGGTCGATTGCGAGGCTGCGGAGGAGCTCTCCTGGTGGCTTCAGCATATAAACGCCTGGAATGGGAGAGCGATTTTCGGAACTGCCCTGGATCTAGTCATAGAGTCCGATGCCTGCCTCACAGGTTGGGGTGCACGATGCGGAAGCTCCTCCATAGGAGGCAAGTGGTCGCAGGCGGAGAACAAGCTCCACATAAATTGTCTGGAGCTGTTGGCAAGCTCTTTCGCCGTCAAAATTTTTTACGAAATTCGTCCAATTGCTCCGTACTTCTACGACTGGACAACGTATCGGCGGTGCGATAAATAAATCATCTGGGTGGCACGAGATCTCAGGATCTGTCGCACCTGGCGACGGAGTTTTGGCAGTTCTGCCTGGCTCACATATCCCGGGTTTGGCCAATTCTGTCGCCGATTGGAATTTGAGATATCTCAAGGATCCAGGCGACTGGCGTCTTCTTCACACCGTGTTCGTCATGATTTCGGATGTTTGGGGACCGTTGGAAGTGGATCTGTTCGCCTCTCGCCTCAACACCCAACTTCCCACTTTTTTCAGTTGGCGTCCAGATCCAGAAGCCTTGGCGTCCGACGCTTTTCTCCAGGATTGGTCATTTCAGAGGAGTTATGCTTTTCCTCCGTTTTGCCTAGTGGCTCACACGTTGCTCCATCTTTGCCGGTACGACACCCTTTTGGTCCTCATTGCTCCGCTGTGGAACACACAACCGTGGTTCCCTACACTTCTGGAGATGCTAGTGGACTTTCCGTGGCTCCTTCCGTCCAGCTTGGATCTGGTGGTGGACCTGGAGGGATCGCCTCACCCGCTTCTTCTTCAGGACCAATTGCTTCTATTGGCTTGGAGAGTTTCGGGGGACCCTGGTTTATCCCGGGAGTTTCGAAATCAACTTTACATCTCTTGGCAGGGGCTTGGGCTCCGGGAACAAGACGGGCTTATGATCATGCCTGGAACGCATGGAAACGTTGGTGCTTGGAATGATGTGTGGATCCCGTTTCGGCTACTGTGACGGTCGTGTTACAGTTTCTGACGGAATTATATGATAGTGGTTTGGTGTATCGCACCATCAATGTGTATCGTTCAGCCATTTCTGCTGGTCATGCCGGTATTGGCGGCGTACCGGTTGGTAAGCAGATAATTATATGTCGTTTATTGAAGGGCATTAGATTGACTCGACCTCCCAGGCCTCGTTATTCTGGCTTGTGGGATGTAAATATGGTTCTTCGTTTCTTATTGCAATGGCCTGATAATGCTTCTTTGTCTCTGAAAGAGTTATCGGCTAAGTTAGTCATGTTATGTTGTTTGATCTCGTGTAAACGGGTTTCTGATGTTCGAGCCCTGGATATTTCTGCTCGGTCTTTTACGCCTGAGGGTGTTCGATTCGACATTTCCAGACGTACCAAGACGTCTATTACCTCTGTGTTCTATCCTGCGTTTCCTCTTCAACCGCAACTTTGTTCTGTGGCGTGTCTTCAGGTGTACGAGGATAGGACATCTTCTTTCAGGAGTCCATCCCATCCTGAACTATTTTTATCTCTCCGTCAACCCCACTTACCTGTTACTACTGCCACCTTGGCACGCTGGGTCAGATGGTTGATGGCCTCTGCTGGCGTTGATATTTCCATTTTCGGCCCTCATTCGACAAGGGGTGCTATGGCTTCCAAAGCCACATCTCAGGGTTGTAGGTTGGAGGATCTCCTAAAAGCTGCAGATTGGTTGAGGGAATCGACATTCAGGGAATTTTATTTTAAGCCTGTTACGCATTTTTCTTCTGCAGTGGCTGCGAAGCTTTGAACTAGCATAATGCTCGCCTCCGTGTCTTTATAAATTGCCAGATTTTACTAAATTATGATGTAAAGTCATGATTTATAAAGACATGGAGGCGAGCATTATTCCCACCCGAAATTTCCTTCTTTCTTTCTCTATTTCTCCTTCAATAAAGGTATGGTGTTTTCCCGCCCATGTGTTCCTTTGTCGTTTTTATTGATTTCGTATTATTCGTACATTGCGCGCATATGTATATTATTGCGTTCTATTTTTACTGTGTATATACATTATTTATGTGGTCATGGTGTAATCATTGGTCTATCGGCCATTCGAATCTGCCGTACTCCTTTATCTTTTTTCTTTCAGCTTGAAGTGTCGTCTTGGAGGTCTATCGTTTGGATGCTGTCTATTCCGTTTGGTTTTCAATTGCCATCTGTTGTCCTTCTGGGCTGTTTTTCTTGGTGGTGATCTCTTCGGTTCCAGTTCAAATAAAAGAGGAAGTTTGATGGTCCTAAGCAGTTATATAGGAGGAGGAGTATCTGTGATGAGTCCTTATTGGATGCCTAGATGTATATGTTGATTGGTCTTTTTTCTTGTTGTTTTTTGTTCTTAAAATATTCTTTGCTGCTGAGGGAATAAAGAAAAGAGTTAAGCATAATGCTCGCCTCCGTGTCTTTATAAATCATGACTAATAATTTAGTAAAATCTGGCAATTTTGTGTGTTATAAATTTAAATTCTTAAAACTACAGCTTACTAGATATCTAACAATAATATCTAACAACTGCAGAAAATGGCATTAAAATATATAATTTTCAATATATTATGCGACATTGCCTCTTTAATCACGGCTTAAACCAATAGGCTGAATTATGGTTTGTGCCAAGTGTATTGTATTTATGATTTCTATACAAAAGAGGTAGCGGGTGGTCTTCAGACAGACCCAAGGAGAAAGGCACCCAGTGCTGGCCTTATGGTTTACACAGTCTTCCTTTATCCTTAAGTGCTCAGTTGCCACTATGGCTTTGCCATAAAGGGCATATATGATTGAGGAGGTTTTGAATGAGAGCAGGAGGTAGTTGTGGTTGGTATACAGCATTACATAGAAGCACACGTCAGGATAACTCAGGGGCAAGAGATTATTGTGGTATGTGGTAGTGTGCGCCTCGACAGGTTACTCTCACAGCAGGACAGGACCCAGAAGGATCACAATAAAGTCAATTTGATTTCACTCTGGAGCTGAATACATACAGCCTCTTAACAGCAGAGACTCGCAGCTTGCCAATAAACAGCAAATTCAAGACTTCATATACACAGAAGGCTGTAAAACTCACTTTCATAAGTGTCCTATTGGGAAGCCATCAGGTAGCATCCAGTGCCAACCCGAAGACTTCTCACACTCACCTCCCCCTCAGCGTCAAACATCCAGGGCTTTTGAAACCCAATTGATGTCTCCATGATCCACCTGTGCAGCTCATGTCTGTGCAATGTAGGCAGAATTTTAAGGGTCTGACTCCCCTTTTTTGGAGGCTTTAACCCCTTGGTGCCTTGGTTTATACACTCCATTATGTGGTGATACACAGTTCATTTGTCAGTGGAGAGTCCCATAGGTCAGCAGAGGGACATAGAAGGTTAGGGTGCAGCTAAGCTGGCTCCTTTAATATACCCTGACATATGTAGTATGGGGATATCTACTGTGTCATGATGACATGGAAACCGAATAGGAGAATTGATGTTCTGATTGGCTCAGACAAACGGAAAGAACCAATCAGGATTAAGCTTTCACAACTTTGACTGGTCCTTGAAATCTACCATTGAGGATGGTGAGAGCCAACTGCTGCCATGTTTGCATGTGTCTCAGTGGTTTATGTAGGTATTGATATACATCAATCTGTCAGCCAAAAGAGTTTAATCAATTTGCATAATACATTATCCTCCTGCTAAGGGCATTATTCATTTGTATAAATAATTTTTTTCAGGACAAGTATGGCTTTTTGGAACCTTTTTTATATTATTTTCTTTTTATAATCTAGACTCCACAGGGGGAGTACAGAGTGATGATGGGTACTTGTTGTTTTTGTTCTGTTTTCATATTGTATAGATAATACCATTTATTGTGTTTGTATGGCTTCATTTCAAAATGCAAATAAAAAGACAGATGTACAAAGACTGCTGATAATAAAGTGGTCAATCCATTAAAAATGATTTTCCACTCACCATCAGTGTACTCTCTCTCTTGTTTTTAGCATTTTCACTTTGTCTTTCCTTTTTAATTTTAAATAATAGCAAGCATAGACCTAACACTCCCACCACAGCACCACCACAGACTACAGCAAATGGTAAAGATGAAAAGAAAGGAGTGAGAGAGTGAATAGATATAATAAAAAAAAACCCGACAGAAATGGGGAGGAGAGATAGAAAGAAAGAGAAGAGGAAGTGAGAGAGACAGAGAAAAGGAAGAGCGAGAGAAAAATGGGACAGAGGGAGTGTGTGTTGTGAAAGTGTTTGTGTGAAGGAAAGTTTGTATGTTACGGCTAGTGTGTCTGTGTAAGGGCAAGTAAATATGTTTCTCTAAGGAAAAGTGTATACAAAGTTGTTTGTGTGTAAGGGCAGGTGAGAATACCTATGTGCGCACAAATGTACATGTTTCTGAAATCAAGACACGCACGTAAGGGTTTCTCTACAAAGTGTTCAAAAATGCTGTTACTGTTCTATTTTAGAATACTCAGTGTCCCAAGCGTCTAAATATTAATTTTGAGAATGTTTTTATTTTAGAATGCCCAGTATACCTGTTTTTTTTACTGTTCTGTTTTAGAATGCTGAATGTCCACGTGTTCCAGAATACTGATAGTGATCTATTTTAGAATGCTTGGTGCCCAAGTGTTCCAACATTCTGATAGTGTTCTATTTTAGAATGCTTGGTGGAGAGATATATCAGAATTCTAATACAGTTCCTTTTTAGAATGCTTGCTATCCAGTTTATCAGATAATTCTTTTTTTATTTTATTTTAGAATGCTTCATGCCCCAAGTGTCAGAAAATTATAATACTGCTATATTAACAGTTGTCAATGTAATACTCCCCTCTGAACAAGCCCAGTGAGGTGAAACACATTAAGTGTATTTTATTATTAATGTGCTTATTACCAAAAAAAATTAAGTCTATTGACCCTTTTATATTAATATATTTTAAGATTTTATTGTCATTGAATACAATTTAGACCTGTGATTACCCTACTATTACTTTTAAGGCGCTCACACCAGTTCCAATTATACATTGTTTTTTTGCTTTTCTTTGAGTGTATGGGAACACACGGTCTGTTGTTTGCTTAGTTGACAGAGGTGTATAATGTGGCAGTTTATCAATAAATTGGTAATTCTAGTGTAAAAATAGGGGAGTTTGAGTCCCTTTTGATTGTTGCAGGTATCGGATCTATGGATCTGAGCGACTGTGGTGTCACTGAGTTGCTGTGACAAGCAAAGATGTCCCGCCAGACTCTTAGGGCCTACCCTTGTCACATCTTCCTATGGGGAAGATGTGACGAGTGTAGACAAAAGCCTCGATGGATCACAGACATTTTTGGATGGCCAGGTTACCGGTGACTTCTCCGTGCAGCTGGTGGCAATAGGTGATTCTATAGCCACCTGGAACGCAGCAATGTCTTTGGATGGATCCTTGGAGCTCAGTAGGATCTTTAATAAAAGTGGGCGCCTCTTGGAAGTCCACAAAATCATAATTTAGAATGTTTGGTGTCAGTGTCCCAGAATTCTGAAAATAATATATTTTGCAAAGCGTGGTGGTAGATGTACCAAAATGCTCAACATCCCGTGTGTCTGAAAATGTGTTTATTGCTCTATTTTAGAATCCTCAGTGTCCCAAGCATCAGATACTATACTGTTCTATTTTAGGATGCTCAATGTTCAAGTGTTCCAGAAACTGGTAGTGTTTTTTTCTTTAAATAAATGCTTATGTTTCAGAATTCTATTAGTCTTCTATTTTAGAATGATCAGTGTCCCGAGTTTGTGTTCTGTTTTAGAATTCTTGGTGCACAAGTATTCCAGAATTCTAATACTATTGATTTTGGAATAGGTGTATTTTTGAATGCCTAGTGCCCCAGATGACACAATTATTTTAATGTTCTATTTTATGAATGCTCAGCATCACAAGTGTCTGAAAATTATTTTCCTGTTGGATTTTAGAATGCTCAGTGTCCAAATATCTCAGACTTATGATAGCGTTCGATATTAGAACGCTGAGTGGGTTGGTGTCTCAGAATTCTGATCGTTTTGTATTTAAAAATGTTCAGTGTCCAAGAATTCTTAAAATACTTACAAAATTCTCAATGTTCTAATTTACAATGCTCAGTATCGTCTATCTTTGTCCGCATCTCTGCGGACATAACCAGATAGAAACTTCCGCCAAAATAGTGGTGCTTGCAGTGGCGTTCTCCAATCAGGACGTTTTCATGTTCGCCCGGATACGAATGCACAAGTCTAATTCCTACTACATCATAAAAAGCAAAAATATCACGTAATTTGGTTTTGTATGCAGTGAGGATTATTCTCAACAATGATTTATCTACAATCATATATCTAAGGGCTTTCTCTGAAGTCTTGTTTGTTTTGATGGACCTAAAGTCCCTAAGCAAATGGACTTCTTCATCAGCAGGATGTAATCAGATAGATTTTCTTAAAAGGTATTAAAGTGTGTTACAAAATGCAATTTGTTTCTGAATTTGCTTTTCCGTTATAGTGCATAATGGCAAATCTTCCTTACAGTTAGCTGGAAAAGCGGATGTGATTAATAATGCAGGGTGTTTGTGTTTTAGTCTTATACACAACAGCAAGTAGAAGGTACTTGTTCTCTTCTATTCTGAGCCTAGACATTGGCCCAGCTCACCGTAATCTGAGGACAGAGGATGTCGGTTGTACCATGTAATGACATTAAAACATTTATTTATTAAAGGGACTGCAATGTGCCATTTTTTTCTGAGATCAAGGAAGCAAATTGTGTTTTCTTCGCTCTCTCCGTTTCTTTGAGATCAGACTAGCATTTCAGTGAGAAATGCTGCATTCTGATTTAACCAGAGGCAGCCATGTATCAAGTAGGTAAGGCAGACTAGAGCAGGGGAGCAGGCCAGAGGTTAACGGCCCCTCTGTGTGCTGCTGCTAAATGAGACAGTTGCAAGTGAGCCTATCAGTGCCTGCAATTGCAACACGTGACAATTGTGTCTTGCTAGCAACAATTAAGAATGAGGCAGATTCTACTAGATTTATATATATAAAAAAAATCTGGCCAGTCACAGTACATGACTGTTAATTCAGGACCAAAATTAAATTTTAAGTATCAAACAAGCTATAATATATACTGAACAACATTTTTTCTGACCAATCCTTTACAGTGCATAGTTTCTTCGCATAATCCTAGGCTATGTTCCTCTAAATGGGGCTACATAGAACTGCCGTAAAGCATTACAGACTAGTGGCCCAGGTTCTTCACAGCTTGCATCTCAAAGGATAAATGCCTCTTTCCACCAGACCAGCTACCAACTGTTACATCATCATGAAAAGACCAATTTATACCCCAGGGGGTGCCACAAGCCGGTCCAAAATTGTTCACAATGGGTAAGTCTGCACTGATCCAAGCCGATCCAGCCCTTTGTGAACAATGTTAGACTGACCTAGTGCAGCTAAGGGGGGTGAGCGAGGAAAGGCGAGTAAGGTGGGGAGGTGGGAAGGAGAGAAAGTAATTAACGTATGCAAGTAATTGTGAGCATGAATGCGTAAGCGTGTGATGGAGAGAGAGAGGTAGTGAGATGAAGAAGAGATGGGGAGGAAGGGGAGAGAGATAATGAAGGATGAGGAGAAAGAAGAGAGATTAGAAGAAAGTGGAGACAACGTGGAGGCGGGATAGTGAAAAGGGGGTAGGGAAAAAGAAAATGAAATTGGAGAGATAATGAGAAAGTGGAGATCAAAGAAAAGGAGAGAAAAAAATAGAAAAGGGGGAGGTATGGAGAAGAGAGAAAGAGGAGGGAGATATACAAAAAAGTAAGAGATAGGAAAAAAGGCGAGGTAAAGAGAGAGAGAAGCTATAAAGAGAAAAGGGAGAAAATAGGGAGATAAAGAGAAAGGGGGGATAGGGAGGGTATGAGAGATAAAGGGGAAAGGTGTGAAGATAAAGAATGGAGAAATAGACAAAGTAGGAGAGATAAGAGAAGGGGGATAAAAAGCCGAGATAAAAAGAAATGAGAGAATGAAAAAGGGGAGAGAATGGGCGAGAGAGAAAATGGGCGAGAGAGAGAGAGAGAGAAAGAAAATGGGCGAGAGAGAAAGAAATTATGAGAAAGTACAAAGAAATAGTATGTTTGTGTTTTGAAAGTGTTGAGTAGACGTGTGTATTTTGACAGTCTACCATTTAGGCCCAAAACAGTAATGGACATAGAAAGAATAAAGGGTGCTCCGGAGCCTGATGGAGAGAAGCCCTGACTGAGAAGAGACCACTGTGGATGCAATCTGGGTCCTCATGTACATATTCTAGAGTTAAAATAAGAAGCAGACAGACTTGGTTGTATATTTCACAGTTTGCTGGAAATAAAATCAGAATTCTGTTTATTTATAAATGTTTTGCAAATATTGGTGTGTGTGTGTGTGTGTGTATATATATATATATATATATATATATATATATATACATACATACACACACACATACATATACACTGTATATGCGCTTTGTGCGCAGCAACCATTCTGAAAGCAGACTCCACCGCTATCATTTCCGCTAGATATAACTCTGGATATTTTGGAGACCTAACAACGCCCCTGCTCTAAACTGAATCTGAGTTTGGATACGGCTCCGATCATACGTTTCTATGAAGGTATGGAAAAAGCTTTTGTACAGCTCCACCTAGTGACTTGCTTCAGTAGAGAAACCAGGGATTTAAAGACACACCTTTTACACAACCTTCGATATATCGCCCTTGTACACTACACTGCGGTTGTACAATGTGTTTATATATATATATATATAAGTTATATAAAATTGTTGATGTTGCTAGAATTCAAAAGAACATCAGAAATCTTGGGATGAGAGCATATGTTTTCATGGTGCTTATCCCTCTGAAAGACTTTTTAACCAGTTTTTTACTTCCCACTGAACTGCAAGCCATTGATCAGCAACATAGGGACAACCTCAATGTACCTCAAACGACATGCAAGTTGTCCTTATGATAACTAGCTCTGGAATATCACGTTATAGCGCTACAAGAGGATGCTACATCTGATTTCAGACCTAAGGAGGTAAGCTTGCAACTTATGTGCACATCTATAAACAAATACCCCCATAAACGTAATAAAAAACAAGACGAAGACAGCAACGTAGTTTGAAGATACTGCGCTGGTACATGTCAAAAAGAACATATGGAAGTACATCCACTGGACTGGAGGTTTGAAAGTCTGTAGAACATGCCAACTGCCTGATATCACTAAGCATATAAAAGTTCAACGCAATAAGCTTTCTCTGCATGTGCTGCCTGCATTAGGAACAGCGAGAGGAAGGAGTAGAGGGACTTTAAAAATAAAGATACGCACACAGCAAATATAAAAAGAATAAACTCATTTATTTCCAAATGTATCCTTAAAGGGAAGCTCCGTCAAAAAAAACCACAAAAAGTGTTTTAAAACAAATGCGAAATGTTGACATTTGAAAATTGTTTATTTTTTTTTCAATGGACAAAATAATTAAAATCATTTCTTGCAAACAATAAAATCATTGCCTTAAGTATTTTTTTCCTTGAAAAAGGAAAAAAAAAAAAAGCACATATGGACATGAACGTAGAAAGTTTCTGGGATTTCAGATGCCGTCACTGAATCGGATGTGTTTGCTGGCCTCCTGTGTCTTTGCAAGTCTAATTTTTTCAGCTTTGATGACCAACTGCAAAAACAAGGGCAAGCATGAGAAGCGAGAGGTGTCAACATGCGCACACACACCATGGCAGACAGATTGTCTGGCCACAAAAATATACAGTTAGCAGAATTACGAATACACTAGGATAATGGCTAATATGCAAAGCAGGTATCACAAAACACAGCTATTTGACTGGAAATCACCGGCAGCTTGACTTTATTTGATCCTTAATAAAAGTAGTAAGATAAATTTAGCTCAGTGAGACTGCTCAATCTCTGGATTGTATTTGGATGCCATCTATAACATTTACCAGCCAGCATGTACACAACCTTGTTATTTCTACCAGGATGCTTGTTACCAGGTTTTCAAATTTGCTAATATAGAAATACAACAGACATATTCAAATATATATACTACCTTTTCTGTTCCACGTTTCTTTTCTCTGGGCCGATTTAGTTTTGCTTGCCTGTCCACCAAGATTTTCTGCCAGTAACGCTGCTCACTGTCCCCTGTGGGTGAAAACAGAGGAAGAGAGATATGATAAATACTATTATATGTTACTTATATAGTGTGTGTGATATATATATATACACATATATATATATACACACACACACTACTGTTTAAAGGTTTGGGGTCACTATTTCGTGGGAAAAAAGAAAAAAAAAAAAAAAAAAAAAAGGACATTTCTGGCTGTAAAATAATTGCAAAAGGGTTTCCCAACCATCAATTAGCCTTTTAAACTTAAACATGGATCAGCGAACATAACGTGCCATTTGAACACAGCAGTGATAAAGAGTTATGTTCACCTCTGAAGATTTTCCATTAAAAATCAGCCGTTTCCAGCTACAATAGTCATTTACAACATTAACCCCAACTGCGCTGGATTTCGGATCCATTTCATGTTTAAATATATATATATATATAATATATAGCGCAACACAAACAGGTTTCCAGCCCAGTAGAGTCAGCCTTACTAGCTAGCCCACTCCGCCCTGACATTCCTTCACATGTTAATTGCTGTGCCTAGCACTGGTTAGGTAACAGAATGAAGAGTATCAATGGCCACATGCTATTAGAGGCTGTAAGGATGCTTTTCATTGTCATTCCAATTTCCTATGCAGATCTGCGGGTAGCTAAAAACAAAAGGAACAGCAGAATTAGGTGAGGCTCACCTATTAAATGCACAAATGGCATTCCAAAGCAGCGCTGCCAAACAGGGTTACTGCATAGCCTAAAGCTCTTAAGATTTACATACTGGAGAGCTGAAATTAACCTTTTCAGTTCCAGTTTGTGTGTGGAGGGGGTGGTAGCTCTTCTTGGAATGAACTGGATTTCACCTTAACGTGATATCACACCACGGCAAACATTAGTGAAGTGATGTAGGCTTGGGTTTATTGAAAGCCCCATACAATGTTTATTATAAATAAGTTCAGAACTTTGCCTAAACCAAACTTTTTTTCCCCCTGTCAAGATGACCAACAGGAGTCATTTCAAGCTGAATGAGTGTGTCCTTACCAGAAAGGAGCTGAAGTTTCCAGGTGTACTTGCTCTGTATTTCTGGCCGGGCTTTCAGCATGGTCTGGGCATCCTCCGGGGTTTTAAAGCGAACATGGCATTCTGTGTCTCCTTCCAGCATGTCCACGTATGCCACTTCACATATGCCGGACAAGGCATCCTGAAAACATGATTTTATATATATATATATATATATATATATATATATATGCACACGGATTTAAGTACACAAATACGAACTCCCTTCCTCTCAACCACTCAATCGATTGTAAGCTGGCAAGAGCAGTACCTGTACATATATGTTGTAACGTGTGAATGACCGTATGTGAATAAAACGTAATGTCAATTAATACACAGCTATACATTTACTTACATAAAAATACAATTTAATGTGTGCTTCTACAGGTATCTGGGCACTTTAACTGCTTTTTTTCCACTGTAGAAAGCCATCAACAGAAACCCATGTAATGTTTTAAGGAGATGGATCCCAGTGCTATTTGGGGGATTTTTTATATTTTCATTATCTCAGTTGATGTGTCGGCTTCCATACTGCCATTTACTTTCCTGGCTCAAAATTAGGAGCGGGAAGAGAATCCGCAGCTATCATAGTTTACAGCCTGACTTTAGTTTTAAGTGAACCGTGATATTTGCCCTCTATCTATTGTATTGGTTTGGTCTGCCATCAAACAAACGAACACGACCTGAATCACACACAAGGTGTTTTATCTGTGAGATGGGCTTCAAATGTTATCAATAAAGCAATGTGTTAATTGAAGGGTAACAGCTAACCAGTGCGACGCGGCAGCGAAATGTGTATTAGTGAATGACAATGCTTGCAGGCGTGACAGAATAACTGAAAAAAACTGAAAAATTATATAATAAAATAAATCAGGTAAAGATAATGTGATTGAATCGCAAAAAATGCTGTCCCCTGTAAACGGGTGATTCATTAAGAATCAGAAATAGAATATATACAAACCAAAAATCGCAATGAGCTACTAAAATATTTCAAAAACCAAATGTGACATACAAGTTTTCATAAGAAATGCTAGAGAACCTCATTGTATGAATGATGGAGACAAAAAAACCTCCCCAGACATTGCCCACAGTCTCTAATATGTGTGTTTAAACTAAAATGCATTATAAATCTCCTACACAGATGTCCAACTGAGCGAGTGGCACAGAGCGATGCTTCTGTGGACAAAGTAAAAAGGGAGAACATCCACCTAGACAAACCATATCACTACAATAGTAAACCTCGCATTTACATTCTGCCCCAGCGAAGGATTCCGAACACATGCGGAAAAGATACCTTAATACACTTGCGACCCTCCAGAGGATCTGGACTAGTGATTTTCACAATAACGCCACTAACAAACTGGGGGCCCAGTGCCTCATTCTTCGCAGTATCCACTGAAAAAAAAAAAAAATTACATTAAATACCCTCAGACATTAGAACACGTGCTCCCCCAGGCCACTAGCTGGTCATATTTGTACTTAATACAATATGAGAACTTGGGCAATTTAAAATGTCACCAATATATTTGCGAGCCAAGTGGCAGCACTAGGCCCTCTGTATTCAGCAAGGATAAAATAAAATTTTATTACCTTTGCCATTTTCCATGTCCGGGTTCTGCACCGTAGACTCTGTGTCCATGTCCGCTATAGAAAAGTCATTTATTGTTCTTATAGACTTCTTAAGAGAGGCCATGCTGGCTCTCTGCAGGGCCAAGTATTCAGACTTGAGTTGCAGCCATTTCTCTCTGGGGAGAGGGGCACAGCAGGTTTTAGTAAGAAGATAACCAGAGAGTAAAAGAATATACGGACGAATGATTATTAAACGAAGAGACAAAGAATTAATAAAAATGAATGAACGAGTGAGTGATTCATGCGTACCGGCATCTAAAGCAATGTGACAAACCAAAGTACCAGCCAAAAGACAATCATGTGCATTTGGTTCAGGCAGTGGCTACTGGACACCCCTTACGGTTTATCGCTGGTTATATAATCATTCGTTAGGAGGTCCCAATCACATAAAGCATTACATTTTTCATTTATAGAGCACCAGGGGATTCCGTATAGCTATCGCAATAAGGGACAGTGAAATTGTACCTTAAAATTGAGAGGATGGAAGGCTTGTAAAAATTTTAAAATGGTGCCGCTGGAATCCACAAGGAATGAGGAAGACGCTCGAGGGGAACTGTATCCATTTTGCATACAGGTGGTGCATAACCACGACCAAACCACTTAATGAACATAATATATATAAAAAACAAACGACATAGGGAACTATATAAAAGGGATGGATGTGGTCATGTAGCACTTCAGCGTAGGAAAAAAATCAGTAAGCACACACATTTTGTATATGATCTAGTTGACCTAAAATGTATTGTTTCATATCATTACTACAGAAACATTATAACAGGGAATTGTGCCAAACAATCAGCACACAATCGGCAGCCAGGATCGGATCGCATCATACCCGTCCACCGTTACGGCACTCCGTTTATTGGCTGTAGAGATGAATGATCTCCAGCTCATTCATTACTAAACAACTTTTATTTTCAATGTAATGAATGTTAGTCGTTAGCATAGCTAAACAAAGAGAGATTTCCTGTATCCCGAATAACAAAACTGGGACTGAGCAACAATGATCGTAATAATAATAATAATAATAATAATAATAATATTATACATTTTTTTTTTTTATAGAAAACTCCCATTATGTTATTACTAAGCAATGGTTTTTACGGATATCCTTAAAACCTCTGCGGCCAGGGAGAGAACTGGAGTTCTACGTTATCTATACATTTACATGGCTATTAGAAACCTGCCTGACTGTTTGGAACAGTTAGCAAACTGTTAATAAACTAACGTTTGGAATGAACCATAATGGATTTAATCAGGTCCCACAAAAAAAACGATACAAAAGCACACTAAAAAACCTCCAGAAACGATACATTCACTGTTCTAGACAACTGTCCTGATAAAGTTAACGCATTGGGGAATACATCCAGTGTGACAACGATTAATCTGTGAAACAAGAAAAAATCTGGTTTATATGCAAGTGGGTAAAGCAAATCAAGTTTGCTGTGAAAAAGAACGCATTTGGTAAATTTGCAACCCAACCGCATTAACACTGTGTTGTTAATTACCTTCGCGGCACCAAAACTGTAGCAAAGAAAATAAAGAACACAATAAATGTGTCAAAAAAAAAATAGCCAATGCAAATTGCACTTTAACAATTAACCGCTCGACTTCCGGGGCTTGTCTGTAACACAGCAGCCACCCTATAGATAGCCTCCAAATAAGCCTTTATTACCAATTAAAAATTCAAATAGTGATTCCTTATTGAACATGTTCCGTTTTGGATTATCTACTTTCTATTAAATCTAATTCACTCAAAGGCCGTTAACAAACAAAAAAAAAAAAACCCACAAAAAAAAAAAAAAAAAAGGAATATGGCTGCTGCGTTCACTTATGACCACTAGAAAATTACATTTATATATACACAGAATAAACATTCACACACAAAAAAATAATAATGTTCCTAAATTACATAGGCACACATCACCGATATATATATATATGCGGTGGCAACAAAGGATCATGATTAGAGGAGCCCATCATTTATAAAGTACCTTACTGCTCTCTTAAACTGTAGTCTAATGGGTGCAAGATGACAATGGTATGGCCCACAAACAGCATGGCACTCCAGACCAAAGCATGGATGCGTATCTGTACCGAGCAGATATGCCAGAGCTTGTATAAGTAATAAATGAATATTGTGTGGCAATAGCGTGCCAATTAAAAGAGTGCTTAATAAACACCAACAAAACGGACACGGACCAGGGAATTCGCGACAGCTGCAGAAGTACCGGTTAACAAGTTAAAATGGCTTTCCCAAATGACAAAGCCATAATGTCACATTCTGATCACGTTAAATCTGAAGTGTTGGTTTTAATGATGATTTTAATACAAGTGTATTGTCCATTTTAAACTACGTCTTTGTGAATATTCCATCTTTACCCTAGAATATCTCTAGACTACACCTTAATAATATGTCAAACAACTTGAGCGAAACAAAAAGGTGCCAAAATAATTTACATACACCTAAGTATGCGTACGTTTAAGTGCATGCCCCGGCCGCCCCTCCACTAAAAAACAAAAGATTTGAGTGGCTCAAAAGCTCCTGATGTGTACATTTGCCCCAAAGAAAGCCTAATGAATCATAGGGGTCATTAACCCTTTCAACTACTGAAACAAAGTCAGTACACTGGAACGAAGGACACTAAAAATTGCCTTTGGGCAACAATGGGTTAATGGTTAGAATTTCCTCTAGTTGAGCTTAGTAAATAAGACTTTTAAGGTTTTAAGGACCCACCCAGTTTTTTTTTTTTTTTACATTGCACAAATGGACATTACAATGACAAAGAGTGGTTCGCAGGGACTAGATGCATCCCAAAGATAATGGGGGGGGGGGGAGTGTTATAAAAATGAGGGCAGGGAGGCAGAGCCTGTTAATCCAGGTCAAGAATCCACTCGGGACAGAGGTGCAGGTAAGCAGACATTATTTTAACATCTTAACACTGGACATAGTTAATGGCGATACTGTCAGAGACTGCATTGCGTTTGGGTATGTATCTAGTAATGGGATTTACTTTAGTTGAAGTTGATAAAATGACGTAACCTTTGGGGGCCTCAGAGGTCTTCACCTGAAGAAAAGTCCTATGAGGTCCCAAAAGCATATGTAACTATTATTTATATCACTTTAGATTCTTTTCTCTGTTGGCCCAATACCAACTTCAACTATAGACTCCATGTTCTCTTGGGTCAATATCACTATATCAACTTTTCTTATTTGTCAGCTCCCTGGTAGTATTGTGCATTTTAAAAGACCAACCCCAGTGAGCTTCTTCTGTATGAAGAGCTTGGTTGGCCCCAAGATATCCATCATGAAATCAGGGAGAGGAAGGTATCTAACTGGGATTAAGACTTTGTATTCTAACACACATTAGGGTTCCATGTCCGCTGGATGGGATTATCATAAATATACATTTAACCATGAAGCTCTGCATCAAGTCCATGGTGTTTCCAGACCCAATTAAGAATTCATAAACACTTCTATAAATGTGTGCTAGACGATCTACACTTATTGTATCACTGTATGGGGGTGTCACAGAACTTGAGTTTATTTATGCATCTTATAACTGTAGATCATCTCTCATAGATCTATAGAACATCCACTATTACTTACAGACTAGAAGATAAAGAAACATTTCAAAGCCCTATAGTAGTTACCACTAGATCTCATTGGATTTACGGTTTCAATTGGGTGGTTAACAAACCTGTTCTTCCGATGTGCTTTAAATGAAACCAATAACACCTCATTCCTACAGGCATTTGAGGAGAACACTGTAGGCTATCTTTCTCAAATCTAACAAACTACTTTTCTTTTCAGGTCTCTACGAGGCTAGGAAACCCTGAGAACCACAGAACGGTGCCTCCTTCTACCTAAACATTGAAGTACATTTCTATGTTTGGTGCAGTAAGTGCTTCAATGTTTTGGTGAAAGTGGGTCCTGCACGCAAATCGACTTCACCCTACGGAGCTTGTCTATGACCACCTCACAGGATGAGAAACTCGCTGAAAGCTTCTCGGACGTCTTATCCTCAGGGAGGTTGCCGTTTACATAGTCCTGAATACTGCCAGTTTTTCGTAGTTTAACGTTTACTTATGTGTTACAGGCCAGGACTGCCGATTAATATAAAAATATGTTTTATGCTCACCCTTGGCAAGTCTAACAACAACAACTGCAGTCAGCAGAAGGACCTCCAAAACTTTAACATCGGCGCGCTTTCTGGCTCTTTATTAAATGGTAAGTGCTCCAATGTTTTAGTCTTGGTATATCCTAAATTGCACCCTCCAGGACAAGCTTAAAGTGGATGAGAAATGGACACATGTTTGCTGAGAACACGAAGCACGTGCTATGCTTTGGGGAGTAAGTGCTTCTTGTTTTAGCAGCTATGGTTTGTTTTGGCGCATCCTCTGGAAGATGAATGTGTAGACGCCGGGCTGCGTGTGGCTACCATTGCCAATGTGCATACTCTGTCCTACAATTACTAGAATTGCACTCTAGCAATGGTGACTGCCTGCAGTGTAACAACGAACAAAATACCTTTTTCAATGGATTTCAGATAGACTACTACTCCAACCATGATACGTGTCCTTCCATATGCCAAACATATAGTGTGTGTGTAACCAAGCTCTTTCTGCTGTTCTGTGTTGAAACCCAAATATATTCCCCATTGAAACTTGCACTTCAACTTCTTAAACATGTCATCAAATAACATTAAGTTCTTCTAGGCATGCCAATTCCCTATACCTAAACATATGGTATCATTTATAAATCACATTAGGAAAAGATTGGGAGCTAAGCTTACAGAAATCCTTGGCTGCTACTCCAAATTCAATCATTCGTACCCCACATTGTATTTTGAAGGACCTGATAAAGCCCACAAGCCTGTTACACATTACACTTGCATTTAAAGTGCATGTATTTCTTCCCGAACCACCCTACTAATCCTACCACCAACTTACATTGCAAAATATGCTTCTGTCTCTAGGCTGCTGCACATGGTGATTGCCTTTGTTACTTTTACTGGCTCATTTTAAAATGAG